>CM057455.1:525677500-528077500 GCA_016271365.2 Neoceratodus forsteri | reverse complement strand
ATTTTGGTGCCTCACCTTGTAGGCCGACCCCTGTGGAGATGGTCAAGTACCGTCCTTTGCGGAATATTTCTTCCAGTGGCCTTGCTGCAGTTCTGACCTATCAAAATTTCTTGTGCATTGCAGTGATCCAGAGGCACTGGTTGTGGCTTATAATAATGCCATCACCTCTGCCCTGGATTCCATTGCTCCAGTTCGTGTGCATCCTCTCTCCTTTCGACCTCGGGCTCCATGGTTTGATGGGGCCTTGAGGGAGCTGCGGCGGCTTGGATGCAGGTTAGAACATTGTTGGTGGAAATCTGGCCTGGATGCTGACCACCTTAGACTGTTAGAACATTATCAATTCTATCAGTCAGAAATCTCTTGTAAGAAGGCCGAGTTCCTGTCCATGGAAATTTCTGCCGCTCAGAACTGACCAGCTCAGCTGTTCAGAACTGTGGACAGATTGTGAAACCCAACCTGACTACAGCTCCATAGAGTGTTTTCACAATTGCAGTGTGATGAACTTGCTCGGTTCTTTGCTGATAAGGTGGCTGACATTAGGTCAGAGATCCGTTTGACACATTCTATGCGGGCTGCTATTGGTCAGGACCTGGTCACCACCCCTTCTTTTTCCTGGAGTACCTTCGACTGCCCGGAAATCATAGATGTTATGCAGATTGTCCAAGGGTTGCACCCTACCTGCTGTAGTTTAGATCCAGGCCCTACTTCCCTAATTTTGGGGTGTGGGGAGTCCATTTTCCTGGTTCTAGCACAGATAGTCTGGTGTTCCCTTGACTCAGGTGAATATCCCTGTTCCTTAAAAGAGGCAGTGGTGACACCCTTGTTGAAGAAAGCATCTTTGGACCCAGACTGTCTTGCCAACTACAAGCCTATCTCGAACCTCCCCTTTGTGGGGAAGGTGATCGAGAAAGTAATGGCGGCCCAGCTGGAGAACCATTTGACCATCCATGGCATCTATGAACCTCTCCAATCAGGTTTTCGAAGGAGGCACAGTACCGAGACTGTGCTGGTCCGGGTAGTCAATGATCTCCTGATGGTGAGAGACCAGAGAAAATGGTCCATTTTGGTACTATCAGATCTGCCATCATTCAGCATTTGACACCGTTGACCATGGGGTCCTACTTGAGCGCCTGAGATGTATTTGTGGGCTCTCTGGGATTGTTCTCAGATGGTTCACATCATACCTCACTGGAAGAACCCAGAGGGTGGTGTCAGGTTTGTTTTCTTCTGATCCCATCTCCCTACTTTGTGGGGTTCCTTAGGGCTCTATATTGTGCCCCATGTTGTTTGTGGTGTACATGCTTCCCCTCGGAGACATTGTGAGACAGTATGGGCTGAGGTTTCATTGTTATGCCGATGATACAAAGCTGTACCTGTTCTTTGCACCCGACCAGGAAGGAGCAATCTTGGTATTTAACAGCCGCCTAAATGAAATCCAGGATTGGATGAGGTCCAACTGGCTGAAGTTGAACTCTGGAAAGATGGAGGTGTTGGTATTGGATCCGGATCGCCGGATAGGGGGACCTGGGGCCGGCACCCCATCTGGATTGTTTTTTGGGGATGTCAAGCTACAGGTCTCTGAACGGGTGCAAGACCTGGGGGTGATATTAGATGCGGGGCTGGCTCTTTGGTCCCAGGTGTCAGCAGTGGTTAAGTCATCCTTCTACCATCTAAGAAACATCGCTAGGATCAAGCACCTTGTTCTGTCCAGTGATCTGCCAACTCTGATCCATGCCTTTGTGACCTCGCACCTAGACTACTGCAACTCACTTTACTTTGGGCATCTGGGGGTTGATATCTGCTGCTTACAGCTGGTGAAGAATTCCACAGCTTGGGTGTTGGTGGATACCCCTAGATCTTCCCATATTACACCAGTGCTGCAGGAACTGCACTGGCTGCCAGTTCAGAGGCAGATCACCTTCAAAGTCGGATTACTGACTTTTAAAGCCCTGCACAATCTGGGCACTGATTACCTGAAAGAACTCCTGATTCCTTATCGACCTGTGAGATCACTCAGCTCAGCCGACAAGGGGTTGCTAGAGATTCCAAGGGTGACGTTAAAATCTGCTGGGGCACGTGCTTTTATGTTTGCGGACCCTTCCTTATGGAATTCTCTACCCCGTCGGACCAGGGAGTGCATGACTGTGGGGGAGTTTTAAACAGGCTTTGAAATCCTTCCTGTGGGAAAAGACTTATGGTTTTACTGTTCATAGATTTGTTTTTGTCGGTTTTTATAATATTGATTTCTGTATTTCTGTATTTTTATCTTATTTATTTCATTGGAATGCACCTTGATATTTAAAAGGTGCAAAATAAATAAAAAATATTATTATATTATTATTATTATTAAACCCCACTGTGTGCTGGGCACATGCCTGCACCACCCCTCATGCTGGCTGGACCCTTCGCTTGGCCACCTCCCAGGTCTCGAGGGGAGGTACCATGAGGCACACATCCTGCTTCCCAGTGGCAACTGCTCCACTACCCCAGGCCCCACGCTCCTCCCCCCCTTCCTGTCTCCATGTCCTCTCCCTTCCATTTGAGTGCCTAGGCTACAACCGTGTGCCTCCGCTGCTCTGCACCACATGTCCTCACCTTGCCCCTTGTCACGGGATATAGATATGGCTCACACTGCCACACCAGTGCAGCTCCACCTGGTCACAATGATTGTCCCCGACCTTGTGCCTGTGCCCCCTCATGGCTATCTTGCTCCACAACCTCACTGACTATAGCCTCTTCCATCACAATCTGTTCTGGACTGGGTCTCTCAGTCGCTTGGTGGTGAACCTAGCCACAAGCTCACACCGGTAGCCATACACACCCCTTGTTCTGCCCCCCCCGGTGGACAAAATGAGAGACCGCCCACTCCTCGCCCCATCCCAAACTTAACATCCAGCCACATTTGTACCAAATTGGTTTTCTTTTTTCTTTTGTCTGCGACTGCCCCGCATTTGAGCTCCCCCCCCAGCGGCCTGTCTAGGACCACTTGCCCCTTCGGCAGTGCAAGCCAGGAAAAAGAGACAAAACTACCTGCTCCAGATGGAGCTCCACAGATGCCAGGCCCACCAGCCTGTGCCCCTACTCAGGAGCTGCCCATTGCCACCTCACTACGTGCTGAGGCACGCAGAGCATGCCATCCATCTTACTTGCTACTCCACATGACCGCCTATGCAGCCCCAGCTGCTGCTATCCCTGCTGGACCCCTTCTTCTGCCAAGGCCTGAACTCGGCAATGGCTGAAAACCTCTCATCCTTAGCTTAGCTGGAGCACCACTGACAAAGGCCTCGCTTCTACCCAACTGAACAGACACCTCTGGCTCTGAGGGGACCATTCTCGGCCCTCCCCCACCACTGCACCTGCTGCAAGCGGTTGTCTGCTTCTTACCCATGCCCTTGCAAACCAACCATGCGGACATTCCAGCAGACTGGAGGCCCACCAGGCCAGTCCTCTCTCCAGCTTTCTCGCTGCTCTTTATTTTTTTTTAAACCACTAGACCACTGGGGAAATCACCAAACAAACCTCCCACAGCAGCAACACTCCCAGTTTTCACCCCAAATCAACCGCATAGCTGCTATTTGCCCATGCAATCTGGATCCCTATTGACCAGCAACCACAGAAAAACCTCCGACTGCATGGCCGCGAGGCCTAGAAGCCAGACATACCTTTTCTTTGCCGATAATGCTGCTCACAAACTGCAACTTGCCTTAGATACTCATTTTTAGCATTGCACCTGGTCTACTTCCCAGAAAGCAGCTAGCACCCAGCTGCTGAGCCATCTCTTGCCCCATAACAAACCCATTCCCTCCCACCACTAGCTGGTGATTTCTTACCAAACAAAACCTTCCACTTTAGCCGTGGGATCTGCACCCAAACCTAGCCTTTTTACTAGACCATACACAATTCTACTAAGCCCAAAGTAGAAACTAAAATCATCTCAGCAAAACACCACCACATCTTGAAAAATCACCACAGCTAAATACACAAGGCCTGGATGTCATGTGCTTATGCCTTACCATCTCCTTGGCAACGATGTACTGAGTTCTTAATCACAGAATTTTTCAGCAAAAGAGGGCTGGCTGAGGGTGTCCAGCCCTGATATACCCCTTCAGGACCCCAGATCAGGACCCCGGTCATCCTTCTCACATGACCATGGTTGGCCGCTGACTGAACTGTCAGAGCACAAGTACTGCATACAGTACGTGCTTTGACAGTTCATTTGTTGGCCAACCATGGTGGTGTGAGGAGGACTGTGTGAGTTGCCAGATCTGGGTTTGGGAAGGGGGAGCAGGGTGCTGGGTACTACCTGCTGGGGTGGAAGAGGTGGTGGGCCTTCAGACCACCAGGTACAGACCATGGCAAGGTTGTTTTACTTGGGCATATTGGGCTGGGGGTTGGGAACCTTGCACACTATTCAATGACTTTATGTTTTGTACAATACATTACATTCCGGGCATGTTGGGGTTGGGGCTGAGTGGGGATCACTAGATCAACAGGGATTTTATTTATTCTCATATTTCCAAATAAAGATGGATTGGGGATTGGGGGGGTGACACAGTGACACACAGTTGACAACCATCCCAGTGGATATCTCAGTAATGTTAGACCAGCTTTTGGCTGGTCTAATGGTATAGACCTTTGTCCTCTGGGAGGATTTTCTGAATGCCATATTAGGGGATATGGCAGCTTGCATCTGCCACAAGCCACCTAGCACCATGCTGCAGCCCATGACCACCCGCAATCCGCAATGTGCATGGTGCAGTGGCACTGCACCAGCGCAAGTGGCCAGAGTCGAGCAGGGGGATGCACTAGCGCAAGTTCCATTGTGCAAGGTGCAGCAACCAAGATATTCAAAAGTTGACATGCAAATGGGGCCATAATGTATGCAAGGCACATGGGGCCATTTGCATGTCATTCTCTTCATTGCATGCAGATGCACGATCCCCGATGACTGCATACCTGGCGCCCTGCGTTGCAGCAACCATCGAGGACAACGCCTACAGGCGGCAAATGTGCCCCACAGTCTGATCGCGGGCTGCCATAAAAGATTCATCTTATATCCCTGGTGGTCCGGTGGACCACTGCCAGCCCGATCGTGGGCTGCAGTAAAAAAAGATTCATCCTATATCCCTGATGGTCCAGTGGACCGCTGCCCGCCCAATCATGGGCTAAGTAAAAAATTAGATTAATCCTATATCCCTGGTGGTCCAGTGGACTGAGGTCTGCCCAATCACGGGCTTAAGTGTGACTAAATAGAGTACTCCTATATCCCTGGTGGTCCAGTGGACCGAGGTCTGCCCGATTGTGGGCTTAAGTGAACTAGTACTGACCCCCATATCCCTAGTGGTCCAGCGGACCCCCCTTCCCACCATCTCACTGATCCCCACCGTCCCGCTCCTGCCCCGGTCAGCGGCGGGTGGCAGCACCCCACCCACCTGCTGCCCCGCCACCCGCCGACTGACATCATCGGTAGAGCTGTACACCCATTGGTCCACAGCGTGAGTGAATGGGCATGCAGCCCATACTGTACTACACATTCCAGATATGTGAATGGATCCATTCACATATCTGGAATGTGCAATCGATGTAAGCTCACACCATTGGCTCACGCTAGGACCAATGGTGCAGTCACAGATGGTGTCAGTCGGTGGTGGCAGGTGGATGGGGTGCTGCCGCCCGCCCCGACTGAGGGGAATGGGGTGGTGGGGATCAGTGAGAGGGTGGGGAGGGGGGTCCACTGGACCACCAGGGATATGGAGGTCGGTACTAGTTCACTTAAGCTCGTGATCGGGCAGACCTCGGTCCACTGGACCACCAGGGATATAGGAGTACTCTATTTATTCACACTTAAGCCCACGATCGGGCAGACCTCAGTCCACTGGACCACCAGGGATATAGGATTAATCTAATTTTTTACTTAGCCCATGATCGGGCAGACTTCGGTCCACTGGACCACCATGGATATAGGATTAATCCATTTTTACTTAAGCCTATGATTGGGCAGACTTCGGTCTACTGGGTCACCAGGAAGAGGGGTATATTTCTTTTTTACCTCAGCCCATGATCGGGCAGTCAGTTCCACTGGACCACCAGGGATAGAGGTATATTTCTTTATTACTTCAGCCCGCGATCGGGCAGACAGGTCCACTGGACCACCAGGGCTATAGGAGTTTGTTCTATTTTTAACTGATGCCCGTGATCGGGCATGGGGGGGCACCACCACGGAGGTGCAGCTGGAGCTAGGGTGGCCACTCACAGGTGGCAGCTGCCGTGTTGTGCCCTGCAATGTGGCAGCTCACCTCTGGGTGGCCATCCGTTGTTCCTTTTTTTTTGGATCAACTTTGTGCTGGCACAGGTAGTGGTTGTGCATGCATGGCTCTGCACATTCCGGGCTGAATATCGGGCTGTGCAGAGTATGCATGGGCACACCCCCCTTACCTGTGCCTGCATACATTACTGATGCATTCTGGTGCATCGGGATTTGTACCAGGTGCAATTCCAATTGGAATATCACACCGGGGCGCATCAGTGGGTTGCACATGGCTCGACACTGTTGCACCATGCGCAACCCTTTTGAATATATGGGCCCAAGTGTAAAAGGTCATGGGAAAAATTCTGTCATATTAACAGTTTGTACGTCAGAGATGCCTTGCATCTAAGTAGAAAAGGAAGTAAGATACTTTGGCAGATGTTCAGAACATCAATTGAAACTGCTTTAAACTAGAAGAATGGGGGAAAAGGAAATTTCTTGTACCAAATCACCTAAGGGGCCCCTCAATATCATGACATACAATTGGATTAAATGAAAAAAAACACAAAATAAAGATCTTAAAATACTGATGGTTAATGCTAGAAGTATTAAAAGTAAATTTGAGTAGTTACATTATATCATGAAACAACATGACATTTACATATGCGGAATAACAGAAACTTGGTTAAGAGAAGATGATCGGGTACAAGAAATTCCAGGATATGATTTTTTTTCCATAAACCAAGAAAAAACAAAGTAGGTGGAAGAGTAGGTGTCTTTATAGCTTTGGCACTTAAAGGGAATGTCATAGAAACTCAAAATAATGACTATTATGATGTGGAACAGCATTGGATTAACTTTAAAACAAAAAAAGGATAGTTGCCATCGGCGTATGTTATTGGTCACCAAACCTGGCTGATACAGAAAATAACTTATTCCTTGAAATGTTTGAAGAAGTGATAACATCTGGAAATTGTGTCATAATGGATGATTTCAATATTCCTAAAATTGACTGGGAATTCTTAATTGGTAATAACCAACTTGAAGAAAACCTTTTAGAGATTTGTATAGCAAACTCTTTGGAACAACATGTTAAAGAAAATACCAGGGAAAAGAATATCCTGGATTTGCCCCTCTGTAATATAGATGGAGTGATAACTGATATAAATGTTATGCAACCCCTTGGGAATAATGATCGTCAGATGGTCTCTTGCTTACTCACAGAAGAGGCAATAAAAACAAATGGGAAAACTAAAATATATATCTATAAAAAAGTTGATTATTATCAAATCAAATAAACACTAAGCTCCTAGAAATGGCAGGAAGAATTGGAAAATCAGACACTGGAAATAATGTGGGAGAAAATAAATAAAAAACTGCAATTTTGTATACAGGAATATGTGCCCTAGCCCAAACATACAATAAACAAGGTAAAATACCCAGATGGTTTAATTCCAAAATCCGTGAACTCATTAATAAGAAAACTAAACATTTTAGGAGATATAAGGATAATAAAAGTCAAGACAGATTGTGTAAATATAAAAGACCTAGCAAAACAATGTAAGATGGCTATAAAAAGAGCCAAGGCAAGGGCAGAATTATTGTTAGCCACTGACAAAAAGAATAACCAAAAGAAGTTTTATAACTACATTGGTAGTTTGAAGCAAGGAATGAAGCATTAAACTAATATAAAAGTTAATAATGAAACCATTGAAAAGTACGAACACATAGCTACAGTTTTCAAAAATGTATTCTTAAATATATATTCAAAAGGAAGTCAGGCTAACACGGCAAAGCAACATACACTAGATGTCATAGATACTGAATATGAAATCTCAATAGACCAAGTCAAAGATAAATTAAGGGAGCTTGATGTCCAGAAATCTGCAGGCCCTGATGGAATACATCCAATGTTCCTATATAACATAATTGATGAAATGGCTGTCCCTTTAGCCATTTCATATAACACCTCATTAAAGGACTGCAGAGTATTACAGGATTGGAAACTGGCACATATTATTCCCTTTCATAAGACTGGTGACAGATCTAAGGTGGAAAAATACAGACCCATTAGTATTACATCTGTTTTGGGAAAAAACATGGAAAGAGTTATTAAAGAAAGGTTGGAATTAAATCTCAGAGAATTAGAAATAGGGGACATAACCCAACATGGTTTCACAAATAGTAGATCGTGTATTAGTAATCTTCTTCATTTCTTCGAACTAGTGAGCCAAATGCAGGATCAGGGACTTCTGATGGATGTGGTTTGTCTTGACTACACCAAGACATTTGATTCAGTTCCCCATGATATACTAATTGGCACCCTGAAAGAAATGGGGATTAAAGACAGATTAATAATGTAGATCAGTTCCTGGTTACAAGGCAGACTACAGAGGGTACAGATAAGAGATCATTTTTCTGACTGGGGCAGCATGACTAGTGGTGTTTCGCAGGGTTCAATTTTGGGACCCCTTCTCTTTACTCTTTTTGTTTCTGAAATGCAAGTTACAGAGGGAACATGGATCTGTAAATATGCAGCTGATACAAAGGTGGGCTCTATTGTTAATAACACCAAAGCAATACTTAATTTTCAAAAACAAATAGAAAACTTAGAAAACTGGGCAATTAAATTAAAATTAAAGTTTAATGAAAATAAATGCAAAGTAATGCATTTTGGTTACAATAACACTAAGGCTAGTTATAAAATAAATGATAAGGTTATTGAAGAAACTGAGCATGAAAAGGATTTGGGGATTATTAATTACAATAAGTTGAACTTTGAAAAACACTATAGTGAAACAACAAAAAGGGCTTACAGAATTATTGGGAATATTTTTAGGAACATCAAGAGTAGATATGAAAATGTTTTAGTCCCCTTGTATAAGTCACTTGTGAGGCAAGTGCTTGAGTATGGAGCCCCTTTCAGTGCACCACAAAGTATAACCAGTAGTAAAAGGGTAGAAAGAGTGCAAAGAAAGTTCACAAGAAAAGTGCATAAAATCAGGGATAAAACATACAAACAGAGACTCATGGATCTAGGGGTTTATTCAATGACATACTGAAAATTAGAGGCTATCTCTGTTATGTTTTCAAGGCCCTGAATGATGTAGTAATCTGGGAAACAGCAGGACCAGTTAAACAAGCATTTGTCAATGCCGAATGTTTGCTTGCTGGCATTGGCAGTGGTAGTGTAGAAGTTACAGAGCTGCGTCATAGGAATGGCAGTGAAGTATTGAACTGAAGCCAATGCCACCACCACCCTGGAGAGAGTGACAAGCATTAGGGTGTGCGTTTGGGTTGTCAGGCATAACGGCCATGCCATTTCACCACACCCCACCCTGCAGACACTGACAAGTGTCACGGTGTTCCTTGGGGTCTTTGGCCCTTATGCGCACCCCCCATTTCATTCGGAAATATGGTGAGATGGGTGCGATATAGGAGAATGGGGTGAAGTTTGGGGCCGAAGAGTCCAAGGCATACCTCGATGCCTCTCACTGACTGCAGGGTGTGGAATGGTATGAGCATCACAGGCAAGAATCCCAAGTCACACCCCTGATGCCTGTCATTCTCTACAGGGTTGGGCGTTATAGTTGGAAACCCTAATACCTCAGGCATTCATTGGTATTTTCACTCCAAATCTTCAACATGTTTGTTTTGTGACCCCACCTCATGAACAGGGGGAATATCAGTTTGTTAGCCGAAAGCTGCTTATGCACAGTGACTACGGCATTTAGCACCACAGGTGCAAAAACATTCCGAACAGGATGTAAAAAATGACAGCTGTACTGTTCATGGGGAGGTGTAAAAAATGGCAATATTGCAAATCTGTACTAAAAATATTAAAACAAATGGTGAAGTCACGAGCGTACATAGAAACTGTGCAACGCAGACCCATAATATGATTAGGTTGGGGAATTTTTACAGCAGATTGTCAACTCAGGCATTTTGGTGCCTCCGATCATGAACAGTGTCACTGTGTTTTTCTTTATCCATGCCGAACAATGATTTCCCACAGCGACCACGCATCTCTGCACTGAAACTGTGAAAACACACTTCAGCCATGTTGTGAAAAATGACAGCTGTACTATTCATAAGGAAGTGTGGAAAAATGTCATTGGTGAAAATCTGGACTGAAAATATTACAAAGTCATGAAGTAACGAGGGTGCGTGGAAACTGCGCAATGCTCACTCATATCACAGTCATTTTATGGACTTTTGTCACCAAATTTTCAACATAGCCATTTTAAGACCTCTGCTCATGAACAGTGTAACTGTGATTTTCTTAATCTGTCCTAAACATTGCTTTCACACACCGACTGCGCCATTGTGCGCTACATGGGCTGAAACACATTTTGGGTGAGATGTGAAAAATGACAGCTGTACTACTCATAAGAAGGTGTGGTAGAATGGCACTCTTGAAACTCTGGAGTGAAAATATTGAAAATTCGAGACCTTAAGAGTGTGCATAGGAACTGCGCAGCGCGCGCTCGTAAAACAGTCATTTTTAGGAATTTTTTTCACCAAATTTTCAACATAGCCATTTTAAGACCTCTGCTAATGAACAGTGTCACAGTGATTTTCTTAATTTGTCCCATACATTGATTTCGCATACTGACTGTGCCATTGTGCGCTACATGGGCGGAAACACATTTGGGTGAGATTTGAAAAATGACAGCTGTACTACTCATAAGAAGGTGTGGTAAAAATGCAATATTGAAAATCTGAGGAAAATATTGAAAATTCACAAACTCATTTAGGCGTGTAGGAACTGTACAACGCATGCTCGTAAAACACTCATTTTTTGGAATTTTTTCACCAAATTTTCAACATAGCCATTTTAAGACCTCTGCTCATGAACAGTGTCACTGTGATTTTCTTAATTTGTCCCGTACATTGAATTCGCACACCAACTGCGCCATTGTGCACTACATGGGCGGAAACACATTTTGGGTGAGATGTGAAAAATGACAACTATACTACTCATAAGAAGGTGTGGTAAAATGGCAATATTGAAAATCTGGAGTGAAAATATTGAAAATTCATGAACTTACGAGCCTGCATAGGAACTGCACAGCATACGTAAGTAAAACAGTAATTTTGGAATTTTGGCACAAATTTTTCAACATGGGGTTTTGGGACTCCTTCTCATGAATGATGTCACTGTCATGGCATTATTCAGGCCCAAAGGTGATTTCACAAAGTGACTGCGCGGTGACTGCGAAATCACCTGGGCCTGAATAACGCCATGACAGTGACATCAATCATGAATACCAAACCCCATGTTGGTGCAAAAATTCAAAAATATGCATGATACAACAAAGTTGAACCCCCTATCTAGCCCATTATACAGCTTACCGGCATTTCCTCAGTTTGCGGTCGGCTTTGAAGAGTGCAGGCGTGTTCCCGTCCACGAAGATCATCGCGCTAAGCTCCAGAGGTAAGTATGGGGTGAGGTTGTGTGTGGGAGGCTGGGTGCGCAGTGGGTGGGTGCAGGTTGTGGGAGGGGGGCCGGGAGACTACGTGGGACCATTTTTTCTTTACAGGTAAAAAAAAAAAAACGGATGACGTGGGACATTTTCCACGCTGGGGTGGGCTCCCAGCATGGCACAAGGATGGTTGGGGGGTGCGTTCAGCCAACGGGGGATTGGGCACCCCCGTCAGCCTAAGGATTGCTTGCCATGTTGGGGTGGGCTCCCAGCATGGCACTTACTACTGGGGGGGGTTAGGACAGTGCCGCCGACAGAGATTGGGCACCCCTGTCAGCTATATCATTACTTGCCATGCTGGGGTGGGCACACAGAGTGGCAGGGGGGGAGGTGGGGGGAATGCAGCACATCCAACGGGGATTGGCCACCCCATCGTCTATACAGTGCGTGCGGGGGGTGCGCACGCCTGCGTGAGCATCTGTGTGTGTGTGGGCAGGGAGCTGCGTGTGAGCAGCTGATATCTTATCGCTGCTCACTCAAGCGTAGCTCCCCCTTTCAACTGTATGCCACTGCATTTTGGAGCTTGTCATAGACAGCTCCAGAATGCATTGGCTTACAGGGGCCACGCCTGCCAACACACTGACTGAATTGGAGGAGGAGGTGACACACCTTCGAAATCTCCGATGATGGCACTATGTTTCTTGCACATGCATGCAAGCAAACATAAAAAGAAAAACTGGCAAGAGAGACAAGAGCACACCATATCCAGCTTAGAGGTGAACAATACAAAATGGAGAGATGGGTGAAATGGTTAAACCAAAGGGTAGTGAAAGTATGAAATTCACTCCCCATAGAAATTGCATTGGCAACAAATCTCTCAGCCTTTAAAAGGTTATTGGGTGAACATATGGGAGAAAACAAATGGGAATATGTCCACTGAATTGGTGGCAAGTCCTCATATGGCATAAAATGCTCATGGACTTGTATTAAATCCTATGAACCTATGAACCTATAAGGCTGGTGCAAACCTCCTTTGTCACATGAGTCTGCATTTGACACAGGCTGCTTTATGGAATAGCTCTCAGACACAACTTTTGATGCAAGGTGCCAGTTGCATCATGCATTTGTGATGCACATACCTTGAGTCCTTCTCAGATCTTTGAAAATCCGGCCCCCATTTGGATACCTTCAGTGGGTTTGTATGAAAATAAGCCAAATTGCCATTTCCCATGGGCACCAAGCATAGTTCTGTTTTAAGCAAGAATGCATAGTATCAAAGAACCTGTCATGCAATCTGCGACAAGTGAGAACAGAAGACAGATCCATATTTCATTCTACACAAAACTCATCAGTATGCTTTATTTCTATCTCACCCCAAGGAAAAAACTGAACCAACCCTAATGTGATCTTATCAGTTATGGTCATGGTGGGCCCAAAGTAAGAAAGCAAACCTAAAGCCAAAAAAAAAAAAAAACACAATGGTGCTGAGGCAAGGGTTACTCAAAAACAACATTGGAAACAGTGCCAAGTTTTATAGAAATAATAAAAAATCACACTTACTCAAGGTGGTTTGCATACATATCTCATGATGGTTTGCATTATGGAGATATGTGTGATTTTTGAATTTAACCTACCTTTGTGTTCACTAGCACAGTGGTTGGTTACTGGCATAAAAGTGTTTGAGGAGATTATGGTGCATGGTGATGAGGTCCACTGAAGTGTTGTCATCTCACCAGCCCCCCTCCGGGTACATTGATATCCTTGATTTACAGCTGCAGAATCCCTCACCTGTAGATAGTACTGTTCTCTGTGGAGTTGTACTGACCACACCTTTAACCTTCATATGGGTGTATAGGTCACTGTCCCTTAACTTCTAGATCTGCCTTGGTGGGTGCCACTGTTTGTTTAAGCTGCAACGTTTCATGTGTTGTTTGCTCTGCTTGGGGTGACTTTAGCAACTCTGGCTAGCTTTCCACCCAACACAGGCATTACTGTTGCTCTACATGGTCTGAGGGATTTCTTGTCTCTGAAACTTGATATATTGCAGTATGTTTCTTTTGTGATAACAATACACCAGGATTTACTGGATAGGATAGGACAAAACAGGCGCAAGGTACATTGTGATTGTCCTCCCACAACAGTGGGATATTATACAATTTGTTGTGCAATTAGCCAAGAATCAAGACTAGATTTGAAGGAATCAAAGCTAACTGCATCTACAATTGACTTTGGCAAAGAGTTCCAGTATTTAGCTGCTCTTATGTTGAAAAAATTATCATATTTTTTAGTATTAGTCCAGTCAATAATTAATTGCTTGGCATGTAGTCTTCCCACAATCCTCTTGTTTGCCAGTGATAGTCCACATATCTTGAGTAGCCTGGGATTACGTACTAGCTTGTACATAAATAGCACCCCTTTGCCTTCTCAAAATTAATGGGTAGAGCTCTGTTTCCCTGAGTCTGGTATCGTAACTTTTATTGCATAATCTGGGGATAGATTTAGTAAGCCTCCTTTGAACTTGCTCGAGACGATTTATATCAGCTTTCAGATAAGGACTCCAGAAGGGAGAACCATAGTCCAAATGAGGTCTTATATGGGCTCTGTATAATGGCACTAGATAGTGCTCAGATTTGCTGATAAAGGTTTTATTAATCTGTCTCAAAATTATATTAGATGTTCTAACTACTTTACTACAGTGATCACTAGATGACAATGTAGTATTGATCATAATGCCGAGGTCTCTTTCACAAGTTGATGAACTAAGTTCTTGTTTATTTAAATAATATTTATGAAATGTGTTGCTCCTACCAAAATGTAAGACCTTACATTTGTCAATGTTAAAGAACATTGAGTTTTTTTGGCCCACTGCTCAATGGAGAATAGATCCTGCTCAAGATGATGAATATTAACTGGTGTATCAGCTCTACCTCCAAGTTTTGTATCATCATTTCCAGGGGTGTGTTACCTAGGGCAACCAATTAGAAATAGCTTAGTATTCGATTACAACTGCTCTGTTTTTTTCTCCTATTTGTCTAATTGTCATGTAATCACTCTTTAATGTCTAATGATCAGGTCTCTGTAACCACTGAAAATGTGTATTGTCTTATTGTCCACTCTGACATGGAACCTTTGTAAAAGAGCTCACGCTCAAAGGTCTTTCCGAAATACTTATTAAATTAAATTAAAAAAATCTGCAAATTTAGAAAGGTAGTTTTCAGAAGTAATGTCCATATCAAGAAAGAAAAGATTAAAGTGTATGGTCCCCAGTACGGAACCCTGAGGGACTCCACTTGTAACCCTACCAGAAAAGGATTATGCTCCATTAATTCTAATGAATTGAGTATGACTGAATAACCATTTAGATATCCAGTTAACCAAAAGTGAAGGAATTCTTAATTTGTGAAGTTTATTAATCAACAAGGAATGTGACACATGATCAAAGGCCTTACTGAAATCGAACAATGATATATCGGCTGGTATGTTGTTGTCCAGTAACTTACTTATCTTGTGCTAGAAATATATGAGATTTGTAGTACATGAAAAAACAGATTTAAAGCCATGTTGTAAGTTGTCAGAAATATCAAGTTGTTCAATTATATTCTCCAGTCTTGATTTAATTAAATGCTCCATAACTTTTCCGTAAATAGAAGTTAAACTAATCGGTTGATAGTTCTGAACATTAGACTTATTTCCTTTCTTGAAAATTGGTGTAACTATGACTTTACGCCAAACATCAGGAATTTCATTATCCAGTAAAGATTTCTTAACACTTGAAGTGGGATTGCAATTGAATCTAATGTTTCAAGGAGAGATATAGCATTGATGTTGTCAGGACCTGGACTAGTAGATCTTTTAACATGAAGTAGCATGTTGTTAATTTCAAAAAGATCAAATAAGGGAATGAGAGAGTCACTACCAGTGATTTGAATAGTGGGAGTTATGGGTTGAACAAAAAAAGAACAGAAATATCTGTTAAAAAGGTTAGCCATCTTCTGATTAGATGTTATAGTAATCCCGTTTTCACAAAGTGGACCTATTTGTCTAATACTTCCCTTATTACCATTGATATAAGAATACAGATTTCTGATTAGATTTAGAGTGAGCTAGGTTAAACTGAAATCTAAGCCTAGCTTTTTTAATGTGGACATGGCAGTTCTGTACTTAAAGTTTCAAGGAAAGACTAGAATCTTTCTTTTTAAATTTCTTAAATAGGAGCTCTTTAATTTTTATTTGTTTGTCAATTGATTTGTCGTACCAACTGGAATTTTACCTTTATTATTATATTTTAATTTCAAGGGTACATAGGGGTTTTCTAGGTGGTGAATAGTATTAGTCAAACATTCGTAAGCTTTATTGACATCTTTGCCCCTAAACATTTTTGTCCAGTTAATGTTATTTAATTCTGTGTTAATCTGTGTGAAGTTAGCTTTACTATAGTCCTTATCTTTAATGTTATTGGTAATCTTTTGGATATGTAAAGGAATATTAAAGAACAAGGAATTGTGGTCACTGTTACCAGTAGGGGCCACAATGGTTATATCAGAGACTTTTGAAACCCACATTTGTTATTACTAGGTCCAGTATATTATTACTTCGAGTAGGTTGATTGACTAATTGATCCAGTCCCAGATCAGTAATTGAATTCAAAAATAATTTATAATGATTAGTATTGCCTGAGCAAAAATTCCAGTTAATATCAGGCATATTAAAGTCACCCAAAATTAGAATATCATCATTATGAGATTTATCTGTGATCATATTTAATAAATCAGTGGTATTTTGAATGTCGACTGAAGGTGATCGAAAACAAACCCCTATTATGAATTTTGGGTGGTCCTTCATATGGATAGATATCCAAAGAGATTCAGTTTGAGTTTGAGTTATGATCTCATGGGAAGTAATGTCCTCTCTGACATAAAGACACACACGCCCTCCTTTCTTATCAATTCTATATTTATGATAGAGTTTATAGTTGGGGATGTGTCAGGACCAAGCTGAAGAAGGATCCCACCAAGTCTCTGTGACGGCAATAATGCCGAGATCAGCTAAGGTACATTTAACTGTGAGTTCAGCCAGTTTAATAGAATTGAGGGATCTTGCATTAAAGGACAGTAAATTACAGGTATTTCCATTACAGGCTTTAACTTTCAAGAGAATAGGAAGTAGTCCTTTTCTCCCCCAAACCATTTAGTTTAAATATTTGTTAATGACAGAAACAATTGTTCTACCCAACAGGGCATTTCCTCTCCTGCTCAGATGCAGACCATCCCAGCTGAAGAGAGAATCCCTGCATTAAAATTCTCCCAATGTGGGATACAGCACATATCTTGTCGAAGGCACCATTTCCTTAGCCATTCATTAATTTCTCTGATTAGATTGGTCATACTGTGTGCTGCTCGAGGTACCTGAAGGATTTCGGAAAAGCACACAGTGCAGCCTTTCTCTGTGAGCAAATTATTTAGGGCCATAATGTCTATTCTTATCTGTGAGGGCCTAGTTCAACTTAGATCATTAGTACCTGCATGTATGATTATGAGTGGATTATGACCTGCACACCTGTTAGGATTTGTCTTGCCACCTTATCTGTATATGTTGGCTGCTTAAATAACCTGATACTGGTTGCTGAAATATGATGCTATTGTTGTTTTCCCTTTACATTATCCTGATTCCAACCCTACTTTTCACTACACATAGAAGTGCTTTAAAAAATCAATACAGTACAAGCAGCATGATCAGAATGCCCCAGTAGTGGGCATTTCATCCCAATTAAGTGACTGTCCCACATATCAGAAGCAATTGCATTATGCTTTGTTAAACACCAGCTGCTTTGCCTGATTCCTTCATTTTCACACTGCACAGCTTTGTTCATTTTTTTACATCATGCTCAGAACTACTGCTGTTTATAATGCAGTCTTTTACCTTTTAATACAGTGTACAGTATTAACTCACATGTGCCTCCCACCTCACAAAGTCACAGAGTCAGCAGGGTCCCCTACAGTGACAACAGTGCCAAGTCGCTGTAGGGAACCTGCTGGAACCCGCCACTGTCTATGGGGGGGTCCTGACCACCTCCAAATCAGCTCTGACCTGGAGTTAAGAATCTTAAGTGAGGGGGTGTGGGGGGCGCAGCCTCCTACGTCGGGGGTTTGAGGGGTGAAGTCCCCCTCAGAAAACCAGCAGCTGGCTGCAAACTGTGGTCGACCTGCCAGTTTCACTGTCTGGTCATTTGACAAAAGTTTTGTTGATGGCCAGTTGTGGATCCTGTCTTCAACTACAGTACAGTACTGCTACTTGAACAGAGTTCATTCCCAGTTGGCAGTAGTCCCAGTAGCAGAAAAGTATACCCCCTTTTAACTATTTTTTTACAAACAGGCTCCCACAAAAAGGCTTCCACATCCCATCTCTCTCCCTCATGGCTTCTCCTGCTCTCGCTCTCTCTCTCTTGCAACATGGTAATCAAAGAATTGCATTTTTTTTTCTTTCAGTTTTGTCTCACAAGTGCAGAGAGAGAGGCTGTGGAAGGGAATGCGGAAAGAAGAAAAGTATGCTTTGTTAAGACATTGGCACACAGCTCCAGACAAGTTTGCAGTCCTGTACCTGAAATCTTCGGTTCACCAGAACACACAACCATTGAAGATATGCCAGCTGTTATAAAAAATCAAAGCAACTTGGGACAAGTTTGCTCTCATAATTTAATTGCAGGAGTCAGGCAGCATCAGGTACACTTTAGGGGGCACTTTACTGGGTGGATGTACTTGGTGGAGGGGAGGGCTGTACTGAAGTGTAGGTCTTATGATTCAATATGCATCTGTATTTTTCAAGCAGGAGGCAGCTCATTATTACCTACTTGGGGCTATTCACACTTATAAACAGCACCTGCAGTGTGTGAGATTGGGACTGAATTGTCCCCATTAGCCAGCATCCCTTTCTCTATAAAGTGACAACAGAATAAATAGGAATACATAACCACATAATTAGCTCCGGGGGGGGGGTCATCCCAATAAAGCGGACATTCCCATTAACTGCATCCAGATTAAGTGACGTGTACTGTACACCACACTCCTATTACCACAATGCCCTGTGACTGTACTTAGCCAAGGGAGGACAGCGAGATCAGCAAATGAAAGATCTGAGCTTAAAAAAAACTCTTAACATTTACTGCAGGCTATTGAATCTCCCACTGATGCAGCCCTGCTCTGATGTCAACTGCAGGAGATTCTGTGATTTGTATTTCCAGAAAATGTCAGCTTGGCAGTCAGTAACATTAGTCTGATACAATCTACTGTACTATACTGCAATATACAGTACACAAAAACAAAATGTTTTTGCACACAAGATGCAAGCTGGAGCCAGCCCCACACTTGTATGTGGAGCTCTTAGTGCTGACCATTACCCTTTAATGAGAAAGTGGTAGTGGATTTCCATATTGTGTGGTGGGATGTGTTCAGTGCATTGGTGCTGGGATCTTTACTCTTTAACAAGTTAACAGTATACATGGCAAGTTATAAAATGGATAAGGACTTTCCTGCATCTTGATTGGCCAAGAAAGTTTTGGAGTCATGTGGTTTAGGAAAAGCAACAATTAGCTTTAAACTTCAACCAGCAGCACTCATACATCAGTGCCTCCCTGAACTGATTTTTAAATACATTTCTGGCAGCCGTATTGGTATGGCGAACATACCCACCCACATACTTTACATTAATGTTGAAAATAAGAATTTGACATATTTTCATACATCCTACCTCAGCCCCCCCACACACACATACATTATTAAAATGAAATCATTAAAACTCTATCTCCAAACTTTTCCTTTTTTTTCCAAGTTCTAAAAAAAAGACCTGAAATAACCAGCACCAATTTTCTACACCGTCTACTGCTTCAACATGCCTGCCTCTCCTTCCTCCCTTTTCCAGTCTGTAAACTCCCACTCATGCTAATCTCTTTCCCCTATTCTAATAGTTCATGGTCCCTTTTCCATTGTTTTCAATGTGAAAACACATAAAAAGTCATGCAAACTGACCGTGAAAAAAAAAAAAAAAACAGAAGAAAGAAAAACCTGACATAACACAAGTGCATTCATAATCTTCTACCAATACCTCTGAACTGACAGTACAGTACTGCTGGATGCTGCAGTCAAAATAAATTTGGAGGAGAACAAATCACTCTTGGTAAGGGAAGATTGGGGGAATTCATTGAAACTGGCAGAAGGCAGGTTAAAGAAAGATGTCCAGAAACACTTTTTCACTGAAAGAGTGGTAGATAAGTAGAATAGACTGTCAGAGGAGGTGGTGCAAACAAAAGCAGTGTGACATAGAAAAATAGAACCATAGAAACATAGAAGCCCATGACAGATAAGGGTCGCATGACCCATTCAGTCTGCCTTTTTTTGTTGCACTGCATATACTGTAGACCCATTCAGGTCTACTGTACTTTCTCTGCCACCCCTTATCTACAGTATTCCTTATGACTCCCTTGTGGTTATCCCAAGCTTTTTGGAATCCCACCACTGTTTTCACCCCCACAACATCAGCTGGAAAACCATTCCAGGCATCCACCGCCCTTTCCGTGAAGAAGTATTCCCTCACATTTCTCCTAAACCTAACCCCCTTCCAGATTCATATTTTGGCCCCTTTTTCTGGAGTATACTTTCCTCTGAAAAATACCTCCCACTTGTATCTTATTCACCCCCTTGAGCTATTTAAAGGTCTCGATCATATCCCCCCCCCCTCCTCCAGGATGTACATGTTTGATTCATTTAGCCTATCCTCAAGATGTAGACATTGTACCATCTTGGTAGCCCTCCTTTGGATGGCCTCCAGCCTGTCTATTGCCTTCCTGAGATCTGGTCTCCAAAACTGGACACAGCATTCCAGTTAGGGTCTTAATAAAGAGATATATAGTGGCAACACCACTTCCCTCTTCCTGTTGATAATACTCCTACCTATACATCCCAGCATCCCACTAGCTCTCCCAATTGCTTTGTCCCATTTTCTGACCACCTTCAGGTCATCCGATATGATTACGCCCAGGTCTCTTTGCTGCTTGGTTGCTGCTAGTATCTCTCCCCCCATTTTGTAGTTTTCCCCCGGATTTCTGTTACCCAAGTGCATTATTTTGCACTTTTTTTACATTAAACCTTAGCTGCCAAATGTTTGACCACTTCTCCAGCCGTTTCAAGTCTCTTTCAATCCTTTGCACCCCCTCCAGAATTTTCACCCTGTTGCAGATCTTGGTATCATCCACAAAAAGGCAGCTCTTCCCTTCCAGTTCCTCTGCTATGTCATTAATGAAGATATTATAGAGGACAGGCCCCAGTACTGACCCCTGCATTACCCCAGTGGTCACTCTCCCCTCCTCGGGGAGAACACCGTTTACCACCACCTTCTGCCTCCTATCTGCTAACCAGCTTCTTACCCACATTACCACCTTACTGCCCACTCCATTCTACCCAACATGTTTACCAGCATCTTATGTGGAGTGGTGTCAAAGGCCTTACTGAAGTCCAATTAGGCCATGTCCACTGCCCCCCCCCCACCGATCCAACACCCTTGTTACCCAGTCAAAAAAATCTATCAGATTTATTTTGCATGACCTCCCCTCCATAGAGCCATGCTACTTCAAGCCCCACAGTCCATTGTATTTCAGATGCTCCACTATTTTTTCTTTTAATAGTGTTTCCATCCGTTTCCCTAATACAGATGTCAGGCTGACAAGCTTGTAATTTCCTGCCTCCTCCTTGCTACCACTTTTGCAAAGTGGGAATATATCCACCCTTTTCCAGTCCTCTGGAACCACACCGATCTCCAGTGAACTGTTCAACAAGTCTGTCTGTGGTGCAGCAAGCACCTCCCTGTGTTCCTTTAACACTCTTGGATACACCCTGTCTAGCCCCATGTCTTTGTCCACCCTCAGGATTCAAGATTTGTTTATTCATTTAGTTTTTATTGACCAGGTAAGCACACAAGACAGTTAAATGCCTATTTTCAGGTACGACCTGGGAGGTTACAGAGTGAAGAGGCAAACAAGTTATTACAGTACTTCAGAAGAGACAGGCACTTTTATATACAGTAGCAGTACTATCAAGGGTACAGTTATATTAAGGCAAAGGCATGTAACTCAATGTATATGACTATAATTCTAAACAAATCAGGATAAAACAAGAATCCTCAATCAATAAGGGGAGGGGTACCAGCAACTAATTGCAATTGCAGGCTGAGTCATCCTTCTGGCAGTACCACATGGACCTTCTAAATAGGTAGTGAGAGGGAGCGCTACAAACAGGTAGTGGGAGGGAGTTCAAGAGCCTGGCTGCACAGGTAACTCTACTGGTTTCTGGGACTTCAAGCATGGACATATCACTAGATCTAAGGGAGGAACACAAGCTGGCAACCCTTAGCTGCTCAACCAGGGTAGGGGAGTGGCAGCTCTAATTAAAACAATATAAGGTGAATGCACTACCATTCACCTGGGACAGACATCCTAGTTCTAGGGAGATCCTAGGGATCATCTTAGTTCTAGGGTTCATCCTAGGGAGAAATGAACAGACTGGATTGGCTAAGCAGTCCTTATCTGCCATCAAATTCTATGTTTCTATGTTTCTTCATAAAGCTCACAGTGGTGTGTGAGGTGGGCAGCCGAGAAGAGAGGGCAAATCAACTATGTCCTACTTAAGCAAAGAGGACTTTGCAAGATGGGTAAAGGTAGAGAATCCATAGTCCATGAAACGGCCTTCCTGAGGAGGTTGTGGAGTCAAAAACAGTGGTGGAATTCAAGCATGCATGGGACAGTCATAAGGCAATTCTAGGGGGTGGGGGTAAGAAGAAGTAGGCTGTTGGTTAACTAGGATCTGCAGTTTATCCATTAGGTAGGGAAATGGTCAGACTGGGTGGCCCAAGAGGTCCTTATCTGCTGTCAAATTCTATGTTTCTATGTTTCATAGTGTAGGGTGGGTAAGAGCATTCTTCTAAGAAGGGCAAGATGCACTACAGAAGTGAGGATGTGTTTGTCCTCATAGGCTATGCCATGCTTGATGTTAACTGCCCTACAAACATTGGGGATATGCAGTGAGAAATCCACCTGTGGATCAAGAGTAACGTCAAGCTATTTACAGGAGCAGACAGTCACAGTTGGAGACTTATCAGCATTTGACACATTCAGGCACTCATGACATGATCTGATTTTATCCCAGGATCCAAAGATCACAGATTGTGTCTTCTTTAAGTTAGTGACTAACATGTTCATCATGGGAAAGGATTGGATTTGGTGGACTTCAGCGTTCAGTTGGGAGTTAATGGCCTTGATATCATGATAGCTTGCTAGTATCACCAAATCATCAGCATCAAGGGTGGAACTGCTGTGGTCAGTTCCTTGGTGAGGTCATTTATAAACATGGAGAATAAGATGTATCCCGGGAGAGAATCCTGAGGGACACAAACATCAACAGGAGTCAGCTCTGAGAGCATCCTGTTGTATTTGACCTTTTCATGTCTCCCCTGCAAATAGTTTGTGAACCAAATTAGTGTGTGGCCAGACTGCCAAAGGAACATAGATTGGAGCAGAGAAGTTTATAATCTACCAAGTCCATAGCTCTGGGGAGATTTACAAAGATTTCTCCAGTCAGCTTCCTATTGTCAATAGCAACCCTAATCTCAGAAGTGACCTTGGCAAGGGCAGTAGAGCTACTATGCCCTCTTTGGGAACCATGCTGTGCTAGGGGCAGCCAAGGACAATATGGGGTAAGACAGACACTTGGCCATGTAGCAGGACGTAGGGGCAGAAGTAAGAGGAAAGGACAGCCACATGGGCCTTCACAGTGAAGCTAGGTAGGGTGGGCAGACTTGATAGAGCACTGGGCCTTTTTCTACAGTCACTTTCTGTGTTTCCATGAAAAAATATGACAACTAACTTACAGCTAACACTGCTGAAATAACATTTTTTTTAAATAACTGCTTCTTTATGCTGTGGATGCTGGTGGGGGATGGGGAAGTGGTGGTGGTGGGGGGTGTCAGAATCATTTCTGAGAGTCAAAACCCCAGCCAAGGCAATAGTTTTTTAAAGTGCTACAAAGATAGCAGCCAGTCTATTTTGGAAGTATTTCATTAACGAAGGAAAAAAATACCTTTTAATTTTAATGTTTGTGGATTTTTTAAAATGTATCCTTTACCATATGTCTATTCTGTTACACTGAACTCATTTTATAACCCCAGTAAGATACTACAGGGCATGGGTTTCTTTGCAGAAATTGCACTTCACAGTGGCTGAAGGTTCTTCATGCAAGTACCTAATGCCTCACAATGCATGACAGTGTGCAGTTATGAAAGAATCCCACACCCTGTTGTTTCTTACTGCTAATGATGAGAGGGTCAGAAAAATGCTGCTAAAGTTTGCTGAGGACATTAAACTGGTGAAAATACACAGCAGGTAGACAAAAATACATTACAGGTGTACCTGTACAGATTAGAGGAATGAGCTGACAAATGGGGGCTTAGCAGTGCTGGACAGAATTTTCTAATTCTTGCAGAAAATAATTTCACAGAATTTTGTGAACTTCTGAAAAAAATTGTCAAATTTTATCAGAAGTGAAACAGTGGAATTCTGTTAAGGAATAATGCGGAATGGGTTCTTTGCTCCATTACCACAGAATTAAATTCTGAGGATCTTGATATATTCCATGGAAATGGTCACGGAAGGATTTTCTGCCGGAAAATGTTGTTCTGTGGAATATAATTCTGTGGATCAAAACAGGAGAAATTCTGCAGAATGACCAGCAAACTTTTGATGGAAATTCCACCAACAGAATGGTCATTCTGTGCTAATTCTACCAGTGGAATTTTGCATTCCCCACAGTACTAGGGCTTAGATGTAATGTGAGGAAAGACAAAGTACTGCACTAGGATGAATAACCTGAGTTAGATATGTACTCTTCAGTGTGTGGTGCAACAGTGGACTGCACAGCTTAAGAAAAGGATCTAGGCCCAAATCATAATGTCACCAATACTCCTTTACCCCAATCCATGACTGGGGAAGAGAGTGCAGTCTCTCCAGCACATTATTGCCCATTCCTGCAGCAGTCAGTGACTCCAGAGTTAAGCTGTTAGTAGAGATGCAGCAAATTTAAAATCCACTAGTGAAGTGAATTCGAAGTGGCCACTTCGTGTTGGCTTCGCTACGTGGAATGCCCCATAGGAAAGGCTCACGTTGCCTTGTTATTATTACTTTGCATTATCATTCCACCTTAAACGTGAAGTAAGGCAGAGTGACAACAATATTGGCAGCATCCCACCCAAACAGTCACCAGAATGAATATGCATCCCCAAAGTGCTACAGGCTTGTGTCCAGAAAACTCCCCAGTGCTGATGAGGTGAAATGAGAGTGTAACAAGAAATGCAGTCTCCCAGAATTAATGGTGCCATGCAAACGCACAGACAGTTTAAGATTGCGTTGCACACTCAAGGGATGCATATGAAAAGGCACAACAACACCTAACCAGTGCTCACTAGTCACAAATCCAAATCTGGAAAGGAATACATTTTACCAGTTGGGGGGATTACTGCATAGCAGTAACAATCAACTTCCAGTAAAGATACCACAAAGCAGTATAAAAAATTCATGCAGGTGTGGTGGATAGCAGGTTCACACTGCTGCAATTACTCTGTAACACAATAAAAGGTGTCTGATTTAATGGCACTCATCGCACACACACTCACATATACTACAAGTAATGCATAGCAAATTGAAAACCTTTAGTAATATAACCAAATGTTTTAAACAAACTGAAATTATACAATGCTGCACCACATCAATCAGCAAAAAATGTCAAGAACTGCTGAAAATATTACTGTGTGTACACTAACAGTTATACAAGAAAAATATAACCAAAACAGAAAGACTGTCTTTTTCTCCCAGTTAATCTACCTACACCACAAATATGCCCCTCCTCCAAAGCACACTTTACAGTACACAGACTGACTGTTCTAAACTAACATTCAAAATCCACACACAGCAATAAACACTCAATGATATGAGCACATAAGGATTTCCTACAAACAATGTACTAAATTTTGAGCAAACAATATTACTCAAAAAGGCATTTTAAACAGCTTTTAGAGGTTTTTGCACAGCTCTGAGTGCAAACTGTATCCAGCTACCACTGCACACGCACTATCCAGGCCAGAACTGAGGCTGTGCCTAACAATCTAGAGCCCATGTGACCTGCAATCCCATGAATAACTGTAGAATTTCATTTGGAGCTCAATTACAGGGCAAAGTGAGATGAATTACATTGATTTCAATGTACTTCACCTTAAAATTGGTGGAGAAGTGGTTTGGGCAAGGAGGAATAACCAAAGTCATTGATTTCAACGGAATTTGCGTTCCTCATTATGAAGCAAAGTACTCCACTTCACATTGTGGAGTTCTCTGCAGATTCTGCGTTACTCAGTGAATCACTTCACAGAGCAAATTGGGGCCACTTTGCCCACCACTACTTACAGTACTGTAACTCACATGCTGTACAGGAAGAAATGCGAATGTCTATGGCTGCACTTCCCCGATGAACTGTAGCACAAAACTCCCCGACTTAAAAACGCTTATTAATGAGTACAACGGTGGAGTGGTGAATCCTGGAGATATACTACAAAACATTCTTACAATACATCCAAGTAACTAGTAAAAAAATTAATGTTGTGATTCGTGACGTGATCGTGAATCATGATTTGTTACTGCCATTGTGACCGTGGTGATGAAGAACGTGACTTGGTGTTGACGGTGTGAGATAACCAATATGGAATTGTACTGGGAATGCAAATGCCTATGGCTGTACTTTCCCAATGAGCTGCAGCACAAACTCCCCAACTTAAAAACATATTAATGAGTACAATGGTGGGGTGGTGAAGCCTGGAGAGATGCTACAAAACAGGATTACAATGCATCCAAATAACTAGTAAAAAAATGAATGTTGTGATTTGTGACATGATCATGAATCGTGATTTGTGACTGTGATTGTGACCGTGATGATGAAGAATGTGACTCGGTGTTGATGGTGTGAGATAACCAATATGGAACTGTATTGGGAATGCGAATGCCTATGGCTGTACTTCCCCAATGAGCTGTAGCACTAACTCCCCAACCTAAAAACGCTCATTAATGAGTACAATGGGGGGGGGGGGGTGAAGCCTAGAGAGATACTACAAGACATGCTTACAATACATCCAAGTAACTAGTCAAAAAATTTGTTTCGTGATTCGTGACGTGATCGTGAATCATGATTTGTGGCTGTATTTGTGACCCTGATAATGAAGAAAGTGGTTTGGTGTCTACAGAGAGATAACTAATATGGAACTGTATTGCTAAAGCAAATGCCTACGGCTGCACTTCCCCGATAAGCTGTAGCACAAAATTCCCTGACTTAAAAACATATTAATGAGTACAATGGTGGGGTGGTGAAGCCTGGAGAGATACTACAAAACAGGCTTACAATACATCCAAGTAACTAGTAAAACAATGAATGTTGTGATTTGTGATGTGATCATGAATAGTGATTTGTGACTGCATTTGTGACCGTGATGATGAAGAACGTGATTTGTGTCATGAGTGACTCATGATGATGATACTGACTTAAAAATGCATATTAATGAGTACAATGTTCATGCAGAATTATGCCCAGTACTCTGAAGAGAAGCCAAAGAAACAAGTGTGACTTAAATTACAGATGGAGATTGAGCCCTAAAGAGATGCAAATGCACAGACAGATTAAGATTGCACTGCACACTGAAGAGATGCAGATGCAAAGGTACAACACCTAACCAGTGTTCACCATCAGAAATTCAAATCTGGAAAAGAATACCTTTGCCAGTTGGGTGGGCTGTGGGGGGGGGCAGTGTACTGCACTGCTGCAGTAATCGTCACTAGTACATGTACCAGTAAAGATACCACAAAGAAGTGCAAAAATCACACAGCTGCAGTGGATAACAGGTTCACATTGCTGAAATTATTATGTGGCACAATAAAAGGTGTCTGATTTGATGTCATGCGTCACACACATACTCACACACTAAGAAATGCGTAGCAAATTGAAAACTTCAGTAATATAACCACATATTTTAAACAAACTACAATTATGCATTGCTGCACCACAACAATCAGCAAAAAAATTTCAAGAATTACCGAAAATATTTCTGTGTGTACATTAACACAGTTATACAGGAAAAATATCACCAAAACAGAAAGCCCTGTCTTTTTCTCAAAGTTAATCTACCTACACCACAGATACGCCCCTCCCCCAAAGCACACTTCCACTGTCTCTCAGTACACAGACTGAATGTTGTACATTAACATTCAAAATCCACACACAAACAATAAATGCTTGATGATATGAGCACAGGAGGGTTTCCTGTAATCGATGAACTAAAGTTTCAGCAAAAAATAAAAAGACTCAAAAAAGGCTTTTTAACAACTTTTAGAAGGTTTGAATCACAGAGAGCTCTCAGATCAGATTTTCTTCTACATCTTCCTACACACACTACCCCAAACTGAGGCTGTGCAGAACAATCTAGACTAGAGCCCATGTGACCTGAAATCCCATGAATCACTGAAAATTCACCATTGGAGCTTAAAAACAAGGTGAAGTGAGGCAAAGTACATTGTTTTCAATGTACTTCACCTTAAGAATTGATGGAGTAGTGGTTTAGGAAGGCAGAGTAATGCGAAGTCTTTGTTTTCAATGGACTTTGCGTTACCCATTATAATGCAAAGTACTCCGCTTCGTGTTGCGGAGCACTCTGCAAATTCATCTTCACTCCGCGAATCACTTCGCAGAGCTAATTGGGGCCACTTCGCCCATCTCTGGCTGTTAGCTGACATCTGCAACAGTGCAATGGCAAGGTGGAGACTGATTTGCTTAGAATCATTCAGTAATGCTTGGATAGAGTGCAGCAGTGGAACACATTGCAGCTTACTGAAGTGTATAAATTCAAGAACTGTAGTAAAGTGCATTGTTACAGTCTGCCAAAGTATCACTGAGCAATTCTAGTCATACCCTTCCACATATAGCGCTAGAAAGGCTGATAGCTGACAGTTTGACCCTAGAGTCACTGAGTGCTATGTGGAGGGCCCCCCCCACCGCCTCCTGGATAATGGTCAAGGGAGCAAGATGAAGTCAGGATTTGGTTCTTTTGCAAAAGAGGTGCTGGAGCCAGGTGGAGCAGTCAGGTTGGGTCAAATAAATATGTGTTGGGTTGGGGAAAGGGATGGCAGGTTAACTACACTAGATATAACCAAAGGGCATTATATTAACAAAACACATCATTTGCACTCCAATAATGAATCAGGAATGGGAATCATGATACAGTTATGGGTTCTATTACCCAGCTGAAAAAGGGGACTGGAGGAGTCAGGTTAGGAAAAGAAGGGTACATGAAAAAAGATGGTGTGGGGTAGTGAGAGGTGCTAGCAGGGTCCCAGCTTGTGTGTAGAAACAAGGATGGGATGGCATACCATGGAAAAGGGTGTAGTAGCCATGAACATGGAATAAGATCCAGCCCCCTGCAGGGAGAAGGCTGTTGTGTTGTTTTTTTATTTATTATTTGTTCCCGGCACCCCCACTCACTGAAGGGAGCTCGGCTCGACCCAGTCACTGTTCCCCCATGCCCAGACTTAACCCCTGAGTGAGGCCACTGGGCAGGCACCCCCTCCTCATGGTTCACGGTAACATACCATGGCTTACCCCCCCAGGGTGGAGCCATGACAGCAAGACCCCAACTGGCAGACACTCTTTTCAGTGGGGGTGGTGGCAGAGTAGGACTTCATGCTCTGGGATGGGATTTTGTGTGCAGCTGTACCTGGGAGCTGGAATGTGCAATGATGACCCGCATCCACCCAGGCTTCAACTGGTTACAGCATCAGCACAATGGATCCCCCCCCCAGCCTTCACCAGGGGTCAGTGACATGCTCGATACACTACCCCCCCTCTCCCCAGAGAAGGAGAGCAGTCCCTAGGATGCTCAGTCCTTCTCCCCCTGGATTGCTCTCTTATGTCCCGAGTCCATTTCCAAACCCGGGTCATCGGGTTGTGTTAAGTTTTTAACTTGTTTTATGATTCTAAGTATAATATAACCTGAACAGAGCTAATATCCATTATTCAGATTCTGAATAATGAATAGCCTATTATATCTAGTATTTTGCTGCCATTTAAGGAATTATAGCTATGCAGCTCAGAAATCTCCTCCTTCCTAACCATAACTTCACCTTACCAGCTCCATTAGGACAAGAGTTCCTCCAGTGTGTGGAAAGATGACAGTCCTATCTGTTTCAGCAAACTGTTTTCCCAATCCCCAGATTCCATCCCTCCCTGTTAGAAAAGTATCCTGCTTCCTAACCACAGTCCATGTCAATCACTTGTCTTTTGTGGCATCCATCCACAAACTGCATATCCCACTGGCCCCAGCACTTCCTGTGGCAACCCAGTGACCCTCATTCGACCTTCCTGAGGGTGTTTTAAAAAAGGGAGTGCCACTAGTTTCAGCAGGGTTTGCAAGGGCATTCATGCTATGCGAGCGATACCCCCCTTCACACTTAGTCACAAACAATTTAGCAATCATTCAATAAATGCCAAACTGCAGCTGAGAATAGGGCCTTCCATATGTGACACAGTTCATTTGTAATTAGGCATGAGTCAAATGCATTTTATGATAAAATCCAGTGAAGTAATGAGTGCGTAATTATGTGGAAGAAATCAATTCCGTTAGATTCTGTGCAGTGTCATAGACCAAAGCAAGGCTTGGCCATAGTTAAGCACAAAGAGCATGAGTAATTATTGTATTTTACTAATACTTCAATAATGCCAACATTAGAATTAACTCATCTAATGCATCCCGAATAAATCAGCATTATTCTGAGTTCATTTGTACAGTACTTTACAATCCTATGTTTACTCCACTGGAACTGAATATGAAGTACCTTATGAACTGATACACATCTAACTATCAAGGATGCATTAGCCGATTACATCATTGTATTCATTGCCCCTTTATAAAGAAAAAAAATAATGTATATTCTCCTGACTAAAAACTGCAGTTTTCAAAGCTTCTTCCATGAATGAAAGAAGTAAGTCACTGTGACTCTGAAGCATTTGGAGAAGGTGGTAAGTAACCAATTGGACTCATTAGAAGACTGACTGAAGCAAAGTTGTAAGACATCTCAGTCTAGGATAGCTCCTCATTTTACAGTTCTGTGGGGTTTACCTGTCTTTAGAAGAACGATGAACTCTGCTGTAGATATCCGCTTTACTTGTCAGCAATTATAATAAATGTAATAGTCAAATATTTCTTAGGAATTGTTTTATCTTGATAATTAATTTTGACTTCAGTCTGTTACTCAAAAGTGTTACAGCAGTGGAATCCAAAAATGAGAATGCTTTGGAAGATATTTCATTTTGCCCTCAATAAAAAAACATGAAAGATTCAGTTTGTATCACTTTTAACTTGTTTTAAAAGTAACTGATTTTCTGCCAATCAGATTTAGATATTCACTTAAAAGCTGATGAAGTCTTTAACTTGAATGTTGTATCTTACAAGCTTTGTGTTTTTACATTCCAGATCCTAGAAACAAGGCCCTCAGGTGACTCTCTTACAGTACTACTTAATCTTCTTTTGTTCTGTTCCTTATGGACACTAGTCCTTTGGAGCATATGCTGTTCCCTTTTCACTTCTGATTAACTTAGTTAAAGTAATGAATTCTTTATGACATACTTCATGCAATTGTTATTATTTACATTTGGCATCTAAAATAATCAGACAGTAAGTAAAGAAAATAGTGGCCCAGTTTCATGATCTGAACTATTGCTGTGCTATAAGACTGGTTTTAAAAATGTAGAAATGCACAGAAATGGATGCGTAGGGACATGCCATACTAGCTACCACCCAGGCATAAAGGAGTGAATTACAGAAAAAAAAGTAGTGCACAGAACAATGCCAAAAGAATATAAATGTATTTAGGCAACAATCACAGGCTACTACAGCCAGATACCCCAATGCTTTGTCCTGCTTGGAGACTTCTTTTGGGGGCATTGCTGTGCCTGGCTGTTGTAACGGGTTATAGCCTGTGAATGTTGCCTGAATAAGTTGATCACTTTTGGCATAGTTTTGTGTGCAGCCCCTTTTTTGCTTTCTGCATTTATAAATGTAAACTGCTAAAAGAAAGTTGTCATATTTCATTCAGAATTCTCTTCTAAATCCTAACTCTCAATCAACTGATATTTCATGGATATTTGATGAAATTCTTAATAGCACAGGGTCACTTACTTGAGGTAATAATCCCTCTGTACAAGACATTGGTTAGGCCCCATCTGGAGTACTGTGTGCAGTATTGGAGGCCACACCTTCACAAGGACATTAACCAAATTGAGGCAGTCCAGAGAAGGGCAACCAAAATGGTGCAGGGACTGCATCAGAAGACATATGAGGACAGATTAACGGAGCTCAATATGTATACCCTTGAGCAAAGGAGGAGAGAGGTGATATGATCGAGACATTTAAACACCTTAAGGGCATAAACAAGGTGAAAGAGTCTAACATGTTAAAATATAAGAAAAATAGCAGGACAAGAGGACACAGCATGAGATTAGGGGAGGCCGATTAAGAGGGAATGTGAGGAAATTCTTTTTCACAGAAAGGGTGGTAGATGCATGGAATAGCTTACCACAAGAAGTGGTGGCTATGAATACAGTGCAGGGCTTCAAACAGGCATGGGATAGGCATAAGGGAGCAATACAAATGACTATGAATAGATAGGTCACTGACAGAGCAAAGGCCGATGGCACATTTATAAGGTAGAAAAAGAAATGGGCAGACTGGATGGGCCTTGCGGTCCTTATCTGCCGTCAACTTCTATGTTTCTATGTTTCTATGTTACAGGCAGATGGTTTGCCAAAATTATAATATTATCAAAATGTATTTCCAAATATAGAAGTGTCTTAAATAAATTAGCAGTTTCAACAAGCAATTATTTACAACTATTATTACTGCTATCATTTTATTTTTATAATCCAGGGCTCATACAGGGCAGTCTTACATGAAGCTACTTTTTAAACGTAAAAGCCATTTCTAAAGAAGTGGCAGTTTGGCATTTTCCATCTTAGAAATTGGCTACTGATTTCTATCTTAAATGGACCCTATGAATAGAGGCAGATATTAGCATCTTGAGGACCTTGTGATATGAAAGATTGAAACTGGTCACATTTCCAGTCAGCCATGACTCAAGGCACATCATAAACATTAACAGAGCATATTTAAGAAAGGTCTGGAATTTCCATCATTGCACCTTGTATAATAGAATAGTAAAATGTTTGGGTAATGTCAGACATTCATACAACTATGCTATACTTCTTTTCAAGAGGAATGATTAATGGCTGTTGTGACCTATGAAATTCATCACCCTGCCAGCTCAGTGATACTTTATACTTGAAGATTTTGTGTTTAGTCAACTTGTCTGGGCATTTTTGCTCCTTAAAGGTCAGATGTGCAGATAAAAGCTTTAGAAGCACCACATAATATTAGATGTTTGTCAATGGCACACCAACTTAAAGGAATGACAAACTACTCTCTGGGATGTCAGGGAGCCAGAATTAAACTTTTACATAACAGTAATATAATATAATCATATATGACATGCTGTACTTTGGCCACATGTTCATATGCATGCAGTGTGACTATCTTTGGATGACACCATTTGGGAATGTTAGAGCCTTTCTGGAAATTTAGTACATCTAGGCTAGGAGTGCCCAGTAATACCTGCAGTTGCCACAGGAATCACAAGTAACAGCAGGGATAGTGAAAACGAAAACATACCCTTTGAGTGAATGCTGAGCATTCTGCAATGCATTTCCTTGGTTACATGATTTACCACATATAGAAACTGTGACATTTTAACAACTAAGAGCTAGTATTGTGGCAGATAGCTATATTTTGTTTTTCTTTCTGTGTCTAACTCAACGTGTCTCACTGGAAGGTCATCTTGGGGCAAGCAGTCATTGTTCAGCTGGGATTAAGTGCTCAGATCTGTTTAAGCACCCTGAAAACAGACATTTATGTTTGAATTGCACAGAAACACCTGCCTGCAATGCAGTTGACAATGGATAACCCCCCTGTGCTTGCACATGACCATTCAAGGAGGGATAATTAAAGACATTCATTTGTCTGTCAAGATCCAATTTTCTAATTAGTATGGCCAACTGTCAGAGTCAGACTAGTCTGAAATAGTTCATATGCTTGTAAGGAATGTGGGATTTTCTAGCAAGAAGTGGGCTGAACCATCTAGATTCTGTGGGGAGGTAAACTGGTCCTGCAATTACTTGCCAGCCAGTGCAGTTTCACAATAGCCTTTCTATAGCAAGTGAGATTTATCTTATTCCAGCCATAAGAACAGATAGCTACCATTAGGAAGGGTAGTGCTAAACCTTTGGGTTTGTAGGCCTGTTTGGCAAAAAAAATATTTTTATTCCTGAGAAGGACCATGGAGTATGGAAGCAGATTTTAAGTAAGAGCTAATGAAGTTACTCTCTGCTTAATTCTTTCTGCTTGAAACTATTTATTTATTAGATTTCCTAGTGTTGCCATATTTCCTCTAGTTTTCTATATATCTTGTAAATTTATTGTGAATATTAAATATTTTATGCTTAGTATAACCATGAAAGTTGTGTTTTAAAAACCACGATATCCATTGTATTGGAGGTAAAAGTCTGTGATCCACTTCTGGAGACACCTCTAACAATATTTAAAAGTAAGCCTGCATCTGACACATAGCAGGGTAGAGTATATCTGAAGCCACTAAGGGGGTTCCTATGTTCAACAAGTCATGCACTGTGTAAGCAAGCACCTGGCTTTGTGTTGTGTGAACAGTGGCTTCTGGTAGGACTCGAAAGGAACAGCCCTGAGAGAGTTGTAAAACGGTTTGTGCAGCATGATAAAATAAGTGAACCAGACCTCTAGACCCTTAGTGCCTGTGACTACCTTGGCTAATAACTAAACGCCCATCACTTATACCTGCCCTGACCATATGCTGACCTTCCTACCAGTTGGATGGTGGACACTGTGTCTGTAGCACTTGCAAGCACCTGGCCTCTCTCTGCTAATCTGTGATTCTCAGACAATACCTTCCTGGTGGCACTCCCCTCATCCTGACCCCACCCCAGCCCTCCTCCATCCTCACCCCTGACCCCCACTCCTTCCCCATTGACATCTCCAGCCTCTTTTCCTCTATCTTTGTCATTACTAGTTCTTTCTTAGTATATGTATCAATAAGTGATTTTATGTCATGCTGCCATTCATGTTGCCTAGTTGTAACCTATGGCATGGAACCTTTGTAAAAGAGCCCTGGCTCAAAGGTATTTGTAATCCTAGACTGAAATAAATAAATAAATAAATAAAAATTAAAAAGTCCCTCTGTTCTCACATCGCCCAGGGCTTGTGAGAGTTTGCTGAGTGTGTGTTACACCTGGGTACAATATATTGTCTCATTAAAGAAATAGGTAACATTACTAAGTGAATATTGATGTAAGAAAAAAATCAGTGATACTTTTATAACCACCCCAAAGTGGTAGGGCTTAGCTTATGCTCCATGAAGCCAATGCCTCTTTATTACTCCCTCAGTCTCACAGAACTGGCATCTGGACCAAAGCGGGATCTGGACACGAGTGCTGTGATCTTCAGCTTTGTTGGCACCATTGATGTGCACAGCTCCACTGCCTCCCAAGACTGACTTTCCTGCTGCCAATTGAGAGTGTGATGTACCCTAATACAAAAGGAGCAAGGCATTTATTTTGATTTTTTATAGCTCTTCATCCAAATAGGCTTGCAGTGCTTTAAAGATTTCAACAAACCTTAAGATACAAGAAATATTATACAATGTACAATAAAAATCATTAGATACAACTAAATAAAACATTGCCTTAGCTAAAACTAGTTAAAAGCTGAAGAGAATAAATAGGTTTTCAGCCTCCTTTTAAAGGACTTGACCAATGGCACACTGTTATGATGCAAAGGCAGAGCATTACAGAATAATGGGGCAACTTCTAAGTATGCCATCTCACAAGATAGTTTCAGGTGCACCCTCAGGATGTCCAAGAGAAAACCATTGGATGGGAGCATACCATGCTAAGAGACCTATTAGGTAGACATAGTGGATAGGATGGGGAAGGAAGGGTGGTATAATGGCTGTGGGGCCACAGTCTTTCTGGGAAAAATGTGGAGATCATGGGGCTGTTAAGTATGCAGAAACCTGGAGCAACTCAGGGAGAGATAAGGTGGCTAAGATGGGAGTTGAAAACAGGGAGGAGAGGCTGAATGGAAGAACAGTGGCAGAAGGGACAGGTAAGGGCTGCCCCAGGGCATTCGGATGGCAGGCACATGATGGAAGCAGGGAGGCTGCCAAAGTGTCCAGGGGCCCCTACCCTTCAAGGACACTGCAGAGCTGGGGGTGGGATTGGCAGGTGGTAAGGGGAAAAGATTAGTGGGAAAAGGATCAGTGCAAGGAGGGAGAGGAGGGAAAACCAGATGGGAGGACAGAGTAATGTTCTGAAACAGGGTGCCCTCATCGAAGAGGTATACAATAGTTGAAAGTTTAGAGGAACAGGGGGCAGGTGAGGGGTAGAGGACTGAGAAAACACAGAGCCAAAGGATAATGGCATGGTGGTAGGAGGAGTAAGTAGCATGGGCAGGCAAGGAGGGAAAAGTAGTCAGGTTGAAGCAAAGGATGGCGGGGAAGGAGGAGTTAGGGGAGGTAAGATGGAGGGTAGTGTGGTGGCATGCAAAGGTAGTCTGGGAAAGATGGGAACATGGGGGATTGGAGAAGCAGTTGGAGGGAACAGTGATGGTACAGACACAAATACATCCGTAACAGATAGGAAGCAGACAAAGGGGGGAAAGGCTGGTTCACCAAGTGTGCTCAGGAGGTCAAATAGAAAGCCTGCAGGGAATGAAAGGGTCGTTATCATTGTGGAGTCCATAATTAAAGGTATCCACTGGGGGAGGAAGGAAGACTCAAGCAATAGAAGGTTGTCTGGTTGTATTCCCAGGATGGAGGTGAGGAGGGCAAAACCTAGGATCAGGGAAGTCTTATGGGGAGGGTGGTATGCCTCACTTGGTCATCCACCTAGGAACCAATGATGTAGCAGGGGTAGAGGTTGGGGTGGTGCAGAGCAGGTTCATAGAGCTTTAGTGAAAAACTGCAAGGATTCGGTGAGCTCTATGGTCTTTTCAGAGGAAGTTCCTATCCCCAGAGCTAGCATAATCAGAAAGAAGAGAACTGAGGAGTTTAATAATTGGCTAAGGAACTAGGGCAAGGTGGAAGGGTTCAATTGTATTGAAGGTTGGGGAGATAAATGGATGGACAATGGGTTATATTCTGTTGATAGACTGGACAAACCTTAATTATGAGGGACTGAAAGTGCTCACGGACAAGCTGAGGGAATACATAGAAAAGGATCTGGGTTTAAACTGCTGGGGTGGGGGAGAGATGAGCCAGAGGGCACATAAACCTTGAGACAGGGAGGTCTGTGGGCCTCCCACTGCACAGGAAGTAGCAATCAGGGTGGAGGGCATGGGGAAAGGGGTCAGCAAAGGACAGGGGGTGAAGGGGGAGTATAGTGGATAGACATATCAAGAAAGATACGGGAACTAGGCAGGGAGGTGCACAGTCAAGATGGAGGGTGGTGTCACTCAATGAGTGCAGTCTTGGTAACAAGATGGCAGACATGTAGATCCTCTTAGCAGAGGGAAAGGTAGACACAGCAGCAGTTACCGAGACCTAGGTTACAGCACACCGTGACTGGGACCTCTCCATCCTGGGATTCAATCTGTACAGAAGAGACAGAGTGGTAGGCAAAGGGGGGTGGCAGCATACATCAGAGAGGGGATAATATGCACTAGGGAGGAGAATGATCAGGGGAAAGTGGAATTGCTATGGATCTAGCTCCAGACCAACAGGGGAAGGAAGGTCATGGTGGGGGTAGTCTACAGACCACCCAACCAGGAGGAAGAAAGGGACAAAGAACTATGTAAGGAATTGCTGGAAGCAGCAGGTAAAAGGAAAGTGGTAGTGGTGGTGAACTTTAATCTGCCTAAAGTGGACTGGAGTATGCCAGCCATGACCTGTATCATAGAAACATAGAAACATAGACATAGACTTTGATGGCAGATAAGGACCGCTTGGCCCATCTAGTCTGCTCATTTCCCTACCTACAAGATAGGCCGCAGATCCAAGTTAACCAACAGCCTATTTCTTCCTACCCCCCACAAGAATTGCCTTATGTCTATCCCATGCATTCTTGAATTCTCCCACAGTTTTAGACCCCACAACCTCCTCAGGAAGGCTGTTCCATGCATCTACTACCCTCTCTGTGAAATAATACTTCCTCACATTGCCCCTGAACCGCCCTCCTTCTATCTTTTAATTGTGTCCCCTTGTTCTTGCAAGTCTCTTTTTCTGAAAGATGCTACCCTCTTGGACTTTGTTGATTCCACTGAGGTACTTAAAAGTTTCTATCATGTCCCCCCTCTCCCTTCTTTCCTCAAGGGTATACATATTAAGCTCCTTTAGTCTCTCCTCATACGGCTTCTCTTGCAGACCCTGCACCATTTTAGTTGCCCTCCTCTGGACTACCTCTATCCTGTCTATGTCCTTGTGGAGATGGGGTCTCCAAGAACTGGACACAGTACTCCAGATGGGGTCTCACCAACTGTCTGTACAGAGGGATAACAACTTCCTGTTTTCTGCTGCTGATGCCTCTCCCTATACATCCCAGTATACCCCCAGCCCTCCCTACTGCCTTCTCACATTGCTTGCTAACCTTAAGGTCATCTGATATGATTACCTCCAGGTCCCTTTCCTTTTTGTTGTTGTTACCTCCCACCCATTGTGTATTCTTCCCCTGGGTTCTTGTTTCCCAGGTGCATTATTTTGCACTTCTTTGCATTGAATCCTAGCTGCCATACTTCTGACCATTCCTCCAACCTTGCCAAGTCCCTTTTCCTCCTTTTCACGCCTCCTTGTGTATCAACCCTGTTGCAGATCTTTGTGTCATCTGCAAAAAGGCATACTTTTCCTTCTAGTCCCTCTGCAATGTCACTGATGAAGACATTAAAAAGGACTGGACCCAATACTGAACCCTGCGGTACCCCACTAGTAACCCCCCTTTCTTCAGAGTGGACTCCATTTACAATTACCTTCTGTGTCCTGTTGTTCAGCCAATGTTTTACCCAGGCTACCACCCTGGGTCCCACTCCCAGCTGGTTAATTTGACTATTAATCTTTTGTGTGGGACTGTGTCAAATGCCTTGCTAAAGTCTAGGTAGGCCATGTCCACAGCCCCTCCCTGGTCTACTACTTTGGTCACCCAGTCAAAGAAATCTATTAGATTCGTCTGACATGACCTTCCTGCTGTGAACTCATGCTGCCTTGGGTCCTGTGCTCCATTAGCCTCTAGGTACTCAACTATTCTTTCCTTCAGAAGTGACTCCATCACTTTCCCTACCACAGAGGTCAGACTGACAGGTGTGTAGTTTCCTGCCTCTGTCTTGGTCCCACTTTTGTGAAGGGAATCACATCCACCTTCCTCCAGTCCTCGGGTACCACACCATCCTCCCATGATTTATTAAAAAGAGTAGCCAGTGGTTTCACTAGTTCCTCCCTTAATTCTTTTAGAATTCTGGGGTGAATTCCATCAGGACCCCATTGCTTTGTCCACCTTCAGTTTTAGGAGTTCTTGCAGAACCCTTTCTTCTGTGAAAGGACTGGGATCGACCCCCCTCAAGAGTGCTTCTGTTAATTGGATTAGGCACTTCCCCCTCCTCTTTTGTGAATACTGAGCAGAAATATTCGTTCAGTATCCTGCTTTTTCACTGTCCCCCTCTGCCCACCCACCGTTCATTCTATTCAGCCTCACTATCCCTCCCTTTGTCTTTCTACGCTCGCTGATGTACCTATAAAAGGTTTTATCCCCCTCCTTAACTGAGTTGGCTATCTTTTCCTCAGTTTGGGCCTTTGCTATTCTGACTTCCCTCCCTGCTTCCTTCTGCCTTAACTGGTACAGCTCTCTGTCCTGCTCCTTCTGTGTTTCCTTATACTTCCGGAATGCTATCTTTTTCTTCCTGACTTTCACAGCCACCTCTTTTGAGAACCATAGTGGCTTTTCTTTTATTTTGATTTGTTTATTTGCTTCACACAAGGCTTGTTGCCTCTGTGATGGCAGTTTGATGATTCCCCATTGTTGCTCCACACCTCCTTCTAGCCTGTTTGCTAGTGCTTTTCTCAGGCACTCTCCCATCTTCCAAAGTCAGCCCTCCTAAAGTCCAGTACCCTCACTTTTGTTGGCTTGACTCTGTAGCTGAGTTTAACGTGAACCACACTGTTTGATGGTCACTTGTCCCCAGATGGCAACCCACTTCAAGATCTGAGATCCTCTCACTGCCCCGTTTGAAAGTCTGAGGTCTAAGATTGCTCCCTCACAGTGGGTTCTGAAACTAGCTGTCTAATGCCTGCCACCTGTAGGGTATCAAGAATGGCCCTGCTCTTGGATGTGGCTGCAGCAAATGTGTTCCAGTTAACATCTGGCATATTCAGGTCTCCCATCAACAGTATCTCCCCTTTCTCTGCCATTCTAAGAATGCCTTCTATCATATCCTTGTCCATTCCCTCCCCCTGACATTTGGGTCTGTACACAACCCCTGTGCAGATTGTGGTGTCCTTTCCATTCTCCAAGGTGACCCACAGTGCCTCCTCTCCTCCCTGTTTACTCTTTTTTTCAGTTGCTTTTATCCTTCCTTTACATGAAACTACTCTCCCTCTTCTCTCCTGCCTGTCTCTCCTGTAGGTTATGTACCCTGGTATGTTAACATCCCAGTCATGGTTCTCTGTGTACCATGTTTCTGTGACTGCTACGATATCCAGGCATCCCTCTTCCATCAAGGCCACCAGCTCAGGGAGCTTGCTGCCCAGACTACGGTCATTGGTACTCATTACCCTCCATTTCCTGATGGCCTTACTCCCTTTTGCCCCATCCCTGTCCTTCTTGCCTTTGTCACTTTCTCCATTTACCCCTGCCCTTCTCCCTATCAACACCTCTATGTTGGTGTTTGGAGTCAAGTGATCTTGGATGCAATACAGGGAGAGTTCATGACTCAGATTGTTAGGCAGCCCACCAGGAAGGGGGCTATCCTTGATCTGGTGTTCAAGAATTGGGAGCATGTACAGGAGCTAATGATCAAGGAACCCCTGGGAGGTAGCGACTGTCACAAATGCCCTCATCAAGTCAGGCCCTCTGCTCCCACAGTGCCAACCTCTGAGTACAGTATTGTGAACAGGTAACAGAACAGGGCAACCCTCCTGTCTGCTTGTGGGTCTGAATCACCTTTAGTCTCAAGTTCTGGGGGATTCAAACTATGAACCTTATGCTAGCGTACTCAAATGTACAGGCTCAGATAATCTGCTCTTTGGTGGGATGTCAGATATCTTTCGCCTAAGGGCACCTAACCAGGTATCCAAAATGAACCCTTAAAACTCTATAAAAGACCTTAGGTATATTCTTACCTTTTCCCAATCCAGTAACACCATCAAGCTTATGAACAGTTGACAAATTTAACCATCTATACATCACGTGGAAAAAGGAGCTTCAAAGACACACCCAGGCAGTCTTTTTCAAATGAAAGGTTTACTTAAAAATAGATAAAAATATGCAAAATGTAAACACAGAACACTAAACCACAAAGCATACAATCACTTAAAAGAAAACAAGGAAAAGTACAAACTAAAACTCCTACCACAATACAATTAGACTTTTTCTAGCTAATGTATTACATCTCTAAAGTGCTTAAGTCAGATCAGAGATCTTGTTTCTTAAGAGCCCAACAAGAAATGTTTCTCACATCAGACAGAGATCCTAGGTTAAACTAAATCTGTCTCACACACCCCTTCCATGATGTCATCTAGTTCCTCCTTGTTAAAAATAAAAAAAATATACAAACAATGATCTTCCTGTCAGGAGATATTTCAAATAAGGTGACATCAGCAAAAATTCATTTCCCAATATGACTCCTTAATTAACATCCCCTCTTTGATCTCAAACAGTTCCTATTCCCAGGCATTTCAAAGGATTTTATGACTTTTAGCACCATAGTGATATAACAATGTTTTTTTCTTCTAAAACATCATAAAAGTTTATGATCTCCATCCTCTGGCAGACTCATAAAGTCCCATTTCATTTCCACTTCAAAGCAGCAACAGGCCATAAAATGCAATGTCTCAAGGAAGTTAATCACATACAGAGATCTGCTGGTTTAATATATATCCTGTCATTTTAAATGAAACCTGGGGGTGGGACACCCATAGCACAGGATGTCTCATGGGAGACACTCACATACCACATTCTATATTAAAAATATCATAGAACAATCATAACCAGCTGGCCAAGCGCCACAATCCTCCCCACCTAGACTGAATTTGGGGGCTCTATCCCCTGCATGGGATGTGCTTCCCAAATTAGTTCACGCTTCATAAACACGTGATAAGCCATCTGTGTTCTGATTGGTCACTCCAGCCCTATGTAAGATTGTCATGTCATACCCTTGCAAGGCAAGACTCCATCTTAATAGTCTACCATTAGTTTTTCCCATTTGAGTCAGCCAAACCAGGAGTGTGTGGTCGTTGACCTCAAAATGCTGCCATATAAGTATGCTCTAATTTCTTAGGGCCCACACTATGGCAAGACACTTTTTCCACAGTAGAGTAGCCTGCTCCCTGGGAAGTAACTTTTTACTCAGGTACACTACAGGGTGATCTTTCCCTTGGTTGGATGTCTGACTCAGTACTACCCCAATACCCATGTCTGAGGTGTCAGTCTGAACTATAAAGGGTCTGCTAGAGTCAGGACTTGTCAGTACAGGAGCACTGCACTGTTCCTTCTTCAGTCTGGTAAAGGCTTTTTCACAGGCTGGTTTCCAGGTAATTTTCTTAGGCATCCATTTCTTTACCAGGTCAGACAGGGGAGCAGCCAGGGAACTGTAATTGGGTACAAAATTCCTATAGTACCCTGTTGTCCCGAGAAAACTCCAGACCTGCTTCTGCATTTCTGGTCTAGGCCATGCCTTTGTCACCTCTATTTTTACTTGGTTAGGATGGAGCTGTCCCTGGCCTACAACATGCCCGAGGTATGCCACTTTAGCCATGGCCACCTGGCACTTCTCAACTTTGATAGTGACCCCAGCCCTCTGTATCCTGCTCAGTATTACCCTAAGGTGGGACAGGTGTTTCTCCCACCTGGCACTAAAGATGTCAATGTCATCCAGGTATGCCACGGCATACTCCTCAGTGCCATTTAACACCTGGTTCACCAACCTTTGGAAAGTGGTGGGGCATTCTTCATTCCGAAAGGCATTACTTTAAATTCAAATAAGCCTATCAGAGTGATGAAGGCTGACCTCTCCCTAGCTCTGTCCGTTAACTCTACCTGCCAATACCCCTTTGTCAGGTCAATAGTTGTAAGGTGGGTCGCCCCTCCCAACTTGTCTAGGAGTTCATCCGTCTGGGGCATCGGGTGGGCATCTGACTTTGTGACTGCATTCAGTGTAGGATAGTCCACACAGAAATGAGTAGAGCCATCTGGCTTGGGCACAAGGACTATGGGTGAGGCTCAGGGGTTGTGGGATCTCTGGATTACCCCTAAATTCAGCATCTCCTCCACCTCCCTTCTAATGTCCTTTAGGACAGCCTCTGACACCTGATATGCTGTCCGCTGTATGGACATCTGTGTCCCTGTCTCTACATCGTGCATCACTAAGGGGGTTAGTCCAGGCTTGGCACTAAACAGTGGGAAAAAGTCTGCTAAAACCTCCCATACTTCCTGGATCTTGTCGGGGTCCAGCTGGGGAGACAATTTAACTGCCTCCACAGAGGACTCCCACTTGCTTTCTTCCAGCAAGTCCAGAAGGGGGTCTTCTTCGTCCGTCACCTCCCCAGGACTACATACTGCAAACACTATGTCAGCCCTATTAACATATGACTTCATCATGTTGACATGGTACATTCTTTCTGTCTGTCTTCTGTCAGGTAACTCTATGATATAGTTCACGTCATTTACCTTCCTAACTACTTTGTACGGTCCTGCCCACTCAGCCTGCAGCTTGTCTTTCCTGACTGGAATATGGACCATGACTTTCTGACCAACCATGTACGAGCAAGCTCTGGCTCTGTGGTCAGACCAAACTTTTTGTTTCTGTGGGGCAGCTGCCAGGTTGCTCTGGGCTGTCCTCATAAGCTCCTTCAGCCTTTCCCTAAACCTAAGGATGCAGTCCATGAGGGGAGTTCCCTGAGTGTTGTGCTTGCCTTCCCAGTCCTCCCGGATCAAGTCTAGGGGCCCATGTACCAAGCGTCAATGTAAGAGTTCGAAGGGAGAAAATCCTGCTTACTCTTGGGGCACCTCCCTGTATGAAAAATAAAGGTGGGAAGGTATTGCTCCCAGTCCCTCCCATGCTGTTCAACAAACACTTGCAGCATTGTCTTCAGTGTACCATTAAATCTTTCCACAAGCCCATTGGCTTGTGGGTAATATGGTGTCATGCATCTCTGCACCACCCCACACTTCTCCCACAAACATTTTATTGGGTCTGACATGAAGGAACCCCCTCAATCGGTGATAACCTCCTGCAGAAACCCAACATGGGAGAAAATCCCAAGTAAGGCTACTTTGTCTGTCCTCAGCGAGGATAGGGTGACTGCCTCGAAGAACCGGGTGGCATAATCCACCACAGTCATGATGAACCTCTTCCTGGAGGAGCTGGGGATATTCAAAGACCCCACAGTATCCATTCCCACCCTCTGGAATGGCTCCACCAATATGGACAAGGGAATCAGGGCAGCTTGGGTTTTCTTACCTGCCGTCCCTATTTTTTGGCACCAGTGACAAGACCTGCAATACTCCTTCTCCTGCTGGGTGAAGTTGGGCCAATAGAAATTCTGGGCCAACCACTTCATAGTGCGCATGATTCCCAGATGACCAGACAAGAGAATATCATGTGCAGTCTTGAGCAACTGCTCACGACACTCCTGGGGAACGACAAGCTGCCTGCCTATCACCCCTGCCTCTGTCTGCACAGCCTGAGTATACATCAATCCATTTTCCCAATAAACCTTATGTTTACCATCACCTCTCTGTGCTCCATCAGAGTCTGCCCAAGCCCTCAGATTCTCTAAACTAGGGTCAGTTTTCTGAGCAGCTGCAAACTCCTTACGCATTCCCAAGGCTTGGGACAGGTCCCCTTCAGTCTTTAAACTTGGGTCCCTAGCACTAGCATCAGGGTACTCAGGATCACTGTCATTCCTAACCCTCTGACAATGGGTCACCCCTCCCTCTTCAGAGTAACCCTTCATAGCTGTGTGGTCAACTGCTACTGGGAAATTTCTACCCCCTTTTCATTAGTCTCCCTATCAGGAGAGACAGGCTGGGAAACCAACCTCCCAGTGGTTTCCACAATGGCTTCTGTGGAGTCCAGGGAACTACAATTTTCCCTTGCCACTTGGCTACAGGTAACTGCACACACCATCCCCTGTTTGGGATTTTTCCCAAGGATGACATCAACCGTTACAGTTTTGGCTACAGCCTTCTGTTGTACAGTTCCCCCGTTTCACCCCAATCTAGGTGAACACTTGTGAGTGGCAATGTTTTCTCCCCCCTACCAGTGAAGTCTTGCACAATTATAAATTCATTGGGTATAAGCTGACCAGGCTCTACCAGATCCCCTTTTACCAATGTCAGGGATGCCCCTGTGTCCCTTAACCCTTGTGTCTGTACACCATTACCATGACTGGGTGCATGTGTTCCCTCATGTTCACAGGCATGCTTCCAGGGACACACAAACAACCCACTTCTTTCCTAGCCCCATGTTGCGTATTGCTTGCCCTTTTGGGACACTGTCTGGCAATATGCCCAGTTTCTTTACAGACCCAACATTCATTTTCTTTCTCAGAGAAATCTTTTCTCTGAAACCTGTGGCTAACTGGTTTTGGTGGAGGCAGTGAGGGTTTTAGCTGCCCTGAAGGTGTGCTTTTCCTTTTCTGCACTGCCCTGCCCACCCCATTCACTCTCAGAGCAGGTCTGTTCTTGGCATAGTGGTCCGAGAGTTCAGCAGCCTCTTGCACTCTTTTGGGATCTTGATCCTTCATCCAGGTTTTCAGCTCTGCTGGGCATGCCCAAAAAAACTGTTCTAACAAAATAGCATTTTCAATTTTATCTACATACTGTAGTTTGCTTCAATCAATCAATCAATCAAAATCTTTATTTAATCAGGCGAACATCATCGAGCGTAGCTCATTTACAAGATGGACCTGAGTGGTCAAGAAGTGCAAGTATTATTACATAGACAATAATAACATAAACAGTAGTACAATGACATAAAGTGCTAACATAGAACAATATACATATATACAAGGCACATTAAAATCTTTTAACCTGTAAGAAAAGGAGGCAATGGGTATAGCAGGCATAATATATAAATTATAGGTCCTAATTGGCTTTTATGAGAGTATATCCGGTGACTGGGATAAAGAAGTAGAACTAGCATAATGGAACACGGAAAAGGGGGTGGGGGTAGGTAGGGTAGGATTAGGCCTTGTGAAAGCAATTGCAGAGTTCTGGGAATAGGGTGGAGAATAATCTTTGAAGGATGTTAAAGGTAAGAGTCTATTTAGCTTCATGGTTTTTGGAGTGAGTTCCATGCAACTGCAAGTGAGTAGCTGATACGAGCCCTCCCAAACTGGTGCAGGCATTGGGGACCTTTAGTATGATAAGTTTGCTGATCCTTAAGTTGTATGGCCTAGAAGTAATTTGGGTAAAACAGTCTGTGATATAGGTGGGTAGTTGCCTGATAAAGCTTTGAATATCCAAATTGCAGCATTCCTATTTCTTCTGTGTTGTAATGATGTCCAGTTAACTGCCTTATAAAGGAAGCAGTGATGGGTGCTGAGGGAAGGTCAGTAATAAATCTGATGGACCTGTGGTATAGGGTGTCCAGCTTATTTAAGAGGGGGAGTGAACAATGGCCATAGAGAAAGTCAGCATAGTCAATGAGGGATAGGAATGATGCCTGGATTAATCTTTTTTTGGAGTCTCTGTTGAGGTAGTGCTTTATTCTAAAAAATAGACCAAGCCTTTGTCTCAGTTTTTTTAGTAGCTCCTCAATATGGACAGAATAGTCAAGCTTGTTATCAATCCAGACTCCAAGGTATTTGAAGCTATCAATGAATTCCAGCTTTTCTCCAAGTAAGGTGGATAGTTGTAGGGTGGTGGGTGATGGGGTAGTGGCAGAACAACTCTTTGTGGCAAAGAACATAGCTTTTGTTTTTTTGGCATTTAGAAGTAGCTTTTTATCCAGTAGATTGTGTTGCAGGATGGAGAATTCAGATTTAAGCAGTTCACAGGTTTTAGTAATGAAGGATTGCTGACATATAATACAGTATCATCAGCAAACAGATGAATGTTGGATTGAGTGAGGTTGGCATCAATATTATTAATATAAATGGCAAAGAGGATGGGGCCAAGAATAGAGCCTTGCGGTACACCTCTTAGCAGTGGTTTTAAGGTGGATAGGTAATTTCCATTTTTTACCAGTTGTGACCTATCTGATAGGTAGCACTTGAACCAGTTGAGTGAGGGAGAATCCAGCCCTAGTGAGCCAAGGGAGGTGATTAATGATTCATGATCCACTGTGTCAAATGCTTTACTCAAATCCAGGAACACAGCTACAGGTACTGTTCTTCTTATCCATGGCAATCTGCCAATCGTTGTTACTTTGGCTAGGGCCGAAATGGTGCTATGCCTTGATCTAAACCTGATTGTGCTGAATTTAGGAGGTTATTGTTATCCAGGTAGACCCTTAATTGTGAGTTTACTAACTTTTCGAGCATCTTGGATAGTACTGATAGGATGGAAATGGGCCTGTAATTATTGGGTCCATGGGATCACCAGATTTAAGTAATGGAACTACTTGAGCTGTTTTCCAAGTGGAGGAATGGATCCAGTGGTGAGGAAAGATTGAAGAGATGAGTGAGGGGCAGATAAGACGTGTGATGCAATTTAGGAAGTAGGGATCCAGGAGTCTGTACCTGCACTCTTAGAAGTATCTAAATTGGAGAGGAGTCTTCCACTTCTTTCAAGGATATTGGGTTGAAGGAAAAGTTGATGTAGCCTTTGTCCCACAGTGGATTGAAGGTTCAAGGAAGATCTCAGGAGATTTGCAGGTGATGAGTCAAATACTAGGCCAGCTGTGGTGAAGTGGTCATTGAAGGTATTTAGGATTTCTTGTTTGCCTGTAATTTCTGTATCATTTAGTAGCAGTTTGGAGGTTAAGGCAGGAGTAGAGTTTGGCCCAGAATTCCTTTTATAGTTCCCCAGAGTCTGGTTGGGTTATTATGGAGCATCCAATTCAGCTGTATAATAGGCAGCTTTGGCAGTTCTTATTTGTTTTGTACATGAATTTCTTGCTTTTCTGAAATTTAGCCAGTCTCTGGTATCCTTTGTTTTCTTGCCTTTTTCCACAGTTTGTCCCTGGTTAACAAGGCTGCTTTAAGATCAGTGGTGAACCAAGGGCAGGATCTTGCTTTGGTTCTGATACTGGTGATTGGTGCATGAATATTGAGAGCATTAGTGATAATGTCCTTTAAGGTCTGGAGAGCTGTTTCAACTGAGGTTGTAAGGTAGAAATCTTGCCAGTATATTGTATTACTCAAGTCATGGAGGTATCCTGGGATGTTGAACTTCTTTTGACCTTTTGAGGACAAATTCTGCAGGGTTGGGTGGTTGAGTGCAGATCTTATGCCAGCTATGGGACAATGATCACTTACATCATTGTGTAGTACTCCTGCATGCGTATATAAGTGAGGCTTGTTTACCAACACAATATCCAGGAGTGAGCTGTTGCTAGAATTTTTAGGTTAACCCTGGTTGGGTCTTTAATTAGCTGTGTAAAGCCATAGGTGTCACAAAGGTTACCAATGATGCAGATACATTAGATAGCCAGTTTAAATTCAAATCACCAAGGATGATGGTATCTTCAGGGCCTAGATTGATTATTGACTCCAGGTGAGATAGTAGTTTGAGGCCTGCAGAGGGGCCTATAGCAGCCAATCAATTTAAATGAAGACAAGTTAGGAAGGGATATTTTGATTGACAAACATTCAAATTCCTTTGGTTGGATGTTGATGAGGCAGGTAGCAGAGATGGTGTCCTTAATGTATATGTCACCCCACCACCCTGGAAGGCGATCTGCTCTGAAGAGCTGATAGTTGGAAGGTTTACAACACTGTCTTTTGTTGAAGGTCTGAGCCAAGATTCAGAGATGACCAGAGAAAGTCAGGCAGAGTATGTACCCCCAAGCCTGTATTAAGGAGAATTTTTTAAGAGGCTGCAGGCATTGAAATGTGAAGCTTAGGCCATTTATGGAGGATAGATCAGCAGGGAAAAGAAACTTTCAATGGGGCCAGGATTTATTTCAATAGTACCAATGCAGATCAGAAGGAAGAAGATTAATTTGAGGAGGGCACCGAGGGACAGGGATAGTGAGTGGTCAGAGCATTTCCTCTTAATCCTGGGTGCCTGCTGTGTGATGGGAGACGGTCCTGATATATAGATGCGAATTTTATCATAGCATAATAATCTGCTGGACAGGCATAGTGGGTTAATATAAAGCCAGGATACATGTAAGGTACTAGGGGAGTGTTGAATTGTTAGAGTGGCCTTAAGTGGGATACCCCAGGGGTTACAGTGTAAAAGTGGTTCGAGGTGAATAAGGAATCCGTGGTTGTCCATTGTGGATGGCAGAAGTGAGCAGATCGTATTCACTAACTTATTCATCATGACAATGGGTATATCATAGATATCATAAAGGATTGGGGGAGATGAGAGGCTCAGGAGCAAAAGGAAGCAAAGTAGTATTGTGGAGTTTAGGTATGGGTTAAGGGAGGAAGGGAAATAGATGTGGGCGTGGATTAAGAAATGGCGGGAGAAAGTGTATAAAAAGAATCCAACCGAGGGGGGGGGGCAAAAATTTTGCGGCTTTGCCCGTACCTTTCTCGCTGCTTCACCCGGCCTCCTGGTTCCCTTGGTCGGCTGGTGGTCGCCGCCGGCCCACTGTCGGCTCGGTGCCCCTTCTGTGGCTGGAACTGGAGGGCTGTGCCGGCTGCAAGGCAGGGGACAGAGGAGAAGGCAGTGAGGAAGCTACTTTATTGCAGGCAATCTGCAATTAGGTGCAAAAGATCAGAATCTGCACAACAAAAGACTGGGAGGGTTCGGGGGGGGGGTTAGGTGCCTAAGTGTCTAGCCCACACGGATTACCAAAAAAAGGCTGAATCACTAGCAAACATCACATCTATACAATGTTTAAATTGGCCACAATTTCAAGTTAAAACAGCTCTTTTTAGGATTAATTAACAAAAGTTACAGCTAACAGAAAATCCCAGCCAGAATAGTGTTGCAGAGTCCAGCTAAAGTCAATGGGAAAGGCGCACCAATCGGAAGCAAGGCAGAGTCAGCGGTCTTCAGTTCCTTCCCACCAATGTTTTAAAAACTGATGTTGTTTCATGGCTAGCTCCTCACAGCTCATATCAGGGCTTCTCCTGAGCTTACAGAATTTAGCTCTGTATGCTTCAGCAGTTAAATCAAACTTTTTTAAAAGTGCAGCTTTAAGTTTGCTGTAATCATTACTGTCCTCATTGTGCATTTGACTCAATGCATCCTGAGCTTTCCTGGTAAGTAGCGGGGATAGCTGGAAGCTCCAGGACCCTCTAGGAATTTTAGCCTGAATACAAACTTTTTCAAAGGAATTTAAAAAGGCATCCATATCCTCCCCCTATTTAAATTCAGCTATCAATTTGGAATTCAATTTGTAACCCAGTCCTGTAGTTCCAGTTAAACCCAAGCCACTTAACTGCGCTGGTGCTGGTGGTTGGAGTCGAAGGCTTCTCCAGTTCATGTCACCTTGGGCGCTCATGCTCCTCATGGTCTGCCTCTCGCTGTTCAGGCTCCCTCTTCTCCTCTGCAGCTCGCTGTTCTCACTCCCTCTTCTCCTATGTGGCTCGCTGTTCTCGCTTCCCCTCTCTCTGGAACTCCAGCTCCATTCTGCTCAACTCAATCTGCAGCCTGATTGCTTCTGACTCCAGAATGCTGGTGACCTTCCCCTGCTGCTGTGGCCCTTCACTTGCACTGGCCCTGCTGTCCTCCCCACTGGATCTGGACACTGCTCTGGCCACTGGCCTCTCTATGCTCAAGATTTGGTCTTTTACAATCTGTCTGTGACTCGATGCTTTGGGCATCTGCTGCCATCAGGGCATCCATGAGGTTCTGCTTGGTGGCTCTTCCCTCATACAGGACTCCTCTGTCCTGGCACAACTGCCTCAAGTAGTCTACAGTGTGCCCGCTGTAGCTGGAAGCCATCTTCTTCCCTAACTATGGCTACTCTAACTTGCACTTGAGAAAAAATAAAACATGTAGGAACCTGACTGTAAGCCAAATGATATAGTTCTGTTTCCTTTTTAAAAAAATAAATCACTGTCTTATTTTGCAAGTGGGCTGTACAGTATCAAGCTGACACACTGAACAATTTAAGCTTGTGTTACCAATTTTATCCACACCGCTGTCAACCAAATCAGTCACAAGTGCACTCAGCAGGTCAGGGCCTCTGCTCCCACAGTGCCAACCTCCGAGTGTAGTATTGTGAACAGGTAAGAGAACAGGGTAACCCTCCTGTCTGCTTGTGGGTCCGAATCACCTTTAGTCTCAAGTTCAGGGGGATTCAAACTGTGAACCTTATGTTAGAATATCCAAATGTACAGGCTCAGATAATCTGCTCTTCGGGGGGATGCCAGATATATTTTGCCTAAGGGCACCTAACAAGGTATCCAAAATGAACCCTTAAAACCCTATAAAAGACTTTAGATATATTCTTACCTTTTCCCAGTCTGGTAACACCATCAAGCTTATGAGCAGTTGACAAATTTAACTGTCTGTACATCACATACAAAAGGAGCTTCGAAGACACACCCAGGCAGTCTTTTTTCAAATGAAAGGTTTACTTAAAAATAGATACAAATATGTAAAATGTAAACACAGAACACTATATCACAAAGCATACAATCACTTAAAAGAAAAACAAGGAAAAGTACAAACACAAACTCCTACCACAATACAATTAGACTTTTTCTATCTAATGTATTACCTCTCTAAAGTGCTTAAGTTAGATCAGAGATCTTATTTCTTAAGAGTCCAACAAGAAATGTGTCTCACATTAGACACAGATCCTAGGTTAAACTGTATCTGTCTCACACACCCCTTCCATGATGTCATCTAGTTCCTCCTTGTTAAATATAAAAACTTGTATAAACAATGATCTTCCTGTCAGAAGATATTTCAAATAAGGTGACATCAGCAAAAACTCATTTCCCAGTATGACTCCTTAATTAACATCCCCTCTTTGATCTCAAACAGTTCCTATTCCCAGGCATTTTCAAAGGATTTATGACTTTTAGCACCATAGTGATATAACAATGTTTTTTTCCTCTAAAACTTCATAAAAGTTTATGATCTCCATCCTCTGGCAGATTTATAGAGTCCCATTTCATTTCCACTTCAAAGCAGCAACAGGCCATAAAATGCAACTTCTCAAGGAAGTTAATCACATACAGAAATCTGCTGGTTTAATATATATCCTGTCATTTTAACTGAAACCTGGGGGTGGGGCACCCATAGCACAGGATGTCTCATGGGAGACACTCATGTACCACATTTTACATTACTAATATCATAGAACAATCATAACCAGCTGGTCAAGCCATCACAGTGACCACCACAAAATGTGGTTCAGTTTGCTTGTGGGAAGGGAAAATTTCTGCTCTAAGACGAAAACCCTGGATTTCAGGAAAGTGGATTTCCAGAAATGCAGGAGGTGCTAAGTGAGCAACTATAGGGCATCAAAGCACACATGGGGTGGACAATGGGCTATCATCAGAGATGCAATACAGCCATTGTGGAATGTGTTAAGCTTAGGCAGAAGAAATTCGGGGCCAACTCACCCATCTGGTTCAACTCTGAGGTTGCTAGGGTGGTGAGAGACAAGATAGTGGCCTATAAGAGGTAAAAAATGACTGAAAGTGAAGCAGATAAAGATGAATACCAGAGGTTAGCTGAAGTGGAGGTCAGGGTGGTGCAACAAGCGAAGGCACAAAAGGAATTGCAAATAGCAGCAGGAATTAAGACCAGGGAAAAAGCCTTCTTTTGCTACATAAGTGAGAAGAGGGACAGGAAGGTCAGGATGAGGAAGGCGGATGGATGGGTAAAAGGAAGAAGTGAACAAGGTAGAGGTACTGAATGAGTACTTCTGCTCTGTCTTTACTAGGGAAAAAAGATGGGCCAGTACTGCCTTGGGGAGAAGGAGGGAAGGGCAACAGATACGATAATAAAAGTGTATAGAATGAAAGAAAGGGCTACTAGCACTGAAAGCACACAAGTCTCCAGAACTGGATGGCAAACTGTACACCTAAGGTATTGAAGGCTGTAGCAGAGGAACTTGTGGGGCCACTATCGACCTCTTCAATCAGTCCCTGGAGTTGGGATTGGTGCAATAGGACTGATGAATGGCACATGTGGTTTCTCTCCATAAGCACAAACCCAGAGATAAGCTGGGGAACATCAATCATGTGCAAACTCATGGCTACCATACTCAAGGAGAGGTTGATAAGCTACAAAGAGGAGAATGGTCTCCAGGACAAGAGGTAACATGGGTTTCTGGGAAGAAGGTCCTGTCAGATGAACCTGGTTGACTTTTTCTTATGGGTCACCAAGGTGGTGGATGGGGGCAAAGTGGTAGGTGTAATTTACCTGGAGTTTAGCAAAGCCTTCAATTCTGTGCCACATAGGAGGCTATTCATCAAACTGAAGGATCTTGGGGTGAGGGGGGAAAAATGTCAATGTTGGTAGAAAGCTGGTTAAGAGACAGAATCCAGATGGTGGTGATGGGGGTGAGTTGTCCAGTGCCAAGGAGGTTACTAGCGGGGTCCCGCAGGGATTGGTGCTGGGGCCGGTGTTGTTCAATGTCTTCATAAACGACATTGCAGAAGGCATTACGGACAAGATGTGCCTGTTTGTGGACAACAGCAAACTCTGCGGGAGGGTGGACACATTTGAAGGGATGCTGTACCTATGAAAAGACCTCAGGAAACTTGTGAGATGGTTGAGGATCTGGCAACTTGGCTTCAATGCCAAGAAATGCAAAGTGATGCACATTGGGGCCAGAAATCATTGGACCGTGTATTACCAAGGTGGGGCGAGGTCCAAATAGCAACAACAGAGGAAGAAAAGGATCTCGGTGTGGTGATCACTAGTGATCTGAAACACTCCTTGCAGCAGTGAAGGTCAATAGGATGTTGGGGTGTATAGCTAGTGGATTCAGCAGTAGGAGTGAGGTCATATTGCCCTTGCACAGCTCACTGGTGAGACCGCATTTAGAATATGGGGTAATGTACTGGACCCATATCATAAGAAGGACATGGGCTTGTTAGAGAAGGTGCAAAGGAGGGTAACCAAGATGATCAGAGGACAGCAAGGGAAGTCTTACAATGAGAGGCTGGGGACCCTGAGAATGTACTTCCTGGAAGACAAAAGAGAGAGGAGGAATATGATAGAGACCTTTACGTACCTGAAGGGAATAAACAGAGTGGATAGGCAAGGTCTCTTCAAGCTAAGTGATAATAAAATCATGAGAGGGCACAGTCTGAAGTTGGTGGGGGGGGGTTAGGAGGGATGTTATGAAACATTTTTTCACAGAGAGGGTGGGGGACAAATGGAATGCACTGCCAGAAGAGGTATTCTCAGAGAAGACAGTGGGCAGCTTTAAGAGGGCCTGGGATAAGCACAAAGGTAACCCATGGGGGGGGGGAGTTATGAAGGAAAGGTTGACTGGAGGGGCAGGGTCAATGGCATAAGTCATGGACACTGCATTACTAATGAGCAAACTGGATAGACCAATTTGACCTTCTTCTGCTGCCTCTTTTATATGTTCATATGTTAGTATGTGACAAAGCAAACCCGGACCATGGACAGACCAGATTTATAAGGCTGTCTATGGTGAAGAAGAACTGGACTGGCCTATTCTTACCTGAGGCAATAACTCAGGACAGGAATTGTGACTTTTTCAGAGTCAGTGCTCTCTGATAGTCTCTATAATGAGATCTCAGGTCGATCCTGTTTTTCAAAGAGCCTGAGCACTTCTAAGTATGCTCCAACCTCTGCCTGGTGCCTTCATCTGGCGCAGCTGATCATTATAACGTGGCAAGCTGCGGCAGGAGGCAATGAAGTCCAGCACACCAAAGGTGGACAAATTATAGCCCTCAATGGCACACGTTGTATCTACACCACATGCTGTCACCATACTTAAGATGTTGAGTATGCCAAGGAGCTCCTAGATCTCCAGATCATGTAAAGGATGATACCGAACCATCTTCACAGGGAGGTAACACCACAAGGTGCCCCTGCCCTGAACTGCACAGCACAGTGATCCGACCGCCCCACAGGATCCACCTTGACATCTCTAGTTTAGAAACATAGATTTTGTTAGCAGAAAAGGATATTTAGGCCCATCCAGTCTGCTTCTTGTCCATGCCTATTCCATTACTACTGACCCTAGTTGATCATAGGTGTCACTCCCTCCCCCCATTCCTCTACCTTATATGTCCCTGTGATTATCCCACACATGCTTGAATATACCCCCAGTCTTTGTCCCTACTACCTCCTCTGGCAAGCTTTTTCCACACATCTGTGACACTTTCTGTGAAGAAATGTTGTCACACATCTCTCTTAAACTTCCCCCTCTTAGTTTCTTTGCATGACCCTTTGTTCTAGTGCCTTCTTTTCTCTGAAATAGACCCTCCACTTGCACCTTGTTCACTCCTGTGAGGTACTTGCAGGTTTCAATAGTATCCCCTCTCACTCTCTTCTCTTCCAGGGAGTACATGTTGAATTCCTGCAGCCATTCCTTGTATGGATTCTCATGTAACTCTCTTACCATTTTGATTGCCTTCCTCTGTACTGCCTCCACCCTTTCCATTCCATGTGAGCAATACAATTGAAGCACCACCTCTCTCCCACCTCCTCCAGCTAGAAATCCCTCTCCCAATGCACCCAGTATCCTGCTAGCTTTTTTCACTGCTTTGCCATACTGCCCAGCTGTCATGAGGTCATCAAATATGGTTCTGCAGCCCTAAGTGCATAACCTTGTACTTCTTGGCATTGAAACCCATCTACCACCCCCTAGACCATTCCTCTAGTTTCCTTATATCCCATTGCATTCTCTCCATCCCTGCCTGAGTATCAACCCTGTTACAAATATATGTATCATCCATAAAGAGACACACCTTACCCTGAATCTCCTCTGGAATGTTGCCTATGAAGACACTGAAGAGCACCAGTCCCTGCACCTAACCCTGTGGTACCCCACTAGTCTCTCTTGTATAGCCTGAGTGGCTACCATTTACCACCACCCTTTGCCTCCCATCCCTTAATTAGTTTGATACCCCACTTATCACTTTCTCCCCCACCCCAGGCTGCTTAGTTTCTTAACTAGCCTTCTGAGTGACACAGTGTTGAAAGCCTTACTGATGTCCAGGTAGGTCATGTCCACTTCTCTCCCTTGATCCAGCTCCCTGGTAACCCAGTCAATAAAAATCAATAAGATTACTTTGACACTACCTCCGCCCTGTGAAAGCATGCTGCTGGTCATTCTGCAGCTCTTATGCCGCCAGGTGCCCCACGAGCCTCTCCTTCAGTAGTGTCTCCATTAACTTCCCCACCACTGACATGAGAATGACTGGCCTGTAGTTGCCAGCATCCTTTCTACTGAAGCTTTTGTGTAGAGGGACCATTTCGCCCCGCTTCCAGTCCTCTGGAACTTCCCCTATCTTCACTGAGGTGCTAAAAGGTGTTGCCAGATGGTTGGTCAGCACCATGCTCAGTTTCTTTAGGATCCTTGGATGAATCCCATCTGGTCTCATTGCCTTATTCTCCTTTAAGGCTTCCAATCCCTTCCAGACCCTCTCCACTGAGAATGCACTTGTGTCCATTCGCCCCTCTCCCTGTTGCTTACTGCAGCATGTTGGTCTGTCCCTTCCATGTCATACCATGAACACCGAGCAGAAGTAATCATTTGGTATTTCTGCTTTCTCTTGATTGTTTTCTGAGCAATCCCACACCCTCCTTCTGATTCTCACCTTCCGTTCCCTTGTCTTCTTCTTTCCCTGCATACCAGAAGAAGACCGTTCCCCCTTTTTTTTGACTTACTATGCTTTTTTCTTCTGGTTACTAACCCCCTTTAGCCACCCCTTGCCACCACAGTAGAGCCGGGAGCCATCCACATGTAGTGCCCCCTGGATTACCCCCCAGGGCAGAGCCATCAGAGCCACACCCTTGCAGCCCCAACAGTGCTCCATCATGGGTGTGCTGGGGACCCCTTCACATCCTCCACAGCTGGGAAGCATCATGCTGCACAACAGAGGCCCTTTTTTGCTTTGGAAGTGGGATGGTGTCATATCGAGTGCCACAACACAGCCAAGTCATGCATTCTGACACCCCCCCAACCGAGGAGTAATGTTCAGGTAATCTGGTAACGGCACATCCCATGGTCACCCAGGAGCCTGGACTGGAGACACTCAATTCCCCTCCCCCCATGGAGTGAAGAGGTGTACAATGGCCACTTAATTCACCCCCACCCCCTGCCAATCCTTGAGCGTCCTGAGTCCACTTCTGAACCCAGGTCGCCCCAGGTGAAGTGGTAAATCTTTCCTCTCTGTTAGCAGATTGGCAGCCTCTTCCCTTTTTTGACCTCCTTACCTATCCTCTCTTCTGTTAGTGCTTTAGCTGCACTCACCCTCCTTCCTGCCTCCCTTTGTTTTACCAACTCTATCTACTGTCTTCATCTTTCTGTGTCTCCTTTTACTTTCGAAATGCTGTTTTCTTCTCCTTGACTGCCTTTGCCACCTCCTTAGAGAACCATTGTGTCTTTTTCCTCCTCTTTCCCTTTCTCACTTCTTTCAAGCAGCATGTCGCTGCTTGCAATATACTCTCCTTAATTGTTCTCCATTAAGCCTCCACTCCCCCTTTGCCTCCCCTCATTGAGGCATTCTCTGAAGCAGTTTCCCATTTCTTTAAAATCTGCCCTCCTGCAGTCCAGGACTCTCATGTTAATGTGCCCCCCCCCCCATCCTATCTGCATGCTGAACCACACAGTACAGTGATCACTTGTACTCAGAGCACTACTCATTGTGATGTAAGCAATACTGTCTCTGTTTGTAAGTATGAGGTCCAGCACTGTTCCATCCCTAGTGCAGTCCAAAACCACCTGCCTGAGAAATGCTTCCTTATATGGAGTTGAGGCTGCTTTCCTTCTTGAAGTAGGTGTGTCGAGAATGCCCCATTCTGCATCCAGTAGATTAGCGTACCCCATTATCAGAACTTCCCTCTTGCTGTATTATCAGAACTTCCCTCATGTTGGTCATTTTGCTAATTACTGCCCCTATGGTTCTGTCTAGATCTTCCCACTGTGTTGGTGGCCTGCACACTAACTTTCTGCAGATAATGGCACCCGACCCTGTCTCTAGGCTGACCCATAGTACCTCCAGCCCTTCATTGTCTCCCTCTCCCCCCATCCCTATATCTCAGTGGCTCTTATACCCTCTATCACATATAAAACAACCCCTCTGCCTTTCCTCCCTGACCTATCCTAGTGGAACATGGTATAGCCTAGGATGGTCACTTCCCAGCTGTGGATGTCCATGCACCATGATTCTGTTACAGCACCAGATCCAGGTCTGTCTCCACAATGACTGCCTTAAGATCAGGAACTTTGTTTCCCAGACTCCTTGTATTGACACACATGACTCTCCATTCTCTTTGTCCCTCTCTCCCTCCAACATATCTCCCTTTCCTGTTCCCCCTTGCTCTTCTGTTATCCCGGTCCTGCCCTTCTCTGTTGCATTGTCTTCCTGCCTTCCCTTCTTCCCCTCTCTTCCAACTGAAGTTCCTCCTTCAGACTTGCCTGCCCAATCCTTCTCCTGGCTTCCATCAACCTCTAGGGAATTTCTTCTCCCTTGGTTAACATTCCCTGTTGCACTAGTCTTGGGGGGATCTCTGCCTCCCTCAGTCTTTCTGCCTCCTTCTTTGACTAGTTTAAATGGTCACCAAAGTATCATTTAAACCTTCCACTCAGGAGTGCTGTTCCCCTCCTGGTGGATGGAGGCCATCTCTCTTGTACAGACCACAATCCCCCAGGTGTGACCCCAAGTCCCCTATGTAGCCAAAGGCCTCCTCTCTGTACTATGACTTCAACTACTCATTGAAGGACCTGGTGGAAAGTTCCCTAGCCTTCCCCTTACTGTGCATGGGTAGCAACTCAGTGAAGGCCACTGTGTGAGCTGCCTGCTTCAGGCCGCTTCCCAGCTCCCTAAACCTTTTCTACACTATCTTTACAGCTTTACTTGCCAGATTGTTTGTCCCCTGGTGGACAACAACATCCAACTCCCTTCCTACCCCCTACTACTTGGCAAGCTCCAAGATATGCCTTCCAGTCCTCCTCACTGAAGCACCTGGAATGCTGTGTACTACCATGTCCCTCCCTTTCCCTGCTCCCAACTCAATCCACATGGCTATGGAGTCTCCCACCAGCAACTGCCTCCTCCTTATCCAGGGGATGATCTCTCTCTCCTTGGGGCCTGCTCCTTTGAGGACCCCCACCTTCTCTTTACTCCTGTCTTGGGTGTCTCCTGTTAGTTCCCCCATCCCACTAGAATGACAAAGGAACTGTGCAGTGGTAAGGTCTGAGGGGTGCTCTCCCTCCTTCCTACCCCTACCCTCTTGGAGCTGACCAAGTTCCAGCCATTTTGCCTCCTTGCTGGTAACCTTTGAGGGGGTGACAGCAAAGTAGGTGGCCCTGGGAGAGGCAGATGGTGCCCTGTATTCATGCAAGTTTAGCCCAGATTTCAGGGACCTCTGCTGTCAGTCCACAGAGGGGCCTGCATATGGGGCAACACCTCAGTCACCAGAACATGTCTCTGAAGATTTGGCCCCACACCTATTACACTGCATCACTCTCATCCTGTGTGAGAAGACTAGGATGAGTGAATGGCCGCATTCATGGGTATCAGTGGAAACCACCTGTCTGAGATCCAGTGAACTCATTAACTGGAGGAATTGCTGAGTGCACTGCTTGGATTCATCATCAACCCACACACTTAAATCCCCCAGCAAAATAAGGCTGGAAGAATTCAATGCAAAGTCAACAATGAACTCTGCAAATTCCCAAAGAAGCTCCTGGACCCAGTCAGAGGTTGGTAGACTAGGAGTATTGTACATCTCACACCCACATCACTCTTCATGGCCACACTCAAAAGACCTCATTCACAGGAACAAGGAAGGACATCTCCAGATTAATGCCATGAAAAGACCAAACACTTATGTGCATACTGCCCACACACAGCCATGTAGTCAAAGTTTTCTTTGACACAGGAGCCCTCCTGAAAAGAGACAGCATGTGCTAGAAGCCCCCAGACTGACATTAGCTGCCGCTGTGCTAAGTCTGTGACCACAAGGAGACAAGGCAATGGAGGTCAGAGAGCAAAGCACATTCAATCAGGCTACAGAGATTCTGCAGCAGAGCCAGGGATCTCTTGGGACACAGGAGGTGGATGGCCAATCATCCACAAAGATCAGCAAAACAGAGCCTCTCCATTGACTGACAGAGGAATGCAAACAATCAGAGGTTTATATTTACAAAGGAACAGCCAGTACATTTCCAGAACCTTTTCAGTCTGCAGAGACAGCTTGGAGCCAGAGCTGCTGTCTGAGCATGCCAGAATTTCAACAGTCAGGGACTAGGAGATGACTGTTGGGCTTGGATAACCAAGAAGGAGCAGGCTGCTATATACATAAAGAATGGAGAGACAAATGATCCTCACAGCTAAAGGGATCAGTCTGTATGAGGACATCTCAGTGTGCTCAGAGCGAGATATTTTCCATGACAAGCCTACATGGCTTGGAGCTGCAACTGAGGCAGGTGGCCCGGCATCGACCACACATCACCACAGCCAAGTAACTGCCAGTCAGTAGAGGGCATTGACTTAGTGTTGCACTGCCAGAAGCTGAGATTGGCAGCTAAGGTATACACAAACCACCATAAGAGACTAACAAAAAGAGCACATCTGGTCTGTGGATGAGCCAGTGAGAGTGACCAGTAGAGGTGAGCTTAGAAAGCCATTGGAGGTATAACAGTTCTGCATACAGGAGCTGGTATATCCAGCCAGGATTGCACCAGTGGGTGAAGGCTCATTAAGCCAAATGAATGATGTACATTAGAGCCTCTAGGCCCTGCAAAACATCACTATTATAGTTAAATGGATAAATAAATCAACAGTTGGGGTCCTGTTTTATAAGGACTAGACAAGCCAGCGAGGATTACAGATTGTTCCTGTTTGTAATAATTGCTGTTTAAGCATGCCAGTGCCACCAGGCATATGCAATGCATCTGTAACCAAGCCTATAATGTTCCACCTGCAGAGTACCCAGTGAAGCACCAGGAGTTCCCTAGAGACATAGGGAATGATGTTCTAATGCTTGTGAATGCCACAAGCCCTGGGTGCACCGTACATATGGCACATGGAGTTTGTGGCATTGACCCAGCCAGCAATTGAGATTTTCTATCCCATGTGCCAATTGCTACAAGTTAGACTGCCTCTTTGCTGGTCTAGCTTGGGTCAATCCCAGGTGCCCTTTTCACAGGGCTTGCACCAAATATATAGCAGAAGCTGCAGTAAATTGGGTAAACAGTCACAACTGCATCTGACTTACTAAAATCGGATGCAGTTGCAGCAAACGGTGTTGGTGCACCACTAGATTCAAAGTGTTGTGGTCCAGAGCTTGATGTAAGCCCTATACCACCATTTGAAAATCCAGCCCATAGTGTATAACTGATACAAGTGGGGAGTGGGGGCAGAGCCTGATAGTACAGTTGGGAAGGGCACAGCAAGGGATGAGGGTGTGCTACGCCAGACTATGCTAGAAATTGGTTTAACTGTGTTTTGCTTCCTTGACCTTTTTGTCCTTCCATAGATGCTTGATACTAACCCCAGTGCCCACTTTGTTATTTGGCTTGCATGTCTGATTCATAAAAATGCTATTTGTAGATTGACAAGTTGTTGCATTTGAAGGTATTAGTACTGTAGTAGTAGTAGTAGTAGTAGATCTATTTATTGGGTACCCTATCCCACACACTCAAGGCACCTTACGAAACACTAATACAGCAACAGCTCATACTCACAAATATCATAAAGTGCAGCCAGCTAATACAATCATAAACATGAATAATAAACAAAAATGTATAAATCTGAATCAGTCAGACTCAGGATATACCTGGCTAAATCACAATATCTGAGTCCTCACTAAAAACATTCCATGGAGAAGGCCTCTCTTATAAAGTAGGCAGGCAACTTGTTTCAAAGCAGCAGCACTGCAAAAGCAAATGCCCTGTTCACAGCCAAACTGTTACTGTACAGTGTGGGAAGCAGGTGGGTTGTACCAGTCAGGTCAACTGTAGGTTGGTATTACATCCCTGTGTAGTATTAGCTTATCATCGAGCCCACTTACATTTTCGTGGATGGAGCCACTGCATGATTTAAACTTATGATCTTTGGGTAAAAATTCCCCACAGGAGTTATGGACTAAGGACTCTCAACCTCATTTTAGCTCATAAGGCTGGGAAAGTCTGTACCAAAATCAATGGTGGCCATTCATATAAAGAACTGATGAATCCAATATCAACAAGTATTTGTCAATGCCGAATGTTGTTTGCTTATATGTGCTGTCTAGGTATTTGGAAGTGAAAGGACAGTGGCTAAGAACTGTCATGTGCCCCCCCCCCCAAGACATCCACTGTGTCCTTCTATTCATTTTTTTTGTATTTTTTTTTATTTATTTTTTTAATTTCATCTAGAATTACAAATAGCTTTGAGCCAAGGCTCTTTTACAAAGGTTCCACGTCAGAGACAGGACAATACAATGGTACACAGTGGAGTAAAGTGCATAGAACAATAAAACAGGTGATAAAGTGAATAAAACAACAGTTTTTAACATATAGTTGAAAACTTAATTATAAGTAGATCTTGCCAGGGGCAACATTCACAGAAGAGGGGGAGGGGCAAGGGCCACAGCAGTACAGCAGTTGCAAAGGCTATAAGCCAGTCAGCCTCATTTCAGTAGTGGGGAAGATCAAGGAGACATTGGTTAAAGAAAGGATAGTGGGGCATGTAGAAGCCATCGGAGCCCAGGACCATAGGCAACATAAATTCACAGTGGGGAGGTCATGTCAGAGAAATCTGGTTGATCTCTTTGACTGGGTGACAAAGGAAGTAAATCAGGGTGGGGCAGTGGACAACGCTTACCTTGATGTAAGCAAAGGCTTTGACACGCTGTCTGACATAAACTTGCTGAATAGGCTGGGCATGGGGGAAAGAGTGGTAAACTGGGTTAGAAACTGGGTAACAGACAGGAGGCAGAGAGTGGTGATAAATAGGGTGCAGTCTGGGGAGAGGGGGTGACCAGTGGGATGCCGCAGACATTGGTCCTGTAGCCAGTCCTCTTCAGTGTCTTCATTAGTGACATTGCAGAAGGGCTGAAGGGAAAGGTCGGCCTGTTTGCAGATGACACCAAGACAGTGGATACCCCAGAGGGGTGGAAAAAATGTGGAGGGACCTGGGGAAGCTTAAGAAATGGTCTGAGGACTGGCAACTGAAGTTTAATTCACAAAAGTGCAAAATTATGCACCTGGGACACAGAAGCCCTGGGGAAAGGTACAGGATTGGGGGGGGGGTTGCTGACAGTTACAAAGAAGGAAAGGGACCTGGGGGGTTATTATTTGAGATGACCTGAAAATTTCAAAGTGGTAAGGCAGCTGGGAGGGCCAGTGACATGCTGGGGTGCATAGAAAGGGGGCATCACCAGCATAAGGAAGGAGGTAGTGATGCCATTATATAAAACCATGGTCAGGCTTCACATGGAGTACTGTGTGAAGTTCTGGAGGTTGCACCTTCATTAGGATATTAACATGCTGGAGATGGTCCAGAGAAGGGTGAATGAGGTGGTACAGAGTTTGCAACACAAGACTTATGAGGAGAAATTAAGGGACCTCAATATGTACTGAGTGGAAGAGAGGAGGGAAAGAAGGGATAGGATAGAAACATTTAAGTACCTCAAGGGTATAAATATAACTACAGAGAAGCAGGGGACAGCTGCTATAGGCATATGAACCAGCTTCTGTGTGATATTCTTTTGTTCTTCTTAATCTGTAATCTCCAATATTTCAGTAACCACATGACCACACTATCTTCTGTAGGCAATTTTATACTGGTTGATGCCTGGTGTCAGATGGCAGACAGAGGGCTCACCAGATTGTGTTGCCATTTGAACAACTTCATAGTGTTCTTTGACTGGTAAGCATTTTGGAAAGCTGGTGAAGGTCTCACAATTTTTATTATGATTGTATCTCCTTATGTCTGTCCCCTTTGGTCCCCCTATCCCCAAACCCCAACAGTCATCAGTGGCCACAGCTGCAGCCTTCTTCTTGTCAAGATGGTGCGTGAGAAACATAGAAACATAGAATTTGATGGCACATAAGGACTGCTAGGTCCACCTCATCTGCTCATTTCCCTACCTGATGGATAAGCTGCAGATTCTAGTTAAACAGCTTACTTCCTCCTACCCCCCAGTAGAACTGCCTTATGTCTGTCCATGAGCAGCTGCCTTCAGAGTCTGTGAAGTCTGACGTCTTTCGGTGCTGCTTATTGGTCATCCTCCAACACAGGCAAGGTACTGCCAGCTGAAAAGTAACTGAGAACAAGCAGGTTTCAAAGTGGGAAAGAAATGGAGTGAGCAAGAATGAAGTACTCATTCAGATGCAGCATCGATTTTAAGATCAGCATACTAGTGTGGCCACTGCAAATAGAATCCCAGCTCTTTAAGCAGCCTTATGAAGAGTAAAGGCTTCTCGAAGCACTGGGGTTGTGTTTATTGTACTGTAAGTGGGCTGCATTTAATTCGGTAATTTACTGTACCTTACATCTGGATGTATGGTAGGGCCAACTTTAAATAAACACTACACCTGAATTAACACATGATGCCACAGAAACATAGAATTTGTCAGCAGAAAAGGACCACTCAGCCCATCCAGTCTGTCCAAGTGTTCTCTACCTACTTGTAACTCCTGCCTGTATGTTACTGCATGTCTTATTCTGCCTGCGTCCATCAGGACCTCTTTATGGATGAGCTTGCTTAATGGAATTTTCCTGCAATCAACTTGAGCCTACTCCACTTCCATAGCCCTATTGATCTCCGTTGACCCCCTCATTCCTCTTTTTCTAATATACCCCTGTATCCCATGCATGCTTCATGCCCCCTACCATTTTAGGTTCCACCACTTCTCCTGGCAGTCTGTTTAAGGCATCTACCACCCTTTCAGTAAAGAAATATTTCTTCACATCTATCCTGAATGCCCCCCCCTTCACTGTATGTCCCTTTGTTTGGGTGCTCATCCTCATTTGAAGGAAACTCCCCAGCTGTACCCTCTTTAACCCTGTGAGGTACTTTTTAGGTCTTGATCATGTCACCTCTCACCCTCCTCTCTTCCAGAGTGTAGATGTTGAGATTCTTCAGCCTTTCCTTGTAGGGATTCCTGTGAAAATTCTGAACCATTTTAGTTGCCCTCCTCTGTAAAACCTCCACCATATGTCCTTTCTGAAGTGTGGACTCTAAAACTGGATACAGTACTGCAGCTGGGGGTATACCACGGAGTGAGAAAATGGCAGCATAACATCCCTCCTCTCCTACTGGAGATGCCACTCCTTATGCACCCCAGAATCCAATTTGCCCTGCCCATAGCCTTGTGGCACTGTACTGCCATCTTGAGGTCCTCTGATAGAATAACTTCAAGGACCCTTTCATGTCTAGTGAGTATCAGTACCTCCCCCTATCCTATACCCAGCATCGGGGTTCCTATGCCCTAGGTACATGATTTTACAGTTGTTGGCTTTGAACCCCAAGTACGTAAGAAAATAGAATCGATTTGAATGAATTGCAGGCTTTTAAGCAGCTTTTCAGGGAGTGTGTATATATGTGTGTGTGTGTGTGTGGGGCTCTGCTACTATAAGTATTTGCTTTTGATTTGGTATAATGTGCAAACAGACTAACCCTGCTCCCCACTCCGTTTGCTATATCAGAGATGAAGAGCCCAAATAGCATTGGGCCAAGCATTAAGCCCTGTGGCACCCGCTTGTCACTGCTCTGGGTGCCGAGAGCTACCCCACCATCACCACCCTCTGCACCATCCCCTGTAACCAGTTCTCTATCCATTTAGTCAGACCACCTTCCACCCATACACCTCCTTCTCCTCACTCTTCTCTTGGCCTGTGTCCCTCATCCCGGGAGTCCACACCCTTTCTCCTCCTTATTCTTACTGTGTGGTGGTGCCTTCTGTATTACACTCAGACCACTCTGCCTGACCCCATCCATGGTTACTACACCTCTGCCTTTACCTATATCTAGGGCGGTGAGCTGATCATGCTCCCCTGTCCGGACCTTTCTACTGACCTCAGTCTTTTGACACCCCCCCACCCATTTGTTTAAATCCACCTTAGTAGAGATATACCCCTGTAATCCTGGCTTTTTTTTTATTTTTTTTTTACATATTTTCTCACAGGGCTACAGTCAACATGGTCATCCCTACTGACCCCCCTAGCCCTGCTCCTGACATCAGGCCAAAATACTCGCCTCCATGGATTACCAATGTGTTGGGGTGATGAGGAGCTTCCCAAGTTGACCCACCAGTGCAGGATCCAGTTGAGGAGGTGCCATTCGGGGTGGGCAGGGGGTTCGGAAGCTCATGCTGCCTGACCGTAGCTCATTTTCCACTTTTCTCCCCTTTGCAGAGTGTGGGCGTGCAATGACACTTAGGTACAGCGTGCTGACATCCGCCACACTCCATCACCCTTTACTACACTGCTATAGTAGCATCCGCGGTCGTCACCAGGGGCAGCTACAGAGTGGTGGGTCCCTGGATCCCACCCCAGGATAGGAAAGCAGTCCTCAGGGTGATCAATCCTATCCCTTCCTTGCCAACCCCTGGCAGCCCGGCCTTGCATCTGAACCAGGGTAGCCAGCGTGGCATGAGGTGTGGTGTCCAGCGCCTCATCCCTCAGTGCCAGTGGCCCAGCAGCAATGCTGCCTTTAATTCTCCCCTTCCCTTCCTGCTCCAGTGTACCCTGTCCCCCGCGTACAAGTTACTATTCCCCCCAGACCCTACCCCAGTTAGTCACTAACCCATAATGTTTTGTGTGGCACCAATCTCATAGCCACTCAAACTCCTCAAGCCTACCCTTCTTCCCCATGCTTGCACATGGTACTGGCAGTACCTCCAAGAATGCCATCTACTTCCACACCCCCTCACACTGCCTGCCCAAGTACTCAAACCTCTCCCTCACTACTTCCACAATGTCCCCCACCAAGTCGTTTGTACCCACATGCAACAGTAAATGAGGTTTCTTCCTCCCCCTTGCTGCACGCTTGAGCAGTGCCTGCCCTGCCCCTCCTGCAGTCAACCTGGAGACAGCTTCAACCCAAATATGGCTGTGTCTTTCCCCCTTTCTGCCCCATCTCACCCATTTCAGTATAGAATTTGCCAGGACGAGTACCCCCTGCCCCTTACCCCCTTTCCCTTCTAATGCTCCTTCCACCACCCCAGTATTCGATCTTTCCTGTCCCTTACCCCTGCCAACTGCACCCTCTGTGACTTCTGTACCTGTACCCCTACTTCTGCCTCACCCTTTTTCTCTGCCTTATTCCTCCCATCCCCTTGAACCCCTTCCCAGCCTGACTACTTCCTACTGAGCTTCCCATGTCGACCTCCCCTCCTCCCCTGCTGTTTTCCAACCCCTCTCCTGTCCCCACTGTTGTCGATTTAGAGCCCCATTCCCTTCTACCTCAAAAATGATGCCCTTCCCATCCTACCCCTTCCCTTAGCTTTCTCTCCTTCAGTCACCACCCCCTCCTTCCTTACTAGTCCCCTTCTACCCTTTTGTCCTCACTATCTCTTCCCCTACCTGTTGCCATACCTCTCATGCCCCGTTTGTCCTCCCCTTCAGTATGTTCCTGCTCCCACCTCTGTCCGATAGCAGAGTTCTGAATCTATTTTTAGTCGATACCTGTCCTACATCTCTTCACCCTATCAGTTCCCTCCTCCTAGTTGTTTCCCTCCGTGCCATCCCTGATCCCTCCCTACCAGCAGCCATCTGCTCTCTCCCCGGTACTCCTCGTGGTCCCTTCCTCCCCCATCAGGAGGCCCCCCACCCTCACCTCGGGCACCTCCTTCCTTCTCCTCTCTTTTCTGCTAGTGCCTCCAATACTAGGGTCCGTTTCAGTCTGTAGTTATTCTTAATCCATCACCCTTTTTCATCCCCTATTCCCCCCTCAGGATGCCTACCATACTCATCTGCCCTGCCACTTAGACTCCTTCCTAACCTCCACAGTTCCTCCCTCAAACTAGCCAGTCTTCTACAGACCACACATCCCCCATCCTCCAAGCCCAGTCCAGGATCATGGCAGACCCACACCCCGTACACCCCTCCACCCTTCCAAAGATGCCCGCCCTATTAACATGTGGCACCTGCCTCATTTTGGCCCCCATCTTATGTTACAGGCTCTTACTCCCAGGTCCTGTACCCTACTACAACTGTTAGGTCCCTATTTACTCAAATTCCTGTCTCCCCCCACAGTAGTCTCCCTACTGACCCCTTGCTGACTGGGGTAATTCAGTCTCAAATCTCATCCATTAGATACTGTATTACTGTAGCAATCCTAAAGCCTCCTTGTCCGTTTTTCACCCCTCATCTACTATACTTTTTGTTCTTGGCTCTCATGTAGTTTCACTTAGCCCAGTTAGAAATCTTATTGCACTCCAAGTATTACTCAGCTCAGTTAGAGAAACAAACAGAAGAAATAAATATGTATTATTACAGCAATCTTAACAGTATAGCTCAGTACTTAGGTCAGTTAGAGAAAAAAAACACAACTACATCTGTATTATTACAGCAATCCTAAAGTATCCAATCATTGCTTTGTCTCCACTCCAAAGACCCTGCAGTAATATAGGACTACAGAGGACCATGGGCGGCAGGGTGGGCAACTGTAAAGTCCCGGTAGAGCTCCATTGAGCTCGCTCACTCCCCCCACCTCACTCGCTCGTTCTATTTCTCCCAACGCTGCATGTTGCCCTTTTGTACTTGGGTCCTGCTTGCATTGGTGCCTTTTTCTGCCCACAAAGAAACCTGCAGCAGTCCCAACACAGCTCCGTTGAGCTCGCTTACTCCCCTTCTCTCACTCGCTCGTTCTGTTTCTCCCAGCGCTGCAGGCAGCCCTTTTGTACTGGGCTCCTGACTGCATTGGCACCTTTTCTGCCCACAAAGAAATGCGCAGCTGTCTTGACAGAGCTCTGTTGAGGTCGCTCACTCCCCCTCTCTCAAGCTCTCATTCTGTTTCTCCTTGCACTGCAGGCTGCCTTTTGTACTGGGCTCCTGCCTCTGTTGGCGCCTTCTTCTGCCCACAAAGAAGTCTGCAGCAGTCCCAACAGAGCTCAATTGAGATCGGTATCTCCCCCTCTCTCACTGGCTTGATCCTAATCTGTCCCAAACGCTGATTTCCGAAAGTGACTGCGCTATTCTACGCCGGAAGCGCGAAAACACATTTCAGCCAGGATGTGAAAAATAACAGCTGTACTGTTCATAAGGAGGTGTGAAAAAATGCCAGTGTTGAAAATCTGGCATGAAAATATTGCTAATTTGCAAACTTACAAGAGTGCATGGAAACTGCACAACACACGCTCGTAGCACAGTCATTTTATGGAGTTTCATCACAAAATTTTCAACATAGGCATTTTAGGACCTCTGCTCATGAACAGTGTCACTGTGATTTTCTTAATGAGTCCTGAGCTCTGATTTCCCACAGCGACTGCAGTATTCTGTGCCGGAAGTGCAAAAACACATTTCGGCCAGGATGTGAAAAATGACAGCTATACTGCTCATAAGGAGGTGCAGAAAAATGGCAACGTTGAAAATCTGGAGTGAAAATATTGCAAATTTGAGAAGTTAGGCGCGTGCATGGAACCTGCGCAATGCATGCTTGTAACACACTCATTTTATGGACTTTCATCACAAAATTTTCAACATAGGCATTTTAGGACCTCTGCTCATGAACAGTGTCACTGTAATTTTCTTAATGTGTCCTGAAACATAGAAACATAGAAACATAGAATTTGATGGCAGATAAGGACCGCTTGGCCCACCCAGTCTGCCCATTTCCCTACCTAATGGATAAGCTGCTGATCCTAGTTAACCAGCAGCCTACTTCTTCCTACCCCCACCCCCTAGAATTGCCTTATGACTGTCCCATGCATGCTTGAATTCCACCACTGTTTTTGACTCCACAATCTCCAAAGCTATGGAAAAGGGCCTTGTGATGGGCGCCATCTTTGTTGACCTCTCCAAGGCCTTCGACACAGTGGATCATCAGATACTTTTACTAGGTTTGAAGGATATTGGACTCTCAGATGGTGCTCTTAAGTGGTTTTCCTCATATTTAGAGGGTAGGATGCAGACAACGGTTGTTAATAAGATTGAGTCATCACCTCTGCCAGTGGTACAGGGGGTCCCTCAGGGATCAGTGCTTGGTCCCTTGCTTTTTTTGATTCATCTTAGAGAATTGGGATGTCATGTAAATAATATGGCTTATCAATTATATGCAGATGATACAATAATATATACTTCTGCTTCCTCAGTGGAAGAGATCCAATTAAATTTACAGTTAAGTTTTGATAAATTACATGAATATCTGTCACAACCGAAACTTAAAATTAATGTAAGTAAGACAAAATGTATGTTATTCGGATCTAATATGAAACTTTGATCTTGTACAAAATTGACAGTGCTAGATCCTGAGGGGACAAAATTAGACCAAGTGATGACTTATAAGTACTTGGGTTTCTGGATGGATCCCTTGGCTACTGGTAATATACATATAGATGAGTTGGTTAAAGTAGTGGGTGTAAGGGTGAGATTATTGTATCGAAATAAAAATTGTTTAGGTGGAACTATGATAAAGAAAATTGTTGAGTCCCAGATATTTCCTCTCTTTGATTATGGTGATACACTGTATGATAATTCTAAGTTGGGTAGATTGTGCAGACTTGATGTATTGTATAATCGCCTTGCGAGATTGATCTTACAGTGTCCTAAAGACATCCATCATTGTTTAATGTATCGGAGATTGGGATGGACTTCGCTGACAGAGAGGAGACAGTTGCATAAATATATTTTGGCCTTTAAAAGTATTACTATGGTAATTCCAGAATATCTGGCTGAAAGGTTAGAAGTTAGGGAAATTAAACCTTCATTAAGAAATGCAGGATATAGGGAGTTGATTATACCTAGACTAAAAACTAAACGTTCTGATTTTTTCTTTAGTCAGTTAGTTCCTAAATTTTGGAATATGATTCCTGTAAGACTTTGGTTGGGTAAACATAAAATATCTTCATGTAAAGCTGTTAAAACCTGGTATCTGGAATCACTTTCTGGGCAAAAGAAAAATTGTTGTGGTTAAATAAGTTTTATTGTTTTTCTTTAGTATTTATGTATGTTTTGTTTTCTTTTTTGTGTTTATATATTTGTTGTAACCATAACCTTGCATGACCAAGGGTCACCATTTTAAATGAGTTTTACTCAATGGTCTAACCCATTTAATAAAAATGAAAAAAAAAATGAAAATGAAATGAAAATGAACCTCCTCCGGAAGGCCATTCCATGCATCCACAACCCTCTCTGTGAAAAAATACTTCCTTAAATTACCTCTGATCCACCCCCCCTCTATCTTCAAATTGTGCCCCCTTGTTCTTGCACACCTCTTTTTTTGAAAGATGCTACCCTCTTGGACTTTGTTGATTCCCTTGAGGTACTTGAAAGTTTCTATCATGTCCCTCCTCTCCCTCCTTTCCTCAAGGCTATACATATTAAGCTCCTTAAGTCTCTCTTCGTGTGTCTTCCAGTGCAGACCCTGCACCATTTTAGTTGCCCTGCTCTGGATAGCTTCCATCCTGTCTATGTCTTTGTGGAGATTGGGTCTCCAGAACTGCATGCAGTACTCCAGATGGGGTCTGACCAGCTGTCTGTAAAGAGGGATAATAACTTCCTGTTTTCTACTGGTGATGCCTCTCCCTAAGCATCCCAGTATCCCCCCAGCCCTCCTTGCTGCCCTCTCACATTGCTTGCCCACCTTTAGGTCACCTGATATGACTACCCCCAGGTCCCTTTCCATTTTTGTTGTTGTTAGTATCTCACCCCCATTGTGTACTCTTCCCCTGGGTTTTTGTTTCCCAGGTGCATTACCTTGCACTTCTTAGCATTGACTCTAAGCTGCCATACATTTGACCATTCCTCTAACCTTGACAAGTCCCTTCTCATCCTTTCCACCCCACCTTGTGCATCAACTCTGTTGCAGATCTTTGTGTCATCTGCAAAGAGACATACGTTTCCTTCCAGTCCCTCTGCAATGTCTCTTATAAAGACAATGAAGAGGACCGGTCCTAATACTGAACCCTGCAGTACCCCACTAGTAACCCCCCTTTCTTCAGATTAGACTCTATTTACTATTACTCTCTGTGTCCTATTCTCCAGCCAATTCTTTACACAGGCTGTCATCTTGGGACCCACTCCCAGGCTGGCTAACTTGTATATTAATCTTTTGTGTGGGACTGTGTCAAATGCCTTGCTAAAGTCTAGGTAGGCCATGTCCACAGCCCCTCCCTGATCTACTACTTTGGTCACCCAGTCAAATAAATCTATCAGATTCATCTGGCATGACCTTCCCACTGTGAATCTATGCTGCCTTGGGTCCTGTGCCCCTCTGGCCTCTAGATACTCGACAATTATTTCCTTCAGAAGTGATTCCATCATTTTCCCTATCACTGAGGTTAAACTAACAGGTCTGTAGTTTCCTGCTTCTGCCTTGCTCCCACTTTTGTGAAGGGGAATCACATCTGCCCTCCTCCAGTCCTCGGATACCACCCCATCCTCCCATGATTTGTTAAAGAGGGTAGTCAGTGGTGTCACTAGTTCTACCCTTAGTTCTTTTAGAATTCTGGGATGAATCCCATCAGGCCCCATTGCTTTGTCCACCTTCAGATTTAAGAGTTCTTTCAGAACCCTTTCTTCTGTAAATGGGATGGTATCAACTTTCTGTATCTAGAGTGTTTCTACTGTTTGTTTTAGGTACCTCCCTCTCTTCATTTGTAAATACTGAGCAAAAATATTTGTTTAGTATCTCTGCCTTTTCACAGTCACCCTCTGCCCACCCTCCCTCCCCTTTATTAAACCTCACTATCCCTCCCTTGGTCTTTCTTCGCTCCCTGGTGTACCTATAAAAGGTTTTATCCCCCTTCTTAACTGAGTTGGCTATCTTTTCCTCGGTTTGGGCCTTTGCTGTTCTGACTGCCTTCCCAGCTTCCTTTTGCTTTAACTGATACAGTTCTCTGTCCTGCTCCTTCTGTGATTCCTTGTACTTCCTGAATGCTTTCTTTTTCTCTTGAACCTTCACTGCCACTTCCATTGAGAACCATAGTGGTTTCTTACATCATTTCATTTTGTTTATTTGCTTCACACAAAGGCTTGTTACCTCTGTGATGGCAGTTTTTATTATTCCCCATTGTTCTTCCACCCCTCCTTCCTGCCCATTTGCTAGTGCATTCCTTAGGCACTCACCCATTTTGGCAAAATCAGCCCTCCTAAAGTCCAGTACTTTTGCCTTTGTATGGCTTGACTCTATTGCTGTGTTTATTAGAACCATACTGTTCGATGGTCGCTAGTTCCCAGATGGCTACCCATTTTTACATCTGTGATCCTCTCTCCATCTCCATTTGAGAGAACCAGGTCTAAGATTGCTCCCTCTTGAGTGGGCTCCAATACTAGTTGTCTAAGGCATGCCCCCTGTAGGGCATCAAGAATAATCCCACTCTTTGAAGTGTCTGCTGCAACTGCACTCCAGTTAACATCTGGCATATTCAGATCACCCATCAGCAATATCTTCCCTTTTTCTGCCATTCTAAGTATACTTTCTATAATTTTCTTGTCCATTTCCTCCCCCTGAGAAGGGGGTCTATATACAACCCCTGTGCAGATTGTGGTGCCATTGCCTGTCTCCAAATTTACCCACAGTGCTTCTTCTCCTCCCTATTTACCCTTTTGTTCTGTTGCTTTGATTCCTTCCCTTATGTAAAGAGCTACTTCTCCTCCTCTTTTACCCTCCCTGTCCCTCCTGTAGATAGTGTATCCTGGTATGTTTATGTCCCAGTCATGGTTTTGTGTGTACCATGTTTCTGTGACTGCCACGATATCCAGATGATCCTCCTCCATCAAGGTCACTAATTCAGGAAGCTTGTTACTCAGACTATGGGCATTGGTACTCATTGCTCTCCATTTTTTGATGGCTTTACCTTCTGTTGATGCATCCCCCACTGACCTTTCTACCTCGATCTTTTTCTCATTTAGTACCCTGTTTTGTAGGGAGAGGCTGGGATTTTCCTGCTGCTTATCAGTGCCTCCCCCCTTGACTAGTTTAAAAGCTAGTCAATGAAGCATTTAGACTGATTGATCAAAAGACTTGTTCCCTTCCTGGACAGATGCAGACCATCCTGCCAGTATAGGCTGGTGTCCCTTCAGGTGGAACCCCAGTCCCCAATGAAGCCAAACCCCTGTGCTCCACACCATTTTTTCAACCATTCATTAAACTGCATGGTGAAAAGTACCCTCGCCTCCCCCATGCCATTTACAGGCAGCACCTCTGAGAAGGATACTGTGTGTGCTACTTGTCTTAGGCCCCTCCTCAACTCTACAAATTCCTCCTGCACTGCTCTAATCTCATGATAAGCCAAGTCATTTGTCCCTAGGTGAACAATGATGTCCAGCTCAGACTCCCATGCAGCTGTTCTCGTGATCCTGATGATGCGCTTCCTGTCCCTCCAAGCCATGGCACCAGGCAGGCACCTTACTTCAGTTTTCCCTTCTCCCCCCAGTTCTATCCCCCTAATAACTGAGTCCCCCACTAGGAGCTGCTTCCTTTCCTTGTGGTGTCCTCTGCCTCCTTCCTGTGGGCCTCCCTTGTGACAGTTGTCCTCAGACTCCTTAGTCTCCTCTGTGGGTGCATCCATGGGGGAGCTATGCTCCCCCAGAATGGTGTATGGACTGTGGAGTGGAACAACTGACTGGGTGTGCCTCTGTTCCACCATCCTCACCCTTCCTGAGCCCACTGTGGTCCAACTGCTGTGCTTTCTTTGCAACCTCTGAGGTAGTGGTGGTGGCTCTGGTGCTCCCTGGATGGAAGAGGTTCCCTTTCTAGTGTCCAGTGTGGCCTGGGGGAAGGTTCCCTTACTACTGTCCAGTGTGGCCTGAAGACTGGCAACTTCCTCCCTCAGGGCAGAGAGTTGTCTGCAAATAGGGCAGCATCTAAGACTCCCAGAATACTGCTGCCCCACAGCCATTACATTGCACTACTCCCCACATGTTTATCTACTTTTGTGTGTGTGTGTGTGTGTGTGTGTGTGATTGGTTTGTTATATAGAAATATATATATTATAAAATGTGTATGCTTATATTGTCAGTGCAGTGTGCTAGAGAGGATATGACAGTGATATGCACCTTGCACTCTTGAGGAAATGATGTCAGAACCCCAGGTATAAAGGAACTATTTCCAGGGGTGGGTGGGGTGAAGGGTGGGCAGGGGTTGGGCCTAAACTGTGCCCTCACGAAACAATCAGCTAAAAGCTCTGACCCACCGCTGCAATGAGTGCCTTCCTGTCAGCAAGATGCCCTACACAACAATTTGACAGAGAAAATACCCTGCTAATCAAACAGAGAAAAATCCAGACATCCAAGTCAGACACAAGTAAACCTCCCCAGCCCCAAAACAGCCTAGTGGTTTGTGCTGAACACTGATTTCCCACAGTGACCGTGCTATTCTGCATCAGAACTGCGAAAACAACATTTCAGCAACGATGTGAAAAATGGCAGCTGTACTGTTCATAAGGAGGTGCGTAAAAATGGCAATGTTAAAAATCTGGAGTGATAATATTACAAATTGGTGAAGTTACGAGCATGCGTAGCAACTGCATAACGCACACTCGTAAAACAGTCATTTTTTGGATTTTTCCCACCAGATTTGCAACATAGACTTTTTTAGAGCCCACCTCATGAACTCTGGCACTGTTGTTTCATTAGTCAGTCTGGAAAGGTGATTCTGCTCAGTGACCGCAAAATCACTTTTCTGGACTGATTAACGCCGTGACAGTGGCTGAATTCATGAAGTGGAGGCCCAATAACCCCATGTTGAAAATTTCGTGCCAAAATTCCAAAAAATGCCTGAGATATGCAAAAAAATCGAAAAAGCCCTATTTATGCCATTATACAGCTTTTCCTCAGTTCGCGGTCGGATTTGAAGACTGCAGACGTGTTCCCAGTCCACCAAGATACACGCACTCATACCCAGAGGTAAGTACGAGTGAGGGGGGGTGTGGGGTAAAGCAGGGAAAAGCAGTGGTTAGGTGCAGGTTGTGAGGGGTCAGGGACACCTACAGGGACTGTTTTCTTTTACAGGTTTAAAAAACAAAACAAAAAAACTGTGGGAAATTTTTTTCTTTACAGGGCCATTGGGCATGCTGGGGCGGGCTCCCAGCATGCCACCTGAATGTTTGGGGGGGCTATCACTGACGGGGGATTGGGCACCCCCATCAGCACTTATGGAGTGCTGGGGGGAGACAAGAGCTGAGTGGGACTGGGCACCCCCCTCGGCATAAACTGAACATTTTGGCAGGGGGGAACCATTATGTGGACAGGGAGTGGGCTCCCCCATTGGCAACGTGAACTTGCGCAGGGACTGAAGCCGATGGGGATTGGGGCCCCCATCGGCAAACAAACACTGTTGTGGGGGTCCACATGCTGCCAAAGGGGATTGAGCACCCCCTTGGCACTGGGGGCTCAGTCATATTGTTTGTGAACATGGCGGCAAGCCACCACTGTGTCCACAAACAGTATTACAGTACCAATGTTCCGCTCAGCAATGGCGGGTCGCTCGCTCATTGCAGTGGAATGGCTGATGCTGCAATGATGAAGTGGCCCCGATTGCAGAGGCTGAAACGTTTCAAGGTTGTGGCACATTGGCTGAACTAGTGTCAGCAGCAACATGCCACCCCGTTGGGGAAAGCAGGCCAAGTCTCAAAAGGCAGTGGGGTATTTGCCACAACAGTGCCGTGCCTAGACAACCTGCTTCTGCAGCAAGCTGCCGCAATATGTTTCTTGCGCATGTGCGCAATCAACATAAAAATGCATTGCAAGCCTGCGGCAAGACATAATTCTGAACTATTTAAAAAATGCACTAGATAAAAGAAATGTGTTAGCTTTGTGCCATGTCATACACTATGGGAAAAAATACTGGAGTCAACAAATTAAGGTATACCTGAGCTTGAAGAATGAATGGAAAAACACAGCAAATACCTTAACCTCCATAAACTACATGAGACTGTTCCCTTAGATGCAAGATAGGGGCACAGAGAACCAGTTATGTTATCATAATCTCCTCATTGTGGAAATACTTTTAGAAATTAAATAAAGATTTTACTGCAGTTACAGAAGAGGTAAGAAAGGTTATGTTGGATAAATTCACTCTTCCAGTTGATAATCCACTTTCATTAGTGAAGGCATTTTGTACAAAACTTAATAAATGCAACTCACAGCTTTCTATGTGAGTACTTAAACCAGTAAACCAAGATCTCATACTGAAACCCCAAATGCTTACAACTTTTGCCTTGAAACAGATAGCAATTAGAAACTAATCTATGAAAGTTACCTGATACGCACAACTAGTATTGATCCAGCACACTGAACCCCACACGTGATCCTGCCCCACACCATGCAGATGCCACAGCCATCCGTCACCCCTCTCTGCATGCACAGAGCAGCATACATGGGCATTGTAGGGGTAGAACTGAGTCAATTGGAAGCCTGGGTTTGTGTAACAATATGACAAATTGCCTTGACTGTCATTTTCCCTTTTACCAATATTGTGAATTAAAAAGAAATAGCCACCAAGCCTCCCATCCCCCCCATGCCATATTAGTGGTGTGAGGCGCTATTTTAACACAGTCTGGGGTGGCTTGACAAGATGAAGCTGAAGGCTCACTGCTTACTTAGATAATTACATAGACATTGACAGCAGATAAAGGCCTGCTTGCCCATGCACTCTGCTCACCCTCCCTAACTGCTGTGAACTTGTTCTATTTGCCATCCCACCCCTTAGATTCTTCCTTCATAAAAATATAGAAACATAGAAGATGACAGCAGATGAGGACTGCATGGCCCACATAGTCTGCCCATTTCCCTACCTAATGCATTACCACAGACCCTAGCTGATCTGTGGCTTACCCTCACTTCCCTATTGCAAGGGTAATCTTATGTCTATCCCATGCATCCTTGAATTCCCCTACAATTTTTGCCCCCACCACCTCTGCTGGAGGGCTGTTCCAAGCATCCACTACTCTTTCTGTGAAAAAGTACTTCCTTACATTGCCCCTGAGCCTACCCCCCTAGCCTCATATCATGCCCCCTTGTTCTTGTACACCTTCTTTTCTGAAAGATGCTACCCTCCTGTACCTTGTTTATACTCCTGATGTACTTGAATGTCTCTATCATATCCCCCACTCTCTCTTCTCCTCCAGGGAATACATATTGAGGTCCTCTAGTCTTTCCTTATATGACTTTTGGTGCAGCCCTTGCACCATTTTTGTTGCCCTTCTCTGGACTACCTCTGTTTTGTTTGTGTCCTTCAGGAGATGCGATCTCCAAAACTGGACATAGTACTCCAGATGAGGTCTCACTAGTGATCTGTACAGTGGCATAACAACCACCTTTTTTCTCCTGGTGATACTCCTTCCTATGCACCCTAGCATCACACTGGCTCTCCCCACAGCCTTGTCACATTATTTGGCTACCTTTAGGTCATCAGCTATGATTACCCCAGGTCCCTTTCTTGATTGGTGGCCATCAGTACCCCCCATCTTGTACTCCTCCCTTGGATTTCTGTACCCCAAATGCATGATTTTGCCCTTCTTTGCATTGAATCTTAGCTGACAACACTCTCACCACTCCTCAAGCATATTTAGGTCCCTTCTCATTTATTCCAGCACCCCTGGAGTGTCGACCCTGTTGCAAATCTTAGTGTTGTCTGCAAAGAAACATACCTTCTCTTCCAGCACTTCTACAATGTCACTTATGAAGACATTAAACAGGACTGGCCCCAGCATCAATCCCTGTGGTACTCTGCTGGTCATCCCCATCTCCTCAGATTGATTGCCATTTACCACCACCCTCTGTGTCCTGTCACTCAACCAGTTTCTGACCCAGTTTATCACCTTGGGGCCAACTTCCAGGCTGCCCAACTTATTTACCAGCATCCAATCTGTGACAGTGTCGAAGGCCTTGCTGAAATCTCGGTAGGACACATTCACTGCCCCTCCCTGTCTACCTCCTTGGTCACCTAGTCAAAGAAATATATCAGATTTGTTTAACAAGACCTTCCCACTGTGAATCTATGCTGCCTCAGATCCTGTGCTCCACTGCACTGGATTCAAGAACTATGACAGTCTTTTCCTTTAGAAGTGACTATTAATTTTCCCACCACCGAGGTCAGGCTGGCTGTCCTGTAACTGCCAGTTTCTTCCCTGCTTCCACTTTTGTGGAGAGTGACTACATTCACCCTCCTCCTGTCCCCTGGAACCACCCAATCTCTATTGATTTATTGAATAGGGCTGTTAGTGGTGCTGCCAGTACCTCTCTAAGTACTTTTAATATTCTGGGATGTAGCCCATCTGGCCCCATAGCCTTGTCCCCTTTCATATTCTCAAGTTCCTTTAGAACTCTTTCTTCCTTAAATGGACTGGTGTCCACCTCTCTCCTACTGGTGTCTTATCGCCCAACAGTGGTCCTTCTCCTTCCCCTTCTTCTGTGAATACTGAACAAAAATATTTGTTCAGGATTGTTGCTTTTTCTAGGTAACCCCCCCTTTTAACCTCACAATCCCACCCTGGTCTTTTTTCTTTCTTTCACTAATGTACCTGAAAAAGGTCTTGTCTCCTTTCTTAATTGTCTGGGCTATTTATTCCTCCATTTGCACCTTTGTGCTCCTGATTGCTTTCCCCACCTCCATCTGCTTTTTCAGATACAGTTCCTTGTACTCCCCTCTCTGTGTTTCCTTGTACCTCCTGAAAACTAGCCTTTTCTCTCTTACCTTCCCAGCCACATCCTTTGAGAACCATAGTGTTTTTTTCTTTTTCTTTGTTTTGTTTAGTTGCCTAACACAAAGGCTTGTTGCCTCTGCTACGGCCCCCTTAAAGTTAGCCCATTGTTTCTCTACAGTCCTCCCTTCTTCATTCCCTGCCAGGGCTATCTTGAGACATTCCCCCATTTTTGCAAAGTCTGCCCATCTGAGATCCAGGACCCTTACTTTCGTGTGGTTTAACTCCTCCACTATTATCACATTGAACTACACTGTAAAATGATATTTGGACCCCGGGTGGTTACTCACCATTATATCAGTGACTCTGCCCCCATTGGTGAGTACCAGGTCCAACATTGCTCCATCTTGGGTGGGTTCCGCCACAGCCTGCTTGAGGCATGCCCCTATAGGGCATCTGGGACACCTTTGCTCCTCGCTGTGGCTGAAATCTGGCTGCTCCAATCCACATCAGGCAACCTGAGGTCTCCCACCAGAAGTACTTCACCTTTGGCTGTCATTTTGTGGATGGCTTCCAATAGTACTCCATCCATCTCCTCCCCTTTTGCTGGAGGTCTCTAGGTCACACCACTGAGAATGGCAGTGCCATTTCCGGTCTCCAAAGTGACCCACACTGCTTCTGCTCTTTTCTGCATTTCCTGAACTTCAGTTGTTTTAATCCCCTCCCTGATGTAGATAGCCACCCCTCCACCCCTTTTCCAACCTGTCTTTTCTAAACAGAGTGTAACCTGGTATTGCTATATTCCATTCATGGTTCCTGTACTCATCTGGCTCAGCCCAGGTGCCTGTCTCTTCCCAGCTAAAAACTGTTTACTGATTTGGCCACTGCCACTTCTTCTGGCAGGCTGTTCCAGTTGCCCACCACGTCTTCCGTGAAAAGGTGTTTGCAGACATCATTCTTAGAAACATAGAAACATAGACTTTGACGGCAGATAAGGACCACTATGCCCATCTAGTCTGCCCATTTCCCTACCTACAGGATAGGTCGCAGATCCTAGTTAACCAACAGCCTATTTCTTCCTACCCCCCACAAGAATTGCCTTATGTCTGTCCCATGCATTCTTGAATTCTCCCACAGTTTTAGACCCCACAACCTCCTCAGGAAGGCTGTTCCATGCATCCACTACCCTCTCTGTGAATAATACTTCTCACATTGCCCCTGAACTGCCTCCTTCTATCTTTAAATTGTGTCCCTTGTTCTTGCAAGTCTCTTTTCTGAAAGATGCTACCTCTTGGACTTTGTTGATTCCACTGAGGTACTTAAAAGTTTCTATCATGTCCCCCTCCCTTCTTTCCTCAAGGGTATACATATTTAGGCTCCTTTAGTCTCTCCTCATACGGCTTCTCTTGCAGACCCTGCACCATTTTAGTTGCCCTCCCTGGACTGCCTCTATCCTGTCCATGTCCTTGCAGAGATGGGGTCTCCAGAACTGGACACAGTACTCCAGATGGGGTCTCACCAACTGTCTGTACAGAGGGATAACAACTTCCTGTTTTCTGCTGATGATGCCTCCCTATACATCCCAGTATACCCCAGCCCTCCCTACTGCCTTCTCACATTGCTTGCTAACCTTAAGGTCATCTGATATGATTACCCCCAGGTCCCTTTCCTTTTTTGTTGTTGTTACTACCTACCCACCCATTGTGTATTCTTCCCCTGGGTTCTTGTTTCCCAGGTGCATTATTTTGCACTTCTTTGCATTGAATCTTAGCTGCCATACTTCTGACCATTCCTCCAACCTTGCCAAGTCCCTTTTCATCCTTTCCATGCCTCCTTGTGTATCAACCCTGTTGCAGATCTTTGTGTCATCTGCAAAAAGGCATACTTTTCCTTCCAGTCCCTCTGCAATGTCACTGATGAAGACATTAAAAAGGACTGGACCCAATACTGAACCCTGCGGTACCCCACTAGTAACCCCCTTCTTCGGAGTGACTCATTTACAATTACCTTCTGTGTCCTGTTGTCCAGCCAATGTTTTACCCAGGCTACCACCCCTGGGTCCCACTCCCAGGCTGGTTAATTTGACTATTAATCTTTGTGTGGACTGTGTCAAATGCCTTGCTAAAGTCTAGGTAGGCCATGTCCACAGCCCCTCCCTGGTCTACTACTTTGGTCACCCAGTCAAAGAAATCTATTAGATTCGTCTGACATGACCTTCCCACTGTGAACCCATGCTGCCTTGGGTCCTGTGCTCCACTGGCCTCTAGGTACTCAACTATTCTTTCCTTCAGAAGTGACTCCATCACTTTCCCTACCACAGAGGTCAGACTGACAGGTCTGTAGTTTCCTGCCTCTGTCTTGGTCCCACTTTTGTGAAGGGGAATCACATCCGCCTTCCTCCAGTCCTCGGGTACCACACCATCCTCCCATGATTTATTAAAAAGAGTAGCCAGTGGTTTCACTAGTTCCTCCTTAATTCTTTTAGAATTCTGGGGTGAATTCCATCAGGACCCATTGCTTTGTCCACCTTCAGTTTTAGGACTTCTTGCAGAACCCTTTCTTCTGTGAAAGGACTGGGATCGACCCCCTATCAAGAGTGCTTCTGTTAATTGGATTAGGCACTTCCCCTCCTCTTTTGTGAATACTGAGCAGAAATATTCGTTCAGTATTCCTGCTTTTCACTGTCCCCCTGCCCACCCACCGCTCATTCTATTCAGTCTCACCATCCTCCTTTGTCTTTCTACGTCGCTGATGTACCTATGAAAGGTTTTATCCCCTTCTTAACTGAGTTGGCTATCTTTTCCTCAGTTTGGGCCTTTGCTATTCTGACTTCCCTCCCTGCTTCCTTCTGCCTTAACTGGTACAGCTCTCTGTCCTGCTCCTTCTGTGTTTCCTTATACTTCCGGAATGCTGTCTTTTTCTTCCTGACTTTCACAGCCACCTCTTTTGAGAACCATAGTGGCTTTTTCTTTCATTTTGATTTGTTTATTTGCTTCACACAAAGGCTTGTTGCCTCTGTGATGGCAGTTTTGATAATTCCCCATTGTTGCTCCACACCTCCTTCTAGCCTGTTTGCTAGTGCTTTTCTGAGGCACTCTCCCATCTTGCCAAAGTCAGCCCTCCTAAGTCCAGTAACCTCACTTTTGTATGGCTTGACTCTGTAGCTGAGTTAGCGTGAACCACACTGTTTGATGGTCACTTGTCCCCAGATGGCAACCCAATTCTAGATCTGAGATCCTCTCACTGCCCCCATTTGAGAGTACGAGGTCTAGATTGCTCCTCACGAGTGGGTTCTGAAACTAGCTGTCTAATGCCTGCCACCTGTAGGGCATCAAGAATGGCCCTGCTCTTGGATGTGGCTGCAGCAAATGTGCTCCAGTTAACATCTGGCATATTCAGGTCTTCCATCAACAGTATCTCCTTTCTCTGCCATTCTAAGAATGCCTTCTATCATATCCTTGTCCATTCCTTCCCCTGACATGGGGTCTGTACACAACCCCTGTGCGGATTGTGGTGCCCTTTCCAGTCTCCAAGGTGACCCACAGTGCCTCATCTCCTCCTGTTTACTCTTTTGTTCAGTTGCTTTTATCCCTTCCTTTACATAGAGCTACTCCTCCCCTCTTCTCCCCTGCCTGTCTCTCCTGTAGGTTATGTACCCTGGTATGTTAACATCCCAGTCATGGTTCTCTGTGTACCATGTTTCTGTGACTGCTACATATCCAGGCATCCCTCTTCCATTAAGGCCATCAGCTCAGGGAGCTTGTTGCCCAGACTACGGGCATTGGTACTCATTACCCTCCATTTCCTGATGGCCTTACTCCCTTTTGCCCCATCCCTGTCCTTCTTGCCTTTGTCACTTTCTCCATTTACCCCTGCCCTTCTCCCTATCGACACCTCTGTGTTGGTGTTTGGCACACTTACTACCGTGATTATTTGGGGGTGGGCTAGGATTTTCCTGCTCCTTTCCAGTGCCTCCCCCCTTGGCTAGTTTAAAGCTTGCCTTTCTTGTATCTGAACACTGCTAACCTCCCTACCACCCCACCTTATTCTACCATTTCTTATGTCCTTTAAAATTGTCTCCACTTTTCTAGAACCAGCCTCCCACCCCTTTTTGATTTTAGAACCTAATGTCATATAGGAAGATTTCTTATGGTTTAACTGCTGCTACATACTGTGGTTCTAGATAAGTAGGCTATGAACAATGATACAATTTCATATAGCAAGCAAAATCTTTTCTTTTTTATTCTTTTTTTATTTAAAGATTCTTTCTTCTGTTAACTCTGTGACTTTGATGAAATCTTTCAAACTTTTATTTTATCTAAATGAGCCTGAATGCAGTCTGCTTTCCAAAATAAGATGCATTTACATATTATAGCCTCTTCGTATCGACGCTGTTTGGTCTGCATTTACACTAGCTGTGCTACAGAAGGAGGAAACCACTATGGTTCTCAAAAGAGGTAGCTGAGAAAATAGGGGACCAAAGCCTGGGTTTCATAAAAATATAAGGAGACACAGAAGGAAGAGAATAACATAATGTTGTGTGAAAGTTGCCATTATTGCCTTGTCAACTTTCATGGAATTTTCTGAGCTTCCTCCTGTGGCAGATCAGAAAAGTTCTGAATGTTTTAGATGAAATTTCACCCTGTTCCACCCCACCCAACCTGATATTGTTAATAACGCCCTTCCCCAACGTGGCTGGCGGTCCCTCCCCCCACCTTATCACCTGCCTGCTCGATGTGTATTAATAAAAACAGCAACCCTGGTAGCTAGCAGTCCCTCCCCCACCAGATCACCTGCACACCCGATGTATATTATAAACAAAACAACCCTAGTGGCTAGCAGTCTCTCCCCCTACTCGATCACCTGCCCACCCGATGTGTACTAAAAAAAATACATCCTGTGCAGACTGCTATCACTTTCATTCACTATCTCTCACTATCAACTTGTGAATGACAAAGCTTGCAGAAACCATGCTTTCACCATGGAAATGGCCATCCTTCACTCTTGCTATGACAATGACAGTGCCCCCCCCACCCCCACCAACCTTCCAACTCAACATTTTTTTTCTCATTGGATCAGATTGTGAAGAGACAGATTTGGTCACAATGGAACTGGTGGTTCTGTGAGTTTTGTTTGCATGAGAGTATTTCAGCTGCTGCAGTTGGCTGATTGTGTATACCATTTAAGAAAAGTTTACTGAATGCTCCTTTCAGCAGGATTCTAAGTCATAATACCATTATTCTGATGTGAGATCGATTGTGTTATGACTTAGGGTCTTCACAGCAGTAGTAATACAACTTTTTATTTGACCAATATTCCTATGGGGAAAAAGTGACCCACGAATTACAAATGTATTCACACTGCCTTTTCATAAATTAAATATCCTACTGCTGTAACTTGAAAATGTACTTGTAATTTGAATCTTATAGTGTGGATTATTTATTGTGTCACATCTTTTATGAGTCAGGAAACAGTCCCTGGTGGCAGCAGTCCCTTCCCCCACCCAATCACCCACTTGCCCAAGCTATATTTTAAACAAAACAACTCTGGTGGCTAGTGGTCCCTCCCCCCACCCGCTTACACACCCCCATGTCAAGCAGTAGTCAATAGACAAGTAACCCCACCCAACCCTATCCACCATATATTAAAACATATATTTTCCTTCCTCGTGGTCCAGTGAACCCCTCTCCCTCCCTATCCCTGATCCCCAGTATTTTTGTTTTATTCCTTGGTGGTCTAGTGGCTCCTCTACCCTCCCAGCCTGGCAGGTAGTGTCCCACCCTGCTTCCCCCATCCCAATATGGAGTGGGCCACCTGCACAGCCCTTCACTTTCCTCCACGGGAGACAGCCCACTGAGATGTGAATGAATGAACGCATGGCCTGCTCCATTTTGGGATGGGGGAGTGGGGTGAGACACTACCTGCCAGGGTGGGGGTGGGGGCGGGGAGCCACTAGACCACCAAGGAATGAAAAACAATGACTGACGATAGGGATAGGGAGGGAGAGGGGTTCACTAGACCACCAGGAAGGGAAAAGTATGTTTTAATATATGGGGAATAGGGTTGGGGGGTTACTTGTCTTGTCAGGTGTGATTGGGTGGGATGAGGTACCACTAGATGTCAGGGTTGTTTTGTTTAACATATGTATAGGGCAGGTGGGTAATCAGGTGGGAAGAGGGACTGCTAGCCACCATTGTTGTATTTTGTTTTAATACACAATGGGCGGGTGGGTGATCAGGTGGGGGGGGTGGGACAGCTAGTTACCAGGGTTGTTGTTTTTATTAGTACAGATCAGGTGGGTAATCTGGTGGGGGGAGGGACCACTAGCCACCATGGATAAATTGTATTTATTTGGGGCAATCAGGCAATGCAGCTGGAATTTCCGTGAAAGTTTGGAAATTGATTTTTGAACTTTCACAAAAGCGAAAATCAGACTTTCGCTTACATTCCACCTGCAGAAGTTTTTTTTTTTGCACACCTCTAGGATAGGATAGTATACCTAAGTTGTCTGAAGGAAGCAGAGAAATCTGTTGGGTGAGCAAAGGTGCAAACAGAGGGAAGTTTAGCACAGATGGTGAAGAAAGGGGACAAGATATTCTATAGTTACATCAGTGAAAGAAGGAAGTCCAGGGGTGGGATTGTAAGGCTCAGAGGGAATGAAGGGGAGGATGTGGAGGGAGACCTGGAAAAGGCAGAAATACTGAATAAATACTTCTTTTTAGTACTCACTGAAGAAGGGGAAGGACAGTGGCCACAGCGGGGCATCAGACACAAAGAGGGGAGGGAGGTGAACACCAGTTCATTTACAGAAGAGAGAGTCCTGGAGGAGCTTGCAAAGCTGAAGGTAGACATGGAAATGAGACCAGATGGCATGCATCCCAAGATATTAAAGGAACCACGGGTGTGCTAGCAGCACCACTGGCAGCCATGTTCAGCGAGTCGCTCAACACAGGAGTGGTTCCAGAGGACTGGAGGAGGGCACATGTGGTTTCTCTTCACAAAAATGGTAGAAGGGAACAGGAGGGAAACTATAGGCCAGTAAGTCTCACCTCAGTAGTGGGTAAGATTATAGAGGCACTACTTAAGGAAAGTATTGTGGAAGACCTGGAATTCAACGGAGCCCAGAATCTGAGGCAGCATGGATTCACAGTATGAAGGTCATGTCAAACAAAACTGATAGATTTTTTTGGTGGGTAACTAAGAAGGTGGATCGGGGGGGGCAGTGGATGTTGCCTACCTCAGTTTCAGCAAGACCTTCGACATGTCCTACATAAAAAATTGGTAAACAAGATGGGTAGCCTCTGAAATGGGCCACAAGGTGATAAACTGGTTTAGAAACTGGTTAAGGGACAGGAAGCAGAGGGTGGTGTTAAATGGGGTCCAATCTGATGAGATGGGGTGACCAGTGGGGTACCTCAAGGATCAGTCCTGAGGCCAGTTTTTTTAATGGCTTCATTAGTGACATTGCAGAAAGGCTGCAAGGGAAGGTGTGTCTGTTTGCAGATGACACAAAGATCTGCAACATGGTGGACACTCCAGATGGGGTGAAGAGAATGAGGAGTGACCTAGGAAAGCTGGAAGAATTGTCCAAATTGTGGTGACTAAGGTTCAATGTGAGGAAGTGCAAAATCAAACACTTGCATTGCAGAAACCTTGGAGAGAGCTACAGGATGGGGGAGAGTTTCTGACAGTCACCAGGGAAGAAAGGGATCTGGGGGTTATGATTTCAGATGACTTAAAAAAGGTCAAGCAGAGTACAAAGGCGGTAAGGAGGGCCAGTTTCATGTTGGGGTGCATAGGAAGGGGTATCACTGGCAAAAGGAGGGAGGTAGTGATACCAGTATACAAAATACTGGTAAGGCCTCATCTGGAATACTGCATTCAGTTCTGGAGGCCACATCTTTGCAAGGACATCGACAGGGCGGAGGCGCTCCAGAGAAGGGCGACTAAGATGGTGCAGGGCTTGCACCAGAAGACATATGAGGAGAGATTAAAAGATCTCAATATGCATACACTGAAAGAGAGGATGGGACAGGGAGACATGATAGAAACCTTCAAGTATCTTAAAGGCATAAACAAAGTGCAACTGGATGACATCTTTCAGAGTAAAAGATGTACAAGAATGAGGGAGCATGATATGAGATTGGAGGAGGGCAGGAGAAGAGGAAATGTGATTAACTTTTTTTTCCATGGAAGGGGTAGTGGATGCATGGAATAACCTGCCCCAGGAGGTTGTGGGAGCAAGCACAGTGGGGGGGGGGGGTTAAACAAGCATGGAATAGAAACATAGAAACACAGAAGTTGACGGCAGATAAGGACCAATAGGCCCATCCGTCTGCCCATTTTTTCTAGCTTATGAATGTGCCATAGGCCTTTACTCTGTCAATGGCCTATCTATTCATACTCATCTGTATTGCTTCCTTATGCCTGTTCCATACTTGTTTGAAGCCCTGCACTGTATTCATATCCACCACTTCCTGAGGTAGGCCATTCCATGCATTCACCACCCTTTCTGTTAAAATGAACTTCCTCACATTACCCCTTAATTGGCCTCCTTCTAATCTCATATTGTGTCCTCTTGTCCTGCTATTTTTCTTATATTGAAACATGTTAGACTATTTCACCTTGTTAATGTCCTTAAGATGTTTGAATGTTTTGATCATATCACCTCTCTCCCTTCTTTGCTCTAGGGTATACATATTGAGCTCCATTAATCTGTCCTCATATGTTTTCTGATGCAGTCCCTGCATCATTTTGGTTGCCCGCCTCTAGACTGCCTCAATTTTGTTAATGTCCTTGTGCAGGTGTGGCCTCCAGTACTGCATGCAGTACTCCAGATAGGGCTTAAACAGTGTCTTGTAAAAAGGGTTTATTATCTCCCTCTTATGACTTGTGACACCCCTCCTAATGCACCCCAATATCCCTCAAGCCTTACCTACTGCTTTAGTGGTCTACTGGTATGATTTCAGGTCATCTGTGATGATGATGCCCAAATCTCTTTCTTCCCTTGTGATTGCCAGCAACTCCCCTCCAAACCTGTAGGTAGCTTCAGGATTTCTCTTCCCTATGTGCATGATCTTGCACTTCATGTTAAACCCAGTTGCCACTCTTCTGACTATTTTGCCAGTTTTTCCAGATCTCTTCTCATTCTGCCCACTCCATCTGGATCATCTACTCTGTTGCAGATCTTGGTATCATCTGTAAACAGGCAAACCTTACCCTCCAGTCCATCTGCAATGTCACTGATGAAGATATTGAAGAGGACTGGCCAAAGGACTGATCCCTGAGGTAAGCCACTTGTGACTTGCATCTCTTCTGACTATATACTGTTTACCACCACTCTCTGTTTTCTGCCCGCCAACCAGTTTGCTACACAGTTGACCAACCTCTGACCCACCCATATCCTACCCAGATTATTAATCAATTTTCTATGTGGAACAGTATCGAAAGCTTTGCTGAAGTCAAGGTAGGTGACATCAACTGCACCCCCCCCCTTGGTCCACCACCCTGGTTACCCAGTCAAAGAAATCTATGAGATTAGTTTGACAGGACCTTCCTGTTGTAAACCTATGCTGTCTTGGATCCTGTGCTCCTATGGATTCCAGGTGTTCCACTATCCTTTCCATAAGGAGTGCCTCCATAATCTTGCCCACTACTGAGGTAGGACTGACTGGTCTCTAGTTCCCTGCCTCCTCCCTGCTGCCACTTTTGTGGAGTGGGATCACATGAGCCCTTATCCAGTCTTCTGGGACCTCTCCTGTGCTTAGAGGCTCACTAAATAGTTTTTCTAAAGGCTTTGCTAGTTCCACCCTTAGCTCCTTTAGTACCCTGGGATGTATGCCATCATGTCCTATTGCCTTGTCCACCCTGAGCTTAGCGAGCTCTTGTAGGACCCTTTCTTTTGTGAAGGGACTTGTGCACACCTCCCTTCCCTTGTGCTCATGGTGCTGAGCTGTGGGTCCTGCCCTATCTTCTCCTCAGTAAATACTGAACAGAAGTATTTATTTAGGATAGATGCTTTTCCTTGATCCTCCTCCATACACTCTCCCTTATCCCCTTTGATCTTAGCAATACCCCAGCTAGACTTTCTCCTTTCACTAATGTATCTATAGAAAGTTTTGTCCCCTTCTTTTACTGTTCATGCTAGTGTTTCCTTGGTTTAGGCTTTTGCCTGCCTTACTACCTTCCCTGCTCCCCTTGAGGAAGTTTGTTATGCCTCCCTATCTTAATCCTGTTGTGTTCCCTTGTGTTTCCTGAAGGCCAACCTTTTGGCTCTGATCTTTTCTGCTACTGTTTTTGAGAACCAAAGTGGTTTCCTTCTTCTTTTGCTCTTGCCTTTCTCCCTAACACAATGGGATGTTGCTTCAAGTATTACATCCTTAATGCTTGCCCACTTTGCCTGTACCCCCTCACCTGTATTTCTTCTTGCCTGGGCTAGCTTAACTCTATTGGCCATCTTATCAAAGTCAGCTCCTCTGAAGTCCCATATTTTTGCCTTGGAATGGGATGATTTCATTCTAGTGGCCAAATTGAACCATACCATGTGATGGTCATTGGCCCCCAGGTGACCTTCTACCTGGAGATGTGTGATCCTTTCCCCATTAGTCAGTACTAGATTTAGGATAGCCCTGTCTTCTGTGGATTGCTGTACCAATTGTTTGAGGCCCTCCCCCTGTAAGGAATCCACTATGTGTCTAGTTCTGGTGGATGGTCCTGCTGGTATTGACCAATCTGTTTCTGGCATGTTGAAGTCTCCCATTATCAGAACATCCCCTTTAGCTGTCATGTATTTTGTATCTTCTAACAGTAATATGTCTATGTCCTCCCCATGGTCTGGAGGCCTGTAGACAACCCAGTTCATATGGCTGTCCCATTTCTTGTTTCCAGGGTGACCCACAGGTCTTCTGGCTCCTTATGTGTATTCTGAATTTCTGTAGTTTTGATATTTTCATTGACGTAAAGGGATAGGCATAAGGGAATCCTAAGGTGGGACTGAGAGGCTAAAGCCAATGGCCAAGTAGGGTCAGTGGCACTAATAAAGGTAGGGTACATGGGCAGGCTGGATGGGCCTGGTGGTCCGTATCTGCTGTCAATTTCTATGTTTCTATGTAGAACTTATCTGCCATAGTTTAGATACTGTAGCTAAGATTGCAACACATCTTCATTCCTTTGAAGTGTACATATACACTCAATCTATGGATTTTGAGTATTTTGTGTCCTAAAAAACTTTTGTTTATTGAATTTACTTTAAAAATATGTATTACCCTTTCGGTTGCAAGTGGGGTTGGAATGTATTTGAAATAGTTAAAATGGTTTCTCTGAGCACATACAATTTATCCTCACTATGTCATGCTCACATTTTCTCATTAGATGTCTTTCTGTAGTTTTCTACTTGAGAAATCATTTCAAAAGAAAATATGGAAAATGTTTCATTAAAAGTTTACTATGAATTCATACTGAAGGAACTGCAATGTCTTTTTAAAATGAATCCCATTTAGAGTGTTCAAGTAAACAACCCCCCCCCCAACCGTTGAATTGCAGTGACCTGCAAAAGTAATGGGTATTTCTTCCTGATGCCTCCCCAAACTGGATCTTTCTTCTGCCTGCTGAGAGTGTTACTTTCACAGTTGTAAATAATGTAAAAGGATGCTTCAAGTAAAACAATCCACAGTTAGGTAGGCAATAAGATTTGTGCACTGGTTATGCTTTGTTTTAATGCTAGGGCCCCATGCTTAGCCTCCCACCTTCCTGGCCACTTCTTCAATATATAAGCCATACTGAGGATTTCAACAAAGTGCTGTCCTTCTCCCTTTTGGACCCCAACCCATTGGCCCACGTAGATCCACATATCAAGTTAAGACTGCACTCTGCCGGTAATGTGATGATGAATGTGGATACAAGGTTGCATCACGGGGGGGAAGGCATAATGTGTCCTGATCCTCCCTTCTTATGCTTGTAGATGTGCATAAGAATGTTGTGGTCTAGGCCCTTATGATTAAATCCTGCAGCAATGTATAGGGTATTAACATACAAAAGTAATAAAGTCTTCATTTAACTGAACTATACATAAGCTCCTCAACAAAAACACAAACATAATGTATTTCTGTGTGAACACTTTATTTTATGTATTTTGAATTCTGTATGCCAGCAAATCCATATTTATATGCTGTACCTAGTCTTCAAGTGAATCCTGATGTTATTTGTGAATAACAATGTAAGGGAGCTGGAGCTACTTTCTCTTTTTTATACCCAGGAAAACTTATTGATCTACAAGGGAAACATCTACTTATTTTTTTCAGTCCTGTGACAGGGTCAGCCTGCCCTTGCCCTCCCCTGTTATTTTTAGGACCTCAAAGGGCTTTGTGAGGGGTCTGTTGGGAGCCAAGCCAAAATGTGAAAGTCCACCCTAAATAGGGTTAGGCTGCAGTGCACTTGCTAGGGTAGCACAGTGAGGGCTGGCCAAAGGAAGTCATCCCTTAATTGAATTATTGGGGGCAGTCTGGCTAATGCAGCAGATTAAACAGACATTCCTCAGCTCAAAGAAGGAGACCTGGAAAAAGACAGACATGAGCTTAGGGTCTGAGGGAAAGACATAAATAACACTGAAGAGAAGTCAGGGGGAGAAATTGTACCTTCTGGGTATCATGTGAGATGAAAAATGTGAGTTCTAATTAAGAAGGGTCTGCTAGAGAAAGAAATAGACTGTGAAGGAGGGGTGTCTGAAATCTGTAGGGAAGGAGAGATAAACCCTCAAGAACACAGGCTGAAGGGGAGCTCTGAAAGAATTATGGCTGAATATATAGGGAGGTGAACCCTGTATTTCTGAGAAAAGTGTAGAGTTGGGAAAATCTCTCATTCCTGTTAGAACACGATCTTTCACAATTTATCACTTCCCCAAGTTCTAATGTCCTTGATCTTGTCATATACAATATTAAAGATTCCATTTCTGATATAAACATAAGGGCACCTCTTGGCACTAATGATCATTCTGCCATTCTGTTTTCCCTCCTGACTGAGCACCCATGCTTACATAAACACACTACATACAAAAATTATGATAAAGCTAATTTCAATAACATAAATAAATCACTTCTTTCCAAACCCTGGAATAATATAATGCATCATCTATCCACCAACAATGCATGGATTTTGCCAAAAACATTAATCCACCAGCTCGAGCAGTTATGGGTCCTACTAATAAAAAAATATAATAGTAAAGGCAGAATACTTAAATGGTTCAACAAAAATATTAAATCCTTAATAAAGCAAAAACAGAGACTATTTAAAAAACTATAAATCAAGAATATTCAAAATAGTGAGATCATTCATTTAAAATATCAAACCACATTACGCCTCCTCAAACACAATACAAAACAGGCCAAAATGAAACTCGAATTTAAAATAGCCCACACTAAGGATTCTCCCAAAACACTGTATTCATACCTAAATAGCAAAAAAGGAATACCAGAAAGGTGGGACCAATATTACAGGACAAAAAAATAATTCATTCAGATTTAGATACTGCAAACATTTTTAATATCTACTTTGCCTACGTTTTCTCCCCCAAGAACACCCCAGTTTCAATTTCTAGGCACCAATCCACTAAAACTCCTACCTACAATATCTCGGAAAACATGATTATCTCAGCCTTACATACTTTAAAGAAAACATCTAGTCTAGGCCCAGACAACATTACACCGAGATTTCTATTAGAAACCACTAAGGCAATAGTAGTTCCCCTGAATAGTATCTTTAATAAATCTCTCGTAACTGGACATATTCCTTTAGATTGGTTGACTGCCACGGTAACTCCCATCCTCAAAAAGGGCAGTAAGGCTAATGTCCAGAATTACCGACTTATAAGTCTTACATCAGTTGTCTGTAAAACCAGAGAGAAGATTATTAAATCTTTTACTGAAAGGGAAATGGGTATGCTCATCTTGCTGATAACTCGCAATATGGTTTTAAGATAGGACACTCATGTACTTCTAATCTAGTAACCTTTTATAATAATATAAATATTGGTCTAGTTAATAACATTCCATCTGACATTATATTACTGGAATTTAGTAAGGCATTTGATAAAGTTCTGCATGATAATTTGGTTTCCAAACTAGAATCTTTTGGTTTCTCTTACTGCCTTACAAATTGGATAAAGAACTGGTTATCTAACAGAACTCAGAGGGTGGACATAAATGGCTCGTTGTCAAATCAATGTCTAATGAGTAGTGGTATGCCACAGGGTTCCGTTTTGGAACTCACACTGTTTAACTTATATATAAGTGACATGAAAATTACTTCACAAAACTGGTTAGTCGAATTTGCCGATGACTCAAAACTCAGTGGAGGTGTAGACACAGCTGACAACCCAAAAAGTCTAGTCTCTGATCTAAACAATATTGAGCCATGGACACTGATTAACTACATGGAATTCAATACTGATAAATGCAGTGTCCTACATTTTGGTAAAAATCACCCAAAAAATACATATAAAATAAACAATATCCCATTAAAGGCATCTAAAGCAGAGAAGGACCTAAGAATACTTGTTAATAATAAACTGGCATCACATAACCACCGTTCTAAGGTTACCAGGGTAGCACATTCCCTTCTGAGCAAAATTAAATGCTCCTTTGTTACTAGAACCAAACAGCGCCTTATCCCCTTGTATAGATCTCACATAAGACCCCACTTTGACTATGGATCACCTTTTTGGAACCCGTATCTGACAGGTGACATAGTCCAACTTGGATGAGTCCAGAGACAAGCTACAAAGATGGTGTTTGGTCTGTCCAATAAGATATCCTGAGAGACTACAAGCAACAAGCCTTCATACCCTTCAAACAAGATGATGTAGGGGGACGTCTTGTTCCTCTATAAGATTTTATAATCCCCAGAACTAAGATCCCAGTGTGGTCTAACTATCTTCAAAAACAAAAGATCACTTAGGTCACATAACAAACAAATTATAATTAAAAAGACAAATTCAAATATAAGAAACAACTTCATGACAATACGTACATCAAGACTTTGGAACTTATTACCACAAGAAATAATCAACAGTGAGAACTCTGATATTTTTAAAAAACATTTTGAAAATTGGCTTATTAAGAACCCTACCTACTCCTGAGGCCTGGTGGCACTGAGGGTTGAGGCACTGGACTCCACACCTCATGCCTTGCCAGCAACCCGGGTTCAGGAACGAGCCTGGGCCGCCGGGGGTCGACAGGGGGGAGAGAGGATCGAACATCTGGAGGACTGCTCTCCTCTCTCTGGGGATGGTTTTGGGGCTAGCTCTGCTGCCTAGTGACTCCCGGTGGAGACCAAGAGTACTGCAGGCATGCCTGCTGAACTGTAGAGGGGAGGGAGTGCAGCATACATCTGCAGGGTAGCCATGCACAGACGTCATTGCATGCAGCACTCAGTGGGGGAAAGCATGCAATAAGGAAAAACCCCTCCCAATGGCATGGAGATGATGGGGGCTCCAGGGGCAGGATGCATATCCCATCACCAGGCCACTTCCTCTGTGATGATCTCCAGGCCGACCTGTCGATCCAGGTAAGGCTCTATCTAATTACAGAAAAGGACGCAGGGAGAAGCGGGCCCAGCCCGGTGGGGGGTGACCCAAGGCACTAGAGTCTGCCTGGTCGACTGGGGGGATAGGTGTGGATCTAGGGTTCAGGCCGGGAGTAGCAATCCTTGCCAAGTGAGCACCCCAGAAGGATGCCTGTCAGAGGGGGTGCATAAAGAAATGCTACAAAAAACAAAAAAAACTACCTAACCTACCTATTCCTATTAGCTCACATTATGTGGGGGGAAAATCTCAATGGGCCTCACCCTTCAGTTTTTTTCCAGAATAACCTAACCTAGAATCAAAACAATAAACCATGCTGAGACAGCCTTACCAGAAAAAAAGTCATATGCTGACCACAAAGTAAAGTACAGTGATTACTTTCTCATGATTAAGCACCTGGATTAGGTGCAAAATGTCAGGAGGCTAGTCCCAGTCTTGCACACTGCTAGTAATTAATAAACTCTGCTTTACTCTATGGTTAACATATAACTTTTTTCCGGTAAAGTTGTTCTCAGCCCAGTTTGTTGTTTTGGAACCAGTTCACTTTACTGTCTGCTACAGCTTTATCCAGAGCGATCCCCATTTGTTTGTTTGTAAGTCTGCTGGTGGCTTGCTGAAAAGTAAGGAGAGCTGATGAAAGCACTGAGAGAAAGAGAAAGCAAATTCAGTATAGGCTGAATTGGGGCCCTAGATTTAGTGGTCAGAGAAGATCAGGAAGAGATAGTTAATTATTGCTGTACCAAGAAGTAAAATTGCTGAGGGCAAACTGTTTTATTGAAAATTGAAAAGAAACCATTTAAGTTGAAACTGTTACAGCAAATGTAAAATACAAAATGTAGGTGTTTGAACTTGAAAACTCATTTGGTCCATAATACTGAATATCTCTGAGGGTCACACGGTTACACACTACCTGTCACAGATCCAGATCAACTTCACCAGTTTATCAAAAGTTAAATGTGCTCTGAATCTGAAAAAGTATTAGTTAGAGTAGGAAGTGGAGTGACTGTGACCTAAGTAAGGCAGTAGCTTCAATTATTTTTCCTCAGTTCACAAAACAGTTACAAAGCAGGCTTCCTCATGTGCAACATGACTTCACTGAGTGCAAAACATGTGCAAGCCCCCTCTGGAAGCTTACTCCAAGTCTGTCCCAGGGTTTTGCTTGCCTGGTCTCTGGGGCCCCCTGAAGGTCGGAGAGGATGGAAGGCTAGGGGCAATATAAGGGAGGATTTTGGTGCCTTAGGAGAGAGCAGGTGGGAAGAGGAGGGAGTCATGAATCTTGGCTCATTTTGGCTGGAGGGCTGAGGTTCGGGACTGGGGTGGGGTGACTGCCACCCTAGCCCACCACCCTCGAAGAGTAGTGCCTTGAGTCAAGACCAGAATAGGGCTTTTGTAGCACTGCCTGATTTGGGGACTGCCAGACCACATTTAGGGAAGCCAGGGCAAAGGGAGAAATTGAGCCTGCAACATGACTTCTGGCACTAGGGCAGGATGGCGTGGAGGGGTCCCCGCAAGATAGGCTTGGCAGATACCACAGGGACCTGGTACGCAGGTTTGTGATGGCAGCACAGCTTGTTGGGGATACCATGGTGGCAGCCTATGTCCCATCACTGATGGATTGATTCTGTGTCCGCCTTGTGGGTCAGTTTGAAGGCCACTAAGAGTCCCAGTGCTGTGGGTTCAAGACTGTCTTGAGGAAAGTTGGCATGGCGTTCTCTTTGCAGCGTGATGTGAACTGAAGGTAAAAGAGGGAGGCATTCACCAGGAAAGAGATGCTCCTGAAGCATTGCAAGTTAGTACTGGAGGGAGTTTTGGGAGATGCCTGTTTTAGGCCTGTATAGTTGAGGAATCAACTTGCCGCCATCATGTGATAGCAGCCTGATTCAGCTCCCTGGTGTACCTGCATTAGATCTCTGGATCAGCATGCTGTATCTTGGTCTAGGCCATGCCTTTTTATGATCTGCCCACCACAATGTGTTTCCCCTTCTCCCCATTGAGTAGCTGTTAAGTTTTGTCCAATTAAATCAGTTCTGGACCTTTTAATCAGTTGTGGATAATGATTTACTTTTGGCTATGCTTGTGACTGTCCTAACCAAGTTTAAGCCCCCACAGTGGCAGCACCCTCCGAAGACTGTCTGCACCCTCTGACCATCCATCACTGACCCAGGTAATGAGCAAGTTCTGGACTGTGTTTCTGGATGTACAGTTTACCCCTCCTGCTGCAATTTCAAACATACCCATAGACCTTGGGAGGGGAGGGGGTCTTACAATATGAGGGCTCATCCCACAGATGTGGAGATTGAGGAGAACGTCTAGGAGAGAGGTTCCAGTGATGAGACAGAGATGCTGGCCATTCTGAGGCAGTGCCAGAGGCACCAGGTGCCACTCTGACCTCTTTCACGTATGAGGTTACAGTTTTGGAATGGGACATCCCTCAGCCCTACCGGTTCCCCTCATTCATATATCCGGATACTGCTTCCAGATGGCTGTGGCTTGTAAAAAATGGCATGAGGACTTGGAGAACCTAAGACTCTCTGACCACAGGGTGCTAAAATACATTTTGGGGAGTTGACTGCAGGATGAGACAGCCGCTAGAACCAGCATCCGCAGCATCCCCATTGGTCCCAGGTGTAGAGGTGGGTCTGCCATATTATCCGTAAAGAGTACCCTTGCAAGGAATATCCATATTTGTGTGAAAGATTATGGGATGTCATTGAGGAGTGGTGAGAGGATTGGATTTACCCTGGAGCCCTGGATAAGCTGAAGACCCGCTAGAAGTTCAGCCTGTCCGACCAATCCGTGAACCAGCAAAAAGTTATAAAGCAGGCCATGTCAATGTATGCTTCCATTGTGTGGACTGGTATCAAACTATTTAAAAGATTTGCAATAATACAGGATGTGGAAGGCCTTAGCACCAAATATTATATAATAAATCATGACTCTTTTTGGAAGGAGGTCACTAAACCAGATCTGAAGTATTATTTACCTGGAGACTGCACCCAGAAGAAGTGACCCGGCAGTGCATCTGAGCCTCTCTGAACTTGCAGGATTGTAATGAAGCTGCCCCCACCCCGCCCAGTTTCATTGGTAGATATCACTGAGTTTGGACTGTTTTACTGGGTGAGATCAGCTCTTTTGTGTGTAGCCCCTCTCCAAATATGGGGTTTACCTTATGGGTACATTCCTCCCATTTTGCTTCCACTTTTAGGAGCATCTCCTGGTTGCCTGACATTTCTCACTGATTCAGTTCCCAGACTTTCCGTCACAGCCCAGGCCCGAAAACTGTGTGCCCCATGTTCACCGGAATTGCTCTCGCTGCCTAGATGTGCCCTGAAGTTGTCAAAGGCCTCCAACCGGACCCTGCATGTCTACCGGTTTTGGCAGGGGTTGAGGAGCAGTTAAATCACGGGCAGCCAGCTTTCAGGCCGGCTGGTGTGCCTGTGCATGTGCCTTGGGGCGTGCTCTTTTCTGACCGCACTTGCAGCCAACCTGTGGCTCCTCCAGTGGTCCTGGTCCCTGATACTTGCAAGCTGGGGGGCAGTGACTTGAAACACACTGGAGGGAGCAGCAAAATTAATTTAAAATAAAGAGCGGCATGCACACTGGTGCAAGGGGTGGCCAGGCTCATTAATATTCATAAGCTGGCTGGCTCCTGAAAGGGGCTGCAGTTTTTGGCTGTGCTTGCCCTTGTACAGCTTGTAAAAAAAAAAGTAAAGGCAGCATGGCCAAAGGACACTAAAGGGGATATTTGCCGGGGGAAACTTATATAAATAAAAGTAATGTTCTGACTGTACTAGTGTTAATGCTAGGGCTCAAATAAGAGCATTTCTGCTGCCTGGGGGGTAGTTAGTTATGGCAGCAAAGACAGGCAGAGGACTAGACAAAAACATTTAAACTGGGCAGCAATTATGAGGGCTCAGCTGTGCCAACAAAACTGTGGAGCAAGGAAGAGAATTAAATAATTATTCTGGCAGCACCAGAACTTTTATTTTTGGGACTGTGTGAATCTGCAAAGGGGCTGTTTAACTAGCAGCCATGATAATGCAGCAACAGCCAATTGGAGAGCCAGGATTTGAAGCCAGGACTTGTGGGACTTTTTGCCAGAGATCATGGGACATTGCAAAGTGCTTATGGGGAACTTCAGGGACAGAATTTCAGGCACCAAATCAGGGAGCCAATAGTGCATTGAGTGAAGTTAATGTAGCTCCCCCTACAAATGGGGGTTCCCGAAAAGTCTTCCACGAGCTTGCCTAAATGCTCACTGCCAGGCTGGTGTCCTGCATTTTAGCAGTTTAAATGTGATTGCTAGAGAGTGCCTGTATAGCCTCAGTGTACTGTCTCTTTAACAGCAGCCAGGATTGCAGTCATAAGTAATCTGAGAGGGAGCTCTGTTGAAAGATGTAACTATTTGCTGAAAATGATTTAGAGTGATAATGATAATGTAGTTTGTCTAACCTGCCTTCTTTGCAGCAAGGACTGTTTTGTTTATCTCCATTATCTTGGTCCTGGACAGAGTATTGGACCAATCAGTTCTGGTGGGACCTAAAATGAAGCCGGACTATAGGACATGTCTGGAGTCAAAATCTGTCGGAATTTTAGTTTTGGGCTTTTGGCACCTTTTTGCACCTGAAGGGGGAGCCTTTGTTGTGACTGACAGACAGACAGATCAGCCAACCAAACCTTTTGGATTCTGGGGAAAGTCCCAGGCTTGCCGGCAGTTGAGTCAGATCTTGGTTGGGGGCTGAAGAAGCAAAAAGCTTGAGACAGTCAAGCACCCATCTGAGTAGTTTCGTGTGGGAGAACTGTGGAAAGGCCTGAGTTGTGGCCTGCATGTCTGCCTGCTGCCCCTGAGAGGGAGAGAAGAGAATTATTTCAGACTAAATCCAAGTTTGCAAGAATGAAATAAACCACTGATTTTTTACCGGGCTCATACCTGAAGCAGACCGAAAATTTTGCTGAATGCGATAGGCCTGTCAGGATTTCCAGCTGCTTTTGAATCCCCGGTTCGTGCAGAGACTTTGCGATCGTGACTGGAGAGTGGTTTGCCTGGTACAGTAGAATTTCCTTACATGTAAATGTGCTGTGTATTGAAAGTGGGTCGTGATTTGGTTCCCCACTGTGTGAACTGTGTTCTGCTTGCTGGTACCATATAATCCTTTACATGTAAATGTGCTGTGTATTGAAAGTGGGTCGTGATTTGGTTCCCCATTGTGTGAACTGCGTTCTGCTTGCTGGAAGCTTTATCCAGCCTAATTGGACTGAATCTGCTTTCATCTCCATTCAGCCTGGGCCATGCCATACTGGCTCTGCCAGACTACCCCACTGCACAGAGAAAGCCACCGATGACAGACCTGCCTGGGGATTAGCCCCCTGCTCCATGCTTGAACAGAAATGACGCCTAGGTGAATTGTGTGGGTCCTGCTTCTCCTGGCACTTCAGATTAACCATCTGCTGTCTCAATTTTTGTCTAGCCTGTGTCCAGTCTTGGGTATAGTGAGTAATCAGGGTAGCTCCCTGCAACAACAGCCTCGTCTGGAAGTGTGACATCTGTTTGTCTTGTTTTCTTTTCACGAACTGAGCCCTCCGGCTCTGGATTACAAATAGTGTGGGTTGTACATGTTTTCTTCTGTCACAGGCCCCAACCAGCTGCAACATTCCTGGCTAGCCCACCATTCTCTATCTGGATACCCAGAGTGTGTGACTGTTTATGGACCGTGAAGTGCATGCATAACTGTTTGATTGATAGAGCCTTTAAGCAAATTAACCTGATTATGCCTCTCCCTTGTGCAAGTCCCTTAAATAAATCAAATCTAACTCTTTTTTGCATTTACCCTGACTGTGGTTCCGGTTTGTGCAATAGTACTGTACTGCTGTTATTTGCTGTGTATAACGTTGTTATACAGGGGATCCCCAGGGCCGAGCCAGAATTATCTATGGAATACAGACAATTACAAGGTGATCTATGTTTAACATATAAAGCTTTTCAGGATCCTCTTCTTTTTGAAACACTAGGCTTAATAAGAAATACCTCCAGCACTATTACCAGGACACATAATTTAAAATTAAAGGGAGTTAATTATAAAACCCATAAAAGAGGCAATTGGTTCACTCAAAGGGTTGTATCCCAGTAGAATACATTACCAAAGGAAATAGTAATGAGTAACACCATGGATCTGTTCAAAAAAAAATTAGATATCTATATGGGTGATAGGAAAACATCCTATCTAGGATAAAACTCCAACCACCATATTGGTGGCGAGCTCTATAAGGACATTTTTTGCCTCCTAAGCTTGTTGTAACCTATGAACCTGTGAAGTGCAAACAGTGTGGGTACTTATGTGGTATATCAGGGGTATTGTGAAAGTGATTATTATGTATTGTTCTGACCACTAGTAAGGAAAGGGGGGGGGTTACAGTGTCCCGGAGGGTTGTGCTCAGGTTAGTTTGACAACTATAAATCCTGATCTCCGGATGAAGGCCCCCTTCTCAGAACTCAGGCCTCTTAACCTGCTACTAGCCAAGCAGGTAGAGGTAGTAGCCCTAGGGATAGCGCCACCTAGGGGTTACATTAATGAATATTCAAATTGGACCGACAGGCAGGATCAGCCAGTTAGAGTGGGAGCAGCAAATAGCTTCAGCCAATAGGAAGCCTCAGAGTAGCTCCATTAAAGACAGTGTTTTGGCTGTGCAAGCAGTTCCAGAGTGGTAGCTCCCATAGGGTTGTTGACTCAGGCCCTCAGCTACAAAAGGGACCTAGTGATTCAGAGCAGGCCTCCCACAGGGATGGGGGCTCAGGCCCTCAGTTAATGAAATGGGCCTAGGAATTCAGTGCAAGCCCCTTCACAAGAGGAGAGAGCCTTTCTTCTGCCAAGAGAAATAAGTGGCTGCCAGAAGCAGAAGTCACTAGCCTGGGAGTTGCCAGAGAATGTCCTCCAGGGCTAGCTAGAACTTTTCCACATTGGGAAAATGTGGGCCAGCAACTTGATGAAAAGCCAGCTGTGACAGAGCTGAACCTGCCTCAGCAGTGAGAGTGCTGATGAATCCAGAAACCTTAGAAGGAGGAAAGCAATTTCTGCAAGACACCAGAGTGAGTAAATTGTTTTTGCTAAGAGCAAGTTGAGAACATTTTTTGAGGGGCATTGAAGTCCGTAGAGAATTGATTTTGTCTCTGTCTGTACACTGCGTTCACATCAACGCTCAGAGGATGGACATTGGCTAAGTGACCAGAAGAGAGTCTAGATTATTGTGTATTAATGTGTCTGATTTGAAAGTGCCTACAGGAATGGAATAATAATAATAATAATAATAATAAACTTTATTTGTTGAGCGCCTTTCAAATGCCAAGGCGCTTTACAATGTTAAAACAAATTCCATAAAAATATTACAATTAAAAATAGACCACTAATGAAAATCATGACAATTCATAAATTGGAAGGGGGGGTACTCAGGAGCCAGGGCTCTTCCTGACATTGCCTGGGAGGTCCAGTATTTTGTCCGTGGGAGTTGCAAGTGCCATTGTGTACCACAAGGGACCGCATGTGTATCATTGCAGTTTAGAGAGCTACAGAAAACAGTTTGCTGGCAAGTGCAAGTGCTTGCGTTGAAAGAATCTATTACATCAGTTTGCCAAGAGCAAAGTTTGCAAAATAGTAGAGAGCCAAGCCTTAGGCTCAGTACAGTGTGGTAATGACCATTGTGCTTTAAGCTTTAGCTTCATGCTGCCAAGGAAGAAGATAATTTTTCCTAAGAGACTGGGTCCTGCAACCAATGTGGGAGCCATAACCTGGGCTCTGGTTGTTCACTCTGCAGTTTGGAGTGTGGGTGCTTGTCCCTAAAATTCTTGGGAATGTGCCTGTTTGAAAGCTCTGACTGACTGGAAAAATGGCTATGTCTGCCATGTGGGGCACATGGAAAATAACCTGTGGCTTTTGATGTAGTTACCATGGAAATATAAATGTGCTGACTTATAAAAGTGATGAATGTTACGAATCTAGCCTAATCAACTTTGGGACACAGCCTGGTAGTGTGCCACCTTGGCACTGCCATATGCGTCTCCCCCTGTGGGGTATAGCTAGACATGGGGTATGAGACTTGCCAGCCATGGTCCCAGCCTGGTCATAAAGAAGAAGTACTTTCAGCCCAGAGAGGGGTGTTGTTTCCATTGTCAAGCTTTAAGATCCTTGCAGTCAGAAAAGTGGGTTACCTGGCTGTTGGCTTGCTTGCGTTTTGACCTCCGGGAACAGAGCCTGCCTGCTGAGACCATTTAATCCTGTCATGTACAGACCAATGAAGACATCTAACTGTAAGTAGTGCAGGGTCCAGCCCTGTATCAAGGGAAATGACTTATAAATATTTACAGCATGCTATCTGCTTATCAGGTCAGAGTGTTAAAGTGTTTAAACAGACTGGGCCATCCGGCCACAGATACAATTATTTTTGAGTTATGAGTATATTACATATGGTTAATCATCCTTCTTTATTAGGGGCCCCATCTAGCTGGCCAACGTACAGCTGCACCGAACATCAGGCCTGCAACTTCTAAGAACATTAAAGAACTGGGTACCCAGATTAATGTATGGGATTGCGGGGTCTCCTACCAATTTTGGGGACTGGTATATGTGTGGGCACAACCTGGTAAATATGTTTAACAAATCATGCAGCTAGCTAGATAGTCAAGGACCTGACTTTATCAGAAGTTGGTGGGTGGCCAATGGGGCTATCTATGGATTAAAATGCAAAATGTTGATATAATCTTAAACCAAATCAAACCAATTTAAATCAACTTTAAATAGTATAACCTCTACTTGTATTCACCCTTCCTAGCCCTCCCCATGTAAATAAACATATTGTTTTTACATAATCCTGTCTCATGAGCATATTATTAGTGTCAATTCATTAAATGCCAAAGTGTTAAAATGTGAGGAAATGTTTGTTGGGTCATGCTTGGGTGAGGCTCTAGGGTATTGTGAGTGGATGTGGCTTCCCAGAGGGCTACGTTAGTTAAGATTAGACCCACTTAAAGGTAAACTCTAGGTAGAGGCACTGTGCAATGTATTATCTAGGGAAAGAACCTGTTTAATGTTAAAAATGGGAACCCATGCCCATCAACATTGTTAATGGCCACCAAGGCAGGGGTTGTAGCCCTTGATATAATGTTGTGAGGGTTACATATGTTTATTTGGGGAAAAAAATCTTGCTGCTGAAGATTAGCAATGTTTAAAGGCTGTAACAGTTTAAAAGAGTTTGCTTTGCATGTGTGTGTTCACGTCTGTTAAAAGGATTACATCTCTGTTGGACTTTCAGAGACTTTTAATGGGACTCAAACTGTTGTTCCAGTGGCAGTGCCTTGGTACTGCAAATTCAAGTAGGAGTGATGTGAGGATATGTGTGTGTGTGTGTGTGTGTGTGTCAGTAGTTTAGAAATTGTTGTTGGGGGGAAGGGGTGCACATGTTTCCCGCATGTATTGGTTCTCCACTGTGTTTGGGTTGCCATGTTATTTGATTCTGTGCACCCCTTGCTTGGGTGCTTCTTGTTCCTCCAATGTATTACAGTTTGTGCTGTTAATTGAGTGGGTGGTGTCTATTTGACCTCCCCTATTGTGGCGGTAGGTTATGGCAGCTTTGGTAATCAGTGTGGGGGGGGGAGGGACACCACCAACCTAGTACCAGGCAAGCCACCCTTGGGAACCAGTGGGTGTGTCACCTGGGGCCCTCAGATAGTTAAGGTGGGTACTTTAGTGTAGGAGTGTCCTTGGGTTACTTTTTGGGGTTCCCACTGTAAAAGTGGTGTTACAGCTCTGCCAAGGGACAGCTGGGTGGAGAAAGAGTGTAGATATCTCCTCCCAGTGTGTTTTATGGTAACTGCTTAACAGTTCACCAAGGGGTGAACATTTTGTGTGTGGGGGGGACTGTAAGCACCCTCTGGGAGCTTACTCCTAGTCTATCCTGGGGTTTTGCTTGCCTGGTCTCCAGGACCATGCTGGTTGGAGGGGTTGGAAGGCCAAGGGCTATGTAAGAGAGGATTTTGGCACCTTAGGAGTGAGCAGGTGGGAAGATGAGGAAGTCGGGAGTTTCAGCCAGTTTCAGCCAGAGGGCTGAGGTTCAGGGCTGGGGTGGAGAGATTGCCACACTGGCTCACCACTCTCGAAGAGTAGCACCTGAAGTTGTCAAGACCTGAATGGGGCTTTTGTAGCACGGCTTGATTTTGGGGACTTCCACGGCACATTTAGGGGATTCAGGGCTCAGGAAGAAATGGAGCCTGCAATGTGACCCCTGGCACTGGGGCAGGATGGCATGGAGGGGTCCCCTGAAGTTATGCTCAGTGGTTGCCACATGAACCTGGTATGCGGGTCTGTGGTGGCAAAGTGGGTCGCTGGGAATGCCGTGGTGGCAGCCTTGTGTTCCATCACTGATGGATTGATCCTGTGTCTGCCTTGTGCATCACTTTGAAGGCTCCTAAGAGTCCCAGTACTGTTGGTTCCAGACCGTCCAGAGGAAAGTTGGCCATGGGGTGCTTGTTGCAGTGTGGCATGAACTGGAGGTAAAAGAGGGAGACATTCACAAGGAGAGAGATGTTCCCGGAGCAGTGCTGTTTAAAGTTAGTGCTGGAGGGAGTTTTGGGAGCTGTCTGTTTTAGGCCTGTTTGGTCAAGGAATCAACTTGCTGCCATCATTTGATAGGATCCTGATTCAGCTCCCCGGAGTGCCTGCATTAGATCTTTGGATCAATATGCTGTATTTTGGTCCTGGACATGCCTATTTATGGCCTACTCACCATACTGTGTTGCCCCTACTCCCCACTGAGTAGCTGTTAAATTTTGTCCAGTTAAATCAGTCCTGGACCTTTTAAACAGTTGTGGAAAATGATTTACGATTGGCTATGCTTGTGACTGTCCTAACCGAGTTTAAACCCCCACAGTGGCAGTGCCCTGCAAAGACTGTCTGAACCCTCTGACCATCCATCACTGACCCAGGTAATGAGCAAGTTCTGTACTGTGTTTCTGGATGTACAGTTTACCCCTCCCACTGCAATATCAGACATAGAAACATAGAGGTTGACGGCAGATAAGGACCACAAGGCCCATCCAGTCTGCCCATTTTTTCTACCTTATGAATGTGCCACACACCTTTACACTGTCAATAACCTATCTATCCATATTCATCTGTATTGCTCCCTTATGCCTATCCCACACCTTTTAGAAGCCCTGCACTGTATTCATAGCCACCACTTCCTGAGGTAGGCCGTTCCATGCATCCACCACTCTTTCTGTGAAAAAGAATTTCCTAACATTCCCCCTTAATCGGCCTCCCTCTATTCTCATGCTGTGTCCTCTTGTCCTGCTATTTTTCTTATATTTAAACATGTTAGACTCTTTCACCTTGTTAATGCCCTTAAGGTGTTTGAATGTTTCGATCATATCACCTCTTTACCTCCTTTGCTCAAAGGTATACATATTGAACTCTGTTAATCTGTCCTCATATGTCTTCTGATGCAGTCCCTGCACCATTTTGAGTTGCCTTCTCTGGACTGCCTCAATTTGGTTAATGTCCTTGTGAGAGTGTGGCCTCCAGTACTGCCGCAGTACTCAGATGGGGCTAACCAGTGTCTTGTAAGAGGGATTATTGCCTCCTCTTATGACTTGTGATACCCTACTAATACACCCTAACATCCCCTAGCCTTACCTACTGCTTTAGAGGTCTGCTTGGATGATTTCAGGTCATCGGTGATGATGATGCCCAAGTCTCTTTCTTCCTTTGTGACTGCCAGCAACTCCCCTAACAGCCTATAGGTGGCTTCAGTGTTTCTCTTCCCTATGTGCATGATCTTGCACTTCTTTGCATTAAATCCCACTTGCCACTCTTCTGTCCATTTTGCTAGTTTATCCAGATCTCTTCTCATTCTGCCCACCCCATCTGGATCATCTACTCTGTTGCAGATCTTGGCATCATCTGCAAACAGACAAGCCTTACCCTCTAGTCCATCTGCAATGTCACTAATGAAGATATTGAAGAAGACTGGCCCAAGAACTGATCCCTGAGGTACCCCTTTTGTGAATTGCATCACTTCTGACTGTATACCATTTACCACCACTCTCTGTTTTCTGTCCGTCAACCAGTTTGCCACCCAGTTGACCAACTCCTGACCCACCCCGAGCCTACCCAGCTTATTTATCAATCTTCTATGTGGAACAGTGTTGAAAGCTTTGTTGAAGTCAAGGTAGGTGACATCAACTGCTCCCCCTTGGTCCACCTCTCTGGTGACCCAGTCAAAGAAATCTATGAGATTAGTTTGACAGGACCTTCCTTTTGTGAACCCATGCTGTCTTGGATCCTGTGCCCCTATGGATTCCAGGTGTGGCACTATCCTTTCCTTAAGGAGTGCCTCCATAATCTTGCTCACTACTGAGGTAAGACTGACTGGCATGTAGTTCTCTGCCTCCTCCCTGCTACCACTCTTGTGGAGCGGGATCACGTGACCCCTTCTCCAGTCTTCTGGGACCTCTCCTGTGCTCAGAGACTCACTAAACAGTTCTGCTAATGGCATACCCATAGACCTTGGGGGGGGGGGGTCTTACAATATGGGGGCTCATCCCAGATTTGATTTTGTGGTGCAAGAGCTTATCTGGACTGAGACTCAGGATGTTTTAGTGGTAGAAAACTCTTTTGGCTTTTTGAAGCAGGATTCTGTGTATCTTGAGCCTGCCATCTTGAACTGTGGGTTTTAATGCCCTTTTGGGAAGCAGAGCCATGTGTCTGCACATGGACCTTGAAGCCTGCATAATTTAGGAATGCAAATTAGCAGAAGCCCTGCTTTGATTGGCTGGACAGTGTGGGAGTGAAGGAGAGAAGTCGGCGTGCTTGTGGAGTGGGCACCATTTTGCTGTGGGTGCAAAGACAGAGAAGTTATCTGCAGCACAGCATTAAAAAAAAGAGAAAGGGAGATTTCTTCCTTTTGGACAGTGCACTATTGGACAGAGCCATGCAAAGGCCCCTGCACCATCTGGAAAGGAAGTGACAGTATCATCATCGTTGCTGCCGTGGTTGTGAAGTATGGTAGAAAAGAGCAGATCATGGGACCATTGCACCATTTGTGGAACCACCAGAGCAGATGTGAGAAACCTGCCTGTATGTCTTCAGTGTTGCTAAGGTGCAGCCCCACCATATCACCCAATGCTCCAACCGTATCTGCCATCTTGGGGGTGGCCCACATCACTTACAATGGTTACCCCCACTTCAACAAACCTGGGAACCTGGGAGGAAAAGGACAAGGCTGTGACTTACTGTAGGTGGCATCAGAGAAGAAGGGCACTAGATGTCTGACCAGCCTTTCTCCTCCCTTGGATCCTGCTCCTCCCTGTGGCAGAGGGAGAGGCCACAGTCCGGTATCTTTGCCCATGGACAAGGCCCCTATGAAAGGTCTTACAGTGTCAGGTAACCCTTCTCGGGTGGCAGAGGCTCGCTTTGCTCATGGAAAAAGTGAGAGGTCTAATGTGAAGATCGAGGAGGACATCTCGGAGAGAGATTCCAGTGATGAGACAGAGATGTTGGCCATTCCAGAGGCAGCACCAGAGGTTCCAGGTGTTGCTCTGATCTCTTTTGTGTGTGAGGTTCCAGTTTGGGAATGGGACATCCCTCGGTCTTACCAGTTCCCCTCATTCAGGTATCTGGATACTGACTCCAGTTGGCTGTGGCATGTAAAAAATGGTGTAAGGACATAGAGAACTAAGAGCCTCTGACCACAGGGTGCTGAAATACACTTTGGAGAGTTGGCTGCAGGGTGAGACAGCCCCCAGAACCAGTATCTGCAGCATCCATGATTGGTCCCAGGTGGAGAGGTGGGTCTTCCATAGTATCTGTAAAGAGTACCCTTGCAAAAAATATCCATATTTGTGTGAAAGATTACCGGAAGTCATCGAGGAGTGGTGGGTGGATTGGGTTTACCAGGGAGCCCTGGATAAGTTGAGGACCCGCTAGAAGATCAACCTGTCAGACCAATCCGTGAACCAGCAAAAAGTTATAAAGAAGGCCATGTCAATTTGTGCTTCCATTCTGTGGACTGGTATCACACTATTTAAAACCTTTGCAATGACACAGGACGTGGAAGGCCTTAGCATCAAATATTACAACATAAGTCAAGATTCGTTTTGGGAGGAGGTCACTAAACCAGATCTGAAGCATTATTTCCCACCCAGAAGAAGCAACATAGCAGTGCTTCTGCACCCCTCTGAACTTACAGGGCTGTGTGATGCAGCTGTCTACCCGCCCCAAGTTTAATTTGGACATCACTGAACTTGGACTGTTTCACTGGGTGAGGTCAGCTCTTTTGTGTTCATTTGGGGAAAGAAAATCTTGCGGCTGAAGTTTAGCAATGTTTAAAGGCTGTAACAGTTTAAAAGAGTTTGCTTTGCATGCATGTGTTCATGTCTGTTGAAAGGACTGCATCTCTGTTGAACTTTCAGAGACTGTTAATGGGACTCAAACTGCTGTTCCAGTGGCGGTACCTTGGTACTGCAAATTCTAGTATGAGTGGTGTGAGGATGTGTGCATGTGTGTGTGTGTGTGTGTGTGTGTGTGTGTGTGCAGTAGTTTAGAAATTGTTGTTGGCAGAAAAAAGAGGGTGCACATGTTTCCCACTTGTATTGGTTCTCCACTGTGTTTGGGTTGCCATGTTATTTGATTCTGTGCACCACTTGCTTAGGTGATTCTTGTTCCTCCAATGTATTAGTTTGTGCTATTAGTTGAGTGGGTGGTGTCCATTTGGCCTCCCCTGTTGTGGTGGTAGGTTATGGCAGCTTAAGTAATCAGCATGTGGGGGGGGAGGGACGCCACCATCCTAGTGCCAGGCAAGCCACATTTGGGAACCGGTGGGTGTGTCACCTGGGGCCCTCAGATAGTTAAGGTTGGTACCATATTGAAGTAGGGAAGCCAGGGCTCAGGGAGAAATGGAGCCTGCAATGTGACCCGTTGCACCAGGGTAGGTATGGCATGGAGGGGTCCCTTCACTTTAGGCTCGACAATTGCCAAAGAACCTGGTGTGCGGGTCAGTGGTAGCAACATGGCTCGTTAGGGTTGCTGTGGTGGCAGCCTGTGTCCCATCACTGATGGATTGATCCTGTGTCCGCCTTGTGCACCACTTTGAAGGCCCCTAAGAGTCTCTGTACTGTTGGTTCCAGACTGTCTGGAGGAATGTTGGCCATAGGGTGCTCATTGCAGTGTGGTGTGAACTGGAGGTAAAAGAGGAAGACATTCACAAGGAGAGAGATGTTACTGGAGCATTGCTGTTTAAAGTTAGTGCTGGAAGGAGTTTTGGGAGCTGCCTATTTTAGGCCTGTTTGGACAAGGAATCAACTTGTCACCATCATTTGAAAGGAGCCTGCTTCTGCCCCATGGGGTGCCTGCATTAGATCTCTGGATCAGCATGCTGAATCTTGGTCCTGGACATGCCTATTTATGGATTGCCCACCATACTGTGTTGCCCCTACTCCCCATGGAGTAGCTGTTAACTTTTGTCCAATTAAATCAGTCCTGGACCTTTTAATCAGTTGTGGACAATTGATTTACTTTGTGCTTTGCTTCTGATTCTCCTAACCAAGTTTAAGCCCCCACAGCAGCAGCACCCTGTGAAGACTGTTTGCACCCTCGAACCATCCATCACTGACCCAGGTAATGAGCAAGTTCTGGACTGTGTTTCTGGTTGTACAGTGCCCTTCCCTTCCCTCTACAACATCAGACATGCCCCCAGACCTCAGGAGGGGGGCCTTACACATGCAAAATAACAAAATGCAAGCATAACTTTTTTAAAAGGAACCTGTAATGCTAGCATGGTATCCGAGCAGACCCCCGCCCCCCCAAAACTGGCTGATGTCGCCAACTGATCCATTTCATGCTATGCACTTTCTTAAAGGTTGGTGAATGCTAGTAATGAAACCCCTTTCCAATGCCAAATTTAAAGATACAGTACTACCTAAACCTTAGCGAAATGAGTGCAAAAGGAATAGGGAAATTGTTTAATCAGGAAAGGCACACTTAACCAGAGCTTGCTTCCTGGTGCAACCTGGGAGCACAAGGAAATTAAGTGACTTACTCAGGATCACACAGTATGCAAGTGGGATTCAAACCCAGGTCTCCAGATTTGCAGCTCAGTGCCTTAAACAAAGTGCTCAATAAATAAGTTAAAAACAAATTAAAAACAGCTAGCCATAAGCTAGTTCATTACAGCATCAGAGACAGTATGATTTTCAACGTCCATATGTGCATACTATGTGCATACTAAACAATAACACCATCCATATTGTGGTACCTACCAAAATGGTTGTTCAGAACAGTACAGATTTTAAAGTACTGCTGTACATGCTACAGTATGTCAGCAACACCAACTGAAACCTTACATAATGTACTACATAAACTTAATGTTGTGCTGATCAGAGTGCTTTACTATAACATCAGATTTCTGATTTAAAATCCCAAGGTACTAAATAATTTGTTTCACAAATGCTCCCAAATTGACATTGTACTTGTTCACATTATTTTCATACCTTCAGGCAATTGATACGTTTCTCTTGGAAAACTGACTCCCAGGGCTGGGGCAGCCAATTTCTCATCTACAGAACAATAAAGAACATATGTTAAGAATACAAACTTCACCCAAAAATACAGAGAAATATCACACAAACATCTTACAAAATATCATATTACATATCTGAACAAATCCCAAAACACAGTTTTAGACCATCCGACAGAATTATAGACCCTTCATCTGACTTGAATCACAGGTACAGTACTACACAGCAACACTGGGGTTCCCAAAAATGGAGTCACTGCCAGTCTGTCATTGAAACCTGGTTTGTTGGTAGCCCACAGAGAGAAAATAGAAAATTATTCCCTTTTGAGGAGTAGCCTATCATAATCATGTCCCCTTCTGCTTTTCTGAGGTTTTTCTACATTCTGTACCAATTCATGTGTACAAACAACAACAACAACAGAACAACAACACAGAAACAAACAAAAAAAAAACTGAAGATGAGAAAAAAATATCAGGTCTGGGCAGATGAACTTGAGACAATACTAAAAAAGGGGGTTATACCCAAAATGTTGCATCCAGAGTTAGAAATTAAGTTAATGCCATGCCACATTCTGGTTTACTGCAAGAGAAAGAATAGGGTCCCTAATAGGGACCCCAGTATGAACTTTGTAACTACCTACATACCACACTCTGGGAAAACTAGTGATACAGTAAGAAAATACTGGCATATTACTGTCGATGCATGGTGTACAATGGGTGCACATATGTGCATATGTCATAGGCACATGCATGGCATGGCCTCGTGGCATGCACATAAGGTGTGTGGGGTGCATAAATGCAGGCCACATATAATTGCATGGTAGCAGCACTATACACGGGCCAGGAGGTATAGCTGTGTAATGGCGTACATCACCTAGGAATATGGGACCAAGGGGGCAGCACTACGCCAGGTGAAGGGCTGCACTAAACTGTCTGCAGGCAGGTGTGACATGCGGGGTACAATAGTGTTCAGGACATGCAACAGGGACTGTAATGGGCATGGACAGGGTTGTAATGGACCTCCACTGCCGATGACCTGCAATGCCACAGATGGCCACAAATGGTACTGAATAGTTGGTCAAGGCTGTGTGGGACACCCATGAAAACAGCAGCCACACATACAAACCTGTGACCTGGACGGGACATGGGAACTGGCCCTCTCTGGATATAGGTGTACATACAACCCAAGACCCTGTACAGATACAGTGGGTACATGCCAGGCCTCACATTCCCCACCCCACCTGCCCCAAAACAGTACCTGCCCACTCGTCACCCAGACCTATGTCCACTGTGGTCACAGACAGTGGCATGCACCTGCTGACTTGAATAATGACATGGACATGGTACATCTGTCATAAATAAATGTTTAATATTGTGACAGCCAAGTATGATATCACGCAAACATCTCTCATTCGACATGTGCACACAGTATACATGTATAAACTTTAGTAGCCTTACTGTGAACATTGGTGGCCACATAGGTCATCCTGGGGCACAGGCAGCTGGTCAATTGCTGTACTTCTCTTGGAAGTCCTCACTCAACCTTATGGACATTGTTGCTGTGTTGCCTCACTCGACCAGCACCAGACCATGCAGTGGACCATGATAACCCTTCAGCACGAGGAAAGGTGGGGACTGCCATGAGCAGGATGCTCATGCTTTGTGGCCACTATACTCAGTGGGAAGGACCATACCGTTCCCCCAGAGCCCACTGACTGGGACAGTTAGAAAGTGAAATGTAGGTCCCACTATTAATGTCCTGCAACCACCTGAGCCATCACACCATCAGGCTGGTCCAGGTGCTCCAGAACAATGTGGTGCGGCCTCCAACAGTAGTCCTGTGTGAAACATAATATGTGGAACATGGTCAGTTACATATTGGCCCACCTTCCAACGACACCTGGTAGCAGAGCCTGGAAACACTCCATAGCTTCTGTGAGTGCACACCCACTCTGTCAATAGAGCCTTCTGTCTCTGATATATCTGCCATGATAGTACTTGTGCAGGAATGGCCCTGCAACACCCATACATGGCGCATCACCCTGCAGGTGAGCTGGGTACACACCCCTTTAAAGGTTCCCAGGTAATAAGAGAATGGCCATGTGGAAGTCCTCTATGTCACAGGGATGGTGGATAGCACACCAGTGTAAGCAACTGAAATCTACACTTCCAGGGCCACAAGACACAGGTACAGTGAATGTGCCCAGGACTATTAATGAACATTCTCCTGCTGGATATGGAAAAGCAGCACGAGTGGGCACAGAGGTCAAGGTCATAGCCATATGTATTTTATCCACAGTTGGATACCAACACCTCACAGGTCAAATGCTGTGTTGAATGCTTTTGTCTGGACCATGCCGCAGTCGCAAGGCTGTGTGACATGATCTGTCCCCATGCAGCCCTTAGGACATGATGGTAATGGGCGATATCTGTAGAGTTGAATATGCTATGTGTTGTAGCGTACTATGTCACTGGGTCATTCCAGAAGGTGGCAGGGGATGTCACGGGTGTCAGCCACTCTTCCATCAGCAGGGCACTACAACAGCTCACTATTGCCCTGGTCCTGCATGATCAGGACACATATCATGCCCCACAACACTGGCAGACTTACACGCAACCAAGGAGACATTCTATGCCTTGCATGAGATGCTTAATATGCCGGAAGTCATAGACTGTATGTATGTGGTGAACTTGACCCTGACTGCAGATAAGAAGGTCTACAGAAAAGGGGATACCACCATTGTTAGGTGGGTACAGGTACTCCACACTGGTGCCCTGATGTGTATGCAGAGACCAAGTGATGTACACAGTGATGTACACAGTATCCTTCTCAGAGGTGCTGCCTGTCAATGGCATGGGTGAGGCAAGGGTACCTTACACCATGCAGTTTAACGAATGGTTGAAAAAATGGTGTGGAGCACAGGGGTTTGGCTTCACTGGGGACTGGGGTTCCACCTGGAGGGACACCAGCCTATTCTTTCAGGATGGTCTGCATCTGTCCAGGAAGGGAACAAGTCTTTTGAGCAATCAGTTTAAATGCTTCATTGGCACGCTTTTAAACTAGTCAAGGGGGGAGGCACTGATAAGCAGCAGAAAAATCACAGCCTCTCCCTACAACACAGGGTACTAAATGAGAAAAAGACCAAGGTAGAAAGGTCAGTGGGGGATGCTGCAACAAAAGGGAAAACCATCAAAAAATGGAGAGCAATGAGTACCAATGCCCGTAGTTTGGGTAACAAGCTTCCTGAATTAGTGGCCTGACGGAGGAGGAACATCTGGATATCGTGGCAGTCACAGAAACATAGTACACACAAAACCATGACTGGGACGTAAACATACCAGGATATACTATCTACAGGAGGGACAGGGAGGTAAAGAGGAGGAGGAGTAGCTCTTTACATAAGGGAAGGAATCAAAGCAACAGAACAAAAGGGTAAACTGGGAGGAGAAGAAGCACTGTGGGTAAATTTGGAGACAGGCAATGGCACCACAATCTGCACAGGGTTGTATACAGACCCTTCTCAGGGGAGAAATGGACAAGAAATGATAGAAAGTATACTTAGAATGGCAGAAAAAGGGAGATATTGCTGATGGGTGATCTTGAATATGCCAGATGTTAACGGAGTGCAGTTGCAGCAGCCACTCAAGAGTGGGGTTATTCTAGATGCTCTACAGGGGCAAGCTGCCTTAGACAACTAGTATTGAGCCCACTCGAGAGGAGCAATCTAGACCTGGTTCTCCTCAAATGGAGCTGGAGAGGATTGCAGATGTAGAAGTGGGTAGCCATCTGGGAACTAGCGACCATCGAACAGTATGGTTCACAATAAACACAGCAATAGAGTCAAGCCATACAAAGGCAAAAGTACTGGACTTTAGGAGGGCTGACTTTGTGAAAATGGGTGAGTACCTAAGGAATGCACTAGCAAATGGGCAGGAAGGAGGGGTGGAAGTACAATGGGGAATAATAAAACCTGCCATCACAGAGGTAACAAGCCTTTGTGTGAAGCAAATAAACAAAACAAAATGATGTAAGAAACCACTATGGTTCTCAAAGGAAGTGGCAGTGAAGGTTCAAGGAAAAAGAAAGCATTCAGGAAGTACAAGGAATCACAGAAGGAGCAGGACAGAGAACTGTATCAGTTAAAGCAAAGGAAGCTGGGAAGGCAGTCAGAACAGCAAAGGCCCAAACCGAGGAAAAGATAGCCAACTCAGTTAAGAAGAGGATAAAACCTTTATAGTACACAGGGAGCGAAGGAAGACCAAGAGAGGATAGTGAGGCTTAATAAAGAGAGAGGAGGGTGGGCAGAGGGTGACTGTGAAAGGCAGAGATACTAAACAAATATTTTGCTCAGTATTCATAAATGAAGAGGGGAGGTACCTAAAACAAACAGTAGAAACACTCTGGATACAGAAGTTGATACCAGCCATTTACAGAAGAAAGGGTTCTGAAAGAACTCTTAAAACTGAAGGTGGACAAAGCAATGGGGCCTGATGGGATTCATCCCAGAATTCTAAAAGAACTAAGGGTAGAACCAGTGACACCACTGACTACCCCCTTTAACAAATCATGGGAGGATGGGGTGGTACCCGAGGACTGGAGGAGGGCAGATGTGATTCCCTTCACAAAAGTGGGAGCAAGGCAGAAGCAGGAAACTACAGACCTGTTAGTTTAACCTCAGTGATAGGGAAAATGATGGAATCACTTCTGAAGGAAAGAATTGTTGAGTATCTAGAGGCCAGAGGGGCACAGGACCCAAGGCAGCATGGATTCACAGCGGGAAGGTCATGCCAGATGAATCAAATAGATTTCTTTGACTGGGTGACCAAAGTAGTAGATCAGGGAGGGGCTGTGGACATGGCCTACCTAGACTTTAGCAAGGCATTTGACACAGTCCCACACAAAAGATTAATATACAAGTTAGCCAGCCTGGGAGTGGGTCCCAAGATGACAGCCTGGGTAAAAGGTTGGCTGGAGAATAGGACACAGAGTAATAATAAATGGAGTCCACTCTGAAGAAAGGGGTTACTAGTGGGGTGCATGAGGTTCAGTATGGGACTGGTACTCTTCAATGTTTTATAAGCGACATTGCAGAGGGACTGGAAGAAAAGTATGTCTCTTTGCAGATGACACAAAGATCTGCAACAGATTGATGCACAAGGTGGGGTGGAAAGGATGGGAAGGACTTGTAAGGTTAGAGGAATGGTCAAATATATGGCAGCTTAGATTCAATGCTAAGAAGTGCAAGGTAATGTACCTGGGAAACAAAACCCAGGGAAGAGTACACAATGGGGTGAGATACTAACAACAACAAAATGGAAAGGGACCTGGGGTAGTCATATCAGATGACCTAAAGGTGGGCAAGCAATGTGAGAGGGCAGCAAGGAGGGCTGGGGGATACTGGGATGCATAGGGAGAGGCATCACCAGTAGAAAACAAGAAGTTATTATCCCTCTGTACAGACTGCTGGTGGGACCCCATCTGGAGTACTGGGTGCAGATCTGGAGACCCAATCTCCGCAAAGACATAGTCAGGATGGAAGCTGTCCAGAGGAGGGCAACTACAATGGTGCAGGGTCTGCACCAGAAAACATATGAAGGGAGACTTAAGGAGCTTAATATGTATACCTCGAGGAAAGGAGGGAGAAGGGGGACATGATAGAAACTTTCAAGTACCTCAAGGAATCAACAAAGTCCAAGAGGTAGCATCTTTCAAAAAAATATTACCAGAACAAGGGGTACAATTTGTAGATAGGGGCGGCTCAGAGGTAATTTAAGGAAGCCTTTTTCACAGAGAGGTTCAGGATGCATGGAGCGGCCTTCCGGAGGAGGTTGCAGTCAAAACAGTGGTGGAATTCAAGCATGCATGGGACAGTCATAAGGCATTTCTAGGGGGTTGGGGTAGGAAGAAGTAGACTGCTAGTTAACTAGGATCTGCAGCTTATCCATTAGGTAGGGAAGTGGGCAGACTGGGTGGGCCAAGCAGTCCTTATCTGCTGTCAAATTCTATGTTTCTAGTGTCATTGTTCTTCTACTGCATAGGTGACAATGGAGATCCATTACTGCCACCTACCTGGTTACAAGAGTGTTGCCTGAAGAGCACCTTCTAAACCACGTAATGCCTTAGTAGTGATGGGGTACAATAGCGTACATCAAGTACCTCTACCTCTGTAGCTATTCAGGCAATGGTGAGGTAGATAAGTAAAAGAAAAGTGCAGTAACTGGCTGTGCTGCTCCCATGGTGGAGAGAGTTAAGGCAGCAGCAGCTTAAGCAGCGTAGAGTGTGAGTCCAGGGTTTTGTTACTGGTCTCATGACACATGCAGTTCCCCCCCCCGAAGTGTAAATATTGTTTCTATCACCTGAGACAATTCACCCCCCCCAAAGATTCTTCTTTTCCCTGAGATCTGCTTCCCCATCAGAGTTGGTTGTATAAATTACGGGGTATGGGGAGCCCCCTTCAAAACATCAGTGTAAAATCTGCTTTTTTAGTAATGGTAATGGTAGTGGTCATTGGTGTGGTCTATGACCGCTACCATTGGTGCTGTTTTCATTTGTGATGTGGTTACCTGGTGCTGTTGTAGACAGTGCTGTTTGTACTGTGCTGTTGTTGATGGGGCTGTCCTGACATTCGTGAAAGTGAACTAATGCCCTACTGCCATGCCTAATGGCACCTTTTTTGGAGGCCCAGGGAGCACAAGTAAGAAATACACAGAAAAATACATAGCAGAATATATATATATTAGCAAGCAAAGTGTATTACAACAATATGCATTCATCTCCTGACATCTACTCTTGTACAGTAGCTGCCCTTAGCCCTATATGTTAGTATAACATATACTTAAGTGCTAGCTGTCTACGGTGTACCTCTGAGGGTACCAATTAGGATGCAGGGACCTCGTGTAACATTAGCATCCTTGACTGGAGGATCTGCGTCCTGGATTGACAGCTGTAAGCACTCCACCAGAGAAATTGTGAACTTAGACTTTTGGATATAAACGGATCCCCGAGGGCAGTGAGGGCACCAATGGCAGTGAAACTACAAACTGCAAGTTTTATACGGAGGCTGTGAGAGAACCTGTTTTAAAGGACGTTTTAGTTTGGTAACACCTGTTTTGCTGGACTGACCAAATGGAGAGAGAGAGTTACTCAGTCTTTCTGGAATTTTTACATTTACTGGGAACCCCAAAAAACTTTTCAAGAATTTTTCAGACTTTCTGTGGCAGGACAAATTGGTGCACTGAGTTATCTGCCAGTATTTTATGGAACTGCCTGAATATTAATAATTTGTTAAGTTCAGGACGGGGAAGAAGAAGAAGTTTTTGTTTGTTTGTAGTTGTGTGAGTGGTAGTGTGAATAGTAAATGTGGATCTGTGGTAGTGTGTATATGTTTTTGAGGGATAAATTATATTAATTTAGTGTTGGTATGTTTGTTATTTATTTGGGAGGGTTGGATTTTATAGAAACTGGGTAAATTTAAGTCTGTTATTGACAGTCAGGATGTGTTGGGGGTATGAGCCCTTAAGGTGCAGTAACTCAGCAACTCGTCTTTGCAACCTCTGGCCTTTTGAGCTCCCCTCTTTACATGCAGAGATGTATGAGAGATGCAGGGCTTTGGAGATTGCACCCGGGCAGAGGTTTGGGCAGAGAGGCATGGGAGTGACTGCCAGGGAGACAGTGATTCGGAGGCTGAGGCTCAGAGGGCACCCTGGGGTGAAATGAGTACTGCAGAGGGTTCCTCCCTGCCTAGTTCCCATACCCAAGGGCTCCACTTTGGATAGTAGGCAGGTGGTCATTGGTCCATCAGCTCCCACTCATTCGACCAGGGCTGTGCTTTACAATCCCAGGTCGATGAGGAATAAGACAGCTATAATAGCGGACTTGATTTCCTCAGTAGACCTGGCTTGCATCACAGAGACCTGGCTGGATGAAAATGCTTCACCCATTCTGGAGGCAGTGATTCCAGCCAGGTACTCTGTGGCACACACCCTGAGGAAGGATTACAGAGGCTGGGGAGTGGCCATTTCTTTTAAAGCCAGCATGAGCCTCACGGTGCTACCAGTGGGTTCTACCAGGTTATTTTAGGCTGTTTCCCTGCGGGTGGGGGGTCCTGGCACAGGCTTTAGATTTCTTCTAATATACCAACCACAAGGCAGGGAGAAGCGTTCCTGCAGGAGGTCAGGGACTTCATTGCCGGCCTGGTGTTGGAATCTCCCAGATGGTTAATTCTGGGAGATTTCGATGACCGGGTCGACAATGTACTCTCATCATTTGGTCATGACCTCCTTCAGAGCATTGTGGCTCCTGGCCTGTCTTAGGTTGTCCCCTCAGCAACCCACTTACATGGCCACACACTGGACCTGGTGCTCACACTGGGTCTTGGGGTTGATGACCTCATGGTTGATCTGGTCATTTGGTCAGATCGTAGCATCATGAGGTTCAGGTTTGGGGCAACCCTGAGGGTCCGTTCTCTATGAAGGTTGTTCAGTAACACCCTTTGTGGGGATTGTCCCCAACAGGACTACTGGCAGTGCTGGACATATTGAGTGTGGATACTGCGTGCACACTGGGTGTGGAGGAAACAGTTGCAACCTATATTAGGGCTGTTAATACAGCCTTCGACTCTATTGTGCCCGTCCATATCCGGCCTTTATCTACTTGCCAGAGCCCCCCCTTCCCCCTGATTTGATGGGGGAATGCAGGGAGTTAAATATAAAGGGCCGGAGGTTGGAGTGGCACTAGAGGAGGTCAGGACTGATGGAGGACAAATTGGCTTTGAGGTCACATTATTGTGACTATCAAAGGGCAATCTCCCAGAAAAAGGTGGATTTTCTATCAAAGGAGGATTGCTGTGGCAAGGAACAGACCAGCTCAGCTCTTCCATATGGTGGATGGGTTGTTGACCAGGCCTGTCACTGTATTGGGGGAGCAAGTTCAAGCATGAGGTGCGACAAGTTTGCTCTTTTCTTTGCCGACAAAGTGTCCTCTGTCAGGATTGAGATCTCTTCCAGTGCTGCTCAAAGAGCTTGCTGGATCAGACCAGTGATATGCTGGGGCACTCTTGTGTGGCGTGTTTGATCCAGTTGGAGTGGATGAGGTGGTTGAGATCATCTCAAGGCTTCAACCAACTTATTGTGATGTAGACTAAGATACAAACCAACTTTTGGTTGGTTGTGTTGGCCTGATTAGACCTGCGGTTGCAGAGATCATTCAGTGATCCTTGGGGACTGGGGTCTTTCCTATGGCCTTGAAAGAGGCCTTGGTGAGACCCCTTTTGAAGAAACCCCTCATTGGACCCAGAGTGTCTCACCAATTACAGACCAGTCTTAAACCTCCCATTTTTAGGGAAAGTTTTAGAAAAGGTGGTGGCCATCCAGCTTGAGACTCGTCTCACTTCCTCTTCCACTTCTAAGCATTTCCAGTCTGGATTTAGACCTGGGCACAGCAGGGAGACTTCACTGGAGAAGGTGCTAAATGATCTCCTTATAGAAAGAGATAAGGGAGGGTGTACAATCCTTGTTCTCCTGGATTTCTCTGTGGCATTTGACACCGTGAACCATGAGGTGTTACTGGATTGACTGCAAAACTGGTGTAGACTAACTGGCAGTGTCATCAGCTAGTTTAGGTCCTACCTCATGGGTAGAGTGCAGAGGTTGACTATGGAATTATCCTCATCTAGTCTGATACCTCTACGCTGTGGAGTTTTACAAGGGTTGGCCCTGTCGCCTCTTTTGTTCAGGTTGTAAATGTTGCCCTTAGGAGACGTTATCAGGTGGTATGGGCTGGGCTTTCATTGCTGTGTCAATGATACTGAGCTATACTTTTCCTGTGTGCCTGGAAACCAGATGGTGGCCTCTGTGTTTAACACCTGCCTAGCCTCGATCCAGAGCTGGATGATTCAAAACTGGCTACAACCCAACACAGACAAGATGGAGGTGTTGGTGGTGGATCCTGATCATCGGCGGGATGAAGAAGGGTCAGGAAATGATCCTGGTTTGACACGGAAAGGTGTTCTCTTGCCACCTCTATTTGGGTCATGGATCTGGCATCGTCCTTGATGATGGTCTGACACCTGACACACAGATGTTGGCCGTTATCCAAAGTGGCTTCTACCATCTCAGGAACATTGCCCAGATCTAGACCCTGATTCCATCTGATAACAGTGCCACTCAAGAACATGCCTTTACATAGAAACATAGACTTTGACGGCAGATAAGGACCGCTTGGTCCATCTAGTCTGTCCATTTCCCTACCTACAGGATAGACTGCAGATCCTAGTTAACCAACAGCCTATTTCTTCCTACCCCCACAAGAATTGCCTTATGTCTGTCTCATGTATTCTTGAATTTTCCCACAGTTTTAGACCCCACAACCTCCTCAGGAAGGCTGTTCCATGCATCCACTACCCTCTCTGTGAAATAATACTTCCTCACATTTCCCCTGAACCGCCTCCCATCTATCTTTAAATTGTGTCCCCTTGTTCTTGCACGTCTCTTTTTCTGAAAGATGCTACCCTCTTGGACTTTGTTGATTTCACTGAGGTACTTAAAAGTTTCTATCATGTCTCCCTCTCCCTTCTTCCCTCAAGGGTATACATATTAAACTCTTTTAGTCTCTCCTCATACTGCTTCTCTTGCAGACCCTGCACCATTTTAGTTGCCCTCCTCTGGACTGCCTCTATCCTGTCTATGTCCTTGCGGTGATGGGGTCTCCAGAACTGGACGCAGTACTCCAGATGGGGTCTCACCAACTGTCTGTTCAGAGGGATAACAACTTCCTGTTTTCTGCTGCTGATGCCTCTCCCTATGCATCCCAGTATACCCCAGCCCTCCCTACTGCCTTCTCACATTGCTTGCTAACCTTAAGGTCATCTGATATGATTACCCCCAGGTCCCTTTCCTTTTTTGTTGTTGTTACTTGTTGTTTGGTTTAGGTAACTCCTCCTCTTCTTCTTTTGTGCATACTGAGCTAAAGTATTCATTCAGTATCTCTGCCTTTTCACTGTCTCCCTCTGCCCACCTCCCCTCTCCTTTATTAATCTTCATTATCCCTCCTTTAACCTTTCTATGCTCCCTAATGTACCTATAAAAGATTTTATCCCCCTTCTTAACTGAGTTGGCTATCTTTTCCTCGGTTTGGGCCTTTGCTTTTCTGAATGCCTTCCCCACTTCTTTCTGCTTTAATTGATACAGTTCCATGTCGTGCTCCATCTCTGATTCCTTATGCTTTTTGAATGTAGCCTTTTTCTCCTTAACCTTCCCTGACACCTCTTTTGAGAACCATTGCGTTTTTTTATTCCGCTTTGTTTTCTTTATTTGTTTCACACAAAGGCTTGTTGCCTCCATGATGGCAGGTTTGATTTTTCTTGATTGTTCTTCCACCCCTCCTTTCTGGCCATTTGCTAATGCATTCCTCAGGTAGTCACCCATTATGCCAAAGTCAGCCCTTCTAAAGTCCAGTATCCTTGTCTTTGTATGGCTTGTCTCCATGGTTGTGTTTATTGTGAAGCACACTGTGCAGTGGTCACTTGTTCCCAGATGTCTACTGACTTCTAAATTTGTGATCCTCTCTCCAATTGAGAGTACCAGGTCTAATATTGCTCCCTCCCGAGTGGGTTCCACCACTAGCTGTCTAAGGCATGCCCCCTGTAGGGCATCGAGAATTACCCTGCTATTGGATGTGGCTGCAGTCCATGTCGCCCAGTTAACACCTGGCATATTCAGGTCCCCCATCAACAGTATCTCCCCTTTTTCAGCCATTTTGAGAATGCCCTCTATCATTTTCTTGTCCATTTCCTCCCCTTGAGACAGGGGTCTGTATACAACCCCTGTGCGGATTGTGATGCCATTCCCTGTCTCCAAGGTGACCCAGAGTTCTTCTTGTCCTCCCCCTTTACTTTTTAGTTCTGTAGCTTTGATCCCTTCCCTTATGTAGAGAGCTACTCCACCTCCTCTTTTACCCTCCCTGTCCCTTCTGTAGATTGTGTACTCTGGTATGTTGACATCCCAGTCATGGTTTTCCATGTACCATGTTTCTGTGACTGCCACAATATCCAAGTGTTCCTCTTCCATCAGGGCTACTAGCTCTGGAAGCTTGTTTCCCAGACTACGGGCATTGGTACTCATTGTCCTCTATTGAATGTTTGCTTTATCCTTTTTTACCCCATCCCTGCTCTTATTACCCTTGTCCATTTTGCCATTTACCCCTGTCCTGCCCTCTGTCAAGCTCTGTAGCTCTGTACCTCAGTGTTTACCCTACTACCTGCCATGTTTTGTGGGGGAGGCTTGAACTTTCCTGTTTCCTATCAGCACCTCCCCCCTTGGCTAGTTTAAAAGCTTGCCAAGGAAGCCTTTAAACCTGTCACTTAGGAGCGTGTTTCCCTTCCTGGACAGATGCAGACCATCATGCCAGTATAGACCTTCTTCTCTACAGGTGGACCCCCAGTCCCCAATGAAGCCAAAGCCCTGTGCTCTGCACCAGTTTTGCAACCATTCAGTAAACTGCATGGTGTGCAGTACCCTAGCCTCACCCCTGCCATAGACTGGCAGCACCTCTGAGAAGGTTACCGTGCTTGCTACTTGTCTGAGGCCCCTTCCCAACTCCACAAATTCATCCTGCACTACACTAATCTCATGCCTAGCTAGGTCATTTGTCCCGAGGTGGACAATGATATCTAGTTTTCTCTCCTGTGATGCTGCTTCTGCAATCCTGAGGATTTGCTTCCTGTCCCTCCAAGCCATGGCACCAGGCAGGACCTTACTTCCCTCTCCTCTTCCTTCCCCAGGTCTACACCTCTAACAATTGAGTCCCATATCAGAAGCTGTTTCTTTCCCCTGTGGTGTCTCTTGCCACTCTTTTGTGGGTCTCCCTTGTGGATGTCCCCTGCATTCTTATTGGTCTCCAATGAGGGTGTCATCATAGAGGAACCTTGATTTGCCAGACTGACATATGATTTGTGTAGAGGTATGACTCGGGGGCTATGCCTCTGTTCCACCACTCTCACCCTCCCAGAACCTACTGTGGTCCATCTGCTCTTCATACATGGCAACCTCTGAGTCAGTGGTTGTAGAACTGGTGCTCTTTGGGTGGGGGAGGCCTCCTTAGTCCTTGCCAGTTCAGCCTGGAGGTGGGCAACCTCCTCCCTCAGAGCTGACAGTTGCCTGCAAATAGGGCAGCAACGCAGGTTCCAGAATGTCTCCCAGAAAATTGCTGCCCCACAGCCAGTGCATTGCACCACTCCCCACATGTCTGTCTTCCTTATAATATACAATGAGTAATATATAATTTTTTTTTTTTTTTTTTGTGTGTACTTACCCTTTATGCACTGTGCTGGGTAATTAAGAATATGACAGTTCTGCCCCCAAGACCTGTTGAGGAAGTGATGTCAGAACCTTGGCTATAAAGGAAATGCCACAACCACTGGTGACTATTAGAAACAATCAACTACACCACTGCTCCACTACCCTGGTGAGTACTGCCCTTTATAGTAAGTCAACCAACACCACAATTTACTAGACCACTGCTCCTACACAACCACTCTCCTACACAAACCACTCTACTGAGTCCAGGGATAAAAATGAACTCACTACTCAGCCAGCAGGACACTTCCAAAATATTGCACAAATAACCTTCCAAATCCTATGTGTCTAGCACAGAAATCAAGCAACTTCAGTTGTATTTCACCCCCTCTGGTTATAAAATTACTACACTTTAATGGAATCCTGCAATTCTTAATGCCAATAAGAAAAAAATGAAACTTCCTGTAGAAAGCGTAGCTTACCTTCCTAACTAGTCCCCAACAATATTATGTTTTACCAGGTTCCCAGTTCCTCAAATGCGTTCTAGTTTCTTCTCTGCAGTATAGCATGTTTCTTAGCTTCCAACAGAAGCAGGCAAGTCTTTATGTAAGTTTGAACGTTTTTATACTATACTAACTGGTTTTATGTGACAGAGTGTGATATTGTTTTATATTCTGCAATTGTGTTTCTTACAAGATCTTTTGATTGTGTAGTTTTTAAAAAATTGTATAGTGCTCTGAGCCTCTGGGAAGGAGTGATCTATATCTATCTATCTATCTATCTATCTATCTATCTATCTATCTATCTATCTATCTATCTATCTATTCTAGTAGGGCTCTGCTGATGCCTTTTTTCATACTGTTACTGCAGGCATTTCAGAGAAATGGTGCAGGTGGTAGGGAGGAGTGCTGGCTTACCTCATGCAGCATGACTTTTAACAGCACATGCCACACTCACAATTTCAGGATTTTGGCCACTGGAATGCCTCCCATTCTCCCTGGCAAAGGAGAGGAAGAAGGAAAGTCTCAAGCCCAAGGTATCATCCTGGTTGGGCTCTGATGGCACTTTCTTGCATGACATTAGCGCAGATAGCCTGGAGAAACAGTGTAGGTAGGATTGCTCATTTACTTTGGGTGGCATGAGCTTTTAACAGCATATATCCTGCACCCAACTACCGAGTCTAAGATGCAAAGCCTTCATTTGCCCCCTTACTGATCAAGAGGAAGATGAAAAGTTTCTGGGACAAGGCAGAATCCTGGTGGGTCTCCGCTGACACATTCTTTCACACTGTTACTGTGGGCAGCCTGAAGAAATGGTGTAGGCAGTACAGAGGAGTACTGATTTACCTTGGGCAGCACAGGCTTCTAACAGCACAAGTCATGTCCCTGACTACTGAGTCACAGCTGCTGAAATTCCCCCTGAGAGGTACCCTGAGAGGTATTCCCCCTGGCTAGTCAAGATGAAAATGGAAAGTCTCCGGCATAAGGCAACATCCTGGTAGGTCTCTGCTGACACTTTCTTGCAAGATTTTTCTGCAAGCAGCATGGAGAAATGGTGTAGGCAAAAGAGTGAGGAGCACTGGCTTACTTTAGGTGGCACAGGCTTTTAACAGCACAATCCCCGCCCCTGACTACCAAGTCATAGCTTCTGGAATACCCCTATTCCCCCTGTCTGGCCGAGACAAAGATGGAAAATCTCTGCACAAGGCAGCATCCTGGTAGGGTTTGGCAGACACTTTCTCACACGATGTTACTGCACGCAGACTGGAGAAATTGTTTATGCAGGAGTGAGGAGTGCTGGCTTACCTCAGTTAGCAAAGGCTCTGAATAACACAAGCTCCATCCCCCACTACCAGGTTTCAGCTGCTGGAACCCCCCCCATTTCCCCTAGTTGACCAAGAGGGAGGAGGAAAGTCTCTGGTACAATGCTGAATCCTGGTAGGACTATGTCTACACTTTCTATCATGATGTTATTGCAGGTAGCCTGAAGAAACAGTGTACATATGAAAGAGGAGCACTTTGAAGTACTTGCCCAATTACAAGGCTGTAATATGCAAGCTGCAAGTTTTTGTCTAGTTACAAGGCTGGAAAATACAAGCCGCAAGGATTTCTTGTATACTCCTAATTCTTCCTCATTGACAGCATATATCTGCTTCTCATTCCATTTATGTGCATCTGTTTCTTTCACACGTGCTACAGCTTAGGCATTTGTGTCTCAGGGAATGGCAAAGATGTTGCATAACTTATATCATTTGCATAGCAGTGAAGCAGTGCTTGCAACTCATGGGATTAATTATTCTTATAAGGTAGTGAAAAATAATTTTACAATGGCAAGGAAAAATCCTGGACTCTGATTGGTCAGTCTTGGGCTGGACCTGTGATGTTATCCCAGCACAACATCACAAGTCTAGTCTCAGCCTCTCTGTGAACCTGTAGATGATCATTTGATGGAGCATTTTCTAGATTGTTTCATCTTCTCTTAAAAAACAAAAATATTTTTTCCACACAAAAACATCTTTAAAATGATTTTTTTAATCCTGTATAACAACGAGCCATTGTATAATAGCAATAATGCCCTCCAGGGTGTGTGTCATTTGGGATAACATCACGCCTCAGTTATTGGATGCACTCGGCCTGTGGCCTCATGCCCAACCACCTGAGGCGTGACGTTATCCCACCACGACACACACCCTGTTGGGCATTATTGCTTAAGTAAAACATATGTTCTATCATGTTCCTGCACTCATTGATCACTTTAGGTAAACAGCAGTGTTTCTTTGCTTACCTGTGTTTTGAATGCTAAAAACTGAAACATTTTAGTTATAAGCATGTAAATATCCAAGGCTGAATGGTATCCCATGAGATGGGTGCATGAGGAAGGGCATCATCTGTAATGGTGACTCCTGCCCGGTGAAATCCCTCATGGTGATGGGAGGGTAGGGAAACCAGATGAGGGGGGTGGGCGAACTGGGTGATAAGATGTCTCTATATGTACATGCATGGGGGCGGAGGATCGAGCATGGTGAGCATGGGCTGGGAGGGGGCAGAGGAGCTGTAGGGGGTGGCACTGCGGTGGATTGCGAGCTGTATCATGGCATCGGGGGTTGGCTTGTGGTTGGGGTGGGTGAGGTACCGAGTTCTGGTCCAGGCACTGGTGCAATTTTATTGCGCCCAGCTCGAACCTTTATTTTTCCATGCTTTCACCCCCCCCCCCACGTGCACTCCCTGGAGTTGAGAATCTTTTAGTAGGGGATTGCAGGGGGCTAAGCCCCTCATGTGAGTGTGCACAGCACCCCCACACAGAAAGCATTAAAATATGTCCCGGCACCATTGTCCCATGTGTGCCAAGGGTGTCAGAGTGCTGAAAATTTTTTTGGCGCTCTGACTGCACGATAAAGGCGGTCGCCTTTAAGCTTTTGCCACTACCACACAGAACCGGCTGAATACATATGCTGTAGGCAGCATGTCGTTTATGTTTGCTCATTAAGCATGTGAATTAATTTGTATCAGTCTGATCTTTGAAATGACTTTTGGGGGTATGTCCCTTCTTCACCTTGCACAGCTCGTGAATACCAGGGCTATACATGGGGCTCATTTTTGATTAGTTGTATTCATTAGCATATTAGTGTTTTGTAAAATGTTTTATTTTACCTTTCAGTCTTGTTTCTTTTATTAATTGTGACACAAGACCAAGGGTCTGAGAGGTTGCAACAAAATATGCAGATTAAGCATTATAATATTCATTCATGTTTCGAGCAGTAGGTGTCATATGGTTCCACTTAGCTGCATCCACAGGAATTTTTGTCGATCGGCATTACAGCAATGGTACAATGCTGACAGTCGGCATTTTGCCATCAGGGAAAGCAAGTGTTTTTTGTGAGGGGGGATTGCCCCCTGTACCCCTCACATTATAGATTATCAACTCTGAGTTGGAGTTGTTTCGGTGAGGGGAGTGAAATCCATGGAGAAAGCAGTGTCAGCAATACTGCAGACAATTACAATGAACTGCAGATTTTGTTGCTGTAATGGTCTTTGCGGTATTTCTGTTGCTGTGGCAATGGTACACGGTGTCATATATGTGTCACAGTAGGCTAGACCAATGTGTAAAACTACTCTGTGTGGTCTAACACAAATATTTATGGGGTATATTGCATTTGCATAAAGTACTGAATTTGTGTGTATTTGTCCCGAATGGTATTTGTTTTGCACAGCCCTACTGAATACTGAATCTTCTTCCTAATTCCACTGACTCTTTGCCTTTTCCCTTTGAAGTCATTGCTCAGTCATATGGCTGGAAATGAAAAGTAGAATTTCTTGTGTAATACCTTAGTTCTGTATGAGTTCTTGTTCCTGTTTTTGTTGTTTTTGTTCTGCTGTCCAGTGGTTTTGACACACTCTTCACCATGGTGAACACACCAAATGGCATTCTTCACTATTTTACATTTACAGCTCAGCAGCAGCACTTCCTCCTTACACCACTCCATGATGTCTGCCATCCCTCCCACCATAAAACACATGATTGATCTGTTCTTTCCTACTTGCTCTCAATCCTCCTCAAACTCTGCTACCTCCCTCCCTCCCTCCCTCCTACAGTATGCCATCATGGTCCATACACATATGCTGCTCTGCAGCAGTTGCTCTCTCCCCTCCCCACTCCACAGTCTATGCTCCATCCTAAAATGCCACCATTCCCTGTAATTTGAATTGCCTCTGTTTGCCACTAGAGGTGTGTGAAAGTTGTTTTTTTCAGCCATAGCTGAACTTCCGCAAATTTTTGCAACCTTCACAGATGTTTCCAAACTTCCGTCTGTGGTGGGTTGGAAAACTTCCGAAGGTTTTGGGTAAAATTTCACCCAGTACCACTCACCTATAGATGGAAGAAAGAACAAAAACATTACCTGGTGTCCAGTGCCACCTCCCCCCCAGCCCTGCCCGAAATAAAAATAATAAATCCATGTTGGCTAGTGGTACTTACCCCCACCCAATCACCAGCCCCATATATTTTTTTGTTATTTTTGGAATCCTGGTGGCTAATGGTCCTTTCCCCCACTCGATCACCCACCTGACCAGTCCAGGACATCATGCCCTGGTGCCCAGTGTAACTCCTCATCCCGATTCCCTGCTGTATAGTAAAACAAAACAAAAAAAAGTTTCTCCCTGATGGTCTAGTTAATCCCCAGTCCTTGAATTAAAATGTTATTCCCTGGTGGTCAAGTACACCCCCCACCACTGCAGTCAATGTCCCACCACCCCACTCCCCCATCCCAAATTCAAATCAGGTGACCAGCATAGCCCTTCTCTCTCCTCCACAGCTGGTAGCCCACTGAGGTTCCCCAATTTCTGATCCCCACCATGTTGGCATTGTCCCTACACTTTAGCCGTTCTTTGGCACTTGCTCTCTCTCCCCTCCCCAATCTTTGCCTCACAATATGCTCATATTCTCCCTGTCAGGGACAAAGCTAGATAGAGAAAAAAGGGAAACAGTTGCAGCCTGCCCAGAAATGACCCACTTCCCACTTGACAGTGGATCCATAGAAGAGAACCTGGTCAGCAACAATAGCTGAAAGATGGAAACGTAAACAATTGTAAAGTCTTTTTACTTGACAAGTTTTAGCTTCTGTACTGGTGAAATCTGTACTTTGATTAGGTGTTCACCCAGTTTTTTTTTTCTCATTTTGACAGACATTTTTTTATACCAGTGGGTCTAATTTGACCAATATTTTAAAACCCCTAGTGCTGTCACTGTTCCCTGTACGTTAGTCATTTTGCCACACTGCCTTCCCAATCTCTGGCACTTGTTCTTTTCTTCCTCTCTGATCTCTGTCTATCACAGTTCCTGCCAGTCATTGTAATTCATATTAGCCATGCCACAGCACTGGCTTTTCATCACCTCCACAATTTTCCTCTCCATGCTGCCATAGTCTGTTTACATTACCTGTTGCTTTCTATTGATTAGTACAGTACTTTTTGTTTGAAATGTTTGACACATTTCTGCTGCATACTTTCTTTTTCCCCCATGCCCTTCTCAGTAAAGTGCCACCACTTACTTGCTATCTTTAGGCAGAAGTCATTTCATTTCTATCTACATTTCTTATGTTCCCCAAATTAATTTTTCTTATTTGGTACATTTGCATTTCAGAGCAAATTCATTTGCACTAATTAGCTGTTCTTTTTCTGTTTCTGTAACAGTGTGGATATCCTACACTTTTTTAAAATAATACAAAAGCTAAGCTAACCTTATTTATTTATTTATTTGAATTTTGGTAACTGGGTAAGCCCAATGAGACCATGCAGTCCCTTTTTCAGGGGCAACCCAAGGGAGGGTACAGAGGATAAGGAATACAAAAGTATAAGCAAAGACATGTACATTCAATAAATAAACACTGATATGAGAGGAACAGAAAATAAGGAGGCAGACAAGAATATATACAAAGCCATATACAATAAAATCACTGATATGGGAGGACAAATAAAAAAATGGGAATCATAGTGCCTAGTACAATATATACAAAGCCCTCTACATGGGGTAAATTAATGATATGGGAGGAACTACAACAGTTGGGATCATAAAGCCTGGTACAATGTGAATCCAAGCTATCCCATGTACATAGAGTGAGAACAGTGAATTCAGAGGATGGGGGAGTGGAAGGTTCAGTACAATACAGGATCAGGCAATTAGGGGAACTTTATGTACAGTAGTTATGCATGATAGAGCAGGACAAAATGTTCAGCAATTAAGCAAGAATACTGCAAGACTATCTTGTTCCTTACTCCACCTGCAACTTGATTCCTTCCACTATAAATCTCATTAAACAAAGAAAATAATCACTAAGAGGTGTACATAGCTCACTTTTTATGCACTCTGAATTGTGAGAGGGATTTTGCAGGTGAATCCCTCCTTCTTCAATCACAGCTCCATAGTACTGTATTGCCTCTTTAATACCACCCACTGCCTGTCTTTCTATTCTTTTTCACCTTGATGTCCTTGCCCAGTCATGAGGCTGGAAAATGCAAGGTTGTGCTTTTTGTCCAACTCCCACTGCCAAGTGCTGACAATATTTCCTTTCTTTCTTTCTTTCTTTCTTTCTTTCTTTCTTTCTTTCTTTCTTGCTCTCTCACTCTTTTCATTCATTTCAAGAGTTTTACTAGGAAAAACATACTGAGCTAAACAGCTGTTTCCCAAATGTGTCCTGGGGAAAGGGATGAGTAGAGTGCAATTAATCACATCAGTAATGTTACAATTATAGTAACAATTATTAAATAACAATAATAAAAGTACACGGTAGACAATTAGGACAAGCACATTGATGAAGTAGTGCAAAACATAGCATATCAAATGCAACTGGCAGTAAAATGAAGGCAGGAAGCGAGACAGGGAGTACACCAGGGACAAGTCCAAGAGGGACAGAGGACAAATGAATCATGGCAGTAGGGAGGAGGAGGTAATATGGGGAAGGAGCAGCAAGACTAGCTTAGGATCAATAGCAGCTGCAGGAGTGAGTAGTGAATTCAAGGTGGAGGGATTTTAGTGACTGGAAAGAGAGAGCATTGCAAATAGTAAAGGAGATGGTGCTTGAAAGTTTGGGGATGTGGAAGGAGAAATCAGTTTGACTAGCAAGAGATTTTCCAGGGGGAGAGAGCAATTGTCAGAGCAGTGGAGGGAGAAGGATGTGGAAGGAGGGGAAAAGTGAAGGGAGGAGAGTGATTCAAGCCAGAATTTGGAGACAAAGGCAGTACAATGCATGAAGCACCTGGCATAAAGGGAGAGCACGGAGGGGGAGGAATACAGGGAATAATACTGGGTTCTGGGGAGGCAATCAAAGGCAAGGCAACAGAAAGAGTGAAAGAAGAAATGTATTCATACTTCGCTCCTACATTGTTAATGGGTAGTCGTTACAACTAGGTTCTTAGAAGCAGTGCCCAGAAAAACAAACCGAGTGGGTGAGAATATTGTCCCATATGCAGCCGAGTACAGAAAAAAAGTTTACCTGCTAACTGCCTCCTGAAAAACACTGTGAGCAAAAGCTGCATCAGCAGAACTTTAAACATCCAATATGTAGTCATGGGAGAAAGTGTGGATGGAGGGTCAAGTAGCTGCATTGCATAACTCTGAAACAGACATTTGACCTCTCTCCACTCAGCATGAGGCCATAGCCCTGGTGGAGTCAGCCTTGATTAAAACCAGAGGCTTCTTTAGTCAGGGCCTTACCTACCTAGATAGGGTGGCCTTAGAAGCTTTTTAACTCGGTTGCCCCCCGAAAGGGATGAAACACCTGTCCAATTTCCTGGGCTCAGTAGGTCATCTAAGCTATGCCCTAATGACCTGTCACAGTCTAATTTGTGCAACTGCTTAATAGAGAGAGAAGGATGAGGACAGAAGGAAAGGAGATAGATTTCCTGGTTCACCTGGAAGGCTGTAGGAACCTACAAAAAGAAAAGATGGAACTGTTCTTAGAACCACTTTGCTCTTATGCATGACAAGGTATAGTTCTTATGGGACAAGCCCTAACACTCGTCAATCCTCCTGGCTGAGCTCATAGCAACTAAAAACATACCAGTAATACAGGATGTCCAACGTAACTGATGAAAGTGATTCAAAAAATGACTCCTCGCAGAGAGCATTCAGAACCACATTCAGATCCCATGTGCGAACCAGGAATTGGAACAGGAAACCGACCATTGCTTACAGTCCACATAAAAAGGAATAACCTCCCAGTTAGCTGTTAGGGACAAACCCAAAGAGGCTCCACGGGCCAACCTGATGTCTCAGGATGCTCAAGGCCAAATATTTTTGTCTTTACTCCATCCTGCAGGAAATCCAAAGCCTGTTGAAACATGGCTTGGAAAACGGAATATTTTGTCCCTAGCCCAAGTCAAAAAAGGTTGTCTATACTGCAGCATAAGCCACAGGCATGGAATTCTACCTGGCAGCCCTCAGAGTGTCTACCACCCTCTTAGAGAAACAAACTAGTTTTAGGAGACTCCTCCTGCCAAGAGTCAGGCCAGAGCTGCATCGCTTCCAGAATGTATGCAGGATGGGGCCATATGAGTAGAGACACCAGCGAAGTCTGGGCAAAGTTGCCCACTCTGTGTCATCAAATGCTACATGAAGTCCCATTTGAATTACATCACTTTGCTTTATGGTGACCGCCTCATAATGACTTCACGTTATGCTGACTTCGCGTTCATTTCGCGTTGCTTTCAGGTGAATGTGAAGTAAGTCATAATTGAAACAGCCCACAGATCACATGTGTTACAGTCTGTAGGTCACATGGCTCAGACAGGAAGTTAATCAGGCAAGACAGTGAAAGACTTTCACTTTCTCCTTACTTTACTACTGCAGACATGGCTACTTACAGTACAGTCATGGAAGGGGATACCATGCATAATAAGGTGGATGAGGGTGAATGCCCCACTATGGCATTAGCTCCCCTCTGGTGCTGAGTCCACAGTGCCATGTGCCTGTTCTTCAAATGTGTATACTGGCCCCCAGTGCCCAGATGACTACACTTTTTACCATGTCTGACACATGCTTGTCAAAGCTGGCAGATTGCCACTGCTTCATCACTTGAATCTTGTACAAAAAAATCCCAAACGAGGGATTTGGATCCTCTACTTTTAGTTTTCACAGGTCCCTGATGCTGCAGATTGGACACCAGTTTTTTAGACAATGACATGGGGGGTGTACTACATGATTTCTGTTGCTGGCCACACTTGGGCTCTACCTGTCTATCATTATCTACGATGACTACTACTAGGTCATCATCATCAACAGAAACTGTTACATCACAACTTTAAAGAAGGGGTGATTTAACACCAACAGATAGACTGTTTACACACAGCCACCTTTAATTTATTTTTCTCTGGTTCAAACTGGGTCACTAAAATCATCATCATATTCCTTATCCGCATCAACTATTTCAGCTTGGATGCTGTCCTGTGGAGAACATGTACCAGCCACAGCATCATTATGATCATACAATATTTTTTCTCCAACATTTGAAGGGTTGGATGGCACAGGCATGACCTCATCAACAGCGCTGGAAACATGAGATTGCAACGAGTCATCATCAGCATCAGAATCATGTTCAGCCAACGTGGGGACATTGGGGACTCTGACATCTACTACACTCTGACTCATGGTCACGGCTTTAGACTCCACAATATTTAGAAAACCAGTTAACTTGCTGTCACAGATTGAACTTGGGTCAATATTCATGTCATCAGCAACTTAACTACCACCAGTGGGGACAACAGTATCTGCAACCATGGTTGAAGCTACTGATTGTGCTGTAAAAAACATAGTCAGAAAAATCCCTTTACTGGCATCAACTATGCAACTATGCAACTTCTGCTGCATACTACCTTGTCCATGGCCACTCTTGCCCCATGGTCAGAAGCATTTTTGCATGTAGGTCTCTTTGCAGGCATTTTTTGGGATTACACAGAAAATTCACAACAAATTGAGATTTCTGAAATTTGGGGTGGATGGGAAGCCAAAAAAACCAAAACTGTGGTTTACAGATGCAGACTGGGCACCAAACAGATGCAAATGCATAGACGCAGATTGCATACTATAAAGAGATGCAGCCGCACAGGCACAAAAACTCCTTAACCAGTGGCCACACAAATCCAAAACTAGAAAAATAAACGATACTTTTTGTGGGTTGTAGGGGGGGGCTGCAGTAGCCAATGCCAGCCACTAGCTAGATAGAAGGAAGCAGTAAAAAATACCACAGATGGATAACCGATTTAGAGTGTGGTGATTACTGTGTGGTACAATAAAATGTGTCTGACTTTATGGCATGCGCACAAACTCACACACTACAGGTAATGTGCAAAAAATGTAACAGTGCATTACACTATATAACCAAATCTTTTAAACAGAATGAAAATATGCACTGCAACACAACAAACAGAAAATAATTATCAAGTATTACTGTGTGTACATAAACACACAAATACTAATACACACTACTAGTACAAAACAGTTAGACTGCTTTTCTCATGTGATTCTCACTCCACCACAGATACACCCCTCCCCCGAAGAACAAGTTGTTATACGTGTTCCAGTGTAACCAACTGTCACCATCTGTTGCCAATTTGTTATATGTCTTCATATCTACTATACTTAACTGTTGTATTGTTAGCCAATGTTATCCCACTGTAATCCCTTCTGCTCTCATTGTATGCAAGTAAGCAAACTGTATTCCAACATTATAATATTTCTCTTTATTATATCCCATTGTTCCCTGCCCCCCAGGTCACACTGAGAGACGAGCAACTTGTTGCTCAGCGTGCCTCCCTGGTGAAACATTTCAATAAATAAAATAAATACACTTCAACAGTGTCTGTCAGTATACCAGCTGAATGTTCTAAATTAACATTCAAAATGCATAGAAAAACAATCAACACTCGATGATCTAAGCACAGGAGGGTTCCTACAGTCGATGTACTAAATTTGGAACAAAATAATTTGGTCAAAAGTGATTTTTTAATGCTTTTTCGATGATTTGATTCTCAGAGCTCTGAGAGCAAACTGTCTCCAGCTTTCCACTACACACACTACGCAGAACTGAGACTGTGTAAGACAATATAGAGCCCATGTGATCTGCCATCCCATGAATCAATGCAAAATTTGCCTCAAATCGAAATAAACAGGCGAAGTAAAGCGAAGTCCATTCAAATCAATGGCACTTCACATTAAAATTAAGGGAAAGGCTGTAATATAAGGCGAAGTAGCGCTAAGTCCATTGAAAACAATACATTTTGCGTTGCAATTTAAAGGTGAAGTAATTTGCTTCACGTTGTGGAACACTATGTGGATCGTGGCATAATACTTGAAGTGCTCCACGTAGTGAAGTGGGAACACTTTGCCCACCACTACATGTGAGAGAATATCATCCTCACCAGAAAGTGAATGAGGTGCTTGAGATAGGTTCACAAAGACCAAGAAGCACAGTGTTCTGGACCATTCCAGAGCTATTAGAAGAAAGGATTTTTCTTGAGTGCCCTATCTTGCAAAAAACCAAGGGGAGGAGAGAGAGAGAGAGAGAAAGAGAGAGAGGAGGGAAGGTGTACATACTGCTGAAATTTGCCTCTCGTGACAGGGTGTCCACTGCTTCCACCCATGAATGCCGATAGCAGCTGAGAAACTGCTGGCTGAAGCTGAGCACTTTGGGTGGAAGCGAACAGATCAGTCTGAGGACAACTGAATAGTTGACACAGAAATTTGAACACCTCTGCATTCCACATCACTCTCCTGGATGAATAAGTCTGCAGCCTAGCCAGCAGGCCTGAATGTTCAACTCCCTTGCCAGGAGGACCACTGACAGGGAGAGAAAAATCTCCTTGACCCACAGCAGGAGAACAGAGGCTACTTTCAGGATATCTCTGCTCTAAGAGTCACCTCTTTCCTTGTGAAGCACCACCCAGCAGTGGGACTCCAACACTGCCAGAGTACTGGTCACTTGCTTCCTAGCCAATGGTGCTCAAAAGAGCAAATCATCCAGGTAGGAAAATACACAGTGTCCCTGCTGTCAGAAATGAGTCATCAGGACTATAAGCACTTTTGAGAAAATCCTGGGGGTTGTGGCCAGTCCAAAGAAGCTTCCTCTACTGGTGAAGCTGTCCAAGGAACAAGAAACTGAGGAACCTCTGAAAAGACTGTCAGATAGGCATGTGGAGATACACATCCCTCCAATCCATGGAAGCCCAATAATTCCCCTGCTGGACAGCCCAGATGAATAGAATGCAGGGACTCCATCTTGAAGGTCATGTGGTGAACAGACATGTTTAGGTATTTTAGATCCAGAATAGGCCTGAAACCCAATGACTTCTTGGGAACTACAGAAAAAAAATTAGGTAGAATCCCTGGCCTTGTTCACTGTGAGGTGCCAGAACAATCACTCAAATCTGTATGAGGTGGTCCAGTGTCTCCAATACTGCCAGCCTCATTATGGGGTCCTTTGGTACCAGGGATGGCAGAAAACGTCATTTTGAGGGAAAGGTAGAGAACTCTCTTTTTACAAAACCTAAAGCCAGAATTTCCAGAATCAAAGCATCCGCTGTTATCTGGGCCCATCTTGTGTAAAAACTGTGCAGTCTTTCACCAAGGTAAGGGAGGAAGAGATGGGCCCACGTACCCTCTCTGTGAGGGGCTCACTTTTTACCTTTGACCTCCATGGCATTTCCATGCAAGAGCTCCTCTGCTACTATTGCTTTTGAAACCAGAATAGGATCCTTTACTTCTCTGGCTTCTGAAATTTCAAAAGGGACAAAAAAAAACCTTGATACTGCCTCTGTTGGATGCCTCCTTGACCTTTGGGAGTCAGGAAGACCTTTGCTGTTGTTTGGATGTTGGAGGGTGGTCATTTTTATCCTGGAATATCCTTCAAATTATCATCTAGGACAGAACCAATAAATAAGCCTCCCTCAAAGACAAAGTTAAATAGTTTGGTCTTTCGAAGCCTGATCAGCAACCCAATACTGAAGCCGCACACCTCACATAGCAGACACAATGTAATAAGCTAGGCGAGCCGACAAGAATAAGTTCTCCACTGTGGTACCCTCCCAAGAAGGTGGAGGCCATGGATACCAAATACAAAATGCTCACCCCCTCCGAACCCAGGGAAACAAAGTTGCCCAGTGTCATAATCCACAAAATTAAGGATCTTGCAACAAGGAAGGAGGTATAAGAGGTGTGAAGGTTTGTGCCATTGGTGGTGAAGGCACTTCTGCATGAAGCATCCACCTACTAATCATGAGATCTGCTAAGACCAAGGACCCTGCAATGGGAATAATAATATGTTTGATGGAATTATGTACAGCCTTATCTGCCAGAGGAAGTATCTCTTACTTGCGGGGCATTTTCTTTCAGAAAAGGGAAACACTGCACTTCAGGTCTCAGCAGATATTTTATTTGGTCTGCAACTGCCCATTTTTTGTTTAATAATCTGATCACAGTGAATAAAATTTGAAAAAACACTTAGGAGAGGAAGAGGACACAGACAGGATAGGATTTACGTCTAATGTCTCCATGGATTGCACCTTCTTCAGCTGCAATATCCTACCAGCCTCAGTTATCAACAGGACAAAGATATGGCATCAAACAAGGCAAGGATAGAAATCATCCTCTTCAGCTCCATCTACTCCCCTTCCTCATCCTCCTCAGAGGGATCGTCTTCTTCCTCATAAAGTAACTACTTTAGTTCAAGAATTCCCCCAAGATCCCTGATATCCTCATCCTGATCCTCATAAGGGTAGGGCAGAATCCTCCTGCAGATCTTAAAAAGAAAATCAGCCCTGTCTTTCTGCAGTGCACCTGGACATGCCTGTGTGTGCTCCCCCTGACATGAGGGACCCCTTTTGGGGTTGGGTGATTCTGATGGGATGTCCTGCAGGACATCAGGGCTCATAGCTCACCTAAGAGCAACAACAAGATTCACGCAATTCTGCTTGCCACTGCCAACTAGTACACCAGGTGCATCCTCCCAGCTTGGAGGTGCGAATGGGGGGAAGGGACTGAAAGAACTACATTAGCCTGAGAAAAAGCAAGTGGGGGGGGCAAAAGGAACCCACAGGAAACATAGAAACATAGACTTTGATGGCAGATAAGGACATCTTGGCCCACCTAATCTGCCCATTTCCCTACCGTATCACCCCTTGTAGTTGACACCCTGATGGTTAAACACAGGAAAAAGACCATTATGGTGACATTCGCAGTAATGGTCCTTTTTCTGTGATTCACCTTCCCCCACTGTTCCGCCCCCTTCCCGGACCAACTTCTACCTGGACTTGGAATCCTAGAGTCTGGGGTGTGTGTGGGGGGCGCAGCACCCCATAGAAAACAACAATGGAAGAGGTGGCACAATACCTGCATTGGTATTGTGCTGTCACTGTGGGGGAGGTTGGCATTCTAGCCAACAAGATATCTTGGTGCTTCCTTTCCCTACCTACTGGATAAGCTGCGGATCCTAGTTAACCAACAGCCTATTTATTCCTACCCCCCACAAGAATTGCCTTATATTTGTCCCATGCATTCCTGAATTCCCCCCACTGTTTTTGACCCTACAACCCCCTCAGGAAGGCTGTTCTATGTGTTCACCACCCTCTCTGTGAAAAAAAAAATACTTCCTCATATTATCTCTGAGCCATCCCCCCTCTTTCTTCAAATTGTGTCCCCTTGTTCTTGCACATCTCTTTTTCTGCAAGATGCTACCCTCTTATACTTTGTTGATTCCCTTGAGGTACTTAAAAGTTTCTATCCCCCTCTCCCTCCTTTTCTCAAGGGTATACATATTAAGCTCCTTTAGTCTCTCCTCCTATGGCTTCTGTTGCAGACCCTGCACCATTTTAGTTGTCCTCCTCTGGACTGTCTCCATTCTGTCTATGTCCTTGTGGAGATAGGGTCTCCAGAACTGGATGCAGTTCTCCAAATGGGGTCTCACCAACTGTCTGTACAGAGGGATAACAACTTCTTATTTTCTACTGGTGATGCCTCTCCCTATACATCCCAGTATTCCCCCAGTCATCCCTACTGCCTTCTCACATTGCTTATTAACCTTTAGGTCATCTGATATGATTACCCCCATGTCCCTTTCTATTTTTGTTGTTGCTACTACCTCCACCCCCCATTATGTACTCTTTCCCTGGGATTTTGTTTCCCAGGTGCATTACTTTGCACTTCTTTGTATTGAATCCAAGCTTCCATACCTCTGACCATTCCTCCAACCTTGCCAAGTCCCTTTTCATCCTTTCCACCCCACCTTGTATATCAACCCTGTTGCATATCTTTGTGTTGTCTGCAAAAAGACATACTTTTCCTTCCAGTCCCTCTGCCATGTCACCTATAAAGACATTAAAAAGGACCGGTCCCAGTACTGAACCCTGCGGTGCCCCACTAGTAACCCCTCTTTCTTCAGAGTGGACTCTGTTTACTATTATCATCTGTGTCCTGCTGTCCAGCCCATATTTTACCCAGGATACCACCCTGGGACCCACTCCCTGGCTGGCTAATTTATTTATTAATTTTTTGTGTCGGACTGTGTCAAATGCCTTGCTAAAGTCTAGGTAGGTCATGTCCACAGCTGCTCCCTGGTCTACTACTGTGGTCACCCAATCAAAGAAATCAATTAGATTTATCTGACTTGACCTTCCTGCTGTGAATCCATGCAGCCTTGGGTCCTGTGCCCCACTGGCCTCTAGGTACTGAACAATTCTTTCCTTCAGAAGTGATTCCATTATCTTCGCTACCACTGAGGTCAAACTGACAGGTCTGTAATTTCCTGCCTCTGTCTTGCTCCCACTTTTGTGAAGGGGAATCACATCTACCCTCCTAAAGTCCTCAGGTACCACACCATCCTCCCATGATTTGTTAAAAAGGCTAGTCAGTGGTGTCACTAGTTCTCCCCTTAATTATTTTAGAATTCTGGGGTGGTTCCCTTCAGGAGCCATTGTTTTGTCCACCTTCAGTTTTAGGAGTTCTTTCAGAACCCTTTCTTCTGTGAAAGGACTGGGATCGACCCCCTATCCAGAGTGCTTCTATTGATTCAATTAGTTAACTCCCCCTCCTCTTCTTTTGTGAATACTGAGCAGAAGTATTCATTCAGTATTCCTGCTTTTTCACTGTCCCTCTCTTCCCACCCACTGTCCCCTTAATTCAGCCTTACTATCCCTCCCTTTGTCTTTCTACACTCCCTAATGTACTATGAAAGGTTTTATCCCCCTTCTTAACCGAGTTGGCTATCTTTTCCTCGGTTTGGGCCTTTGCTATTCTCACTGACTTCCCTGCTTTCTTCTGCTTTAACTGGTACAGTTCTCTTTCCTGCTCCTTCTGTATTTCCTTATACTTCCTAAATGCCATCTTTTTCTCCCTATCCTTCCCAGCCACCTCTTTTGAGAACCATAGTAGTTTTTTTGATTCGTTTATTTGCTTCACACAAAGGTTTGTTGCCTCTGTGTTGGCAGTTTTGATGTTTCCCCATTGTTGCTTCACCCCTCCTTCTTGCCTGTTTACTACTGCTTTTCTTAGGCAATCTTCCATTTTGACAAAGTCAGCCCTCCGGAAGTCCAGTACCCTCACTTTTGTATGACTTGACTCTGCTGCTGAGTTTATCATGAACCACACTGTTTGGTGGTCACTTGTTGACAGATAGCTACCCCCTTCTAGATAGATCTGAGATCCAAACTCTGTCCCCATTTGAGAGTACCAGGTGTAAGATTGCTTCCTCCTGAATGAGTTCCAACACTTGCTGTCTGAGGCATTCCTCCTGTACAGCATCAAGAATTGCCCTTCTCTTGGACGTGGCTGCAGCAAAGGTGCTTCAGTTAACATCTGGCATTTTCAGATCCCCCATCAACAATATCTCCCTTTTCTCTGCCATCCTAAGGATGCCTTCTATCATTTTCTTGTCCATTTCCTTCCCCTGGGATGGGGTTCTGTATACAACCCCTCTGCGGATTGTGGTGCCATTTCCAGTCTCCAGTGTGACCCACAGTGCCTCCTCTCCTCCCTGTTTACCCTTTTGTTCCATTACTTTGACCCCCTCCCTTACATAGAGAGCTGCTCCTCCTCCTCTTCTAACCTTCCTGTCTCTCCTGTAGATTGTGTACCCTGGTATGTTGACATCTCAGTCATGATTCTGTGTGTACTATGTTTCTTTGACTGCCACAATATCCAGGCACCCTCTTCCATAAAGGCCACCAGTTCAGAGATTTTGTTACCTAGACTGTGGGCTTTGATACTCATTACCCTCCATTTTTTGATGGCCTTCACCCTTTTTGCCCCATCCCTGTCCTTACTGCCTTTGCCTTTTTCTTCATTACACTTGCCCTTCTCCCTATTGACATCTCTTCCTTTGTGTTTACCTCATTAATTACCCTGATTTTTTTTGGGGGGGGGCTAGGATTTTCCTGCTCCTTTTCAGTGCCTCCCCCCTTGGCTAGTTTAACTGCTTGCCAATGAAGTATTTAAACTTATCACCTAGGATCCTGATTCCCCTCCTGGACAGATGAAGACCATGGGGCCATTATAGGCCTGCATCCCTCCAGGTGGAATCCCAGTCCCTATTGAAGCCAAAACACTGAGCTCTGCACCAGTTTTTCAACCACTGATTGAATCTCATGGTGCAGAGCACCCTAGCCTCACCCGTGTCATAAACAGGCAGCACCTCCGAGAAGGTTACTGTGAGTTCTACTTGTCTAAGGCCCCTTCCCAACCCCACAAACTCCTCCTCCATTGTTCCGATCCCTTTCCCAGCCAGGTCAGTTGTCCCTAAGTGGACAATGACATCTAGCTCCCTCCCCTGTGCAGCTGCTCCTGTGATCCTGAGGATTCGCTACCTGTCCTTCCAATCCATGGCACCAATGCAGGCACCTTACCTCCCTATCCCATCCCTCCCCAGTTCTACCCTCCTCTCAAGTGGAGTCCCCCACCAGGTGTTGTTTCCTTCCCCTGTGGTGTCTCATGCCACTCTCCTGTGGGTCTCCTTTGTGGAGGTTCCCAGCATCCTCCTTGGTCTCCACTGCGGGTGCCTCTAAAGAGGAACCACACTCTGCCAGAATGGCATATGAATTGTGGAAAGGTACAACTGGAGGGATGCACCTCTGTTCCACCACCATCACCCTCACTGAGCCCACTGTGATCCAACCACTTGTCTTTCTTGGCAACCTCTGAGGCAGCAGCGGTGTCCCTGCTGGTCCCTGGGTGGGAGAGGAGATCCCCCAAATCCTGGCCAACTCAGCCTGGAGATGAGCAACCTCCTCTCTCAGCCCAGAGAGGTGCCTGCAGATGGGACAACACCACATTCTCCAGAACATCTCCCAGAAGACTACTGCTCCAGATCAACTGCACTGCACCACTCCCATCATGTCTTATTTGTGTCACCTTAATTGTTGTTTTGTATACTTACTGTTTCCTCCTCTCTCTGTTTATTATTAAAATATATATATTTTTTTTTTTTCTCCATACTTTCCTACTGACTCCATGCCCTTAAAGCTCCTGATCTTCCTGTTCTGGGACAGGAGGTTCCTATATTCCTCAGTAGTCTCCTTCTGACTTACTCAGAGTCAGACCTCCAGCAGCTGGGGGAAATGGAGAGCTACTCTTTTCCTTCTAGGATGGTGAGTCTTTTGTGCCTCTATGATCACTCCCTTCATGCTCCCAAACAGGAAGTTCCTATTGTCACTCAAATCCTGTGCCTATTAAAGTAGATCTGGCTATGGGTTGGGGGGGGTGGAGTGGAGGAAGGAGGGCAATATAGTCTCAGTAGAGTAGTATAGTTCTAACAGCACCCACTTCCTCTTGCTGTTCTCTGCCACAAGCTATATAGGGCAGTTTTTTAAATCCAAAACACCTGTCTTCTTTCTGCCTAAGCCACTCCCCCTAATTCACAGTTTCCTTCTACACCTAGCTAACTGCACAGATAATTCACTTCATCCAACTCAGACAAACACACTAACTCTTTTTTGCTTGTTTGTTTGTTTGTTTTTACCCTAAATTGAAGGTCCCAGTAGTAGAGTTATAGTTCTTTATTCCCAGTAGAGTAGTATAGGTCTAACAGCCCCTCCTTCCTCTTGCTGTTCTCCTTACCCTCCTGCGGGTGTTACATCTTTTAATGGTTGGAGATCGCCAATATGCCATGGTACCAGGAGAAAAATAGTATGTCCCAAAAGATATTACACATACAATATCTTTGTAACTGTATAGTCAACCCCTCTTTTCATCTGATTTTTTTTTCTTTTGCATCTTGTTTCTGACAGCGAATTGGTGCACTTTAAGGAGGAGGAGCCACAAAGTTTAAATATATTATAAGAAATACTAATCTGAGGCACTGGACACCACATCTCAATCCACGCCAGTGACTTGGGTTCGGGAATGGACTCGGGTCATTGAGGGCTGGCCAGGGAAGTAGAGGATTGAGCATCTGGAGTACTGCTCTCCTCTCATGGGGTGGGTTGAGTGGGTAGCCCCACTCCTGTAGCAAACCCCAGTGGAGACCAGGGACACTACTACATAGCGGCATAGGAGGGACAACCAAGAAAAAGTGGAAAACAACTTCGGTGGCCATCAGATGATGGCTTCCGCATTCTCCTCACCCCTCAGAACCTCCGGGAGTCTGCCCCTCCACAGCAGCACCCCCGAGTCAGTCAGTACAATGGAGGGCTGGGGTTTCCTCCTTCCCCAGTGCCTTCCCCCTCAGAAGAGGGGACTCACCCAGAGATGGGTTACCCTAGGACAGCTCGGAGGGTTGGCTGTAATATGTGGTGTGTAGGCAGCTCTCAGGAAGAGGTTGGCCGGGGAGTGGAGAAGGCTAGGAGGTCCTGAAGGAGACGCAGATGCCAGTGCATTGCTGGAGGGTTAAAAAATAACACAAAAAAAAAAGAAATACTAATATGTGCCAGTTAAAGACCTGTTAATAATTGAGTTGCAAGAGCTCTCACATAACCCCTAACAGGCCTCACAGACTATAAGTTGAAGCCTAGTGAGATGATGACAGAGAGGGATAGCATTAGTTACTTTTAGAAACTAGGCACTGAAAAACAGATTCAAAGCTGTGTAACTTGGTAATACAATTATCTTTCTCAGGTTTTTGTTGGAATTGCACAAAAGGAAGAGACGACAGACAAGTAGTGTCCAGATTATAAATGTCATTCATTACTGGTAAGTAAGAATAATACAGGCTTACAACCAACAGTGTGATCATTGGGAGAGTATCCAGTTTACTTACCTATAGGCACAGTCAAGTCTGTCTGAGAGAAAATGCGTGATTTAAAGGGTGTTATACCCTAATAATAACCATGACAACAACTAAAGAAGAAGCATACAATGCATATAATTGGCCAAAAACAGGTGGCCAGGGTAACTATCCTAACTAACATAAGAAGTTGCTTAGCTTAGCAGAAGATAAAGTGAACAATGAGGTCTGTGATGCTTCCAAGGTCACTTGCAATTACAGTTTGCACAAGCACTAAAGATGGAACTGTTGCCTAACTAATAATTATACAATAAAAATATAATGGAAAACATCTCCCAGTGGTACAATATATTGTGAGAATATAGAGAAGCACAATGTGCATTGCAAAAGTACAGCAGAACTCAAATCCTGACACTTATGCTTATAAGATAAGTGTCAATGTCCTAAGATTAGTACAAATACCTTCATATGTGTTGCTGTCCATGAGTTGGGGGTACAATCAGGGGTGTTGGTCCATGGATAACAGTTGTCTCCTTCTAAGCTCACTTACCCTATTGAAATCTTTAACTTGAATGTTCCACCCGCTTTCTAAGTGCTTGCTCACTGTCCATGGGTAAAGAGTAGAAAATGGGAGGAGAAGAACACTGAAAATGCCATGTATAGCACTGGGAAGTGCAGGGGCATGAGCATGCTCCTTCTGAAAGGTGCATTAGTGATGTCATGATGCCAAATGTGATGTCGCAATGCTGATAGAGGCGTGCGCCTAGCATAGGCGCATGAAAAAGAACACTGCTACTAAGAAGCCAGAAAAGCAGGGCACATTTCCAACCACCACAGAGACAGTAAAAATGATGGGAAAAATAGCACTCATTGAGCTGCAGGCATCCAAACACCATCAAAAGCAACAAAAAAGAGGAAGAATATCACTGGGTTGATAGAAAAAAACTGTCTAGCTCTAAAAGTCTCATGTTATGATAAAAAGCCAGGCAAAAGCCCTGTGCAAGCAAAAAGATAAACACATAAAAATATATGGATAAGCTAGTTAAAGAAGGGTAACATTCCTTCATGCAGAGCCCTCTTGAAAGGGCAATGACCTAAATAAAGAAAACATTTCAAAAGAGGGAGAAGGCAAGATTTTGAGAATAGTGAAAGACTAAGAACTCTCACAGCAGCAACAACAGATTAGATTCCCTGCTACAGAGGAATATTAACGGAAAATGTCCCAGGAGATCGAGAGCCAAAACACAAAAATGGTTCTGAAAATGCCTCAGATTTGGATGCAGCTTTTGGTGGAGGCATCTAAATGAGTAGAGAAGTCAAGTTGGCTATCCAACCATAACTTGAGGTATTTAAAGGAGGTGACATCCTGAATCACAATACCATCAAGGGTCTGGAAGGAGGGTCAAGGGGAGAACTTGGCAAGTCTCGGCTTAGTGCCAATGGTCTTGGAGACTGTTTGTTTGGCATTGAGGGACAACATATTCACCCAAAACCAATGCTGTATGTTGTTGAAATCCAGTAGGAGTTGGTTTGTGGGGTCTGAGGCAAAGGAACCAGAGGTGTAGAGAACCATGTTGTCTGCATACATGTGAATGGACAAAGAGTAGCAGGTGAGGGGTAGGTAATTTAAGAAAATGGAGAGTAGGCAATGCAAGGCAATTTTAATTATAGAGCTCCCTTTCCTGAAGACTCAAAATGCTTCACAATAAATACACTAGTAGCACTTCACAACAATTAATACAACAGCAGACAAAGAACAGTTAAAGAATAAATTCCAGCAATAATTAAAACAATCATGGAAATGCTTTGCAGAATAGATACATTTTTAAATTAGTCTTAAAGGCTCTTACCATGCAGCCAAAGCACTCAAAAAGTAAGCATCACGATATAAAATGTTCTGTCTCCAGATTATCACAGCCTGGAAACAGGGACAGACAGCAAGCTCCCATTGGAAGAGTGGAGGGAGCTAGTTAGGTGATAATGAACTACGAGGTCTTTTAAGTAGTCTGGTCCCAAACCGTGTTGGGCCTTGTATGTTATCAAGCACATCTTGAAGGTTATGCACCACCAGATAGGCAACCAGTGCAGGGCATGCAGAACTGGAATGATGTGATCCCTACAAGAGAAGCCAACAATCAGCCAGGCTGCAGCAATCAGTACTAGGTGTAGGCATCAAAACAAACTTCCAGATAACCCTAGATATAAAGAATTGTAATAGTATAGCCTAGAGATGAAAAGACATGAACTATCATCACCAGGTCAGTAGCAGCTAGATGCGATTTAATCTTGGTGATATTACGGAGGTGGTAGAAGTCAGCCCTGACCACAACCTACACCTGATGATCAATTGTCAGCTTACAGTCCAGGATGACCTCAAGATTCTTCACCACATCTACCACTCTGAGTGATTGATCACTCAGCGAAGGAAGTAAAGTCAATACACATGTCTTCAATGGGTCCTGTCTACCCAGCTCGACAATCATGACCTCTGTCTTACTTGAACTGAGACATAGCCAGTTTGAGGCCATCCAGTCATTTATTTCAGTCAAGCACCTCTCCAACACAGAACCTACATCACACCCACCAGAAGTGCAAGACAGATAAAGCTGAGTATCATCTGCATAGCAGTGAAACTCAATGCCATGTAATCTAATGATCTCACCAATGGGAAAATATACACTGAAAACAACACGGGAGCAAGGATTGAGCATTGAGGAATGTTACAGGAGAGCACCAAGACACTGGAAATTCCCAGGGCAACCTGTTGTATTTTCTCTGTTATGCAGGATTCAAACCAGCTCAATACAGTGCCAGTGTGCCCCAAATACTGTAATTCCTCAGGTGATCCAAAAGCACATTGTGGTCAACAGTGTCAAATGCCAACAAGACATCTAACAGGGCTAAGATTGTATAACATTTCCAGTCCATTGCCATGAGGATATAATTTGTCACTCTGATGAGGGCAGCTTAATGCTGTGGTGAGACTGAAAACCTGACTGGAGAGGTCTGTAGATGTTAAACTTCTCAAGGCATTCAACAAGTTGCTCAACCACCATCTTCTCAAGAATGTTCCTAAGAAAGGAGAGATTAGAGACAGGTCTGTAATTCCTCATCACTCAGGGTCCAAGGAAGGTTTTTTTAAGAAGGAGAATCACCACTGCCCTTATAAGTGCAGACAGAAAAACACCCTCCCTCAAGGAACACCTGACTAGCTGGGAAACAACTGGACCCAAAACCTCCTGGCAATCTAAAAGTTGCCAGGAAGGACCAGGATCTGGAAAAAATCTGCTGAGATGCAAACCTGAAATTACCCTGAGCACCTCATCCTCCAAAACCAATCAAAACTCTCCCCAGGCAGACAGATCAGCAATGCCACCCAGGCCCTGGCCATGACCAGCCCATGACAGGCCACTTCAGCAGAATCACAATCTAGTGGAGGACACCTTGTCAGTGAAGACATTTCTGAACTCACTAAGTTTTTCAGCAGAATAAACTCAATCAGACTTCAGACATGATGGGTTTAATGGCCTTCCATGGAGCGAAAGAGTTGATCCAGACTATTTATACCTGCAGGAATCGTCTGTGACAGGAACTCTATATTTTTCAGGGTGATTGCTTGTTGATACTCACTATAATGTTTTCAATGCTAATTTGTCATCCATATACTGGGACCTATGCCAAGAATGCGCTAACCTCCATTCCTTTGTCTTTAACTGGTAAAGCTCATCACCACACCACGGAGAGCTGCACTGGAAGATCAAGGGATGATACGGTGCTAGGCAATCCAAGGCAGATGTAAGAGCATCATTATAATGTTCCATGAAGTTGTCAGAACCCTACATACAGGAAAGCATCATGCCAGAGACATCCAATACCTCTAGGAATATACAAAACACCAAAATGGGTTTTAGACAGTACTGGACCATCTCCACAGAGGAAGTGACAAAACAAGGGATCCTGCAGAGGAATGCCGCCATGTGATGATCTGACCAAAAGACTGGATCAACCTTACTGCAAATATATCAAGACCCAATGAGATGATCAGGTCCAGGGTGTGACCCTGTTGATGTGTACTAGAGGAAGCAGCCTGTGCAAGCCCCCTTGAATTCATTAGCTGGATGAGCTGTTGACCAAGGGGCATGATCTCATCATTGATGCAGGAGATGAAGTCCTCCAGCATCAAACATCTGGAGGTAAGGCTGGCCCAATGGCACAGTGGTTGGATTTCAGCTTGTGATGCCAGCAACCCAGGTTCAGGAATGGATTCAAGTGCTGGAGGACCGGCCAAGGAGAGAGGGCTCAAGCATCGGATGACTGCTTGCCTTCTCTTGGGGGGGAGAAGTGACCCGGCACTTGCTGACCCCTGGCAGAGGCTGGGGGTATGACAATGAACTAGGTACTAGTAACTAATGGGGCATGGTGAATGTCAGCATACACCTTGATGTCTGTGGCATGCCATGCCCCTGGGGAGCAAATGGGAAAAGAGCCCCATGGCCGACTGGATGATGGTCACCAGCTCCCACTGCCACAAGACCCTGAGCAGTCCACTGACCTCTTCAGCAGCACCCGGGACAAGAATTGCACTGGCTACCCCACTGGTGCATTCCCCCTTGGCGAAGGCTTATGTCCAGGTTACCTGGGGGGGGGCTGTAGTGTGTGGTGATGGGTGGCTGCATTGGGGCAGTGTGGCAGCGAGGCACATAGGAAGGCCCTCAGGAGTGGCTGGCCCAGAGCTGGGGGGGGGGAATCTGGAAGCAGTCAACGCCTGATCGACAACAAAATCCACCAGCTCCTGCAAGAATCATTCCCATGCCCTGGTGGATGTATGTAAGGTTGATCTTGAAACTAACACCTAGGACACATCTAGCAGTGCCACACACAGAGGCCCTAAAAGTTCCCAGTGGGTACGCAGTGAGTCTCAAAGAATATTTAAAACAAATGGCCACCCCGCTCCCATCTGCAGTCCCACCTTGGGCAATGTAACACCAAATAACCTGGTGGGATAGATGCCTCCAGCATAGGTCTCAGTAATACAAGCAAAGTCAAATCAGCAATGTGCATCACCGCTGTTTTATTCCTTAGTGACCCTGAGTTACACAGCATGGCCAGAAGGGGAGGAGCAGAGCTAGCCTGATCTGCTATTTACTGCTTGTTGACATTAAGTGGAGCCCTGGAGAGGGGAAACAGGCATGACAGCCCAGTTCCAGGTTCCATATCTTCCCTGAGTGCCTCCTAGACCCAACTAATTCAGTTGATCCCTCTGCGAATGTTATACCCAGGACTTCCCAGTGGTTACTGTACCACCTCCTGAAGATTCCCCAGCCCCTTGAAGTTAATGAGGACATCTACAGAGAGGGCTGATGGGAAGCCAACAAAATGATTGAAATGCCAATAGGACAGGGCTAAGGATGGATCCTTGGGGGATGCCGGCACAGATAGAGCCACTCAGAATCACAAGACTGCAATGTGCATATTTATGGAACTCACATAAACAGAAGAGAAAATTTGATTTAAAATGTAATTATCTGTGCAGCACTAGGTTGTGCATTAGAAAACGGGTAAGGTGTTATGGGACATACCAGTTTCCTCTTGTCTTGGTGGCACCACTGGTAGTACAACCAGAGCATTGCTCTGGGAAGCTTGGGTTCATGTCCCATCTAAGGCACTTTTTTCTTTCTCTCTTCTCTTTGTATGATTTATATTTAGCAAGGTCTGTTGGGCAGCCAGTAGACTTGTGGGTCCACCAAGCAAGGTCACATGCACAGTAACAGGCCAGAACTTCACAATGATCCAGGGGAGGTGTGAACCATGGACCCAAGTTTTCCTCAGGGACCCATGATGATCCCAGGCTGACAAGAATTTGGAGCTGAAAAATTTGAGAGCTGTGTTTATGTTTCTAGCAGCTAGTATAGGATACCAGTCAGTTGCCATTAGGTCAACAAGTAAGGAGGATAGATCCAGGGATCAAAAGGATCTAATCTAGATAAGTTTATGGGGGACTTTGGAGCTGTAAATCTTATGCACACATTAGACCATATGATGATCACTGAGGATGTCAGGAAGGGTACTAGCATTCATGATATGGTAGGGGTGGGAGGATATGATCCAGTCCAGAGGGGAGTGGTTATGTGTTTTGGGGTTGAGTCTGGTGGTATTAGAGATCAGTTGGGTAAGCTGAAGAGATTTTATGTTTTGGAATAATTTATGATGGGAGAATGATAGCCAACTGAAATTGAAACCACCCAGGATGAGCAGTTTGCGGTGGTGACACAGGAGGACAACCTTAACCTACATTAAATCATGCCTTAAATCCTTAAATCTTTCAGGTGTTGCACTTATGGTCTACAATTTGAATAATTGCCTGTACTGTTATCCTCATTATTTTGTCTACTTCTCGTAACCCTGCATCACCTGACTGTATGTATTGTATTGATTCGAGATCACCTGATTGTATGTATTGTATTGCTTCTGTTCCCCAGTCACCCCTGAAAAAGGGACCTTTAGGGCCCAGTGGACCAACCCAGTCATCAAAATTCAATAAATAAATAAATAAATATACTAGGGCAGCAGTAGACTTTGGCAATGAATGTGGGGAAGGAGAGAGGGTGGGAGGGTTTCAGAAACTTATGAACATACAAATGTGCCAGCAGAAACAGACCACCTGGTCTATCTAAGTCTGCTAGAGTGTGTAGCCAACACCCTTAGTTTGCAACTGCCCCACCCCCACTCCCTTTTGATATCCCACTTCCACCCCCCACCTTCCCCAACCTCACTCTCCCCCATTCCCTGTCCAATGCCCTTTTGAAGCTGTTCACAGATTTACATGATACCATCCATTATGGTAGGGTGTTCCATTTTGCTACCACCCTCTTTGTGAAATAGTGTCTCCTCATTTCCTTCCTAAATCTTCCCCCCTCTATTCTTAGCCCATGCCCCCTGGTGACCCCCCTTCCTTAACTTAAAGACTCCATCTGCCCCATCCTTACTGATTCTCCTCAGATACTTGAATGTCTCTATCATGTCCCCACTGTCCCTTCTATCCTCCAGGGTGTACATATTCAGGTCTCTCAGCCTGATGTCATAGTCTCTCCTATTCATTCCACATATCATCTTTGTTGCCCTCCTCTTCACCTCCTCCAGTAGCCTGATATCCCGCTTTAGGTATGGTCTCCAAAACTGCACACAATACTCTAAGTGCGGCCTTACCAGTGACCTGTAGAGGGGCAAGATCACCTCTCTTCACCTGGATGAAACCCTCTCGCTATGCACCCCAACATTTAGTTAGTTTTTGCAGCTGCTCTCCTGCACTGGTCAGTGTTGTTCATGGTCCCTGTTATCATTACTCCTAGGTCTTTCTCCTCCTCAGTGATCCCCAGCTTAAGCCCTCCCAGCCAGTATTATCTCCTTGGGTTCTTCATCCCAAAGTGCATAACCTTACACTTCTTTGCATTCTACCCCAGCTGCCATCTCTCTGACCACTCCTCTAGCTTACGTAGGTCCCCCTGCAGCTGCTTCCATCCCTCCTCTCCATCCACCACTGCTCTGATTTCGGTGTCGTCAGCAAACAGATTTACCTTACTCACCACTCAGTGTACAATATCTGATATGAACAGCCCAAACAATACTGGCCCCAACACAGAGCCCTGTGACACCCCACTCATCCTTGGAGTTGGGAGCTCCTCTCTCATCACCACCCATTGCAGCCTGACACTCAGCCAGCTTGTAATCCAGTTCATCATTTTGCCCCTACCCCTACACCAGTTAACTTCTCCCCAAGCCGCCCATGAGGCACCAAATTAAAGGCCTTGCTGAAGTCCAAGTAAAGAACATAAACCACATGACGCTTATCCAGCTCACCTGTCAAACAGTCATAATATTGTATGAGGTTGGTTTGAAAAGACTTCCCTGAAACAAATCTATGCTTCCTCACATCCTGGAGGCCATTGTCCTCCAGGTATGACACCAGTCTTTCCTTTAGTATCATTTCCATGAGTTTGCATACAATGGTGGTGAGACTTACTGGATGATAATTACCCGGTTCATCCCTTGGCCCTCTCTTGTGTAATGGTACTACATGTGCCATCCCCCAGTCCAGTGGCACACATCCTGACTCCAGTGAGGTGCTGTACAGATCTGCCAGTGTCTCCGTCAACACCTCTGCCATCTCCCTCAGCACCCTGGGGTGGATACCTTCTGGCCCTGGTGCCTTGTTTACCTTCTGTGTCCTCAGTCCCTCTAGTACTCTACTTGCCTCAATTCTTCCATTTGTTGCCTCCTCTCCCCTGTCCCCACCCTCCCAGCCCATGCTGGTAGCGGTCCTCGCCTTGCTTCCATGAACACTGAGAAAAAGTATTCATTCAGTGTTTCTGCCTGCTCCTCCCCCTTTTCTGTCCACTCCCCAACCCTTTTATCCTCACTGTTGTCTCTTTGCACTTCCTTTTCTCCCTGATGTATCTGAAAAAGTCCCCCCCCACATTAATTCCCTGTGCTAATCTCAGCTTCCTTTGGGCCTTGGCTTCTCTCACTTTTCTGGTCACCTCCCTGGACCATCTTGCATATTCCTCCCTGTCCACCTCCTTATCCATCCTCCTAAACCTCTGGAGCACCACTCATTTTGCCCTCACCACCTCCACAACCTCGCTGTTCAACCAGCATGGTTTTCTTGCTCTGTTCCTCTTACTCTGTGCCTTGGTGCAGGCTTCTGTTGCCTCTGTAAACCCCCATTTAATAGTATCCCATTTCTGCCCCACGTCCATCTCCTGCCTTATGCCCTCCAATTTCCCTTTCAGTACCTTCTGCATCCTCCCAAAGTCCACCCCCCTGAAGTTTACCACCCGAGTAACTGATTTCTCCGGCTTCCCGCACATCGGAATATTAAACCACACCATTTGGTGATCGCTGTTGGCTAGTGGGTCCTCTACCTTTATTTCCCTCACTGCCTCCCCATTCAACAATGCCAGATCTAAAATGTTCTTTATCCTAGTAGGTACAGCAACCAAGTGTGTCAGAAAACTCTCCTGGATCGCATCCAAGAGCACTTGCTCCCTAGCACTGGAGGTGACCGGAATGCTCCAGTCAACCCCAGGCAAGTTGAAATCCCCCATGATGACCACCTTCCCTTTTCTACATACCTTTATGATTTGTCCTGCTAACTCCCTATCAAGGTCTTCAGACTGGGAGGGTGGCCTGTATACCACCCAAAACCTCAATTTCCTAACCCTTGAGTCTAGGAGCTGCAGCCAGATTGCCTCTGTTCTCCTTTCTTCTCTCTCATCCCTTGGGCATTTGATCCCATCCCTCACATAGACTGCCACCCTATCCCCCCCCCTTATGGTTCTTCTTGTATAATTTGTATCCTGGGATTGCCAGATTCCAGTCCTGGTGCTCAGTTGCCCATGTTTCTGTGACAGCTGCAATATCCACCCTCCATACTGCTAAGAGTGCCTGTAGCTCAGCAGATTTGTTTCCTAGGCTTCTTGCATTCAGTGAGACCACCCTCCATAATGTCCCCTTCCCTTCACTAGCCTCCATCTCCTCTCTTCTACTCTCTCCTTTTTTGGCCGCACTGAGTCCTTCCCTGCTAGCCTGGGGGACAGGCTGTGACTCCACTCTATCGGATCCCTGCCTACCTGCTGTCCACTTACCACCCCTTATCTAGTTTAAATCCACCCTTGTGGCAATATACCTCCCCAGTCCTTGCTTTAATACCTCCTTCCCCTCCCCACTCAGGTGCAGCCTATCCCTCGGAAACAGACAGTTATTATCCCAGGTATTGCCCCAGCTACCCACAACCCCATACCCCTTAATTTGACACCATTCTACCATCCATGTGTTCAACTCTCTAATCCTCTCCTTTCTCACTGTGCTTGCTCAGGGTACTGGGATCACTTCAGAGAAGGTCACAGACTCCCCAGTCTCCTCGTACAACCTTCCCACTTCCTCAATCCTCTCCCTTGTTACCTCCACCATTTCCCCCGCTAGGTCATTTGTCCCCACATGTACCACAATGTGTGGTTTCCTCCTACTCCTTTTTATGCACCTTAGGATTGCCTGTTCTGCCATGTCTGCCTTTAATCCTAGTATGGACTCCACCCATATCTGACTATGCTTCTCCCCCTGCTTCCCCATCTGATCTCCTTGAGTATGGAGTCCCCCAACACCAGTATTCCCCCCATCTCTTTCCTCGTACCCGTCACCACCACTCCTACCCAGGTTCTCATTTTTGGAGCCACGCATGACTGTGTTTTTACCATGTGCCCCAGTGTCTTCCCCACTGTCCCTCCTCCCCTTCCTCCTGTTTGATTGCCGAACTCCCTCTCCTGCCTCACCTCTCCAAGTATTATCCATTGCCCTACCACACCATGCTCAATCTCTCCACTAGTAATGCCCCTCACTCCCTGTTCTTTGTGAGTGCTATCCCTTGTGCAGTCACCTCCTGCATTCTCTTTCCCATGTGTTGCTAGTAAAGCTAACATGTTGCCTATCCCCTTTGCCTTACTATGTGCTTTATCCTTCCTCCTGCCTACAGCTGCTCCTCTTTTTCTAGGTCCTACTAGAGTCCATCCTTCATCAACTGGCTTCCTGTCTAGTTTGCCCCTTCCCCATCCCTTGACCCACTGTTCCATCTGTGGTGCCCCCATAATACTCTCAGACATCAGCCCTCCTACCAATGCAATCCTCCCCTCATCCCTCAACCTTCTCAGCTACATACCAAGTCACTGAACCTCTTCCTTGAGCCTCCTTAGCCTGTGGCATATTGGGCACCCTCCCAGCCTCCACAGTATATTCATCCACATTGCTGCCCCACAACCATTGCACCCAACAATCCTACCCATGGTCCACACTACCTATACAGCCTCTCCACACTAATTATCCCTATAGCAAGTAGAATGAACTAATCCTATCCCAGCCTCTAACAGAAATTTTGCCTGATGTATTCCAGTTGAAGGCCCTCCACAATATCCACCTATCACACTAATCAGCAATTCATTGTGGATGCTGTACTCCTATCTGAGACCTATCTATGCTTTTTCCCTGCCCCATGGCTGCATTATTGGATAGAACTATATGAGCTGCACCTGAAGCTCTGTCCTCCAATTGCAGGGCAGGTGTTCCCCTATAAATGAGCTGTGCTCTGGGGAGGGAGGGGTCAGGAAGGGTGGGATTAGGGCCCGCACCTGACTCTCACGAGAATGTATCAGCCCTGTGTCTGCCCCTCACTGCACCTCCAAGCACTGCAACCTCCTCTGGAGGAAGGTCTCACACACACACAAACACAAAGGACGAGCATCCAATAGGCAATAGGAGAGGAGACAGACAGCACTGGCTTCAGTTAGGTGCAGGAGGAAAAGTAGATGGCTATACCTCCAAACCTCTTAGTTCAGTCCTGCTGGATGATTGAGAAGCCAGGGATGGCTATGTCAGTCTCTGGGATTTTGGGGGACAGCCAAGACTCTGAGATTAAAAGGATGTCAGGGTTGAGGTTCACCATTAGGGATTGTAGAAGGTCAATGATTGGGTAAGAGACAGTAGATGTTAACATTGGCAACTCTCAACCATTTAGGGAGAGGAGAGGAGAGGAGAGGCAGTTGGCAGGGCAGGACTGGAGTTGAGTTAAACATCATAAGCATAAGTATGGATTCAAGACAATAGTTTCCACCAAATAGTCTTGCCTATAAGACTAGGAGGTTTTAACTAAAGTGTATATTGACTCCATAATGGGCATCTATCTTGTTTTTAAATGTGCCAGTTGTATCACTATTTTTGATATCTGCTGGGAAGTAATTCCATGGTGCCACAACTCTCTGATTTATCCAGGAGCCTCTCTTTGTGGATTTGTAATGTTCACCCTTCATCAGATAGCCATGTGTTCTAGTGAATATAGTTGTATCCTTCCTTTCTAATCCTGCACACACCCAAAGATCCTCATTCCGAAATGCAGAATATACCAGACACAGATCTGCCCTGAACCTATGATACTCCAAGGAGTAAAAATTCAACTCTATCAGCCTTTCCTCATATGAAAGGTTGTGGAGGCAATGAATCTTTTTAGTTGATCTCCTTTGTATCCCCCTCAAGTTGTTTTACATCACTTTTGCAGTATGGGCTCCAGAATTGTACTCCATACTCCATTATCGGTCTGACCAGTGTATTGTACAGTGGCAATATAACTGTTCTATCTCTACTTTTTATATTCTACAAAATACAGTGTTGCATTATATTTGCCTTTATTAATACCTGGGTAGTGTGTTGTCTAAATGTTAGATCTTTTGTGACCAATATACCTAGATCCTTTTACTCTCCACGCTATTTAGTATATTGCCACATAGTTTGTAAGTTGCTAGCAAATTATTCTTACCAAAATGTATCACACCACATTTCTCAGTGTTGAACCTCATTTTGTGTGTCTCTGCCCAGTTGCCTATAGAGTCTAGTTCTTTTTGCAGGTTATGTATATCATTTTGTGTTCTTACTATGGCCCCCAGCTACCTGTCATCTGCAAATTTTGCCATCCATGTGTTATTAGCTGCTTACAGGGTATATATAAAATTATTGAACAGTACTGGGCCCAACACTGACCCCTGGAGAACTCCACAGGTCACCTCACCCAGTCGGACATAACCCCCCTGATGCTCACTTTCTGCCTCCTTTGGTTAAGCCAGGCCTCTATCCATTTTATTACTAGGGTTCCTGCTCTTAGTTCTTGAAGGCTACTAATTAGTTGATTATGAGGCACGAGATCGAATGCCTTGGAGAAATCTAGATATACCACATCCTCCAGGGCCCTACTAACCTGCTCAAAAAAACACAAGAAGTTCATCTGACACAATCACTTGGGGTGTGAAACTGTGCTGGGTTATGTCTGTAAAACCCATGGCCAGGATATATTGTTCTAAAAGTTCTTTAATATATTCCTCAATAATCTTACATAAACTACAGGTTAGACTCATTGCCTGATAATGTTGGACATTTGATCTTACCCCTTTTTATGTTGTCTTGCGTGTGCACAAGCAACATCTTGTGGAAGTATGAGAAATGCAGAGGTGTACAGTGTTGGTGAATGAAGATGATTAAAGAAAGCGCCCCTTATTCTCAATTATCCTGCATGGTAGCGCTGACACAAGTATTATGTAAAGTGCCATCAACTTGAAAGAAATGTGCCTCTGCAATCGGAGACAAGCTCATCATGCAGCGGCACAGATGACATTCCTCTGGTACGTGCCTTTTCTGGTGAAACATTTCAGTAAAAATGGCAGTGTTGATCCTTTCTGCAGATTGTGAATTTTTGACTCCCTGAATTTATTTTAGCAATCAGCACTAAATGTATTATATTTTTTAATCAATTTTAGCTTAGACTGCACTAAATGCATTGTTTTGTTTAATATTTGTTTAATATTACAGTTAGTAAATGCAGTCTGCTTTCAATAGGTGGAGAAGTGCAGCGTGGATGGCATCTGAAAGTGCCGTCATTAACCATGAGTGCAGGAGGGATCCTTAATCCTCTGGTATCACTATATTTCTCTCTCTGGTGGTCTTGCTTTTTTAACCTTTTTTTTCAATTTTTGTTCAATAGTGTGCAGTAAGTATCACTTTTTGGTACTCTGTCATTGTCGGGTGCTTCTTTGCATGCTATTTCAGTTTGTGGAGGTGTCTGCATGATGACTCTGCGTAAGTACCATATTGTGTGAAAAAAAAAATTAAAGCACAAGGGGGAATCTTAATCCTCTGGTAATGCCCCCAATGTGTGGCACACTGGGAGCCCACCCCAGTGTGCCACCACTCATAGCAAGCTGAGCATGTTAACATGTTAATCATCCCTCCCCACAGCCATTGTGTGTCACACTGACAGCCCATTCCAGTGTGGTCAACATCATCCCCCCAAAAGTCATGGGGCACACTGGGAGCCCACCCCACTGTGCCCAACGTTTGTTTTATTTCACCTGTAAAGAAAGAAAACCATTCCGTGGTGCAGTATTGTTTTTTTTTTTGTACCTGAAAAAAGAAAACTGTCCTTTGTCCGCTGTGCCCCCCTTCTCCAACCTGCACCCACCCTCTGTGCACCACACCTCCTCACACCCCCTTCACCCCATACTTACCTCAGAAGGTCCAGTGCTGCGATCTTCGGTGGAGAGGGAACACGTCTGGACTCTTCAAAGCCGAACTGCAAACTGAAGAAATGCCTGTAAGCTGTATAATGGCATCAATTGGGGGGTTTCAACTTAGGTGGATATCTTAGCCATTATTTTTTAATTTTGGCTCCAAATTTTCAACATGGTGTTCTTGGGACCCCAACTCATGAACACATGCACTGTCATCTTGTTATTCAGTCCTGAAAGATGATTTTGTGGTCACAGTGTAGAATCACCTTTTTTGATTGAGTAACAAAATAACAGTGCCACTGTTCATGAGGTGGGGTCCCAAAAAGCCTATGTTGCAGATTGGTGAAAAAATTCCAAAAAAATGACTGCGTCACAAGCATGTGTTGCACAGTTTCCACGCACGCTCTTAACTTTGACAATTTTTAATATTTTTACTTAAGATTTTCAACATTGTCATTCTTTCACACCTCCTTATGAACCGTACAGCTATCATTTTTCACATCCTGCCTGAAATGTGTTTTTGCACATCTGGCACAAAATGGTGCGGTCACTGTGATAAATCAACTTTCAGGACAGATTAACAAAATCACAGTGCCACTGTTCATGAGCAGAGGTCCCAAAATGCCTATGTTGAAAATTTGGTAAAAACAATTCCCAAAATAATTGCATTGTGGGCGTGAGTTGCGCATTTTCTATGCACGCTCATGACTTCACCAATTTTTTATATTTTCACTCCAGATTTTCAACATTGCCATTTTTTTACACCTTCTCATGAACAGTAAAGCTGTCATTTTCCACATCCTGCCTGAAACATGTTTTCGCACCTGTGGTGCCAAATGGCGCAGTTGCTGTGCAAAATCACCTTTCACCTAACAAACTGATAGTGTCACTGTTCATGAGGTGGGGGTCACAAAAATCCCATGTTGAAAATGTGGAGTGAAAATACCAACAAAAGCCTGGGATGTTAGGATTTCCAACCATAACACCCTACCCTGTAGAGACTGACAGGTATCAGGAGTGTGACTTGTGATTGTCGGCTGCAATGCTCAAGCCATTCCACCCCCGGCCCCACCCTGCAGCCAGTGACAGACATTGAGGTGTGCCTTGGACTCTTTGGCTACAAAGTTCACCCCATTCTCCTATACTGCACCCATCTCAGTGTATTTCCTTATGGAATGGGGTGAGCATAAGGCCTGAAGACCCCAAGGCACACTGCCACACTTCCATGCTTGCAGGCGGGTAAGTGAAGTAGCACGGCGTTATTGCAGACAACCCAAAGGCACACCCCAATGCCTCTCAATCTCTGCACGGTGGGGGTGGGTTTGGCATCAGTCCAATATTTCACTGCCATTCCGATTATGCATCTCTCTAACTCTTGTACTACCAATGCCAGTGCCAGTAAGACAACATTCAGCATTGACAAGTGCTTGTTTGTATATGGGTGTGACACCAGCTAGGCTGCAATCTTCTGGGATTTCAACACTCTTCAGTGACCTACCGTAAAGAACCTTTAGCCAGGCCAGTTAGCACATTTGCTAATTCCTTGAGCATACGTGGGTGCAGGCTGTCAGGCCCAGGGGACTTGATGGTTTTTAGTTTCAAAAGTTTCTCTAGGACAGTGATTTTACTAAGTCAATTACATCACTGTGCCTATGTTCTGTACATGTTTTGTAACCTACTAGAATGAGTAGCAAGAAAAGGAGGTGCTTAAGGGAGACTATGAGATGAATGAAGTTGATAGAGGGGAAGGAGAGTGAGGGAGAAAGAGGCAGAAAGGAAGGGCAGAGGCCCCTGAGTGTGTCAAGATTGATCCAGGTGGTAGGGAGAAAGTTGCACCCAAGAGACCATGGGGTGTGATGGAGGGGGAAAGGCCAGTGGAAAGTAGGGTGGGAGGGGGATTAGGGGAAGGAGAAGAAAAGGACGGGAGGAGAAGGAAGATGGGGAGGGAGGAGAGAGGAACTAGGAGGGGGAGGAGAGTGAGGGTAACTAACTAACAGCATGATGGAGAGGTGATAAGCAGTTGCCTTGAGTAGTTGAGCTGGGATATGGAAGCTGTTAAAGCAGAAGGATGTACCAAAGGGAAGATCTGAATGATCTGAGGGTGTGGGGATGTAATAAACTCATGAGAAGGAGCTGAGATCAGGTGGATGTTGTGTATGAGAGCTACAGTACACCCTGATATGGAGTAAGCTATACAGAGGGACTACACGCGGAAGGGGTAACAATACTATATGAAAATGGAGACATGGGCTGAAACCAAATAGCGAGAACAATATAGGTATCCCTAAGGGAGAGCAGTGCAGTGAGGCAGTAAGGCAATTTAGTAACAATAGCCAGCAACAGACAGTATGATTTGAGCAATAAATTAATGGACTGATTACTGAAACATAACTACAGCATAACTAAATAACTACAGAAACATAACTAAAAAAGGAAATGCTACTAACTAGCAGCAGGCAAAATTATTAGTAGTAAATTGTATAGAGGTTAAATGCTGGGAGGCACTAGTAGTTGCATGAATTATAACTGACAAACATCACCATTGCAGTACAATACTGGTAAGCATGAGCTAAACACAGATCAGATACCTTTAATCCTCCCTAGGCACAACATCAACAGAACTGTGGCATACTGTAGTTGGAACAAGCAATAAAAAGACCTACAGGCTACAGGATGGGAATAGGGCAGAGTCCCTTCCCATCATTGTATCTCCCCTCTGGTAACTCTCCTGCTGTGCATATTCACACGGGACTGTATAGAGGCACAGGTGTTAAGACAAGCACTGAGAATGCTGATTGCAGGGACTGTCAGCTGGCTATCAGGCTGGATGCAGGAGGAGTTATTGGATCAGGCTGACTGTCGACCTTCAAGTGATGACAATGGCATCCTTGTCATGGCAATTTCTCAGTAGCTGGAACTGGCTACAGCGGTTGGGGCTTAGTCTCTCCTCCTGCACGGGGGCTAAGAGTGCTGATTTCAGACTTTTAAAGTTATTTAAAAGCAGCTTCTGCTGCTTTTAGGTACAGGCAACTGGAGACTGGGTTGGATGCAGGGTGAGTCAATGGATCAGGCTACCTCTTGAACAGTGTTGGGTAAGTTACTTTTTCTATTACTTTTGGAAACTTGTTCCAGAAAGCTCTATGTAGTCACTAGCAAGGATGAAGAAGTACTAGAAAAAGTAATACACCTTACAGTTACAATTATTTATGTTGTTTTATACAAAAGAAATACGTAACTATAACTGATTGCATTTATTTGAAAGTAACTAGTAACTAACCTATGACTTTCAAAAAATGTAATCTGTTGTTATCTATTCATTTTGTATGGTTTTTGTATAAAAAGAAATAAGTAACTATGTTTGTAAGGTGTATTACTTTTTCTAGTACTTCGCCATCCTTGCTAGTGACTACACAAAGCTTCCTGTAACAAGTTTCCAAACATAATAGAAAGTAATAGAAAAAGTAAGTTACCCAACACTGCTCTCGACTCCTTAGGTGGTGACAGTGGCATCTTCCTCATGATGAGAGTAACCAAGCACTTTGCCAACAAACACAACAGTAGATAAAGATGAGCTACTCCAGGGAATGAAAGTCCAGCTATGTAATATAATGTTCTTTCTTCACCTGTCACAGCATCAGAATATTGAATTTCCTCCCTAATTTTGCCCACTCCCTATCATTCTACTCCTTTTCACTTTGAAGTCCTTACCCAGTCACAAAGCACATACCAGACAGTATAGCCTAGAGGTTATAATAATGAGCTGTGAATAAGAGTGATCCATCTAGCAGACCTTGGTTTGATTCCCACAACCTCAGTTTGCAGACTAAATAAATCATATAAGTTCTCTAGTGCTTCCAGGTTGCCCCTAACAACAGGCCTTGTACCCCATGGGCCTTATACAATTACCAAACAATAAAACAAGATGATTGTTTGGAATCCTACCTTGGCTTTTCATTCCACATATGCTGCTGTTTACTAGTTTCATATGTGTTGCTGCTTAGCAGTTTGTTTCTCAGGTAATGGCAGAGATGTTGACACAGCCCATATCATCTGCATACCTATGATGCATTGCTTGCAGCTCATGGAGCAAATGTGTTGTTAAATGTGGTAAAAAAATAAATAAAAAATAAAACAGATGTTGTAACATATGCCTGCACTCACTGATCACTTTAGGGAAGGAACTGTGTTACTTTGCTTGCTTGGATGTTGGATACTAAAGCATTTTGGTGATTACAGGAGAATTAAACAAGGCTCAACACATATACTCCAGAAATCCAATATATGTTTACTCGTAAAGCATGCAGATAAAATGGCAGTAGTGTGTACTGTGAGAGGTCAGGTGGGGGGCATGGCTCTTCTTCACCTATCACAGCTCCAGGGTACTGAACATCCAGCTAATTCTGCCCACTGTATGCCTTTGTTCTGCTGTTCCCTCTGAATTCTTTCTTAGTCACAATGAGAATGCAAGGTAGAAGGCTGTCTTATGGTACTGCCAATTTTTGCTTGAAATATTGCCTATGTTTTTTTATTTTACATATGCTATTTATTTATTTATAATTAATGGTGACCCCCTTTATCGCACTGTTTACTGGTATCTTTCAGACGGTGTAATGACCTGAAAACTGGTTATTATGGCATTTGCTTTTAAGTCTTGCTTCACTCAGATCGTTCTGCAACATTATTGGCCCTTATTCCCTGAGTGAGCTGGCTGAACACTTTCAAAACATGGCAGGTGGCTCCATCTCAACGTACCGATGACCCACTACAGCAACTGAGTCAGAGACTTTCCCCTTGTAAGTCTCTACAGGCTATTTACTTATTATATTTATCTGGTTGATCCTGCTTTTTAAACTATTAAAATGTATCTTGTTGAGCCTTCTCTGCGCTTGGTTCAGTCGGGAAACCATGAGTCTGACCGAGAGCAATCATCTGAAGCAGTGTAACTGACTTCTGAACTACGATGTAAAGCAGTTCAACAGTTTTATTTTTAAAGGAAAAAGAAAAAACACCACACAAAATAAAACAGTCTCCTTATTGGACTGGGAGACTGCGTACAGTGTGTGTGTGTGTGTGTGTTTGTGTGTGTGTGTGACAGGAAGAATGTGTACAGACTGTGTGTGTGTGTCTCTGTCACAGAACTCCCTGCACCAGTAATTATAAACAAGCATTTTTCAATGCCGAACGTTGATTGCGTTGGTCTGTTGAGCTTGCTCACTGGCCCTCTGTCAGTCGCTCAGTGTGTTTCTTCCGGTACTGCAGGCTGCTCTTTTGCACTGAGCTCCTGCCTGCATTGGCACCTGTCTCTGCCCACAAAGAAATCCATAGCTGTCCCGGCAGAGCTCCATTGAGGTCTCTCACTCCCCCTGTGTTACTCACTCATTCTGTTTCTCCTGGCGCTGCAGGCTGCAATTTTTTTTTTTCAGTTCAAAGTTTATTCACCACATTTTCCACAAAACAGGAGGCAGTAAAATCATTTAAACATGAGATTTATAAAATAAAACCGTACTTCCCCAAAACCCTCCCTCCCTCCTCCCCAAGCACAGCAGTCCCTTTCTATAGTGTTATCACAATCTAACTGCATTAACCAAAGGTAAATAAGTCAATAACCTCAATCACACATTATTCCACAGCCATCATAATTAGAGTGTGAAGGGGTTCCCAAATAACCTTATACCTGTGTAACCTATTTTGAAGGCTAGCAATAGCCTTCTCTGAACGCAGATTTGCTATGATCTCATGTATCCACTCCTGGCAGGTTGGACAGGTCCCTGCTTTCCAATGCTTAAGAATAATTTTTTTGACTGAAAGTGCAACCATGGACATATGAAATCTCCGGATTCTGACGTTGATGGAAGATAGATCTCCCAGCAGGCAAATGTCAGGAGTAAAATAATCCTGTAAACCCAATAAAGGATCCAGGTTGGCTTTTATAAGCTCCCACAACTACACTATCCGGGGACATGACCAGAATAAATGAAGGAGTGATCCTGCATCCTGGGAACACCTATTGCACCTATCAGTATCGAGAAGGCCCCATTTCACCAGTTTGACTGGAGTATAATACAAATTATGTAGGATGTGAAATTGCATAAGACTTAATCTATCTTGGGATACATATTTATGACAATACATCCAGAGAGTCGGCCAATTAAAAATGTATTGGGGAAAAAATTAAACCCAAAAGTTAGTGGGGCCATTACCACATCCAAACTGCCATCGGTACAACACTTGATGTATCTTAGAGATCACCCCTGAGGAGTCGAGAAGAGAGGAGAGTTCAGGTACCAATGCGAAGGCCGTTGGGTGGGGTGGAATGGTACTGAGAATCGTGGTTAGCAAATGCCTCAGTTGGATCACCTTAAAGACCTGAGACCCCAGAATATTGAACTTATTGATAAACTCAGTGAATGAAAGTCAAGCCCCAGACTCACCCAAAAATGAGGAGACTATTCCCTTTCCTAACTGAGACAATCATAAACGTGAAATTTTCTGCTTAGTTATGGTAAAGACCAGGGAATTCCAGATAGATTGAGCGAGATCTTTACTTTGATTATATCTCAGAAAAGAGCACAGTTGCGAATGTACTCTTATTGAGGTCATGATAGTGGGACATTAGTTAACATTCTGTAAATGAGAAATTTTTAGATAAAACATGGTCGAGGGGTCCATGTTCATGGATTGGAAGAAGTCTAATTCAATCTTTAGCCAATCCGGTCTCATGTTATATGGGCCCAGCCTTACCCATCTCAGGTACTTAGCTAGATGACTAGCCCAGTAATAAATAGGCAAGTAAGGAATCCGCAGTCCCCCCTCATTTTTGGGTGCAGCTAGTTTGTGGTATGTCAACCTAGAGGTCTTGTTAGACCATATAAACTTGGTAAAAAGTTTATGCATTTTCTGAAACCAAGCTAAAGGGACAAAATAGTTAAGGTGTGACAGGGGATAAAATAAATGGTGGAATACATTCATCTTAATTATATTAATATGACCCCATAAAGACAATGGAAGCTTGTTCCATCTCTCTGGGTCTTGAGTGATCCCCTGCGAAAGAGGCTCCAGATTTTCTTTAAACCACGAAGAAGTATTACGCGTTAACTTTATACCTAAATACTTAATAACCCGGGGTGACCAGCATAATCCCAGAGAGATAATATCAGCCTTGAAAACCTTATGGTTAAGAGTGAAAAAGGATGTCTTATTGGGATTTAACTTATAATTGGAAACACTACTAAATCTGTTAACCTCTCTTAGCATATTCAGGATAGATATTACCGGATTAGCCAAACGTAAAAGGAGATTGTCAGCGTATGCTGTTATTTTCACTACCTCATTCCTAATGGGAATACCTTGTATTCCTTTATTATTGAGAATATGTTGAATAAGGGGTTCCAGATAAAGATTGGAAAGTAATGGAGAAAGGGGGCATCCCTGCCTCGTACCTGACCATACGTGAAGACTTGGAAGGTCCCTCCTAAATTCTTACTGAAGAGACCAGTATATTGCCCTGATCCAATCTATGAACATGGAAGGAATCAAATGCCTTGAGGGCTAGGAATAAAAATTCCATTATTGTCGAATGCCTTCTCGGCGTCCAGGGAGACCAGCCCGCGGGAAAGGTAGCATCCCTGGACTCCGGGAAGACATGCGAGGTACGAGGTGATCCGAGGATGCACGCCCTCACAACCCACTCTGAGACATACCGAATCAGATCTGGAAGGACCAGGGTTAGTCTATCTGCCAATATCTTTGAAAGAATTTTGACATCTTGATTCAGCAAAGATATTGGCCTATAACTCTGAACCAACTCTGGGTCCTTGTCCAGTTTAGGTAACAGAACTATCAGAGCTTCAAACAAATGTGTGTCTGCTGTCTCACTGGAAAGGATATGTAGATAGAGATGATGCAACACAGGTAGTAACTGATCTCTGAAAACTTTATAAAATAAAGCCGAAAACTCATCTGGTCCTGGGACTTTATCCGAAGGCAAATCCTTTATAACGGCCGCTATTTCTTCCTGTGATACAGGGGAAGATATACATTTCTTTTGGGGGTTAGATAGTAAAGGGAGACATGCTTCCCTGAGATACTCCTCTAGCTCTTCTATGGGTGGAGGGCTGTCCATATCCCTATATAATTGCTCATAAAATGTAGCATATTCCTGGCCTATCTCTGAGGGGGATACTCTCAGGGTCCCATCTGACTGCGACCGAATTGAGGGTATAAATCTTGTTGATTCTTGTTGCTTTAAACGTAAAGCCAGTAGGCGCCCCGCTTTTTCTCCTTGATCTGTAAAAGTGGCCTTAGTACGAATAATAGCCAGTTCTGCCTTCTCTCTTAACATTCCCAAATATCTATCCTTATTTACTAATAATTTCTGTGATTCCTCTTGGGAAATTTTATCTGGCTGTATAGTTTCTAAATCCCGTATCTGGGACAATAACTCCGTTTCCTGAACTCTCTTCCTCTTTGTAGCTAGACTAATGAAAATGCCCCTTATATAGGCCTCAAAGGCTCCCCACAAAATATCCGGCTTTGTAATATCTATTGGGTTGGTGGAAAAAAAGAAATCTATCTGATCTTTCACCAATCCACGGTACTTTTCATCTTTTAGTAATTGTTCATTTAATTTCCATCTGGTCTCTCTCTTGGGGACATTAAGGAAAGCCAGATTACCCAACACTAAAGAATGGTCATATATTGGTCCCGGCTGGATCGAGGCAGACAATACACCCGGCAAGAGCGCATGAGAAACTAACAGCTAGTCAATGCGAGACTGCGTGCCATGTACTGGTGAACTGTAAGTGTATTCCCTGATGTCGGGATGTATAACTCACCAGGCATCACACAACCCACATTGGTCCATCATTTCCTTAAAGGCCCTATGCCCAGGGGACAGTCCCCTTGACCCAGGGCTCGATCTGTCAATATTAGGGTCAGAAATTAAATTAAAGTCGCCCCATAAGATAATAGGAGTAGGGAGTATGGGAAGAATTGTGGAGATCAGTTTCGTAAAAAAAGTGGGATCGTCTGTGTTAGGTCCATAAATGCTGCCTAAGACTAACGGCATGGCCCAAATAGTACCCTGAACTAAGACATACCTGCCATCTGCATCCTTAAAAACCTGAAAAGGAACAAATGGAATGTCTCTATTAATCGGGATCATGACCCCACAACTGTTGGTTGCCCCTGAGGCATAGAAAACCCGGCCAATCTGTTGCCTCCGAAGTTGCAATACTTCGGAATCCACTAAATGAGATTCTTGTAAAAACGATATTTGGGCTCGTAACAAGCTCAAGTGCTTGAGTACCTGATATTGTTTAAGTTTTTTCCTAATCCCCTTCACATTCCATGTAGCAATATTAATATTCTGAGCTATCTATAATGTCAAATGTGAATCTAAATAAAACATAAGACATATAATGCAACCATATACCCAGTAATTCTGTTCCCCTGAAACTGCGTGCCAATCTCCCACCCCACAGCCTCCCTTACTAACCCAACTATCCTCCTCCCGCCCAAGTAACTCACCAACAGACCAAAACTTCAACAAATCAGAAAATTATCGAACTCCGCTATTATCGCTAACAACGTTCAGCAACACTCCATTTACTACTCTTCCCCCAGCCCCCCGACAAGCCATCCCCAAACCCTCATTAGGCTTAAATCGATTCCCTTTTTTTTTCTGTTTATTTTTTAATAACAAAGAGAGGAGAAAGATATACATTATTGCCGTAACGACCAATACTGTCGTCCGCCTATCCCTCTATGAAAGGCATTGGGAGTGACCCTGTGTTAGCAAGGCATCTCTGTTAAGAACATCAAAAAGCTTGCTTCACATGTGCCTTGTTTGTGAAGAAGAGGCACCGACCAGTGGGCAATCGAGAATCCAATCACAGCAATGCATACAATTTGTCATTCGGGCCGTTAACTCAGTGAGCTCTCTGGTCCCATAGAGACAGGCCCCATTGCTCCCCTTCTAATCATTGTGTCCTTGCACCAGGAAACCCTCGCTATCTCCAATCCTTAAAACTGGTAATCCTTATTGCATGGAGCACTAGCTCCTTCCTGTGTTGCAATGCAGAAATGCACGCTAATACTTAACAAGGGAAGAAACATCACAGCCTCTATAACTAAGTTCCCCCAGATTATGGTTGTTTATGCCCTGCACAATGTAGCTATAAACCTTTACCAGGCCCAGTCTTATCGTTCTCCCTCAGGGGCAGGGGGGATTGAATAGTACTAGTATTGGAATTGCTCTCCCTAAACGAGGAGATCTAACAATAACATCTTAATTAAATGGAACCCCAGACCCAGACAAAACAAAGATCAAAATCTATCCACAATTGGATTACTATAATAAAAGGAAAGTCCCTTCTGCCCTTTATTCGGGCTTAGATGAGAGTCCAACTTTATTTAACAGCGCTCCTCCCCAGTGATTCCTTCGAGTAATTGCCCACGCTTGTCAGGAAGTCCAGAGGCCTCTCATGTATCTCTAAAGAGATCTGGCAGGGATACTTTTAAGCCGGTAAATGCCGCCTCGGGATCCTCATAAGTAGCCCAGGAACCGGCCACCTGTACCTGTAGTCTGGCCGGGTATCCTATACGGAATTTAAGTCTAGCAACAATGACTTTTGAGACCACCGGATGAAATGCAGTGCATTTCAAGCAGACTGAGTCCGGTATATCTTGCACTATCCTGAGCTTGACTTGTTCCCAGCGAACTTCCTGGAGTTCTCTTACTTTATACAGAAGTGTTACCGCTCTAAAAGTTTAAAAATGGCAAATTATGGAGCAGGGCATTGCTCCGGGGAGGAGCTTGGTCTTAAAGATCTGTGGGCTCTCTCAATAATATATTTGGCCCCAAATGGAAAGGGCCAGCAATCTTCTCCACCAGCTTCTGGGCAAAAGCAATAGTATTCTGACCCTTCTCTCCCTCCGGTATCCCGAGGATCATTACGTTGTTTCTCCGACTGCGACCTTCAAGGTCTTCAAGTTTAGCTTCAAATCGGGACAATTTCTGGTGCATAGCTGCCATCCCGGGCTTGAACCTATCCACTTGCTTCTCTAAAGAGGAAATCCTGGTCGAGTTGTCTGAGGTAGCAAGGGTAACCTCTTCCAGTTTCCTTGTGAATGACTTAATTACTGATGCCATTTCTTTAATCTCGTCCCAGAATGGTTTAAACTCTTCCAGGAATTTACACAATGTGAGCGGCTCCTGATCTGCACCTTGATTCGAGGCATCCCCTTTCTCCGTTCCACTCGAGGCCTGGGATTTTTGGGGGGCCTTGTCTGGAGTGACTGGTGGGGTGTGTTTCTGCTGTTGCTTTTTCATGTAGACGTCCATTCTCTCTCAAAATCACCCAGCAAGGGCACAAAGTTGTAAGAAACCAGAATAACTCAAACTAATGGGGTTTGAGATCGAGAAACTATAACAAATAGTGTTTTTAAAGAGACGGGAGGCTGGAGCTACACCGAGGAGTGACTATCCGGTAGCTTGCATCACGTGGTCCCCGCAGGCTGCAATTTTGTACTGGGCTCCTGCCTCTGTTGGCACCTTTGTCTGGCCACAAAGAAGTCTGCAGCAGTCCCAACAAAGCTCCGTTGAGCTCGCTCACTCCCCTTCTCTCACTCACTCATTCTGTTTCTGCCAGCGCTGCAGGCTGCCCTTTTTTATTGGGCTCCTGCTTGCGTTGCCTCCTTCTTCTGCCCACAAACAAATTTGCATCAGTTACAATCGAGCTCTGTTGGGCTCACTCACTCCCTCTCTCTCACTCACTCATTCTGGTTTCCTCACCACTGCAGGCTGCCCATTTGTACTGGGCCCCTGAGTGCATTGCTGACTTTTTCTGCCCACAAACAAATCTGCAGCAGTCCCAACAGAGCTCCATTGAACTCACTCATTCCCCCTCCCTCACTCACTTGTTCTGTGTCTCCTGCCGCTGCAGGCTGCCCTTGTGTACTGGGCTCCTGCCTGCATTGGTGGCTTGTTCTGGCCAGAAAGAAATCTGAAGCAGTCCCAACACAGCTCCATTGAGCTCTCTCACTCACTCATTCCGTTTTGGCTGGTGCTGCAAGCTGGCCTTTTGTACTGGGCTCCTGCCTGCGTTGCTACATTTTCTGCTCACAAAGAAATCCGCAGCAGTCACAATACAGCTCCATTGAGCTCGCTCACTACTGCTCTGTCACTCGATTGTTCTGTTTCTCTTGGCGCTGCAGGCTGTGCTTCTGTACGGGGCTTCTGGCTGTGTTGGCACCTTTGTCTGTCCACAAAGAAATCCACAGCAGTCCTGATGGAGCTCTGTTGAGCTCACTCAGCGCCTCTGTCTCACTCACTTGTACTGTTTCTCCCACCGCTGCAGGCTGGCCTTTTGTACTGGGCCCCTGCCTGCATTGATGCCTTTTTCTGCCCACAAAGAAATCTGCAGCAGTCTTGACAGTGCTCCGGTGAGTTCGCTCACTCCCCCTCCATCACTTGCTCTCTCGTTCTGTTTCTCCCAGTGCTGCAGGCTGCCCTTTTGTACTGGGCTCTTGTGTTTGGGGCCTTTTTCTGCCCACAAAAAATCTGCAGCAGTCCCGACAGAGCTCAGTTGAGCTCAGTCACTCCCCCCTCTCAGTTGTTCAATCTTAATCTGTCCCAAACAGTGATTTCCCACAGCGACCATGGTATTCTCCGTCAGGAGTGCAAAAACATATTTTAGCCAAGATGTGAAAAATGGCAGCTGTACTGTTCATAAGGAGGTGTGGAAAATGCCATTGTTGAAAATGTGGCATGAAAATATTACAAAATTGCGAAGTTAGAGATTGTGTGAAACAGTTCAACACAGCATAACACAAGTCATGTATAGGTTCATCACCAAATTTTCAACATAGGCATTTTAGGACCTCTGCTCATGAACAGTGCTACTGTCATTTTCTTAATCTGTCTCAAACAGTGATTTCCCACAGCGACTGCATTATTCTGCGCCGGAACTGTGAAAACACATTTCAGTCAGGATGTGAAAAATGACAGCTGTACTGCTCATAAGGAGGTGTGAAAAAATGCCACTGTTGAAAATCTGGCATGACAATATTACAAATTTACAAGGTTACAAGAGTGCATGGAAAATAAATTCACCCTTGTAACACAGTCATTTGATGGGCTATCATCACCAAATTGTCAACACAGGCATTTTAGGACCTCTGCTCATGAACAGTATCACTCTCATTTTCCTAATCTGTCCCGGACAGTGATTTCCCACAGAGACCACTCTACTCTGCACCAGAAGTGCAAAAACACATTTCGGCCAGGATGGGAAAAATGACAGCTGTACTGTTCATAAGTAGGTGTTGGAAAACAGCAATGTTGAAAATCTGGAGTGAAAATATTATAAATTCGCGAACTTATGAGCGTGCGTGCAGTCCGCGCAGAACGACGTCATAACACAGTCATTTTATGGAGTAACGTTACCAAATTTTCAACATACTCATTTTAGGTCCTCTACTCATGAACAGTGTCACTGTCATTTTCTTAATCTGTCCCAGACACTGATTTCCCACAGAGACTGTGCTATTCTGAGCTGGAAGTGTGAAAACACATTTTTGCCAGGATGTGAACAATGACAGCTGTGCTTTTCACAAGGAGGTGTAAAAAAATGTCAATGTTGTAAATCTGGTATAAAAATATTGCAAATTCACGTATTTACGAGCATGCGTAGCAACTGCGCAATGCACACTCGTAAAACAGTCAGTTTTTAGATTTTTCCACAAATTTGCAACATAGACTTTTTGAGAGCCCACCTCATGAACACTGGCATTGTCATTTTGTTACTAGGCACCGAAAGGTGATTTCACGCAGTGACCGCAAAATCATCTTTCGGGCCGATTAATGCCATGGCAGTTTGAGAATTCATGAGGAGAGGTCCCAAAAACCCCATGTTGAAAATTTGGTGCCAAAATCCAAAAAATGACTGAGATATGCATTAAAGTTGAAAAAACCCTATTTCTACCATTATACAACTTACCGGCATTTCCTCATTTCACGGTCGGCTTTGAAGAGTGCAGGCGTTATCCCGGTCCACCGATGACTGTCGTGCTGGACTCCAGAGGTAAGTATGGGGTGAGGGGGTGTGTGGGGAGGCAGGGTCCACAGTGGGTGGGTGCAGGTGGTGGGAGGGGGGCCAGGGAGACTGCGAGGGACAGTTTTCTTATTTCACAGGTTCACAAACAAAAACACCATCATGGGACAGTTTTTTTCTTCACAGGGGCATTAGGCACGCTGGAGTGGGCTCCCAGCGTGCCACCTGAGTGCTTTTTTGGGGGGGCAGTAGCCAACAGGGGATTGGGCACCCCTGTCAGCACACAAGTAAAGGGGAGGTTCACATGATGCAGATGGGGATTGGGCACCCCCGTTGGCACACAAGTAAAGGGGGGTATCACATTATGCAAACTGAGATTGGGCACCCTGTTGGCACACACAATGGGGGGGTGTTTGGCATAATGCCGACGGGGAGTGGGTCTCCCGTTGGCACAATCAACATTGGGGCTTGGGCCAGTGAAGCTGATGGGGATTGGGGCACCCGTCAGCAACTAAACATGGTGGGGGGGTGATATCGTTTGTGAACATGGCGGCAAGCAGCCGCCATGTTCACAAACAATATCAGGGTTTTTACATCCCGCCCTGCAATGACAGGTCACTCCCTCATTGCAGCGAATGGCTGATGCTGCAATGACGAGATGGCCCCTGATTGCAGCGGCTACTTTTTTAGAAAGTTGTGGCACGCTGGCTGAACTAGTGTCAGCAGCAGCATGCCACATCATTGGGGGAAGTGGGACAAGCCTTTGCAGGCTGTGGGGGCATTGGCCACAACAGTGCCATGCATTCACAACCTGCTTGTGGAGAAAGCTGACGAAACATGTTTCTTGCGCATGCGTGCAATCAACATAAAAATAATGTCTATACAACTGTTGTTAAGGATTTTTTTTACACCCCCCCCGTGTGTGTGATGACATCATAAAACTCTCAAGCTTCGTTCTCAAGGTTTATGAGTCATTACACATCTCTGGTGTGTAAAATAAAAATCCATAACACACAGTTGCATAGCCATTATTCTCAATAATTTTTTTAAGGTTAATCAGGTTTCCTTTATTTTCAGAAAAAGATAAATTATTCAGCTTCATAATGTTACATTTGAAAACAGGCATTTGAAGTGATTGGTAACTATTCTGAGATAAGGCAGTATACTATAGAACTGACAAAAGGAAAATAAGGGTTATCGCTTAGAGGGTATTTATGCTGTTGCTATAAGTTGGTAACATAAAATGAAAACAATACTGAGCTTGGGATAAGTACAAAAACCAAAAAGATTTCTAAAATGATATACTCATATTGTCATATGATACCCAATATTTTTTTTGTACACATTAAAGTATAGCCATCTACCCTGTATTAAGCTAAGAAAAAAACTATAGATATGTGTAGTGATGTAGTGAAACATATACTGTACTCTCAACTATCTACAAAACACAGTGCAACCAATGGACTAAGATCTATGGATATATCATTGAAATTATTCTTCTAGGAGTACTCCTAACCCAGCTCAGTCAAAGTTCCAGAGCAAGCCAGAGCAGGAGGAGGGGTTCATAGGTGGGGGGTATCCTCTGTGCTGTGTGTATCCAAGGGAGAACCCTGTAGCCTTTATCCTACTTGTGTTCTAAGGGGAGGAAGTGCGATTCCTGTTGTGTGGGTGCCCATGGGTAGGGTATCCTGAAGGTATGTGTGGAAGGTGGACCATGTTTTTTCATCCAGATCTTTAGCATGACTAGCCAAGAGAGAGTCTTTTATATTGGGCCAGTTGTGCCATACCATTCAGAAACTCCTGGAGAGGTGGGATTTTAGTGGTGCATCACTTGTCGAGTAGTTGGTGTTTCTCTTCAATACTGGCTAGGATTACTAGGTTGTATTGATACTTGTTTAGGTGGGGTACCTCATGTTTAGTCCTTAAGAGAAGGAGACTGAGTATCAGAGGAACTGGAGTTTGTAAACTATCTTGAAGAATTACTAGTATTTTTTTTTTTTGGTTTAACCAGGTATAGCACACTAAGCTGAAAGCTTTTTTACAGGAGCGACCTGGGAGCACAAGGAGGTTAAGTGACTTGCTCAGGGTCACACAGTATGCAAGTGGAAGCTGTGGGATTCAAACCCAGGTCTGGTCTGCTGGATGTCAACAGATTTGCAGCTCAGAGCCTTAGACCACTGCGCTATACTGCCTCATTTGTCACCAATATGGTATGATGTAAGGGCACGTCCATAGAATATGATGAAGATCCCCTCCAGATTGGATGTATTTCTAATGTGCATTTGTTGAGAGAAGATGGGCAGCATGTAACACTGAAGGCATCCAATAACAACACTGTAGGACTTTATTTTGTATAAGACTGCTGCTGGTATTTCTGGCTGGGGTTTGAGTAGTTTTCCAACACGCTGATCATTCCGTGTCATCCTGAGTTTTCTCTAGAATGTTTTCACAGTAAGTATAGGCTGGCCTTGTTTAATCGTGAATGTCATCCCAGAATGTGGTATATTCAGTATGCAGCTCGCTACTCCTCTTTTTTTAGCTTGGTTATGCATTTCTTGACACCCCCCCCCCCCATTCTTTAGCTAGTTTTTGGATTCTATATCAGTTAGCTTGGTTTCTTGTAGGAGGGCTAGTTGTGTATGCAGCCTACCGAAGTGATTTAAGACCTGCTTGCACTTAAACAGGGAGTTTAAGCCTCTTGCATTCCATGTATGAAATCTAAGATCCAACATTATGGTGGCTGAAATAGATTATTCAAATGAAAATGGATAACAAACAAAAGGTAAGTTAGGAGTACATGATATAGAAAGGTACAGTTATTAGGCAGGGAAATCACTTCAGGAAGCCCCCATCCAAATTCTGTCTGACTTGGGAAAACCTTTGAAGTACAAGGTTCAACTGAAATTGAGGTCCACTGTGTGAAAACTGAAACAGTATAAAAGAACTATATACAAGAAAACATTTCCACAATTTGTTTGAAAAAGCAACAGATTCAAGATACATATTAGCAAAAGAGGTTATTTATATTGAGTAAGTACATGGGCACTGAGATTTAGACCAGGTGCCAAAGGGCACCTCATGGTCTCTTGTGTACCACCGAGTGTGGGTATTGACTGGAGCTGAAGCTGGAGTGAGTAGTGTCCAGCTAGATGTGAACGGCAGAGGTAATCTGCTACTGCAGATAACAAATTCAGGGAGACAGAGACTCCCCACCAGCTCTCCTCACTAGTAATGAACTTGAGGCACTAATAGACCAATCCAGTGATCTATGCTGCTGGATTATTGACCAGTGACCTGGAATACTAATCCTCTTAAAGGAGGTGAGAAAAAAAAATTGGACATCCCAGTTTTCAACATACCCAACTCTAGAAGTCCTGTGGCCAGTTACTGGTACTTGTATGTCCCACAGGGTACAAACATACAGATAAAATGCGAAAAAGGCCTCATGGGGTAAGATACCTAATAATTTAATATCAGTAGTGTAAGGCCTCTAGAGAAGTAAGTAAGGGGGGAGGTTAAGAGGAGGGGTATAGTAATAGGGAAGCATAGTCTAAAGGATTGTATGTTAAAAATAAAAGCTCTGAGAGGGTGGTCTCTATCCTCTATAAGCTGAGCTCCCATATATTCTGGAGATGTCATTAGTGCTGTATTGAACAGAGCATCTGAGCCACCTTATGAGTATCTCTGGCAGAGGTGAGAGACACACCCTATCTGCAAAGGTTAAGATAGCTGGCCACAAGTGTAGGAATGCTGAAAGATAGGGTATAGCCAACTACCAGGTCCACACATAGAAACACAGAAACAGAATTTGATGGCAGATAAGGACCACTTGACTCATCCAGTTTGCCCATTTCCCTACCTAACGGATAAGCTGCAGATACTAGTTAACCAACAGCCTACTTCCTCCTACCACCAACCCCTAGAATTGCCTTCTGTCTGTCCCATGAATTCTTGAATTCCCCCACCGTTTTTTGACTCCACAACCTCTATAGGAAGGCCGTTCCATGCATCCACAACCCTCTTCATGAAAAAATACTTCCTCGCATTACCTCTGAGCCGCCCCCCTTCTATCTTCAAATTGTGCCCCCTTGTTCTTGCACATCTCTTTTTCTGACTCTGCCTCTTGGACTTTGTTGATTCCCTTGAGGTACTTGAAAGTTTCTATCTAGCATGCATCTCTCTGGACTGCGGGATGAGGTAGCCAGACTCAGAAGCGGAAATAAACTGGGTCAGGTGTACCATCACTCCTATCCAGAGACCACCCAGTCCAATGCCGCTGCCTCAAAGGATGCCGAGAACGAGGTGCACTTGGATGACAGTGGGCTCAGGGTGGGTTAAGACGGTCAGGCAGATGCACATGCCAGATCCTATTCCACTCAAGAACTCATATGCCACACTGGCAAATGGGGGCAACCAAATAGAGGTACCCAGAGAAGTGGAAGGAAAGGATGTGGAGGTTAGCCAAGGAGGTGATCTCAGTGGGTAGAGCAGTGGACCCCAGAGGAGGAGGAAGCAAATCCTAGTGGAGGACTTCATCATAAGAGGGATCCAGCTAGGAATACAGGAGGGGGTTGGGGAGGACCAGGAGGTGAGGTGCCTACCAGGAGCCATGGCACGAAGGGATGGAAAGAAGATCCTGGGGATCGTTGGGAAGGCAAGACGCGAGGGTGAGCTGGATATCATTATCCACCCAGATACTAATGACCTGGCAAATTGGGAGCCAAAGGAAGTTCATGAAGAGTTTAGGAAATTGGGGAGGGGTCTCAAGCAAGTAGCTACTTCTGCCACCTTCTCAGAAGTACTACCTGCGAGAGGCATGGGAGAGCATTGGGGTGCATGCACCAGGAACTTTAACTCATGGTTGAAGAACTGGTGCTGTGACGAAGGGTTTGGATTCATTGGTCACTGGGGACCCACCTGGAGGGATGGAGGTTTGTTCAAGCCTGACAGCCTGCATCCATCCTGGAGGGGAATCCAAGCACTCAATGATAAGTTTAAATGCTACATTGACAAGCATTTAAACTAGCCAAAGGGGTGGCAGGCCAGCAAGGAGGGTACCTGCTTGCTCAGCCCCACAGCTAGCAGTGGAACCAGTGAACTGGAGGAGTGGATATCTCAACAAAGCAGTGTGCAAAGATGGAGATTAGCGCCCAAGAGGTGGATAGGCAGAAAAGGGGCAAAAATCAGCAGAAGGGCAGACAGCAAGGAGAACCAGGGATAAAGGACAACCAGGGAGTGGGCTGGAGTAGAACAGCTAAACAGTCTAGGGAGGTCAAATCATGGAAAGCCATGTGTGCCAATGCCAGGAGCCTTAGCAACAAGATGGAAGATCTGGAGGCTGTCATGGTGCAGTCAGACCTGGACATTGTGGCCATCATAGAAACCTGGTGTAATGATAACCGTGACTGGGAGATGGCCATTCCTGGCTACAACATATTCAGAAGAGACCGGGCAGGTAGGAAGGGAGGAGGAGTGGCACTGTATGTGAAAAATGACATAAGGGCCACAGAGATCGAGGATGAGCAAAATGGGGGAGAGATACTGTGGGTTAAGCTGGAAAGGAAAATGGGGCCAGCCATCCGCACAGGTATGGTCTATAGACCACCAGCCCAGGAGGAAGAAACAGATAGGGAGCTGATGCTAGCCATCCAAAGGATGGCAGACAAGGGTGAGGTAGTACTGGCTGGAGACTTCAATATTCCAGACATGAACTGGAGCAACCCAGCAGCAGCATAAATTAGGAGCAGATTTATCCTGGACTCCCTTCAGGGTGCCTTCCTCAAGCAACTGGTCATGGAACCCACTTGGCAGAAGGCAATACTGGACCTTATGCTCACAAACAGGGACAGTGTGATGGGGGTAACAGTGGGGGAACATCTGGGAAACAGTGACCACCAGTCATTGTGGTTTGAAATCACAGAAAGAGCAGAACCAAACCACACAAAAACATGTATCCTGGATTATAGGGGGGCAGACTTTGGGAAAATGGGGAGATACTTGAAAGAGGCATTAAGGGGAATGGGGCAGGAATCAGGGGTTGAGGAACAGTGGGCAGTATTTAAAACGGGGATTACAAGAGCAACAGAATTATACATTAAGCAGGTTAGCAAGAGGAAAAGGAAGAGGAGGCCATTATGGTTTTCCAAAGAGGTAGCAAAAGAAAGTGAAAGCCAAAAAGATTGCATTCAGGCAATACAAAAAGACACAGGCAGAAGAGGATAGGGAGAAGTACCAGGAAAACAAAGGGAGGCAGGGAGGTCAGTAAGGGAGGCCAAAGCTCAGACAGAAGAGCACATTGCAAAATCAGTGGGTAGAGGGGACAAAACCTTTTACACCTACATAAGTGAAAAAAGAAAAGCAAAGGGAGGGATAGTGAGACTGAAGGGGGAGGATGGGAGCCACGTGGAGGAAGACAACAGTAAAGCTGACATACTGAACAGGTATTTCTGCTCTGTCTTTACTGAGGAAGAGGAGGGTAATGGGTTTGAAGGGAGTACAAGGGGTGAGAATGGTGCAGAAATGGACACAAGTCTCTTTACACAAGAAAGGGTCCTGAAGGAACTGGAAGTAATAAGAGTTGATAAAGCAATGGGGACAAATGGGCTGCACCCCAGGGTCCTTAAAGAACTCAGAAAGGTGGTGGCTGAACCTCTGGCTATCCTATTTAGCCAATCACTGGAAACAGGGGAGGTACCCAAAGACTGGAAGACAACAGATGTAGTTCCCTTATACAAAAGTGGGAACAAAGAGGAAGTGGGGAACTACAGACCAGTCAGCCTCACCTTGGTAGTAGGGAAGATCATGGAAGCACTACTGAAGGAGAGATTGGTGGAACATTTGGTTGTCAATGGCCTGCAGGATCCAAGGCAGCATGGTTTCACCAGGGGGAGGTCATGTCAGACCAACCTCGTTGAATTTTTTGACTGGGTGACTAGGGAGGTGGATCAGGGGAGGGCAGTGGACATGGCCTATCTGGACTTCAGCAAGGCCTTTGACACTGTGCCACATAGAAGACTATTACACAAACTAGGGAATATGAGTGTTGGCAGGACAGTAGTGTGGTGGGTAGGTTACTGGCTGGGTGGCAGGACTCAGAGGGTGGTGGTAAATGGCTGTCACTCCACAGAGGGAAGAGTGACCAGTGGGGTACCACAGGGATCAGTGCTGGGACTGGTCCTATTCAACATCTTCATCAGTGACATTGTGCAGGACCTAGAAGGCAGAATTTCACTGTTCGCTGATGACACAAAGCTCTGTAACAGAGTAGATTCACCAGAGGGTGTAGACAGAATGAGAAGGGACCTGCAGAAACTTGAAGAATGGTCAAGGGTTTGGCAGTTGAAATTCAATGCAAAGAAGTGCAAGATAATGCATATGGGGCACAAACGTCCTGGCACAATATATCAATTGGGGGGTGAGGATATAGCATGCACCATGCAGGAAAGGGATCTTGGGGTTATCATCTCTGATGACCTCAAGGTGGGGAAACAGTGTGACAAGGCAGCAGGTAAACAAATAGGACGCTGGGATGCATAGGCAGGGGCATCACCAGCAGAAAAAGGCAGGTCATGATTCCACTATACAAGACACTAGTGAGGCCCCACCTGGAGTACAGTCTACAGTTCTGGAGACCTTACCTACATAAGGACATAGACAGGGTTGAGAAGGTTCAGAGGAGGGCAACAAAGATGGTACATGGATTGCATCACAAGTCCTATGAAGACAGGTTGAAGGAATTGAATATGTACTCCCTGGAGGAGAGGAGGGAGAGAAGGGACATGATAGAGACATACAAGTGTCTTACAGGGAGGAACAGGGTGCAAGAACACACTATTTTTAAGTGAAAAAGATGTTCCAGGACTAGAGGGCATGGGATGAAGTTGGAGGAAGGACAATTCAGAGGAAATGTGAGGAAGAATTTCTTCACAGAACGGGTGGTGGACAAGTGGAACACCCTGCCTGAGGAAGTGGTGGGGGCTGAAACAATCACGGGATTTAAGAATGCATGGGATAGACATAAAGTAATTCTGGAGGTCAGGGGTAAGGGGCAACAGAGTTCTAGGAAAACATAAAGTGAAGTTACAAACTCAAATGGGCAGAGTAGGTGGGCCATAGGCCCTTATCTGCCAACAATGTCTATGTATCTATTTATCTATGTCCCCACCGTCCCTCCTTTCCTCAAGGGTATACATATTAAGCTTTTTAAGTCTCTCTTCATATGTCTTCTGGTGCAGACCCTGCACCATTTTAGTTGCCCTCCTCTGGACTGCCTCTATCCTGTCTATGTCCTTGCAGAGACTGGGTCTTCAGAACTGCACACAGTACTCCAGATGGGGTCTCACCAGCTGTCTGTACAGAGGGATAACAACTTCCTGTTTTCTACTGGTGATGCCTCTTCCTATACATCCCAGTATTCCCCAGCCCTCCTTACTGCCCTCTCACATTGCTTGTCCACCTTTAGGTCATCTGATATGACTACCCTTGGATCCCATTCCATTGTTGTTGTTGTTAGTATCCCTCCCCCCATAGTGAACTCTTCCCCTGGGTTCTTGTTTCCCAGGTGCATTACTTTGCATGTCTTAGCATTGAATCTAAGCTGCCATACATTTGACCATTCCTCCAACCTTGCCAAGTCCCTTCTCATCCTTTCCACCCCACCTTGTGTATCAACCCTGTTGCAGATCTTTGTGTCATCTGCAAAGAGACATACTTTTCCTTCCGGTCCCTCAGCAATGTCACTTATAAAGACATTGAGGAGGTCGGTCCTAGAACTAAACCCTGCGGTACTCCACTAGTAATCCCCCTTTCTTCAGATTAGACTTCGTTTACTATTACCCTCTGTCCTGTTCTCCAGCCAATTTTTTACCCTGGCTACCATCTTGGGACCCATTCCAATGAAGGCTAACTTGTATATTAATCTTTTGTGTGGAACTGTGTCAAATGCTTGCTAAAGTCTAGCTATGCCATGTCCATAGCCCCTCCCTGATCTACTACTTTGGTCTCCCAGACAAAGAAATCTATTAGATTCATCTGACATGACCTACCCGCTGTGAATCCATGCTGCCTTGGGTCTTGTGCCCCTCTGGCCTCTAGGTACTCAACAATTCTCTCCTTCAGAAGTGATTCCATCATTTTCCCTATCATTGAGGTCAAACTAACAGGTCTGCAGTTTCCTGCCTCTGCCCTGCTTCCACTTTTGTGAACTGGAATCACATCTTCCCTCTTCCAGTCCTCAGATACCACCCCATTCTCCCAGGATTTGTTAAAGAGGGTAGTCAGTGGTGTCACTAGTTCTACCCTTAGTTCTTTTAGAATTCTGGGATGAATCCCATCAGGCTCCATTACTTTGTCCACCTTCAGAACTCTTTCTTCTGTGAATGGACTGGTATCAACCCCCCTATCCAGAGTGTTTCTGTTGTTGTACCTCCCCTTCTTTACTTGTGAATACTGTGCAAAAATATTTGTTTAGTATCTCTGCCTTTTCACGGTCACCCTCTGCCCACCCCCTTCCCTTTATTAAGCCTCACTATCCCTCCCTTAGTCTTCCTTCGCTCCCTGATGTACCTTTAAAATGTTTTATCCCCTTCTTAACTGAGTTGGCTATCCTTTCCTTGGTTTGGGCCTTTGCTGTTCTGACTGCCTTTCCTGCTTCCTTCTGCTTTAACTGATGCAGTTCTCTGTCCTACTCCTTCTGCGACTCCTTGTACTTCCTGAATGCTATCTTTTTCTCCCTAACCTTTCCTGCCACCTCCTTTGAGAACCATAGTGTTTTTTTACATCATTTTGTTTTGTTTATTTGCTAGTGCATTCCTTAGACACGCACCCATTTTGGCAAAGTCAGCCCTCTTAAAGTCCAGGACCTTTGCCTTTGTATGGCTTGACTCTACTGCTGTGTTTATCGTGAACCATACTGTTCGATGGTCGCTAGTTCCCAGATGGCTACCCACTTCTACATCTGTGATTCTCTCTCTCCATCTCCATTTGAGAGTACCAGGTCTAAGATTGCTCCCTCCCGAGAGGGTTCCAGTACTAGTTGTCTAAGACATGCCCCCTGCAGGGCACCTAGAATGACCCCGCTCTTTGACACCTCAGAGGGCAAGTCCTGGTGAGAGGAAGTCTGTGAAATCAGTTCTTATGTCCAAAGGATTAAGCTCTGTGAGGCTTGTGCTCTGAATCTTGTTAGCTGGCTTAGCTGTGTGTTAGACAGAGCTCCGGAATGAAATCCATAAGTGCTCTCTGCGAACCTGATTGGATATATGAGAGAAGAGAGCTGGGGGGGGGTAAAAACAACATTATGGAGGGAGGTATGTGGTAGTAAATAAAAAATGAAGCATATTATCAGGAAAAGAGAGGACAGAAAAAAGAAGAAAAAACAAAAATACAGGCATAGACAAGAACAGGGGGAACGAAAAGGAAGGGAGGAGTTAGTAGATAGAGGTTGGGGAGGAAGGGGAGATATGGCATTCAGAAAAATGTTTGCTATCTGGCCCCAGATGTGCACAGGGTAGCAAATGAATTATGCCAGAAGCAAATATATGTACTTGCAACTGAAGCCCAATTAATGAGGACATCAGTGAATTTTAGATCTATCAAAAGTATATCCTTGTATTTGATAAGGAGTGGTTGAAACGAAAGATGTTCTATGCAGTCAGGGTGATTTTGGGCATTAATATGCAGCGATGCTGCTATCCTTGCTCTCATGCAGGAATAAGAATGAGGGGAGAGATCGTATATCTCTATTCTAGAAGAGAGAGACCAGTCCTCCAGCTACAGAGAAACAGGAACATAATTTATGCCCTAATAACCAGAAGAAGTTATCTTTTGTATGAGACAGGCAGGCCCTACTTTATAAGATAATCAGGACCTTGTGGTATTGGAGCTGTGCTGAAAGAAGAATTATATATAGCACACAGTGGTCAGTCCAATGGAACACCAGGGCACAGATAATAAGGGCAATTAAAAGAAAACCAAAAAGGCACTCTTTCTGTCTTATTATCCTGCTCCAGAGTGGAAATATGCAGTTTAAGGTGATGAGTCAGTGCATGTAAATGGTAGAGGGATACCTTCCTGGGCACTGGCTGTTAGGAGCTGTACTTACATGTTGGCAGCTGCCAGGGAGAAAAGAGAGTATAATACCTCAGTTCACAGAATAGTGCCAAGCAATAGGTCAAGTTGTGAGAATTGCTTCAGGGTACGATTCAGCGTTGCTTTCTGACAGTTGCACATAGCACTTAGGGAGTTATGGGTGGCCTTTTGTGGAAGTTGCTAAATGTGTTCAGAAGTACCATCTGTGCTTGGTATAGGTTGTTCCGTGGCCTGGGATGTGGTGGCTGGCAAAGGTTGAGTGTTCACTGATTTAGGGAGTTGACTTTCTTCCAGTGGCCTGCTTTTTCTTGAGGGGCTCCGAAGTGGGATAAATCTAGTAGACAACAAGAGGGGCATCAGTTCTTCATCAAGGTGATCAGATGCTTCACTTTTACTATAACTGTGTGATTTGGAGAGTTTATACTTCTGATGTAGGTAGGTAGCATGATGATGATCTCTTCTGCTTCTCTTTTGTTTGGGAGGTGGCTGGTAAGCTCGGACCTCAGTATCTGGATCAGAGGCCCTAGTAGACAAGGCCTCAGTGGCATATGGTGCCAGTTCCATCTGGTCCGGAGAGGAGCCTGGGCTGTCTCTAGATCATAACTTGTCCCTCAAATGTTTAGGTCATAATGCACATGGCCAGTGTTCCGATACATATTTCATGGCAGAATCAGGAATGTAAAAGGTTTTGTAGAAGCCATTGTGACTGACTTTTAACTGTGCAAGTTATCAGATGGAGAAATGTATACCAACATTGTGCAGAGTGCGATGGGCCTAGGTAAAAGCCCTCCTTTTAACCCACAATTTTTTGGAGTAATCAGGAAAAATCATGATTTTCTTACCCTGTCACTCCATTTTGCCCAGTTCTTTGGCCCTACACAGAACATTTTCTTTAACTGGAAAGTGTAGGAACTCAGCAATTATTTGTCGAGGTCTCTCCACTGATTTCAGAGTGGGAGCTAGCAAGCAGTGGGCATGCTCCATATCAAAACAGGGGTCCTCAGGCATCTTTAGTAGGTGTGGCAAGCCATGTTGTAAGAAAGAGATAACATTGTCAAATTCTGCTTGTTATGGGAAGCCAACAAAATGATTATTATTGCAGCAGCTTCTATTTTCCAAGTTGTCCTTTTTATTTTGTAGAGTCTGTATCACTGAGATTTGCTCGTGCAATTGGGCCCATTGATCATCACAGGAGTGCTTGGTGGAGTCAATTTTAGATTCAGCTGCTATGGTGTGGGCATCTAATTGAGAGATATTGTCCGAGTTTAATGCTGTGTTTATTTTAATATCTTTCAGATTGGAGTAGCTGTGCAAACTTTGCCTCCACTTTGTCATCTTGAAAGGCAGATGCCATAATGCTGGAGCACCAAAAGAGAAGCTGCAGGGCTGGGTGATATCCTGAGCTTAACTCTGCACGATTAGAGGTACGATGAAATACATTTTTGTACCTTTTGACAGATGTTGACTGCCCCTTTGCACAATAGGTCATTTGAGGTCAGGAGTTCTGTAGATGGCTGTGGATCTTGGCTGATTCAGAAGAGAGCTGCTGGAGCTAGAGAATTAAGCCTCCATGTTTCCCAAGTGTTAGCTATGCCCCCCCACATATGCTATTTAGCAGTTTGTTTCTAAGGGAACGGCACAGATTTTGCACAACCCATCAATTATTGATTGATTGATTGATTGATTGATTTCAAAAGTTTTACCAGGAAAGATGTACTGAGCTGAAATAGGTAATTTCCCCATGCATTGGGGGGGAGGGGAGAGTACGACAATAAATTATTACAACATTAGGTCAGAAAAAATTTGAAAAACAATATAACAATAAAATAGTAAAACATGAAGAACAAGCTGTAACATAACATGTAAGTGCAGATGATGAAAAAACTGTAGGGTGAACAAGGCACAAGTGGGTTACGCAATGAAATTCAGAAGATGACCAAACTGTGGAGTGGACAAAGCACCACTGAGTACAGCAGGCAGGAAAGAGTGGTTGAAACTTTGGGGGGGGGGACTAGACTGAGCCAGGAGCAGGCAAAAATTAAATGTTTTGCATACCCATGACACAGTGCTCGCAACTCACGGAATTAATGTGTTTATCATACATGGCAAATATCAAGTAAAACAGATGTTCTAACATGTTTCTACATGCATTGATAACTTTTGGTCAGGAACTGTTATACTCTGCTTACCTGTGCTTTGAACACTAACATTAAAGCATTTTGGTTGTTACAATATAAATAAACAAGGGTCACTATTACCACATCAATTCTGGGAATGAAATAAGTACATGTGCTTGTAAAGCACTTGAATAAATTTGTATTAGTCTGACCTGTGTGGTGGTGTTACAGGGTTGTGTTCTTTGGCCGTGTGAACTTCATTTTCCAGTCATATCAATTTCACTATTGTGACTGGGGCGATTTTATTTGTTAATGCATAGTGTGCTATTTATGCCAAACAACTACACAACAAATTCAAGCAAGCCTTTGGCATTGGCCAATGCTTTTTTAAAGAAGGGGCTGGGTGCAGTTGGCAGGCAGCTACTGCAGATAGTGCAGGCAAGCTAGAAACTGTTAAAGGAAGGAGGCGAGGCCAAAAGTGGACCTATTTTTAGTTAGCAAAAGAAGGAAGAGGAAGACGGACTATACTGTGATAGGCAAGCACCTGTTGAAGACAGTACAGCATAGCCAGAGGCACTCAGATAGACAGGAGGCCAGATTCTGTGAAAAGCAAAAACTCAAGAATGATTTGTTTTGAAGGTATGCAGCAGGGCCCATTTGTGGAAGGCAGGTGAGGTGGCTGCTTCAGCCAAAAGTACTGTGGTAATTCATACAGGAAAGATGCAATGCAGACATACTTTTTACTTTAATACAGCAGCAGCATTTATAGCCTTAGGGCTGGATATTCAAACTGCTCCATTCTGTGGCGCAAGCCCTTGCGCTGCTCAAAATAGTTATGCTGGGGTGTGGCAGGGGCAATATTCAACAGAGTTGCGCTATTGAGCAAATTTTTGAATATCACCCCCCAGTCACAGCCACTGTGCATGGCGCATTGGAACTTGCACCACCGCAAGTGGTCAGAGTGGAGCATTCAAGATGCGGTGGCGCAAGTTCCATTGCACCATGCGCAAATTTCTGATATTTATTTATTTTTATTTATTTAGCTTTTATTGACCGGGTAAGTGCACTAGACAAATCCTGCCTATTTTCAGGCATGATCCGGGGAGGGATACAGATGAATGGCAACTGACCTTGAACCAGATTAAGCTGTTGGTGGTATTTTTAGTGAATGAGGAAATTTGGCCAGGACACGGGAAAATCCCTACTCTTTCGATAAGTGCCATGGGATCTTTAACATCCACCTGAACTACCACCAATCCAGGCAGATGGGACCTCGGTTTAATGTCTCATCCGAAGGCGGCACCTCAGAAATATTCAAAGGTGATATGCAAATGAGGCCATAATTCATGCAAAGGCGCGGGGGGCCATTTGCATCTACTATGCCCCATTTGCATGCCATTAACATGCAGATGCGCCCGATCCTGACGACTTGCACCTGGCACTTGCCAGAACTGGCACCCGTCGAGGACGATTACCCTACCTTGATCGTGGCCATAACTGTGTAATCCCCCCACCACCTGACTGGCCCGATCGGGCAAAACCGTAGTAACCCCTCCCCACTAGCCCGATGCTGGCAGAACAGAGTTCAACCCCCAGAACAATATCCTGGTGGTCCAGTGGACCCACGGAAGCCAGATCGCGGCATTAGAGTCACCCCCTTCATTCACATATCTGGACTGCCTTATGCGGTATGGGCTGCATGCCCATTGGCTCTTGCTCTGAACCAATGGGCATGCAGCCCTGACTGATCAGTCGGCAGGCGGCAAGGCGGCAGGTGGGTGGGGTGCTGCCACCCACGCCGGCTGACAGGGGCGGGGTGGTGTGGCTCCATGGGTGGGTGGGGTGGGGCCACTAGATCACCAGGGTACTTGGACCTTGGGGGTGACTCTAATGCCGCTGATTGGGCTTCGCGGTCCACTGGACCTACGGGATATTGTTCTTGGGGGTTGAACTCTGTTCTGCCAGCGATCAGGCTAGTGGGGAGGGGTTACTACGGTTTTGTCCTTGATCGGGCCAGTCAGGGGATTACTACGGGTTTGCAGCGATTTGGGCCAGTCGGGAGGAAGATTACTATGGGTTTACCCGTGATCGAGACCCAGTTGGGGGTTACTATTATGCCCGTGACTGGGCTGCAGGAGCACAGGGAAGAGTGGGGGCCACCCACAGGTGGCAGCTGCTGTGTTGCGCCTTGCAATGCAGCAGCTCACCTGGGTGGCCCTCGACTACTCCTTTTTTTTTTGCTCAAAGTTGTGCAGGCGCAGGTTGGGGGTTGCGCCTGCACAACTCTGCACAGCCCAGCTGAATATCGGGCTGTGCAGTTTATATATGATTCCTCCCCCTCTGGTTGAGCATGCCTTCATTAACATTGCGCTGTTGCTCAGCATGACTTGGGGGGTGCAACTGCCTCCTGCTGAATATGGCAGAATGGCGCAATTTCAGACTTGCGCAGGCGCAACCCTATTGCGCATGGCGCAACCCTTTTGAATATCCAGCCCTCAGTGTCCTCATCACCCTATCATCAGCACTACTGGGGGTGCCATATGTACCTAGGGATGGACGCTTGGCTGTGACGGAATAGTTGAGGAGGTGGATGTTGTCCCTAGATATAGTTTTGGTATCCTATCCTGTTCATAGTGAAAGTTTATTACAGTTACAGTTACAGTAATGTAATTTTTATTTTTTGTCATGCAAAATAAGAGTATGTTTTACTAATACATGAGAAGACAAAATCAAATATGTTTTGACACGTAAAATCCTTTATTTATTTTCATGCCAAACTGGGCCAAATCAAATTTTGCCTAGCCTGGCTTCAAATTGGTACCAGGTCATAATGTTGAACAGAAAACAGCATGGTCAAAACTGCTAAAAGCAAAATAGCTATAGGGAGAATATAGCAAAGATAAATTACTGCTATCCCTCTAGCTATATTGTTTTTGAGAATGGGGTGAAAGCCTGTGGTTGTCAATAAGCTGCTGTGCAGCTGCTGTGGCTCAGAGGTTAGAGCCACAAGCAAGGAGCGCAAAGGAGTGTCAGTGTCATGGGGTTCAATTTCCAGTCCTGTGTTTTTTTGTCCTCCTTCTATTTTTTTTGTCTTGTGTCCCCTACCCCTCCTCAAGAATCCCTCCCCCAAGGTTTCTCTCCATCTCCATGTTTCATCCTCCCCCGGAGTTAGTTGTTTTAATGTGAGGGGGGGTTGGGGGGCACAGCCCACTGCAAACATACAGTGTGTATTCTGAGCTCTGCCGAATTCACCAAAGGTTGCGCTTGCTGTTTTGATGAGAGCTACATTTGTTTTGGCATTTTTGGTTAACAGTTTTTGACCACACTGTTCTTGCTGGCGTGTTTATGACCCTGTGCCCTCAAAATTAGCTTGCCATTGCAAATTTGCTGACTCACTTTGCCCTATATTCTGCTTCCTTTGCTCTATCACTAGAATCCTTTCACTTATCATAAACCCTCTGTCTCTTCCTTAAAAAGCTAGTAGAACCAAAAATAGTAGACAGGAAAATGGTACACATTTTAAGAAGTAAGCTGTAACTTTTTGTTTCTAATGTATTTTTCCTTTTCTCTTTGTTTAGAAAGTTTTCTATGTGACAGTATTATGCTGGATGTGAGGAACAGCACTCTGCTGGCAGCATGCATATCTCATTCTATTCCCCCTACTGCATCAGCTAGCACTTTGACCTCACTGATTGTGACATCACAGGTGACTGACCTGGCAGCTACTGAGTATTTCTTCTTGAGTAGCTGTGATGTCACATCAGTGAGACCACAATGCTGATGATGTAGTGAGGAGAATAGAACTAGACAGGTCAGCTGTCCGGCAGAGTGCTGTTCCATAGATCACACCTACTAACATCAGGTAAAAAATCCAATTAACCAAAGGGAACATAAAATGTATCTCAGCTACAAAAGGTAAAAGCTGACTACTTTTAGTAACTAATATTTATTTTAGGTAGTACACTGGCTGTTTAACTTCCCCTTAAGTTCTTTAGACACCCTTAGATGCCTCTGCCTAGCCTTCTCTCTCTTGTCACACATGCAGACATATCTAGTCACTGCCTCCATAATATGTTACTTCCCAGTTAGCATTTATTACTTCAGTTCAGGGGTATATTCAAGTTAGCCAAAGCCAACTCCACTGACGTCAAAATCTGCTTTACAGAAGTTTAGTGCCCTGTTGTTATTTTTGATGAAATAGCTTCCCTTTATCACCTCAGCTTCAATATTATTATTACATTCACTGTTAACCAAAGGCTTTCCAAATACTGCTCTGACCCTGTCATCCCCACTACTCAATATTCTGATTAAAGATTGCACCCCCTCTTGTCCCATGCCTGACATGCTAAAGAAGGGAACGGTCATTTGCAGAGGAAAAATAATGGAAACTTTGTAAACCTGTGGGTTAAGTGAATTATATGGCTGGTAATTTGGCAGGATGGATGACTAAGTTATAATAAAAAAAGAGGTGGCTAGCAAGGAGACATCAAAATTTGAGAGTGCAAGTTTAGAAAAGGTAAAGACAGTCTGAAGATACTGTAAGTGCACCAGAGACCTGGTAGACACTCAGAACTCATGGTGGCACTAATTGAGAATGCAAGGAGGCATACGGTGGTACTGCCACTGAAAACTTCTATGCACAAATGGCTAACTTAGTCGCCATGGGGAGGAATCCCCCGGTGGCAATGTCAGGTGATACTAATCACTTGACCATTTGTTAATGGTTGAAACTGGCAGCTGAACCCACTATCATGCTGATTATTGACAGCCACACTGGTCTGGATGTGACACAGCAATAATGGCCTGATACTATCATGTCCCAAGCTACAGACAAATGTTACCTCCACCCACCTGACCCTCACTTCTAGGCCCGCTTTTGGTCCATTCAGTTCTTGAACTTTTCTTAATGTCCCCAGCAAACATTAATAATCTAATGACCCCCCCCACTCCACTAATTTACAATATCCTTAGCATTCACTGGACCCCCCCCAATTCCTTCTGCTGTCATTTGTTCCTTCGTTCCCATGATGTTCACACTCCCTTACTCTCTCCTCTTCAGTTGGTTGAATCATTGTGACACCCCCTACTGCCTGAAGTAGTCTGAGAGGCAATGAATTGCTGCAAACTTCTTTGAATACCTGTGCGGTGGTGGCCCTGAATTGTACAATGCCCTACTGACAGTTTCTGTGGCAACCCTTAGCCCTTTTCTGAGATGGACACAGTGGAGTTAACAACCATGTGCAGCACTGCTGCGCATGGCAAAATGAGCACAAAACAAGGTTCTGGCACTAAATGGTATTTGCTACCACTTAGCAGTAGTCCCTTATGAAACAATGTACTGTGTGGGGCCTTGCTGTTCATGTTCAGGACTGAAAACATTGAACAAATCACATAACATTTCAACATTTTTTAACAAGCAATCAAAATGTCTAAGGAAGCATAATAACTGTAATTAAAAAAAATAGTACAGAAAAAAATGTTTGAGTGGGGGAGGAAGGACTACAAAATTACAGCTGTGGATTACAATGTGTACAGAATTCTTTTGTGTGAAATAAATTGCATTGGGCCTCAATTTACAAGTTTCAGATGAAAAGAAAACAATTACCAAAGAAAAATTACTCCATTTTGTTTGGAGGCATATTTTAGATTCAGGTGTGACTCACAACATGAAAATCAGCTGGAAGAAGTGTCAGAACTCTAGACAAAAAAAAAATCCCTCATGCGTTGCAGTGGTGGGTTGCTGGGGATGATAAAAGGCTACTGCATTTATAACAATGAAGCCCATTTCCATTAAAACCTAAGCAGTTTTAAATTGGTTGTGCTGGTAGTAGCCTTGTCAGTCACTGATCTTTTGACTCATTGCGTAAAATGGTTACCTTTATACACTCCGTATTGGTGTTTTTTAGATGGATAAGAATGAATTACATTGTTCTGAGGACGCTTGTACAGCAATAAAATGTTGTGAATGAAGTCCTGCTTTGCAAAGCAAAATCCTGTTAATGTTAAAACTGCACACAGCTCTATTAATGAAGAAGCAGATTGGACAGTCATGAAATCCCCCTGCACAGGACCACCAAACTTTAATTACTATACAGATGCCACTTAAATCTACAACTGGCAAAGCGGCATCCATCTTTAGTTTTAATTAAGCTCTTTGAAAGCATGCTGTGATCCGATAACATTTTCCTTCTTCCACTTACTTACTACTGCCAGTCATTAACGACTGGTTATTTGAGAGGCTCCTTATTAGCTGCTTAAAACAGCATAGCCTGTCTTATAAAAAGCATGCCAGTTTCATGGCTGCATAAGAAAATGACAGTTAAAAAAAAACTGACCTACAGTGACTGTTCAGTTTATTTGGCATCTATGCAAATTTAATTTTCTTCCTTGAAATCTCCCCCTCCCGTCTCTCTCTTTGTGGTGGAGCTTTGTTTACCACAGGCCATTTTCCAGGCGCTTAATTATTTTGACTTTAAATATAGAAGCAGTCATTTTTATGATGCAGATAAGCTGTTTGGAGATGTGACAGCTGTGGCATCATATTATATTCTTCCAAATCACTTAAGCCTGCTGTTAGACGACAAGCTGCTTTTTACTGCAAATATGGATTATCTTCAAAATGGTACCTGTCTAGAAATACTAGGATGAATTTCTCAGTGCAAATATCTGTAAGACATATGATTTTAATGGCTGCTAACCAGTGTGCTGAAAAAAAAAACATTTAAGTTGGAAAAATATGAGTCATAGACATTAGCTGCCCTGTTTTCTCAGTGAGATTCAATCATGAAGTCAGTATGACAAAAAACACTGCTAATCTCATGTTTTCTCTCTATATTATAGTATGGCTTAGATGTTGTAGTTAGTATAGCAAAATTGACAGTATGCTGTGTGCACTCTGCTGAAACCAATATACTGTAGGAAAAGGAAGTATTATAAGTTGAATAGAAATGCAAACATAGTCAGGGGAGTTCTATAGCACTGGGTCCAGTTGTGCAATTATTGGAGTAAATTAATTCTCTCTTCTATTAGAAACTTTACAGAATATCTGAAGGTGGTACTTCAATGCTTTAAGTTTCAATACAAAATGATGGTGACTAATGCAGACAATTAGTTTTTTACATGTTTTGAAAACAAAGAGTTTTGATTTTGATTAGGGAAGTAAATGTTTTTGTGGGGGCAAAAAAAATAATACCTGCTATGACTTAGATAGCTCCATATTTTAGACTGGCACTGCAAATGCATGCTGAGCTTATAGAGTAAGAGGCACATTAATAAATGTTTGTTATTTATTTATTTGTATCAAAAGTTCTACCAGGAAAGACACACTGAGCTGATAACAGCTTGTTTCTAGATGTGTCCTGGGGGAGGGGGGCAGAGGAGGGCCAATTAGAGCAATTGCCCACATACAAATACCTAGGCATCACCTTCGATACTGCCCTTACCTTCCACATCCACATCAATGCTCTTTCCTCTGCCATAAACTCTCGGATTGGCCTACTTTACCATCATAGGGATTGCCTGCCCCTTGCTTCCCTCCAGCTGGCTATCACCTCCTCTGTTCTGTCCCTAGTGGACTATGACTTGCCCATAGATGCTGCAGCTGATAACACCACCCCCTCTAAAATCCAGCTCTCCATCAATAAGGCCTGTAGGCTCCTGACTGGAGCCTTCAGCTGCACCCACACCTACCAGCTCTATTCCTCCACCAACCTGCTCAACTTCAAGGAATGTCTGCAGTATCAGACCTGCCTTCTTGCTAAGAAATCCCTGCTCGGACTCTCCCCCCCAGAGTCTCTGCCTCCCTACCACGGTCATCCTCGTCTGTTTCCACCTGCAGCTCTGTTAAAACCACCTTCGAAGTGCCCAGAACCAAGACCTCCCTTGCCCCGAGGTCCTTCTTTTATCAAGCCCCCACCTGGTTCAACTCCCTCCCTACCTGCATCACCAATACTGCCAAACTTGGTCCCTTCAAAACTGCCCTCTGGAACCATCTCTTTAATGTCCGCTGCTCTAGGTGCAACTAACTCCTGCCCCTAATCTTACTGCATGACCTTTCCCTGTCTGGCCCCTAATCTTGACAAGGTCTCCTGGATTGCTGATCCATCTTTCCCCTTACCCCTTTTTACCTACCCCCTTAGGTTTATACAAGGATGTATTCCACTGCAACTCCAGAGAAACTGTACATCTTTAATTGTAAATCTATATTTTATACCAACATGTAACTAAGTGTATTCTGTGTTCAATGTCTGTACCTGTAATGTTGCCCAATGTTGTATCTGTACAATGTTCTATTGTCTTGCCCCCCCCCCGCGACATGGTGAATTTGTAAATGAGTCCCTGACTCAAAGGCTGTAAATTTGACTTGTTCAAATAAATAAATAAATAAATAAATAACAATCAGAGCAATAATTACATAGCAGCAATGCTCAACACATTTAACAGGCACACAAAGCTTTAAAGGGCAGCATTGGACAAAAACTGTCTTCAATTTTTTTTTATATTCCTGTTGGTTTATTGCATACTGTATATATCTATATTTATAAAATACCTTGAAACAAATCAAAACTTCATTGGCTGAGGAATGTCACCTCACCATGCATTAAAATTCTAACAGTACATGGTCCAGCTGTATCTAATTGCCTTGGCCATAAAAACCTCACAAATTTACACTTGTAGTTAGCATATCAGCACATTGCCACAAAAAAGTGAGTGAGTAAACTAATGTAATATTCGAAATTCTAACCTTTTCTATCCTTATATTTTTTAAAACTTAGTTTCCATTCAAAAACTTCCATGTTTTAAAATCTACTGTAGAGGCCAAAGCTCTGGTGAAATGAGGTCCATGGCTCCCTTATTAAGGATGCAGTGGGCATAGCCCTGCAGACCTCTTGCTATAAGAAAAGGACTCAGCCCATTCCTTCTGACTGAACAACATGTAGGAGTTGCACCACAGTCAACTCCACATCTGTGATGCACTAAGCTTGTTGTCCTGATTGGAAGTAGCACTACACTATTTTTTCTGTGTCTGTGATCATGGCAGAACATGGCACACTTGGCTGTATCCAAGATGGCCACCAAACTGTATCGTGCATGCATGACTGCTAGTGCATGCACAGAGCAATGTGGCAACCCTCTTGGTTACAGCGAAGTGTGCTGTGTTCTGCCATGATCGACAATTTCTCTTTTTTTAATTGTACATATCCCCCTACCTGACCCTCCCTCTCAGCACCACCACCCAGAAACATAAGAGTGACACTGGGGGTGCACAATCCCCCAGTGTCATGATTAGGATTTCTCTCCTCCCTACCTGACCCTCCATCTCAGTACCCACCACCCCCCTAAAACATAACAGTGACATTGGGGGTGCCCAGTCTCCCAGTGTCATGATCGCCAATCCTGTTTTATTGTGACCCCCTTCCACTACTGCACATGTGGGGTTATTTTTTTATTTTAATCACCCACCCCACCTGACCCTCCCTCTCATCACCCACCATCCCACTTCCCTCCAAAAAATGTAATAGTGACACTGGGGGTGCTCAATCTAGAGTGCAGGAATGTCTTGGTCTTTTTGTATACCTATAAAAGAAAACTCTCATCAACGTATTTTGCAAACTCTTGTTAGACTCCCTATCCAACCCTCCCACTCAGCAGCCCCCTACCCCCCAAGCCCTAACTTACCAATCAGGGGGTCTAACATCATAATCCTTTCTGGAACACAGACACATCTTCATTCTTCACAGCTGGACCACAAACTGAAGAAATAGGTATGCGGTTCAATGTATTTCAATAGTGTTTTGAACTTTGTGGCATAACTTTGAAATGTTTGCATATTTTTGGAACACATTTTCAAAATACCTCTTTTTGGGACCCCACCTCATGAAAAATTGCACTGAGATTAGGCAAATCTGTCCAAAAATGTGATTTTGTGGTCCCTGTGCAAAATCACCTTTAAGGCAGGAGTTGAAAATTTTCTCTGCCCTTCTTCATGAGGTGGGGTCATAAGAAGGCTATGTTGAAAAATTTGTATAAAAATATTGCAGAACAACAAATTTGTGAGCCAATGTTACATTTTGCAAATGCAGGCTCATAACTTAGGCAATTTTCAATATTTTTACCTCAAATTCCTCACCTATAGCCCTATTGGCTCTGACCAGAGTTTGTTAGTTTAGGATAGGCTAGGCAAATCTGGAAGAAGAGGCAGGAAGCTTACCCAGGGACCAAGATGCAAAAAAAGTTAATTTACAGGGGACAAAAGGAGCAACCAGATAACTACTTTTCTACAGTGCTACAAGACAATAGACAAGTAAGCAAAAACAACACAATCAGGACCAACAACAAGCCTGACCCAGAGCAGTGGGTTAACCCTTGTAGTCCAAGTACTAAATGCACTTTGTAGGGATGATGAGTCAACTGATGAACCGAGCTTGGGCTTCAAGATACGTTGGCTGATCAACATTTGGGAATTGACCCCACAATGTACTTTTCAGGCCATAATGGGGTGACACTCTGGACTTTCAGAAAACAAAGAAAAATGCTGCTAGCTGGACAATGAAGAACTTAGCAATCCTCTGCAACTCCTAACAAGAAGCTGGAGACCCTGGGTGAAGAGAAGCCGAAGTCTGCTGGTTGAGCAGATGGTTCACTGGGCGATCACAGCAATGACCACTGGTAGGTACCTGGTACCCAGGCCATCTCCCCACAAGAGGACTACTGGTAATGCGATCCTCCATGCAGCCTCTGCATAGCAGCACTGGTATGTGTACGACTTGTGGAAGGGCACCAAATAAGAAAATGGTCAGGTATGGGTACATGTCAATACACTCCCAACAATTTGCTGTCACAGTATTAACACCCGACAGTTCACTCCGATGAAACCTAGCTCCATGGGTATTCTGCTCCTGACAATACGCTCCCAAATTCCCTTTCATACAATGGATGTAGCATGCCAGGCTGTTCATGAAAGTAAAACTATGTAAAATACTAACCTCTCACATCTTCTGCCAGCTAATTTATGCCACTGAGAGATTAGAGAATTATTCTCTGGATAACTGATTGATTAATAACTTGTCTTTGTAAACCCAATTTTTCTCAGGCAAATTTTGTTGGTGAGAGCTTTGCCCACACTGCAGAACCACTGACTGAATCTAGTCTGCTCTGCAGGTCTGCACATCACACAGCACTACAGGGGAACACAACTAGGCTGACTTCTCTCTCCCTGTCTCCTCTATCCAGCATAGTAAAGTAATGTCTTGTGGAGAGGGAGTTTTCAGCTCTGTCCTGCTGGGCACAATGTCAAATTTCACTTTTTAGCAGTCATTTGTTTGTTAAATAAATGCTGCAGAAAGTGCTGATAAGAGACAATATCTGAAAGGGAATGGTCACTGTCCAACACACCAATTATTCAGTCATTTTCACAGCACTTTCTTTGGTCTTTGACTGAGATGTTGAAAATGAGGGTTCAATATCTTGTAAATTTGATTTGACATCTTGTGACTGTATCACAGTCCCGGGTCACATATGAAAAAGGGCCTTGGCTCATATGTTTACCCGGTAAACAAAAAAAATGAAAAATAAAGAAAAAACAATTACAAAAAAAAAGACAAAATGGGACTTTATTAGTAAATATAAAAAATAATTTTACTGCCCAACATTATGAGCAAGGCCAGTGTAATTTTTTAAATCCTGTGGGAGTGTATCATTTTTTAAAAGTGGAAAGCAGCTCTTGGCTATGGCAAGAATGAGTGGGAGTGTATCAAAGGAGAGTGAGTGGGAGTGAAATGATATGATGCAGAATGTTGTAGAGTGAACTGTCGTTGTAGCGAATTGCCGGGAGTGAACTTGTTGGGCACGAGTAGTCGGGAGCGAATTGTCATGTTCCTGGCCAGGCACGTCATCAACTGTGGTCCATCACTCTTGAGCTGGGGCGGCTCATATGCTGACTTACTTCTGGATAGCTGACTAGTGTCTGGCTACAACTTACCACTGTGGGATTGATTCTGGAATACAGTGGTGGAGATTCAAAGCAGTTTGAAGTTGCTGGAGGCAGGTGTGCTGAAGATGGAGGAGTGGCGAGTGGCTGGGGATCTCCCTAGGCTGGAGCCAAGGACTGAAGGAACTGGTCCTGGCAACTGAGGAAAAGCTGAACATCAAAATAATAAAGCCTGGAAGAAGAATCCCTGGCCCACTGAATGACTGAAGGCCCTAATGCTTGAGCTGGGGTGGCTGCTAAATTTACTCACTCAGTGGCCCTCACTAACAGTTGACTAGCTCAACAACTCACCTCAGACATCCTAGCATTTCATATCACTCTGGGAAGAGTCACAGGATGGACACCACAGGAACAAGTTGCAAGAGTCAAGGCTGAGCAATCAATGATTACCCCACCTGGTGTAGTTTATGCCTCTGTTGCACATCACTGGAGTGTAGGGCACATGACACACAAGGGACTCAGACCAATAACAAAATTCAGCTTGTAAGCAATGCAGTTCAGTTCTTAGACAAAAGGGGTTGAATCTCTAGGTGGTCATCAGGCATGCTATAGCACAATTCCATTCATTTCAGGATCTGGACACACCAACATAGCACAGTGGCAACCCAGGGCCAGTGGACAATTCCCCTTCCCCATAGGATGCTATGACTTTAAGTACCTTTCCTTCCTCTAGCTGCTTCTGCAGAGCTCCCTAGGACTACCTGTTCATTTGGTACTCTTAGCCCTGGTCCCACCTCCTTGAATATTAATAGGGCCAGCACTGCTGACCCTGACCCTCCAACTTTGGGCCTCTATGCATGGGTCCTGCCTCTACTATGCATATTTATTGAGGGTTTGTGTTTGACTTCATCCCTTAGTGCCAAGTGGTACAAAATTGTAGACTAAGGGACTTCAAGCCTGTTGTGCCCCTTCCCCACCTTGCACTGCTGGCATGGTGATCTTTTCTTTTTGCTCCCCTTGGCATTTAGCCCACCCATTTTTGCCTCCCCTCATTTGCTTTTGGGCACTCAGTCCACTATTGCATTTACTTCCCCCTGCAGCTCCTGTGGTGTGAGAAAAACAGAATGAGTACATGGCCCACTCACTGCCATGGCCCAACTGCTGGGGAGTCTGGAGGTGTGGGTGGGGAACTGCACTCCCACCCAGCTTCTCGGGACTGCTCCTGCTGCTGGCAAGATGGAACCAAAAAGATCAGGGTGTGTTTTTCTGCTAGACCAGAATCACTGCTGCACACCTCCATCTGCTATGGAAACCTGTCCCCAGTACCAGTACTGGTGCTTGGGGCTCAGGAGGAAGGCAGAGGGGAACTGTTTGTGTTGGAGAGCCACTGCTCCCACCCGACTGCTGTTGCTGCCACCAGACTCACACTGGAGGGGAGCGAAGCCGGAGAAACCACGGGCCTGCTAAAAGTAAGCTGAGGCGTCCATGCTCTGCACATCCTCCACTCCATCAGCTGAGATGTACCATTCCCCACGGCTACCCCAGGCCCTTTCTAGGGCAGGGAGGTCTTGGTTGGCAGCCTGGGGAGTGAGCCTTTTATTGCCCTGGGTGAGGCTCTCTAGCCTGGGCTGAGTCCTGCTCTCTGTCCCCTGCTGTGCCTTGGGCATGAATTGAACAAACCCCCAGATGGGGGGTGTATGGTCTGTAGATGACTGGCTAGTTTGAGGGAGGAACTGTGGAGGTTAGGGAGGAATCTAAGTGGCAGGGCAGATGAGTATGCTAGGCATCCTGAGGGGGGAATAGGGGATGGCAAAGAGGGATGGAGGAAAAATAACTAGGGACTGAAACTGACCCCAGTATCAGAGGCAGTAGCAGAAAAGAGAGGAGAAGGAAGGTGGTGCCTGAGGTGAGGGCGGAGGGGGGCCTCCTGATGGGGGAGGAAGAGACCACAAGGAGTATCATGGGAGAGAGCAGATGGCTGCAGGTAGGGAGGGGTGGCCAGGTAGATGAAAATGGGGCCCATCGGTGGGACAGACAGTTTCTCTGAAATTTGATTTGATGGCCATTTGATTTTTTTGTTTCAGGACTGTTGCACTTTAAAGGAAAACTCTGGTTTGCAGGGGCTCCTGCTCCTGCAAGCCTTACCCTCTGGTTTAGGTTTAATAGAAAAAGTCAGTTTTCCTCTCTGCAACACAGTTGTTTAATTTCATTTTTGAAAAACCGCTACATGAAAGTATGGCAGATGTGTGTCTCCTTTATCTGTAAGGTGCTGCACCATGCGCCTTAATGCATTTTACTGAAGCACACGTGCAGCACCACACCCACAACTCTTACAGTAAATGGAGCTGCTTAAGCGTCTGCCATACTTCCGTGTAGCAGATTTTAAAAAATGAAATTAAACAACTTTGTTGCGGGAGAAAAAAGTGCCTTTTTTAACTAAATTTAAACCAGAGGGTAAGGTTTGAAGGGGTTGGAGCCCCTGCAAAACAGAGTTTTCCTTTAAAAGATATTTCAGGTACAGCTGAAGGGTTTGTTTATAACAGTTTATTACCAGTATTTCAGTATTCTTTTTGAAGGCTAATTAGCATTTTTCACGCACTTTTTGATGGGCATTTGAGAACAAATTGAGATGTTTTTCAATGGATAAAAACTGGTGTTTGAGGTACAATTGAAGTCAATCTGAATTACTTCAAAAACAGAAGTATATTTGAAGGCCTTCATTTTTAGTGGAAAGAAGGGTATTCTGGGTGGAACTGAAGGGCTTTTTCATAACAGTTTTTTACCAGTCTTTTAACCTTCTTTTTAAAGGCTAATTAGCATTTTTTGTGCACTTTTCGAAGGGCATTTGAGAACAAATTGAGATGTTTTTCAATGTGTAAAAACTAGCGTTTGAAGTATAATCAAAGTCAATTTGAATTATTTCAAAAACATGAAAATAACTGGATCAGTTTAAAAAAAATGAAAAATACTTGAATTGAATTTGAAGGCCTTCTTTTTCTGTGTGGGGTAGTATACAGGCCTCCAGCACGTCGGAAGGAGTTGGATACGACACTTGGGAAAGCCATCAACAGAATAGTGAGTAAGGGGGAGGTGGTGCTAGTTGGTAACTTCAATCTGCCAGCTTTGGAGTGGAGCCTTCCAACTGAGGTTTGCACAAGGAGTAGGGCCATTATTGACTGTCTACAAAGGGCTTTTGGCAGGCAGCTAGTCAAAGAACTTACTAGGGATGGATCAGTGCTGGACTGGAGCAAACAGGGACAGAGTTGCAGACATCACAGTGGGCAGTCACCTGAGTGATCAATGTACAATATGGTTTAACATTAAGACAGGAACAGAGGCTAACCACACATGGACAAGGTCCTGGACTTTAGGAAGGTGGAATTTAAAGAACTGGGGAACTGCTGCAGAAACTGCCTCTGGGGAGAACTGCCCAGGAGGGGTGGAGGCAGGCACAGTGGGTAAAAATAAGGGTAGGTATAATTAAAGCAACTAACCACTGCATGAAGTAAATGAGAGGAAGCTGAAGGAAAAAGAGAATGTTATGGTTCTCTAAGGAAGTGGCAAAGGTGGTGAAAGGAAAAAAGGGTGGCATTCAGGAAGTATAAATAAACAAAGAGGGAGGAAGACAAGGAAGTATGACTAGTAAAGCAAAAGGAAGCAGGCAAAGTGTCAGGAGAGCAAAGATGCAGACAGAGGAAAGAATTGCCAAAGGGGTCACTAATGGGGAACTACAACAAGAAAAGAGGAAAACAAGAGATAGTGAGGATTAGGAAGGCAAGGGGAGGGGGGAGACTGCAGAGAAGGGCCATGAAAAAGCAGATATCCTGATCAGGTATTTTTGCTCAGTCATTACAGGTGTGGGGGGGTAGCAGACAACCATGGAGTAGTATAAACAAGGGGGAGGGGAGGTGGCCACAAACCCATTTTCAGAAGAAAGAGTCCAGAAGGGACTTGCAGCTCTGAAGATGGACAAAACTATGGGAAAGGATTGGATACATCCAAGGACTCTAAAGAAAATCAGGGATGTGCTAGCTGCTCCATTGACAGCCTTGTTCCACAGCTCACTGGAAGCAGGTATGGTTCTGAGGACTGGAGAAGATTTGATGTGGTCCCTCAGAATAAAAGAGTAGCAGGGAGGAGGTTAGCAACTATATGCTGGTCAGTCTTTTATCAGTGGTGGGGAAATTAATGGTATCTCTTCTAAAGGAATGAATGGTTGAGTATCTTGAATCCAATGGGCTGCAAGCCCATATGCAGCGTAGATTCATTGAAGAAAGGTCATGCCAGATGAATCTGATGGATTTCTTTGATTGGGTGGCCATGGAAATAGATCAGGGGAAGGAAGTGGAGTGGCCTACTTGAACTTCAGTTAGGCCTTCAACACTGGATCACACAGATGGCTGATAAAGAAACTGAGCAGCTTGGGATGGCATCTAAAGTGGTGAATTGGGTTAGAAACTAGTTAACGAATAGGACACAGAGGGTGGTGGTAAACAGCACTCACTTGAATGATGAAGAAGAGACCAATGTGATGCCATACGGCCCAGTACTGGGAACAGTCTTCTTTGTTGTCTTTTCTAGTAACATTCACTAGCAGATGAAGAACAAAAGAAAGTGGCTCAATGGGATACAGCAGCCTGCCCTCCTAAAGGAGCTACAAAACTTTCAGCAGGCAACTGGCAATCAGAGTAGCAGGGGTCTCAGCAAAGAGGCAATGGGCACTGTGAGCATGCCCCATGCCCTGATCCACCTATTGGTCAAGACAAGAAATCAGTCTCCAGGGATTTTAAACCCCCTTGATTCACAAAAATGCTGCACTAGCAACCGAAGAACAAAAGGGGGACTCAGCCGGATACAGGAGCCTACCCTCCTAAAGGAGCTACAAAACTATCAGTGGGCAACCAGTAATCAGAGCAGCAGGGCTGCTTGGTGGAGAGCCAATTGGAACCATGAGCATGCCCCCACCCTCTTATCCACCTATCAAGGTGCTCCTTGGGAGCAGCCATCAGCCCTTGAAAAGTACATAAGGAGGTACACACCAAGTGGACCCCTGCGGGAAGGACCAATGCTTTAAGGATGTTAAAGTCTGCCCACCGGAGACAGTCCAATGAGGCAAATGGCAGACAGGCACTCTGCACTGCAGCAGGGAGACAGGAGACAATCAGAGGGTGAAACAAGGGCCTTGATTCAGCAGTCATCAGCAGGAAGAGGAGGGGGGAATAGAAAGTTCAGCCTAACAACTGTGGTAAGTGCCCTCTTATGAAAATGTTGTAGCTCACACTGCACATGAGTGAGGATGAGTGAGGAACATTAGGGGCACACAAAAATTAGGGAATTTAGGGTGGGGTAAATAAAGGGTTCTAAGTAATCAACGGTTACACATAAAGTTGGGATTTGGCGAAACACCCTGTTTAAAGTAAGGGTAGAAAATGGTTTTAAACAAGTAATGATACACATAAAGTTGGGAATTGGTTAAACACCCTATCTAGGGTAGGGATGTAAAAGGATTTAGAGTAAGCAAGTGAGCAAAAACAGGCAGGGTTTTAAATAGATATGCTGGGAATGGTGCATTGCAGTGGCTGTGGGGTGGCAGTTTTTAAGGAGACTTTTTGGAGACTGCAGTGTTGTCCCATCTGCATGCACCTTGCAGGGTTGAGGGAGGAGGTTGCTAGACTCCAGGCCAAGCTGGCTAGTATTCGAGGGCCTCCTCCCCCACCATGGTCCATCAAGTCCGCCACCACTGTATCAAAGGGTGCCAAGGAGGAGGAGGAGGAGCAGCTGGACTATGGTGGGCTTAGGAAGGGTGAGGGTTGTTGACCAGAGGCATATCCCCTCTACAGTACCACTACACAATTGCTATGTTGTCCTGGGAAACTGGGACTGTCCCAAGGAGGCACCCATACTAGTGACCAGAAAGGATGTGGGGACATCTGTGGTGGATTGCCCAAGTGGCAGAGGATCCCAAAGGAGAAAGAAGCAACTCCTGATGGGAGACTCCACTGTAAGAGAGATAGATCGGGGGCAGGAAGGGAGGTTAGATGCCTACACAGTGCCATGGCTTGGTGGGATGAAAAGTGGATCCTGAGGATTGCTAGGGCAGCAGGACTAGATGGAGAGCTGGACATCATTGTCCAGCTGGGAACTAATGACTTGGCTAGAGAGGAGGTTTGGACAGTGCAGGAGGTGTTCAGGGAATTGGGGAAGAGCCTTAGGCAGATGGCACGCTCAGTGACCTTTTCTGAGATACTGCTTGTCTATGATGGGGGGAGGATAGGGCACTCTGTAGCTGGAACTTCAACCAGTGCCCAAACCAAGGAAAATATATCCAGCTCAGTTAAGAAGGGGGATAACACCTTTTATAGATACATTAGGGAGCAAAGAAAGACCACGGGAGGGATAGTGATACTTAATAAAGGGGAAGGGAGGTGGATAGAGAGTGACCAGTGAAAAGGTAGAGATACTGAATGAATATTTTTGCTCATTATTCACAAAAGAAGAAGAGGGGGAAGTACAGTACCTAAACCAAACAACAGAAGTGCTGTGGGTGAGGGGTCACAAACAGTCCATTCATAGAAGAAAGGGTTCTGAAAGAACTCTAAAAACTCAAGGTGGGCAAAGCAATGGGACTTGATGGGATTCGGCCCAGAATTCTTCACAAAAGTGGAATTAAAGCAGAGGTATGAAACTACAGACCTGTTAGTTTGACCTCAGTGGTAGGGAAAATGATGGAATCACTTCTGCAAGAAAGAATTGTCAAGAACCTAGATGTCAGTGGGACAAAGGACCCAAGGCAGCACAGATTCACAGCACGAAGGTCATGTCAGATGAATCTAATAGATTTCTTTGACTGGGTGACCAAAGTAGTAGACCAGGGAGGGGCTGTGGAAATGGCCTATGTAGACTTTAGCAAGGCATTTGACACAGTACCCCACAAAAGATTAATAAACAAGTTAGCCAACCTGGGAGTGGGTCCCAGGGTGGTAGCTTGGGTAACAAATTGGCTGGACAACAGGATGCAGAGGGTGATAGTAAATGGAGCACATTCTGGAGAAAGTGGAGTTACTAGTGGGGTACCACAGGGTTCAGTATTGGGACTGGTACTCTTTAATGGCTTTATAGGTGACATTGTGAAGGGGCTGGAAGGAAAAGTATGCCTCTTTGCAGACTACACAAAGATCTGCAATGGGGTTAATACACAAGGAGGGGTGGAAAGGATGAAAAGGGACTTGGCAAGGTTGGAGAAGTGGTCAAAAGTGTGGCAGCTTACTTTCAATGCAGAGACGTGGAAAGTAATGCACCTAGGAAACAAAAACCCAGGGGAAGAGTACACAATGGGGGGGGGAGGCACTAACAACAAAAAAAATGGAAAGGGACCTGGGGGTACTCATATCAGATGACCTTAAGGTAGGCAAGCAATGTGAGAAGGGAGTAAGGAGGGCTTGTGGGATTCTGGGATGCTTAGGAAGAGGCATCACCAGCAGAAATTAGGAGGTTGTTATCTCTCTGTACAGACAGTTGGTGAGACCCCATCTGGAGTACTGCATGCAGTTCTGGAGACCCCATCTCAGCAAGCACATAGACAGGATGGAGGCAGTCCAGAGGAGGGCAACCAAAATGGTGCAGGGTTTGCATCAGAAGCCATATGAAGAGAGACTAAAAGAGCTTAATATGTATACCCTTGAGGAAAAGAGGGAGAGGGGGGACATAATAGAAACTTTCAAGTACCTCATGGAAATCAACAAAGGCCAAGAGGGTAGCATATTTCAGAAAAAGATGCACAAGAAGAAGGGAGCACAGTTTTGAAGCTAGACAGGGGATGGCTGAGGGGCAACGTGAGGAAGTATTTTTTCACGGAGAGGGTGGTGGATGAATGGAACAGCCTTCCTGAGGAGGTCATGGGGTCAAGATCAGTGGGGGAATTCAAGAATGCATAGGACCGACATAAGGCAATTATAGTCGAGGTAGGAGGAAGTAGGTTTCTGGTTAACTAGAATCTGCAGCTTATCCAATAGGTAGAGAAATGGGCAGACTAGGTAGGCCAAGCAGTCCTTATCTGCTGTCAAAGTCTATGTTTCTATGTTTCAGTGGTTGAAGGAGTGGTGCAGAGGGGAAGGATTCAGCTACATTGGTAACTGGGATCCCACCTGAAGAGATAAAGGCCTGTACAGGGGAGATGGCCTGCACCCATCCTGAAAGAGAACCCAGGTCTTCAGTGAAGGATTTAAATGTTACATTGGTGTACATTTAAACTACCTGAGGGGTGGTGGTAGGAAGCAGGGAGACATAAACTGTACCTCCTTCACAAGGTGAGGTAGTCAGTGGGGAGAACCCAAAGGGATACCAGTCCCCACCGGTACCTGATAACAAGAAAAATAAAATGGATGTAATGAAGAGAGATGGGAATGAGGGCAGAGGGGGTAATGACAGAAGGCAAAAGAGAAAAGGAGGGACTGACAAACAAGGTGGTAGTAGCAGAATTTGGAAGGCCATGAGCGCAAATGCTCAAAGTCTGGGAAATAAAATCCCAGACCTAGTGGCCATTATGGCAGAGGCTGACAAAGACATTGTTGCCATTACTGAGTCATGGTGCAATGAGAACTATGACTGGGACATAGTCATATCAATTTATACTTTGTTCCAGAAAGACAGGGTGGTTAAGAAAGGGAGAGGACTGGCTCTTTACATGAGGGATAGCATAAAAGCTACAGAGATACAGGGAACACAGAAAGGGGGTGGCAGTACTGTGAGTCACCCTAAAGACAGAGAGTGGAGCCACTATTTGCACTGGGGTGATCTACAGACTTCCAGCACAGGGGAAGGGTCAGGTATAAGGATATGGTAGAAGACATCCAAAAGATGGCAAATAAGGGGAGGTGCTGGTGGTGGGGAACTTCATTCTGCTGTATGTCAGCTGCAGCATCCCAGCTGTAGCTTCAGCTAGGAGCAGGGACATCTTAGACTCCCTGCAGGGGGCATTCCTCAGGCAACTAGTAAAGGACCCCACTAGTGAGGGAGCAAAATTGGACCTTGTACTCACTAATGGGGACAGTGCTGCAAACACCATGGTGGGTGGCCACCTGGGGACCAGTGATTACAGTATGGGGTGGTTCAACATAAGAATTGTAGCTTAAGTGAACCACACAAAGGTGAGGGACTTCAGGAGGGACAATTTTACAAAAATGGGGAAATGTCAGGGATGTCTCTAACGGAGATAACTTGGTGGAGTGGAGGAACAGTGGGCAAAACTAAAAGTGGGGATACTGAGGGCAACAAACCTCTGCATCAGACAAGTAAGCAAAAGTAGGAGGAAAAAGAGACTGCTATAATTCTCAAAAGAGGTGGCTGGGAAGGTAAGGGTTAAAAAATTGTCATTCAGGAGGTATATGGAAACACAGAAGGAGAATAGGAAGGTGCATCAGGAGAAGCAAAATGAGGCAGAGAAAGCAGTCAGGAGTGCAAAAGTGCAAGCGGTGGAGAAAATAGCTTAGGCAGTAAAGGAAGGGGAAAAGATATTTTTCAGGTATGTGTGCAAAAGGAGAAAGAAAAGGGGAGGTATTGTAAATCTAAGGAGGGAAGGGAGGAGTGTGCAGAAGGGGACAATGAAAAAGCAGACATACTGAATGAACACTTTTGTTCAGTGTTCATGGAGGGAAGGAAAGGGGTCACAGATATGTACCAGGGCCATTGAAGGAAGGGAGATGGACACTAGTCTATTTACAGAGGAGAGTCCTGAAGCCAGGCACTCACAAATCTGAATCCAGATAAGGTGATTGGGACCTGATGGAATACACTCAACGATATTGTGGGAGCTCTGAGAGGTGCTGGCTGCACCTCTGATAGCCCTATGCAACCACTCATTGAAGATGGGAGTGGCTCCATAGGACAGAAGGAGGGTAGATATAGTCTTGCTTCACTAAAGTGGGAGCAGGGAGGAGGCTGATAATTACAGGCTAGTCAGCCTGACTTCAGTGATTGGGAAATTAATTGAATTACTACTGAAGAAAAGAATGCAAGTGACTTACAAGATGCAAAGCAGAATGGATTAACTTTGGGGAGGTCATGTTAAACAAATCTGATAGATTTCTTTGACTAGATGACCAAAGAATTAGATCAGGGTGGAGCAGTGGATGTGGCCTACCTAGACTTCAGTAAGGTCTTCGACGCTGTTCCACAAAGGAGACTTGTCAACAAGCTAGGCAACCTGGGAGTGGGTCCAAAGGTGGTAAATTGGGTAAGAAATTGGTTGGGAGATAGGGGACAGATGGAAGATGGTAACAGGAGTTCACATCAAGAAGGAAGGATAACCAGCGGGGTGCCACAAAGATCAGTACTAGGATCAGTCCTCTTAAAGTGCCTATGTGGTGAATCGGCTCAGAGGGATGGGAAGCATATCCAGCAATCGTGAGGGCTATAGGAAGGAAGGGGAAGCTGGATGTCATTGTCCACCTGGGAAGGAATGAATGACCTAGCTCTGGAAAGTACAGGGGCACTGCAGGAAGAGTTTAGGGATCTGAGAAGGGTTTTAGGTAGGTAGCACACACTGTAGCCTTTACGGAAGTGCTGCCTGTCTACAACAGGGGGAAGGACAAGGAGCTCCGCACTAAAGCCTTCAACTCATAGTTGAAGGAATGGTGCAGAGAGGAGGGATATGACTACAATGGGGACTGGGGCTCCACCAGGAGGGATCAGAGCTTGTACCGGGGGGATGGCCTGCATCTATCCAGGAAGGGAACAGCAGTCCTCAGCAAACAGTTTAAGTGTTACTTTGACAGACATTTAAACTAGCCAAGATGTGTAGTGGAAGGCAAAGGGGTGGCAGAAGTTGCCCGTCCCCACAGACTGTGATGGAGGGTAGAAAAATCGTGAGGGAAAAGATTCTGTGTTCGCTCACAAAATGGGTGGGCATTAGGATTGACAACCTTAAGGAAGACCCCACCACTGATTCGCCAAGATTCCGGAGGCCCCAAATACCAATGTTTTTTCCTTTTGTTGCTGGGGGTGGGAGTAGGAGTTTAGGGTTGGAAAGCCTAACACCACTTTTCCCTACTCTTGTGGCATTAAGTTGAACCCTAACAGGTGCAGTAACATAGTTTTTTGCAAAGAACTTCCTGTCTTTTTGAGATAGTAGAACCATATCCTCATTCAGACAGGTACTTTGGGATCTGTGTCAGCAGATGCAGATGGGCAGAGCCCTTTTGGTACTGTGCCAAGGGAAGACTCCATCCACCTACAGAAGTGCTGTAATGGATGTCAAGAAGTCAGGGGTCTGTGTGGTAGGCTGTGGAAGTACAGGGCCCAATGGTCCTTGCACTTTCATGTGGCCATAGATATAGATGCACAGGGCAAAGAGTCTATCTGTCATCCAATGCACAGGGCCATGTATCACCCATGGGTGTAGGCATGCAGGGCCCTATGCCAAGAGAAGAGTTGCCTTCCCTACATGGTACCTGGGTCCATGTGGGTAATCCCACAAATTTCATTCTATGGCTGGGGGTTGTCAAATTACAGCACCAGCCCCTCACCCTCACACCATCCAGCTGGGTCACTAAACTCACCCCTGAACTCAGCTCACTGGCATGGGATTACAAAGCATACCTATTGGGGTCAAGACTGGCACTACACACAAAGTTTCTTAAATATTATATATTTTTAAAATTTTGACCCCAAATTTTTAACTAATTTTATGACTCCCCTTATAAACTTGACATGTAGCATTTATATTATAATGGCCGAAACGTCATTTTGTACCAGAAGAGAGAAAACACATCTCATACAGGATTAAAAAAATATGACACTCGTCAGTTTATGCAGTGGTGTGAAAAAATGGCTATGTTAAAAGTCTGGAGTCAAAATATTGTAAATTAGCAAAGTTACAGTATGAGTGAACATTGAAATACAGCAAAGTTCACTCATATCCAATGCATTTTACCATATTTGTACACCAAATTTTCAGGATATCCTTCTTATTATGAAACCGGTATGTGAAAATTTTCAAATCTCTGCCAAAATGTCATTCTACACCACTGAGACATCATTCCACATGTCAGGTGTGAAAATATATTTTGGACATGATCTGAAAAATGACAGCTGTCAGATTCATGAGGTGAAGTGATAGAAATGGCTATGTTAAAAATTTGGAGTCAGAATATCTTAAATTACCAAAGTTATGAGCAAGTGTAGAAAAGTTGCTATGTACACTCATAACTTTGTATTTTTTGGCCCCAATATTGAAAACTGCACCTGGCAATGGTGCAAGTGGTTGCTCCATGCAACTGAGTTGGGCCAGAGCAACAGAGGGATATATTCAGAAGAGATGTGCAATGGTGCATCTCTACTTAATATATTAAAATATGCAGGTGGCGCAAATACAGTGCGTTGGCACATCCCCCAGATAGGTCTGAATACCTGGAATCGGAATGTGACAGCACATCTAGAGATGCGTCAGGTGCAATTTCCAGATATTCAGACCTGAACATGCAAATGGAGTCATTACTCATGCAAGGTGCAAATGTGGCCATTTGCATGTCATTATGGCCCCATTTGCATGAGTTGAGCAGGACTAGCCGATGGAATGTGCTGGGTGCCCAGCTCAACATGCTTGATGTCATAGGTAATCAAGTAGTACCCCCCTCCCCACACAAAACCCGGATCCCCATAAAATTCATATATCTGCATTATCCTGGTAGTCAGTGGATCCCCCTTCCCATGATTACCCTGGTTTGCTGTTAAACAAAAGCATCCCCAACCCTGACAACTAATGGTACCCCCTCCTCTCCTGTAACCCAATCCTGTAAAATAAATATTTGTATTGTTCCTGGTAGTCTCTATTGGTCTCCATCCCCCCACCCACACAGAACCCCTTCCCACCCGCTCCCCACCCAGGTCATGGTGGGCAGCAAACCACCTGTTCACCTCTGCAGCTGCCCACCAAATGACAGCTTATAGTAATACCTGCAAGCTCATTGGTCTACACTGTCGACCAATGGGCTAGCCATGTGTACTGTAATAGGCATTCACAACTTTGTGAATGAATGATTTCATTCACAAAGTTGTGAATGAACATTACTGCAAGCCCATTGGTCAATAGTGTGGACAGGTGTTACTGTAAGCTGTTATTCAGTAGGCAGCCATGGAGGTGAGTTGGTGGATTTGCTACCTGCCGATGACCCGTGTGGAGGAGTGGGGTGGGATGAGGGTCCTGCATGGATGGGGCATACCACTAGACTACCAGAGTCAGGGATGTTATATTTTTAACAGCGATCGAGGTACCAGGTGGGGACAGGGGACCACTAGACTACCACAGACAATAATAATATTTATTTTTATGGGGATCAGGTTACCAGGTGGGGAGCAGGTACCACTGGACTACATGGGTTGGGGATGTTATATTTTTAACAGTGATCAGGGTACCGGGAAGGGAGGAGGGGACCACTACACTATCAGGGACAATAATAATATTTATTTTTATGGGGATTGGGTTACTGGATGGGGAGGGTTTACCACTAGACTACCATGGTCAGAGATATTATATTTTTAACAGCGATTGGGGTACTAGGTAGGGAGGGGAGACCACTAGACTACCAGGGACAATATTGATATTTATTTTAAGGGGATCGGGGTTTCATGTGATGGGGGGGGGTACCACTGGACTACCAGTGCTCTGTATGCACTGTATGGGGCTCGGACGTGACACTTAGGGGGATAGCCACCCAGGGGCTGGCGGATGCTGTGTTGCACCTTGCACTACAGCAGCCCACCTGTGGGTGACTATGAGTTAGGCCTGTTTTCTTCAGGAATAACTTTGTGCCCATGTATGCGGCAGATGTGCAGCACATCTTGACTGAATATCATGATGTGCCACATATGCATGGGCACGCCCCTGGGGATGGGCCGCATACCTTATCTTTGCACCACGGTGCATCCAGAATTGCACAGTGCAGTTCCCCCTTTTGAATATCACCCCGTGGGGCATTTCTGGGGTTGTGCTGGCACAACTCAATTGCGCAAGGTGCAGCTCCTTTGAATATCTAGGCCTTTAAATATTTTATCCCCAGTTTTTCAACATAGTCTTTATACAACCCCATCTTATGAACAAGCATGCTGAAAATGTTCAAATCCCATCCAAAATGTGATTTCCCTAAGTGATCGCAAAATTGACTTTCCTGACAGATTTGCATAATTCTACCACAACTGGTCATGAGGTGGGGTCCCAAAAAGGCCATGTTGAAAATTTGGTGTAAAAATATTCAGTAATGACAAAGTTATGAATCAAAGCTCAACCCCTTATTGAAATACATTATACCATACTTACCTGATTTTTTGTGGCTGCATGGGTAGAGCCTGCAGACATTTTGTGGTAGCTTAAAAAACTAGTGACCGTAGAATGCTTCCATTCTGGACTTTCAGAATTATCTTTTCAAAACTCCAAAACAGTCAGAAACAGTCTGCAGTGGGTGCACTATTTCTCTAGGCCATTTCTAAACATAACATTCAGCTACAAGGTCAGTTTTCATTGCTTGTGATGCATTAAGATAGTGTTTTTTTTGTTGATAACAAACATCTGCTGATGGCATGATGCAAATGAATGAGTGCATTACTAAATGTGTCAGTACTTGATTAGCATTTCAAGTCGAGCATACGAGGTGTTGAGTGATATAAAAACAACTGTTTTATTTCTTCATGTTCACTTCATGCATATGAAACGAGGTTGAAATGCAGACCACCTCCTCCTTTTTCAAAACCTTCCAGCAATCCCAACTGTATAAAAATATCTTAGTTTGCTTACATGAATGAACATGGAGCGTGTGTCACTTCCGGTATGTACGGAGTGAGGTTATTGTGGCTTCGAGAGTCAACACTGGAGAGAGGGGCTCGAGAGAGAATGATGAGGAAGGGCTGCAGTTTAAATAACACACACCTGACCACAGGAAAAAAAAAGCTAAAAAGAATGCATGTCAGGGGCATCGCCATACAACTCCAAGCCATTTGCCGTGTCTTTCTCATGATGGGAAATGCTGCCACCACCAAGAAAGGCAATGAGATTGAGAGCAGTGAGTGAGAGATTAGAGAGAGGGAACTGGCAAAGAGGAAGAGCAGGAAAGGGGTGGAGGGTTGGGCTCATTCATCGCACTTGGTTTATACTAGATGTGGAGAGCTGCTGAGGAGCTCCGAGAGGGAGCAGGTGGGTAGTGGGTCTAGCTGGGGGCAGGGCAAAAGCTGTGCAAAGCCCAGACTGCCTCAGAAATGTTGGGAGGCTGCATGAGGTTGGAGCGCATAACTCACACATTGCCCACTTCTGCACACTGAGGAATGGCCTGAACCTAAGGAGTCAGGCCTGTTTTTTTTTCGATATGGAAGAAGCCTTCCACAAAGATGTCTTACTGCAAGGATCTGAACTAATTTAATTCATTAATTTCACAAGTCGTTATCTCCCAGGACGCTAACATTAATTACAGTTGCTCGTTGTCAAAAAGGCTTATAAGTAGTGGGGCAGTTGTCACTTTCCTGGAAGTCTTTTGACAGTTAACACATGCAGAGATTTGTTGTTTATCTACATAGTATTTAAAAATAAATATGCGCTTAAGATTATTTCTAACCATGTCACTGTGCCTGATTGCAGGATAATAAATAAGCTGTAATCATGCAAAAGGCCCCGTTATTAGTTTATTGCAGTTCATAATCTACACATTATTTCAGCAAGGCTCTTTTTCACGAGGATGAGGTAAACGTCAACTACTTTTTTTTTTAATGAGCATTAAAATACAGATATACAAAAAGTAGTGTGTGAAGTAAGTCTTACATGTGTGTTAGTTTAATGATGTGGCATATTAGTGCTCATCTGTATGATGCAATCTGCACTTTTTCCATTGTTGACCAGAAATTCATGGTCACAAGCATGTATGCATATTTCAGTAGGTTTCTCATTGCATATCAGGGAGTTAACCCAAGACATCTTTTGTATATCAGTGCCTGTTGTATTTCTTGTTACCATATGAGATTAGGGTTGTTGAAGTACCTATGTATGTACGTGTGTGTGTGTGTATATATATATATATATATATAATACACACACTATATATATATATATATATATATAAATAGTGGAAATATTTGCAATTACTGTTATTTTATTGCTGTGTACACTGTAAATAATTATGATATTTCAGATTGGTAGGATGTCCTGTAACAGAATAGTCAGGTGTGCAGTGACAGGGTCAAGGGAAAGAACATTGGGTTACGTTGGGAATGTATGGTGGACTAGGTGACTCTTGGCCAGCTGGTTATGATTGTGCTTTGATATTTGTAATATAAAAATGTAGTGTGTGATTTGTCTCCATAAGGCAGATGTGCCATGGGTCAGGTTTTAGTGAGAATACAGGATATATTAACCTGAAACCAGGAGGAAATTAAAAAGATTAGTCAAGTCAAGTCAAATTTATTTTTAAAGCGCTCTTCTACAAAGCAAAGTGCATATACAATATAAAACATCAAATCTAATAAAATATAAAATAAACAGCAGCAATCCCAAAGCTAAACATGATCCCCAAAATCCTTTTCAAATAAATGGGTCTTTAATAGGGATTTAAAGGTCTCGGTGGACAGGCACTCTCTAATCTGACAAGGTAGAGAGTTCCAAAGGATTGGGGCCTCAAAAGGAAAAACTCTAGCACCTGATGTCTGCAAATGGACCCTCGGAACTTCTAGCAATCCCTCATCGGCGGAGCGGAGAGAGTGAAGGGGGCAGTAGGGCCGAAGAATGTCTTGCAAGTAACCTGGTCCCTGTCTGTGTAGGGTCTTATAAGTCAGCAACGCGACCTTGAAGATGATCCTCCATCACACTGGCAGACAGTGCAGTTAGCGCAGCACAGGTGTGACATGGCTAGTTCTTGATAACCATGTCAACAACCTGGCTACAGCATTCTGCACCAGCTGCAAGCAATGGAGGTCCACCCCTGGTAACCCTAGGTATAGAGCATTGCAGTAATCCAGATGAGAGGACGCAAAGGCGTGAACCAGTGTAGGAAGGTCCTCAGGAGGAACTAGGTGTTTTATCCAGGCAATGTTCCTCAGATGATAAAATGAGGCCTCAACAACTGCTGACACCTGCGCTGTTAGCATCAGTTCATTATCAAGCAAAACACCAGATTCCACACCCGTTCATAAGGTCTCAACTGGTTACCCCCTAGCACAAGGCCAGACAGTTGACTGGGAGTCAACTTACCTACCTGCTGACCTGGGTCCACCACCAACACCTCAGTCTTATCCAGATTCATTCTCAACCAGTTAGCACTCATTCAGTCTTGGATCTCAGCGAGGCAGTTGTTAAAGACCAAGATTGCACTGTCCTGTTCGGGTACAAAGGACATGTAGAGCTGAGTATCATCTCCATAGCAGTGAAAACTCAGCCCATACTGCCTTATAATGTCTCCCAACAGCAACATATACATCGTGAACAACATGGAGGACAGCACTGAACCCTGTGGCACCCCACAAGGCAGGCAGAAGGAGGCTGAGGAAAATATCCCTGACACCACCCTTTGAATCCTGCCTATGAAGAAAGAGTGAAACCACCTGAGGACTGTCCCTGACAGTCCACAGAGAAGCCACAGGCATTCTAGCAGCAGCCCATGATCCACGGTGTCAAATGCTGCAGAGAGATCAAGGAGGACCAGAATCGAGTGACTCCTCTGATCTCTCGCTATCAGGAGATCATTAAGTACTCGAACTAACGCCGTCTCGGTACTATGCTTCTTCCTGAAACTGGACTGGAGAGAATCATAGACTTCATTGGTGGCAAGAAAGATCTCAAGCTGCAGTGTGACTACCTTCTCAAAAACCTTCCCCAAAAAGGGTAGGTTGGAGACTGGTCTGTAGTTCGCAAGACAGTCTGGGTCACAGGAAGGTTTCTTTAAAAGAAGTGTTACCACAGCCTCCTTCAGGAGGTCCGGAAACACCCCCTGGTCCAGCAAACACCAGACTATCTCAGCAAGGATTGGTCCAATGACATCCATACACCCCACAAGGAGATGAGTTGGACCAGGATCCAAAATACAGTAAGTCGGTCGCAAGCTCTGAACAATCTTCACGATATCCACAATCGCTAGCTGGTCGAAATCAGTCCAGACAGACCAGGTGCACTCACATCGACCACCGCCATACTCATCTGAATGAGTCAAGCAGATCTCCGACCTGATGGAGGACATCTTATCTGCAAAGAGTTGAGCAAACTCATCACACTTTAATTGTGAAAAAGCTCTCTGGCCCTGGAGACAGGCTGTATTGCACAGCCTGTCCACAGTCCAAAAGAGCTGAGCTGGTCAATTCTTTGCTGCAGCAATCTCCCTGGACAGGAACTCTGCCTTCTTATGGGGGATTCCTGATTGATAGTCCAAATAGTGGTCCATCAAACTAAGTCTGTCCTCCTCCAGTCCAGATTTCTGCCAACAGCATTCCAACCTTCGCCCCACTCTCCTCAACCCCCTCAAAGTCCCATCAAACCAGGGGGACTGAGGACAGAGAGGGAGCGGATGAACTCGGACAGGAGCAATGGAATCCAGGGCCCTCAGCACCATACTATTATAGTGCCCTACTAGGTCTTCTGGATCCAAGCATTCCAATGGTCTGCTCGATAGGTCCAGCACTGCCATCAGACCTTCTGGCTTGACACCCCTCAAAGGCAGTACTGGACCATCTCCAAAGGAGCAGGTCTCACAGGGGGATCCTCGAAACTGAACCATACAGAGTGATGGTCTGACCATCCAACTGGTTCCACCACCAAGTCAGCAGCCTCCATACCCAGGAGGAACACCAGATCCAGGGAGTGACCTTGAGAATGGGTTGCAGTGGTAACTACATGTGTAAAGCCCAACGAGATCATCAGTTGGAGGAAGTTCTGACCAAAATGCCAGAGTTCATCATCAACTCAGGCATTGAAATCCTCCTGGACCAACCACCTGGGGATTCCAATACCATGTCAACCATGGAGTCTACAACTTCCTGCAGGAAAACTTTCCCATTTCTGGGTGGATAGTAGATGAGAAGAATTCTGCTGCCCATAATTAAGGGCCTCCTGTTTATCTGACTTAATTGGAGCTGACCAGCTGCCAGGATATAGGGATCGTAAACTTTTATGATGTTTTAGAGGAAAAAAACATTTTTATACCATGGTGTGAAAAGTCATAAAAATACTTAGATGTGCCCTGGGAAGAGGAAATGCTTGAGATCAAAGAAGAAATGTTAGTTAAGGAGTCATATTGGGAAATGAGTTTTTACTGATGTCACTTTATTTAATATATCTCCTGATAGGACATCCTGTTTGTATATTTTTTTTATATTCTAAAAGGAGGAGCTAGATGACCTCATAGAAGAGGTGGAAACACAGAGTATGTCAACTGTATACTGTGTTGAACTAGTCGCACATTAACTTTTTGGACTCTTAAGAAACAACATCTAACTCTAAGCACTGTATAGAGGTAATACATTAGATAGAACAAGTCTAATTGTATTGTGGTAGGAGTTTTAGTTTGTACTTTTTCTTGTTATCTTTTAAGTGAGTGTTTGCTTTGTGATATAGTGTTCTGTGTTTACATTTTTACTTATTTTTAGCCATTTTTTAGTAAACCTTTCATTTAAAAAGACTATCTGGGTGTGTCTTCGAGGTTCTTTCTTTTGCATGTGATGTATATACGGTTAAGTCTGACTAAAACTGTTTAAAGCTTGATGGTGTACTAAACTGGGAAAATGTAAGAATATACCTAAGGTATAGAGTTTTAAGGGTTCATTTTGGATACCTGATTAGGTGCCCTTTGACAAAAGAGATCTGGAATTCCCCGAAGAGTAGATTATCTGAGCCAGTATGTTTGGGTATGCTAGCATAAGGTTCACAGTTTGATTCCCCCCAGAACTTGAGACCAAAGGTGATTCGGACCCACAAGCAGACAGGAGGGTTATCCTGTTCTGTTACCTGTTCACAATACTGCACTCAGAGGTTGGTACTGTGGGAGCAAAAGGCCTAACCTGCTGAGTGCATTTGTGACAGATTGTTTGGCAGTGATGTGGATAAATTTGGTGACACAAGCTTTAATTGTTCACTGTGTCGACTTGATACTGTACAGCTCACTTGCAAAATAAGGCAGTGATTTATTTTTAAAAAAGGAAACAGAACTGTATCATTTTGCTTATAGTCAAGTTCCTACCTGTTTTATGTTTTTTCTAAAGGGCAAGTTAGAGTAGCTGTAGTTAGGGAAAAAGATTGCTTCCAACTACAGTGGGTACACTGCAGACTACTTGAGGCAGTTGTGCCAGGACAGAGGAGTCCTGTACGAGGTGAGAGCCCCAAGAAGAACCTCATGGATGCCCTGATGGCAGAAGATGCCCAGAGCATCAAGTCATAGACTGTGACTGTAAGGGACCGAACTTTGAACAAGGAGGGGCTAGCGGCCAGTGCAGTATCCAGATCCGGTCAGGATGACAGCATTGCCAGTGCCCATGAAGGGCCACAGCAGCAGGGGAAGGTCACCAGCATTCTGGAGCCAGAAACAATCAGGCTGCAGACTGAGTTGTGTAGAATGGAGCTGGAGTTCCTGAGAAAGGAAAAGCAAGAACAGCGAGCCACAGAGGAGAAGAGGGAGCATGAACAGTGAGAGGCGGGCCGTGAGGAGCATGAGCGCCAGAGGCAACATGAACTGGAGAAGCTATGACTCCAACCACCAGCACTACAGCAGGTAAGTGTCTTGGGTTTAACTGGAACTACAGGACTGGGTTACAAATTGAATTCCAAATTGATAGCTGAATTTAAAGAGGGGAGGATATGAATGCCTTTTCAAATTCCTTTGAAAAAGTTTGTATTCATGCTAAAATTCCTAGATGGTCCTGGAGCTTTCAGCTATCCCAGCTACTTACCAGGAAAACTCAGGATGCATTGGGTCACATGGACAATGAGGACAATAATGATTACAGCAAACTTAAAGCTGCACTTTTAAAAAAGTTTGATTTAACTGCTGAAGCATACAGAGCTAAATTCCATAAGCTCAGGAGAAGCCCTGATATGAGCTACGAGGAGCTGGCCATGAAACAACATCAGTTTTTAAAATGTTGACGGGAAGGAATTGAAGCAAACTCTGTAGATAAAATTGAAAATGCTATTTTGTTAGAACAGTTTTTTTGGGCATGCTTAGCAGAGCTGAAAACTTGGCTGGAGGACTGAGATCCCAAAACAGTGCAAGAGGCTGCTGAACTCTCGGACTGCTATGCCAAGAGCAGACCTGCTCTAAGAGTGAATGGGGCAGGCTGGGCAGCACAGAAAGGGAAAAGCACACCTTCAGGGCAGCTAAAATCCTTTCTGCCACCACCAAAACCAGCTAGCCCCAGGTTTCAGAGAAGAGATTTCTCTGAGAAAAGAAATGAATGTTGGGTTTGCAAAGAAACTGGGCATATTGCCAGACAGTGTCCCAAAAGGATAAGCAATATGCAAGGTGGTGCTAGGAAAGAAGTGGGTTATTTGTGTGTCCCTGGAAGCATGCCTGTGAACATGAGGGAACACATGCACCCAGTCATGGTGAATGGTGTACAGACACAAGGGTTAAAGGACACAGGGTATCCCTGACATTGGTAAAAGGGGATCTGGTAGAGCCTGGTCAGCTTATACCCAATAAATATGTCACTGTACAAGACTTTACTGGTGAGGAGAAAACATTTCCCCTCACTAGTGTGCTCCTAGACTGGGGTGAAACAGGGGGAACAGTGCAACAGGTGACTGTAGCCAAAATGTTAGCAGTTGACATCATCCTTGGCAACAATCTCAACCAGGGGATGATGTGTGCAGTTACCTGTAGCCAAGTGGCAAGGGAAAATTGTAGTTTCCTGGACCTTACAGAAGCCATGGCAGAAATTACTGGGAGGCTGATTTCCCAGCCTGTCTTCTGATATGGAGACTAATGAAAAGGGGGTAGAAATTTCCCCAGTAGCCGTTAACCACACAGCTATGGAGGGTTACTCCAAAGAAGGTGGGGTGACCCAGCATCAAACGGTTAGGGATGACAGTGATCCTGAGTGCCCAGATACAAGTGCTAGGGACCCTAGTTTAGAGACTGAAAGGGACCTGTCCCATACCTTGGAAATGTGTAAGGAGTTTGCAGCTGCTCAGAGAAGTGACCTTAGTCTAAAGAAGCTGAGGGCTTGGGCAGACTCTGACAGAGCAGATGGAGGTGACAGTAAACATAAGGTTTATTGGGAAAATGGACTGATGTATACTCAGACTGTGAAGACAGAGGGAAGGTTGATAGGCAGGCAACTTGTCATTCCCCAAGGGTATCGTGAGCTGTTACTCAGGATTGCATATAATATTCCTTTGTCTGGTCATCTGGGAATTGAGTGCACTATGCAGCGATTGACCCAGAATTTCTATTGGCCCAACTTCACCCAGCAGGTGAAGGAGTATTGCAGGTCTTGTCATCGGTTCCAAGAAATCAGGAAGGCAGGTAAGGAAACCCAAGCCACCCTAATTCCATTGCCCATAGTGGAGGAGCCATGCCAGAGGGTGGAAATGGATATTGTGGGGGCTTTAAATACCCCCAGCTCCTCTGGGGAGAGGTTCATCCTGACTGTGGTGGATTATGCCACCTGGTACCTAGAGGCAGTCACCCTATCCTCACTGAGGACAGACAAAGTGGCAGATGCCTTACTTGGGTTTTTCTCCCATGTTGGGTTTCTGCAGGAGGTTATTACTGATCAAGGGGGTTCCTTCATGTCAGACCTGATGAAATGCTTGTGGGAGAAGTGTTGGGTGGTGCAGAGAAGCACGATACCTTATTACCCACAAGCCAATGGGCTTGTGGAAAGATTTAATGGTACCGTGAAGTCAATGCTCCATGTGGGTTGCTGAACAGCATGGGAGGGACTGGGAGAAATACCTTCTCCACTTGTTGTTAGCATACAGGGAGGTGCCCCAAGAATCAACAGGTTTTCCCCCTTTGAGCTCTTATATGGACGCCGGGTACGTGGGCCCCTAGACTTGATCCAGGAGGACTGGGAAGGCAAGCATGGCACCCAGAGAACTACCATAGTGGATTATGTCCATAGGTTTAGGGAAAGGCTGAAGAAGCTTATGGGGACAGCCCAGAGCAACCTGGCAGCTGCCCAACAGAAACAAAAAGTGTGGTACGACCGCAGAGCCAGAGCTCGCTTGTACATGGTGGGTCAGGAAGTCATGGTCCTTATTCCGGTCTGGAAAGACAAGCAGCAGGCTGAGTGGGCAGGACCGTACAAAGTAATTAGGAAGGTAAATGACGTAAAGTATATCAGAGTTACCTGACAGAATAGAGAGAGGAAGAATGTACCATGTCAACATGATGAAGCCATATGCTAATAGGGATGACATGGTGTTTGCAGTATGTAGTCCTGGGTAGGGGATGGATGAAGGCGACCCCCTTCTTGACTTGCTGGAAGAAAGCAAGCAGGAGTCCTCTGTGGAGGCAATTAAATTGTCTCACCAGCTGGCCCCAGACAAGATCCAGGAATTAAAGGTGGTTTTAGCAGACTTTGCCCCCCTGTTTAGTGTCAAGCCTGGACTAACCCCCTTAGTGATGCATGATGAGGAGACAGGGACACAGACGCCCGTACGGTGGACAGCATATCGGATGTCAGAGGCTGTCCAAAAGGACATTAGGAGGGAGGTGGAGGAAATGCTGGAATTAGTGGTAATTCAGAGATCCCACAGCCCCTGGCCTCACCTGTAGTCCTTGTGCCCAAGCCAGATGGCGCTACTCATTTCTGTGTGGACTATCGTGGACTGAATGCAGTCATGAAGTCAGATGCCCACCCGATGCCCTGGATGGATGAACTCCTGGACAAGTTAGGAGGGGTGACCTACCTTACGAATATCGACCTGACAAAGGGGTATTGGCAGGTAGAGTTAACAGACAGAGCTAGGGAGAGGTCGGCCTTCATCACTCCTATAGGCTTATTTGAATTTAAATTAATGCCTTTCGGAATGAAGAACACCCCGGCCACATTCCAAAGGTTGGTGAACCAGGTGTTAAATGGTGCTGAAGAGTACGCCATGGCGTACCTGGATAACATTGCCATCTTTAGTGCCAGCTGGGAGGAACACCTGTCCCAGCTTAGGGAAGCACTGGACAGGATACAGAGGACCAGGCTCATTGTCAAAACTGAGAAGTGCCAGGTGGCCATGGCTGAAGTGGCATACCTCGGGTATGTTGTAGGCCGGGGACAGCTCCATCCTAACCAAGTAAAAACAGAGGTGATCAAGGCATAGCCCAGACCAGAATTGCAGAAGCAGGTCAGGAGTTTTCTAGGGACAGCAGGATACTATAGGAAATTTGTACCCATTTACAGTGCCCTGGCTGCTCCCCTATCTGACCTGGTAAAGAAAAGGATGCCTAAGAAAATTACCTGGGAACCAGCCTATGAAAAAGCCTTTACTAGACTGAAGGAGGCAGTTTGCAGTGCTCCTGTATTGACAAGTCCTGACTATAGCAGACCCTTTATAGTTCAGACTGAAGGCTCAGATGTGGGTATTGGGGCAGTACTGAGTCAGACATCCACCCAAGGGAAAGATCATCTGTTAGTGTACCCAAATAAAAAGCTATTTCCCAGGAAGCAGGCATACTCTACTATGGAAAAAGAGTGTCTTGCCATAGTATAAGCCCTAAAGAAGTTAGAACTATACTTATATGGGCAACATTTTGTGGTACAAACTGACCACAAGCCCCTGGTTTGGCTGACACAAATGGGAAAAACTAATGGTCAACTGTTAAGATGGAGTCTTACCTTACAATTGCATGACATGACAATCTTACATAGGGCAGAAGTGACCAATCAGAACAGTGATGGCCTTTTGCATCTTTATAAGGAGTGAACTGATTCGGGAAGCTCATCTCATGCAGGGGATAGAGCCCCCAAATTCAGTCTAGGTGGAGAGGACTGTGATGCTTTGCCAGCTGGTTATGACTGTTCTTTGATATTTGTAATATAAAAATGTAGTGTGTGATTTGTCTCCATAAGACAGCTTTGCCATGGGTCAGATTTTAGTGGGAATACAGGATACAGTAACCTGAAACCAGGAGGTAATTAAAAAGACTTGAGAGCCTTAATTAAGGATCTCCTGTTTATCCGACTTAATTGGAGCTGACCAGCTGCCAGGATATAGGGATCGTAAACTTTTATAACATTTTAGAGGAAAAAAACATTTTTATACCGTGGTGTGAAAAGTCATAAAAATCATTAGATGTGCTCTGGGAAGAGGAAATGCTCGAGATCAAAGAGGGAATGTTAATTAAGGAGTCATATTGGGAAATGAGTTTTTGCTGACATCACCTTATTTAATATATCTCCTAATAGGACATTCTGTTTGTATATTTTTTTATATTCTAAAAGGAGGAGCTAGATGACCTCATAGAAGAAGTGGAAACACAGAGTTTGTCAACTGTATACTGTGTTGAACTAGTCACACATTAACTTTTTGGACTCTTAAGAAACAACATCTAACTCTAAGCACTGTATAGAGGTAATACATTAGATAGAACAAGTCTAATCGTATTGTGGTTGGAGTTTTAGTTTGTACTTTTCCTTGTTTTCTTTTAAGTGATTGTATGCTTTGTGATATAGTGTTCTGTGTTTACATTTTTACATATTTTTATCCATTTTTTAGTAAATTTTTCATTTAAAAAGACTGCCTGGGTATGTCTTTGAAGTTCTTTATTTTGCATGTGTTGTATAGATGGTTAAGACTGACTAAAACTGCTCAAAGCTTGATGGTGTACTAAACTGGGAAAAGGTAAGAATATACCTAAGGTCTTTTATAGAGTTTTAAGGGTTCATTTTGGATACCTGGTTAGGTGCCCTTTGATGAAAGAGATCTGGCATCCCCCCGAAGAGCAGATTATCTGAGCCGGTACATTTGGGTACGCTAGCTTAAGGTTCACAGTTTGAATCCCCCCAGAACTTGAGACCAAAGGTGATTTGAACCCACAAGCAGGCATGAGGGTTACCCTGTTCTGTTACCTATTCACAATACTGAGCTTGGAGGTTGGCACTGTGGGAGCAGAGGGCTTGACCTGCTGAGTACATTTATGACAGACTAGTTTCAGTAAATTTTGCTTTGCTAGAGGATGAGATATAAACAAAAGTAATAGAGACTTACTGAAAATCATGTTATGAAAATTAGTCATAGAATGGACTGAGATCTGTGTGAAAATTCTGATAACTCAAGAGTAGGGGGTCAGAGGCCTCCTGTTACTGGTACCTGATTTGCTGCTGCATCTAATGGCTGCCTGGGCTGTCATTTCCACCAAATAAACTTACAAGCAGTTTTTAAATGAGTACACAATATCTGATATACTGATATTGTAACTATTTCTATGGCAAGCCGTTAGGGACATAATTCATAATCTCTGGCTGTATAGTAAAACACATACACTACATAGTGTAATACATATATCATATAGTGTAATATATACATCATATAGTGAAATGCCTACACAATGTAGTGAACCACATACATTATCTACTGAAATATATACATCATATAGTGAAATATATAAGGGATATACAATGGTGAGCTGTCAGATAAATAATTTATCTACACAAGTGCTGTCTGACCTCGGGTGACTTCACGAGTGGCGTAAGCCACGAGTGAGGTGTCTGAGGTCAAACAGCGTAAGTGTAGATAAATCTTTTACCTGACAGCTCACCATTGTATATTTTATTTATGCAATAGGGATGCTTCTTATCAGTGCAGGAACATTTGGTTTTGACTGTTTAGCTTTTTTTTTTAATGATTATTTCTGGGACTTTCAGTTAACTTTCCTAGTGTATGTCCACCTAGCATGGTGTTTGCTATTAAATGAAACACCACTCATTTTGTAGACAACTTCTTGTTGAACAAATGTCATGGTCAAAGTACCATGCTACCTTTTTTGGTTTATAGTTATTCACATTTGTTTGTCGAAAAAGTGAAACAAAAACTGAATTTTATGCTGTTTTTGCTACTTATAAAAAAACTAAAAGCTATCTATGAATGAACCACCACTCATTTTGTAGATATTTTTGTGTTGAACATTTTTCATGCCCACAGTACTATGCTATCATTTTTTGTTTTAAAGTTATTCACATTTGTTTGTCAAAAAAGTGAACAAAAAAGTTTTGCTTGACAGTTTGCATTTATTCCACATATGTGGGATAAATCTAGGGTGGTTAGATTTATCCCACATATGTGGAGATAAATAGATTTATGCAATGGATTTTGCCTCCACATCTATTGCATAAATATACTGTATACTGAAATACATATATCATATAGTGAAACACATACCATTATATAGTGAAATGCTTACATTATATAGTGAAATACATATACTATCTACTGAAATCCACATACTGAGTACTAAAAATCCACATACATTATATACTGAAACAAATGTACTGTGTACTGAAACATATATACTACCTATTGAGATAAATACACTACAGACTGAAAAATCCACATAAACTATCTACTGAAGCAAATACTCTATACATTGTAACACATGCACTATATAGTGAAACAATCTGCATACACTATATACTGAAACAAACACACTATATAATGAAATACATACACTATCTATTGAAATACATACGCTACACATTAAAAAATTCACATACACTCTCTACTGAAACAAATACACTATATATTGAAACATCTGCACTTTATATTGAAATACATACACTATCTATTGAAATAAATGCACCATGAATTGCAAAATCTGCATACACTATATACTGAAACAAATACACTTTGGCCCAGATGTTCAAAAGGGTTGCACCATGCGCAACAGGGATGCTACAGCGCAAGTCCAAAAATGCACCATTCTGCGATATTCAGTGGGAGGCAGATGTGTCCCCCCAAATCACAATGTTCAAGAACGCAATGATAATGAATGCATGAGCAACTAAAGGAGGAACCATGCATAAATGGCGTGAGTGCGATATTCAACAACATAAGCCATGCGCCAATAGGGAGCAAGCGGAAGTTGCGCGATAGCGGAAATGATCCAAAATAAAAAGGAACAAGAGAGAGGTGCAAGAACACTACAGGGAAGCCACATGTTGGTGAACTGCAGGCAGCAACACAGGCACACAAAAACTGGGAACGGGACAGGGCAGGAGTAGGACAGAGCACCTGGAACCCCCAGGAACAGGGAAGGTGTGGGGAGCCTGTGCCACAGTGCAGGTCAAAAGGGAGAAGTGCCACACAGCACTGAGGCCACAGATAGTGGGCAGTATGGCCACTACAGGGGCGTTCCTGGTGCAGGGGAGTAGCAGCAGGACAGTGGGGGTGAACACAGAAACAGCTGCGGGGGTAACACAAGCAAGGGACATGGCCAGTGCCACCATCCAGATGGAGCAGTTATGAGGGGGTGAAGGCAGGCAGCAGGGGGTGCTGCCGTGGAAGGGCCCGTCGGCGGTATGCCCCCAACAGGCAGTACCTAGCCCACACCAGCTTCAAGCTGTACACTGATACTGAGATCGTGGGCTGGTACCGCCTGAACGGGGTGATCCTGAGGCAGCTCTGTGAGCTGTGCAGTCATGTGATGCAGGCACCCACATGATGGAGCCATGATCTGTCAGTGGAGACCAAAGTGACAGCTGTCATGTGACTGCTCACCACGGGTACCTTCCGGAGACCAGCAGGGGACATGACAGGCATAACCCAGTCAGCCGCGTCATGCCTCCTTACCCAGTTCCTCAGCGCAGTGCTGCCACATGCTGCGGAGTACATCCATTTCCCCAGCTCACCAGCAGAGCGCACAGCAAACATACAAGAGTTCCACAGGGTAGCAAGTATGACTGGCATGCTCGGAGCAATAGACTGCACCCATGTGGCCATCCACATGCCACCAGGCCCCGAAGGGGCCGCATACATGAATCGGAAGGGGTATGCAAGCATCAACTGCCAGGTGGTGTGCGATGCCAGAGGGCGCATAATCAATGTCTGTGCCACGCACCCTGGGGGAGCACATGATGCCTTCATCTGGCACCAGTCTGCACTGTGCCACAGGTTCGAGAGTGGGGACATCCCCACTGGCCATCTAGTGGGTAAGTATGCAAACCACGAAGAAAGACATGGAGCTTGGGAGGGGCATAGTCAGAGGTGACATGGGTATTGGCCTAGATGGCCCATGGCAGGGCGACGCTGATCACCAAACTAATGTCCACCCTCTACACACAGGTGACAGTGGATACCCACTCCGTCCCTGGCTGCTCACACCATACCAGCAGCCCACCACCCCATCGCAGCAATGCTACAGTGAGGCACATGCCACCACACACAATGTCATCGAGCAGGTGTTCGGGATCCTGAAGGCACATTTCCATGTCCTGGACATGTCTGGCAGTGCCCTACAGTACAGCCTCTCAAAGGCCTGTGGGCTTTTCCTGGCCTGTTGCATCCTGTACAACATGGCAAACGACTGTGGGATAGCTGTACAGGTCGAAGAGGGGGACAGCTATGGGGACGATGAGGATGCTGGTGAAGATGGTGATGGGCAGCCCCCCCCCTTGGTCGAAGGGACCTCCAACTGATCTGGATGGCACAGCTGCACTGGAACACCATCACAGAGGAGCACTCAACCAACCCAGGTAAGTCATGGGGCTATGTGCAATCACCAGTGGCAAGGGCACAACCCACAGACACGCATGGACAAACTCCAAGGGTGCATGTCATTAAGGGAATTGGCTAAGCATGGAACCGCACATGCCATCAGGGATGGGCAAGGTCTAACATGGCACACGGTCACACACACACACACACACACCTCACAAGACATGCACAAAGGGTAGGAGGCATGTCGACCCCAACCGCCACCCCTAGCCACACACACGTCCACAGATCACCACACCCAGTGCCTGTCATTGTACGTGTGTCAGACGCTGGGCACCATTGCACAGTGGCAGACAGTGCAACGCAGGTATCATCATTCACACGCCAAAGTGGACAGCAGCCGGAAGGGTGTGCAGATGGAACGTTTTTGTGTGCGTGCCGGGCCAGGTACCCCACCCATGCATTGCACGTTGAACAACACAATGCACACAGGGCAGCATCAGACAGTAACTGTGGTGGGAGACAGGTCAGTCACGCACCACAGTGCCTCAGCCACCACGGATGCATGGGCGGCCCCGCCAAGACCTGCCAGCAGTGACAGGCTGACCAATGGCCTCATGGGGTGGCACTGATGGTCCTCCAGGGGTTCAGCTGTGTGAATGCGACCGTGCTTACGCAGGGGTCTGCAGCACACTGAACATGCCTGTACCAGGCGTGCTCAGAATGCCCACAGCTGAACCCCGTGTTGACAAGGAGGGTGTCACACGATGCCGTAAATGGGGGGATGACATTGCACTGCGCGGTGTCTGCAATGCATGGGCAAATAACTGTGTGCCCATTGTGGCCATGACAGCTGTGATTGCCTGTGTCTGTCTATCAATTGCAGCAGTCACATCCTCCCGCATCCGGTCCATCCCTGCCAGGAGCAGAGTGGTGTCTCTGCTGCGCCGCTCCTCTGCCTGGTGCAGAGCCGCACTGAGTACATCCACAACCGTCACAAGCTGCAACTGCTGATCAACTGATTCTTGGAGTATGCAGGTGTGCTCTTCTAAGAGGTCATCTGCCTGATCGGCATGCTGTCCCTCATGGTGTTCGTGTCCCTGATGGGCAGCACCCCTTGAGGGTGGGTGCTGCACACCAGGGCCAGGCCTGGGCATGTCCACAGGCAGTGCACTGATGCCGCACCCTGACACTGTACCCCCATGGCCATTGGCCGACTGCTGACACTGCTGCTCTCCAGAGCTCAATGGTGCTGCTGCAGTGGCCGAAACAGACCCACTGTCCTGGACACACACCAGTGCTGCCCCACTGGTGCAGACAGGCACAGGCTGGGACTGTGATGTCATGCAGGCCTCCACGGTGGCACCACCCACGGCCATGCCTGTGATGTCACCTGCTGTGTGGCCATCCTGTGGCCCACATTTATCACTGTCCATGTAGTGAGCTCCATTATCATCAGTGACAGATCTGGCACCAGCCCGAGTCTCAGCATGCTGGCATCTATGGACTCTGGCATGCTGGGATACATGTAAGGCCTCCTCCGCACCTGCTCCACCAACATCAGTCCAGACGTTCAGGCTGGCCCACTGTCACCCTGACCCTCGTATGCCTCTGGAGGCGGACAGGCCCTCCTTCATGTCCATGGTATCGCCCTCAGTGGACAAGTCCACCACTGCTGACCCATGTAGATGCTCAGGAGCTGTAAGGGAACACAGTAGCATTAATGTATTTGCCCTACCCTGTCTCCCCCCCATTGACAGATCAGGACCTACCATGCAGTGACGGGCTACCACCCGTTTGGAATCCACCACCTGGAACACCTCCGGTAGCACAACGCTGCATGCTTCCAGCAACCCGCTCTTCTTGTGGGGTCAGGTGTTGCATGGCCGGCTGTCCCCCAACGGTCACAGACCGTGCTGCCCTGATGGCAGCCACCTTGTCCTTAATCCTCCACCTGTCTGTGCCCATCTTCTTTTTGCACTGCTGCACGGACTGCTGGTGGCTGCCATGCAGGTTGACAGCATGTGCCACCTCTTCCCATGCAGCAGCATGGTCCTGTGGTGTTCCCCGCCGTCTGCTGAGCAGCGGATCCTGGTTGAGGTAGGCCTCAAACAGGGCATCTATTTCTGCCTTTGTGAAGTTAGGCCTCCTCTTCCTCCCACCTCTCTGTTCCTCTTCCTCCACCTCACGATCACTCATTATTCATCCTGTGAGAATGACAGGTGTTATCTGTGACTGTGCAGTCCCATGCATGTCCCACACACCACAGTCCACACTCCCAAACAGCATGCAACCCACCACAATAGACTTCAATAACAGACTATGGCCAGTGCAGCCCAATGTCGCATTTTTATAGCACAACACATGCAAATGAGGGAGGCGCACTTATAAGTGGATGCAAATGCAGTATCTGCGCCATTGAATGGCTGATTAGCTGATTTGCATATGCCGGCTGAATATCACTCTGTTGCGCTTTGTGCAATTGTGTTGAATGTGCTCAGGCAAGGGTGCATTTCTGTGGCACGTGCAGTACACACTGAACGGCGCATGCCCGGGGTGATGACACAGATGCCTGCCGTGCTGCTGACATGCTGTGCCCGGGAGGCAATGCAGGGCATGGCCACCATTGTCCCAGTGGCACTACTACACTGTTCACATATATGGCACTCTGGCACTGGGGCACCGTAGGCGCACTGGGGCCACAGCACGGTAGGCCGCTACAGGAGGTGGCACATAGGCACCCAATTGTGCTACACACATTGAGTACCAATCGCGCTGTGGCGGTCTGTACATGAGAGACCCCGACCCTGTGCCCGACCTTTGCCCTCTGAGCGCCATGCATCCGCATGGGTGCACCACTATCGTGTTGTTCGGTGACAGCGTGATAGGGAATGACAGCGCTGTACCGCGCAGCATCTGCACGTGGCGGACCGCGCTACCCAGCACCATTTTGACTCCAACCAGCATTAGAGATGGCACAAAGGATGGCTGCTGTTTGGAGCCAGATGGAGCTGGCCAATTTGGAGGCCATAGTAGAGCCCCATGCTGGGGCACTTTTTGGAGATGCACCCCTGGACAGGGCCAGGAGTGCAGTATGGGAGGAGGTGGCAGTGGTGCTGGAGGAGGTCTCAGGAATCGGGCGCATGGCCGAGCAGTGTCGCCACCAATACGGGGACCTCCAGCACAGGGACCTGGACAGGCTTGCCCACCTGTGGGCTTGTGCCAGGAGGGGCACAGTGCCACAGCCAGGTAGGTGCCCCATCCATACACTGTTAACGTCCATACAGGTATTACGGTTGCATGTGTCTGGCACATGGGGGGGCCATCCAATGTTGGCCATGGTGGTGGTATCGGAGTGGGGGGTGGATGGGTATGGCTGTGTGGCATTGCACACACATGGGGGAAGGGGACTTTGCTACCAGATTGTGCTAATGTTCCTCTCTCCATGTTTCCACCTTAGGCCCAGAGGAGCGCCAGCGGGCAAGGGAGAGGAGGCACCGCCAAGAGGACCTGCAGGACGGAAGGGATGCTGGACCACAGAGGTGCAGGGACCAGCCTGATGATGGTGAGTGCCTTACATCCATTAATACTATTGCATGCTGTGTAACAGTGCAGGCAGCAGGGCATGGCCACCATCCATTGACACCACTGCCATGCACGCAACTTGTTACAGTCAGCACTGTCCAGTGGCACTGCATGTCTGGGAGTGCGTCAATGGTGGTCCATGCATGCACCGAGTACATGGCTGTGCCACTGCCATCACACTGCATAGCCTCGTCAATGTACGACCATGGTGGTGCTGTGTGGGACATGGGCGGTGGATGTGTGCAGCGGTCCGCATGGCTGTGGATGCCTGGGTAGGCAGGTCTTGTGGATGCAGTCACTGTGGGTGGTCGCACACCATCACAGGGGCGTGTCACATGGCTGTATGCCATGCACAATGGGTGGGCTGCAGGGGGCTGGATAGTCACACGTATTGACTCTGCTCCCTTGTCCTAGGTGGATGGCGATTGATGGCCATTGAAAGGGGCATGTAGGAGCTATTGTAGCTGGCAAGGGCATCCCTGGAGCTCCTCCAGTGAATGGAACGACACGGGGTGAGGAGGAGGAGGACACGTCAGCGCCACAGAAGTGAAGAGCAGGGCAGACGATAGGCCCTCCATGCCCCCGGAAACACCTTACCCCCCTGGACCCAACCTCACACCCCTTCTTCCCTCTCCGATTTGTTCACCCCTGCCCCTTACCCGCCCCCACCTGGTATGTGACCCTTCCCCCCATTGTAGATATTTGTAAATAGTTTTGTTTCTTACCTCTTTTTATTACATTTGTTTTGTTATGACAACTGTGGTGGTCTATGATTTGCAGAGGGCTACAGGTGCTTAGCTGCAGTGGTGTGCATGGCGTCAGGGGTGGTGCAAGCATGGGTGTGTATGTGTCCGGAAGGGAACCGCCTATGGTGTGGGCGGGGGAATCAGTCACTGTCTGTGGTTTGTGTGTTGTTCTCTGTGCACTGGATGCCTGTGTGAAGTGGTCCACGGTGCATGCACTGTGTCCATGGCACCCCTGTCAGATGATCCATGGCCTGTGCAGCTGACACCCTTGCATGTCTGTGATATGCACGGTCTGCTGGCATGTCAGTGGTGGCTGTCCATGCTGAACAACCACTGTACCCAGCATAGTGCCAGGTTGCCTCCTGTCACCAGTATGGTGCACGTCTGCCTCCGATGACACTGTGGCTTCTGCTGTTGTTGTCCCCCCTCCAAGCTGTCGCTTGTGTCTGTTGCAGGGGATGTGCTCCACTGTTTGTCACTTGTGCTCCAGCCACATGCTGGTGGCATACAGCTTCATGGTGCCTGCACAGGGTGGCTGGCACACCTGTGCCATGTAGGGGTGCTGGCCATGTGTACACAGCTGCTGTGGCCACATGCCAGTGGATTGGTTGACCCGCTACTGCGTCCCTGTGTTGGTGTGCCCTTGGGTATGGGTGGGTGTTTGTCCATGCACTGTGTTGCATCCTGTGTGGTGCATGCTTCCATGCAACACTGTGTGTGTCTGTGCTGGCTGTTGTGGCCAGTGCTGGGATGGGATGTGACCTTGGGAGGGTGTACAGGGTGCTGTACCGCTGGTGGTGGGGTCCGGGGCATGCCCGGTCACATGTGGGGTACCTCGTGTGCTGACACATGGTCGGTCTCTCAGCTGTACCTCGGGGGGACATGCAGGGTGGCACTGTGTATACAGTTGTTGCATCGCTGTCTGATGCCACCCGCTGCAGGGTGCACATGGTGGGGCTGCCTTGCATGGCTCCATGGTGCACAGGGTTGCATTGTCACAGTGGAGGTGGTGGCATGCATGGGGTGTCCTGCACTGTTGGGCGCTACTCCTGGGCAGGGTGTATGGGGATCATGGTGCAGGGTGTGCTCTGCACTGGTGGGATGGTGTGGCATGGGGTGGTCGGCCTTCCTTGTGTGCCAGTCACAGCTTGCCAGGGGGTGTGCTGGGGCACCATGCCCCTGCTGTGGGTTGGTTGCTGGTATCCATGGGCCCATGGTTATTCTGGCTCTCCACTGGTTGTTCAGTGCACGGGGTTTGGGGGGCGATGTTTGTTCTGCTGTGTGCTCCTCTGCCCATCTGTGGCATGGGTGGTGGGCCCCTGCATCCTGTCCCTGTGCATCCCTGGTTGTGCTGTTGCACTGCTGCCCTACTCCACGAGGCATCCCTGGTTGTACTATGGTGCATCTGAACTGCACAACTGCACATCCCTGGTTGCACGATGGTGCAGGTGGCATGATATTCAGTCATGTGCCGCAGGCGCATCTTGTCCTGCGCAGTTTTGGAATATCGCGCTTCTTGTGCATGTGCGCAGTGGACTTGCGCTTGCTCCTGCTGTTGCACACTTTTTGGGCACAGTTTGAATATCCGGGCCTATATGTTAAAAAAACACTTACCCTGTCTATCAAAAAAACTTTGCATACTCTATGTACTAAGAGAAATATATTACATACTGAAATACTTACACAGTATAGTTAAAAAATCCACATACACTATATACTGAAACAAATAAACTACGTGGTGAAACACATACACTATGTATTGAAACACATACACTATAGACTAAAAAATCCACATACACTGTAGACTGAAACAAATAAACTATACACTGAAATGGACTACATTCTGAAACTACCCATCCCCCCAGCACCTCCACCTTGAATGGCCTGCCACTGCACTCCTTGCCTGTTACATTCAGTTAGCTGCTGGCTTGATGAGAGGATGTCTAAAGCTGTAGAGCAGTAGGTAAAAAAAAACAGGCCTATCTCTTATTCTACTTCTTGATGATGTTTTACAACATGTTTTGCTTGCACACCTTTAATCAAATTTCAGAACATTGTGATGTGACAAAAAACTTTTAGAACTAATTTAAAATGTTGTAGGTTATTCTTTTAAATAAGTGCTGCCTTCATTTACTGTTAGACAATGCATTTGTATAGGAAGCTAATACTGGATATTCCCAACATATACATAGGGGGCTGCATGCATTTTTCCAAGTTAAATTTTTGATTAGATTTATTTGTAATTAATTACTGTGTTAAGTCAAGCAACTTATCTGAACTGAATGCTTGGGAAGCACTTCAGGAACTGTGATAGTGTAAGCCAAAAGCTTTGCTAGTTTGTACTCTATGGACAATGTTTTGATTAAGTTTTTGTTTTTATTTTAATGTTTTGTTTAATAAAAGTTTCTTGGTTAAGAAACAAAAATATATATTTTTGCTGCAACCCATCAGTATCCAATTCTCATCAGGAGTTTAGCTGGCATATGCATATAATTTGCTTTGTTTCTATACTAAATAACTTTACTGTGATGCCTCACTGGAGGCATTTACAGACTGTTTGGGGGTTTGAGCTTCTAAAACTGTTTTATTTCTTTTTTTTCCCATAGAGATTTTGATCTCCTTAGTCACCATGTGACCCCTTTACCCACTGACATCTTCAGCCCAATCATCCACCATCCCCAGGACATATTTGCTCTGAGATCCCCCCCCACACACACTTACACACATCCCCGTGTTGGGGCCAGGAGGGGGAGGGCCATTGACAAGGAGACACATATTCAGACAGGAGCAAAGCCTGGTTAGTAGTGCAGAATCTGTGGCAGGTTGTTGGATCATTCTGCCATTGGGGGGTTTCTACCTTTGGTTTCATCCCCTGGGCAGCCAAGCATGCAATGATGCAATTGCATATAAAGGCACATACTTGCTTTGTGCCTGCCTGAGCCCTCCCCCTTATGCAACTCCACTGCCTTGCCAGCCCTCCTCAGCTATGTGGATGTTGAAGAACAGGGTGGGCAGACTTCCCCTCGCTTAGAGGAGAGCATTCCCTGAGATGCTCAATCATATCTCCCCCCAGCTAACCTCTGTGCAACCCGGGTCCATCCCCAAAACTGGGCAACTGGCAAGGGAGGCAGTACAATCAGCACCAAACTGCAAGGCCAGCCCATCAGACTGTGTTTTTATAAGTAAATAAAGACAGCATTTAGATAAAAGAAGAAAAAAATAACTGTATTTTAACTAGTTTGTTGTAAAAGTTTTAAGTCACATCACAATGTTTTGAAATCAGAAAAAGATTTTGCAAGCAAAATACGATAAAACAATACATAAAGAGACAGATAAGATATCCCTTTTATGTTTACCTTCTGCATCTTAAGAGGCATCGGCCAGGATTTTTAGTCAATTAGGGCCCCATTTTCCGAAGGTTAGCATGCAGAGCTAAACATTACACTATGCGGGAACAGCTTGGTTGGATCGGTGTCATATTCAGCATCACTTGATGCTAACCTGATCATCTGCATGTGCATATGTACTACTACAGCCATGCAAATGAGTAATCTTCTCCTGCATACAGAGCACAGTGCTATATAAAAGGTTTCCTTAGTGACCATAAGTACCTCCCCCTACATTTTATACTCAGCCTCTTAAGTTTCTATTCCCTAGATGCTTGATTTTGCACTTTGTGGATTGAAATCTGAGCTGCCATGTCCCATACCACTCTTCTAGTTTTCTAAGGTCCCTACTCATTCTCTCCATCTACACCTATTAACATTATTACAGATTGTGGTGTCATTCTGCAAAAAGGCACATCTTCCCTTCCAGTTCTTCTGTTATGCCACCTATAAAGATACTAAAGAGGACTAGTCCCATTAGGGAAAGGGGAACTTGTTTAACCAGGAAAGGCACACTAAGCCAAAGTTTGTTTCCAGGTGCAACCTGGAGCACAAGGAAGTCAAGTGACTTGCTCAGGGTCACACAGTATGCAAGTGGGGGCCATGGGATTCAAACCCAGGTCTCCAGATTTGCAGCTCTGAGCCTGAAACCACTGTACTATACTGCTTCCATTACTAAGCCATCTGGCACCCTACTGGTCACTCTCTCCTCATTGGAGTGAGTGCCATTTACAACCACCTTCTGTGGCTGTGCACTATCTCAGGTGCAACACTTAGGAGGGCACAACACTAATCTGAAAATTGGGGCCCACATACCACTGTAAAAGAATTAGCACTGCATTGTGAAAAGCATGCTGGTACTATTTTAAAAAGCATTCTTCTGTGCAGTGCTAACCTGTTAACGTGGCACTATTTTTTATTTTATTTGCACAGGATTACTAATTGCAACCAGGTGCCCATACAACTGGGGGTTACTCTAATGTATATAAGGTGTACAGGTATATTAAATGCTTTCTGGAAGTGCTAACACACTGCATGGTTACTGCTAGTTAAATGATTCTGGGAATCGTGTTTTAACTGCACACACGCAGCCTGCCATCAACCCACACACACACACACACACACACACACACACACACACACACTGTCAGTCCTGGACACAATAAAAAAATAATAATCCTTTGATAGTCTGGTGGCCCCCCACTCACCTAATCCAAGTAGAGCTAGAACATTTATTCCTCATTCCTACTGCTGTTACACTACAACTATTTCTCAGTTTAAGTTTGAGCATTTAAGCATTAGTAACTGGCTGGAAAATAACTAAAAATGCAAAATCTTTTGTTTGGCCATCAGAGGGAAAAGGCTGCTAAAGAGTAGAACTTCAATGAAGACTCTTGGGGAAAAATACCTGGGACAATCTGGGCACCTTGTTCAGCAACCAGTAAGGTATTGTGGGAACTTTGTACATTTTAATTTTGGTTGACAGTTGCTCCTCCAATGAGGAGCTGCCAGAAAGCTCCCAAGAGGAAGAACTTTGGTATCTAAGCTCAGTTAAGTGGGAACCCCTCCACAGGGAGGGGGGTCTCCAGACCCTAGGGAGAAGATGGGGCTGTGGGGCTGTGAGGGGGGGCTGCCTGGGGGCTTCCAGCTATCTGTCCCCCAGAGTTGGTTGTGCCTTTCCCCATCTGAAGAGAAAAGAGAGGATTTTGCTGGCAGCTCAGCAGAGAGGGAGATCTGCATTGTTCTATTGCTGCCAGAGAAATTGCACCGTAGCGGTGAAATTGTTCAGAGCAAAGGTTAAATGGATTGAGAAAAAGGATTAAGAAAATGGATTTGTGTCAAGACGATGGGGAGAAAGCCTCTTCAGTTTTATCTGTGCCACATCAGTGAGACATGACTGATCAAAGATTTTTGATGAGAGAAGTAGGAAAAAGTATAAAAAGTTCTGTCTGACCCTGGCAACAACAAGATGTCAACAGAAAAAGGGAAAGAAAAGGTTAAAGGACTGTTTTTTAGCAGAGAAAACTGGATTGTAGAAAATGGACATGAAAACTGGATTTGAACACAGGTTTTAAGAAGCTGACAAGAGACCCTCTTCTGTCTGGAGTCAACTAGCACCTGCATGGTGAGAAAAAGGACTTTCTTGATGTATTTCTGAAAAAGAGTTGCTGAACTTGTGTGTGAGCCAGAACATAAGAGTGGCCACTGTGTTGGAGTTCAAAGACTGTGGGGGCTGGGGGATGAGTAGGTGCTGTCTGGGTGGGTGCCTGCTGTCTGCTCCTGAGATGTAGCAAGACGGGAGACTGTTGTGTTAAATCTCTAGATTTTCAGACTCTGCACAGTCCCCCCAGAGCCTGATATTCGAGAAGGTAGCTGAGGTTGCTTGACTACACAGAGAAGCAGGTACTTGAGGAAAGAATGGAAATGATCTGAAGAATCCACCTAAAGATGCCAGGTGGGGAGCTCACTGACCCCCATTAAGTGGTGCTGCTGGTGGCAAGGGATTGTGGCTTTGTGCCTGGATGCTCTGACCTGCGGGGGAGCTGGACAGTGGGGATGATCCCGTATCTGGGTCCCTTATGGCTGGTGAGTCTTGTGTGATGCCCTGCAGTGGGCCTCTGTGGGATGGGAGGATGGGCTGCAAGAATTTGGGTTGCACTGAAGATCCATGCTGCAGCTTCTACACTTTCAAGTATTAACCATCAGGCTTGATTCTGCGTCTGCAGATCCTTCTTCCCCAGAACTTCAATCATGTGTGCCATCCTAGGACTAAAACAGCAGAGTTGTGAGTGATGGCAGGAATTGACCTGCATCTGGGGAATATATATATATATATATATTATGGTAGCATGGTAGTGCTACCGTAGTTAGGGTTGAGGAGCCATTTCTATGTTAAACCCCAAATTTTGCACCTTAATAACTTTGCAACCATTTGACAGATTTGCCTGAAATTTGGAATACACGATCAAGACCCATATGCCTTGGGATCTGCCAAGCTTTGTACCGGTTGGATACATGGCTGTGGAGTTATTAAGCATGATCTGCGTGTGCGTTTATGCTTTTTCTGGAATTCTACGGTCACACCTATAGGTCGCACGGTTTGCGCGACTGGCCCGAAATCTTCAGGGAACGTGTGGCTGGGGTCCCCGATGTGCCTTTTGAAGATTTTGTGAAAAAATATTAAACGGTTCAAAAGTTATTCAAAAAACAATTTCCCATTATAAGTCAATGGGAAACATTAACAAAAAGTTCGACAGTGTCGCAAATGCATTTTTACTTTTGCAAATGGACCTGTTACTTTCGCAAATCCGCCATCTTGTTTTCAGTTAGTGATCAGAAAAATGCTTGGCATTTAAATTTGGGACCCTCTAGCAACCTAATTATTTTTGTATTCACCTAGTCGGACCCTGAGGATGCTAGCCATGTCTTTATTTTGGGGTAAAACACCCCAGAAATAAGTTTTTCAAATTTCTGGAAAAAGAACTTTTGCAAAGTACTTTCATGCTCATGAAAGTGTTGCAAATTTTTGCGCAAGCTTTCATAAATTGCGACAGTACTTTTCTAGTCTGTGGGAAAATGACAGCAATTCTTTGGCACTCCCGACCCCTGAAAGCCGGGTAAGGATATCCTCTGACTGGGGAAGCAGTGATCAGCTGCGATTGGCTTACAGCGCATTGTGCTAGCTCTGATTGGCCTCCGGTCTCAGACCCTGCTTCCTGATTGGTCTGGGTGATTTTTGGGCTTGCTGGGCTCGGAGCCCATAGACTTGCACTGCTCATTGCCGAAATTTTACGCCCACCCCCTTCCCCTCCTCCCACCTTTATTAAATAGTCTTCCCTGTCACCGCCCCTTGCTTCTAACTACCCTCCCCCTGTCCTTACATCCTATCCTGTCCCACTTGCTAAACCCCTCCCACTCCTCCTGCACTCTCCTATCACAGCTAGCTTCACTGGGTGATTTGCTGGACACACGCCTCAGTGTATTCTTAGCTCCCTGGCTTCTTTCTCTTATTTCCTCTTTCTTTCCCTGCTACATCCACTATCCTCACACCCTTACCTCCGCTCCTAGCTATCATGCCTCCCTGTAACCATATTCTTCTGTCCCTTCCTGCCCTCTCTTTGCTTCCTACTCTTTGCCATCTTCAATCACTTCCTATCCCTCTCCACTCTATACTCTGGTCCACCTGGCCAGCTACCCTCCATCAAGTACGATTGCAATCTCCCCCAAATGGTGCCATCTGGCAATGGATTGTATAATAATGAATAAAAGCGATGATGGCCTGGGGGCGACTTGGCATCTATTTCTGACCAATGCCTTACACTGGGATCCTAGACGCCTGCACTGAACCTATTCACATAAGCAACGGAGACGTATTACTATCTACTATGAATTACAGCTATTGACTCTCAAACTCCTACTCCTCCTTCTCTTAATGTCAGGTAGTGTATACCCAAATCCTGGCCCTATCTCCACAACACAAAAAGCCAGCCAACATGGAGGGGACTCACTATTATCACTCTAAATATTTGTAGTCTCCTACCTAAACTGGCCTCCTTCAAACCTTACCAGCCAACATAACCTGACATCCTGGCTATTGTTGTAACTTGGCTGACACCTAACACCCTGACCATGCCATATCGCTACAAGGCTACAAAATATTCAGGCTGGATAGGACCTCAAAAAGGGTGGTGGTTGTACTATTTTACAAAAAGGATTATCTCACATGCCTCCCTGTCTCATTTTCCACCACGAACTGCTGTACAACTCCTCCCAATCAAGCTACTTCTTGGTGCCCACAACAAAGTTCTCACAGTTACTGATATTTATATTCCACCAAAAGATTTGAGGCCGGTCTCCAGACTGTACTTGAATTTGTCCAATCTCAACCTCCTGATGCCGAGCTCCTACTCCTTGGTGACTTTAATATTAACTGGCTATCACCTGACACAGGGTCGACTAAGGATGCTATCCTTGCTGCAAACTTAACACAGCTGGTCAATTCACCCACTAGGAAAAACTATAAATCTGGGAACAGCACCCTAATTGACTAGATCCTTGCAAATCACCTTGCTCGAATAAATAATGTTGCCGTTCTCCCGTACTCTCTTAGCGACCACTCGCCCATAAAATGTACCTGGTCAAATAAGTTCAGAAAACCTCCTCCCAGAACCATCTCCAGTAGAGTACTACCTTTCGGCAACCTTACTCAACTCAAGGAAAATCTTAGGTAGAAAGACTGGTCTCCTATGTACAACACTCAAGATGTTGACGTAGCCCTTAATCACTTTATCAGCACTTTCAATGCTGCCTGTGACTCATATGCACCTGTAAAAAATGTAAAGTGAAAGCGCTCTGTAATCCCTGGCTCACTGCCAAGCTACTGTCACTACTCAAAGGTAGGGACCACTCCTCTGAGCCTCTAAGAGCCACTGGCTCACTGACTGACATCCTAAAGTATAAACAGGCCCAAAATCACTGCACAAAGAGACCCGCCAGATGAGAGCTCCTATTTCAAGAATGCCCTCCCCAACTCCTGGGGGGAAGGCAAATCCTTCTGGGACAATTTAAGAAATATCACAGGTAAGCAGGCCAAGTCCTCTCCTACTATACTGACCACGGATGGTACTACTACCCTTGGCCCTTTGGTCATCGCAAACACCCTTAATGAGACATTCACTGACCTTAGCGGTGTCCTCTCATCTGACTACTTCTCTAATACTGACCCACCTATCTCCATATCCCCTTCTGCCTCTCCAAACATACCGCCCTTCCATCTCAAAATAGTTAAAGCACATGAAGTCCATAAATACATAAAGATGGCTATATCTAAATCCCGGGCAAGCAGTGACTCTATTGACCTTAAATTACTGTCCCTTACTCTGGATGAAGTACTACTCCCCCCACCAGATTATTCAATCTCTCCTCTGCTCCAGCAAGTTCCTAGTAAATGGAAAGCTGCAATTGTCACTCCTGTGCACAAAATGGTGACAAGTCCCTGCCTGGCAACTATAGACCTATTGCAATACTACCTCCCTCTCAAAGGTTCTTGAACGTATTGTGGCAGACCAGCTTACAGACTACCTGCAGAAATATAACATCCTCTGTGCCCAGCAACATGGATTCAGACAAGTGCATAGCACATCGACAGCCCTCAAATTCTCAGTAGCTATCCACAAGGCTTTGGACAAGGGACTCTAACTGGAGCTGTGCACATTGATCTACGAAGGCTTTTGACACGGTACATCATGGCTCACTCATTGATTGCAGCCCTGCGCCTCCTGGGTCAGGGCCTGAATAAGATGCTACCTCACCCAAGCTAATTCAAGTTCTAAAATAGAGGTGTATCTCAGAAATAAAGCCTGTCTCTAAGGAGTTCACGGATCCATCAGCCTCTCTCTCACCTTTTAACTCCCTCCCTAAATCATATCGAGCAAACTATTCTCTCCGCTGGGATGCAGTTTCATCTCTCACTTAAGATCCTATCCCTTATGCCTTAGCCTCCAGCATGCATTTGCCAGTGTTGAAAAGTGGTTAGTGGCAAATAAGCTAGTCCTAAACCATAAAAAAAAAAAATCCATGCTTTTCTCAAGTCTGCAAAACAAGAAAAGGCAAACACCACTCACCATCAACACATCCTTGGGATCCACTCTTGAACAGGTGGCTACTTTCAAATATCTTGGAATCACCTTTGATCAGGGCCTCACCTTTGCAACTCATATCGACAGTACAGCCAAAACTATCTATCAGCGGCTTGGGATTCTGTACCGGAACAGACAGCTTTTCACCTACCAGCACTGAACTAGCTATTCAATCCTCAATCATCTCAGTTATTAGTATGGCCCTAATGTCTATGGGTCTGCCTCTACTAAGCGCCTTAAGCGTATTACAACCTCCCTTAACAAGGCCTGTCGGTACTACTGGCACTCATCAATATATTCACACCTGCGACTATATTCTGGAAACTGGATGGCTACAACTCTCAAACTGCCTAAAGTACCTTACCTGCCTTATGGCTAAAAATCCATCATGGGCCTCACTCCACCTTGCATTCAAGACCTGATATGCCAGAACACAAGTGTTCGACCCACCAGAAGATCAGAAAATCACCCCTTCAGGTCCCCATTGCCGGACTTCCCAGGGCCAGAGATCATTTGCCTATTGTGCCCCTCCTGGCTAAATGCACTTAGCACCTCTGTTACCTCCTCTACCTCTTTAGGTGCATTTAAATCTAGCCTATTCTCTCACCTTGCCAACTCCAACTCCTGTGACTGCCTTGACTAATTCCTCTCTATTTAAGTTGTTTCTCTCAGCCTACTTTACCTGACAAAGGCCTGGTAGATGATTCCTTTCCACTACCTGTGGTGGCTCCTCCCTCCTTATTTATATGCCCTATCTCTCACATTACTTTCCTGTCCCCCCCATTTGATTGCTTATTGAATTAAAGTGTTTCACCTGGTAATTACTTATCCCTGCACTAATATTTTTGATATTTGTTCTGTTCATGTATATAGCATTCCATAATGTACTTTACTTGTGTTACTCATTGTAACCTTATTGCTTGCACCTAATTTGATGTGGAACCTTTGTAAAAGAGCCTTGGCTCAAAGGTATTAATTCCTAGTATTCAATAAACAAATAAACTCTGCTGGCACCCGGAAACCAGCCTTCTCCCCCGCTGCAGAGACTACCGAGGAGGATTCCTTCTTCTTGGACAGCTTGGAGTACAGCTTAAAGCTAGATTTGTCCTCCACTCCGATGTCGCTGAGCTTCAGGGGGCCCGACTTTGACTCCTTTTCGCTGGACCCACTAGAAGTGACTGAGGACAGCTTGGAGGATGGAGAAGGGTCCGTTTCCCGATCTGAGAACACGTCTGAGCCAGGAGGCCAATGGACTCTTCTTGGCATTGAGCTGCAATAGGAGAGAAAGTGGGTTTTAATCATTCGGCAACATACCACAGGAAAAAAATGCACAGGCGCAAACAGCGCAATCGATTCTGACATTGTGCTCAAATCACAAGAACCTAAACTAAAAGCTCAGTAATAACCTTAGTAAACTTTCAGATATGGACACATTTACACACACACATTTGTAATTACACATTCAATTTATTTTGTTTAAATAATGTGCAGTACACATGTTCTGTAAACAAGTTATCCCTAAAGACTTGGACCTAAAACTTACACCAAAAGAGAAACAGTAGTCCAGAAGGTAACAAAGTTAATTCATAAATCTTCTCTCTCTCTCTCTCTCTCTCTCTCTCTCAGCATAAAAAGAGTAATTTATTAGTCTCTCTCTTCCTCTCTCCTGATTTCAGAAATGGAGAGTGCTTTATAGAAATTCAATATTCAGCCCGTTGGTCAGGTTGCGTGATTCACAACATTTGATACACATATGACATGAAAACGCTCCCAAAAGCCCCTGTATGTGTGTGTTTGGGGGGGTCCAATTGTAAAGCAAACAAGGAAATAAATATCCAAAGATCTGCATTACTTGTCGTTTTGATGTCATGCTCATAAATATAAACCTGTACTCGCCATTTAGGCATGACACGGAAGAAACCTTCAAAGACTCACTCAGTTGGAGTTGTGTAAAGTGAGTGCCCAGCTTGAGGATTACAAGTGAAGCCACCAAAGCCTATATATTGGCACTGTACCTAAAGTCTACAATTGCACTTTAAAACTAGGGTCACATTATTGGGGAGGGGGAGCTCGACAGCGAGGGGGCATCCTAATCTCAAAAGGTTGGGGAGGGAAGTCAAAGACTTCTTCAAGTTATATCTCCAACCCAGCTAAAAGCAAGACACACACACACACACACACACACACACACTTACTTCAGTGTTAAGTATAACAGTAATTTTCCAGTCGCGCAGGGTGCAAGCTATGTTCCCGGGCTACTGTAAAGGCAAAAAGAGGCTAGTAGGGCGTGCACTTACCTCGATGGGGCTGACAGAGGTGGAGGGCAGCGGCTGCAGGTACTCCAGGTGCAGGATGTGTCCCGTCCGGGCCATCAGCAGAAAACAACTAGATTGCTTTATAGGGCCTTGACTGGGAACATACAGCTGAATAGAAGTCCAAGACATCTGCAGCTGCTTCGGGGGATCTGGCACAGTAAGTATCACTATGCAGCTGCCACTGTGCAGTGTTTATAATGGGATGTAACTAAGAAAGGCAAAAATTAAAGGTGTCAGTTGTAATATATGCTTTTCAAACAGTAAGGAGATGGATGCAAAAAGTTACATTTAAGTGTTTATTAGGGTCCAAGCACAAAGTGGAAGTGGGCAAAGTAGGGAAATGAAAACGATCTCGGTAAAAAGTCCCTAGACTGACAAATCTGTGGGTGCTTCTCCGGGTCTGAATGATTATGTGACACAGTGCTGGTGCTACTCTAGTATTTGTACTGTCTTGTCAGACAAGGTAAATGACACAACAGTGCTTGCTTTGACGGGCATAACACTAACACTGAAGAGTAGTGAGTGTGGACGATTTATCTGCAATAAGTCACAATGCAACAGACATAAAATATACCCAATCAACAACCATAAAACCAACAATACGTAATAAAAGGAGCTCTAAAACCATGTGGTACATATAATAATACACATATGATTAAATACACAATCAAGAATTGTGCTACTCCTGGTTAAACAACTAAATAAAAAAAAAATAATTCACCATATGATCATTAAAACCTGGAGGAACACCACACCACCCAATTGCCAATATTCCAGGGATTTTTCACTCTAATTTTTCATTTCTCCACTTTGAACATTTTGTGCTTCATCCTTTTTAGATGCATTAAGATCCTTGTTTGCAATAATGAGATTTAAGCTGTATTTCTGTATGTTTACTCCGTGAAACAAATATATATCTGTCTGTCTAACGACCTATCTATCTGCAAACATTATCTATCTTATCTAACTATCTGTATATCTATCTATGTTTGAATTAAACTGTATGAGCTTTGGGAGTTGGGGGAAATAAGGGTCATATCTTTAAACTGAACCCCCTTCCCATTATAAGTCAATTGCAATGATTCGTGAGCTACTGGGGCTCTCTTCAGAGCCAGGGGACTAGCCCTGTCAAGCGCCCCCCCATCCCAACACTGCTGTCTAGCTAGTTAGCTATCTATCTAGACATATATATCTATCTATATATATATATATATATATATATATATTCTATGTTTCTATGCACTGCTGGGTAAGGAAAGCCTCGGTAACTGAAGAGCTAAGGTTTAGATGAGTGCCTGATGGTAGCTTGCATAGAGTATTCTCTCGACTTTTCTTTTTCTGTAGCACCCAAAAAAAAAGACATATATATGCACTGGTTAATTTTTATTTGTTTCAATCCCATGGTAGCCCGTCACACAATCTCCAGCCTTAACAAAGATCACTTAGAGATAAAAAGCTCAGGTTTGTTCAGTGATGAACAAGGAAAGTGTCGAGGGCTGTGTCAATATCTGACCTGGACTCTAACTGAAAAATCGGGATCAAGCCTGCTTAAAATGACTTTCACTTGCACCAGAAAAAAATATAAGTAAAACAGCTTCCAAGTCAATGCCCCTCACTTGCGGGAGGCTCCCCTTATCTGGTCCATTAAAAATCAGGTGAATTTTTTGGGCCCTCCAGTGCAGTTCCAATAGTTTGCTCATTGAGTCCGGTAATTTTGGAGAGAAATGGGAAGGATGCAATAAGAAGGGTGGGGTGCCAAAAATAGGTGCTTAGTATGGGGAGACTGTCAGAAAATAGAAAGACTTGGAATGTATTTTCCATTGCACCTCTTTTCGTTTGAACTAGGGTGCGCCCGCAGGTCTTCGGTTGACTCCTTTCTGGGAGAATCTGACTTCCAAAAATAAGGTAATCAGCACTTTCACAATAAAGGATGTGGAAGTATATGACTCAGGAAAGGGAAAATAAGAACTATGTGACTTCCAGTTTTACAGTCAAGAGTGCCAAAATGGTTCCATTTTCTGAAATAAATTAAGTTTTAACAGCAAGATTTCATATTAATTTGCACAAAAAATAAAAAAAACTCTTGAGTATAAAAATATCTTGCAGTATTGTCGTCCACAGTTTGAAACATAGGGAGAGGTTTGTCTTCCAAAAATTAGATGATCTCCAATTTGAAGCAATGGAATTTTTTACTGTTAACCTTTTTATTAACATTTTCAATTTTACAGCAGGTTATGAAGTACTTTATTATTAGTATTTTAATATATCCACTATGTCCTGGCAATTCCTTCCTGCCAGTAATTCTCTGCATTCCCATGTAAGACCCAGAATCAAAGTGGAAGAACATTACTATCTGCACTTTAATCCATTTAGTTTACCTTTCTTATTCGACTACAATAGTAATAGTACTGTAGGTTTTTTTTATTAACCACCACCAGGTAAAACGAGTGAGATTAAAATCTTCATTTACGAAGGCCATGGGGCGGCAAAAAACAAACAAAGTTACAGCAAATAATAATATTAACAACAACAATAATAATCATATATAGTATTTAAAATAATTGCAAAGTGAAACAAGAAAATGCTACACCTGAGCTGACAATTATATTGTTTTCATAATAATGATATTAAGAAAGTGCATATTATTTAAAGCAGGCACAATGCTTTGTATAAAGAGATTCAGTAACAACTCATAATTAAAGAGAATGAGAGTGGTCCCACATGTTAAAAAAGTGACTGAGGTAAGCAGTTCTAAAATCTAGGAAATCGGTAAAATGAAGATTTTTTTGACCCTACTTTTACTAATAAACAAAAACAAACACACAAAAAAAACCAGGATACAATACATGGAACCCGACTAAAGTTGGAGCAAATATCGACTCACCCCATGGGTTTAAAACATGTAATGCATGAGCAGAATTATCAGTGATTAAAGAGGTGTATGTGTGTGTGTGTGCATTCGCGTAAAGAAACAGCAAAAGTCTGCAGCCCCCCCCATTGTTCAACCACTTTGATAAATGAAGGGCAGTAAAACGCCAAAAAAACAAAGATGTAGGCCCTTGGTTTTGTGTTTGATTTGCATTAAAGTGATTGGAACAGCTGTTTTCCTTACTGGATCAATGGATGACCCTGTCCGTTTTTGCCGGTTTATTTGCTCTGCCACATGGGGCGAAGGAGGAAAGGATGAAATGCCTTTAAGGTGCAGCAACTGTGGGAATACTTTTTTTCTTGGGGGGGGGATCTTAATTCCATCCAGTGCAAGACAAATCAGATGGTGAAAGCCGGGGCATGTGTAAAAACACTGTTTAAATAAGGGAGGTGGGGTGGGAGAGAGAGAGAGAGAGAGATTGATAGATAATGCCAAACAATAGAGGGCAGTCCCATTTCTCTTTCATCGTTTCCTGTTGCAGTGGCGCACATCAAACACTATAGCTGGCAGATTTAAAAAAAAAAAACAGAATGCCTACCATATTGGTTGTTTGTTAGTTTTGCAGTTTAGTTACTTAGATAAACCAGCGCTGAAATTTAACATTTCATTTTCGGGGGGGGGGTCCTGCTTTCACTCATTGCCTTACCTGGGTTGACTCTAGCACACTGGGAAGTTGGAGTTGCTCAGGTTCATAGAGAGAAAAAAGTGGCTCTGACGGGGTTGGAACGGGGTCTCCAGGTCCTCAACACTGTGATCTAGACCACAGATTCTCTAATTTATCAGTTCTGGGGGTTCACCCTGGTGAGTCAGTGCAGACTTTTGTTTCTGAGCTTCAGTAGGCCCTACAAATCAGTAACAGGGATTTTAATATATCCCCCCTCCCCCAAAAGGGAGTTGAGCCTAGTGGTTAGAGTGCAAAGACGTGAACCTGGAGGCCTATGGGTTCAATCCCACAACCACGGTGTGACCATGAGTAAGTGATTCCTTCTATCAATATCTATGTTGTTAGAATCTCTATAGGAATGTACTGGCAGCAACAAACTCACCCTTCCTTCTGCTGGATTGTAAAATGCTTTCAGATACACTCTGTGTGTGAACGGAGCCTTGTAAGACGCAAATCCCTTCTCTACAGTATGGATGGAACTCAGTTTGAGGTTCTTTCTATATTTGGAAACAACTATCCCTCACCTATGGAGGACACAAATGTCTCAGAAAATGGCAATACAAACACACCTACAAATCGTATGTATAATACACGTTTCTTTTGTAAAAGTGTACCTGTTATTGCATCTCCTATGCATTAGTTAATTTTCCTGCAATTATGTAATGCGTACTGTCACTGTTTTTGTTTTACATCGTCCAGGTAGTGTCTGAAAATGGACTACCTCAGTGTAATGCACTTACTCAGTTAACCAAAAAGTAAAATAAATATTGAAAGAGTGTCAAGCTGTTCTGAAGTACCCCTCCCCACCATAGACACCTCCATATAACCCTAGAGCCTCCAATCTTGTGATGAAGTAGCCCCCACTTGAGCGTAAAAACCTACTCGAAATATTCCCACTAGTGACTAATAACTCACACGCATCAACCTTTATAGCATAACTTTTGCTGTGTGAGGATTTAAAGACCGTGTATTTATTTATTTGAATTTTGTTGACTGGGTAGGCCCACTGAGATAAAGCTGTCCCCTTTTCAGGGGTGACCCAGGAATATAAGCATTCCATACACAAGATAAACATTGCTATACCGTGGGGGAAACAAATTACACCTATAAATACCTGAAATTAAAACATATAATGCACAGAGATATATTGTGGCTTGTGGTTATACTTAACATATCATACAATAAACAGTCAGGACAATAAATCCAAATATAGTCTAGTTTAACATAATTACACAGGATTAGAGTACTAGGTAGGTCTAGTAAAGGCAGTGTGGTACATTCACATACATATCGTCTATTGAGCATTCAATACATGTATCTAGGATAATTAAAGAAAGAAAAAAAAAACATAGGGGAGGAGTGTTGAAATTGCCCTGCTCTTCTTTCCAAGAGAGCATGGGACAGGCACATTGGGCTATATGGTGGTGGGAAGGGTGTTATCAGAGGGAGGAGGGAGGAATAGTGGGGGAAAAGAGGCAGACTAGATGGGCCAAGAGGTCCTTTTCTGCTGTCAGTTTTCTATGATTCCATTTTAGGAGCTCTAATAATTTATAAAGTGGTGTAATCCCTGTTATCTCTTAGGGATCCTGATTGGCGGTCTAATGGTCCCCATATAGCTAAAACATGTAAAAATCTGTATACATTTCCATGATCTCTGCTTCTGAATAACAAGTCAGTGATTTTATTTCTTGATTTAAAGTTTCCCATGCCGTGATCGCATCAGTGAAGTCGAAGCACCACATTGGCAAGAGGGTCACAGAGAGCCACGAACAGCAGCAGTAGCAGAGGTACATGAGTCGCAAAGGCACATGACAAATTACAGAAAGCCGAAGATAAATTGCACAGAAAATTAAGAGCGGGAATAAATGCACTGATGAATATGCTAAGGTACTGTAAAAAAAAGGAACAGCTGTTTGAGTTATGCACCCATGCTGATACAGTGATGTGCACAAAAGGCCAATGCCTCCCATATAAGTGTTATCAGAAACGGGTTGTAAGAAAGGTACAGCAGGAAAACAACCCAGATACCCACTGGTCCGAATCAGGAACATCTATTTGTTTAGATTTCCGATCCTTGTAGGAAATGTTGATGTATTCAAACAAGAGACGGGAAACCACAGCCTGAAGAAAGTGTCCCTCATCTTCCTCACTTAGCGTCGGCGACAGCAGCATATCGGTGTTTATGTGCATGCATCACACAAAGTAGTTTTGTTTCATCATTCATCTGCTGTACAACTAGTTACACACACCATGCCTGTAGGCTTCCATAGGTGCCCAAGATTCTAGTTCTACAGTTTCCCTTATCATCTGTTCCTGTACTCAAAAATCAGCTCTTGGATATGAACTTACAATAAACTCCACAATAAACATCCACATTCATAAAATCAAAGTAATACAGATAATATTAAGTTATAATAATAGTGACAGTTACAAATTCAATGTGCCTGCTCAAACTTTTCTTACCATTGGACGAGACAGGATGTTCTGTCAATTTTATCTAGCGCACAATCATGGAGACTCTATTATTTAAATATGTTATCATTTTTCACCAGTTTAAAACAGAGTTGGCTGGCAGATCTTTAGGAGGGAGAGAAAGAAAAAGATGTTTCCCTCCCCCAAAGCCCCATTCCCCTGCCTTGAACCCTTCACTGTGGAGCTGGCTAATGAATATTGAGGCTGCGGGGCAGTCGGGCAGCGATTCAATGTGCTTCGTCTTTCATCTGGGCCGGGTTGGAGGCACTCAATTAAAAGTCTATCAGTCGGTAAGTAAATCAACGCCCATCAAAGTTGTCACATCAAACAAAATGATTATTATTGCAGCCCGTCTCCTCGATTAATCTCCCTCCAACATAATCCGACTGACAAAACAGGCAGAGCGGAAACAGGCAAAGTGTGGAACCAGGAACATAGTCCACACACTGGAATAGGAGAGAGAGAGAGAGAGAAAGAACGTGTGTGTGTGTGTGTGTACAAAAATATAAAAGCAGTGCTTTGATATATTGCAAAATTATCAAAAAATCAAAATTGATTGATAACATTTTTAAGCCTGATGGATTTGTATTTTCGCAGCTGTTCCTCTAGATGTGAATTAAGATAAGCAACAATGGCCAACTTGATGCTGAAATATTCAGAAGTGTTTCTTAGTTTGGTGTATTGCAAGACATAAGGTGAAGCCGAGTGCCTTCTTCAACCACCCAAGAAGTTCCTATATTTCTGCCTGAACAGACAGCTTGAAATTATAAAACATATAATTAGCTGCAACAGTGAGCATGTGGCAGTTCAGAACCAATTAGGTTCTGTATTTTTTCCAGCAAGACAGATCGACAGACAAATGGATACTATCTATAGATAGATAGAAGATATATATATATATATATATATATATATATAGATAGATAGATAGATAGATAGATAGATAGATAGATAGATAGATAGATATGCCATACCTGTGAGGATAAGAACTGGCAAATATCAGTGATATTTTTTTCAACTATGGGGATCTAGAGCGAGAATATCAGTGTTATTCTCACTCTAGGTTCATTTATCCACACACTAAGGCCATAGTGGCAATGGAGGTACAGGGGCTGGGAGGCCAATGGTGACATAACTCACCTTCATTCAGAGAGGTTGGACTGGGACAATCTCATTGTTTAAGGTGGCAACTGAACAATCAGGATGAAGGATTTTTTCATGCCACTGTATAATAAAAGACATGGAATACATCAAACATGCCATAACCATAATGAAAATATCACTGATATTTTCCCTTGTGCAGTCTGACCTTTGGACATCACTCATGGCTTCACCACAGGTGATGGCAAAAGTTCAAACTACACTCAGGAAAAAATATCAATAATATTTTCAATAAATTCTTGGCATCTGTCTGTCTGTCTATCTAATCTATCTACAGAGAGTATCTATCTATCTATCTATCTATCTATCTATCTATCTATCTATCTATCTATCTAGGAGAATAAATAATGGCAAAGTGTGCTATACAAGGAAATAATACAATCAAAGGGTCGAACAAGCCATGAAGCCAGGAGTTTGAAAGGTGAGTTGCCTTTATGAGCTTGTTCAACCCTGAGATGGTATTATTTCATGAGTATGCCATACTTTTCCATCTTTTACTTTACATAATGTATTAGGATGGGGACACTTTTTGCTTTGTTCTATGTTTTACCATAGTGTGTGGGGGGAAGGGTAAGGGGCTTGTTACATGTGTTATTGGGGTGGTTTGCAGTGTGTTGGGTAATACTGTGTTATTAAAGAGTCAATAACACATCAATATAGTGGTAGCATATATGATAGGGCATGGGTGCCAGAACATGGGAAAAAGTGGGGGCACTGAAGTTCAAAAGAGCATAGGGTAAAAAAGGTAGTTTCTGCAAGCAAAGAGGAAGTTTAAATGCTCATAGGTAAAAGATGGGGTGCTACAGACACTTACACCCATATGCTCTAGCACCTATGTTACAGGGGTGCAATAACACCCCAATAGTTAAGATTGAGTAGGCTGTTGAATGTTAAACCTGGATTTTTGCACCTTAATAACTTTGGCATCATTTAATGAAATAGCCCAAAATTTGGCATGCTGGGTTGGGGTATCAAGAGTCTCAAGAGGTGAAAAGTTTCATGATGGAATCTTGTTCAGTTTCTGAGACACGAAGTGTCAAAAAACACATTTGGTTTCCCTATACTTAACATTGGGTATTTTTTTGCTCACATCTACAGCATAGAAGGTGTGGGATTTTTTTCATGAAATTTTCAGGGTTGAAGTAGCTTGTGCAAAGGGTGTGCTTTTCAAAGGCTTTGTGAAAAAAATATTACAAGGTTTCAAAGTTATAAGGATTTTTGAGTTAACAGGCAAATGTGAACAATAAAAAAATACTATTACAAGTGCTTATTTTCATGATTTAGTTGTCAAGTGGAAAAAAAAACACAATGGCCACCAGTTGTTCCTTTTCTTTTTGTTAAACTCAAAAACATTTTAAAATATATCAAAAATGATGCATTTTAAAATATCAAACACCTGAACCTAGCTGAAACAGCACAATTCAGCAAGATTCTGCTGTTTGTTTTTTTAAAAAAATGCCACAAATATCTTTTCTGGGCACACCAAAATCCAGGGTGCTAGTTTATTGAGAGGAGTCATTCACCTGCATTCTCTATATGAAAACAATGAGACTTTCTTGAATACTGAAGCTGCTGCAGGAGTCATGCTGCAAGTTTCACTTCAACCTTGAGCCATCCATCCCCAGTTCTCTGTGCCTGTCTCGCTCTCTCTTTCTCTGTCTGTCTATTTCTATCTATCTAGCTAGCTAGCTATCTTTCTTAAGCAGACTGGGGTGCCCACCGCTGGTACTGCTTCTTTCTCCCCCCTCCCATCTGGGTCGCCCGCCCTTCCCAATTTTTATAGATATTTTTTTTTATATTAAATAAGCAGACTGGGTGCCCACCCCCAGTACCACTTGTCATGACCCATCCTCCAAGTCACTTGCCCCAAGTTCTTCTGTGTAGGTGGTGGTGGCAACAGGGTGTCCACCCCCATTATTGCTAAACAGAAGCCCAACACTGGGGTGCCCAATCCCCAGTGTCAGCTAAGTTCCTTGAGAAAAAAAAGAAAACTGTCCCTCATTGATTCTTTTTATTAACATGAAAACAAGAAAACTGTCCCTCACCAATCTGACCCCATGCACACTCCCACCCACCCCACCCAACCTCTCATTCAGCCCACCACTTCACAGTTCCCCGCACCCCAAAAACACCCTCACTCATCTGAGCATGTCCCGCATCATATATTCACTATCTGAGCAAAGACATGTCTTGCTGGGACCAGCCAATGCAGTATGAGAAAATTAGGTAAGTGCAGTTGTTATACTGTTAGAATGGCGACTGAATTTTGTCACCACAATTAGGGCACTGCAATAAGGGTGATGATGACAGGGGCAATCTTGATTTTAGATCACCCCTCAATCATGCCGCCCTATGCACCGACACCATTTCTGCCCCTTCTGAGGCATGTCTATCCCAGAGGAGGTTATGTTTAGTTGTGGGGTGTGCAGGGGGAAAAGCCCCCCACGAAACATGACTATTTCCTGGGATGGGGCTTTGGCACTCCCCATCCCAGGAGCCACAATGTCTGGTGCAGAAATGCTGGGCAGCATATTGCCTGCAGCCATATCAGCATCAACAAAATGGCTGTCACACTGATATGTGCGAACCAGTGCAGTTTAATGTATTTCAACAGGGTTCTGAACTTTGATTCATAACTTTGTCATTTTTACATATTCTGACCCCAGATTTTCAACATGACCTTTTTGGGACCCAACCTCATAACTAATGGTGGTGAAATTATAAAAATCTAGCCTGAAAGGTGATTTTGTGGTCACTTTGCAAAATCACCTTCTGGGTGAGATTTGAAAATTGTCACCACCCTTGTTCATGAGGTGGGGTCATAAGAAGGCTATGTTGAACATCTGAGGTCAACATATGTAAAAATGACAAAGTTATGAGCATAAGTTGAAATTTTTCCACGTTCACATGTAACTTTGGTCATTTTAAATATTTTGACCCCATATTTTTAAAGTAGCCATTTTTTCATACCATCTCATGAATGTGACAGTTGGTAATTTTTCAAATCCTGGTCAAAATGTGTTTTCACATATGTGGTGTGGAAAGATGTTTCAGTGGCACTGAATGACATTTCAGAGGGGTTTGAACATTTTTACCTACCAGCTTCATGAGATGGAGTAATAAAGAGACTGTGCCATAAAAGTGGTGTAAAAATATGGTAAAATGCCCAGTTTATGAGTGAATGTTGCAGTATTTCATCGTTCACGAATAACTTTGCTAATTTCCAATATTTTGACTCAAAACCTTCAACATAGCTATTTTTACACACATCCTTATAAATATGACAGGTGTAATTTTTTTAGATACCCTGGATGAGATGTGAGCCAACCCACTAGCGTGTCTGTAACACTACCAGTTGTGATGCAGATGACCCAGGTTCAGAAGCAAGTCCAAGGCGTTGGAGGGCTGGCCATGGGGAAGGAGGATTGAACACCTTCAGGACCACTCTCCTCCTCTAGGGAGGAGGATGGGGAAGAGCTCGGTGCTTGACTGGCCCCTGGGGAAAGGCAGGGGAGAGGTAGCCCAAGCTAAAAGAGGTGGGGGAGAAGTGGCAGATGTCGGCACGTGCACCTTGATGCCAGCACATGCAATATCTCCCAGGGAAGAAAATGGAAAAAAAGCTCCCAGTCACGCAAGATGCCTGCTGGCCTCTGCATGCTCCACACCTGGTGACTTAGGCACCTCTCTCCACCATGCTCTGGATCTTGTCCTAGCAAACTGGGTGACTCCCCGCCACCCTGCCATGGAGGGCAAGCTGTGAGGGAAGCTGGGTTGATGGGGCTGGGAGGACTGGCTGAAAGAAGAGCCAGCCCTGACAGGGGTACATTAAAAAAAATCCTGGATGAGACATGGTTTTCCACTTCTGGTGCAAAATGAAATTTTGGCCAATATATTATAAATGCTACATATCATACTTATGAAAGGAGTCATAAAACAACTATCTTGAAAATTTGGGTTCAAAAGTAAAAAAAAAAAAAACATTATGGTAGAGGAGCTATTTACAGTACATGTTAAACCCAAAGTTTTGCACCTTAATAACTTTGCAACTGTTTGACAGATTTGCCTGAAATTTGGCATACATGATCAAAAACCATATGCCTTGGGATCTGCCAAATTTCGTACCAGTTGGATACACAGCTGCGGAGTTATTAAGCGTGATCTTCGTGTGCGTTTACGCTTTTTCTGGAATTCTACGGTCGCGCCTACAGGTTGCATGGTTTGTGCAACTGGCCCAAAATCTTCAGGGAACTTGCAGCCGGGGTCAACGATGTGCCTTTCAAAGATTTCGTGAAGAAATATTAAACGGTTCAAAAGTTATTCAAAAAACAATTTCCCATTATAAGTCAATGGGAAAAGTTAACAAAAAGTTCGACAGTGTCGCAAATGCATTTTTACTTTCGTAAATGGCCCTCTTACTTTCGCAAATCCGCCATATTGTTTTCAGTTAGTGATCAGAAAAATGCTTGCCATTTAAATTTGGGACCCACTAGCAACCTAATTCTTTTTGTATTCACCTAGTCTGAGCCTGAGGATGCTAGCCATGTCTTTATTTTGGGGTAAAACACCCCAGAAATATGTTTTTCAAATTTCTGAAAAAAAGTACTTTGGAGTGCTCGCGAGAAAGTGTAAGTAAGTACAGCTTTACAAGTGCGACAATACTTTTCTAGGCTGTGGGAAATGACAGCAATTCTTTGGCACCCCGCTGCAAAAGAACGGTTGGGAGTTTTGGTCTGAAATTTCAAGAGAACGCAGCCGACATCTCACAGATGTGACTTTCAGTGTTGTGTTGAAAAAATATTACACGGCAGCAAAGTTATGGCACTCCAAAGTTGACGTTTTTTCCCATAGGATAACATTACGGCGCCCGACGCATTACAGGAATCCTTTGGCACCCTGCTGCAAAATAATGGTTTGATCTTTTTTCCTGAAATTTGGAGGGAAGACAGCCAACAGCCCACAGATGTGAATTTTAGTGGTTTGGTGAAAAAATATAATAGGAAGGCAAAGTTATGGCACTCCAAACTTCTCTTTTTTTCCCATAGGATAACATTACGGCATTCGCCACGCCTTTCAGGGCCTGTATCTTGGAAACGTTGCGAGATACAGACTTTTCGTTTGAAAAATATGATGGGGGCTAAGTACAAAACTAGCCAGGAGAGTTGTAAATCATATGACTTTTAAATTTTTTTTCTACATCGTACGGTTCCTGAGATATAGCCTATTTAGTATTGCAAGTCGTACTTTTCTGCTCCGATACCCATTATTATGCATACTGTACATTCTTTGTACTCACTGTCTTTCTCTAGGCAGCTTTTGGGGAAAACCAGCCTGTGTGCTTACATTAGTGTTACCGTTGCCCTTTCCACTTGCGGTTCCTACCCGTTTCACTTACCGTTGATGTCTATGCCACCATGTGCGTTATCCTTTGCGTTTTCATTTACGCTTGCGTTTCTGTTATTTTTTGCCATTTGTGTCAACAGTACTGTTTCTCTTTCTGTTTCACTTTGCGTCACCATGCCCATTGACATTTCCGTTTGTAGGCACCATGTTACTAGCGACAACACAACCGGCACACCGTTCCTGTCGCCACCGTATGCGTTACCTTCTGTTCTCATCCGGCGCTTGCATTACCATGTGCACCACTGTTAGCGCTTCTGTTTGCATTGGCTGTCCTGTTACTATGCCACAAGATATCACGTGGTGGGATCACAGGCCCAAAGGGCCCAGCGCTCACCGCCGCGTACGTGCGGGCACCGCTCCCACCGCTGCATTACATTCACTGTTCTCGTTATCATTCTCAAAAGAGGAAATTAGAGGCAAAAACTCCATTTAATGCATTAATTAGGGTTGTTCCACAGCGACAAAGTGAAATCCGGTGTTGGGTTGAAACCCCTTGGACCCGCCCACCCCCAACCAGCATTTGGGTGCACATTGGGGTCATGGGTCCTAACTCTCACCCCATTCTCCTATACTTCTGCTGCTTTACAATGTGATGGGGTGAGGAGTTGGGGCTGACTCAACAATGTCTGTCTCGGATGGGGTGGTAGTCAAGGGTTTTCAGCCTGAGCCTCACTGTGCTGTGGAACAACTAATACGACGGATAAGGATGGAGTTTTACCATCTATATATATATATATATATTTATGATACCAATAGTTAGGGTTGAGTAGCATTTTTAAATTTAAAGGGTCAACATTTTCACCTTAATAACTTTGCCATCGTTAAACAGATTTGCCTGAAATTCAGTATGCACAATTGGGCATGGTAGATCTTGGGATCTGCCAAGTTTCCTACTGGGTGGATATATGGCTGCGGAGCTATTAAGCGACAACCATTTGCACAATTACTCTTTTTTGTGATTTGTTTGCTCTCATCTATAGGTTGCATGGTTTGCGCGACCAGTCCAAAAACTTCAGGGAACATGCAGCCGGGGTCCCCAATGTGCCTTTTGAAGATTTTGTGAAAAAATATTGAACAGTTCAAAAGTTATTCAAAAAACAATTTCCCATTATAAGTCAATGGGAAAAGTTAACAAAAAGTTCAACAGTTTCACAAATGCAGTTTTTACTTTCACAAATGGCCCTTATAATTTCACAAATCCACCATTTTGTTTTCAGTTGGTGATCAGAAAAATGCTTGGCATTTAAATTTGGGACCCTCTAGCAACACAATTCTTTTTGTGTTTACCTAGTCGAACCCTGAGGATGCTAGGCATGTCTTTATTTTAAGGTTAAACACCCTATAAATATGTTTTTCAAGTTTCTGGAAAAAGTACTTTTTCAAAGTAGTGTCGCACTCACGAAAGTGTAGTAAATTTTTGTGAAAGCTCTCGCAAATTGCGACACTACTTTTCCAGGCTATGGCAAAATGACAGCAGTTCTTTGCCACCTTGCTGCAAAAAACGGTTTGGTCTTTTGGGCTGAAATTTGGAAGAAACACAGCCATCATCTCACAGATGTGCCATTCAGTGTTTTGGTGAAAAATATTACAGGGCAGCAGAGTTACGGCACTCCAAACTTTACACTTTTTCTCATAGGATAACATTACGGCATCCGCTGCATTACAGGAATCCTTTGCTGCCCTACTGCAAAATAATGGTTTGCTCTTTTGGGCTGAAATTTGGAGGGAAGAAAGCCAACATCCCACTGATGTGCCTTTTTGTGGTTTGGTGAAAAAATATTACAGGGCGGCACAGTGACTGCACTCCAAAGTTAACGCTTTTTCCCATTGGATAACATTACGGCGCCCGTCGCGCCTTTCAGGACCCATATCTCGGAAATGGTGCGAGATACAGACTTTTCATCGCAAAAATGCTTAGCCCCCTCTGGGGGCTAAGTATTAAGCTAGCCAGCAAAGTCATAATTCATATGAAATTTACAATTGTTTTCTACGTCATACGGTTCCTGAGACATAAGCAATTTAATATTCCAAGTCCTCATTTTCTGCTCTGAGGCCCATTGTTATGTATACATCCTTTGTTTTCACTGTGTTTTCCAATGCATTTTTTGGGGAAAAGAAGGGTGTGCCCTTTCGTTACTGTGCCAGTTAGCGTTTCCAGTTGCATTTCTGTTACTGTTTGTGGCACCATTAACATCTACGCCACCATGTGCATTATGGTTTGCGTTTTCGCTTGCGTTTGCGTTTCTGTGTCGTTTGGCGTTATTGTTGCTGTTACCATTACCAGTTTCATTTGCAATTGCGGTACCACCCACATGTGTTATGGTTTGCGTTTTCATATGCGCTTGCATTTCTTTTTCATTTCTGTTTCCTTTGGCGTTATGTTTGCTGTTATTGTTACCATTTGCATTTACAGTTGCGGTACCATGACTGAGCACGTAACGGTTTGCGTTTCTGTACTCACTTACATTTGCATTTCTCTTTCCTTTGGCATTATTGTTGCTGTTACCATTGACATTTGCATTAACAATTGCAGTTCCATGACCATGCATGTTACAGTTTGCATTTCTGTACACGCCTCCATTCCCGTTTCCATTTCTGTTTCCTTTGGCATTATTCTTCATGTTAACTTTACCATTTGTGTTTACTATTGTGGTACTGTGGCTGTGCGTGTTACGGTTTACGTGTGCGCTCACATTCGTGTTTCTGTTTCTGTTCCCTTTCGCATTCTTTTTGCTCTGACACTTAACATTTCCATTTAAAATACCACTGCCATCACTGTTTGCATTACCAGTTGTGTTTTCATACTCCCTTCAATGTCCATTTGCATCACTGTTTGCTTTGGCGTCACTTTGAGCTTGCGTTTCTATTAACGTTTCCTTTACCATTGCACCACTGTTGGCACTTCTGTTTGTGTTTCTGTTCCTGTTACTATGTCACAAGACATCATGTGGCAGGGGGGCCCTGCGTTCCCGCCGCTACATTACTTTTGCTATTTGTCGTCATCATTCTCAAAAAGAAGGGAAATTAGAGGCAAAAAACTCAGTTCAATGAATCAGTTAGGGTTGTTCCACAGCGATAAAGGTGAGAAAATTCGGTGTTAGGGTTGAAACCCCTTGAGACCCCAGCCCACCCCCAACCAGCATTGGGGTGTGCGTTGGGGTCATCGAGTCAACTTCTCACCCCATTCTCCCTATACCTTTGCTTCTTTATACATGTGATGGGGTGAGAGTTAGGCTGATGACCCCAACACACACCCTGATGAAGTTGGGGTGGGCTAGTCCAAAGGGTTTTCAACCTAACACTGAATTTCTCACTTTGTCGCTGTGGAACAACCCTAAGTGATGCATTAAATGGAGTATTTTGCCTCCAACATATATATATATATATATATATATATATAAATAATAGTGGTGTGGTCACACCATTATATTTAGGGTTATGAAGGCACTTCTATGTTAAAGTCAAAATTTTGGGCATTAATAACTTTGGACCCTTTCAACGGATTTGAATGAAATCTGGTATGCGTGGTGGGGCATGGTCGTTCTCTTGATTTGCCTAATTTCGTTTTGGTTGGACTTACGGTGTTTGCACACAAAAACGCTGAAAAATGCGAAATTATCCAGTTTTGAAGACAGTTTTTGGGATATTATCTGTGGTGTTGTGCAGCCGTCATGTGACATGCGGCTCTGCAACATGGCTTGTTTGAAAGAGCTTTGCTGGCAGTATATGCCACTTTTTGTTTGGTGAAAAAATATTAATCTATTCAAAAGTTATTACAATTTGAAATACCCATTATATCCTATGGGAAAATTTATATGTATTTTTTGAATGTTAATGAGAAAGACCAGATGGCCCTAGGAAAGATCAGATAGCCCAAACGGGGATGATCATATCTGAATTACAGCTTGGTCTTTTTACTTGAAATTTGTAGGATGTTGAAGGGATGTCATAGAGATGTGAACTATGCTGTTTAGGTGTTGGGGAAATAATTTGTTGCAGAGATAGTCAATGACGTAATTGACATTTTTCCCATAGGATTACATGGCAGTCTGTGTCATGACTTTCAGCGCCGTTATCTCGTAAACGAAGCGCGATATAGACTTTTTGCTATAGGTGGCTTAGATCACCTTAAGGTGATCTAGCCACTGGAAAAAGATTTGAAATCGTAGAGTAAGCCTGCAGTGGAATTTTGTTTGTACGTTGCATGATTCATGAGATATTTTGAAATTACTGTCACAAGGGTTGAAAGAGTGCCTGTCCAGTGCTTTTTGGTGCCCATATCTCAGAAACGATGTGAGATATGGGTACAGTCAGTAACTGCAGTATAATCTATTCACTATCACAGTTGCAATGACACTTGAATTGTTTTTCTAGCTGTTACGGTTCCTAAGATATGGACAAATTACTGTTACAAGCATTCGGTGGCCAATAGGAATGATGCATGGCTTTGTACCTATGCGTAAGTGGCAGCCTTATGATCGGACTTATGGTCGGACTTATAGTCTTTGCACATGAAAACACTGAAAAATGCAAAATTATCCCATTTTGAAGACGCTTTTTGGGATATTGTCCGTGGTGCTGCATGGCCATCATGTGGCGTGCTACTCTGCAACATGACTCGTTTGAAAGAGCTTCACTGGCCGAACATGCCACTTTTCATTTGGTGAAAAAATATTAATCTGTTCAAACGTTATTACAATTTGAAATTCCCATTATATTCTATGGGAAAATTTATATGTATTTTCCGAATGTTAATGAGAAAGACCAGATGGCCCTAGAAAAGACCAGATAGCCCAAATTGGGATGACCTTATCTCAATCACAGTTTGGTCTTTTTACTTGAAATTTGCAGGGTGTTGAGGGGATGTCATAGAGATGTGAACTATGCTGTTTAGGTTTTGGGGAAATAATTTGTTGCAGAGCTATTCAATGACACAATTGACATTTTTCCCATAGAATTACATTGCAGTCTGTGTCATGACTTTCGGCACCGTTATCTCAGAAATAAAGCAAGATACAGACTTTTCACTACAGATGGCTATGCCAGAGGAAAAAGATTTGAAATCGTACAGTAAGCCTGCAATGGAATTTTGTTCATACGTTGCATGGTTCATGAGATATTGTGAAATTACTATCACAAGGGTGGAAAGAGTGCCTGTCCAGTGCTTTTCGGCACCCATATCTCAGAAACTATGTGAGATATTGGGTACAGTCTTTCCGATAATGTGTGAAGTAACCGCTGCCACAATTACAATGATGCTAGAATTTTTTTCCAGCCCTTAAGGTTCTCAAGATATGCGCAAATTACTGTTACAAGGGTTTGGTGCTCTATAGTGGTGCTGCATGGCTCCGTAGCTTTGTGTAAGTGGGAGTGTGGGCCCAGATGCACATTGTTATGCAGAAATTGGCAACTTGGTGGGAGCTGGGTGCCGCACTCCCACCAATACGTGTTTTGTACTACTCATAATACACTTTTTCAAAAAGTAAGGAAATTCTATGCAAAACACTGTGTTATTGCTTCATTTAGGGATAAAGCAAATAAAAGTCACTAAATGAGACATTAGGGTTGAACCCCTAACCCCCCTCACACAAGCCACCCCGATCCTCCACAGTTTTACAGTCACCGGGGTGTGTCATTGGGATCGTGATGCCTAAATCTCACCCTGTTCTCCTTTACTGTATCATGTCACCTTGCTCAGAAATAGAATATATTACAGGAGTGCGGTCACACCTCTATATTTAGGGTTATGAAGCCACTTCTATGTTAAACTTAAAACTTTGTGTGTTAATAACATTGGACCTGTTCAACAGATTTGCATGAAATTTGGTATGTGCAGTGGGGCATGATATATCCCTTGTACTGCAAAATTCCATTTTGGTCGGACTTACAGTTGATGCACACCAAAATGCTGAAAAATACACTTTTCTCCTGTTATGTGGGAAGTTTTTCGGATATTGTCCATGGCGCTGCATGGCCATCATGTGGCATGCTGCTCTGTGGCTTGGCTCATCTGAAAAAGCTTGGGTCAAGGAACATTCCACTTTTTTTTGGTGAGACAATATTAATCTATTCAAAAGTTATGAAACATTTAAGTTCCCATTATAAGTCAATGGGAACATTTATATGATTATTTTGTGAAAGAAGAATGGGGTTTTGGTCATCTTGTCTTGCCTCACGATCAAAGAATTTGCAGGCTTGCGAGCTCAGAATCTTTGATCATGAGGAATTCTTTGATCGTGATGGCTGTCATCTTGTTTTCAGTTTGAGGTCTGCAAAATTCAAATATCTCGGCCCGGTGGGACTTCTGAGGTGAAACTGTGGTGGGTTTTGCTCAGGGGTCTTCTCTCTATTGAGCCATGCCTGTGGATTCTTTCAAAATGGTCAGAAAATTTAGTTTTTAACTGTTTTATTCCTTTATCATGGCTCACTAATGATCTTTGATCGTGAACCTGCAAATTCTTTGATCGCGAGATTCTTTGACAGCAATTTTTGATTGTGAGAGTGTGACTAGATGGCCACTTGAAAAAATCAATTTTTCTCAGATCAGGGTTGGCTTATTAAGCCAAATGAGGGAGGGTTTTGCTCAGGAGGCTTCGTTCTATTGAGGTATGGCTGTGGTTTCATGCATTTCTCCCTAAGAATTGAGTTTTAAAATTTTTTATTATTTGATCGCGACCCTGCAAATTCTTTAATCTCGAGATTCTTTGACTGCGATCTTTTATCGTGAGGGTGCGACTAGATGGCCACATGAAAAATTAAATTCTCTCAGCACAGGGGTCACTTCTAAAGGCAAACTAGGGTGGGATCTGCTCAGGAGCCTTGGTTCTGTCGAGTCATGGCTGTGGTTTCATGTATTTTTCTTTAAAAATCATTTTAACATTTTTTATTCTTTGATCACGAGCCTGAAAATTCTTTGATCATGAGATTCTTTGATCACAATCTTTGATCACAAGGGAGGGACTAGATGGCCGATTTGAAGGGACCAGATAGCAAAATTTTAACAATTTTTCAAATTAAATATCTCAGAAACAGTTTGGTCTTTTAACGTGAAATTTGGAGGGTGTTGATGGCACATCCAGTAGATGTGAATTGTAGTGCTTAGGTGTTGGACAATACATGTTTTGCAGAAATATTGCATGATGCAGTTTACGTTTTGCAGACAGCATTTTCCATGGTGGTAGTGGCTTTAAATTACTAGGGTAGCTTACCTTACTGCCATGGATGTACTTTTCAGTTGTTAGGTATGTAAAATGTTAATAGGTGTGGAATTCTGCCAGTGTGACAAATGAAAATCTGAAACTTTTACATTTTATATCTCAGAAACAGTTTGGTCTTTTACATTGAAATTTGGAGCGTGTTGAGGGGATGTGCTGTCCATGTGAATTATGATGTTTAGGTGTTGGAAAATTCATTTGCTGCACCCATATTATGCAACACTCTTTATGTTTTGCATATGGAATTTTGCATTGTGGTACTGGTTTCACATTTATAGGGTGCCTAGTGTTACTGCTATGGAGGTAATTTGTAGTGGTTAGGTGTCTGACATGTAAACAGGTATTGCAATATGTCACTGATGACTGACACTTTGCTTTCATTCAAGGTGGTGGGCCCCACACTCTCACCCATATGCGCTGCCAGCAATACATATGATATTCAGTACTTGTACTCTTATCTTAGACAGGAATTTGCAAATTGGTGGGAGCACGGGGCCCTTTCCAACTTGTGCAACTTTCTCCTTTTCTATTCCTTCTCAAAAAGTATGGAAATTCTATGCAGAAAACTTTGTTAATCATTTAGCATCATTTAGGGATAAAATACAAAAAAGTCATGAAATTAGACGTTTAGAGTTTTCCCATCCCCCCCTCGTGGACCTGCCCATCATCCCAAGATTGACATCTGACAGGGTGTGTCATTGAGGTTGTCAGGCCTAAATGTCACCCCATTCTTCTTCACTGTGGCTTGTGAATATGATTACAGATGGAATGGGGTGACATTTAAGCCTCACAACCCCAATGACACACTCCGTCAGCTGTCAATCTTGGGATGATGGGCGGGTCCACAAGGGGGGGATGGGGCAACCCTAAAGGTCTAATTTCCTGACTTTTTGTGTTTTAACCCTAAATGATGCATTAAGATAGCTTTTTGCATACAATATATCTATATATTATGGTAGCACGGTAGTGCTACCATAGTTAGGGTTGAGGAGCCATTTCTATGTCAAACCCCAAAACTTTGCACCTTAATAACTTTGCAACCGTTTGACAGATTTGGCTGAAATTTGGAATACATGATCAAGAACCATAGTCCTTGGGATCTGCAAAGTTTTGTAGTGGTCAGACATACGGCTGCAGAGTTATTAAGCATGATCTGTGCGCACATTTACGCTTTTTCTGGAATTCTACGGTCGCACCTACAGGTCGTATGGTTTGTGCGACCAGTCCAAATTCTTCAGGAAACATGCGGCCAGGGTCCCCAATGTGCCTTTCAAAGATTTCATGAAAAAATATTAAACGGTTCAAAAGTTATTCAAAAAACAATTTACCATTATAAGTCAATGGGAAAAGTTAACAAAAAGTTCAACACTTTCGTAAATGCATTTTTACTTTCACAAATGGGCCTGTTACTTTCGCAAATCGGCCATTTTGTTTTCAGTTGGTGATCAGAAAAATGGTTGGCATTTAAATTTGGGACCCTCTAGCAACCTAATTCTTTTGTATTCACCTAGTCGGACCCTGAGGATGCTTGCCATGTCTTTATTTTGTGTTAAAACACCCAGAAATATGTTTTCAAATTTCTGGAAAAGTACTTTCACAAGTGTACTTTCGTGCTCACGAAGTGTCGAACTATGACTTCATGAAGTGCGCACCAGTAGTTTTTCCATCTGTGGGACAGTGACAGCGATTCTTTGGCACTGCACTGCAAAAGAACCGTTGGGAGTTTTGGGCTGAAATTTGGAGGGAACGGAGCCGACATCTCACAGATGTGCCTTTCAGTGTTGTATTGAAAAAATATTATACGGCGGCAAAGTTAAGGCACTCCAAAGTTGACGGTTTTTCCCATAGGATAACATTACGGTGCCTGATGCATTACAGAAATCCTTTGGCACCCTGCTGCAAAATAACGGTTTGGTCTTTTTTCCTGAAATTTGGAGGGAAGACAGCCAACAGCCCACAGATGTGCCTTTCAGTAGATTGGTGAAAAAATATCACATGGCGGCAAAGTTACGGCACTCCATATTGACAGTTTTTCCCATAGGATAACATTACGGCGCCCGACGCAATACAGAAATCCTTTGGATCCCTGCTGCAAAATAATGGTTTGGTCTTTTTTCCTGAAATTTGGAAGGAAGACAACCAACAGCCCACAGATGTGCCTTTCAGTGGTTTGGTGAAAAAACATTACAGGGAGGCAAAGTTAGTGCTCCGAACTTTTCTTTTGTTCCCATAGGATAACATTACGGCGTTCGCCGCGCCTTTCAGGGCCAGTATCTCGGAAACGGTGCGAGATACGGACTTTTTGTCAGAAAATTTCTTAGCCCCCTACTCAGGGCTAAGATTCAAATTAGCCAGGACAGTTGTAAATAATATGACTTTTAAATTTTTTTTCTACGTCGTACGGTTCCTGAGATATAATGTATTTAGTATTCCAAGATCTCATTTTCTGCGCCAATACTCATTATTATGCATACTTTATTTGTACTCACTGTCTTTCTCTATGCAGGTTTTGGGTAAAACCAGCCTGTGCGCTTACATTACTGTTACTGTTGCCCTTTCCGCTTGCGGTTCCATACCCATTTCACTTACCGTTGACATCTGCGCCACCATGTGCGTTATCCTTTGCGTTTTCATTTGCGCTTGCGTTTCTGTTATTTTTTGCCATTTCTGTCTACAGTACTGTTTCTCTTTCTGTTTCACTTTGTGTCACCATGCCCATTGACATTTCCGTTTGCAGGCACCATGTTACTATGTGACAACACATCACGTGGCAGACCATTCCCATCTATGCCACCGTGTGCATTGCCCTTTCTGTTGTCATTTGCGCTTGCGTTACCATGTGCGCCACTGTTAGTGCTTCTGTTTGCGTTGCTCTTCCTGTTACTATGCCACAAGACACCATGTGGTGGGAGTGCGAGGCCCTTTGGGTCCCGTGCCCCGCTGCTGTGCACTACGGGCGGAGGCGTACTACATCCTTGCGTATTCATTTGCGCTATGCGTTTCTGTTATTTTTTTCCATTTGTGTCTACAGTACTGTTTCTCTTTCTGTTTCACTTTGCATCACCATGCCCATCGACATTTCCGTTTGCAGGCACCATGTTACTATGTGACAACACATCACATAGCAGATCGTTCCCGTCTATGCCACCATGTGCGTTGCCCTTTCTGTTCTCATTCACGCTTGTGTTACCATGTGTGCCACTGTTAGCATTTCTGTTTGCGTTGCTGCTCCTGTTACTGGGCCCTGTGCTCCCGCCGCCGCAGTACATTCACTATTTCTCGTTATCATTCTCAAAAACAAGGGAAATTAGAGGCAAAAACTCCATTTAATTCATTAGTTAGGGTTGTTCCACAGCAACAAAAGTGTGGAAATTCGCTGTTAGGGTTGAAAACCCTAACTCCAAGTCCCCCCCAGCACCACACACACACAGAGACACACACACACACACACACACACACACACACACACACACACACACATATTCAAGTATGGGGGAGGACCAAGTCAACACAACCAATGACAGACATTCAGCAGCAGGTGACAGAAATAACAAACAATTGTCTAAATGTACTACGAGACATCCCCACCCACCTGACCAGGTACTGCATGCTCAGTGGAGATCAACAGCAAAACTGAGGCCATGTACACCAAACATACACATCCTTGATTGCAGCTGCACACAATGTACCACACTTAGTAGCTGCATGGCCTTACCTACCGATGCCCCACACCACACCACAACTGGTACTGTGCCGTTAGTCAATATAAATGCTGAAGGTGCATGATGACAGTTGTAGAAAGGTTTAACACTAGTGAGTATACATTAATTAAGAGAAGTACATAAATTAACTATAAGACACTAGCATGCTCAAGATAAAAGTAGTGTTACATTTAGTAGGTGATTTATATAGTAGTACATTTACTGCAACGGTTTACTCAACATAGAAGGCTGATGTAAGCGTATGGAAAAGCATTGCCTGTTCAACGCTGTGAAATTCGTACTGCCAGTATCACATGCATTCTTACTGATGAAGGTGTACTGCTGATGTACATACATAGACCTTCAGTGTGTTTCAATACTAAAAATGCAGTAAGTATTCTTTGTAAGAAACAGTGTAATTGCATGGATCAGGCCAAGCAACTTCTAAATATCATAGCACTACTGAGCCAACAATGACGTACCTGTATCGGAGATGTATATAGGATGGATTTTCCTGTAGGCACTTACTGAGTATGTTGTACCTGATAAAGACAATCTCATTGCATCTGTGATGACTAACTTATTCAAATAGTAATACATTTACTAGTGTTGCAATGAGTGATCTTTGCCACTTATGGACACAGTGTAATTTTTTTTAACAGTTGTTTCATACTCAGGCTGTATGCCTAGTGTTTGGGTTTGCCACACTTCTGTCACTGATGCTATCAAAGTGATAACTATGTTAATTGTGGTACAACAGGAATCAAGTAGGTATGGTGTAGATATAAACAGAATGTCTTTTAGTATTGATTTAACTCACAATGGGGTAAGTGTACAAGGACAGCAGGGGTTATTCTCTATCACTGACTCTGTCAGTTATAATCACAATAAGGTTCCGATGACTGTAATGATCAAGATACACTGTTCATCTTCATGAGTTCATATTCACAGCCATTCTCCAGTAATTAGACAGTGTATGGTGTAACTGGGTGGGACACTGTGTTGCAAAGCTGCTGCAGTGCCTAGCAGAGGGAGAGTATCTACTCATAAAGACAATTAAGCAATAAGGCATGACCAACAGTTATGTTAAATGGTCTGTTAATCACCCTGTAGGGGTTTAATGTTGAATGAGGCATAGGCGAGTGCCACATGTCGCTAGACAGTGATAAGCTGACCACTAACATAATACCTGGGAGTGGCTTATTGCTATCATAATAAAACTGTTTTTTAAACAACATTAAATCATGTTCATCATATGGTTAGGCTCTACATGTATGTTAATAAAAACTAAACATAAGGCTGTTACAATGTTTACAGTCAATTAGAAAGCTGCATTTCTCAAACCCTTGTTATAATCAGAGATATTATACCTGTACAACTCCTTGGTTTTGCTGAACTCTATTGCTCAGGTGGCCCCACATGTGGTGTGGTCTGTGTGGGGCATCGGTAGGTAAGGCCATGGAACTACTAAGTGTGTACGTTGTGCAGCTGCAATCAGGGATGTGTACGTTTGGTGTACATGGCCTCAGTTTTGTTGTTGATCTCCACTGAGCATGCAGTACCTGGTCAGGTGGGTGGGGATGTCTCGTAGTACATTTAGACAATTGTTTGTTATTTGTGTCACCTGCTGCTGGATGTCTGTCATTGGTTGTGTTGACTTGGTCCTCCCCCATACTTGAATGTGTGTGTGTGTGTGTGTGTGTGTGTGTGTGTGTGGTGCTGGGGGGGTGAAGTCGGAGTTAGGGTTTTCAACCCTAACAGCGAATTTCCTCACTTTTGTCGCTGTGGAACAACCCTAACTAATGCATTAAACTGAGTTTTTTGCATCTAATTATGGTAGCACGGTAGTGCTACTATAGTTAGGGTTGAGGAGCCATTTCTATGTTAAACCCTAAAACTTTGCACCTTAATAGCTTTGAAACCATTTGATGGATTTGCCTGAAATTTGGAATACATGATCAAGAACCATAGTCCTTGGGATCTGCCAAGTTTTGTAGTGGTCAGATATACGGCTGCAGAGTTATTAAGCATGATCTGTGCTCTTTTACGCTTTTTCTGGAATTCTACGGCCATGCCTACAGGTCGTATGGTTTGCGCGACCGGTCCAAAATCTTCAGGGAACGTGTGGCCAGGGTCCCTGATGTGCCTTTCAAAGATTTTGTGAAAAAATATTAAACGGTTCAAAAGTTATTCAAAAAACAGTCACCCCCCCCAGCACCACACACACACACACACACAAACATTCAAGTATGGGGGAGGACCAAGTCAACACAACTAATGACAGACATCCAGCAGCAGGTGACAGAAATAACAAACAATTGTCTAAATGTACTACGAGACATCCCCACCCACCTGACCAGGTACTGCATGCTCAGTGGAGATCAACAGCAAAACTGAGGCAATGTACACCAAACGTACACATCCCTGATTGCAGCTGCACACAACATACCACACTTAGTAGTTGCATGGCCTTACCTACCGATGCCCCACACCACACCACAACTGGTACTGTGCCGTTAGTCAATATAAATGCTGAAGGTGCATGATGACAGTTGTAGAAAGGTTTTAACACTACTGAGTATACATTAATTAAGAGAAGTACATAAATTAAGTACAAGACACTAGCATGCTCAAGATTAAAGTAGTGTTACATTTAGTATGTTGTTTACATAGTAGTACATTTACTGCAACGGTTTACTCAAGATAGAGAGGCTGATGTAAACGTATGGAAAAGCATTGCCAGTTCAACGCTGTGAAATTCGTACTGCCAGTATCAGATGCATTCTTACTGATGAAGGTGTACTGCTGATGTACATACATAGACCTTCAGTGTGTTTCAATACTAAAGATGCAGTAAGTATTCTTTGTAAGTAACAGTGTAATTGCATGGATCAGGCCAAGCAACTTCTAAATATCATAGCACTACTGAGCCAACAATGACTTACAGGTATTGGAGATGTATATAGGATAGATTTTCCTGTAGGCACTTACTGAGTATGTTGTACCTGATAAAGACAATCTCACTGCATCTGTGATGACTAACTTATTCAAATAGTAATACATTTACTGTTGTTGCAATGAGTGATCTATGCCACTTATGGACACAGTGTAATTTTTTTTAACAGTTGTTTCATACTCAGACTGTATGCCTACTGTTTGGGTTTGCCACACTTCTGTCACTGATGCTATCAAAGTGATAACTATGTTAATTGTGGTACATCAGGAATCAAGTAGGTATGGTGTAGATATAAACAGAATGTCTTTTAGTATTGATTTAACTCACAATGGGGTAAGTGTACAAGGACAGCAGGGGTTATTCTCTATCACTGACTCTGTCAGTTATAATCACACTAAGGTTTCAATGACTGTAATGATCAAGTTACACTGTTCATCTTCATGAGTTCATATTCAGAGCCATTCTCCAGTAACTAGTCAGTGTATGGTGTAACTGGGTGGGACACTGTGTTGCAAAGCTGCTGCAGTGCCTAGCAGAGGGAGAGTATCTACTCATAAAGACAATTAAGCAATAAGGCATGACCAACAGTTATGTTAAATGGTCTGTTAATCAACCTGTAGGGGTTTAATGTTGAATGAGGCATAGCCGAAGTGCCACATGTCGCTAGACAGTGATAAACTGACCATTAACATAATACCTGGGATGGCTTATTGCTATCATAAAAACTGTTTTTAAACAACATTAAACCATGTTCATCATATGGTTAGGCTCTACATGTATGTTAATAAAAACTAAACATAAGGCTGTTACAATGTTTACAGTCAATTGAAAGCTGCATTTCTCAAACCCTTGTTATAATCAGAGATATTATACCTGTACAACTCCTTGGTTTTGCTGAACTCTATTGCTCAGGTGGCCCACCACATGTGGTGTGGTCTGGTGTGGGGCATCGGTAGGTAAGGCCAAGCAACTACTAAGTGTGGTACGTTGTGTGCAGCTGCAATCAGGGATGTGTACGTTTGGTGTACATGGCCTCAGTTTTGCTGTTGATCTCCACTGAGCATGCTGTACCTGGTCAGGTGGGTGGGGATGTCTCGTAGTACATTTAGACAATTGTTTATTTGTGTCACCTGCTGCTGGATGTCTGTCATTGGTTGTATTGACTTGGTCCTCCCCCATACTTGCATGTGTGTGTGTGTGTGTGTGTCTGTGTGTATGAGGTGCTGGGGGGGTGAATTCGGAGTTAGGGTTTTCAACCTTAACTGCGAATTTCCTCAGTTTTGTCGCTGTGGAACAACCCTAACTAATGCATTAAGCAGAGTTTTTTTCCTCTTATATATATAGGCGTATGCAGCCCATAATGCTTTGCATTGTGTGGGCATATGTGATTTTTATTTTCTTTATATATATATATATATATATATATATATATATATATATATTTATATTTATATTTATATTTATATTTATATTTATATATATAGTTATCTGTGTTCAAGTCCACTGGCACTGAAAGCCAGTTCAAAATTTAAAGCAGTCAAGGGGAACATGTTGGGGGGTTGTTTGGTTCAGGTGGGTGTGCCAGCGCCAGCCGACCAGCTGCACCTCAGGCCTGCAGGTTGGCATTTAGGTACCCAGGGACAAAATTCAGGGTGTCTTTCTGAACTGATACCAGTGAGTTTGGGTTTGGTAATACCTGCAGCAGTTAGATAGTCAGGTAGTTTGGTGGCTGCATTATCAAAAGATGATTTGGGTTAAAATAAAAAGGGGGAATGCTGTTTGGTAATTTTTTTTCTTTTTTTTACAGACTCTTTTTCCTCCAATCACCGGAGATGTGGCCTCTCTCAGGCGTCATCCCCAGTTCTCTCCCACCCAGACTGCCCCTTCCACACTCTGGGTCCCCTCCTAAGGCTCTGCTAATACCTACCACCACCTGGCAAGAGATCTCCCTGGCTTACCCATAGGCCGGGGCCACCACTCCTTCTGGCACCCAAGACATCCAGTATCATCCAGGCAGAGGAGGCATGCAGAAGATTGGGACCCAGGTGGGCGGGGTCCAGCAGTGGGCATGGGGCCAAGGTGCACCATCACCAACCACAACTCCGGGGTGTTTCCTTGTTCATTTAATAGAGTTACAATGGTTTTAAAAAGCCCTAAGGCAAAATATTCAAGCTTTTTTGTGAGTGTTAGACAGGTTATCAACTTGCTAATCCAAATTTGCACCTCTAAAGCAGAATAGTACTGCACAGAGTCATATGATTGCTTGGTTACCAAGTCACTAGCCCATTTGTAAGTGGCCCTAATCCATCCTTGTGCACCTGTGTAAAGCAGCTGACAACACCTTGCACATAGGCACATTGGCATGCCGGGAGGTTTGGAGAGGTGTAGCTATCCATTAGTGCAACACTAGTTACTGGTTCCCCAAACCAGGTGTTATGGACTGTGTGTTCCTACACTCCCAATGCCTGGCCATGTCAGGCTACCACTAGCCCTGGTCTCTCCACTGGTACATGGCATAACTGTCCAGTTGTCCAGTGTCCCACCCCCCCAAATTGCATGCCTGTGTAATAAAACATCTGTCCCATGTGTCCAGCAGACAGCAGACCCCCCACCACTGATCAACTGGGCAAAAATCAGACACTTGATAAGATCAGTAGTTCCTCTGTACCTTTTGCCTGATATCCAGACAAGAGTTACCCACGTGTCACAATTAGTAGTCTGGCAAGAGCTGTAATTCTTCCATACCACATCCTTGGTGTTGAGTGATTCCCCTGCCCCATAAGTATAATATCTGCTCCCTGACCAGCCAACCCAGTACCACTAAAACTGCCCCCACTTGCCCCCAAACTATGGTGTACGGCGACTAGAGATGCAGTGAATTTAAAATTTGCCGGCGAAGTGAACATGAAGTGGGAACTTCGCTTTTGCTACTCAGCTACATGGATTGGGCAATGCAAAGTGCTCACTTTGCCTTGTCATTACCACGTCGCATTAAGTCAGCATGGCAACGCGAAGTAAGGCGAAGTCATTGTTTTTAATGGACTTTGTGTTCCTCATTAGGATTCTAAGTGATCCACGTGGTGTTTCAGATTTGGCAGCCCCCCCACACATCACATGGCTTACAGTACTGTAAGTCATAGATACATAGACAGTGTCGGCAGATAAGGGCCTATGGCCCACCCAGTCTGCCCATTTGAGAATGTAAGTTCAGCTTATGTTTTCCTAGAAGTCTGTTGCCCCATACCCCTGACCTCCAAAATTCCTTTATGTCTGTCCCATGCATTCTTAAATCCCGTGATTGTTTCAGCCCCCAACACTTCCTCTGGCAGGGTGTTCCACTTGTCCACCACCCGTTCTGTGAAGAAATTCTTCCTCACGTTTCCTCTGAATCATCCTCCCTCCATCTTCATCCCATGCCCTCTAGTTCTGGAACATCTTTTTCGCTTAAAAATAGTGTATTCCTGCACCCATTTCCTCCCTGTAAGATACTTGTATGTCTCTATCATATCCCCTCTCTTCCTCCTCTCCTCCAGGGAGTACATGTTCAGTTCCTTCAACCTGTCCTCATAGGACTTGTGATGCAATCCATGTACCATCTTTGTTGCCCTCCTCTGAACCTTTTCTACCCTGTCTATGTCCTTACGTAGATAAGGTCTCCAGAACTATACACTGTACTCCAGGTGGGGCCTCACTAGTGTCTTGTATAGTAGAATTATGACCTCCTTTTCCTGCTGGTGCCCTGCCTGCCTATGCATCCCAGCATCCTATTTGCTTTACCTGCTGCCTTGTCACACTGTTTCCCTACCTTGTGGTCATCAGAGGTGATAACCCCAAGATCCCTTTCCTGCTTGGTGCATGCTATATCCTTACCCCTCAACTGATATATTGTGCCAGGGTTTTTGTGCCCCATATGCATTATCTTGCACTTGTTTGCATTGAATTTCAACTGCCAAACCCCTGACCATTCTTCAAGTTTCTGCAGGTCCCTTCTCATTCTATCTACACCCTCTGGTGTCTACTCTGTTACAGAGCTTTGTGTCATCAGTGAGCAGTGAAATTCTGCCTTCTAGGTCCTGCGCAATGTCACTGATGAAGATGTTAAATAGGATCGGTCCCAGCACTGATCCCTGTGGTACCCCACTGGTCACTCTTCCCTCTGTGAAGTGACAGCCATTTACCACCACCCTCTGTGTCCTGCCGCCCAGCCAGTTACCTACTCACCACACTACTGTACTACCCACACCCTTATTCCCAAGTTTGTGTAATAGTCTTCTATGTGGCACAGTGTCAAAGGCCTTGCCAAAGTCCAGATAGGCCATGTCTACTGCCCTCCCCTGATCCACCTCCCTAGTCACCCAGTCAAAAAATTCAATGAGGTTGATCTGACATGACCTCCCCCTGGTGAAACCATGCTGCCTTGGGTCCTGTAGTCCATTGACAACCAGATGTTCCACCAATCTCTCCTTCAGTAGTGCTTCCATGATCTTCCCCACTACTGAGATGAGGCTGACTGGTCTGTAGTTCCCCGCTTCCTCTTTGTTCCCATTTTTGTATAAGGGGACTACATCTGCTGTCTTCCAGTCTTTGGGTACCTCCTCTGTTTCCAGTGATTGGCTAAACAGGATAGCCAGAGTTCCACCACCACCTCTCTTAGTTCTTTAAGGACCCTGGGTGCACCCATCTGGCCCCATTGCTTTATCAACTCTTATTACTTCCAGTTCCTTCAGGACCCTTTCTCATGTAAAGGGACTTGTGTCCATTTCTGCACCATTCTCACCCTTGTACTCCCTTCAGATCCATTACCCTCCTCTTCCTCAGTAAAGACTGAGCAGAAATACCTGTTCAATATGTCAGCTTTAATGTTGTCATCCTCCAAGCGGCCCCCATCCTCCCCCTTCAGTCTCACTATCCCTCCCTTTGCCTTTCTTTTTTCACTTATGTACCTGTAAAAGGTTTTGTCCCCTCTACCCACTGATTTTGCAATGTGTTCTTCTGTCTGAGCTTTGGATTCCCTTACTGACCTCCCTGCCTCCCTTTGCTTCTACTGGTACTTCTCCCTATCCCCTTCTGCCTGTGTCTTTTTGTATTGCCTGAATGCAATATTTTTGGCTTTCACTTTCTTTGTTACCTCTTTGGAAAACCATAATGACATCCTTTTCCTTTTCCTCTTGCTAACCTGCTTAATGCATAATTCTGTTGCTCTTGTAATCCCCATTTTAAATACTGCCCACTGTTCTTCAACCCCTGATTCCTGCCCCATTCCCCTTAATGCCCCTTTCAAGTATCTCCCCATTTTCCCAAAGTCTGCCCCCCTAAAATCCAGGATACGTGTTTTTGTGTGGTTTGGTTCTGCTCTTTCTCTGATTTCAAACCACAATGACTGGTGATCACTGTTCCCCAGGTGCTCCCCCACTGTTACCCCCATCACACTGTCCCTGTTTGTGAGCACAAGGTCCAGTATTGCCTTCTGCTGAGTTGGTTCCATGACCAGTTGCTTGAGCAAGGCACCCTGAAGGGAGTCTAGGATAAATCTGCTCCTAGTTGATGCTGCTGCTGGGATGCTCCAGTTCACGTCTGGAATATTGAAGTCTCCAACCAGTACTACCTCACCCTTGTCTTCCCTCCTTTAGATGGCTAGCATCAGCTCCCTATCTGTTTCTTCCTCCTGGGTTGGTGGTCTATAGACCACACCTGTGCGGATGGCTTGCCCCATTTTCCTTTCCAGCTTAACCCACAGTATCTCTCCCTCATTTTGTTCCTCCTGGATCTCTGTGGCACTTACGTAATTTTTCACATACAGTGCCCCTCCTCCTCCCTTCCTACTTGCCCAGTCTCTTCTGAATATGTTGTAGCCAGGTATGGCCATCTCCCAGTTGTGGTTTTCATTACACCAGGTTTCAGTGATGGCCACAATGTCCAGGTCTGACTGCACCATGACAGCCTCCAGATCTTCCATCTTGTTGCTAAGGCTCGTGGCATTGGCACACATGGCTTTCCATGATTTGACCTCCCTAGACTGTTTTGCTGTTCTACTCCAGCCCTGTCCTTGGTTGTCCTTTATCCCTGGTTCTCCTTGCTGTCTGCCCTTCTGCTGAATTTTGCCCCTTTTCTGCCTATCCACCTCTTGAGTGCTAATATCCATCTTTTGCACACTGCTTTATAGAGATAGCCACTCCTCCGGTCCACTGGTTCCACTGCTAGCTGTGGGGGGTGAGCAAGTAGGTACCCTCCTTGTTGGCCTGCCACCCCCCTTTGCTACTTTAAATGCTTGTCAATGTAGCATTTAAACTTATCATTGAGTGCTTGAATTCCCCTTCAGGATGGATGCAGGCCATCAGGCTTGAACAAACCTCCATCCCTCCAGGTGGGTCCCCAGTCACCAATGAATCCAAACCCTTCCTCACAGCACCAGTTCTTCAACTATGAGTTAAAGTTCCTGGTGCATGCACCCCTATGCTCTTCCTTGCCTCTCATAGGTAGTACTTCTGAGAAAGTGGCAGAAGTAGCTACTTGCTTGAGACCCCTCCCCAATTTCCTAAACTCTTCCTGAACTTCCTTTGGCTCCCCATTTGCCATGTCATTAGTACCTAGGTGGATAATGACATCCAGCTCACCCTTCCGTCTTGCCTTCCCAGTGATCCACAGGATCTTCCTTCCATCCCTCCATGCCATAGCACCTGGTAGGCACCTCACCTCCCTGTCCTCCCCCTCCTGTGTTCCTAGCTGGATCTCTCTTATGATGTAGTCCCCCACCAGGATTCACTTCCTCCTCCTCTGGGGTCCACTGCTCTCCCCGCTGAGGTCATCTCCTTGGCTAACCTTCACATCCTTTCCTTCCACTTCTCTTAGTACCTCTATTTGGTTGTCCCCATTTGCCAGTGTGGCATATGAGTTCTTGAATGGAATAGGATCTGGGATGTGCCTCTGCCTGACTGCTCTAACCCTCCCTGAGCCCACTGTCATCCAAGTGCTCCTCGTTCTCATCATCCTTTGAGGCAGTTGCATTGGACTGGGTGGTCTCTGGATAGGGGTGATGGTACTCCTGACCCAGTTTACTTCTGGCTACCTGATCCCACAGTCCAGAGAGATGCATGCAGAGATAGGGCAGCACCTCAGTGTCCAGAAGGTCTGCCTGAATATGGCTGCCCCACAGCCACTGCATTGCACCACTTTCCACATTATACTGCAATTATACTGCTATTCCACTACTTGTCTGCTACTGAAGCTCTTCTAGTTCCATTTTTATTAATTTAGTGTCCTAAAAATCCTGCCACTGATCCTCAGATACTTTTCTTTTTAAAAAAAGAAAATAAACCAATACATAAATAAATGAGTCAAAACACTTGTCATGCTGAGGGTTGGCTTCTTCCCCCTTATGCCCCTCCTGCTCCACACCCCTTACTATCCCCTGTGTTTAGCTCCTGTCAATCAGATTTAACAGGGCGTATAATTAAGAGTTGGGGGAAGGGGAGGGGGGCAAAAATTTGCAGCAATTAAAGACAGCAAAGAAATACGCCACCACTACGTTTTAATTTTTCAACAGCCCAAAAACAATTCTAAGTAAAGACGTCAAATAAATTAAAGTGTCACTAAAAGCCCACAATCTAAGATTAAAAGAAAACTAGCAATTACCAGTTACTGTAAAGCACTGAACTGAATATGTTTCCTTCCCTTTCTGGCTTCTTCTGAGAAAACAAAACTCACTTGCTACCTCAACTCTGACTAAGCCCCACCTCCAGTTATCACGTAGCTCTTTAGCAAGGCAGGAAGAAAGTGAGTCATACAAGCAGACACTTTTACTTTCTCCTGTGCATACAGATAGAGAGTAGTGTGTTTTGTGACTGCTGATACTTTTAGATCAGAGCGAGGAGGAGATTTAAGCTTTGATTTAGATCCAACAGCTTTTTTTAAAAGCTACATTTTTTTTGTCTTTTCTGTACTCTTTTTTACTTAATTTGTTCTTTCTGTAGATTTTATTTTTCTTACCTTTACAAGTAGTTAGTTGTTTGTCTGTGTCTGTGTGACTGTGTGTGTGTGTGTTGTATGATAGTGTGAGTACTGATTGCTCGGACTGAGGGAGCTCAGTAGGAGAGATGGACCAGGGTGAGGGAATGTCTGGGATGGGGCAGCATTGGGAGATCATAGTAGTGGTAAGCATTGTACCGTGTGGAGGGCATGGGCGCCCATTCCTGTTGGACCGCTCAAAACTTGTGAGTGCCCCCCCCAAGCAGGACCAGCACCGCCTCCTGTCCTCACTCTGAGGCAGTTGAACTACCACCACCAAGTCCAGCACCAGGTCCTCTGGAGCAAGATGTGCCTGTTCCCCCGGGCCCAGGTGTGGATCCCATCCCTGTTCAGCACCGTGACCAGCAGACTTACAATACATCCAAGTAACTATTAAAAAAAATTTATGTTGTGATTCATGACGTGATCGTAAATTGTGATTTTTGACTGCATTTGTGACCATGATGATAAAGAAATGTGAATGCCAATGGCTGTACTTCCCCGGACCCCGATGAGTTGTAGCTTAAAACTCCCAGACTTAAAAACACATATCAATGAGTACAATGGTGGGGTGGTGAAGCCTGGAGAGGTACTACAAAACTGTCTTACAATACATCCTCCAAGTAACTAGAAAAAAAATTAATGTTGTGATTCGTAACGTGAATGATCGTGAATCATGATTTGTGACTGCATTTGTGACCATGATGATGAAGAAACGTGAATGTTAACTGCCTACGGCTGTACTTCCCTGATGAGCTGTAGCTTAAAACTCCCAGACTTAAAAACACTTATCAATGAGTACAATGGTGGGGTGGTGAAGCTTGGAGAGATACTACAAAACAGGCTTACAATACATGCAAGTAACTAGAAAAAAAATTAATGTGATTCATAACGTGAATGATTGTGAATTGTGATTTGTGACTGCATTTGTGACTGTGATGATGAAGAACATGATTTGTATCACGAGTGACTCGTGATGATGGTCCTGACTTAAAAACGCATATTAATGAGTACAATGTTCATGCAGAATTAAGCACCACACCTGTTCAGTACTCTGAAGAGAAGCTAAAGAAACAACTGTGACTTAAGTTACAGATGGAGATTGGGCCCTAAAGTGATGCAAATGCACAGACAGATTAAGATTGCACTGTGCACTGAAGAGATGCAGACACAAAGGCACAACACCTAACCAGTGCTCACCATCAGAAATTCAAATCTGGAAAAGAATACATTTACCGGTTGGGGCGGGCCGCGCATTCTTCTGTGTTTCTGCATACCGCCTGAATGCCACCCTTTTACAAGCTTCTAAAGAAGGCTATTCAGATGTATCTCCCCATGTCAGTGAAGTCTGCCTTCTTGAAATCCAAAACGTTTGCCCTCATGTGACTGGACTGGGTCCCAGGGAGAGATGCAGAAAATTTAAATTTCGCCATTGAAGTGCCCGTGAAGTGGGCACTTTGTTCTGCCATTCTGCTACATGAAGTGGCCAATACAAAAGGCTCACTTCGCCTTGTAATTATTACTTTGCATTGTCATTCTGACTAAACATGAAGTAATGCGAAGTGACAACAATATTGACAGCCCCTCAAGCACACAGTCACCAGAATTAATGTGCATCCCCAAAATGCTCATGTCTTGTGTCCAGAAAACTTCCCAGTGCTGAGGAAGTGAAATGAGAGCACAAGAAATGCAAAGTCTCCCAGAATTAATGGCGTACTCAGACGTCATGCATGTAGTAGTCACACACAGTCACCAGAATTAATGTACATCCCCAAAATGCTACTCTCTTGTATCCAGAAAATCCCTCAGTGCTGATGAAGTGAAATGAGAGCATAACAAGAAATGTGAAGTCTCCCAGAATTAATTGCACACTCAGTCATGTACGCAGTGGTCACACGCAGTCACCAGAATTCATTTGCATCCTCAAAATGCTACTATTTTGTGTCCATAAAATTCCCCAGTGCTGATGAAGTGAAATGAGAGGGTAACAAAAAATGCAAAGTTTCCCAGAATTAATGGTGCACTCCGTCATACGCGCAGTAGTCACACACAGTCGCCAGAATTAATGTGCATCCCCAAAAATGCTACTGTCTTGTGTGCAGAAAATTCCCCGGTGCTGATGAAGTGAAATGAGAGTGTAACAAGAAATGCAAAGTCTCCCAGAATTAATGGTGTACTGCAAATGTACAGACAGGTTAAGATTGCACTGCACACTCAAGAGATGCAGACGCAAAGACACAACCCCACCTAACCAGTGCTCACAAGTCCACAAATCCAAACCTGGGAAAGAGTACCTTTTGCTGGTTGGGGGGGGGTAGTGCATGGCAGTAACAGTTCACTACCAATAAAGATTTATTTATTTATTTAGCTTTTGTTTACCGGGTAGGTACACTAGACAAGTAGTATGCCTATTTTCAGGAACGACCCGGGAGAGTACAGAACATACAGAATACATACAAGGCAACTTAGGAGATACATCTTATAACAGGAGGTACTAACAATTGTGGTAAGACATATACACGGGCAGTAATAACATCACATGACAGTCAATGCGTGGGTAGACATTTGTGACAGCTGAGATTCATCAGGAGAATAAAGAGGCATCCCCTATGGAGGCTTGAAACAATTACACACTGATGATAACTTTAAGTCGACCACAGGGTTGAGCGAAAAGACCAATGGGAGGGGGCCATGCGGACATGATCCGTGGGAGTTCCAGAGTCTAGGCACGTGGGCGGCAAAGTCTTGACCCCCCATGAGGACCAGTGGAAGGAATTTTGAGCAGTCAACAGACTGTGACCTAAGCTTTAGGGCAGAGCGTCCATAATTGGGAGGAGATCCGCCAGTCCCAGGGGAGCCAGTAGCGAGCACCTTCTTGGCAAGCATCCAACCCAAAAGTCCAGGTATTCAGCTGGGGCAACCAGCGGAGTCTACTGGCAGAGATCACATCGATGGGTGCTTAGGACCGCAAGTGCAACCGACATATATTGTTATATGCCATGCTCCACGGGCAAGGTGGTTTTGGGGACCGGGCAAATAGGGGAGTCTGTAGCTGAGAGAGGAAGAAGCACACCTCGAGCAAGCGAGTCTTGCCTCAGGTCAGGTTGTATTTGGCCCTATAGGCCATACCCAACTTACAGTGTGTACTTCTACAGATGTTGAGGATATGACTCCCATGTCAAGTTGGGGTTGAGAGTAACTCCAAGATATTTGATGGAGTTCACCAATGGCAGCGGGATCCCCATCACAGGTTATGTGGGCGAGGATGATGCGGCTTTATCTTGATGGGAGCCAAAGAGCATGGCCTGCGTTTTATTGGTGTTCAATACCAGCCTATGGTGAGTAACCCAGGCCAGGACTCTCCCGTAGTCATCGGTCAGGCTCTGGTTTAGTGCAGCGACAGTGGGGGAATGGGCCACTAGTACCAGATCATCTGCGTATAAAGTGGCTTGGCAGTGAGAGGTCACCAGTGGCAGCTGATTGATAAAGAGCGAGAAAAGGAGAAAAGATACCACAAAGCAGTATAAAAAATTCATACAGGTGCGGTGGATAGCAGGTTCACACTGCTGCAGTTACTCTGTGGCACAATAAAAGGTGTCTGATTTAATGGCATGCATCACACACACACTACAAGTAATCCATAGCAAATTGAAAACCTTTAGTAATATAACCAAATGTTTTGAACAAACTGAAATTATACACTGCTGCACCACAACAATCAGCAAACAAAATATTATGGTGTGTACATTAACACAGTTATACAAGAAAAATATAACCAAAACAGAAAGTCTGCCTTTTTCTCACAGTTAATCTACCTACACCACAGATACGCCCCTCCCCCAAAGCACACTTCACAGTATATAGACTGAATGTTATCAATTAAAATTCAAAATCCACACACAAACAATAAACACTTGATGATATGAGCACAGGAGGGTTTCCTACAATCGATGTACTAAATTGTGAGCAAACAAAATAGCTCAAAAAGGCTTTTTTAACAGCTTTTAGAGGATTTGAATTGCAGAGCTCAAGAGGAAACTGTCTCCATCTTCCACTATACACACACACTACACAGAACTGAGGCTGTGTAGAACAATCTAGAGCCCATGTGACCTGCAATCCCATGAAGCACTGCCAAATTTGCCTTTGGAGCTCAAAAACAAGGCAAAGTGAGGCAAAGTACATTGATTTCAATGTACTTTGCCTTAAAATTGGTGAAGAAGTGGTTTGGGGAAGGCTGAATAACAAGAAGTCATTGTTTTCAAAGGACTTCATGTTCCTCATTATGATGCGAAGTACTCCGCTTCACGTTGGGGGGTACTTCACGGATTCTGTGTTATTCCACGAATCACTTCAGCCACTTCGTCCACCACTAGTCCTGGGTCCCATGCTAAACAGCACCATGTGGCGGTCGCCGGATCCCAGTTGCCCCTCCACACAGACATCTGTGTTCTGTCCCCATTGGTCAGTATCAGGTCAAGAATGGCCTTTTCTCTGGATCAAGCACAAGCTGCCTTAAACCTGCCCCCTGTAGGGAATTCAGGATACTTCTGCTTCTGGCTGAAGCAGCTGCCTGGGTGGACCAATCCACGTCTAGCATATTGAAATCCCCCAACAGCAGGACTTCACCTTTTGTTGCCATAGTGTGTATTCCATCCACAGGTTCTCTGTCCATTTCTTCCCCCTGTGCCGATGGCCTGAAGATCACCCCAGTTCATATTGCTGAGCCTTTACCAGTTCAAGGGTGACCCACAGTGCATCAGCCTCGCCCTGTCTACCCTGCACCTCTGTCACCTTTATAGCCTCTCTGATGTACAGGGCCACACTCCCTTCTTTTTTAACCTCCATCCCTCCTGAACAGAGCATAACCTGGTACATCAATGCCCCATGATTAACAGTGTACCATGTCTCAGTTATTGCTACTATTTCCAGGTCTGCCTCTACTGCCAGTGCCTCCAGGTCTGAGATTTTATTTCCCAGGCTGGGGGCATTTGTTACCATGCCTTCCATGTTTTGTATCCTATCCCCCTCCTTCTCTTGCTGCTGCTCTCCTGTTTCCTTCCCCCTCTCCCTCCTCTGCTTCATCCCCATTCCCCAGTTGTCTTTGTTATGTGGCCTAGAATTCATTGCTTCCCACTCTCCTTCTGCTCTCAGTGTCCCAGACTTCAACTCATTTTCCTGCATGTGCCCGGGGGGGTGGTGATACTAAGTCACCTGACCTTCCTGACTCAACCACTTCCCCTGCCATTTTAAGTACTTGTCACTAAATCATTCACACTTCTTACTCGAGTCACCTTCCCTGACGGATGCAGGCCATTATCTTTATACAAGCTTGCATCCATCCAGGTGGGGCCCCAGTCCCCCATGAAGCCATAACCCTCCCTTCCACACTATTCCTTCAACCAGGAGTTGAATTACTGGATGTGGAGTGCCCTAGCCTTTCTCATGCCATGGACAGGTGGCACCTCAGAGAAGGAGATGGAGTGTTTTTTGGTTTTTCTTACCAGGAATGACACACTAAGCTGAAGCTTGTTTAAGGTGCGACATGGGAGCACAAGAAAGTTAAGTGACTTGCACAGGGTTACACAGTATGCAAGTGGGAGCTGTGGGATTCAAACCCAGGTCTCCAGGTTTGCAGCTCAGAGCCTTAAACCACTGAGCTATACTGCCTCCTTGAAGTGTTCTACTTGCTTCAGGCTCCCCCCAACTTCCTGAAATCCTTTTGGATTCTAGCTACTTCCACTTTGTCTCCTGCCAGGTCATTCATCCCCAGGTGGTGATAACATCCAGTTCCTCCCTCCTTGCCATTACTCTTGTGAGCCTATTGATCTGCTTCTCATCCCACCATGCAGTGCCTTCTGAAATGCACTTTTCGTTCAGTGTCCTTCCTGTTAGGTTCCCTTAACTTCACTCCTCGGAAAACTAAGTTCCCCACCAGGAGAAGCTTCCTCCTCCTCTGGGAGCTTTCTTCCCCTTTTCCTGGTGCTGCATCCCTGTGGATCTGTCCATCCTCCTTGGTCTCAGCTGTGAGTGCCATTGTGGGGCTATCCCACTCCTCCAAAACAGCATAGGAATTACTTAACCAGACTGTTTGGGTGATGTGCTTCAGACACCTTCATGGCAATTTCCCTACAGTACCATAATGATCCTTTTTATGTTGTCTTGTGCACACAGTGCAGGCAACATATTGCGGTGGCAGGTTTTGGAGGTGTGGTTGTGTTGTGGCCAATGGCTCCACTGCTTTTCCAGGCTAAGCTCTGTGATACAAATGAAATAGCACGCTGTCTATGACAGCACTGCAAAAGCATGCCACCAACTTGAAACAATTTCACCGCTGCAATGAGGGTGCTCCCCGTCATTGCAGAGTGTAGCTTTCCTGATGTAACATTTCAATAAACATGGTTGCAGCTGTTGCCATCCACCTCTCACAATTCCCAGCAAGTCAACTTCCGGGGTGCCCAATCCCCCTGTCAGCATAGTTAACCCCCCAAGATTGTATGGTACACTGGGAGCCCACCCCAGTGTGCCTCCGTGTTCAAAAGCTGATCGCATCGGCATTTTCCTACCCCTGCCCACTACGGTGTGGCTAACATCACACCACACACTCATGGGACACACTGGGAATCTGCCCCAATGTGCCCAACATTTTCCTTACACCTGTAAAAAAAAGGAAATTGGTGTTCTTTCTTTTATTTTTATTATAACCTGAAACAAAGAAAATGGTCCTTTGCCTTTGGGTCCCCTCCCCCAACCTGCTCCCACCCTCTGCACACCCCATCTCCCCACACACACCTCTCACCCCATACTTACTTCTGGACTCCAGCGCTGTGATCTTTTGTGGTGCAGGAACATGTATGCACTCTTCAAAGCCGATCACGAACTGAAGAAATGCTTGTAAGCTGTATAATGGCATCAATGGGGGGGGGGTTCAACTTATGTGGATATCTCATCCATCTTTGTGACTTTTGGCTCCAAATTTTCAACATGGGGTTCTTGAGATCCCACCTCATGAACTCAGTTGACGTCATTTCATTATTCAGTCCCAAAAGGTGATTTCATGATCACTGTGCAGAATCACATTTTGGGACCGATTAACAAAACAACAGTGTCACTGTTCATAAGATGGGCTCCCAAAATGCCTATGTTGAAAATTTGGTGAACAAATTCCACAAAATGACTGTGTTATGAGCATGCATTGTGCAGCTTCCATGCATGCTCGTAACTTTGAAAATTTTTAATATTTTCACTCCAGATTTCCAACATTGCCATTTCTTCACATGTCCTTATGAACAGCGGAGCTGTCATTTTTCACATCCTACCCAAAATGTCTTTCCGCACATCTGGCACAGAATGCCACAGTTCCTGTGGGAAATCAACATTCAGGACACATTAACAAAATCACAGTACCACTGTTCATAAGCGGCGGTCCCAAATGCTTTCATGAGGTGGGGTCACAAAAAGACCATGTTGAAAGTTTGGAGTGCAAATACCAACAAACGCCCAGGGCGTTAGGGTTTCTAACCATAATATCCCACCCTGTAGAGACTGACTGGTACTGGGGGATGACTTTGGATTGTCAGCCATAGTGGCCATGCCATGCCATTCCACCCCACCCCCACCACGCAGTCTGTGACATGCATCAAGCTGTGCCTTGGACTCTTTGGCCCCAAAGTTCACCCCATTTTCCTATACTGCACCCATCTCAACATATTTCCTTATGGAATGGGGTGAGCATAAGGCCCAATGACCCCAAGGACCAACACAACATTTGTCAGAGTCTTCAGGGTAGGATGAGGGAAAATGACATGAGCATTATGGCTGACAACCCAAAGGCACACCTCAATCCCTGTTAGTCTCTGCAGGGTGATGTGGGGTTGGCGTTACTTCCATACTTCACTGCCATTTCTATTATGCATCTCTCTAACTCCTGACTACCAATGCCAATGCCAGCAAGACAACATTCAACATTGACAAATGCCTGTTTCCTCCTGCTTTTGCTCACTTCCTTCATGCAGATGTTGGTTGCCTTCCCTATGCCTTTACTTAATTTTCTCTACTCTTTTTCTACCCCTCTCTGAAGAAGTCTCCCATTTCTTTAAAATCCAACCTACTAAAGTCCAGGACCATCGTCTTTTTGTGGTTGACTCTGCACCCATCGTAATATTGAACCACACTGTACAGTGATCACTGTTTCCCATTAGATAGCCCACTGTGACATTACTAGGCACTATCACAGCCTCCAGTAGGACAGGGATTCAGAGTAACAAAGGAAGAAAACATGTCCCATATAGGATAGCACCTTTACCCCATGAGACATTTTCAGCTGTCAGCATGCTAAGTCCATAGGACCAGGAAAGGTGCTAGTGAGACATTTGCCGGCCCATATGGGCTAACTAACATCTCCGCACAATGCCTCTGTGCATGACTTCATGGGGAAATTATACAGAGCAGTGCCAGCCTCCACCTTCTCATCACAATTCAGATGCCCTTGATAGTATAATAAAATGATACTTGGCATCTAGTAGTTCCCCCAGTCACATTCAGATAACCCCAATTAATAAAATTATCCCTGCATCTAGAATTTCCCCACCCCCAATCACCATTCAGATGCTTCTGATTAGTATATTAAGAGGATCCCTGGTATCTAGATCACCCTGATTGCAAGTCTGAGCCCCCTCTCAATTCCACCCATTAAGGTCCTTCCGCCCCTCTCCCCATGGTAGCTCATAAATTACCCCAGCTGCCAGTCCCTCCCACTGCGACAAGGACAAGTCCAGCCTCTCTGCTTGTCACCTCGTTTGGCCACTTTCTGAGTGACAGGGAGTGACCACACTATAGACACAGATGTTCTACAGTTGGTGCGCACTCACTCCCTTTCACTCAGTGATCAGTCAAGGTAATGAGCTAAGACATTGTACCGATTACAGTCACAGGAAAGCAGCTGCAATCTTGGTTAAATGGGGGGCCAATTGGGAAGGGATGGAGGGACCTGGCTGAATGGCTTTGGGAGGGGGCTCATATTTGTGACTGGTGGGTGGAGCTACTAGATGTCAGGGATCATGTAAAAATAGAAACACAGAAATATAGACAATGATGGCAGTAAAGAAATGGTACATCCTGTATGTCCCTATTTCCCCTATTAAACCTTGGAACCTACTGTCCATACAGGGTACTAGCCTTCACTACCCACTCCCCCGGTCCCTTCCCTACTACTATCAGTCTGAATAACCATTATACCCTTCACATTGTCATAGCCATGCTTGAAACCATTTATGGTTTTGGTGCCTGCCATCTCAGTTGGAAGACTATTCCACATTTCCACTAACATTTCTGGAAGACAACATTTTCCAATAACCCTCTTAAACCTCCCTCCCATCATAGAAACATAGAAACATAGAATCTGATGGCAGATAGGGACCGCTTGGCCCACCCAGTCTGCCCATTTCCCTACCTAATGGATAAGCTGCAGATCCTAGTTAACCAGCAGCCTACTTCTTTCTACCCCCACCCCCCAGAATTGCCTTATGACTGTCCCATCCATGCTTGAATTCAACCGCTGTTTTTGACTCCACAACCTCCTCCAGAAGGCCATTCCATGCATCCACAACCCTCTCTGTGAAAAAATACTTCCTTACATTACCTCTGAGCCACCCTCCCTCTATCTTCAGATTGTGCCCCCTTGTTCTTGTACACCTCTTTTTTTGAAAGATGCTACCCTCATGGACTTTGTTGATTCCCTTGAGGTACTTGAAAATTTCTATCATGTTCCCCCTCTCCCTCCTTTCCTCGAGGCTATAAATATTAAGCTCCTTTAGTCTCTCTTCATAAGTCTTCTGGTGCAGACCCTGCACCATTTCAGTTGCCCTCCTCTGGACAGCTTCCATCTTGTCTATGTCCTTGCGAAGACTGGGTCTCCAGAACTGCACACAGTACTCCAAATGGGGTCTCACCAGCTGTCTGTACAGAGGGATAATAACTTCTTGTTTTCTACTGGTGATGCCTCTCCCTATGCATCCTAGTATCCCACCAGCCCTCCTTTCTGCCCTCTCACATTGCTTGCCCACCTTTAAGTCATCTGATATGACTACCCCCAGGTCCCTTTCGATTTTTGTTGTTGTTAGTATCTCACCCCCCATTGTGTACTCTTCCCCTGGGTTTTTGTTTTCCAGGTACATTATCTTGCACTTCTACTTCAATTTCTACTTGTGCCCCCATGCCCTTGAACTGTTTCTCATGCTAAGTAGTTCTTCTCCATTAGCCTTGTTTATTCCTTACAGGAACCTGAAGATCTCTATCATATCATTCCTTTCTTGTCTGGTCTTCAATGAAGACATGTTCAGTGCCTTGAGCAGATCTTCATCTGATCTGTCTTGTCAGCTCTGACTCATCCTGATCACCCTTTGTCCTTATCTTTCCTGAGGTGAGGTCTTCAGAAGTGCAGAACTCTGAACTGTATAGCAGGCACAGCCTCACCAGTGATCAATAAAGAGGCAGAAAACCTCTTTTCTTCTTCTATCATAACCTCTCCTGGCACATCCTAGCATCCATTTTGCCTTAATAGATGCCTCACTGCACTAGCTTGATTGTTTAAGGGAGTCACTAATGATGAATACTAGGTCTGTTTCCTCAGCTGTAGTGCTCAGCTCTACCTCTCCTTTTCCAGTACTCTGTCTTGGGGTGACCTAAGCTGCTCTGATTGGTCCCCTATCTCATTGGTCTGCTCCACAGACTCCATGAGGAGTCAAAATAAAATTCCTCGAAATATGGGACTGCCATGCCCCCTCTCAGAGCAGGGCATGAGAAAAGGTACCCCACCTCCCCTAGATCATGGCTGAGCTCATAGCTTGCTTGCAAGTGCATGATTTGGCCTGGTCAGAAAATAAATGTAACCCATCTCCCATGGCTTTCAGAGGTATCATCCCCTCCACAACACCTGCACCAGGGCAATATGGCTTGCCAAATGTGAGTATTTTACATCTACCTTCAGTACCAACATTGGTTACCTGTCTAAATTTTGGAAGGCTGCCAAAATCTCTTCTCCCCTCACACTCAATCTCCTTTGCCTGTCCTCAAAGTGGGTGACACCCCTATCTCTAACCCCTCCTTCATCACCACAGAGGTGTAATCCCTTTTTATCACCTGAACCTCCTCTCTCCTCTCCTCCATCTCCCCTTCCTCACCTCCCTTTCACTCCTGCCAGCCTGCATGATTGTCATCTCCTTCCTTCCCCCTACTGTTTTTTTTCTCTCCAGTAACTCCATCCTCCATAACCGACACCCTTCCCACCCTTAATCCTTCCAAGAGTAGGAGCCCAGATGGCCTGGATAGCAAGCTCCTCCATTTGTCTGCTTCTGCAATCTCCTCCCAATTGGCTGACCTACTAGCCTCTCTTTCAGCTGTTCCTCCATCCCTGCTGACTGTAAGACTGCCACTGTTACTCCTCCTCCAAAAGGTGGTGATCCATCTGGTACTAACAGCTACCGACTCATTTCTCTCCTCCCTCCAAAATACAGGAAACAATTATCTTGTCACAACTCTCTCCCTTTCTGGACTCCTCTTCCTTCTTCACCCAATACAAGTCTGGCTTCCAGAAAAATCACTCCACCACCATATCCCTGCTCAGGCTCACTAAATCCATCCACAATGATATGGATCACAGCCTATTTACCTCTGCTATCTTTGTCGATCTTGTCAAAGCATTCAACCCTGTCCCCCACCCCCATTATTAGCCAAACTCCAGGGTGCAGGTCTCTCTGACTCAGCCATTGGCTGTCCCACTCCTACTGCATGGGTAGGACACAAGCAGTCAAAATTGGTGACTTCTGTCTCCTCCCTGCCTGTATCCACTTGGGTCCCACAAGGATCTGTGTTAGGCCCTCTACTTTTCTCCATTTTCCTTAATGATATCCCCTATGTATTCTTGTCTGCATCCATTCACATATACAAGGATGATGCAGGCCTCTTCACAGCAGGCCAGAGACTCCAGCTGGACTTTGATCAAGTTCAGCACTGACAGCACACAAATCAGCTTTTCCTCAGTTCGAAGAAGACTGTCTCCATGTTCTTTGGCATAAGGCACAGACTCTCTAGGCTCCCTCCCCTTCCTAATATCCATACCCTGTATGGCTCCCCTTTGGAGGATGTTATCACCTTTAGTTATCTTGGTATCTGGCTAGACCGGCACCTAAGCTTTTCTGAACAAGTGGATGCTATAGTCAAAAAGCTGCACCCCAATTTGATGCACTTTACAGGAACTGTGACTCTATCCCACCTCTAGCACACTACACTATTATTAAGGGAATGATCCTCCCAATCTCTGACTATGGTGATGTGGTCTACAGCATAGCCCCCAGTCACTACCCTTGCCAGACTGGACACACTCTTCAAATATTTCTGCCACTACACTCTTGACTATCCTTCTTGGACTCATCACTGTTCTATATATAAATATCTCTCATTTTCTTCTGTTGTAGACAGACACCATGCCCACTGTGCCAGCTTTGTGGTCAAATCTGTTTTTTTTCCTACCATCCTATCTCTCCAACCCCGCCACAGCCATACCATCAGAAGCTGAAATATTCGAACCCTAGCAGTCCCTTCAGTTTCCACAACCATTGTCAAAGCCACGTTCAGCCACTGCTTCCCTAAAATCTGTAACTCCCTCACCCCAGCCGTTCACCATTCTCCCTCCCATGGATTCTTTCAAACCACTTCAGAGGTCTCACTTCTCCCACCTGCACTTGCTCTAATTCTCCCTCTTGCTCTCCTATGACTTGTTTACAATTTAGGTACAGCTATAATTTGGCACTTATGCTTCCACTCTAGGCATTATGCACACATGTTTACAGCTAGTGTTGATTTAAACTGCTCTGTATTTGATTGCCAGCATATGTTTGTGGCTCCTGACTGTGCTGTATATGCATTGTTTATTGTTTGCTTGTCACTCCAGTTGTCACATCTTGCATGCATTATTACCAATGTAATTTGCAGTTGTGTACCACTTTGCTCCATGTATGTTATGTATTTTGAACTTTTGTACTACCTAAGCCCCACTTAAACAAGTTCCCTTTCCCCCAGGATGCATCTGGAAATGAGCTCCCAGCTTTGTATGCCTGGGGGGCGGCACTAGACACCAAGGATCATTTTACTATAATAACTGGAGCCATTTAAACTGTGATCAGGGGTGTAGAACCTTTATATGCCAAGTATCATTTTGGTATACTACTTGGGAGCCTCAGAATGGTGACCAGGGATAGGGTGACAATATGCACCACTGTGCGCTCAAACGAGGGCTGGATTTTTTGAAGCAGTAAACAGTATTGCAATTTCAGTTGTTAAGCACTTTCAAAACCTTTAATATAGCACTGTGCTCTGTATGCAGGAGGGGATCCCTCATTTGCAAGGCTTTAGTAGTAGATATGCACATGCACATGATCAGGTTAGCATCGGGGGCTGCTAAATATATGGCACCTGTTCAACCTTGCTGTTCTCCCACATGGCACAGTGCTTAGATGTTTAACACTCCACTAACCTTCTGAAATGGGGCCCTAATTAACTAAAAATCCCCTGCCGATGCCTCTTAAGATCCAGAAAGTAAACAAAAAATGGATTATCTTATTCTGCATCTTTATATATTATTTTATGTTATTTTCTTTGGAAAACTTTTATCCAATTTCAAAACATTGTGATGTGTCTTAAATATTTATAACGACTGTAGCTAAAATACAATTTCTTCTTTCATCTGAGTGCTGTTTTTATTTACTTATAAAAATACAGTCTGGTAGGCTGGCTTAGCGGCTTGATGGTAGCTGTACTGCCTCCCATGCCAGTGGCCTGGTTTTGGGGGAGGACCTAAGTCAAACAGGGGTTAGCTGGTGGGAGAGATGATTGAGCATCTCGGGGACTGCTCTCCTTTCAGGGAAGGGGAGTCTGACCACTCTGCTCTTTAACAGCCACCTAGGTGAAGAACACTGGCAGGGCATCAGAGTGGCATAATGGGCATGGCTCAACCAGGCACAAAGCATTACTTGCCTTTAATTGGATTGACATAATTGCATGCTGACTGTCCAGGGGATGAACCAAAGGTAGAAAACTTCCAATGGCAAAATAATCCACCAACCTGCCACAGGCTTTGAACTACTAACCATGCTCTACTCCTGTCTGAATATGTGTCTCCTTGTGAATGGTCCTCTCCCTCCTGGCCCCACCATGAGGGGGGGAGGCCATGGGAGATATCAGAGCAGGTAAGTCCTGGTGATTTTGGGAGATGTGGATGGACAGACCAGCATGCAAGAGGGTCAGTGGGTGACCTAGAAGATAAACATCTCAATGGAAAAAGAAATAAAACACAGTTTGGGAATCTCAAACTCAGTAACACAGTCATACCATATAAACAGCTTAACTATGCACTATGAGGATAGACCAGGGCAGGTTTATTAGTGGAGACCAAGTGCCTGACAAAGCTCTGTCCACCTTGCAATGCTCAGCAGATATGTAATGGAGAGTTTAGGAGCTGTGAGAGCCAACAGTGAGGCATCACAGTGAAGTTATTCAGAACAGAAAGTGCAAATTATGCATATGCCAGCTGAGCTCCTGACGAGAATTGGGCCCTGAGTGATTGCTGTAAAATATTTTTTATTTTCTTAAACAAGAACCTTTATTAAACAAAACATTCAAATAAAAACAAAAACTAAATCAAAGCTAACTCAGTAGAGTACAAACTAGGAAAGCATTTGGCTTACACTTTCACAGCTCCTGCAGTACACTTCCCAAGCATTCAGCTCAGATAAGTTGCTGGACCAGCACAGTAATTAATTACACATACATCTGGTAAAAATTTTAACTTAGAAAAATGCAAGCAGTCCCCTATGTTTATATGGTATGAGAGTGATATATTAGGAATATCCTGAGTATAATAGTGATATATTGGGAATATCCTAAGTATTAGCTTCCCATACAAATGTGTCTTAACAGTAAATGAAGGCAACTCTTATTTAAAAGAATAAACTACAGCATTTTAAATTACTTCTAAAAGTTTCTTGTCACATCACAATGTTCTGAAATTTGATTAAAGGTGTGCAAGCAAAACAAGATGTAAAACCCAATAAAGAAGTAGAATAAAAGATAGCCCTGTTTTGTTTACCTCCTGCTCTGCAGTTTTAGACATCCTGTCATCAAGCCAGCAGCTAACTGAATGCAACAGGCAAGAAGTGCAGTGGCAGGCCATTCAAGGGGGAAGGACTCGGGGGATGGGTAGTTTAAGAATGTAGTCCATTTCAGTATATAGTTTATTTGGTTCAGTATATTGTGTATGTGAATTTTTCAGTCTACAATGTATGTGCTTCAATACATAGTGTATGTGTTTCACCATGTAGTGTATTGTTTCAGTATATAGTGTATGTGTTTTTTTTAAATATACTGTGTATGTATTTCAGTATATAATATATTTCTCTCAGTATATGGAGTATGCACAATGTTTCAATAGAGAGTGTGTTTTTAATATATAGTGTATTTGTTACAGTATATAGTATATGCAGATTTTTCAGTGCATAGTGAATTTATTTCAATAGATAGTGTATGTATTCCAATATAAAGTGTAGATGTTTCAATATATAGTGTATTTGTTTCAGTAGACAGGGTATGTGGATTTTTCAATATGTAGTGTATGCATTTCAATAGACAGTGTATGTATTTCAATATATAGTGTATTTGTTTCAGTATATAGTGTATGCAGATTTTTTCAATATATAGTGTATGTGTAGCAATGTGTAAAGTATTTGTTTTAGTAGTTTATGGGGATTTTTCAGTCTGTAGTGTATGTATCTCAATAGGTAGTGTAAAGGAAAATTCCATTCCACTTTTCCCCTGGTCTCTCCCTTTTTTCCCCACTCCTCTTGAAACTCTCTATCCCTTCCCCACCTGAAATTTATGGCTGAACCCTTTATTGAATGGAACTGACGCCCGTGTTATTTATCTATCAATTAATCTGCCAATACTTGATGTTATTGTATGTTACCTTGACTCTGCCAAATGTGATTGTATTGTACTATGTAATGATTGTATCTATACCTTGTAACTTCCAGGTTTGCACCTGAAAATAGGCACTTAGCTGTCTAGTGTGCTTACTTGGTAAACAAAAGCAAATAAATGAATACATAATAAATAAATATGTTTCAGTATATAACATTTGTTTCAATGTATAGTGTATGTGGAGTTTCAGTACTCAGTATGTGGATTTCAGTAGAGATTGTATGTATTTCACTATATAATGTATGTGCTTCACTATATGATATATGTGTTTCAGTATACAGTATATGTATTTCACTATATGATGTATATATTTCAGTAGATAGTGTATGTGGTACACTACATTGTGTATGCATTTCACTATATGATGTATATATTTCACTATATGATATATGTATTTCACTATGTAGTGTATATGTTTTACTATACAGCCAGAGATTATGAATTATGTCCCTAACGGCTTGTCATATATTTCAGATGTTTTTAAGTTTCTAGTTAATGCCATTTGTGTTATACATTTACCTTTTGCTCTTCATGGCAAGTTTGATCGCTTTCTTAGGTGTTGCTGTTAATGTTTAGTGTCCAAATGACTGAAGTATGAGAACTAAATTAGTGTAAACAGAAGAACTGATTTTACTGTATATAAACTATTATGGTAATTGACAGAGCTGTTATTGGTGTGACAACAGTTCAAAAAGGTTTCCAAGAATCTGGGACTTCCTCATTTTGAATTTTCATGGGTCTTTTGAAGTGTTATGGATCCCACTCAAGGAAAACAACTTACTGATATGGAATGACTGAATAGAGTTGTCATCAGAATAATTTATTTGAACATGATGGTGAGGTTCCCCCCATACTTGCCAGATCAGGTGTCTGTAAATTTCTGGGGTTCAGAGATCCTTTACTATGGGGTTAACAGAAATTCTGATGGTGTTAATTTAAAAAATATGGGGACTGAAGGATGGCTAAATATACAGACTCTATTTTTATTACAGTACAAGACAGCTTCCTGGGCTGCATGCACTACTAGTCAAATATCACTGATAAATGAGGCTTGATTTACTACTCTGCAACTTCCACCTTTTTATTCTTTCATTACAATACTTCAGAAGTGTTTGTGTGTCAGTATGATTAGGGTTTCCGGTAGTAAAGCAACAGTAGTCTAGTTTAAGCAGTTAGTGGGAAAGTACTGTATATTTAAAGTCTGAAGTTCTAGGAAAATTCTGAATACAAATACCTGCTGTTTAGAGCAACACTGATTGTGTAGGTGTTACTTAATAACTTGAGTCAAGGCCTTGTTAACAGCTATGAGACCTGATAGTCTATAGTTGTTTTTAGGAGGTAGTGAAATTTGTAACTGCTCATGGAAGGTGCCTTATTGACATCACTGGAGACTGAAATCCTCTAATCAATATGATAGGTATGTACAGACAGTCAGCATGTAAGCTTCCCTGCATTATCCCTGTTTGTCCAGGTAGGGGAAGACTCTAGTATTGGAGAGTAGTTCAGGACCTATACTTAGTCAGTCCCTAGCCTTTCATTTGAGACTGCCAAAATGGGTACCGAATTGTGATGGTGGTATTTGTAACATGAATGCAAGTCCACATGTAATTGGCATGGGACTCTCATGTTTATTTCAAATAGGCCACCAAAATTCAGCAGTTTCTGATCTGGGCCTGGCTTGAGCCAGTGCCTATGAAGTGAAAGGCTACATATCCTGCTGCTTATTTGCACAAAAATGAAACAAATTTTGTCAACTGCAGTGAGCATTCCCATAATATCCCTGTTGTTATGAGCAATGGGTAATGAAAATTGGTTTAATATAGAAATAAAAGAGCATCTGATGTATCTTCATGCAGTCCACTTGCATCAAGGTGCTTGCATTATTGTCTGTCTTGTGTTGTCCATATTCGTATAGCACATAATGTGCTAATACAGGGGTGGTGCTCAAGGCAAGGAAATGAAGAGATCAGTGGTTCTGCTCCACAGAGCCAAAATATAATCCCTTCCCTTCCTAAATACAGGAAACTAAAAATTCAACTTTATGCATCCAGCAAATTGGGGGCAGGTACTGTAAGTGTCTTTTTTGGTTTCTGGAGTGAGCACCACAGAAAAGGTGCTCTTTAAAGAGCATGCAATCCTGCTAGGACAAATTTGGAAATTAGACAGTTCTAGGTGTATTTCCTAGTTTTCCTGCTTTATCTCCATTATTCTCTCTCACCAAGGCAACTTGTATGGGAACAGGAGTGTAGCCCTCTGCAGTTCTTCTTTTGCTACTGTTTATCAACATGTGGCATCACAGAGCTTGATTTTCAAAGTCTGAGGCAGGGCTTGTGGCAAGTTTTGCATGAACCCCGTTCTTTGGCGCACCTACGCCAAACTCCTTCAGTGCAACTTGACCTGATTGTAGTATATTGGGCACAGTTGCGACACTTTCTACACTTTATGGTGGCTTGTGCCAAATATGTGGCATAAGCTCCATAAATAAGGTCCACAGCATGCCACAAGTTAGATTGGGGACAAGCTGGTTTAACTTGCGTTACTTGGCACACACCAGTGAAGATCACAAATGGCACTAGGAGAATGCTGAAAGGCTCATACACCATATGATCAGTGCACCTGTGACTTGCGGCATTCTCAGGCATTTGAAAATCGAGCCCATAATCTCCTCTTTGTAACATCATCAGCTGGAAGTATTACATCACGTGTAGACAGGCAGAAGAAGCTGATGAAGTCTCTGGGACAAGCCAAGGGTCATATTTTTTAGCTACTGTCCTGTGGCAATAGAGATGGAAGGGTAGATAAATACAGAGACTATGTAAAATATCAGCAGAATTGTGTGTTGATATTATTATTATTATTTTGTTTTTTGTGGAGATCTTTGCAATGTGTCACACTCTTTCAGCTATCCCCTTTTCTAAAGTGTAAAATAAGGCATCAGCCCTTAGATTTTGTTTTACTTTTGTTTAAAAAGATACTGATGATCATGGCAAAATTTTTAGCATCATAACATATTATTTTTTATCGTATAATGTTTTATTAGATTTGGTACAGTGTACATTATACATAAGTTCAGATATCATGCCATCATTACAGACAAGGTATAGTGGATGAAATAAATCTAGAATTTGAATTATCCAGGCTGTAAATAGGCACATCACTAAGTATAAATGGCTATGATTAAGTGGTAAAATAAAGACAATCATACATGATCACACAAATGTTTACACTTTCTAGGAGTGGGCAGCTACAGTCCTTATCCAGAATCAAAACTTTATGTGAATTAAGTCATATAAGGGAGGTTGGCAGGTGAGGTAGGAAGTTTACATAATTTGGATTGAAGATATGGTTCCCATTTGGATAGATAATAGTGCATATTATTCCCTTGGGTGTGTGATAATATTTCAAATATGGACAGACGAGAAATTGCTGCATGCCAGGCTTTTTGAGTGGGGGGGGAGTCACTTGGCGCCAGTGCATAAGAAGTAAGCATTTAGCTTCCATGAGAGTGAGAAGTATCCAGTCTCAAAGAGGCTTAGATATGCCTGCTAGGGAAGAGGTGTCCCCCAGAAGCAGCTTGGGGTCTGTAAGTGCGATAGGAGATTTGAGCACTTTGGAAAGATCTGACGCCACTATTTTACAAAATAAGGAAATGTGGGGGCATGTCCAAAGTATATGCAGGAGGTGGGCATCGGGCTGTGAACATCTCCAACACCAGGTATGATTAAGTAATCCTTGTGAGTGGAGAGTCACCAGTGTACAGTGCCAAAATAGCAAGATTTTTAATTGAAGGAAATGACTTTTAGTATCCCTGTAGATGCGGTGAACATCCTTGAGGTAGAGGTTCCATTGGGCCTCGAATATAGGGGAAACCAGAAGTTCCACCAATTTTAGCTTGCTAGAGGAGGTGACGTTTGGCTGAGCCTCCCTCCAGGTTGTATAAAAATGGCCAAGTGTACCCTTAGGTGTAGGGGATCTAGGAAGAGCCTCTTGCCAGTGCCATGGAGTATTAGAGGGACAGCTGGCAAGGAGGGGTTGCAGAAGGCTTCGGATCTGTAGGTACCTCCAGAAGTCTTTGTGGAGAAGAGAGAATTTGGCTCACAGTTGAGTGAAGGACAACAAGTAGGTGGCATTTGTGCTGCAGAGGTTCTGCACAGTTCGAATTCCACATTTCTACCAAGAGGGTCAATGCAGTGAGGTCCTATCTATTTGAAAAATGGGATTGTGCCATAGTGGGGCATACCGAAGTGGTGGAGGCCAAGCCTGCTTTGGCATGTGCGATTTACGCATGAGGGTTCTCCAGGCACCAACTGTGTCAATAACCATGGGGAGTAGAGATTGGGCTATGGGGAACCAAAATGTGAGAAAGGAGTAAAGGGTGACCCCTCCTGCTATATCTATATCTATTTCTTTTTTTTTTCCCCGCCCCCCATGCTCCCTGGTCCTCCACTCCTTCGAGCTCTGTCAAGTTCCCCCTGACCTCTTCTGTCCTTGTCCAGTCCTCCTTTGATCCCCAGATCACAGCCGACCCCCAGGATATCCCAGTGTATCCCATCACTGGGTGGGTCCCCTTCCTCTGAGGGGGAAGGCACTGGGGGAGATAGCCCCAGCGCACACTTCTAGGGCCTGGGGATGCTGCTGGGGAACAGGAAGCACCAGAAAGGCACTGGAGGCCCTCAGGAACAGAGAGCCATCATCCGGAGGCCAGCGAGCGATTTTATGGTTTTCTTAGGGCGCGTGACGTCTAGATGTCAAGGCGAGAGCCTACATCTGTCACGCACCACCCCCAATGACCCGATGTGCTGCTCTACCACTGGCCTCCACCAGTGGTTGCTTCAGCACCAGGTCACGATCCCTTCCCTCCCTGGAGACAGCGAGCAGTCATGGGATGCTCAAGCTGCCTCCCCCCCGGCCGGCCATCCAGGGACCCGAGCTCATTCCCGAACCCAGATTGCTGGCGTTGCAAGTGGAAATCCAACTGCTGTGCCAATGGGCCAACTTTAAATCTATTTCTAGTTGGACCCAGGATGGGGAATCCAAACAGCTGGGCACAAACCAGTTGGTGGCATGGGCTGTTTTGCAAGCAAGGTGATAACACCGAGGCCCCCCCATCCACCTGGGCAATTTGTTTTCCCATAAAAAGGTTGAGACTAGATGTTCCAGTGAGGAAAAAAGCTTTTGAGAGAATGAAATGGGCAAGTTTTTAAAAAGGTACAAGAGTCGGGGGAAGAGAAGCATACACACAGCCGCTACTTTACCTGGCAGGGAGAGTTGCAGTTTAAGCCATCTCTCTTTCTATCTCCATGGTGAGCTGTGCGAGTAATGGAGAAAAATTGGCTGATCCAAGGGCAGACCATGAGGTGGGAAGGCGAATATTGAGATAGGTAAAGCCCTAAGTTGCCCAGGTAAGGTTGATGCCTTGGAGACAGGCATTTGTACACCCAGAGTTCAAAGGGGCAACTGTGTTTTTTCTTTGGTTGACTCGTAGGCCGGAGAGACTTGAAAATTGCTTGAGGACCTGAAGTGTTGGTGGGATCTACTGTTGGGGACTGGAAAGTGTTAAGAGTAGGTCATCCACATATGCTGTCACAAGGTAAGTATGGGTGGCAACTTCAATGCCATGGATTAAGGGAGAGGCAGTAAGGACATGAATGAGATGGTCCAGTGCCAAGAGAAAGAGGAGAGGACAGGAGACAGCAGGCACTCCTGTCTGGTGCATCTATTCAGGGGAAAGGCAGGAGAGATGTCACTGTTAGTAAGGATAAAAGCCATGGGAGAGCTATATAGGGTGCGCACCCACTGCCTAAAGTAGACACCGAATCCATAGAGGTGGAGGATCTCATGGAAATAGTCCCATTCTATAGAATCAAATGCCATTGAAAAGTCAATCACCAGGGCTGCCATGGGGAGGGACAATTTGGAGGCAAACCATTTGAGGTTCAGTAGGAGCCTAATATCGTCTGCTCCATTTTTGCCTTGCATGAAACCTGCTTGTATATGATAGATGATAGATGGGAGGACTGTCATCATTCTAGAAGCTAGGGCTTTGGCTAAAATTTTAGTATCGACTGATAACAGAGATATGGGATGGAAACTGTCACAATCCAAAGTCTCAGAAGACTTTTTAGGAAGTAGGGTGATAAGTGCATCTCGCATGGTTGGAGGAAGAGAGACAGATTTGTGAGAAGCTTGTAGGGCGAGCTGGAGGGGCTGCAGGATGTCCGGACCCAGGGTTTGGTATAATTCAACTGACATGCCATCTTGCCCAGGGCCTTTACCTCGGGCCATCTTGGACAGTGCTATATGAAGTTCTTCACAAGTAATAGGGGCATCGAGAAGGGCTACCTGTTCAGGGGTAAGCACAGGGAGAGGGGTGTGCTGAGTGAAGTCAGTGACTCTTTGAGAAAGCTGAGGACCCCAATTAATTAAGTGCGATTGGTAGAGAGATTCATAAAATTGTCTCATGGTAGCATTAATGTCTGTGGGGATAGAGGCTATGTAACTGGTATGGGTACTGAGAGCATGGATCCGGGTGGTTGCCCATTGCTTTCAGAGATAAAAGGCAAGAAGCTTGCCAGATTTCTCTCCACTGTCCCAATAAGCATGTTTGGACCGAAGTGAAAGCCATTCAGCTTTCTGATGCAAGATAACATTTATCTGGTACTTGAATCCTATGATTTGACAGTTCAAAATGCCATCCGTGGTGGCAAGCTATGTAGCCTTGAAACACCGTTCCAGTGCTCGTAGGTCTGCTTGCAGGTGCCAATAGACTGGTGCCTTAAGAATGTACTTATCTTTATTTATGGGCTTTATGTAGTTGAATGATTAATTTCCCTCAGTGCATACCTGTAGTGTAATTTAATTTGTTTCTGGGGAATATATTCCAAGCTGGGCTCTCCCGGATAGCTGTAATAGTGCTGCTCATTTAATGTAACAGACTTAATGTTTAACTGCCCTCAATTGAAACGAGCATTTACTCTGCTCACTAATTTACTTCGAATTCAGGTGCTCACTCATTTCTTAAACCCCTTCCCCTGTTTCTCCCACCCCAACTATTTAAATCCCTTACCTTTCCTTACTTTCTCCACAGAACTACACTGGAGGTCGAGAGGGCTAGTGGCTGTACGGCGCCCTCCCCCAACCCCCTGAATCGTCTTCTGGTACGTCGGATCGAGTGCTCTGAGCTGCCGAGCAGTGGTGAAGGACTTTGCTGCTTGACCCCGCCGACGCAGAGCATCGGCTCCCCACTGCCCCCGCCACCACCCTTGGTGAGCACTCCCTTTTATAGGCAGCATTAACCAATCAGCCTAGATCTCCATTAGCAGCTTATACGGTTCAGCCACTAGAGGCTGTTCTACTACATGCTATCTTGTGGCACTGTTCTCCCTAGAGCTTTACAAATTTAGTGCTAGGATGCTTCCTATAATTCTGCTGCTTTGCCATTTGTTTCCCTCTGCTCAGTCGCCCTCCCTGTTGTACCTCAACTCACCCCCCCTCCTCTCCACTTGGCCTCAGCCTGGACTCTTGGCAGCTTGTGAACATATGGATAGCTTCTCTCTCCCCCCATGACCCCGGGAAGGGGGCTGGGCATACAGCATACACTCCTGTCACAGTCTACGAATGCCTGCCTAGGCATGCAACTCTGGCTACGCCCCTTGTCGCTGGCCAGACCCAGCTACTGCAACATATGACACTGTTGTCCGCTCCAGAGTTTCATCACCTCCTTCAGGCCTTCCTCAAGGTTCAGGCTCTCCCCATTCCTACCTTCTCCCCCACTATGTGACCTACCCAGCTCTCCCACTATAATAAGAGAAAGCGCTCCTGGAACCCCACCATAAGGTTCCTTCTCCTCCTCCTCCTCCTCATGTCAGGGAATGTCCATCATAATCCTGCACCAACAATAGTCATGATGCCTCCCCAATGTACCCCTGGTGTGCTGCGCATTGCCTTCCTCAATATTTGTAGCATTCTAAAAAAGTGGGCTTCCTTCCAGGGCTGGGTACTACAGCATCAACCAGATGTCATAGCTGTGTGTGAAACCTGGCTCACCCCTTGGACCCCTGATTCCTCGGTGTCCCTGCCCGGGTTTACCCTCTACCATGCTGTTCATCAGGGTAAGTGTTGGGGTGGTTGTGCCCTTTACACTAAGGACATATTTTAAGGTCACCTACTCCCCTCTGCTCAACTGGGAGCAGGTCCACAGGCCCTCACTGTCAAACTGTCATTGGGACAAGCCCAAAGCCCTTTACATATCACAATGGTATACATTCCCCCTAGAGATCAAAAGACAGCCTTCCATGCTATATTGTCATTTCTGGACACACTACCATCACATTTGGAATTGATTGTACTCAGAGATTTTAATATCAATTGGCTAAGTAAGGACGCCATCCCTCTCATCGATATTGCCACAGCCCAAGACCTAACTCAATTGGTCATTTCCCCAACCCATTTTGACCCACGTGCTGGATCTTCCTCCCTGCTAGATCTCATCTTCTCCAATGGCCCACACAAGATCATTAATGTCTCCATCCTACCCAATGCCCTTAGTGACCACTCACCAGTTCTCTGCTCCTGGTCCTGTAAAACTCCTAGATCTCCTCCCAAATTAATTGAGCAACGTAAACTTGGCCCTGGTAAACTGGCACAATTAAAATCTCACCTCAGGGCCTCAGGCTGGTCCTTCATTACAAACCCCGTAAACCCTGACAGTGCCTTGGACCTATTCACCCTGTCCTTCAATAATATATGCGATCTCTTTGCACCTTTCACTAAAAGAATGGTTAAAGGTAATCATGTACCTTGGTTCACTGAACAGCTCAAGACCTTAATGCGAACTAGAGACCCATTGTGGCAGCAGTCCAATGATTCCGGCCTCCTCCATGATAGGCATATGTATAGAATGGCTCGGGACAAGTGCACTTGGACCATTCGCAAAGCCAAAGCAGAATACTATAAATCTGCCTTTACCTCGTCTTGGGGCTCCGGCCACAAATTCTGGAACAACATTAAGGAAATATGCAGTAAGGACTCCAATCCGGTTCCCACTCAAGTCATGGCTAATGGGTCCTTGACCACAGACCCCACTCATATTGCCGCAGTTTTCAATGATGCCTTCTCCAACCTTAGCCATATTCTCCCCCCAAATTTCTACGATCCTCCAGCTCCTAGCATGCCTTCTCCCCCCCTCTGGTGCTCCCCCTTTTATCTGCACCATATCTCTCCTAAGTCAGCAGAACCATACCTTAATACTGCCCTTAGCCATGCCTCCTCAAGCTCCGACTTCCTTGATTTCAGAACTCTTTGGCTCACCCTTAAGGAAGTCCTTTTTCCTCTCACCCACATTTTAAACCTCTCCCTCTGTCTAGGTAAATTCCCTGCCAAGTGGAAATCTGCATCTGTCATGCCTATATTTAAAGGTGGGGACCGCTCCTCTGCTAACAATTACCGCCCTATCTCCATACTTCCTCCCCTCTCCAAGGCCTTAGAGAGGATTGTTTCTGATCAGCTCACTGAGCACCTCAATAAATATAACCTTCTTTGCAAACAACAACATGGTTTCCGCAAAGGGCACAGCACGACTACTGCCCTGCTTGAACTTACATCACACATCCATACTGCACTTGGTAAAGGCCATATCATGGGTGCGATCTTCATAGACCTCACAAAGGCTTTTGATACCATTCACCATTCTCTTCTCCAAACCTCCTTGATCAACCTGGGTCTCTCTCAGGAAAGCCATGTGATGGTTCTCTGACTACCTCACGAACCGGACCCTTCAGGTCAAAATTGGCAATGCCCTATCCATCAAATCTCCTGTCCTCTCAGGTGCCCCACAAGGGTCCATTTTGGGTCCTCTTTTATTCAGCCTCTTCCAAAACTCCCTCGCTGAATCCTGCCCCTCCAACCTATTACTACATGCAGATGATGATGTCATCTTCTCCTCCAGCACAGACTCCCTTCAACTTCACCAGTCCCTCCAGTCCTCCTTCAGCTCTGTTGAAAGCTGGTTCTCCTCACAATGCCTGATTATTAACTATAAAAAAATGAAAGTTATGCTATTCGCACATCTGCAGAATGCCAGAATGGGGCTTTTCCCTCAAATACTAATGGCAACCCAGACTCCCTTGGAACTAGTGGAGTCCTTTAAATATCTGGGCATCACCTTGGACACTGGCCTTACCTATCATGAGCATATTCACCAACTATCTAAGGCCCTAAATATTAGGCTAGGGCTTTTGCATCACTTCAAACATTGTCTTACCCCTGATGCCCTTAGGCTTGCTGTTTCCTCCTCGGTACTCTCTCTGCTCGACTATGGCTTACTGATTTTTGGAGGGGCAAGCACCTCAGCCCTTGGTAGACTTTGACTTGTCCTAAACAAGGCCTGTCATCTTGTCTTGGGGTGTGATAGACTCACCCATACCTGTTCACTATATAAAGGCACCAATTGGCTTAACCTTGACAACAGAATCAGATTCCACACCTGCATTCTGGCAACAAAAATTGCCTTAGGCCTCTCCCCCTCGGTACTCACCCCTTTAATCACCCTAGACTCCAAAGTTAAACAGACCCGTAGCTCAGACACCCATCTCTTCTCTATTCCTTCCTGTCGTACTGCTCAATTCCAAAGATCATTCAGCTATAGGGCCCCCTTGTGGATGAACAACCTACCCTCCTCCATGGTTTATGAACAAAGAATTGGTCAATTTAAAACTTGTCTTAGGGCCCATCTCCTGTCCACAAGTGACTGTGATTGTACCTGAACATAGCCCCACCCTTTCCTTCACATAGAAACATAGACTTTGACGGCAGATAAGGACCGCTTGGCCCACCTAGTCTGCCCATTTCCCTACCTAGAGGATAAGCGGCAGATCCTATTTAACCAACAGCCTATTTCTTCCTACCCCCCACAAAAATTGCCTTATGTCTGTCCCATGCATTCTTGAATTCTCCCACAGTTTTAGACCCCACAACCTTCTCAGAAAGGCTGTTTCATGTGTCCACCACCCTCTCTGTGAAAAAATACTTCCTCACATTGCCTCTGAGCCATCCCCCCTCTATCTTCAAATTGTGCCCCCTTGTTCTTGCACATCTCTTTTTCTGAAAGATGTTACCCTCTTGGATTTTGTTGATTCCACTGAGGTACTTAAATGTTTCTATCATGTCCCCCCCTTCTTTCCTCAAGGGTATACATATTAAGCTCCTTTAGTCTCTCCATATGGCTTCTCTTGCAGACCCTGCACCATTTTAGTTGCCCTCCTCTGAACTGCCTCCATCCTGTCTATGTCCTTGCAGAGATGGGGTCTCCAGAACTGGACGCAGTACTCCAGATGAGGTCTCACCAACTGTCTGTACAGGGAATAACAATTTCCTGTTTTCTGCTGGTGATACCTCTCCCTATACATCCCAGTATCCCCCAGTGCTCCATACCACCTTCTCGCATTGCTTGCCAACCTTAAGGTCATCTGATATGATTACCCCAGGTGTCTTTCCATTTTTGTTGTTGTTACTACCCCCCCCATTGTGTAATATTCCCCTGGGTTTTTGTTTCCCAGGTGCATTACTTTGCACTTCTTTGCATTGAATCCAAGTTGCCATACTTCTGACCATTCCTCCTGCCTTGCCAAGTCCTTCTCATCCTTTCCACGCTCCTTGTGTATCAACCCTGTTGTAAATCTTTGTGTCATCTGCAAAGAGGCATACTTTTCCTTCCAGTCCTCTGCAATGTCACTTATAAAGACATTAAAAGGACTGGACCCAGTACTGAACCCTGCGGTACCCCACTAGTAACCCCTCTTTCTTCAGAGTGGACTCCATTTACAATTACCTTCTGTGTCTTGTTGTTCAGCCAATGTTTTACCCAGGCTACCACCTTGGGACCCACTCCCAGGCTGGTTAATTTGACTACTAATCTTTTGTGTGGGACTGTGTCAAATGCCTTGCTAAAGTCTAGGTAGGCCATGTCCACAGCCCCTCCCTGGTCTACTACTTTGGTCACCCAGTCAAAGAAATCAATTAGATTCATCTGACATGACCTTCCTGCTGTGAACCCATGCTGCCTTGGGTCCTGTGCCCCACTGGCCTCTAGGCACTCAACAATTCTTTCATTCAGAAGTGATTCCATCACTTTCCCTACCACAGAGGTCAAACTGACAGGTCTATAGTTTCCTGCCTCCGCCTTGGTCCCACTTTTGTGAAGGGGGAATCACATCCGTCTTCTTCCAGTCCTCAGGTACCACACCATCCTCCCATGATTTGTTAAAAAGCGTAGTCAGTGATGTCACTAGTTCTATGCTTAATTCTTTTAGAATTCTGGGGTGAATTCCATCTGGCCCCATTGCTTTGTCCGCCTTCAGTTTTAGGAGTTCTTTCAGAATCCTTTCTTCTGTGAAAGGACTGGGATCAATCCTCTGTCCACAGTGCTTCTGTTAATTGGATTAGGCACCTCCCTCAATTCCTCTTTTGTGAATACTGAACAGAGGTATTCATTCAGTATCCCTGCTTTATCACTGTCACTCTCTGCCCACCCACCATCCATTCTATTCAGCCTCACTATCCCTCCCTTTGTCTTCCTACGCTCCCTGATATACCTATAAAAGGTTTTATCCCCCTTCTTAACCAAGATAGCTATCTTTTCCTCAGTTTGTGCCTTTGCTATTCTGACTACCCTCCCTGCTTCCTTCTGCCTTAACTGGTACAGTTCTCTGTCCTGCTCCTTCTGTGTTTTCTTATACTTCCTAAATGCTATCTTTTTCTCCCTAACCTTCACCGCCACCTCTTTTGAGAACCATAGTGGCTTTTTCTTTCATTTTGATTTGTTTATTTGCTTCACACAAAGGCTTGTTGCCTCTGTGATGGCAATTTTTATATTTGACCATTGTTGCTCCACCCCTCCTTCTAGCCTGTTTGCTAGTGTTTTCTAAGGCACTCTCCCATCTTGCCAAAGTCAGCCCTCCTAAAGTCCAGAACCCTCACTTTTGTATGGCTTGACTCTGTAGCAGAGTTTATCATGAACCACACTGTTTGGTGGTCACTTGTTCCCAAATGGCTACCCACTTCTAGATCTGAGATCCTCTCACTGTCCCCATTTGAGAGTATGAGGTCTAAGATTGCTCCCCTCATGAGTGGGTTCCAAAACTAGCTGTTTGAGGCATGCCACCTGAAGGGCACCAAGAATGGCCTTGCTTTTGGATGTGGCTGCCGAAAAGGTGCTCCAGTTAACATCTGGCATGTTAAGGTCCCCCATCAACAGTATCTCCCCTTTCTCTGCCATCCTAAGTATGCCTTCTATCATATCCTGTCCATTCTCTCCCTGACATGGGGGTCTATATACAACCCCTGTGCAGATTGTGGTGCCATTTCCAGTCTCTAAGGTGACCCACAGTGCCTCCTCTCCTCCCTGTTTACTCTTTTGTTCAGTTGCTTTTATCCCTTCCCTTACATAGAGAGCTACCTCCCCTTCTGCCCTCCTTGTCTCTCCTGTAGGTTGTGTACCCTGGTATGTTAACATCCCAGTCATGGTTCTCTGTGTACCATGTTTCTTTGACTGCTACAATATCCAGGCATCCCTCTTCCATCAAGACCACCAGTTCAGGGAGCTTGTTGCCCAGACTATGGGTGTTGGTACTCATTACCCTCCATTTCTTGATGGCCTTACCCCTTTTTGCCCCATCCCTGTCCTTATTGCATTTTCACTTTCTCCATTTACCCCTGCGCTTCTCCCTGTTGACATCTCTATGTTGGTGTCTACCTCACTTAGTACCCTGATATTTTTGGGGAGCTAGGATTTCCCTGCTCCTTTCCAGTGCCTCCCCCCTTGGCTAGTTTAAATACTTGTCAATGAAGTATTTAAACCTATCACCTAGGATCCTGGTTCCCCTTCTGGACAGATGCAGACCATCATGCCAGTATAGGCCTGCATCCCTCCTGGTGGACCCCCAGTCTCCAATGAAGCCAAATCCCTGAGCTCTGCACCAGTTTTTCAACCACTGATTGAATCCCATGATGCAGAGCACCCTAACCTCACCTGTGCCATAGACAGGCAGCACCTCTGAGAAGGTTACCATGTGTGCTCTCTGTCTAAGGCCCCTCCCCAGCTCCACAAATGCTTCTTGCACTGCTCTGATCCCTTTCTTAGCCATGTCATTTGTCCCTAGGTGGACAATGACATCCAGCTCCCTCCCCTGTGCAGTTGCTCCTGAAATCCTGAGGATTCGCTCCCTGTCTCTCTAAGCCATGGCGCCAGGCAGGCACCTTACCTCCCTCTTCCCTTTCTCCCCCAGTTCTACCTTCCTAACAATGGAGTGCCCCACCAGGAGTTGTTTCCTTCCCCTGTGGGGTCCCATGCCACCCTCCTTTGGGTCTCCTTTGTGGAGGTTCCCAGCATCCTCCTTGGTCTCCACTGTGGGTGCCTCCATAGAGGAACCACACTTTTCCAGAATGGCATAGAAATTGTGGAGAGGTACAACTGGATGGATGAGCCTCTGTTTCACCACCCTCACCCTCCCTGAGCCCACTGTGGTCCAACCACTCCTCTTTCTTGGCAACCTCTGAGGCAATGGCAGTGACCCTGGTGGTCCCTGGGTGGGAGAGGAGGTCTCACAAATCCTGGCCAAATCAGCCTGGAGATGAGCAACCTCCTCCCTCAGCCCAGAGAGGTGTCTGCAGATGGGACAACACTGCATCCTCCAAAACACCTCCAGGAAGACTGCTGCTCCACAGCCACTGCACTGCACCGCTCCCATCATGTCTTTTTTCTGGCCCCCTAACTGTTATTTGGAATACTTACTCTTTCCTCTGTTTGTTTATTTCTTTTTTCTTCTCTCCCTACTTACTTACTGACTCTGCACCCTTTTATCTCCTGATCTTCCTGTTCTGAGACAAGAAGTTCCTATATTTCTCAGTAGTCTCCTTTCTTGCTCAGAGTCAGACCTCCAGCAGATGGGGGGGGTGGAGAGCTACTCTTACCCTTCTAGGATGGTGAGTCTTTGGTGGCTCTGTGATCACTCACTTCCTGCTTCCAAACAGGAAGTTCCTGTTGTCAGTTAAATCCTGTGCCTATAAAAGTAGAACTGGTTTAGGTTGGGGGTGTAGGGGAAGGAAGGAGGGCAATATAGTCCCAGTAGAGAAGTTTTAGTTATACCAGTAGCTCCATCCTCCTGAAGTTCTGTCTGTCCTCTAGCAGAAGCTATCTAGGGCAGTATTTATATCTGGTCTTAACCTGGCTCCTTCTAGCTAAGCCACTCCCCCTACTTTGCAAATCTTTCTACACTTAGTTAATTTCACAGACAATGGCCTCCGGCCCACCTCCTACCCATAGTTCTTAATTCTAGTCTTCCTGGGGTTGTTATGCATCCTGTTTTATAACTGTCTTAAACTGCTCTAGTACCTGAATGTTAGCCTGACTGTTCCTTGTAACAAACTAAATTTTTACTCTGTAACAATCATTGTAATGCTTGTCTGTACCTAATCTATGTGACATGGAACCTTTGTAAAGGAGTCTTTGACTCAAAGGTTTTCTTTCCAAAATCTGAAATAAAAATAAATAAAATGAAAAAAATAAATAAAATAAAACCTGTTTAGGTTCACTCTGCAGGCCTTATCATGAGCTGCCGAAAAGGCAATAATGCGACCATGGATAACCGCCTTTATCGTCTCCCAAATCGTGCCATGCAAAACCCCTCAATCCGAGTTGAGAGCGAAATAATCTTTCGTGGCCTGAATCACCATGGGATGAAAATCAGGATCTGAAATAAGGAGGGGGTTGCACTGCCACCTAGCCCTGGGAGAGTTGTTGTCAGCGGAGGCATAGGAAATCTGGGTAGTTGCATGATCAGAAATTGCATTTGAGTCAATTGACGAATCAAGTATGCCCTGAGTTGGGAGGTCATTAGCCAACCAAAAGTCTATGTGACTGTAAGAGCAGTGGAGTGTGGAATAAAACATATAGTTGTGTCCCATGGGATGATCCCTGTGCCCAACATTGATGATGGCCCACTCCTCCATAGCATTTTGCAGAGATTGCCTGCCTTTAGGGGTGGCATGTGGTATAGGACAAAAGTTATTGAGGAAAATGTCACCTACCATGTTAAAATCTCTGCCTATTACCATTGGAATGGGTGGGCCATCTGGATGTAGGGCAGTAAGGGCCTGGCTGACTGCTGGGAAGAAATCATTATGGTCCATGTTTGGAGCATATACATTCCCTAATAATAACGGGCCTGCAGGGGAAGACAGTTTGGTCACCACCCATTTGCCTTGGGTGTCTTTCTTAACACTTTCAACCTTTCAGGGGGAAGCGCGGTGGAGAAGGATAGCTACCCCTTTAGTTTTGGTTGTGGAGGAGCTAGCTAAAATCTCACCCACCCAAGATTTTTTAAGCCATGAAGTTGCCCTGGTCAAGAAGTGGGTTTCTTGTAAGAGTGCAATATCAGCATGGAGAGTGTACAAATGCTGTAGCACTTTTGTGTGTTTAATTGGGTGGTTCAATCCTTTAACACTCCAGGAGACACAACAATTCACAGCGAGTGGTGATGAATCTAAAGCCATAGTTTGATATTGTAGATATGAAAGAATACTTACTGTGAACCCCAAGGGGAAGGGAGACAGGTAACCTGGGAGCACAAGAGTGTGACAGAACCCTAAAATAACCAATACTGTCAATCCGAATGCCCAGTAAAAAGAAGGTGTAAGCATTAGTGAAGTACTGGTGTACACTGTGTTAAATATGAAAGCTGCAGAGAGAAAAACACACAGAGAAAAAATTACCATACAGGTATTATAACATGTAAAAGGCAGAAAAGCCTAACAATCAGTACTGTAATATCAAATGTAACACAGTAGCGTAAATATGCTAAGAGTGTGGAGGCCAAAGCAAATTAGGGTAGAAGATCTGCTGTACAACTATGCTATCTCCAACATTCAGTATGGGGTATAAGATGGAGATCCAGATAATGGAGTCTTTCTGGACCAAGGATCCATTCAAGGTCGGGCTCCCCAAGCATGGGGAGGGGGGAGTAGTAGGCAGGGGGAAGGGAGGGAAGGGGAAGGATAAGGGAGGATATTGAGCAGCAGGGGAAAGAAGGTGGGTATGCCCACCCGCCAGTATGTCATAGTAATGGCATGGCACACAGGCCCCATAAAAGGGAAAGAAGCTGAATACAGGTGGTGTAACACCAGGCCAAACACTCCATTATTAGGCAAACAGAGTAACTAACAGACAGATCCTAAAGGCACTGATTATCTATGTTAGACACTTAGGTAGAGGCCAGACACTATAGGAGAGGGGGTGTATTCTGATGTATTACTCATGTCAGATGAGTCTAGTTGGAGGAAAAAAGAAGGAGGGGGTGACTATGTAGTGCCTTATCTGACTAAGTCATTATGGAGAGAGGAAAAAGCATAGCGACAGTTCATGTGGGAAGTCCTTCGGCCTTCTCAGGCAAAGCCCTAGGAAGGGCTCCATTATCCAAACCAGTTTTCATGACAACTGCAGCATAGCTAATTAGCCCAGGTTTCACAGGAGAGACATTGTCCAGCACTTCGACCAGTGAGGCATCAGGAAAATCCACCCAGTCCACTTGGTGAGAGGTGTCCATTTCTTGTGAATCAGGCAGATTCATTATCTGAGTCAGCAACGTGGAGTACATTTTTCCTCTAGATTTTTGCAGATGGAGCTGTGGAGTTTTTAGTGGGTGAATGCTGGGGTCCACTCCTGGCCTGTTGGTGGGACTTAATGAAGGATCTAGTCAGGTGCTGTGATAGATAAGACAGGAGAGGCTAAGAATTCAAAGGTTGTGCAGGAGCTGAGCCAGGAGAAGCTAAGTTAATGCCCGTTAGCGATGCGGGACTTGTATGTTGTGGGACTGGTCCAGTTGCTAATGAGTCCATTAGAGTCCTAGCAGATGGAGAAATGTTCCTATTGAGAGGTCCTGCCTGAGGGGGTTCCCAAAGCCTCCTGGGATTAGTAGTTGGGGCATGCAAGGCTGGCTAGAATTTTGCAATCCAACGTTCTAGGTTGGAGGGGTGGTCTGCTGTCAACTCACACCCATCCTTGTTAACACAGAGTTTGGTAAGATTCTTAAATTTAAAACAAAAGTCATGTTGGTAGAGAAACTGTTTTATAGGGCCAAAAGTTCTCCTTCATGCAGCTGTTTCTTGGGCAAAGACCCGGTAGAGCACGATTTGAGATCCTTGCTAGAGAAGTTCCCATAAGTCCCTGGCAGCGTGAAGAATGTGCTCTTTCATAGAGTAATGAAGCAGGTAGGCTATGAAGGGTCTGGGAGCATCTACAGCTCTGTTGGGGTGGGTAGAAACCCAGTGCACCCTCTCAACTTCTACAGGGCCTCTCCAGTATTCCACTAATATAATGGGTAAATTATCATTTAGGAATCTTTCCATTGAGTGTCCCTCAGCCCCCTCAGGAAGGCCGATGATCCACAAATTATTGCGGCAGCCTCAGTTTTCCTGGTCTTCTACTCTACCCCAAAGGGCTGCTATACATTCTTCCTGCTGATGGAGCCATTGCCAGAGTTCTTGCTGCTGTAATTCATAGGCCTCTGCCCTTTGGGCTGAAACATTCTGGCGGTCCTGTAATTGGCGAACCTCTGAAACTGTACCTGCTAAGGAAAGATTAATGTCATCCACTCTTAATAAGACTGCTTCCAGCATTTTTGTAATGTGTTGTAATGATTCGCCCACCGATACAGGTTGTGAAGTGAGGGGACTGGCTAGGCTTGGAGGTAGGGTTACCAGTGAGGGATCCATGTCTGCCAATATGTAAGGGCCCAAGTCTCATCCGTGGATGGACTGCAATACCTGGTGATTGTTTGTTCAGTAGTTGGAGGCTGTGGCAATCTGGGAGGGCCTGTGCAGCCTAGCAAGGCCAATGGCACCGTGGAGAACAGTGCTGCAGAAAATGCAAATTACACCGAAATCTGCTGCAATATGCTCCGCCCGGCAAGTAGAGCGTTGCCCGTGCATCAAGTTAATATTGGGGGGTCATAACTCCACAGGATAATGGCATCCAAGCTTGGATGGTCCTCAGCCAGATCAGAGCTTGCAGATTAGGCTGCCATCATGTCTGTGGCTAAACCATGCCCCCGAGCATCATAACATATTCATTCCTAAATCACCTTCTTCTGTCTGTTCCTCTGCTCCATAGGTATGTACACAAATGGCACTGTGCTGGTTGTTTTTGGCTCCTTTGCTGCTGATCTGACTGCCCATTTCCAACAGGGCTTTGACAGTGTGCAGTGCTGGTTCTGTGCAAACCTACTATCCCTCAGTGGCACTAAAAGTGTGTCAGTGACCTTTGGCATTTGACAGAGTCTTGCCAGACTCTTACCCACCCCTTCCACACCTTGATGATACTTCAGTTACTGATATCCCCTCATTTAATTACTATTGTGTTTGACTGGGCTGGCACCTTGACTTCTCAGAGCACATTGCTGCTGTCTATCACAGGTTTCACCCCTAACTGAGTGCACTGTATAGAAACAAAGCAAGTTTCCCCCTTCCTTCCCATAGGGATCTTTGACTATGGTGGCATTGTCTCCAGCATTGCTTCTATGACATCCCTTGCCAGACTGGACCCCCTTTTCCAGTCATTTTGCTTTTTTGCTTTTTACTGCTTCCCTCGTACCCATCTCTGCTCTCTACACTCCTCCCTTTCCCCCCACTTCCCTTGCAGCCAAATGCCTCATTCACTGTGCAACCTTCATCTCCACATTTTGGTTTGGCTTTCAACCTTCTTCCTATCCCCTTCCCCTTCCTCCTACACCCTCTAGAACACTGCCCTCTCTCTCACACTCCTTCAAATCCAGGAAAACTTCCAAAGCTCAAGTTGCCTTCTTGTATTGTTTTCTTAAACTCTGGTCTTCCCTCTCCCTGTCCATCTGCTCAGTCTCATCCTTCTCCTCCCTCAAAGCCTTTCTTCAGGACTCTGTCTCCCCCTTCTGCAGCCTTTCCTGCCCCTTGACTCTGTATTCCCTCCTTCTCTTTGTTGCTGTTCCCCTTTTTTCCCTACTCCAGTGTTTAAGTTTCCCCTTTGTTTCCACAAAGAGGAAAGTAAAACTGAACAATTTCCTCTCACCCACCCCAGGCTAGTTGTGTCTTAGCATCCGTTTTGGCATTGGTGCCCCTCAATATACCTCTGGCCCTACTTAGTTAACTACACCTCGTAGTCTGTGTGGTAGCATCCTATTACCATCTGCACTGCTCCCTGCACTGTTTGGCACTTGTTACTAGTGCATAACATTGCATAACTGTGACTGAGCACTGCTATATATTTCATTTATTGTATGCATTTTTACTGTGCTTGTTATAGCTGCGTGGGCAGAGCTCTGCAGACATTATGCCATCATCAGATTAGTATAAGAGCACTGTGGAAGCATGTGACTGGACTGCTGTCCAGTGTGCTTTCACAGTGCTCTGGCACAGTTTTCATTATTCTGTTTATGCAGCCCTTCCCCTCCGCAGGCTGCATAAACACATCCCCTTTCTGGTGCACTACTTTTTGTTTCCGCAATTGCTAAAGTGATGGCCACTGTGTACAACATGCTGACACTGACTTAAACTATGCATGCACGGCCATCTTCCAGGTCCAAGGCACACTCCATCACAAACTGCACATGTGCGAGTATCACACATGTGCAGCACTATTATTGCAACACTATCACTTATGGCTCACACCGCATATTCTTTTCATCTGTGTCTCCCTTCTTAAGTGTCTGAGGCCAAGTGAAACCACTACAGTGAGTTCTACCCATTATGTTTCTTTACAAGGGTACACATTATGGTTTTGCTATGCAGTAACCAAGGGGGATAAGTTAGAATCTTATGGCAGAAAGAGACTGATGGCCCATGAAGTCTGCCCCTATTTATTACTACCTTACTCCCAACCTAGTGCCAGGGTGAGTTGTTCACTCCCTGCCCCCATCTGCTAATTTATAAAAAAAAAAAAAAATGCTGGCCTCAGCCATCCAGGAGCTAACTCACTAGACCATCAGGGCTAAATTTTACATAGTGGCTCCCCAGGGCAATTCATAGCCCCAAGACCACCAATGCCTCTTCTTAGTTAAACAAAAGCACTATTAGCCCCCAAGAGCCTCCACTAGCCCACCTGGGCTACTAACTAAAATACTGGCCACTAGGCCACCAATAGGGGACAAGGGTTTTGGCTGAGTCCCGCTCCCCAAACCCCACTCCCTTTACTCTGCTTCTGCTCTGTTACTGTTTCTTTTTTTACTAACATAACTTCCCTTTTTATTTTGCAGTTCTGACGGGACATGGACTCCTACCCCATCAGATAAGTATGATTCCCTTCCTAACCTGTCCTTTCTGCCCTGTTTTACTTCCCTAAGAGCTGTAGATCCTTTGTGTCCCCTTTTCTATTCTTTTTGTTTTTAGGTCTGGTAGACGACCTCTCCCCAGGACTACCCCTTGGCACCCTGCACTCAAGTAAGTCCCTCTATTGTGCATATATAAGGTTGGTTGACTGTAACAGGGTGCCCACACCCATTACACTTGGGTGAGTCACACTGTTTATCCACATAGGATTTACAGTATTTCACCTGTGAAGTGATATTTAAGTGAAAATCAAATGCATAACTCATTTTAGCCTTCTTCAACATGGCAGCCAGTGCCATGTTCTGCTGGACCTCTGCTGCAGCCGTAGTGGCTCTTGCTAGAGTTTGTCTCACATAGCAATCACCAGCACCAACAGTAACATGTGAGCAAGATGTGTCTTTGATTGGAGAGTGGATCTACACTGTGGGACATAGTCAGTTGAATGAAGTTGAGTGGGTGGTGTGGGGGTATGTAAAGAGGTGGCTGGTGAGTGGGAGGTCGAGGTGGGGTGTGTGGGGTGCATGGGGGAAGGCAGATTGGTGTGGGACCATTTCTTTTTTGCAGGGTTAAAAACAATTGTGGAACAATTTTGTTTATTTCAGGGCATAATGCATTTTCCAACACTGGAGATTGGGCACCCAGTATTGGGATCCTGTTTGGCAGCACTGGGTGTGGGCACTCCTTTGCCACCATCTACTTAGTGGGACCGGGAGGGATGACATGGAGGGGAATCAAATCCAGAAATGGAACTTGGGTGGGCACCCTGGTCTGGGAAGGGCAGGTGGATTACCTGGAGGGGAGATGGCAGAAAGAAGTAGTACCAGAGATGGTCCGCTGCAGAAAGACATAGATAGGTAGATAGATACAGTAAATAGATAGATAGATAGATAGATAGATAGATAGATAGATAGATAGATAGATAGATAGGCAGGCAGGCAGAGAGAATGAGATAGACAGAGAGAATGGGGATGAAGGTGTAGATCATTGCACAACTCCAGCTGCAACATCAGCATTTATGAAAGTCCCACTGTTCTCATTCAGAGAATGCAGGTGAACAGCTCCTCTCACTAAGCTGGGCACCCTGGATTTTTGGGTGTCCAGAAAAACATAGAATTTGATGGCAGATAAGGACCGCTTGGCCCACCCAGTCTGCCCATTTGACTACCTGATGGATAAGCTTCAGATCCTAGTTAACCAGCAGCCTACTTATTCCTACCCCCACCCCCTAGAATTGCCTTATGACTGTCCCATGCATGCTTGAATTCCACCACTGTTTTTGACTCCACAACCTCCTCTGGAAGGCCGTTCCATACATCCACAACCCTCTCTGTGAAAAAATACTTCCTTAAATTACCTCTGAGCCGCCCCCCTTCTATCTTCAAATTGTGTCCCTTGTTCTGCACACCTCTTTTTTGAAAGATGCTACCCTCTTGGACTTTGTTGATTCCCTTGAGGTACTTGAAAGTTTATATCATGTCCCCTCTCCTCCATTCCTCGAGGCTATACATATTAAGCTCCTTAAGTCTCTCTTCATATGTCTTCCGGTGCAGACCCTGCACCATTTTAGTTGCCCTCCTCTGGACAGTTTCCATCCTGTCTATGTTCTTATGGAGATTGGGTCTCCAAAACTGCACGAGTACTCCAGATGGGGTCTCACCAGCTGTCTGTACAGAGGGATAATAACTTCTTGTTTTCTACTGGTGATGCCTCTCCTATGCATCCTAGTATCCCACCAGCCTCCTTGCTGCCCTCTCACATTGCTTGCCCACCTTTAGGTCATCTGATATGACTACCCCCAGGTCCCTTTCCATTTTTGCTGTTGTTAGTATCTCACCCTCCATTGTGTACTCTTCCCCTGGGTTTTTGTTTCCCATGTGCATTACCTTGCACTTCATAGCATTGAATCTAAGCTGCCATACATTTGACCATTCCTCTAACCTTGCCAAGTCCCTTCTCATCCTTTCCACCCCACCTTGTGCATCAACTCTGTTGCAGATCTTTGTGTCATCCTCAAAGAGACATACTTTTCCTTCCAGTCCTCTGCAATGTCACTTATAAAGACATTGAAGAGGACCGGTCTAATACTGAACCTGCTGCTGTGCCCACTACTAACCCATTTTTTCAGAGTGGACTCCATTTACTATTACTCTCTGTCCTATTCTCAGCCAATTCTTTACCCAGGCTGTCATCTTGGGACCCACTCCCAGGCTGGCTAACTTGTATATTAATCTTTTGTGTGGGACTGTGTCAAATGCCTTGCTAAAGTCTAGGTAGGCCATGTCCACAGCTCCTCCCTGATCAACTACTTTGGTCACCCAGTCAAAGAAATCTATCAGATTTGTCTGGCATGACCTTCCCACTGTGAATCCATGCTGCCTTGGGTCCTGTGCCCCTCTGGCCTCTAGATACTCAACAATTCTTTCCTTCAGAAGTGATTCCATCATTTTCCTACCACTGAGGTTAAACTAACAGGTATGTAGTTTCCTGCTTCTGCCTTGCTCCCACTTTGTGAAGGGAATCACATCTACCCTCCTCCAGTCCTCGGGTACCACTCCATCCTCCCATGATTTGTTAAAGAGGGTAGTCAGTGGTGTCACTAGTTCTACCCTTAGTTCTTTTAGAATTCTGGGATGAATCCCATCAGGCCCCATTGCTTTGTCCACCTTCAGTTTTAAGAGTTCTTTCAGAACCCTTTCTTCTGTAAATGGGCTGGTCTCAACTTCTGTATCCAGAGCATTTCTACTGTTTGTTTTAGGTACCTCCCCCTCTTCCTTGTAAATGCTGAGCAAAAATATTTGTTTAGTATCTCTGCCTTTTCACAGTCACCCTCTGCCCACCCTCCCTCCCTTTATTAAGCCTCACTATCCCTCCCTTGGTCTTCCTTCACTCCCTGATGTACCTATAAAAGGTTTTATCCCCCTTCTTAACTGAGTTGGCAATCTTTTCCTCGGTTTGGGCCTTTGCTGTTCTGACTACTTTCCCAGCTTCCTTTTGCTTTAACTGATACAGTTCTCTGTCCTGTTCCTTCTGTGATTCCTTGTACTTCCTGAATGCTTTCTTTTTCTCTTGAACCTTCACTGCCACTTCCTTTGAGAACCATAGTGGTTTCTTACCTCATTTTGTTTTGTTTATTTGCTTTACACAAAGGCTAGTTACCTCCATGATGGCAGTTTTTATTATTCCCCATTGTTCTTCCACCCATCCTTCCTGCCCATTTGCTAGTGCATTCCTTAGGCACTCACCCATTTTGGCAAAGTCAGCCCTCCTAAAATCCAGTACCTTTGTCTTTGTATGGCTTGACTCTGTTGCTGTGTTTATTGTGAACCATACTGTTCGATGGTCGCTAGTTCCCAGATGGCTACCCACTTCTACATCTGTGATCCTCTTCATCTCCATTTGAGAGAACCAGGTCTAAGATTGCTCCCTCTCAAGTGGGCTCCAATACTAGTTGTCTAATGCATTCCCCCTGTAGGGCATCTAGAATAACCCCACTCTTAGAAGTGGCTGCTGCAACTGCACTCCAGTTAACATCTGGCATATTCAGATCACCCATCAGCAATATCTCCCCTTTTTCTGCCATTCTAAGTATACTTTCTATCATTTCCTTGTCCATTTCCTCTCCCTGAGAAGGGGGTCTGTATACAACCCCTGTGCGGATTGTGGTGCCATTGCCGGTCTCCAAATTTACCCACAGTGCTTCTTCTCCTCCCTGTTTACCCTTTTGTTCTGTTGCTTTGATTCCTTCCCTTATGTAAAGAGCTACTCCTCCTCTTTTACCCTCCTTGTCCCTCCTGTAGATAGTGTATCCTGGTATGTTTAAGTCCCAGTCGTGGTTTTGTGTGTACCATGTTTCTGTGACTGCCACAATATCCAGATGTTCCTCCTCCATCAAGGCCACTAATTCAGGAAGCTTGTTACTCAGACTAAGGGCATTGGTACTCATTGCTCTCCATTTTTTGATGGCTTTACCTTCTGTTGCAGCATCCCCCACTGACCTTTCTACCTTGGTCTTTTTCTCATTTAGTACCCTGTTTTATAGGGAGAGGCTGGGATTTTCCTGCTGCTTATCAGTGCCTCCCCCCTTGACTAGTTTAAAAGCTTGCCAATGAAGCATTTAAACCGACTGCTCAAAAGACTTGTTCCCTTCCTGGACAGATGCAGACCATCCTGCCAGTATAGGCTGGTGTCCCTCAGGTGGAACCCTAGTCCCAATGAAGCAAACCCTGTGCTCCACACCATTTTTCAACCATTCATTAAACTGCATGGTGCAAAGTACCTTCGCCTCACTGCACTATTGACAGGCAGCACCTCTGAGAAGGACACTGTGTGTGCTACTTGTCTTAGGCCCTCCCCAATTCTACAAAGTCCTTCTGCACTGCTCTAATCTCATGATGAGCCAAGTCATTTTTCCCTAGGTGGACAATGACGTCCAGCTCTAGACTCCTGCAGCTGTTCTCGTGATCCTGAGGATGGCTTCCTGTCCCTCAAGCCATGGCACCAGGCAGGCACCTTACTTCAGTTTTCCCTGCTCCCCAGTTCTATCCCTCTAATAATTGAGTCCCCACCAGGAGCTGCTTCCTTTCCTTGTGGTGTCCTCTGTCCCTTCCTGTGAGCCTCCCTGTGACAGCTGTCCTCAGCCTCCTTAGTCTCCTCTGTGGGTGCATCCATAGGGGAGCTATGCTCCCCCAGAATGGTGTATGGATTGTGGAGTGGAACAACTGACTGGGTGTGCCTCTGTTCCACCATTCTCACCCTTCCTGAGCCCACTGTGGTCCAACTGCTGTGCTTTCTTCACCACCTCTGAGGTAGTGGTGGTGGTTCTGGTGCTCACTGGATGGGGGAGGTTCCCTTCCTACCATCCAGTGTGGCCTGGGGGAAGGTTCCCTTACTACAGTCCAGCATGGACTGAAGATGGGCAACTTCTTCCCTCAGGGCAGAGAGTTGTCTGCAAATAGGGCAGCATCTCAGCCTCCAGAAGGACTCCTGGAAGACTGCTGCCCCACAGCCATTACATTGTACTACTCCCCACATGTTTATCTACTTTTTTCTTTTTGCGTGTGTGTGATTGGTTTGTTATATAGAAATATATATATATTATACAATGTGTATGCTTATATTGTCAGTGCAGTGTGCTAGAGAGGATATGACAGTGATATGCACCTTGCACTCTTGAGGAAATGATGTCAGAACCCCAGGTATAAAGGAACTATTTCAGGGGTGGGTGGGGTGAGGGGTGGGAAGGGGTTAGGTCTAAACTGTGCCTTCACAAAACAATCAGCTAAAAGCTCTGACCCAGTGCTGTGATGAGTGCCTTCCTGTCAGCAAGGTGCCCTACACAACAATTTGACAGGGAAAATACCCTGCTAATCAAACAGAGAAAAATCCAGACATCCAAGTCAGACACAGGTAAACCTCCCCAGCCCCAAAACAGCCTGGTGGTTTGTGCTTTGAAAGCAGTCAGCCCCAAAATAAGTCCGCTGTGCTTTACACTCTTTCTGCACTGAAAATCTTAAGAATTAAGCCAATTGATTGACTAGTAACACCTGTGAGGTGTGTACCTTTCAATGGTAGGCAGTCTGCTAAGTCTGATTCCAATGCACAAAATCTTTCAGTGAAACCAGGGATAAAAACTTAACTTCTCAGCCAGCAGGACACTTTTAAAATGTTGCAAAAATATCCTTCCAAATCCTAGGTCTCAACCCCAATAATCAAGCAAATTCAGTTGTATCTCACTCTCTCTGGTTATAAAATTACTACACTTTTAGTGGAATCCTGCAATTCTCTGCTTAATGCCAATAAGGAAAAAAAAATGAAACTTTTTGTAGAAAGCGTAGCTCCCCTGCTTTACAATATTATGCCTTACCAAGTTTCCAGCTCCTAAATGGAGGTATAGTTTGTTCTTTGCAGTGTAGCAAGGTTCTCGGCTTCAGACAAATCAAAACAAACAGCATAATGTAGGTAAAGAGGTCCCATTTACCTAGTTTCAGATGCTCTTGTTTTGAAAATGTATTCTTTTCATGTAATTTCAGTCATTATGAGTTAAAAAAATAAACAAGATGGTGGCCTTCATGATAAATATTTTTCCACACGGTCAGTATTTATTTTGCAGCACGACAGGTAAATCATGAAAATAAGCACTTAAGATCTTTTTTTCTTCATTCACATTTCTTGGTTAACTAAAATAATCCTTATAACTCTGGAATCATATAATATTTTTCCATGAAACCTTCTAAAGGCACACCCTTGGCACAGACCCTTTTAATCCTAAACATTTCTTTCCACACAGTCAGGCTGCAGATGAGAGCAAAACAGTTGAGTATAGGAAGAACAAACATGTTTTTTCCTGTTTATTCTTTTATTTGGTGCTACATTTCTCAAAAATCAAACAAGATGCCATCAGGAAACTTTTCCCATATTGGGACTCTGAAAGCCTGCCTACACATGCCTAATTGTAGGCTATTTTGTCAAACGGCAACAAAGTTATTAATCTGAAAAAATTGGGGTTTAACATTAAACAGTCTACTCAGCCCTAACTAATATATATCTATATACCAGCTAGTAAACTGATATTGTAGTTGCATGACTCAGACAGCGGTAGCCAATGAGGTGAGTGGAGGGTTGGTGCCTGTATTACTGTCCACTGCTGGGGACAAGGGTGGGGGACTGATGTTCTCTGGGTGGTGAATCACTGGACAGCAGGCCAAACCTTTACAGGAAAAGAGAGAAAGGGAGGGGGTGCCTCTCTCTCCTGATCCTTGCAAAAATGTTGAAAATGTAATCTGGGATTTGAGTGAAATCTATAATAATGGACATTGCCAATGACTAATCAGCAGTTTTTATCGATGGTCTTGCAACGCCTATGGTTTGGTAATACTAAGCCCCTGTTAGGGATCTGGGTGTAGAGCTGGCTGAGCCTCTATCTGAGCTGTTTAGAAGGATGTTAGAATCTGGTTTGGTGCCAGGGAATTGGAGGTCTGTGAATGGGGTTCCACTCCATACTAAAGGGGGAGGGACAGGGAAGATTCTGGACACTATAACCCAGTCAGTCTTACCTTTATTTAAGATAAGATGATAGTGATCCTAATCAAAGAAAGCCTAGTGGCTTACCTAGAGGTAGCTGGGCTACAGGACAACAAGCAACATAGCTTTGTGGTGAGGAGATCATGCCAAAATATCCTAATGGTGTTTTTGACTGAATCACAAGGGTGGTAGATTAAGGACAGGAAGGAGGTTTCCTCTACTTCAATTTCAGCAAAGCCTTTGACTTGGTGTCACATAGAAGGATGCTGAAGAAGCTAGAAGACCTGAAAGTAGGCAGAGAATGGGTCAGATGGGTAAGAAACTGGTTGGGGGGAGAAAACAAAGGGTTGTATTAAATGGAGTCAAGGCAGAGGTCAGAGGTCATGGGTGGGGTGCTGCAAGGGTTAGTTCTGGGCCTAGTCTTGTTCAATATTTTCATCAGTGACATAAGGGAGGGTATCAAGGGCAAGATGTAGCTCCTTGCAGATGAAAGAAAACTATGCAGCAGGGTAGACAGCAAGGAAGAGGTGAGAGAGTTAAAGAGGTTAAAGAGCAAAGGCCGATGGCACATTTATAAGGTAGAAAAAGAAATGGGCAGACTGGATGGGCCTTGCGGTACTTATCTGCCGTCAACTTCTATGTTTCTATGTTCTATGTTAGGTTTCTGGAGAGGTGGCCCAAAATATGGCAGTTGGCATTCAATGTCAAGAAGTGCAAAGTGATGCAATAGGGAAGAGGAATCAACATACAGGGTACTCAATTGGGGTGGTAAGGTTGGACACAGCATTATTTATGTATGTATGTATATATGTATGTATTTATTTCAAAAGATTTACCAGAAAAGGTGTACTGAGCTGCAATAACTCATTTGCAGATGTGCTCTGTGGTTAGTGGGAAGAAAAGAGTACAACAGTAAGCCACAGCAAGTAATTAACAATAATCAAGACAGAATAAGTTAACAATAAATACTAACAAGAACAAATTTTGCAATGAAATGCAGATGGTGGCAAAACTGTAGCGTGAGCAAAGCACTAGAAAAGTCAGCAAAAACTACAGATAAAGGTCAACATTGCAAAAGCAAGGCACCGCTGAGTACAGCACATAGGGGAGAATGGTGAACGTAAGGGGATGGTAGGATGGACTGAACTAAGCAGGAGCAGAATCACAGAGGATGTGGAGTAGGAGTGGAAAAAACTAAATAAGCCCAAGCCAGGGTCAGAGGCACGGCAGGAATGAGAAGAGTATTCACAGATCAGGGATCTGAATAAGTGGAAGGAAGAGTCAGTGCAAGGGTGGTAGCCCCACAGTTTAGGGAAGTAGAAGAAGAAGAAAGCAATTTGGCCTGTGGAGGAGTTTAGTGAAGGGAGTGCCAGGGATCGAGGGTCATAGTTGTGAAAGCAGTAGGAGGTAGAAGGGGTGAATTGAGGAGGAAGGGAGGAAAGGTAGAGGAAAGGTTCCTGAATCAGAATTTAGAGATGAAAGTAGTGCAATGAGTAAGGCACTTGGCATTAAGGAACACTAAAGAATATAGTGAGCAGTGTTGGGTTCTGGGGGGAGCATTCAAGGGCAAAGTGGCAGAAGGAGTCAAAGAGGGGGTCCAGTCTGACTAAGGAGGATTCAGGTGCAGCACTTTTAACACTTTCACCATAATCGAAGCTAGTGAGAATCATCTTTGAAATTATCTCTCTGTGGGCAGAAAGCAGGATGCATGCTTTATTCTTGTAAGGTGCACCAGGTTTGGAGTGTAGCTTCTGGTGGATGGTGTCCTCATTTACTTAGAAATCATAGTGGTGATCCAACCAGACACTGAGGTATTTAAAGACGACATCCTCAGTTGCTGCACCATCAATGATAGGGAGGGAGGGGGGAACCTACCAAGTCTCTTCCTTGAACCATACATCATGAAGATATATTGTTTGGGCACTGAGGGAAAGATGATTAGCCAGAACCAGTGCTAGATGTAGTTGAAGTCATGTTGGAAGTGGGCCACAAGGTCAGAGGCAGAGGAGCCATAGGCACAGAGAGCCATATCATCTTTTTTTTATTTATTTATTTAGCTTTTGTTGACCGGGTAAGTGCACTAGACAAATCCTGCCTATTTTCAGGCATGACCCGGGTTGGGGGATACAGATGAATGCCAACTGACCTTGAACCAGATTAAGCTACTGGTGGTATTTTTTTAGTGAATGAGGGAAATTTGGCCAGGACACCGGGGAAATTCCCCTACTCTTTTTGATAAGTGCCATGGGATCTTTAACATCCACCTGAACTACCACCAATCCAGGCAGATGGGACCTCGGTTTAACGTCTCATCCGAAAGACGGCACCTCAGAAATGCAGCACCCCTCTCATGCTACATTAGAGTGTCAGTACTGGGATATTAGCCCAAGTGCCAGATGTGGGAACTGAACCCACAGCCCTCTGATCTCCCGGCCTCAGAGGCGAGTGTGCTACCTACTGAGCCACTGACACTGATCTTCATACATATGATTAGACACAGAAGGTCAGGCAGAGGGAAAGCCATTCAGGAAAATGGATAATAGAATAGGGCCAAGGGCAGACCCTTGATGTAGACCACAGAAGATAGGGAGTGGAGGGAATAAGGTGTCACCAATAAAAACAGCTTGAGACTTATCCTCAAGGTAGGAGCAGAACCACTCAAATGAAGAGGCAGAGAGCTCTGGTGCCTTAAGCTTGTCCAGAAGGATGGGATATACAACAGTGTCAAAGGCTTAGGAAGGTTGACCAAAAAGTTTAATTTTTATTTATTAAAGTTTCGAATTTACAAATACCTTTGAGCCCAGGGCTCTTTTACAAAGGCACCACATCAGCAAAGGAGCAAGGGGACACAAACATGGTATGGAGGGCTATCACAGGAGAAGATTAATACAAATTGACATATAAAACAAATTTAGATTAGGATACATTGTAAATGCAGGTAGAGTTCACTTGAGTTACAGGTTATCAGATAAGTTATACACTAGGAGAGAGTGGCCAGTGTGAGTGACCTTGTCTTAGACATAAAGGAAGGGGAATCACAGTCAGCGCAAGTAAGAATGGAGGGGGAAAAATTAGCTCCAGGTAGGTATAGGAGTGATAAAAAGCGGTCAGTGGGATGACCTTGTCTTAGCACTTAAGAAGTTTTGGATTACAAGTACCTCTGCGTACAGAGCTCTTTGCAAGGTTCCACATCAGTAGAGAAGACACAAAAAAAACACAGAATATATAGCCATGTGGGGGGGGGTAGAGGGAGGAAGAGGTGGAAATAGAGGTTGGGAGGGGAGGTGAGGGAAAGGGCAGAAGGTAGGTCTAAGGAGGAAGGGAGTGAGTGAGGGTAATGGGAGGAAAGTAGGGGGAGGGAGAAAGAGGGGGAGGAAAAGGTGGATATAGAAGTAGGCAGGGGAAGGTGAGGGAAAGGGTGGAAGGTAATGGAGGGGCAGAGGGCGGGGGACAATGACAGATAGGGGAAGGTGGATAAGTGCAAAAGAGGCACTGGAGAACTAGTGCTGGAGGATTTACATCAGAGGGTGACAGGGAGGCTAGTGGAAGCAGTCACAGTTTCTGTCAGCTATAAGGTGTTGACAGAGCTTGTATTTGAAAGGGCCAAGCTTGATTTCAGAGATGATGTTGAAAGGAAGGGCGTTAACCCAAAGAGGGGCTTTGTAGACAAATGGACTCTGCCCCGAGATGTGTGGCAGTGGAGCACCCGAAGCAGTTGAAGTTCCGACCCATGGGTCTGATGAAGATTGTAGGAGGGGCTTAGCAGGTCTTGCACTCCTTGAGGGAGGAGACCAAGGGTTATTTTCTTGGCCATCAGATAGGCTTGATATTTTATACACTCCTCTAGTTGAACCCGTCTAGTTTGAGCATACAGGTCACTTGTATGTGAAAGACATGGTGCCCCCGATATGAGTCGACATGCTTTATTGAGGGCAGTTGAGATGCGCCGGAGGACTGAATCAGTGGCCGAGCTGTATATGACCAGCCCATAGTCTATGATAGTAATTACTGAGCTTAGTACAGACGATTTCAGAGTTTCCTGTGTCAGGCAGTTCTTATATCTGTAGAGTAGTCCAATGTGAATATTCACAGCTTTAGCAATGTTGTCGATGTGGACCCCATAGGATAAGGTGCTGTCAGTGGTGACTCCTAGGTATTTAAAGTGGGGTACCTGTTCTAGGGCAGTACCTAGATGGTTCCTGATGGTCAGAGGGTGGTGTTTGTGTTATTTGTGGGTGCTACTGAAGAGCATCATCTTGGTTTTCTTATAGTTTAGTATTAATTTATGCTCTTTGAATCACTTCTCCACACTAGCAAATCCTCATTGCAGATTGTTTTCAAGGGGAATGGGGTCTGAATTGATTGTGAAGATTATGGTGTCATCTGTGTACAGTAAGATGGATTCTTGGCAGGAGCTTAGGAGATTATTTAAGAATAGGTTAAATAGGAGTGGCCCCAACATAGATCCTTGTGGGACCCCAGAGTAAACTGGCTTAGTATTGGATAGAGCTCCCGAGATTTTAACTTGTGTGCTATTCCCCAGATAACTAGAGAACCAAGCTGTAGCATCCTGAGAGAGTCCTGCATTGGAGAGTTGCTGAAGAAGCAGATGGTGGTGCACTGTATCAAACGCCTTTGTCCGATCTATTAAGGCTGCTTCCACAAGTTGACCTTGGTCCAAAGAATTGAGGATAAACCCAGTGAACTCCAAGAGGGAAGAAGTGGTGATGTGCCCTGTCCTGAACTCATGTTGTTGGGCACATTGGATGTTGTATTACTCAAGATACTCGACCAGCTGGTCCATAACAATGCATTCTTGCACCTTGGAGAGAGGGGTAGTATTGAGATAAGCAGGTAATTCACAAGTTGGATCCTGTCACCACTTTTGTGAACTGGGATAACCATAGCAGCTTTCCATTTATGCAGGAACTGGGCTAGTCAAAGCAAGTGATTCTGGTTAGTGGTAAGATTACTGCATCCAGAGTACAGGCCAACATTTTCAGATCAAGGGAGTCACCACTATGTCTTGTGTTATGAATGGCATTTAGGATGTAATTTCTGGATTCAGCCTGAGAGACCTCTTCGAAATAGAAAGGTGGGTGATTTACAGGAAAGGGTTTGAGTTCAGAGTTGTTTAGGGTGTCATCTAAGGCAAAGAAGGCATTTGGGAGCATGCTACTAAGATCAGTATATGCTTCATTGAAAGTGTTGGCGATGGTAGTTGGGTCCAGGGTGGTGGATCCTTCTATATTTAGGACAGTAGGTGCTATTTTTGGGTTCTTCCCAGTTACCTCCCGAATGTTTTCCCAGAATCGTTTGCCGTCACTCCAGTAGTTGGCTAGCATGTCCCTGTAATACCTTTTTTTCTCAGTGCGAATAGCACGGGTACAATCATTCCATGCATGTTTGTAGTTATGAACATCCACTGGCTTATTGATTGAACACGCTTTGTGCCATAGGAGATCTTTGTTTTTCATGCGGACTACAAGGGCCTTTTAGTTTCCACTTTTTTTGAGGCATGTGAATATCACAAGCAGCATTGAAGGAGTTAATAAAATAATCAAGTGCCATGTCAACATCTTTAGCCATTTCTATTGGAGTCCAGTCATGCTCTCAGAGGAGAACTTTCAGAGGTTCCAGGTGTCCCCGGGTAAGGATTCTGCTGATGATTGTATTGGGTGGAGGCTTGCTAAATTTATTTGTCCAGGAGCAGATGACAGGGGAATGATTGCTGATGGAGTCAGGAAGGATGGTAGTGTTTGATAGGTAGTTGGTGTGGTTAGTTAAAACCCAGTCCAATAGGGTGCTGGTCCCAGTTTTGTAATTGGCTCTGGTCGGAGAGTTGACCATCTGGGTGAGGTTGGCAGCAGAGATGGTATCCTTGTAGCTCGTGTTTTCGGGGTGAGCCAATTAATATTGAAGTCACCCATCAAGATCTTTTCAGACATAAGTGTCAAGTTCTGGATGAATTCTATAACCATAGCAAATCCCAGTGCAAGCTCTTCTTGGGGGATGTAAACTGATGCAATAATAAGGGCTTTACTCTGGGCCCCAGGCAGTATTTTGGTGGCAAGTATTTGGGTGGTGGTCTCGGTGGTAGGTACTGACAAGGCACAACCCTTTAAAGTGTATTTGAGGTAGATGGTTGAAGCAACCAGACCACAATCCATGCCTGATAGACTGGAATCAGTGAGCTGCAGGAGGGTACAGGAGGTGGAGTGGGAGTTCCTAAAATTAGACTTTTAGGGAGAAAAGTAGGAGAGAACCAGGTATTCCTAGAGTTTAAACAGAGTGAGGAGGAGGAAGATAGGGCAGTAGTTACCTGGGATGGAGGGATCAAATCCTTTGGGAAGGGAGATGATCATAGCCTGTTTCCATGTGTCAGGGATTGAGGCTAAGGAAAAAGACAGGTTAAGGAGGTGGGTGATAGGAAGAGCAATGACAGAAACAGAAAGAGCTAAGAGTCTATGGCCAAGGCCATCAGGGCTCCCACCTTTGTGTGGGTTTAGAGCCAAGAGGGCTTTGAGGGAAGCAGCAAGATGGTGGAGGAAAATGAGAAGGGGGATGAGAGGAGTGTTGAGGCACAAGGGGAGGGGGAGGCAGAGAAAAGTAGGGGTCAGGCACAGGAGGTATAAAAAAAGTTGAAAGATTAGGTGACTGCAGTACAGTCTAAAACAGGGGTGTTGCCCACTTTGAGGACTGGGGGAAGGGGCTGGGACCGAAAGGAAAAGAGGGTGTGAAGGACTTTACTGAACTTAGAGGGGTGGTTATGGTTGCTTTGGAGTATGGATGCAAAGTAATCAGCATTTTCAAGCATTGTAGCTCTGGTACAGGCATTGCATAGGACCCTGTAACTAGTAGGGTTAGTGGGGAGCCAATGGACTTATGGGTCCACCAGACAGGGTCATGTACTCGGTGACAGGCCCACAACTCTATTAAGATCCAGAGGATGTACGAACCTCTAACCCTAGTTTTCCTCAAGGGGGCATGGTGGTCCCAGACAGATATGAACTCAAGCACTCTGCTGATATTGCTGACAACTGAAATGTGGGACCAGCCAGTAGCCACCAGGTCAGCATGAAAGGAAAATAGGCCAAGAGACTGGAAAGATTTGATCGGGACAACTTTTTGGGGGAGATAAGAAATGCTGTAACTTGTGCACACAGTAGACCATATGGTGGTCACTGAGGGCATCGGGGAGGGTGCCAGCATCCACAATTCGGTGGGGGGAGAGGAAAGGAGAGGACTGAGTCCAGAAGGGAGTGGTTGAGGGACTTGTGATTGAGCCATGTGGAGTCTGATATCAATTGGGAATGCTGCAGGGACTTTACATTTTGGCATTTTTTTTTGATAGGAAGAGACTGAAGTCACCAAGGATGAGCACCTCAGCAGAAGAAGAGTGAGTGGCTATGGTAGTGAGGAGTTCAGTAACTAAGGATGGAGATATGCCAGGGCAGCAATATACTCCAGAAATGAAAATGGGAGCTGTGAAGGGAAGGGAAAGTTGAAGGAGGAGCATCTCATAGACAGAAGGGAATGTGACAGAACAGGTTGAAACTGAATGCGGGAGGAAAGATAGATAGCTACCCATCACCCCTCCTTGTTCAATCCTGTCTGATGATAGAGAAACCTGGGATGGCAACAGCAGTATCCGGGGTCTTGGAAGGTATCCAGAAATCAGAGATTACCAGCAGATCAGGTTTAATGTTAACCATGAGCAGTTGCAGAATGTACATTTTGGGGAAGAGACTGCAAAGGTTGACACATGCTACTCTCAGACCTTTGGGGAGATGACAGGTGGATTGCAGGGTAGGACCAGGATTAAGCTCATGTCATCAGCTACATCTGAGGAGAGGGACCTGGGAATCATCATTAACGACTCCCACAATCAATCCAACCAGTCTAATTAAGCATACAACAAGGCAGCAAGGATACTGGATGCATTGGGAGGGGATTTGATAGTGGGAGGTGATGTTGCCCTTATACAGATCAGTGGTGAAACCTTGCCTGAAGTATTATGCAGAGTCCTGGAGTTTTACACCTGAGAAAGGACAGGGATAAGCAAAAGTCTGTGCAGCGAATGGTCACCAAGGTGATCCAGGGTCAATAAGGCCAGTCCTATAAGAAATGGCTTGAGGCCCTTAACATGTACTTGATGGATGCCAGAAGGTAAAAGGGAGAGGGGCAACATTATAGGAACATACATGTTCCTGAGGGGAATTAATAGAGTGAACTATGAAGACCCATTCAACAGGAACTTAGTGCATTCATTAGAGGACACAAATAGAGGCTAGCTGGTGGAAACTTTAGGAGGGATGCATGGAACTTTTAATTCACCAAGAGAGTGGTGGTGGTGGAGCCATAGTACAAATTACCAGAAGAAGTGTAGAGGGCATGGACTATAAATGGGTTAAAACATGGCTGGGAAAGTATTAAGGGGCTGATAATTACGGAAGAGCTAAGCAGGTGCCTGGGGGAGTTTGGGATAGAAAACCACTTAGAGACATTAGGTCAGGGGGATAGGTAGGAAACTCTTGATTGGCTACTTATATAGAACATTGGTCTTTATCTGCCAGCAACATCTATATTTCTATTTAAAAAGTCCAATTGCAAAAGTTATTAACTGTTTAAAAACAGCAGAACTTGCATATGTGCAGACCCTGGTAAAACGTAGCTGAAAAAACACAGTGTATTTTTTTCATTCGTGACCGACATTTCAAGTCAATCACAAATTTAAAAAAAAAATGTTTTTGCCCTTGCCTGCCCACTTCCACAAAAGTGCCCAAACACAATGTTTGTTTGTTTTTATTTCTGATTGACTTCTAAGTAAGAAGGTACGAAGTTGCCGAAATCTTGCTTTGTGAAGCAATTCGCAAATTTCAGCAAATTCACTTCAGTGACAACTGCAATTCATGGTTTATGCACCTGCAAATTGCCTAAATTTGCACAGTGAAACTATGAGAATTGCCAATTGCATTCTTACTTCCTAAACACTGTTATATATCGTAACCACCCTCCCATCCCACCACTAGCAACACCTCCCTCCTTCCCCCCCCTGCTCTGAAGAATTTATGAGAAAGAAGTCATCCTCCTCAGGCTAAGTATATGTAGTAGTCCCTGACCTGTACATACAGTGGAACCAGGCATAATGCAGTGCAGTAACTTGCATTATAAAATGGGTAAGGGAAATACTGTAATGTGATTGGTGGAATCCAGCCACATGGCCATGCTATTATTCCCAGCACAACAGCACAGGTCAGAAATGCTTAACTTTCAGAACCTCATTACTTGGTTCTGAAATAAAAAAAAAAAAAAAATCAGGGAAGCCATTTTATAATGGCAATAAGGCATTCCAGGGTGTGCATAATTGAGGAATAATGGCACTTCCTGGAAGCATAAACCCCGAGGCAAACACGTCTTGAGGTGTGCCATTAGCCATTATCCCACAATTACACAAATCCTGTCACGCATTATTGCTTAAGTAAATGACATGTCACAAAATACTGCAGTAAAAAGACTTAATTGCAATTAAGGCCCTGTCCACAATAGAGGGAGTTTTTAAAAATGCTATCATAAACGTTTTTAATTCCATGTCTCAGCACAGTTGTTGGAGCGTCCACGCTGCTCAAGTTCCCAGGCATGATTGCAGCAGAACTGCAAAGCGTGCAGTGCCACAATGCATGTCGGGATACTTGTACTGGACTCAGTAACGGATCCAGGCAAAAATGGTGCCGTACTTTCAAGGGATTACGGGAGCTTGTGAATGTGCATAAGTCCTCCTCCTTTTATCTCAGCAGCAGTGTAGTCATGGAAGACTTATGGAGGTTGCCTTAAACCGTGTTACAGAACAGTTTGCATTCACACTACTGTTAACACAGTTTAAGGCAACCGTTTTGGGCTGAAACCATGCTCGAAACCTGCTCCAATCAGGTTTCAAGTACTTTTTTGAACACAGTTTGTAGCAGATTTGACTGTGCTACAGTGTGGATGTGAACCGTGTTTGCCGTTCTTGTAATGTTACTGAATGTCGGTAACGTTACAAGAACTCCATTGTGGACAGGGCCTTAATTATACTGTTCCCCACAGCATACTGCAGCATTTCATGATATACTGCAGCATTACTGCACTGCAACCTGGCTGGTGCCACTGTATATATTCATTTCACCCCACCCACGTGCCAAACACACTCCCCCACCTCCCCACACCTGACAAGACCCTATTTAACAAGAAGCTGGGATATCAACCCAATACACCTGGAACTTCACTCTGGTTATGCTACCAGCTGCACCACCAAGGCAACTGGAAACCGGGGAATCTCAGAAGCACCCCATTCCTTCTCCAGTGTACAACCTGGCACCACACAGTAAACAAAATGTTCACACAAAAGGGTACAGTGTGCATACATGGAACCCAAACAGAACAGAGGAAGAAATATGCACCTTAGCTAGGATTTGAACCCAGGCTGCCTGGATCTCTGTTCTGGTTGCACTACCAGCTCTGCCACCAAGGCAACTGGAAATCTGGGACTCCCAGAAGCACTCCACTCCCTCTCCAATGCACAGCCTGGTGCTGCACAGAGTGGCTTTTTCATTACTGATCTTTGCAGGAAAACCATGGTCAGGAACAGTTTCCTGCTCCCCTCTAGTTGCCATTCATGACTTATTGACATACAGTACAGTGAATAATATTCCAAAAGCTCAATTTCTTTGTGTCAGGAGGAATTGTTCCTCTGACACTTCTTTTGGAGTTAGAGTAAATGAGCTGAATCAGTGATTCCTGGACCACAGTTATAGATCTGACTTTGTGCCAGATGTTACAAATCAACATTAGTAATCAGCTAAGGGAAAATTTATTACTGCACAACCAGTCTCCATTGGTACAGGATACTGCTTTGAATTTCATCACCTCCTTTGGCAACCACTCTAAACAAGTCTGAGATTTTACAAAAACACTGGGGTATATACCAGTCAGAACCACTGCTGGATGGAGAGGTGGGTAATCCATCCTGCATGGTATACCACAGGGTCCGAAATATATCAGACAAACTGGAACAAAGTTTACAGTCTGGTCCTAACATTAGGACAACTTGGCTACCAGATCCACAGAAAGACACACATTGCTGTGGCCACTGCACATATTGTGGATAACCAAAGTGCAGATGTATTTAACAGCATTATTGACCCATACATCTTCCAAATTAGGCAATTTATCAATTGTTTCAAGGCTGGGGTAGCTTATCTAGCTGTATGCTTGTGTAATGCTGTTTACATTGGAAAAACGTCAAGGATGTTCAAGTTCAGGATTGGGGACCATTTGAGTTTCATTAGAAATAATGACAACTTATTGGTATGGCAAAACAACAACCAAGCTGTACATGTTTTTTTTCTTATTTTGTGGGATCAAAAAGGTCACACTGGGCAAGAGGGGTGGAGACTTAAAGAATCTGATTCTAAAAGAGAGGCTTTTTGGATCTACCAACTGAGGAAACTCAAACAACCTGGGTTGAATGATTCTTTCAAATAGTACCATTTTTGAGAAAAAAAAAAAGTGACCATATTAGTACTTTATTTTATCCTGGACACCTCCCATTTGTATTGTTGCTGAATATGCTTGATAGATGCTAACTCAATTTTGGTCTCCTTAACATAATTAACATTTTTTTAAAGTACATATTAGTACTATGGTTGATCCTGGTGACCTCTCATGCTTTTTTTTTTATTTGATGCTGTCTCATATTCCATTTTTTTTCCTCTCAGTGTCCTTTCAAATCATACAACCCCCCCCCAATATTCCTTTTTTTATTATTATTATTAGAACTGCTCCATGCTCCTGTATTATCCATGACATTATTTGTTGCTGTATGGCCTATCTCAGCATCCAACCTTAGCTTGACCATGTGTGTGAGACCATTGCCCTACTACTTTTTATTAAGGATATACTTGCTGAGTATTTTTACACGTTAGTATATCTCACTTTGATACATATACTAAAAGGTATCAATTCGGATTTGAGCCTTATGTCCGCCCTCGCACTACATACATGTGCAGCTGTCAGGATTTTCTGGGCATCTATGAATACTTATGGATTGTGTCATGGCACTAGATGAATTAATTGCTGCTTGTGACACAAACTAATTTTGAGGTATGATTGTTTTTTATAATATTTTGGGTTTATTTTAAATGATTTCCTATAAAAGACATACAGCATGTCAGTGCACGACTGCTTTCCCTGTGGAAACATACATGCACAAAACTAATCAGGACATCTAAGATTGTCACTTTCTTCTCTGAATTCTGGAACTGTGAGAGATGTGTATCACAATTAAATAAGTTTAAGCAGCTTTAAGTTGGTGTCAGTGCTGGTCCTTCACTCTGTTTCTCTCACTGATACTTGTGCCTGGCACATCAGTGAGCTGAGCTGCTTTTTTTTCTGCTTTGAATTGTGTTGACTTTAGCTGACATGCCACAGTCTTCTTCACTCAATGGTCTCTGTATCCTGTCCTAGCCAGGAGTGATGAAATGTTTTCACAGTTGAGGGACAACATTACTTTGGGAAGTGAGAACCTCTCTCTCTCTCTCTCTCTCTTTCCCTCAGTAGCTCATTTTAGTAGCAATGGAGACAATAATCTGTTTACTAATGATGACCCAGGTGTTGTAGCTTACACCTCCACAGCCCCAACACTAGACTCCAAGGTAGCCCCTGACATTGACAGTGCCTTCCAGGACATGGAAAAATCTACCCTTAATTCGAAGTGGAACTATTGGAACAGCACTTCTTTGGAGGCTCATGTCTGGGTTAATTGGGTCCTGAGGGGCCTGTGCAATCATAAGTGGCCTGGCTATGGTCAGGATAAAGAGTCGTTTCTGAAAGATTGGCACCAGACAATGTAACAAATGTCCATGCTCCTTGTCCAGTTTATTAACCATGACTGTGAGGCACAGGAAGACCTCCTTAAAACTGAGGTTTCTGACAAGGAGAAAATTGTAGCTCAGTTTAAGGATCATCATAAATTTGCAAAGTTTGAACTTTCTCTTAAGGATGCAGTAGAAAAACAAGACACTTAACTGAAGGCATTAAAGCTTTAAACATCCCAGGAACTGCTCTCATTCTCCAGGGAGGGGGGTTGCCAGTGGTCAGTGAATGCCTGGCCACTAGCAGAGGCTGAAGGCAGCATGATGATGCTGTCAATGTGGGCAGATATGGGGCAGACACCTGGAAGAGCATGCGTGGAAGCGTGCGCACTGCCGTCACTGGCATCACTGCACGCCCCCTCTCTGAGGGGAGAAAACAGGGGGAGAAAAAGGATGCTGTGGTGGATGACGGAGGGTGCCTCGCAGGTCCCACCCCAAATAGCCATGGCACTGGCCACACTGTATCCAGTTCTAGTCAGAAGTTGGGGAACTCCACCAGCCCCACCGTTGGGGCCCTGGGGGTATAGGTCAGTGCTGGCTGGTGGATGTTGGGGGACAGGACTGGGGGACAACAGGAAGATAAATTGAAAGCAAAAAAAAAGGACAAGGAATAAGTGGGGTGCTCCAAGATCCATCCTCAAAAGTAACACAAGCTTTCATGCCTCTGCGAGTAAGTCTGGCACAGAGTCTGAAGATTTTTTAGAGGAGACAGGAGGAGCAGATTCAGATGCCCTAAAGGTGTAACCCCTGGATCCAGTTCCAAACCCAAGGAGGTTCACAAGGGGACAGCCACAATCATAGGAGGTGGCCAGTGACCAAGGGTGCCAGAAGATAGCAAAAGCTGAGGGGGCTGAGAATCAGAAGGGCACTTATGAGGGTACAAAGGGCACTTTTTCTATACTACTTTTTGCCTTACAAAAATAAAAAGTGGAGTAGCTACTGCCCATTTCGCCCCCCCGCCCCCAGTTCCAGCACCTATGCCAGTGACGGGCCCAACAATAAACATAGAATTACCAGCAGAAGCGACAACATAGAGGGAAAAATAAATATCATTAATCTCTCCTCTATCACTTTAACTACTACACGAGGGAGCATTCATAGCAAGGGACTGAGCTTTGTACCCACAGTCATACCATTTTTTTTTTTTCATTTAGTTGTTTAAACAGGAGTAGCACACTAAGCTGAAAGCTTTTTTACAGGAGTGACCTGGGAGCACAGGGAAGTTAAGTGACTTGCTCAGGGTCACACAGTATGCAAGTGGAAGCTGTGAGATTCAAACCCAGGTCTGGTCTGCTGGATGTCACCAGATTTGCAGCTCAGAGCCTTAAACCACTGTGCTATAGTGCCTACTAAAGCCTTTTGATCTTGTCCTAGATGTTAAAAGGTTTACAAGAAAACTGAAGTTAAAGTCATTCTTCAGTAAGGACAGGATGTGTTGTTATACCACTATAAACAGCACCCCCCAGTATGGACTTTGGTCTGGAGCCTACCCAGGGTAATAATGAGACATTGGATAGCAACTTTCAATCACCATCCACCTTTTTACCATCACAGAACTTTATGGTGCAGTTCTTTGAGAGGGCCTGTCTGCGGGACTTGGAAAAACGACAGAAATCTTCTCCAGGTAACCAGTTTGTTAATATCAATATGGCAGAGCATGATGTTCTTACACAACTTAAGAAAAATAAAGATAATTCTATTAAACTGGCAGATAAAGGTGGGACTATTGTTGTCATGGACACTGACAAATATGTTCAGGAGGTCCATAGACAATTGGCAGATATAGACTTCTATTGAAAATTGAGCTAGAACCCTACAATAAGTTCAGATCTGTTATTTATATACATTATTTGTGGATGATGCTGTGGAGAGTGGGGTTATTACAGAGGATGTGGGTGATGTCCTTGTTCCTACATGTCTATATCCCCATTAGGAGCACTATTTATGTGTTACCTAAGGTTCATACTAACTAAGGTTCATTCAAAAAGGAGCATAAGGCATTAAGCCCATTTGAGCTCCTAGCATTCACCCATAATAGGATAAATGTGACCCAGACAGTATTAGGCTATCAAGTCTATTTTTAAATAAATTTTTGGATTCACTGACAACAATCGCCAAAGGAAGGGAATTCCAGAGATTCACGATTCTCTGTGAGTAGGAATACGTCTGCTTTGAAGAATTGCATTTCTGGTACTTTAGCTGCAGTGGATGACCCCTAGTCTTCTCAGCTATTTGTTTATAATGCAGCCCTATTTCAGTCATTAAGAATGGGTCCTATAATATGTCCCACAACAGCAACATATCTCCCTTCATCCATCTTGTTTCAAGTGACCTAAGGCCTAATAAGCCTAGCCTGTCCTCATATACCAAGTTCCTCATTCCATTTATTTGCTTGGTTATTTCTTTCTGTATTTGTTCAACTTACGATACATCTTTTTTCTTATGAGGGCACCAGAACTGTGATGAGTAATCCAAATGAGTGCTGATATAACACCTATACAATATGAGAACCATAAAATGATCTCTAGATCTATTATTTCCTTCACTGCCAACCAAATTTTGATTTGATTATAGTTTCAGTTATCAGTTTTGAATTACTTAAATCATTGGTGACAATAACACCCAAATCATTTCATGTTGTGTTTCGTTCAACAATGTACCACATATATAGTATCTGTCTTCAGGGTTGTTTGAATCTAGGTGCATAACTTTAAATTTGTCTAGGTTGAATTGCATTTCCCATTTAGTTGCCCAATGTGAAGATCATCCTGGATTCTAGCTGCTTCTTCTAAGTTTCTGCAAGTGCACCCTTACAGTTGTCAGCATATTGTGATACCCAACTCACAAGATGTAATGATAAGTCTGAGAAAAAGATATGAAAAACAAGAGGTCCAAGTATCGATCCTTAAGGGACTTCACTAGTCAAGTCACTGGCCCCCTTTCTGAGAAACTACCTTTCATCATAACTCTCAGCTATTCTTTAACCAGTTTAGGATCCAATTTATACATTTAGAATTTATTTTAAGGATTCCTAATTTTTCAATTAATACCCAATTTGGGACTAGATCGAAGGCCTTACTAAAGTCCCAAAAAATTACATCACATGGTAAATTCTTGTCAAGTTTTGAGCTTATTTTATATAAAAACATAAGAGACTCATAATGCAGGATCTTCCCCGTGTGTACCCATGCTGATTTAAATCTACCTCACCCCAAACAGCTGTCACCTTGTCTTTAATAAGATTTTCCATAACTTTACAGAGGATTGGAGTGAGGCTTATGGGCCTATAATTATTCATATCCTGTTTTCCACCTTTTTCAAACAAAGGAACCACATTAGCTGATTTCCAATTTTTAGAAACATACCATCTATTCATACTGCAGTCAAATAGCAATTTAAGGGGATATGCTAGATGTTTACTCATAATTTTACCCATGCTACTATACTAGTTATACCATCTGGACCAGGGGAAGTGCTGACCTTAATATTGTTAAATTTTTTAGTAATATCCTCAACAGAAAATATAATTTCCTGACCTAATCTACTACCTACGTACACTGGGGATTTCTTAGTTTTTATAAAAACATTACAAAAAGGTTTGTTGAAGCTGTTAGCCATATCCTCTGGCATATTTAGACAGTTTTTATCTCTATCTTACAGTGGGGTAATTTTAATGAATTTATATAACTATAAAATACATTGCTATTGTTTTTGGTTGCTTGATTAACTCACTTTCTTTCCATGTTACTTTTAGACTTTTGAATTTCTCGCTTACACTGAATTTGAACTTATTTAAAGGCTTCCCAGATTGCCAATGTTTTGTATATTTTGTATTTTTGTATAATTTCTTCTTCTTGATTACTGATATTTTTTTGTTAATGATTTTGGTCTTAATCTGTTACTTTTTTTATATATTTTTTTTATCTTAGGGATATATTTATTAACTGTTTGAAGAATAATATGCTTTATCTTAACCCACATAGCATCTGTAACTGTAATGCAATTATTGAAAAGTGAATCCCAATTTATCTTCGATAGTACTTCATTGGTTTTTTGTTCATCTGCTTTTCTATGTATAAAAATGTCAGTTACACCATAGGATCCATTATGGGTGAAATCAATCTTAAATTTAACTAGGTTATGGTCACTGTTTTCCAACGGACACCCAACTCTACAGTTTTTGATTTCAGTATTTTCTGTACTTAGGGCAATATCAAGGATTTTATCTTTACTGGTAGCATCTAATACACATTGTTTCATATGAAGTCATTCACAAATAGTAACACATTTTACGTATGGCAGATGTTGCTGTTGCATGTTCCCAGTCTTTATCTGAAGTCTCCAGTTAAGATAATTTCACCTATGTCACTAGCTAATTCAATTCCACTGATAATTTCTGATGTTATATCAGATTTTGTATCTGGTGGGTGACTACTAAGACCAAAAACATGGAAGCTGAAAAGATTTGCAAATAATTTGACCCATATGGTCTCAGTAGATGTTGATGTCTTGATTTTATAAGAAATATCAGTTGACACAAAACTAGAATTCATAATGTTCATAGTTAAAATTCATAGTGTTCCACTACTGTTTATTGTACAATACCTTGTGTTCCAACTGTTGCACAATCGTACAATGTTGTATTGTTTGTACTAACCACATACTATTGTAACTGATCATTCTTCACAACCCTATGTAACCCCTAGCCCCATGTCACACTGTGAGATTTTTTTTATTTATTGAATACAATCAGAATTACAATCCTTTGAGTCACAGACTCTTTTGCAAAGGCTCCATGTCGGTTACAAGGGGTGGAGGGTAAACAAATACAGAAAAAGACGTACATAAACAGGCAGTATTTATAGTATCAGTACTGACAGAGCAGTCCAAGCTTGAACTTATTTAACTGGTGAAGGTATTAGGCAGCATTCTTGAAATCCCTTGACAGAGACTTGTAGGATGCTGATTCATGGGATCTAGAGAAACCCTGTGTCTGGACTGTGGAGGGTTTGGGAGCAAATTGGGTGGGCAGTATTAGCCACAGTCACATTTAGCACTCTCAAGTAGTTGGGCTTTGAGGCCTGTTTTGAATTAGCAACTTGTTGTTCAGTATGTCCTCCTTGTGAAACATTTCAATAAATAAATAAATAAATAATGTATATAAAGCTAAACCACCACCTTTCTTGGTTAGTCTATTACTAAAAAACAAATCATAACCATGGATACTTCTATCCCAGTCATCTGAGTTTGACGTCCAGGTCTCTGCTATAGCAATTATGTTTGGTTTATCATAAACACATATAGCTAAAAGTGTGTCAGATTTATTAAGACTATGCACATTAAATAACATACACATGATGTACCTGATATTATTTTTTTTTCTTTAAAGTCTTTGATGTTCCTTGAGTACTGACTCTATAATGAATTAACTGGACATTACTACATGTTTCTCCATGGTTAGTTCAAATTCAAACTATCAAGTGCATACTGATAATGAGTACTCAGTGTTTTAGTACCAGCCTTGTTAAGGTGTACACGGTCCACAAATAATAGTGAATTTTTATTAAAAATTGTGTCCCGATGATCAATCACTGTGGGTCACCCTGGAGACTGGAAATGGCACCACAATCTACACAGGGGTTGTATACAGACCCCCATCCCAGGAGGAGGAAATGGAAAAGGAAATGATAGATGGCATCCCTAGGATGGCAGAGAAAGTGGAGATATTGTTGATGGGGGACCTGAATATGCCAGATGTTAACTGAAGCACCTTTGCTGCAGCCACATCCAAGAGAAGGGCCATTCTTGATGCCATACGGGGGAATGCCTCAGACAGCAAGTGTTGGAACCCATTCAGGAGGGAGCAATCTTACACCTGGTATTCTCAAATGGGGAGAGAGTTAGGATCTCAGATCTATCTAGAAGTGGGTAGCCATCCATCAACAAGTGACCACCAAACAGTGTGGTTCATGATAAACTCAGCTGCAGAGTCAAGCCATACAAAAGTGAGGGTACTGGACTTCTGGAGGGCTGACTTTGTCAAAATGGAAGATTGCCTAAGAAAAGCACTAGCAAACAGGCAAGAAGGAGGGGTGAAGCAATAATGGGAAAACATCAAAACTGCCAACACAGAGGCAACACACCTTTGTGTGAAGCAAATAAACAAATCAAAACAAAAGTAAAAATCACTATGGTTCTCAAAAGTGGTGATAGGGAAGGTTAAGGAGAAAAAGGTAGCATTCACTAAGTATAAGGAAACACAGAAGGAGCAGGACAGAAAACTGTACCAGTTAAAGCAGAAGGAAGTGGGCAAGGCAGTTAGAATAGCAAAGGCCCAACCTGAGGAAAAGATAACCAACTTAGTTAAGAAGGGAGATAAAACATTTTATAGGTGCACTAGGGAGTGAAGAAAGACAAAGAGAGGGATAGTGAGGCTTAATAAAGGGAAGGGAGGGTGGGCAGAGGGTGACAGTGAAAAAGCAGGGACAAATACTTCAGCTCAGTATTCACAAAAGAAGGGGGGAAGGAGGTACCTAAACCAAAGAATAGAAGCACTCTGGATAGAGGGGTCGATACCAGTCCATACACAGAAGAAAGGTCCTGAAAGAACTCCTAAAACTTAAGGTGAACAAAGCAATGGGGCCTGATGGGGTTCACCCTAGAATTCTAAAGGAACTAAGGGGAGAACTAGTAACAACACTGACTACGCTTTTAAAGAAATCATGGGAGGATGGTGTGGTATCTGAGGACTGGAGGAGGGTGGATGTGATTCTTCTTCACAAAGGTGGGAGCAAGATGGAGGCAGGAAACTACTGACCTGTTAGTTTGATCTCAGTGGTAGGGAGAATGATGGAATCACTTGTGAAGGAAATAACTGTCGAGTTGCTAGAGGCCAGTGGAGCACTGGACCCAAAGCAGCCTGGATTCACAATTGGAAGTTCATGTCAGATGAATCTAATTGATATCTTTGACTGGGTGACTAAAGTAGTAGACCAGTGAGGGGCTGTGGACATGGCCTACCTAGACTTTAACAAGACATTTGACGCAGTCCCACATAAAAGATTAATAAACAAGCTATCCAGCCCTGAAGTGGATCCCAGGGTTGTAGCCTGGTTAAAACATTGGCTGGACAACAGGATGCAGAGGGTAATAGTAAATGGAGTCCACTCTGAGGAAAGGGGGGTTACTAGTGGGGTACCACAGGGTACCGCAGGGTTCAGTACTGAGACCAATCCTCTTTAATGTCTTTATAGGTAATATTGCAGTGGAACTGGAAGGGAGTGTATGCCTCTTTGCAGATGACACAAAGATCTGCAACAGGGTTGATACACAAGATGGTGTGGCAAGGATGAGAAGGGACTTGGCAAGGTTGGAGGAATGGTCAAAGGTATGGCAGCTTGGATTCAATGCAAAGAAGTGCAAAGTAATGCACCTGGGAAACAAAAACCCAGGGGAAGAGTACACAATGTGGGGGGAGGTACTAAAAACAACAAAAATGGAAAGGCACATGGGGTAGTCATATCAGATGACTAAAGGTAGGCAAGCAATGTGAGAAGGCAGTAAGGAGGGCTGGGGGATACTGGAATGGGTAGGAAGAGGCATCACTAGTAGAATACAAGAAGTTGTTATCCCTCTTTACAGACAGTTGGTAAGACCCATTCTGGAATAATGCGTGCAGTTCTGGAGACCTCCTCTCAGAAAGGACACAGACAGGATGGAGGCAGTCCAGAGGAGGGCAACTAAAATGGTGCAGGGTCTGCACCACAAGTCATATGAAGAGAGACTAAAGGAGCTTAATATGTATACCCTCGAGGAAAGGAGGGAGTGGGGGGACATGATAGAAACATTTAAGTACCTCAGGGAATCAATAAAGTCAAAGAGGGTAGCATCTTTCAGAAAAAGAGTTATGCGAGAACAAGGGGGCACAATTTGAAGACAGAGGGTGGATGGCTCAGGGCCAATGTAAGGAAGTATTTTTTTCACAGAGAGGTTAGAGGATGCATGGAACAGCCTTCCTGAGGAGGTTGTGGGGTCAAAAATAGTGGGGTAATTCAAGAATGCATGAGACAGACATAAAGCAATTCTTGTGGGGGGTAGGAGGAAGTAGGCTGTTGGTTAACAAGGATCTGCTGCTTATCCAACAGGTAGGGAAATGAACAGACTGGGTGGGCCAAGCGGTCCTTATCTGCCGACAAAGTCTATGTTTCTATGTTTCTATGAGCTCATTTGCATGGCTGTGTTCCTGAATAGCATTTTAACGCCTGAGCGCTATTGGCTGTGGGGCCATTTTTCCTGGCTGGCTGTGGGGCCAGTGCTAATGGGTATTCCACTGCTTTACCTGGGTTAACGCTGCCCCGCCAACCCCTCTTCACAGTTCGGTAGCCAACAGGGCTATCTGACTGTGAATAGCTCAATTGTCCATCAGCTCATCCTGGAAGTACAGAGCAAACTTTTGCACCAACTTTGCATTCCTTTTGTGAATCCTGGCCCTTGCCTTTTACTTTTTTACTAAGTGCCACTAATTTAATAACATATATCCTTTTTTCATGCCAATATTCAACATTGTTTGTTCCCATGTGCAGAACTACAGCAGAATCATTATGGATAACCAACTGGTCTATTCTGGCTTTAATTTCTGCTATTTCTGAATCAGGTAAACATATAACAGTAGTGAAATACCTATTACTGTAGTTTTACAAATGTGGGAATCAGTATAATATATAATAGATTGACCTATAATAGTTTTATAATGTATTTGTGGAGTAGTGGAGGCACCATCAGCACAAGTGGGCCTAGGTGTATCCATATTGTTGGATATTAAAGCTTCCTTACAGTCATTTACAAGGGGACTATATCAATTAAATGTCTCTATTGGGTATCAAGATGGGAAACAGCTGCACATCTCTTTATGAGCTACTTATTTGTTACCAAACACCACTCAGGTTCCTGGATAGAAGAAGTATCCTCTCTCACTCTTTTAGTTGTTTGTTCATTAATACTGGAATCAGAAGAGTCCTCTATCTCTCTCTAAGGTGCATTACTCTCTCATTAACCCCACCCCCAGATGCTCCATAGTTGCTAGGATAGGATCCACTACTGAGTCCCTATCCCAGTATGTGGACACTCACATAAAATAAATTACTAAATGCCTACCATCTTACATCAGAGACACAACACACAGACTGAGCATTCTTAAGAACTTCCAGGCAGAGAAGGGGTGGTTATTGGTGACTGTGGATGTAGAGCAACTCTACATGCATATCCCACATGGTGAGGGCCTGTGGGTCTGACAGGATAGTTTCATAGACACATTTCTTTCAGGGCAGAAAAAAGATCATTCCAGACCGTATGCACCAGATTTGTGCTCACTTGCAGTTCTTTCATCTTCCAGGATACATACTACCATCAGGTCAAGGGTATTGCAGTGGGGTGATGTTCTCCTTCAATTATGCAAATGCTTACTTGGGAGCATGGGAAATGTATGTAGTCTGTTCTCCAGAGGGCAGTCCATTTTATTTATTTATTTAAAATTGTTAACTGGGAAAGGCACACTCAGCTGAAGCTCATTTCCAGGTGTGACCCAGGATTCTTGGATGGCCTCTGGAGGTGCAACATTGACGATACATTCCTGATCTGGTTTGGTGGAGAGAAGAAACTGTTACAATTTGTCAATTTTCTTGAGAATACTTACAGCAATCTTAAATTTCAGGTGGAATTTAGTAAATCCTCAGTGCATTTTATTGATCTTATTATCGCCAAGGAAGGGGGTGGCTTTTTCATTACTGAACTTTACATGAAACCACAGACAGGAACAGTTTCCTGATCCCCTCCATTTGCCATCCACAACATATCATGGATAATATTCCAGAAGCCCAATTTCTTTCTGTCAGGAGGAATTGTTCCTCTGACACTTCTTTTGGTGTTAGAGCAAAAAAGTTGGAATAGAGATCCTAGACCATGGTTACAGGTCTGACTTAGTGGCAGAAGATATAAATCACGCTAGTAACCAGCCAAGGGAAAATTGTTTAGTGTACAACCAACATCCATAGACACAGGTTAATACATCAAATTTCATCACCACTTTTGGTAACCCTTCTAAACAGGGCCAAGAGAGTTTACAGAAACAGAGGAGTATGCTCCATTCAGAACCAATTGTGGATGATGAGGTAGATAATTCACCTTGCATGCTATGCCACAGAGGTCTGAATTTCTTGGCTAAATTGGCCCACAGTTTACATTCCAGTCCTAACATTAGGACAACGTGGCTAATGAATCCACTGAAAGGCACACATCGCTGTGGCCACTGCACTTATTGTGATTACATGCAAAGAACGGATTTGTTAAACAGCATTAATGACCAATAATCTTCCAGATTAGGCAATTTATCAATTGCTCCATGGTTGGGGTTGTTTGTCTAGCTACATGCAAGTGTAATGCCATATACATTGGAAAAGCATCAAGGATGTTCAAGCTCAGGATTGTGGAATATTTGAGTTCCATTAGAAATAATGACAAGTTTAATGTTCTGGCAAAACACATCAGTGAAAACAGCAACAGAGGTGAACATGTTTTTTTTCATTTTGTGGGATAGAGAAAGTCACATGGGGCAAGTGGGATGGAGAACTAGAGAATCTGATTCTTAAAAGAGAGACCTCTTTGTTCTACCAAATGTGGGAACGCATACATCCTGAGTTGAATGATTCTTTCAGTTTAGTACCATTTTGGGAAAAAAGTGAGCATGTTAGTACTTGGTTTTATCCTGGTGACATCCCATTTGTACCATTGCTGAATCTTCTTGATAGGTGCTAATTCAGTTTTGGTCTCTTTAACATAGTACCATGTTTTAAATATTTTCTAAAATATACTCTTATTGTTACTGTGGTCGATCCTGGAGACCTCCCATGCATTTTTTTATTTGACACTGCCTCATATTCAAATTTTTTTTTTGTACTGTCAGTGACCTCGTAAATTATACTACATCCCCCAATCCCCTATATTCATTTTTAAAATGATTAGGATTGCTTCATGCTCTTATATTAACCACAACATTATTCATTGCTGTCCGGCCCATCTCAGCACCCAGCCTTGGCTTGATCAGGTGCATGAGACCATTCCCCACTAGTTTTTATGGCTGCAGTGGGCAGAGCCCTACAGACATCTTGCTATTACAATAGAAAAAGGGAGCTCTTCAGATTCTGAACAGACTAGATAACATTGGAAGTTTTGTGTGATCACTCCGCTAATTAATTAAAGCAGTCTGCTGTGTTCATTCAGCTAAGCAGTGTTGCTATGCACTATTTTGTGTGATTACTAGCTTCAATCTGGGTATAATACCCTTTCAAGAAAGTTCATAGCTCATAAACATGTCAACTCAGCCTTTCTCAGCCATAAACTGTAACTGAGATTAAGAAAGGAGGTTGAGGTTCAGATTTCAGATGTTATGGGGAAAGACCTCCAATCAACATAGAGTAAGGTGTTGTAATCAGTTCAGCAGATCTGCAAGAATTAAACAAGGGACAGCAGTAATTAACACACTAACATATAAATCACTTAATGAGCTTTTATATTGGTTATTCTGGTTACTGTTTATATTTTTGAAATTAATTGGTGAAAGTTAGTACAACAAACAAGGCTAAGAAAGGGATGTTACATGCAGGCAGAGACAATGATCTCAGTTCTGCTCACATCCTGGAGAGGAGTGTGTGTGTGTCTGTGTGAGTGTGTACTGGTATATTAACCATTTTCTAGTCAGTTTGAAAATTGCTGTAATGTTATACTGTAGTAGAACATTAAGCAGTGCATGTGCCTTAGTGTGTCAGAGTGCTTATCCTAAATACAATATAAGTTAGGGTTAGATGTATAAGTAAATACATGCCATGCAAGGCAGTACATGTATTATTTCTCATATAGTAGTTAAATTAGCACAGACATCCCTCAGCTTTCACCAGCACACAGTACACAACCGAGATGGATGCGATGTCACCCCTTTGGGTTCACACAGTGCTTCTGAGCATCACTCTCCTGTCCAGGCAGTCCCTCACCTTTCACCAGCACACAGTACTCCACCATGATGGGTGTCATATCACCCCACTGAGTTCATGTAGTACTTCTTAGCATCGCTGTGCAGTGCAGGCAGTCCCTCACCTTTCACCAGCATGCAGCTGTTATGGGTGCCATGTCACCCCACTGTGTTCATGCAGTGCTTCTGAGTAGAGCTCCTCTGTGCAGGCAGTCCTTCATCTTTTATCAGCAAGCAGTACACAGCAGGGGTGGGTGTCCTGTTGTCCATTTATGTTCACGCAGTACTTCTGAGCATCACTTCCCAGTGCAGGCAGTCCCTTACCTTTCACCAGCATGCAATATGCAACAGAGATGGGTGCTGTGACTCCCCACTGTGTCCATGCAGTGCTTCTGAGCATCACTCCACAGTGCAGGCAGTTCCTCGCCTTTTTTATCAGCATGAAGTACACCACTGTGATGGGTGCCATGTCATCACATTGTGTTCATGCAGTGCTTCTGAGCATCACTCCACAGTGCAGGGAGTCCCCACCCATTCACCATCCTGCATTACACCACTTTGATGTGTGCCATGTCACCACACTGTATTCATGCAGTCCTTCTAAGCATCATTTCACAGTGCGGGCAGTCATAGACATTTCCCCAGCACACAGTACACCACACTAATGGGTACCATGTCTCCTCACTGTGTTCATGCAGTACTTCAAAGCATCACTCCTCTATGCAGGCAGTCCCTTACCTTTGACCAGCACACAGTACACCAACATGATGGGTGCCATTTCACCCCACTGTGTGTTCATGTAGTGCTTCTGAGCATTACTCCCCTTTGTATGCAGTCCCTCATCTTTCACCAGCACACAGTACACCACCATGATGAGTGCCATGTCTCTCCACTGCATTCAGGCAGTGCTTCTGAGCATCACTACTCTATGCAGACACTCTTTCATCTTTCACCAGTACATAACACACCAATGTGATGGGTGCAATGTTGCCTCACTGTGTTCATGCAGTACTTCTGAGCATGGCTCTTCCATGCAGGCAGTCCCTCACCCTTCACCAGCATGCAGTACACCACTGTGATGGGTGCCATTTCACCCCACTGCAATCATGCAGTGCTTCTAAGCATCACTTCACAATGCAGCCAGTCCCTTATCTTTCACCAGCAAGCAGTACACAACCATGGTGAGTGGCATCTTGCCTCACTGCGTTCATGCAGCCCTTCCGAGTATCACTCCACTGGACAAACAATCCCTCACCCTTCACCAGTGCACACAGTACACAGCTCTTATGGGTGCCATGTCACCCCACTGTGTTCAAGCAATGCTTCTGAGCATTGCTTTGCAGTGCAGGCAGTCCCTTATCTTTCACTAACATTTAGTATGCAACAAGGATGGGTGCCATGACACCCCACTTTGTTCATGTAGTGCTTCTGGTCATCACTGATTAGTGCAGGCAGCCCCTGAAATTTTACCAGCATGTAGTTTACCACTGTGATGGGTGCCATGTCACCCAATTGTGTTCATGCAGTGCTTCTGATTATCACTCCATAGTGCAGGCAGTCCCTCACCTCTCACCAGCATGCATGTCAGAAAGTGATCAACTGGATAAAAAGCTGGCTACAGGACAGGACTCAGAGAGTTTAGGTAAATGGCACCTTGTCAAAGAAATGGAGAGTAACCAGTGGAGTTCCAAAGGGATCAGTGCTTGGCCCAATCCTTTTCAACATATTCATCAGTGACATCACTGAGGTACTGAAAGGGAATGTCTGCCTGTTCACAGGTGATACGAAGCTCTGCAACATGGTGGACACACAGGAAGGGGTCCAAGGAATGGAGGCAGATCTAAGAAAGCTGGAGTGATGGTCCAAGAACTGGCAGTTGAGATTCAATGCCAAAATGTGTAAGGTAATCTACTTGCGTTAGAGGAACCCAGGAAATATCTATGTCCTGGAAGGGCAGCAATTGGAAATTACAAAGATGGAATGGGATCTAGGAGTTATGATATTGGATGATTTAATGATAGGAAAGCAATATGAAAAATCAGCACTAAGGGCAAGCGGAGTCCTTGAATGAATATATAGGGGTATTACTAGCAGACAGTGTGAGGTAATCATCCCATTCTATAGGTCCTTGGTGAGACTTTACTTGGAGTACTGTGTGCAGTTCTGGAGTTCCACACCTAAAAAAGGACATAGACCATCTGGAATCTGTGCAGAAGAGAGGCACCAAAATGGTGTAGGGACTACACTTCACCTTACAAAAATAGGCTCAAACAGTTTAATCTATTCTCCTTAGAACAGTGAAGGAACAGAGGAGGCATGATAGAAACATTTAAATTTGTTAAATGGATTAATGCAGTACATACCAGTAACCTCTTTCAGGAAAATAGGACTGCTCGTACACGAGGGGGCAACTTATGCCTGGTTGGCAGTAAATTCATAACCAATGTAAGGAAGTACTTTTTTCACAAAGAGGGTCATGGACCCCTGGAACAGCCTGTCACCTGAGGTGGTGGTGGCCAAGAGTGTCAGAGAATTCAAATGGATATGGGGCAGTCAATGTAGTCACCTAAACAAGAACAGTAGATGAGTGAGTAGACATCTCGGGCAGACTAGATGGACTGCACAATCTTCTTCTGCTGGCAGTCTTATGTTCTTATGCAGTGTGCAGCTCGTATGGGTGCCATGTCACCCCTCTATGTTCATGCATTGCTCCTGAGTACAGGCAGTCCCTTACCTTTCACCAGCACACAGTGCACAACAGGAATGGGTGTCATGATGCCCCACTATGTTCAATGCAGTGCTTATGAGCATTGCTTCTCAGTGCAAGCAATCCCTACCCATTAACCACTTCTGGGGGTTTCAACTGTATTTCAGTCCCATTATTGTGTGATTCTCTAGCGACTGCATTTTTCTGGGAGTTCTGAAGTCTGGATAGCATGATTCTGTAAGTACTGTTTGATTGTTTTAACTTACCTGGTTCTCAGCATGTTGGTGTGATATCACCATCTTCCCTGAGAGCTAGTGTCAGGACATTCTCCCATGCAGGCGCAGTAACAACCTGTCCTCCCGCTGCATACTAATTTAATCCTTTGTCCTCTTTCCCCATTTAGGGCCAATCCTGCCTCCTGCCCCACAGACCTACACAAGCTCCAACAGGTGCAGAGGTAATTAAACTACCTCCTGCAGTGCACCCTTGTGAAGGGTGTTAGCCCATCAACACGCTGCGCATGTCGACTGCCCCACCCACAGTCATCACTACTTATATAGTCTCTTACTTGTGACATCACTTCCTGTGCATTATTTTTACTAAGGCCCCACTTTCCCATTAGCAGCTTATACCAGCCTGCCACCAGAGGGACCCCTGACTACTCACATCAGTCTCACTATCTGAACTTCCCTAATCCTACTTCCTGGAACCCCTCTACCCACATACAGTACTTATCTTCCCTTACTCTCAATCCTGTCTCTGAACACACCTCATACCTATACCCAGACTCCAAACTAGCCCTGCATACTGGTCCGACCCAACCATCAGACCCTACCCTAGCTTAACGCTAACCTTCAGTGACCACTAGGAGTCACTATTTTCACCCTGGATTTGGCCCAATTCCAGCCAGCTTTGAACCACCCGGAAAGTGGAATCCCACACTTGCCCAGGTCCTTTTTCACTTGCCCTACCAGGGATTAGAACCTTATACCCTGTCCACCAGAGTCCATGACCCTACCACTAATCCAAAGTGGTATCCACGCTTTCTTGGGGGCAGCCAAGATACTTGAACCCTTCCTGCCCTGCTGCTTCCATAGGCATTATGTTTGCACCCCTTCTCATCAAATGTCTCCCCCTCATTCTCCTGCTAGTACACACATCCCATCAGCCAAGCATATTTACAGGCCCACTTACCCCAGCACCCCCAACTCTCCCTGACCTAGTCCAATCGCACCCTACACTGACCATGTACCCTGACCCACAGCACCCACCCCTATCTACCCCCTACTCCCTATCCTGACTCTCAATAGTTGGAACTCGTCCTTGCCCTCCCAAACTTTCGAACCCTGCCCATTCCTTGCTCCATCATGGCCACCTCCCCATCCCAGCGTGCACCATGGAAGTTGACTTGCTGCCACCCCCGGACCAGAGCCTTGGTCCTCCTTCTACTACTATCGGGCAACATACATCCCAACCCAGGCCCAGCCCCCTCCCACCCACCAACTTGGCCCACTGGCCTCCAAATAACCTCCATGAACATATGCAGCCTGCTGAAAAATTTGACACCCTCCAGTGCTGGGCCACAGCACATCAACCTGACATCATAGCCCTGGTTGAAACCTGGCTGTCCAAATCCACCCCTGACTCATTTGTCTCCCTCCCTGGCTATACCTTATAACGGGAGGACCGAGCAGGCAAACGAGGGGGAGGTTGTGCAATCTACACTATGGACACAATTACTGGACAAGCACTCCCTACCCCAGCCCTTGTAAATGGGTCCCAGGCCCATACCCTCAAACTCACCCCGATCCCTCTAGGGGCCCTCTCTATCTCACCACTGCCTACATTCCCTCAAAGAACCAGAACCCAGCTCTGGTATCACTAACTGACTATCTGGCCACCCTTCACCATATGGCGGAGCAAATCCTAGTTGGTAACCTTAACATAAACTGGCTCAGCACCTCCTCTTCCTCGATCTGAGACACATTTGCCACCCAAGACCTGACGCAACTCATCACCCAGCCCACTAGAATAAACCCAAAAAGAGGAACCAGCACCCTACTGGATGTAATCATCACCAACTGACCGCAAAAAATCCAAAACATCCAGGTCCAACCGGATTCCCTAAGTGACCACTCCCCTATCCTATTTCTTTGGGCAGTCCCCAATCCCAAACTCAAAGCACAGACCACCCTCTGCAGGCGCCTCTGCCCTGGTGGGCTGAAAAAACTCAGACAGTTTCTCACCCAGATAAACTGGTCCCCCATTCATCGTGCACCCGACATTGACACTGCCCTCGCCTTCTTCTCCCAAACCCTCAACAAGGCCTGTGATCTCTTTGCACCCTTCACAAAAATCCGATCCAAAAAACAGAATGCACCCTGGGTCAGCCCTGCCCTCCTACAATTGCTTAGAAATCGGGATAACCTCTGGCACCTTGCCACTGAAACGGGCCAGCTGTCTGATTGATAAGCATACAATGCAGCCCAGAATAAGTGCTCTTGGGCGGTCCGAAAAGCCAAGGCCGACCATTACCAGGCCACCCTCACCTCCTCCTGGGGCTTGGCCCGGAATTTCTAGGATAATATTAAACAGTTAAATGGTAAGTCACGCTCCCCTTCCCCATCTCAGTTCACTAGTGATGGTACTACCTCCACCGATCCTGCCTTCATAGCTAACTGCCTCAACACCACTTTCACTGATCTTAGCTCAGTCCTCCCCAGTAATTTCTTTGATCCTCCCCCAAACCAACCTCCCCCTGTCCGCCACCACCCCAGCTTCCACCTGCACAAGGTATCTGCCCGGGAGGCCAGACCCATCCTAATCAAAGCATTAAATGGCAACAGTCCCAGCAGCGACTCACTGGACCCCAGTATCCTCAGGCTGGTGCTAGATGAAGTCCTTGCCCCGCTCAACAGCCTACTAAAGTGCTCGCTCTGCCTGGGACAATTTCCCACTGCTTGGAAAACAGCCATAATCACGCACATTCATAAAGGAGGTGACAGGTCCTCGACCAACAACTACCCACCAATCTCCATCCCCCCCCCAAAGCCCTGGAAAAAGTGGTGGCCATTCAAATCACTGAATATCTGACTAAGCATAACATCTTATGCCCAGAGCAGCATGGCTTCCGTGCTGGTCACAGTACCAGCACTGCGCTAATTGAATTCTCCAATTTCCTACACTCTTCCCTGGACACCAGCTCCCTAGCTGGTGCAGTGTTCATACACCTATCAAAGGCTTTCAACACTGTCTCCCACACTCTTCTTCTGAACGCCCTCTGCCACACTGGTCTCTCGGCTGGCCCTCTAGCATGGTGCTCGAGCTATCTAGACACTCGGTCACAGTGTGTTAAAATCAATGGGACACTGTCCGATACCCATCCCATACACTCAGGGGTTCCCCAAGGCTCCATCCTGGGCCCCCTTCTCTTCTCACTCTATCTGAACACCCTGCCCAGTGCTTGCTCTGTCAAAATGCTTCTGTATGCAGATGATGCTGTCATTTTTGCCACCCACCGCAATCCCATCTTCCTTCAGGAATCCCTACAACAGTCCTTCAATGATGCTGATGCCTGGTTTAAGGAGCACAGACTCATCATTAATCTTAAAAAAAAACAAAGCTATGCTTTTTGCCCACCTCCAAAACAAAGCTAGCAACCACCCACTCCATATCCTTCCTAGTACCAAACAACCTCTGGAACAAGTCTGCTCCTACAAGTACCTTGGGATTACCTTCGACTCAGCCCTCACATTCCATGACCACATTGATGCCCTTGCATCCACCACCAACATACGGCTTGGCATCCTCTTCCGCCATAGAAACTGCTTCCCCCCAAATGCTCTCCAGCTCGCTGTTACATCCTCAGTACTGTCCCTTGTAGACTATGGCCTACCAGTCCATGGTGCTGCCAACACGACTGTCCTCAAAATAATTCACATAACCCTAAATAAGGCTTGCAGACTGGTGCCCCCAGGCTCACACACACCTGTCAACTGTATGACGATGCTAAACTCCTGACCCTTGATGAATGGCTTCGCTATCATACCTGCCTCCTCACAAAAAAAAACCTACTCAGGCTCTCCCCTCCAGGGGTGACTGCATCCATCCACTGGATCCCACCTACAATTGCAACACGGTCCTCCAACAAGAACGCTCTACTGGTCCCCAGATCAAGAACCACTTATGGTCAGAGGTCCTTCTGCTACAGAGCCCCATCCTGGTTTAACTCTTTCCCTGCCCCCATCACCAATGCCACCACTATCTCCAAATTCAAAACCACCCTTCGAAGCCAACTCCTCAACACTCGTAGCTGATCCTGTCTCTGAATGAGGCCCGACCTTGACCTATCCACTCGTGACAATGCCCGCCGGGCGGCTATCCACCTAGCCCACCCCTCCACCCCTCCACCTCTTCCCAGCACACCACACCTAAGTATAACCTGGCCAGTGCCTGCTGTCTTATGGTAATGCCAGTAGATTGCTCAATATATGAAACCAACTTGTGCAAGACCTATTTCAATTACTTGTACCCTGTAACTCAAATGTATTTTGTTTGACCTCAGTGTGACGTGGCGCCTCTGATGAATGCCTATTTGAGAAAACCTGTGCTATGTAACCTAAAATGTTATGTATGTCCTCAATGTGATGAGGTACCTTTGGAAATGAGCCCCTGGCTCAAAGGTTGTAAACTGATTCTCACAAATAAAATAAAACCAGTCTGCATTACAGTACCATGATGGGTGCCATGTCACTCCACAATGTTCATGCAGTGTTTTTGAGCATCACTCGACAGAGCAGGCACTCCCTCACCTTTCACCTATCACCAGTACACAGTACACTACCATGATTGGTGTCATGTTGCCTCACTGTATTCAAACTGTGCTTCTGAGCATCATGCGACAGTGCAGGCAGTCCCTCACTTTTCACCAGCATGCAGAGCACTGATAACTATTTTTGTTCTTTGGTCAGTTCCACAGCTTATTGCTTGATAATATATTTTTGTCAATTTATTCTTAGACATAATTGTCCTCTTTAACTTTGTTACATTTATTTGATTTCTATGCACTTTATAATTATTACCTTTTCCCCTTTCCCCAGGACACATCTGAAAATAAGCTGTTACTAGCTCTGTATGTCTTTCTTCATAAATCCCTTGAAATAAATACATCTCTTATCACATTAATGTATTAGCAGCTGTTGTGGCACTGACCGCAGTTTATTTATTATGGAAACACTTTGCTGAGTATTTTTCACCTCATTATATTTCACTTTGATGCATTTACAGAAAGACAACAATCTGATTTTGAACCATATTACACCGCTGATCTATATGTAAGTGTGGCTGCCTGGATATTCTGGATGTCTATGAATATTTATGGTTTGCCTCACAGCACCTAATGAATTACAGTAGTTACTACTTGTGACACAAGCTGCGTTTGAGATGTGATTGTTTTCAATTATATTTTGGGGTTTCACTGTAACTTATTTTTTGCACTTTGTTTGATTTCTTATAAAAGGCACCTGTTAGTGCATGACTGGCCTCCCTGAGGAAACATGCAGGTATGAAACTAGTCAGGGCATCTAGATATGGTCACTTGCTTCTCTGAATACTGGAACTGTGAGAGTTATGTACTATATCACCATTAAATAAGTTTAAGGAACGTTAAGTTAATGTCCGTGCTGGTCCTTCACTATGTTTCTCCTACTGATATTTGGATTTGGCATGTCAAATGCGTGAAGCTGCTTTCTTTCTACTCTGAGCAGCACAGACAATCACACTTTCACATACAAGGGTGTGATGTGCACATAAATGGAACCCAAACAAATAGAAGAAAGAAATAGGTGTCTTAGCTGAGATCTGAATCCAGGCCTTCTGGAACTCTACTCAGGTTACATTACCAGCTGTGCCACCAAGGCAACAGGAAACCTGTGACTCACAGAGGCACCGCACTCCTTCTCCAGTGTACAACCTGCTGCTGCACAGACAACCATATTTTCAAACACAAGGGCATGGTGGGCCCATGCATAGAACCTAAATAAACAGAAGAGAGAAAGAAAGAAGTGACTTAGGTTGGATTTGAACCCATGCCCCTAGAAATTTGCTCCAGTTGCACTACCAGCTGCACTTCCAAAGTGACTGGAAACCTAGGACTCCCAGAAGCATTCAGCTCCCTCTCCAGTGCACAACTTGGCATCACACAGACAACCACATTTTCACACACAAGAGTGTGGTGTGCACATACATGGAACCCAATGAAAGAGAAGAGAGAAAGAAATAATTGCCTTAGCTGCACCTGACGACTGTTTTCTTGACTGCCATAGCTCTCACTCCATCTCAGCTTGTCCTCTTGATGTCCTTCATCCAGTTACGACTACAAACCAGTGAAAACAAAAAATAATAAAACCAACCATTCTTACCCTTCTAGAACTCACATATTCCTCCTCCACCTCACACCTATGTTCAAACAACCCCCCCAAGCTTTAATACTCATGCCACTCTCCTCCCACCCACACATTGTTCAAACAACCCCCCACCCTCTAGCACCCATACCATCTTGATCCCCTCACAGCCTCAATGGTAAATATATTTTGATTTAACACAGGGTGAATAACAGGCACAACATTTGATCAACTTTGGACAGCTGCCGTCTTCTGCTTGGTCCCTGCTGCTGATCACCAACATAAAAAAAAAGATGTTCAAAAATCCTAAGTCTGATAAAAGCCTGCTCTGCATGCACGGGACTAAGATTTGTTTAGCAAAACCATGCTTGTATTTGGTGTCCCCAAAAACTTTTATCTGGTTGTGAGGGGGTAGTAGTAAGCACACTGACCCTCAAATGCAATAAAAACAATTAACAAAAAAACATTATGGGTGACCGAAAAAAACACTCTAAAAAATTAGAAGTCCCCCACAAGCAAAAATGAACTACCTATTCACAGGCACTTGAAATTTGTACTGTTTTATATTTTAAGCCCAAACTGTGTGAATGGATAACTACTATACAGTATAATAGCATGTTCCAATTTTTTTCCCTAGTGGATGGAATTAAATTCATTCAATATAAAAGAAAGTAACCTAACATGGAAAATAATGTACTGGGTTGTGGGTTTTGAATAACATTAATTTGTAAAGGCATGCAAAGTATGCTGAATAGACACTTTCATGTTTTTAATAGTCTTACTGTGCACAAAGCAAGTGCTATGATGACCATTTTTATCTATATTCATGGTTTCTTATCTTTAATTTTCATTTTAGATGATCACCATGAGCCGTGATAAAGTGATGCTGCCCTAAAACCTCAGGAAGAATATTAATTTTGGTGATATCTGATCATAATAACATTAATTACACTTAATATTTGTCAGCAGGGGGAGCTCTGTATTCTAGAACTTGAACTCTTGAATTTACAGTATAAGAGACTTCTACAACTCTATCTATTGGTTCCTGGTCCAGAAGATAGGGATCAACCTCTGCTTTTGGTCATTATTCATAAGCTTCTTACCATCACCCCTCATAACAAGACCAGTGGCAATTTTCAGACCAACAGTACCTAATGGGCTCTTACTTTCTGTAGGTGTCAGCATGGCTCAGTTGGTAGCACATCTGCCTCTGGACCAGAAGGTTGTGGGTTCTCGTCCCACACTGGGATTGGACATGCACCTAAAAATCACTGGCATCCGAGTGCAGTACTGGGGGGTGTTGTACTGCTGGGGTGTACCGTCCTTCGGATGAGATGTTAAACTGAGGTCCCTTCTGCCCGTCCTGGTGGGTGTCCAGGTAGAAGTAAAAGAACCCAGGGCACTCTTCGCAAAGAGTAGGGAACATTCCCAGTGTCCTGACCAATATTCCCCTTCCCATAAACCGGTTCATGCAATTATCCAGGCTGTGTGTGGGTGATGATGTGTGATATGGCTGCCACCACACATTCAGTCACTTCACTACCAGTCTAGCATTGCTTGTAAAGCGCTTTGGATGTATGAAAAAGTGCTATATAAATGCTGATTCTTCTTCTGCAGGGCCCTCAAGATCCTGTGCTCAGCATCCAACAGCATGCTTTTTGAGTCTGCTGCTTCATGTAAGGCCCACAGGGCACTGCATGAAGGAAGCTGCAGGTATGAAGCTGTGCCAGATGGGTCTGCTGATTTACTCAGGGCCTGCAGGAACCTGCATGATGCACGCTGCAGGTCTGGTGCCATGCCCCCTATGGGTGGATCACTTCACATAGAGCAAGCAGAACCCTGTGTGAAAGAAGCTACAAGTTTGGCTCCATGCCCTATGGGTCTCCTGCTTCATGCATGAGGCAAGCTATGGGGCTGGTCCTGTACCCAATGTGTCTGCTGCTTCACAGGCCCTGAATGAAGAAGGATAAATGTGTATTAGGGCTGTGCAGGGGCTGAAGATTATTTCCAGGATAACATGAATAGCAGTGCTCCAGCATATTTGGGGAATTGGTGGCTATTCATTTTTGGGAAGTACTATTCGGTAAACTGCTGAAATGAAGAAAAAAATTAAACTAAATAAAACAGTAGCCCCCATCCTCAGGTAAAATATAAGAAAATCCCCCCACCCTTGTAGCACTCAACCCACCCTCCTCCCTCCATACCAACCCCTGGGACATTGTTGGAATAAAGAAAAAAAATAAATAGGAAATTCACTTCACACTTGCTTTATCTGCAAGCCCCACCCTCCTCACCTATCCCAAATGCAGTAAATAGTGCAACTCCTGCCCCCAACCCCATTTCAGCACTGTAATCCTCCCCCAGCACCTACAATTATTTGGATTTTAGTCTCACAGTGAGTGAGTGACTGGCACAACCTCCATAGCTGGTCACCATCTACATTAAAGAAAAGCACTTGTTTGCACTGAAAAAATAAACCCCCTGATGTTACCCCCATCCTCCCACTCTAACAGCACTCTGATCCTATCTTTCTTACACCAGCACCCAAGTCTGGACCTTGTTTGCGACCAGCACAACCTGCCGTTCTCCACAGCCAGCCACCATCTGATAAATGGAAGTGCTCGTGCACCCTTTCTCTGTAGTAGTAAAACCAGCAGATCTATATATGGGATATACAATAGCTGGGCTCAAAATTCACAGTTTTCTTTTATGAGAAATGGGGCTTCAAAAGGATTCTGATTACAGATTCAGAATGCATAGGATGCGTAGGATGTGTATGAAACACCAGACCTGTGTGGAATGACTCCAGATCTATAACTTCACCTTGAGTCATGAGGGCATCTCTGATAAAGTTCCACTGGACAGAGTGAATGTTATGTGAGAGATGGAGGTGGCTGTTTCTGTCTTGCCTGAGGCTCCTATTGTCAACATGTATCTGATTTTCAATGGATAGCACAAAAATGTTTTAGAAGTTTTATGCACCAAATACAGTAACTCATTGTTTGAGGCAATGATTCCTAGTCAGTGCAACTTTTCAAGTTGATGCTATATGGACTTCAGCTGTGGTGAGTGTTGCCTATGTTCCTGAAAAACATTTAATCCTTATATTTTAGCACAGCACCTCCTTTTCCTTGGTGCATAACTCCCTCGATGCAAAACAATATACTGTACTTGGTGCACAGAAACCCAGGGGTGGAGTACAAAATGGATCACTTGATTTTGACACTCACTAAGCAGGACAGAAACCTAGGGGTAATTATATGTGATGACCTAAATGTGTCCAGGCAGTGCAACAAGGCAGTTGGGAGTGCTGGTGGGATGGTGGGGTGCATAAGGAGTGGTATCACAATCAGAAAGAAGAACATGGTGTTGCCTCTGTATAGATCACTGGTAAGACCTCACCTAGAGTACTTTGTTCAGTTATGGGGACCACATCTCCAGAAGATATAGACAGAGTGGAGGCAGACCACAGGAGAGCTATGAAAATGGTGCAAGGTCTGCATCTGAAGCCCTATGAGGATAGACTAAAGGACCTCAATGTGTCGAATTTGGAAGACAAGAGGGAGAAGGGAGATAAGACTGCGACCTTTAAATACCTAATGGGAGTTAAGGTACAGAATTTAAGTATTTTTCAGAAAAAAAGGTCTCAAGAATAAGGGTACTTGATATGAAGCTGGAGGGGAGTAGATTCAGGAGAGATGAGAGGAAGTATCTCTTTACAGAAAGAGTGGTGGATCCCTGAAACAGCCTTTCAGCAGAGGTTTTGGGGGCAAAAACAGTGGTGGGGTTTAACAATGCATGTGATAGGCATACGGGAATCTTAGGGGAAAGAAAGGGTAGAGAGAGAATGGGCCAGGGAACAAGTAGGGTCTGCAGTAATACTAGAATTTAGGTAGGGAAAAAATGGGCAGACTGGATGGGCCAAGTGGTCCTTATCTGCTGTCAAATTCTATGATTCTATATTTCTATGGGACCTGCCCTTCTGTAGCCAAAGGTACTCATGCACACTGTAAGACATACACACACTCACTTCTGCAGCCATACATGTAAGACAAACTCGCTGAGCTCTGGCCGCATAAGGGGAGGCCCAACAAAATCCATGATACCCAACTAGTAACATTACTTTTGTCTGCCGAACTGCAAACATCTCAGGGGCCTGGACTTCTGTAGCTACTGGTGTAAGACATAAACACTGACTTTTGTATACAGAAGCACAGGTCCTGAGGGACCTGCACTTGTGATACTGCATATAGAAATCATTGATACTCAAACTGCAATACAACTTTTGTCAGCAGAAGCACAGGCACCTGTTAGACAAGTGCTTCTGCAGCTGCAGGTGTAAGACATAGACACTGACTTCTGCTGCTAAATATAAAAATCTGTGATACCAAAATTGCAATACTACTTCTGTCTACCAAAGCATATGCCCCTGTAGGGCCAGTGCTTCTGCAGCTACAGTTACTCATGCACAATGTAAAACACACACACACACATCTGTTTGCAGAAGCACAGGCCCAGAGGGCCCTGTACTTCCAAAGCCCACAAGACAGCCCCCAAAATTCTTGAAATCCATTACCACACAGAAGTGCATGGCCCAGAGGGCCTGCACTTCTGCAGGCAGATGGACTCTTCTCTTTGGTGTAGGGCTCACCATGTCAGCATCTGTTCACAAAGCTCCCAAAGGGACCTACATGAATGAAGATACAATTCTACTGTCTCAAAAAGAAAGGGAAGACTCTCAAAATAACTGTGTAAATGCACCACTTAGGTTCAAGTTAATACCGCAGAAGTAGGGAAATGTAGCATTAAGGATTCCAACTTTAACTCCCCCAAGCAGCAAAATGACAAGACCATACAAGCAACCACTGACCGCAATCATCAGGTAAGACAAACAACATACAACTGTTTCCAAATGACACAAATGCAGTAGCACTGATGTGCTACCTTTGTGGATTTGTATTTGTGACTGCATAAGCACAGGCCCCCATGGGGAGATAAGAGATCATGTCTGAGCTTGTTTTCTCTGAGAAAGGAGTGGATATTAGGATTGACAACCCCAAGGAACATCCCACCACTGTTTTGTCAAGTCTGCAGAGACCCAAAACCCTAATATTTTCTTATTGTCCCTAGTTTGTGCACTTTGCATTCTCTAACTCTAATGTCTGCATTAATGTAGTTTTTTGCAGTAAATGTTTCATGTTTTTTCTGATAGTGGGATCGTATCCTTATTTGCAGAGGTCTCAAATCAAATCAATAGAATAGTGAAGAATAGTGAACATGTTTCTGACGCAGTGCATGAGCCAAGCAGATCTCAATACCCATGCCAACAGTTTGTGAGAGAAAGCTCCCCGGCCCACCACAAGGTGTTGCCTATGCATCAGAACACTGCTCTGTCCCTCCCCAGGCTGGGGCTGGTGTCACACACTGCATCGCCTTCCCTCCAGCCTCATCCCATTCAGCCAGCTCACCGAGCTTGCACCCAATCTCAGGTCAGGTACATGGGAAGGCAGAATGGTCACCACTGGGACAATGGTTGTCCCTGCAAACAGCATTACTTCATACATAGAAACAGGGAAACAGAATTTGACAGCAGATAAGGACCACTCGGCCCATCCAGTTTACCCATTTCTGCCTACCTACACTATTACATCAGAACGTGTCTGTGCTGCAACTTTTTCTCCCTCCTTCCTTCCTTTCCACTATGATTCCTTTGTGCTTATCCCATGCATTCATGAACCCCACCTCTCATTTTGCATCCATCACCTCTGTTGGAGGGTGATGCCAGGAACCCATCACTCTTTTTGTAAAGAAGTATTTCCTCTCATCTCTCCTAAATCTACCCGTCCAGCTTCATAGCATGTCCACTTGTTCTAGAGTACCTTTTCTTCTGAAAAATATTCCCTTGCTGTACCTTATTTACCCATGTGAGGTATTTAAAGGTCTCTATCATATCTCTCCTCTCCCTCTTCTGTTCCAGGGTGCCCATATTGAGGTCCTTTAGTCTCTCCTTATAAGGTTTTTGATGCAGACCCTGTACAATTTTAGTTGCCCTCCACTGGACTGCTTCCACTCAGTCTATGTCCTTTAGGAGATGAGGTGTCCAGAACTGAACCTAATACTTTTGGTGGGGTCTTATCAGTAATCTATACAGAGGCAACCCCACTTCCCTCTCTCTGATGGTTATACCCCTTCCTATGCACCCAAGTATTCTACTGGCCCTCCTTATTGCCTTGTTGCCTGGCCACCTTTAGGTCATCTGATATGATTACCCCCAGGTCTCTTTCCTGCTTGGTGGTTGTTAATACCACTCCATCCATTTTGTACTCTGTCCCTGAATTTCTGTGTCCTAAGTGCATGATCTTGTACTTTTCACATTAAAATCCAGCTGCCATACTCTTGACCACCCCTTTAGTTTTCCCAGGTCTCTGCTCTTCCTTTCCACCACCACTGAATTGTCCACTCTATTGAGGATTTTGGTGTCATCTGCAAAGAGGCAGACCTTCCCTTCCAGGTCCTCTGTCATGTCACTTATAAATACATTAAAGAAGGCCAGTCCCAGCAATGATCCCTGAAGCACCTTGCTGGTCCTCCTCCCTTCCCTGGAGTGAACTCCATTTACCACCACCCTTTGTCACCTATCCCCTAACCAAATTCTTATCCAGTTTATGACCTTTGGACCCACTCCTAAGCTACCCAGTTTGCTTACTAGTCTCCTAAGTGGAATGCTGTTGCATGCTTTACTGAAATCTAGGTACTGTAGGTGATATCTACTGTTCCACCCTGATCTACTTCCTTTGTCACCCAGTCAAATAAATCTATCATATTCATTTGTCATGGCCTCTCCACTGTGAAACCATGCTGCCTTGGGTCTTGTAACCCACTAGATTCTAGGTATGCCTCAATCCTTTCCTTCAGCAGTGATTCCATTAACTTTTCCACCACAAATGTCAGACTGACTGGCCTATAATTGCCAGCCTCCTCCCTCCTACCACATTTGTGCAGTGGGACTACATCAACAAGTCCTCCAGAACAACTCTTGTTTCCAGTGATCTGTTAAATAGACATGTCAGAGGTGCAGCAAGTATTTCCCTGAGTTCGCTCAATACCCTTGGACGCACCCCATCTTCCCCCATTGTTTTGTCCACCTTCAGATTAGCAAAGTTCCTTAAGCACTCTTGTCTCTAAAAAAGGACTAGTGTCTACCTCCCTCTCTCCAAAGCTTTTGTTTCTTTTCTGTGGCCCCTCCCCTTCTCCTTTCTCTGTGAACACAGAACAAAAGTACTTGTTCAGGAAATCTGCCTTTTCCTGGTCCATTCTTTGCACAGTCCCCCCTTCCCATTTTAACCTTACAATCCCACCCATGATCTTCCTCTTTTCACTTACATATCTAAAAAATGTCTTGTCATCTTTCATTACCTCCTGGGTTATTCTCCTTTCAGTTTGGCACTGCTTACTGCTTCCCTCGGTTTCCCCAATACACCTCCCTTTTCTCTTCTCTTTGCATCTCCTTACACCTTCTGAATGCTACCCTTTTAGCTTTTATCTTTTTAGCCACCTCTTTTGATAATCATAGTGGTCTCTTTTTCCTCTTGCTTTTGCTCACTTGTTTGATGCAGAGGTTTGTTATGTTTACTATGCTCCCTTTTATCTTCTCCCACTGTTCCTCCATGCCACCCAAGTCACCCACTGCTGCTAGATCATCCCTGAGGCATTCACCCATATTTTTAAAATCTGGATTCCCAATGTCCGGGGCACTTGTTCTGGTGTGGTATGATTCCACAACTGTCCTTATACTGAACCACACCATACGGTGATCACTGGTCCCTAAGTGGCCTCCCACCTTGACATCTGCAACACTGTCCCTGTTAGTGAGTACCAAGTCTAGTATTACCCCATCATGAGTGGGTTCACTAACTAGTTGCCTGAGGAATGCCCCTTGCAGAGAGTCCAGTATGTACCTTCTTCTAGCTGAAGCCACTGCTGGGAAGCTCCAATTCACAACTGGCAGGTTGAAGTCCCCCACCAGCAGCACCTCCCCCTTTCTTCCATCCTGTTAATGGCTTTCATCAGTATCTTATCTAATTCCTCCCTCTTTGCTGGAGGTCTGTAAGTCATTCCAGTGTGAATAGTAACTCCATTCCCAGGCTACAGGATGACCCACAGTACCTCTGCCTCCCTCTGTACTCCCTGTATCTCTGTACCTTTTATACTGTCCCTTACAAAAAAAAAAAAAACACCTCCTCCTTTCCTTCCCACCCAGGCCTTCCTGAACAGATTGTAGCCTGGTATGGCTTTGTCCCAATCATGGTTTTCAGTGCACCATGACTCAGTAATGCCTACAATATCAAATCAAATCACTCTTTATTTATATAACGTGCCTTTCTTAAACCAAGGCACCTGTACAATATAACATAAAACAATAAATAGTTAAAACAACATTAAAATATTCAAAAATCATCATAAGCGTTTCTAAAAAGATGGATTTTCAAAGCTCCTTTAAAACTTTGGGACAGTCGGGCAGTTTCTCACCTCTGCCATGATGGCCTCTAGATCCAGAATCTTATTCCTAGACTTCTATCATTCACACACATGGCCTTTTAGATTTTGCTTCAACTCTGCTTGTTGGCCCTCTTGTTTCTTTCTTGCCCTTCCTCCTTCTCACCACTCTTTTTTTAGTGATCCCATTCATTCCCCCTTTATGTCTACCATTATGCTTCCTTAATTAATTTAAACCATGGGGGATTCCTCTCCCCTCAGGTTCTCCTTAATCTCTATTTCAGCCTGTTGGTGGAGGCAGTTTCTGACTCCCTGATTCCTTCTGGCACCTCTCTTGGCTAGTGTAAATGTTCAATGAAGTAACATTTAAACTGTCCACTAAGAACTGTGGTTCCCCACACAGATGGATGCAGGCCATTACCCAGTATAGGCCCTTATCCTCTCTGGTGGGTCCCCAGTCCCCAATATAATGGAACCCATCCTCTCTACAACCATTGCTTCAGCCATGAGTTGAAGCTCCAGGTGCAGAGTTCCCTCTCCTGTCCCCTGACATAGACAGGCAGCACCTCAGGGAAAGCTACTCAGTGACCTACCTGTCTAAGGCCCCTCCCAAGCTACTTAAACTCCCCCCTGCACTATCCCAGCCCCATCATGGCCAGGTTATTAGTCCCCAGGTGGGCAATGACATCCCACTCTCCTTCTGTCCTTCTACCTTAGTGATTATCAGGATTCTCTTTCCATCCCTCAAGGCTGTGACACAAGGTTGGTGCTTACAGTATTATGCCCCTTCCTTCCTTCTTTCCTATTCCCAAATCTATCCCCCTCACAGTTGATTCCCCTACCAGAAGTTTATTCATCCCCCTTATGGGTCCTCTACCAACCTCTTTGGGGTCTCCATTGTGGAGGGCTCCCACATTCCTCTTGGTCACTATCATGGGTACTTCCTCCTGACAGTGCTACCCCACCAGAATGGCATAGGAATTTTGTAGTGGTACTGGCTGAGGAATGTGCCTCTGTCCCATCACCCTCACCCTTCCAGAGCCCACCATCCAGCTGTTCCTCCTCACTGGCATCCTCTGAGGTAACAGTGGCAGACTTGGTGGACTCTTGTTGGAAGGAGAGGTCCCTCAAATCCTAGCCAACTAGGTCTGGAGTCTAGAAACCTCTTCCCATACTTCATACCATTTTTTAGACATTTTGACCCCAAAATTTCAACATAGTCTTTTAATGACCCCCTTCCCTTCAGAATATGGCATGCATCATTTATAAAATACTGGCTGAAGTGTCAATTTATGCCACAAGTGCAAAACACATGTTTTGGCCAATATTTGAAAAAGAGACCTGTCACATTCATAAGGATGTATGAAAAAATGGCTATGTTGAAATTTGCTATCAAACATTGCCAAATTTATGAGTGTGCATTCAAAAATTACAAAGTACTTTCATGACTTTGTTGTTTGTTTAATATTTTGATGCAAAATTGTCAACATAATCTTCTTATGACCCCACTTAATGAACCCATTATGTGAAAATGTTCAAATCTGGTTGAAACATAATTTCACATCACAAGTGAAAAAACAGATTTTAGACAGGATTTGAAAAACGACACCTGTCACGTTCATGATGTGGTGTGAAAAAAATGCTATGTTGAAAATATGGGGTCAAAATATTGAAAATCACCAAAGTTATGAGTGAGCATTGAGAATTTCAATGTACTGTCATAATTTTTAATTTTTGTTTAATATTTTTACACCAAATTTTCATCATAATCTTCTTATGACCCTACCTCATGACAGCGGTAGGTGAAAATTCTCAAATCTCGCCTGAAATGTGATTTTGTGGAGTGACTGCAAAATCACTTTTAAGGCTGAATTTTAAAAGGGGTCCCAAAAAGGCTATGAAGAAAATTTTGGAAAAACATATTATAAAATGATCAAATTATATGTAAAAGTTCAAAACACTTTGAAATACATGAATAGTGCTTACCAGATTTCCTCAGTTCCTTCTCTGGTGTTGAGTGAAGACACGTCTTTGTTCCAGAAAGGATGATGGTATTGAATCTCTAGGAGGTTAATAGGGGATCGGGGGGTGCGGGGTGGTGGGTGCTGAGTGGGGGAAATCAGGTGAGGTGAGGGTAATGGTGGTGGAGAGCAGTGACAGCAACACACACTAATAAACTGTTTTCTTTTTTACAGGGTGTAAAAAATATACTGGTACGGACACAGAGGATTAGGCACCCTAGTGTCAAGTTCATATTTAAAGCGCACTGAAATCAATGGGAAGGTGGGAGGGATACTTGGCAGAGGTGGGATCTTTGTCAGGAAACCACAGTAGGCAGGTAAAGGGTATGGAGAGTGTATGGTGGTGGTGCTGATTGGGGTAGGTGGGGGCAGGGGAAGGCTGATGGTGCTACAAACATCAATTGATGGTTTTCTTTGTTATAGGGTAAAGAAATTGACAGTAAGGGACTTTCTTTTTTTACCGGTTGCAAGACTGGGAACTGGGTACACTAGTGTTGGTTTAATGTTCCATGGCACTGGTGGTGGGCACCATGGTGTCACACAGTGTTGGGGCAGCATAGGGGTATGGTTTGAGTTGGCACTGGGTATTGTGTGCCCTGGCATTGAGTTGTTGTCATGGTGGGCAAGGGGAATCAATGCTTATGAAAGGAGGGGGAGCTGAACTGGCACTGGGGGGTGGGCACCCAGTGTTGGAATGTAAAAGATTACTGCTAGCACCAGGGATTGGTTACCCAATGTCCAATCTAAACTGTTAGCAAGCAAGCAAGCACATTTTTATTTCTGAAGTGCTGTTTCAATGATCATAGCACTTTACAAATCATAACAATAAAATCCATAAAACAGCATAAATAAAAATGTTACAATATTTTACAATACACTCTTATAGGGAACCGGGGACCACCAGAGAGGTCATGAGGGCCTCTATACCTGCCCTCCCCCGCCCCCCGAAAAAGGCACCTCACTGCTCACACAAACGGCACAATAAGAGAACAGGGGACCACCAGAGAGGTTGTGAGGGCCTCTATACCTGCCATCCCCCGCCCCCGAAAACGACACCTCGCTGCTCGCACAAATGGCACAATAAGGTAAATTGAAAAGGACTTTTAAAAGAACTCCTGAGGCCTACACTTCCTGACTTGCACAAATCCTGCAACAGCCTCAGAATCTGAACGGAATCCTTGTATAGGGGCTTACCTGTGGCCTTGAAAGCTACCCCTCGCTGCTCGCAACAAACGAGCCCTCCTGGCTGCTGCATGGCTGTCACTGGCTGTAAGGCGCCATTTTGTGTCGGCGCAGCTGTATAGACTGTTTTTTTAATGAAGGATTGTGCAGCTATTGGGCTACTATAGACACACCGACAGGGTGCCTTAGATGTTTTGACTTTATGGCTGTTTTATAAGCTATGAATGGACAAATACTGGGATACCACAGAGTGCCTTAAGATACCAGTACAAACATTTCAGGCATGCTCCTTAATCAGCATTCTAGCTTATGCCTTAATTCATGATTTTTGCCTTAAAGATACCAGTACAAACTTTCCAGGCCTGATCCTTAATTCAGCACCCTAGCTTAATGCATTAATTAATGATCTTAGTATGCTTTAAACTCTTTCTTAAACTACTGATATTACAACTGTGATTTTAGTATGCTTTAAACTGTTAAACTTTAACCTTAAACTGATATTACAACTGTTGGACTGCTCATAACAAACAACTGTTGGGCTGCTCGTATATGTACATTGCAGGCAGGCTCCCTAATTCAGGATAAAACCCTTGGCATTTCAAACGCCTAGTACGATAGGAGTGAGAGGCAGAGTGTACCACCTTGTATTTCAATCGCTTTGTGTCTAAACGGTGGGCTGCCCTCGAATACTAATGTTCCCAAACTGTTTGTCTCTGCACCTCTAGATGACTTTCTGCAGCAGGCCCCTTCACCCTCCCCCCTCTTTTCCTTCTATAAAACCTCAAGCTCATGTTAACTGTTTACTTTTACAGGGAACTGGGGACCGCCAGAGAGGTTGTGAGGGCCTCTATACCTGCCCTCCCCCGCCCCACGAAAATGGCACCTTGCTGCTCGCATAAATGGCACAATAAGGTAAATTGAAAAGGACTTCTAAAAGGACTCCTGAGGCCTATACTTCCTGACTTGCACAAATCCTGCAACAGCCTCAGAATCGGAACAGAATCCTCATATAGGGGCTTACCTGTGGCTTTGAAAGCTGCCCCTCACTGCTCGCAACAAATGAGCCCTCCTGGCTGCTGCGTGGCTGTCGCTGACTGTAAGGCTCTGCCCCGTCGGCTTAGCCGGCTGCCACACCACCCCCACCACCACCCTTGGTCGGCGCTCCAATTTATACTTGCTAGATGGTCACATGAGCTGCAAAATCCTATCAGCTCACTTTACCATCTGCAAGTTATACATTCTCACCACTAGGGACCCCTGACTGGTTTCTGAGACAATTAACCTCTCTCACTGAAGCCCATATTTCACAGACTACACAGACAAACTCATTTTTGTCTCAATTGAAATTTATACAGCTTCTTCACCTAGAGGCTCCCCTATCTGCTATTGGGATACCTTTCTGTCTCAAAAGAAGAAGCCTCTTCTCTCATAAACCTACAGTCGCTGCCTAAATAAGTAGCATCAATCTCTAGCTGAGTTCTAACAAAGACAAAGTCCTGATCCAGTGTATTTCCTGAAGCAGTTTGTACCTGGGCATTGTCTTCAAGTAAACCCCTACCAGTCATCACAGTCAATATGATTCCTCCATATGGGACCCATTTAAAACTAAACATGCCTAAAACCTCACTAGACGCTTGTGGCAGGGCACTACTGTCTTACCCTAGGGGGAGGGATGGGGGACTGACAGTTACCCCTCCTTACTTACCTCCTGGTCACCTGGGCAGGACCCTCCAAGCCAGGGGGGGTATTGAATCCAATCCTGGCCCTTTTTTCCCAAATCTTTCCCTCAACACCCCTTCTCACTCCTTATGGGCTGACTCCAAAGGGCTCAAACTTGCACATATGAATATTGGCAGTCTAAGGAACAAATTCCCGGACCTTGAAGCTTGGGTGACTCTCTATAAGCCTGACGTACTTGCCTTGACAGAAACCTGGCTAAAGTCCCAGATCCTCCCCCATGAAGTTGACCTAGTGGGCTACCTTACCTACAGGAAAGACAGGGTAGGAAAAAAGGGAGGAGAGGTTATTATTTACATCAGCACTGTCCTTCAAGCCACAGAGCTGGATATCCCCTTCCTTAATGGCTCCTTGGCTGAAATGCTGTTTGTAAAAATACTCCTCGGCAATGCCAAACCACTCACCATAGGGAGTGTATACCTCCCACCTCAAACTGCTGCCTCCTCAGAATCCCTAACAATACACCTGGAGGACCTCTCCAGGGGGGAAACCATACTCCTCGGGGACTTCAATCTCCACTGGCCATCACTACTCTCCTCCCCTACTAAAAACCCACTACTCGGCTCCCCACTTACACAGATTATTGACCTCCCCACAAGACTAAACCCAAAGACTGGAAATCACTGTCTAATAGACTGGATCCTAGTCTCCTGCCTGGGCCAGATACTGTTGGCAGGGATTATGTCTGATGCCTTGAGTGACCACTCACCTACTTTTTGCATCTGGTCCAACAAGCCTTCAAAAATTCCCGCTAAGGTTATTGAAGTGAGGAATTACAGTAGGTTTTGTCCAGCAGACTTTTGTTCTGACTTGAGGAAAGCTGACTGGGCCCCTATTGTCTCCCTGCCCACACTTGATGAGGATCTTGATTATTTCACACAGACCTTCTCATCTGCATCTAATATGCACGCCCCTATAAAAAAGCTCAGGGTGCAGGGAAAATACCATAAATGGCTGAGCCCCTGCCTCAAGCATACCATGCTCCTCCGGGACAAAGCATGGGGCATCTACAAAGCCACTGGCAACTCTACAGACTGGGAGAAGTACAGAGAGTTGAGAAATCAGAGCAAAAAAATTCCTGAAACAGGCTAAATCTCAATACCTAAACAACCTCAAAACTAGACACCTATGTGACCCCAAAAAATTTTGGGGACACATAAATCTACTCATAAAGGGTTCCACAAACAGTCAAACGGACTCCATCCTGGTGGGGGACTCACTGTCCAATTCCCTGACTGTTATTGCTGAGGCCTTTTGTGCCTCTTTCTCTACCCCAAGCGTGTCTCCCCTCCCTGTCCTCCCCAGGCCTACATTGCACTCTGATGCTGCATGGGTGCACCCACGACCTCAATTCCACATAAAGCTGGTCAAACAGTCAGAGGTATTACCTCTCCTGCACAAAATTAACCCTTCTTCCATGCTGGGACACGACCAACTAGAACCATGCCTGCTGAAGGCTGCCGCTCCTGCTATTGCCCACCCTGTCACCCTACTCATAAACAGATCAGTCCGGGAAGGTAAAGTCCCAAAAATGTGGAAGGTGGCGATCATCGTCACTGTCCCCAAAAGTGGTCCTCGAGACAAATTGGGAAACTACAGGCCAATCTCCCTTCTCAGTCCCCTTGGGAAAATTCAGGAAAGACTAGTCTCTACCCAGCTACAGGTCTACCTTGAGCAACACTTTCTCATGGCTGATGTGCAACATGGCTTTAGAAGGGACATGGCACCGACACTGCTCTCATACGGCTCATGGCAGACATCCTTGCCTCTACGGACCAGGGCTCCCCAACGGGTGTCCTCTTCATTGATCTATCCAAGGCCTTTGACTTGGTCAACCATTATCTCCTCCTCACCAAACTCCAGCTCCTAGGACTGGATCACCACTCACTCTCCTGGTTCGAGAGCTATCTGAGTGACTGTTCCCTTAAAGTCCACTGGAAGGGCACTCAATCGGGACTCAGACCCGTCACTGTTGGGGTGCCTCAGGGCTCAATCCTGGGCCCCCTGCTTTTCTCACCCTTCCTTAATGATATTGCATGAAACTGCTCCCTCAGTAAGCTCATTTTGTATGCAGATGACACTGTCATGTACTGCAGTGACCCCCAACCTAGTATCATTGCCACAAAACTGCAGGACAGTCTCTCAATTCTTGAGACCTGGTTCTCTGCGAATTCCCTTATACTCAACGAAGATAAAACCAAAGCCGTGCTATTTGGGTCTAGACACTTGGGCCTTGACAGAAGTCAGATGCTCCAGATCAGCACCAACCAAGGAAAAAGAGTTGAGATCATGGCCAGCTTTAAATACCTTGGGATCCATCTTGACCAGGAGATGACCTACAGGCCCCATACTGACTCCATAACCTGGGCCATCCACCAAAAGCTTGGTCTCCTCTACCGGCTGGGGGACTCTTTATCCCTGGCTGCACGATGTTCAATTGCCTGCTGCAATCTTCTCCCCACCATTCTATATGGTGCTCCACTACTGCAGTTCTTTTGCGAGTCGGAATTCAACAAACTTTCCGTACTCTATAATTGAGTGGCACAGTTCGCCACAAGCTCCTCTCCTAGGAGACATCACTGTGAGGCACTTAGGGAACTTAAATGGCCCACTCTGTGACACAAACTCGTGTACCCCGTCGCTTGTGTTGCCTTCAAGTTCTCTACCCTAGGTCACCCTCCCCATCTTAGAGGACTACTCTCCCATAAAGAACAAACCCGAACCTTGCGATCATCTGCGAAACACCTACTGGACATCCCTCAGATACACTCCAACCAAGGCAAACGCTCTTTCAAATTTGCTGCCTCCCACCTATGGAACTCCCTTCCAGCTAGTTTGACTGACTCTCCCACCCTTAACCAGTTCAAGTCTGGACTCAAACTTTATCTTCTCAATCTCAGTCTCTGTGGCTGCAACTGTTAGCTCCCAAGTCTTGGTCTCATGCCAGCTGAACTGCTCTGAACCTCCCACCATCCTGTCTTTATTCTGCCTAGTCTACGACATTAATCCTCTTTGTTGTCTAACTACCCTTCTAACTGGTGGGTAACCAGGGGTCTGAATGAGAACCCGATTTCTACTACTGGATGCTGTTACTAATGTTTATCTATGAAACTAATGTAATAGCTATAAATCATGACTGAGTCTAATTGTGAGCCTGATTGTCCTATCCCTGTATGCTGTTGCAATGTATATTTGTGTATCTTATGTAATTACTGTAAATAATGCCTTTAAATCTCTCTTTATGTAACTAATTCCGGGTCGCCCCTGAAAAAGGGACCTCTGGTCTCAGTGGGCTTACCCGGTTACCAAAATTCAAATAAATAAATAAATATTTGATTTTAAGATTACAGATAAAAGATGGTGGTAGGCTAACTAACACTAATATCGAGAAATACTAGGAAAAATAAATATGTTTTTAGGGCAGATTTAAAACCCTTGATGATCAGGCACTTTCTAATCAGATGAGGTAGAGAGTTCCACAGGATTGGGGCCACATGAGCAAAAGAGTGGGACCCGAGGTCTTCAATTGAACTCTGGTAACCTCTAGCAATCCCTCATCAGCAGAACAGAGTGAGCGGAGAGGGCAGTAAGGACGTAGAAGATCTTGCATGTAGCTCTGCCCCAGTTAAGTGGTTATTGTCAGCTGAAGGCACACAGTGTTGATCAGCAGGGACAGGGCTACACACTGATGCATAGCCCTGACCCTGCAGAATGAACACTTTTAAAATAGACACAGATGCTCTTTCATTATCAGGCTAGCCCTGTCCCTTCATACACACATGCAGCCTTGTAAAATGACAACAAAGATAAATGTGATTGTAAAAATGCACTTATCCTTAGAATGCTTATTATGGCTATAGTGGGTAGAGCCCTGTAGACATTTTGCTTCCAAAAAGGGCTCAGCATTACTTCAAAGCATTCTTTCCCACCGAAGAACATGTTGGAGTTGCAACACAATCTCCTACACCAGATAACTACTCCAGATGACAAAGTCCCTTCCCAAAAACCAACAAAAATGAAATTTGTTTCCTTTGAAGTTTCAACATCTCTCCAACTTTGCCAGAGTCACAAATCAGTTATTAGTCCAGAATTTCTTTACACAACATCCCAGTTCTGTCTGTAGGCAACATATTTGCTACACTTATTTTTTCTGTAATAAACGCTCTAGTACAATTCCTTGTGTTGCTATGAGTTATTTTGAAAATCTTAAGAAAAAACAAATCAGTAGTTTCTTTGTAATTAATCTTGATTTGCCTACTCTTTAATAGCCTCAAGCAGTTATGCTGTTCCTATGCCTCTAAACCAGCATGTGGGAGTGCTGATGTAATTACAGACTAGGAAGCACTTTGCAGCCTGTTAAAGCAGTAGTTTTAGGTATATGGTAGCAGTTAGTGTTGTGAAGATTATAACACTTAGACTGAAACCCAAGACTTGTGTTACTGCTCAGTCTGTTATTTGAAATTTAATGTATTCCATTCATTTTACTGTGAGAGGATTCCATTTGTCTGGGCCATTTATTTAGTAATGGTTTGCCACCTTTCATTTAAATCTGCTGTAATGGCCCCTGTCCTTTCCTTCCTGCCTTCCCATTTCACCTATTGACAGTGGGGGATGTGCGTCTGCAGTGAGAGCCTTTACCTGCACACATGAAATAGTAAATTTTAGCCTCATGGACATGTCAAAGTATATTCATTTTGCTATACAGATCAGTAAGCATGAAAACCTGAAATAAATTCAAATAGAAGTAAACTGTCAACCAATGTAGCTGTTTCATCACATCAATCCTACATAAGTGTGATTCTCTGTGTATGTAAAGGAGTGTTCCCCAGCTAGTGGCCCACAGTTTTATATGATATTTATGGCTATCCTAAAATGTCCCAGTGTGGTCTACTTAATTGCTTTTAGTGTTCATATCAGCACAATGGTTTTCCCCTCTTAGCTGTCACTCAGTGGGAAGAGATAGAGTGACAATATGCCACAGACCTTTTTTTCTTGCATCTTTGTTGCTGACTACTTTTTTTTACCTTTGAGAGACCTTGGTCCTAAGAGCACAACCTAAAAAGCTGACTTGTAAGATTTTTCCATCCTTTGCTGTGCAGTACATTATGGCATATTAATTAGCTTTCCTAATGGGTATATCTAGATGTTATTATATGCATTACACTGTATTAAATGATCATTGTGAAGCTAAGGAATTGATTGTTCTCTATGATATGTACTGTTGTCAACTGTGTCTTTTTTCATCTCTGGGTGACATATATGCATAGGCTACTAAAGGAATGGAAACACCAATTTGGCGAGATCACAACCACTTTTTGTAAGTACCACTTTGTGACAGTAACCCATAAATGCACAATGTTCCCTTGCAGAAATTTACAGAAAGTGTGCTCTGTACATGCAGAATGCATGCCACATGCCTAACTGTGCAATGTTTCCATGCAGTTCACATACACAAAGTGAACCTAAGTGAACCTGGTCTAAAAAGCAAATCAGGTTTGCATGCTGTAAGCTTGACATGTGCAGCAGGTAAGCTGGTGCAAACATCTTCAGAAAAATCACATCAGGTTAGCGTGTTGCATGCTTGACATTAGTGCAGTAGTTAAGCTGGTGTGAATAACATTTAAAAACCACATCAGGTTCACATGTTGCATGCTTGACATGTGTGCAGCAACTAAGCTGGTGCAAATCTCATCTAAAAAAAACACATCAGTTTCTATTTCTCATACTACTGCTAGCAATTAGAGCCATTAAAATGCATTTTTCATTGATTTTCCGTTACAATTAGATAAACTCTTTAATTCTGATCCGTTTGCAAGTTGTTTAATGGCTTTTGATTTTTGTTATTAAATTGCCATTAATTTGTAAAGTATTGTTTGCATACTGCATTAAATACCTAGGATATAGTCAAAGTCAAACTTTTCAAAACCAAAGCACCTGTAAAAAAAGGTTATTAAAAACGAATTCAGATTAAAATCCCAGATCATTACATACTTACCATTTTAACTAAAATTCAAGACATATCAGGATATGCCAACGCAAATAAATATATCTTCAATGAAGACTTACAAGACTAGGTGGGCAGACACACTCTTACCCGATGTGGTAGAGAATTCCACAAGGTCAGGGCCATGAACTCAAATGTTCTGGCCCCAGAGGTCTTCAAACAGACCCTGGGAAACTCCAGCAATCTCTTGTCACTGGAATGGAGCAGGCGGTCAGTCAGTCAACAACCCCCATTCCAGATGTGCAAAGAGGGGTCTCTATTTTGTGAAGCCTGACCTTTTTGTTTTGTATCATTCAGATCCCCTTATGCATATTAAGTGCTGCAAATGTATTTCTCCATGAGTATTTCAGCTCACTTACTTTCCCTCTGTCATTCTATGACTGAAGGAAGCATTTACACTATGGCCATGCTCAGCACTATTTCTACTGAGTAGGGTCTTGGAAGCATGCACTATGCCAACAAATTTTGTCACTGAAATGAGGGACATGGACACTCAAAATGAGGGACAATGAGGGACACTAACCCTCACGATGATCAGGACACATCCTGCAACATGGAGATATAGTACCTCAGAATACAGAGGAAACCATTGTATTTACTTGTACCGATATTAGCACCTGAGAATGAATTTCTACCATAAAGCAGTGGTGTCATTTAGGTAGGACAGAGGGGGCAGTTCCCACCCCCCACATTTGTGCCTAGATTGTTCTTATGGCATGGCAATAATGGCATTAAATTTGGATTTGATCTTTTGCACAATAAGTGCCCCCCTGGCCTGTGTGCACTCATGGTTCAGGTGCACTCCTGACTCGACTGTCTGTATTGTGTTGCCACTCTCTCCACCTATTAGAAGTAGTCCAATCACACATGACATGTAGGACTTCCAGCCAAGCAAGAGCATATGAGTTATGTGAGTGCGACACAGTCTTTTCTGCCACAGAGTAGACAGGTTGCACACTACAACTTGAAGAAATCTGTGCGCACTTAACTCTCAATAGCAGTGTTGTGGTGGCATATTTTTGTTTGTCTGCTCTTAGTGAGTCTCTGTCTTCCCTGGTGGCTGATGGGACAAAGGCAGAGCTAGAAGCACAGGCCCCCTGTGGCTGCAAGCTAGGCCTAGAAGCAGTGGTGACAGTGGTGTGGGTGAACTTCATAAACCTTGATCAGTGCAGTGCAGCAGCAACCATGGCAGAAGCCAAGCAAGAAGCAAGCAAGCAACACAGGTTGGGTGGGTTTGGCTGGTGAGATGACTTGGTTGTAGACCACACTGGGGACCTGGGATTGCTGGTTCTAGCATACAGCTTCTGGCAGAAGGACAAAGGAGGAGCAGACTGAAAACTGGGCTGTTGGCACACTCGGCCAGGCTGCAGGATCTGCCAGATAGCAACATAAGTAAAAGTACATTTTTTTTTTTTACAGGGTGATTGAGGTAGGAGGAATGACTGAAATATTGATGTGTTTTTCATGTTTCTGTGCCTTTGGGTGGCTTGATGACCCATATGGGATGGGTATTGAATTGAATTGAGTCAGGGAGAGAAATTGGGACTTTTTTTTTGGGGGGGGGGTAAGAACTTCAGCCAGGAAAAAAAAAAATGATTAGTAACTGGGTGGTTCTAAGCCCAAATTTGATGCACTGCTCCAGTGTATAGACAGCTGTACCTTTTACATTAGAATGTGTCCTGATTTGCATATCACTTCAGTCACAACAAATAAATGTTATCTTTTAGAGGCATTCCAGACATTCTAGAGCTTGCCACCTAGGGGCTAACTAGCACCTGTCTTCCACTGGTTGTTCATAAGAATCATAAGAAAATATCAGGTACTTCTGCCATATGGCCATTTTTGACCTGCTCTATTTATATTCCAATCTGTTGGCTCCCCTCTGCTGAAATCAGAAATGGTGCCCCTGCCATAAAGTCTAAATTTATAGGACATAATCTGTGTGAATAGCATGTTTTCCATGAGAGATGGATGAGAAGTAGAGCAGTTTTTAGGGTAAAATGAGGGCTGTCCCTTACATTCATGGACAGTTGAGTGGTATGGTACACAGACTATTTGAGCCCCACTATAGTCAGGCTTATGCCCTCCTCCCTAGTGATGCTGACCTCTACATCCCCATGCTCAGGCACATTATTACAAAGTACAAGGGAGACTGCAGGGGCATGCACCACTGAAATGAATGGGGGTACATTATTGATGGAGAGTTGGAGATTAGTGAAGGCCACTGCTTGACTAACAAGGGCCTTGTTAGTAGAACAGTGGCCTTCATTATTCTCCAACTCACCATAATTCTAAAAAATATTAATACAAAATAACTCCATTCATTTCAAGGGGGTATGACCCAGAACGCTGACCCATGGATATCATCTCTTAAGGACTCCTGCCTTTGACTCCCTAGTACTCAGGTAAGAGACTCTCGACTTATATCTATACTTGGTGGGTTGTCTGTAGCAGTATGGCTGCACTCACTACAGTGTGGGTGCATGGAGGTGGGGACTGGCCATGTGGGTGGGTGTAATTATTGTTACTTTTGTGTTTGTTCCCTAAGTCTGTTTGTGTGGAAGCATTCAAAAATATGGAGTGAAAATTGTAGGAGTACAAGCCAGACTGAAGCAATTAAGTAGTAATTTTGTGGGTAAGTGTGTGTATCAGGGGTGAGAAGAACCACATGTGTTTCCATTGGTATGTGTGCTACAGTTCAGCTGTGCAGCTGAGATGACAGGAATGAGAAAACAAAAAAGTATAACAGTGGCTATAAAGCATGCCGCATGCATGCAGCTGTATCCAGATTTGTACTGAAGTACAACAAAGCCATATGCATGCTGGCAGTGTAGCTTAGTGGTTAAAGGCACTAAACAGCTAACCATGAGACCTAAAGACCTGGGTTTGAATCTCATCAACCCCCACTTGTATATGGTGTGATCCTGAGCAAATCATTTAACTTTTATGTGTGCAGTTATCAGTGATCACTTGCTTTTTGCACACATGCCACATGCATGCAGTCTGTTCCAATTTAACATAAAAAGCATGCTTTCACACTTACTTGCTGCATGCATGTCACAAGCATGCAGCTGGTTCCAATTTAACATTTAAATCATGCTTGCAGCATGCATATCACATGAGTAGCTTTATGTGTGCAGCAAGAAAACAATTCATATAAATATTTCTGTAAGGGTTGGTTCATGTGGAAAGTGTGCTTTCTTGTGCATTATTTATTATCTTGCATACCATGTGAACAGTTACTTACTATCACTGCCCTTACAGAAATAATAATATGAAATGTTTTCATGCTAAACACATAAAATTACCCATGTGATATGCATGCTGCAAGCATGATTTAAATGTTAAATTGGAACTGATTGAATGCACGTGGCATGCGTGCAGCAAGCAAGTGTGGAAATAATGTCTTTTTTATGTTAAATTGAAACAGATTGCATGCATGTGGCATGCATGTGAACGGCAAGTGGTCACTGATAACTGCACACATAAAAGTTAGGTGACTTGGTCAGGATCACACCACATACAACTGGGGGTTGATAAGATTCAAACTCAGGTCTTCAGGTCTGCTAGTTTGCAGTTCAGTGCCTTTAACCACTAAGCTACCCTGCCTGCATACATATGGCTCTCTTGTACTTCAATACAAATCTGCATGCATCTGCACGCACGCAGCATGCTTATAGCCACTGTTATACTTTTTAGTTTTCTACTCCCCCCTCATCTCATCTGCACAGCTGAACTGTAGTACATATACCAATGGAAATACATGTGGTTCTTCCCATCCCCAATACACACACTTACCCACAAAACTACCTAATTCTGTCTGTCCTGTACTCCTACTATTTTCTCTCCATGGTTTGGAATGCTTCCAAGCAAACAGACTTTAAGGGGAAATACAAAAGTAGCAATAATTCTACATGCACTCAAATGCCCACCGCCCCCCCCCATGTACACATACTGTAGAGGGTGTGCCATGCTGCTACAGATAACCTACCAAGCATATATATAAGTCAAGAGTTTCTTACCCAAGTACTAAGGAGCTAGAGGCAGGAGTCTTTAAGAGATGATGTCTATGGGTCAGAGTGCTGGGATGTATCCCTTTGAAATGAATGGAGTTATTTTTTATTATTATTTTACACATTATGATGGTGATTTGGAGAAAAATGAAGGCCACAGTTCTACTAACAAGGCCCTTGTTAGTTGAGCAGTGGTCTTCATTAATCTCTAATGCTCCACCAATGATGTATAAAATATTTAAAAAAAAAAGACACCCATTCATTTCAAAGTTGCATGTCCCTGCAGTCTCCCTTGCCCTATGTCTTAAGTTGCCTGAGCATGGGGATGTGGAGGTCAGCTTCACCGGTGGGGGGGACATAAGCCTGACTACAGTGGTGCTCCAATAGTCTGTGCATACCATGCTGCACAACTGGCCCTGAATGCAAGGGACAGCCCTCATTTTACCTCTGAAAACTGCTCTGCTCCTCATCCATCCTTCATGGAAAACATGATGTTCACACAGATGATGTCCTGTAAATTTAGACTTAATGGCTGGGGCACCATTTCAGAGTTCAGCAGGAGGGAGCCAATAACCAGTGGAGTCCATGTGCCAGTTAGCCCCTAGGTGGCAAGCTCTAGAATGTCTGGAATGTCTCTAAAAAGTCAAATGTATTTGTTGTGACTGAAAAGTGATATGCCAATGAAGAAAAAATTAAATTGTATAAGATTCATCTGTCTAGTCACTAGAACAGTGCATCAGATGTGGGCTTAAACCCACCCAGTTACTAACCAAGTTTTCTTTTCCTGGCTGAAGTTCTGAGCCCCCCCCCCAAAAAAAAGCCTCAATTTCTCTCCCCCACTCCATTCCATTCAATACCCATCCCATATGGGTCATGAAGCCACCCAAGGGCACAGAAACACATCAATATTTCAGTCCTTCCTCCTTCCCCAATTCCCCTGTAAAAAAAATTATTTACTTGTACTTACATGACCATCTGGCCAGAACCTGTGGCCTGGCTCAGTGTGCCACCAGCCCAATTTTCAGTCCACTCTTCCTCCTTTCTTCTGCCAGAAACTGGATGCTAGAAGCGACCATTCCAGGTCCTCAACATAGCCCACGTGGTCCACGACCAAGTCACCTCACCAAACAAACCCAACCTGTGTTGCTTGCATCTTGCTTGGCTACTGCCATCACTGCTGCCATACTGCACTGATCAAGGCCTATGTAGCCCACCCACAATGCTGTCACCACAGCTGCTTGGCCTAACTTGCTGCTGTGGGAGGCCTGTGCTATTTGTTTTGTGAGATGAACCTAGTAGAGTAAGTAGGTAGCCTAGTCTCGAGTTAGCTTCTAGCTCACTCTCTGCCCCTTCAGCCACCAGGGGGGATGGAGACTCACTATGAGTAGACCAATAAAAATATGCTGCCACAATACTGCTATTGAGAGTTGTAGTGTGCTGCCTGTCTACTCTGTGGCAGGAAGGACAGTGTCGCACTTGCATGGCTCATGTGCTCTTGCTTGGCTGGAGCTCCTCTATGCCACATGTGATGGCACTGCTGAAAACTGGTGGAGAGAGTGGACAACACAATACAGGCACAGTCGAGTCAGGAATGCTTCTGCAGCATGAGAGTACAAAGGCCAGAGGTGCACTTACTGTGCAAAAGATAAAATCCAAATTTAATGACATTACTGACACACCACAAAAACAATCTAGGCACAAATGTGGGGGGGAGGAAGTTTCCCCCTTTGCCCTACCTATATAGCACCCCTGCTTTATTGCAGAAATTCATTCTCAGGTGCTAATATTGGTACAAGTACGTTCAATTGTTTCCATTGTGTTTTGAGGTACTGCATCTCTATATTTCAGGATGTATCCTGATCATCACGATTGTTAGTGTCTCTCATTCTCCCTCATTTTGAGTGTCCATGTCCCTCATTTCAGTGACAAAATGTGAGATATGGTACATGCTTCCAAGACCCTACTCAGCACAAAGAGTGCTGGGCATGACCATAGTGTACATGCTCAATACAGAATGACAAAGGGAAAGTAAGTGAGCCAAAACAGTCATGAAAAAACACATTTGTAGCACTAAGTATGTATAAGGGGATTTGCATGGCCCAAAACAAATAGGTCATGCTTCACAACACAGAGGCCCATCTTTGCACATCTGGAATGGGGGATGCTGACTGACTATATCCTAGGCGTTTAATGCAGTAAGCAAACAATGTTTTACAAATTAATGGCAATTTAATCAAAAGCCATTAAACAACTTGCAAATGGATCAGAATTAATGAGTTTACCTCATTGTAATGAGAAATCAATGAATTATTTATTTTACTGGTCCTAATTGCTAGCAGTAATATGAGAAACAGAAACTGTTGTGGTTTTTTAGATGAGATTTGCAACAGCTTAGTTGCTGCACATATGGCAAGCATGCAGCATGTAAACCTGATGTGATTTTTAGATGATGTTCACACCAGCTTAACTGCTGCACTCATCTCAGGAGTGCAACACGCAAACCTGATGTGATTTTGGAAGATCTTCACACCAGCTTATATGCTGCACACTTCAAGCTTGCAGCATACAAACCTGATTTGCTTTTTAGACCAGGTTCGCTTAGGCTCACTTTGAACGTGACATGCAATCTGCATGTACACAACACACATATTTCTGTAAGGGTATGCACTATGAAGTGTAAGTGCACCATCAGTTTATTCATATACATGGGATATGAAAGTACAACTCCATCAGTGGTGGTACTTATAACAGATGGTGGTGATCAGTAGAACATCATCACTGGTACTGATAATTTAATGCCAAATGTGGAAGTGCACCATGGCTGACACATACAGATTTACAGTTGATGAAATGCTCAGTAAGTAGCATATGGGGGGTGGCAGTAATAAGCCAGGAGAATCAAACTGCCCTCCCCCACAGGATAGTGTAGTCAACATGGAGGACCATAAAGGTATGATATCGCCAGAGGGAACTAAACTCATCAAGGGGGGAACAGCAGAAGACAGGAGGAATGGGGTTAAAAAAAAGGAAGGACAAATAGAGGAGGCAAAATGGTAAAAGGGGGATGCTAATAGGAGAAATGGCAAAACATTGAAAGCCATGCATATCAATGCCTGCTGTCTAGGAAATAAAATCTCAGACCTGGAGGCCTTGATGACAGAGGCTGACCTGGATGTTGTAGCTATTACTTAGATGTGGTATGCTGGAAACCATGACTGGGGTGTAGAAAAAAAACAGGTTATACACTGTTTGGGAGAGGCAGGGAGGGTAAATAGGGAGGGGGGCTGTTTACATCAGGGAGAGTAATAGAGTGACTGAGATACAGGGAATGCAGGGGGGCCAGGGGTACTGGGTCACCCTTGAGGCAGGCAATGGCACAGTTATTCACATGGGGGGAGGATATGCAGTCCTCCAGCACAGGGGGAAGAGGTGGACAGGGTTCTTCTGGAATCCATTCACACAATGACAGCTAAAAGGGAGATGCTGCTGGTAGATGATTTTAGTCTGCCAAATGTGCATTGGAGCATCCCAGCAGCTGCCTCAGCCAGGAGCAGGGTCATCCTGTATGCCATGCTAGAGGCTGGCCTCGGGTAGTTAACAATAGAGCCCACCTGCGAGGGTGCAATTTTGGACCTGGTACTTACCAATGGGGATAGAATTGCAGAAGTGTAGGTGAGTGGACACCTTGGTCCAGTGATCATCACACAGTGTGGTTCAGTACGAGTACAGTAGCAGAATCAAGCCACACAAAGGTGAGAACCCTGGAATTCAGAATGGCAGACTTTATTAAGATGGGGAAATGTCTCAAGAATGCACTGGCAGGGAGGGATGAATGGGGGGGATAAGGAGCAGTGAGCCCATCTAAAAGGAGCCATAGTGGAGGCAACAAACCTTTGTATTAGGCAAGCAAACAAGAGCAAGAGAAATAGAAAACCACTATGATTCTCAAAGGAAGTGGCCAGGAAGGTAAAGGCAAAACAAGATGGCTTTTAGGAAGTACAGAGAAACACAAAAAGAGGAGGACAGGGTAGTGTACCTAGAGAAATAGGGGGAGGCAAGAAAATCACTCAGGAGTGCAAAGGCACAAATGGAGGAAAAAATACCACAGGAGGTAAAAAAGGTGACTAGACTATTTATAGGTACGTTAGTGAAAAGAGGAAAACCAGGGGTGGGATTGTAAGGCTTAATGGGGAAGAAGGGGAGTGTGTGCAACAGGACTTGGAGAAAGCATCAGTACTTAACCAATATTTACCATTGGCCTCTGATATACTGTTTCACTGTTGATCTGTGTTGTGGCAAAAAATGCTTTTTCATAAAGCTGGAAACTGAACTATGTGATATAGACATTGCAGTGAGGCAATAGCAAAGAGTTCATTTTCATAAGAATTTGATTGCACACATTTAAATATAAACATAATTGTCCCAGTGAAGATGCTGTGTTAGAGATACATTGAACCCATGGGAGAGTGGGCCACACATTGTGAACCTGTTAGTATACCACAGTACAATTTATTAGTGATAGCTGATGTTAACTGTTGTTATTCTTTTTGTGATGTGTAAGGAAACAACATAATTTCATCTGTAAAAACAGTAAGCTTTGAACCTGACATAACTGTTGTTATCTTTCAAATGCTTGGTACAAAATGAAATATGACATTTCTAAAGTCTTGGTACCATACTAATAAGTTGTGTGCAAAAGCCATACACAGAGAAAACTCAATACACTCCAGATGTCTACAATTTTGCAGCCAGAAAATGTCAGCATATAGTAAGGTGTCCATGGCTGGTACATGGCACTGCACCAGGTGCAGCATGGTTCGACACGTGAATCACATCCCGAGCTTGATGTGGGACTTCATGCATAGCAGGCAGGCCCCCAGGGGTTACGAGACTGGAATACAGCCAGCATACCATGGCTGACCCTGACACTGGGTCTGTTGATGTGATCTTGACCTGTAGACAAAATTGCCCTCGCTGTTACCTGCTAAATCCTAACATGGCAATACCATCTAACAATGCAATATTCATGATCACAGTACATGGCACACTTCCACCACCTCAGAACTGGATATCACAGCCGTGGTTTGGCATTGCACATGGCAGGTGAGAATTGATGTGAACCTCTGAGAAACACATCCAGTGTGTAAATTTATTGCCTCAACAGTACAACTGGAAGACACTGAGTGATTGTATATGGTGTGATTGTATATGGGTGTGGAATCAGGGTGAGTAATGCTGTACATATTTGAATATAGCAACCATCACTAAGTCAAAGAGTGATGCAGGGGTTGGATTATGGTGCAGAGGTCATGCATGGAAATTTGTATGAGGGACCAAACTGGCCAATCAATTGGGGAGGTACCAGGGTGACACTACCATACCAATATGAAAAGGCCAGGCAATTGAAAGGAAATTATTATTTATTATTATCTAATTTTTGTTGATCGGGTAAGTGCACTAGAAAAATTCTGCCTATTTTCAGGCATGACCCAGGGGAGGGGGATACAGGTGAATGCCAACTGACCTTGAACCAGATAAAGCTGTTGGTGGTATTTTTAGTGAATGGGGGGAAATTTGACCAGGGCACTGGGGAAATTCCCCTACTGGACTGTAAGGGGGACTTGCCATCCATTCTCAGGATGGCCACTCGGGCTGAAGCACCGAAAAATGCAGAGTTGTTGGAGAAGGGAGAGCTGGCCTCCTCTCCTTTCTTGGTTTCATCAGAGGCTAAAAAAGCAGTAAATGCTCATATTGAGATGGTATCAGATGAAGACATCATGGATGTTTATGTTTCGACTGAAGATTTAACCGCTCAGTCTCCTATTGCTAAGGAGACAGATTGGAATGCAATTTGGATAAAAAAAATGGGAAATAGTGGAGTTGGTAACATCTGCGGAAGAAAGACTCAAAGAGGAGAAAGAACATTTGGCTGAAAGCCTCGCTTCACTGAATACTGATATTCCCCCTGTCATTTTGGATGCCTGGCCTGTCAAACTCCTGGATGGTGTCACAACTTCTAATGCCCCACTGGGGCTGGGTGAGTCTGACTCAGGGCTTGTTTCTAGAGAACAATTGCAGGCTGGTAGTTCTAACATGAATACTCATGTGTGCCTAAAGCCTGATTTTACTAACTTGATCTCTACTGTGCATTCCAATGTTGATTTCAGATGCGCTGACGAGTGTGACTCATGACTGAACCCGCTGGATGGTTTCACTAATGTTAAATCCCCCCCAGTCGTTACTTTGTCAAAATCCGCTGGGTTTATTGTTAAGCAGCCACAGGTCAGGGGAGAATCATCTGCTGTAGTATTTCAGACCAGTGCAGCAGATCAACATGGTCTTACTGAATTTGTGTTTTCTGGAAGAGGACTTAAGCAAGGGAAGACGAGCGAATTTAGGACTATAAGGGATGCAATTCTCCTCAATAATAGGAACATCACAGACTGTACTAGTACATCTTTTACAACAGCACCATCTACTGTTCATTCAACGATATCACTCCCCAACGACCAGTGGTCTCCAAAAAAGGCCTTGTCAGAAGCAGGATGGAAATGGGTCCTCGGGGGAACTTGGATCACTGACTTATTGTGGGATTAACCTTTCCCCATTTCACAAGCTTCCCCAGAGTGGAAGCCACATGGAACTCTTTCGGCTACACAAAACATCACTTTATCGAAGATTTTAGTAGAACCTGCTTCACCTCCCCCCTTGAAGGTTTCTAAAAACCTACCTACAGAGACTGCAAAAGGACAGGACTTACAGTCTTTTTCTCCTCTAACACCTCATCATTCTACTGGAACTGGACCTCCATCTGCAACTGATATTGAAACACATTCTGATTCTGAGCATAAACCTTTGTTGTCCGAACTGTTTTCTAAAACAAAAAAGGAAGCAGCGCCCCAATGGAACGCTGTCAGAATCAGATACAAAAGGGGGGTTGCCAGATAAACCTGATAAGTACCATGTTGGGAAGGTTCTTCTAAAAGATTCCCTTCATTTCTCCCCAGGGAGGTGTATGCATTTATTAATATTTCTGGGGAGGATAATTTTGAAGTCAGTTTTCACACAGCCTGCTCTAGATCTTTTCTGGGAAAGATATGGGCAGGTTAAGTTTTCCCCTACATGGACTCCCTTTGTTGTGATACCTTTAACTAAACCACTCATTAAGTATGTCATGGTTATGTTTCGCAACGAAGGGGTTCATGTAGAGGACATCACCTTTTGGTTATCTCAAAAATGTGAGGTTATGGGAGAACCTGAAGCTATTTTGGATAGTGAACTTTTTTTGGATGGGGGGGTTGAAGTACAAGGTTAAACTTCACCAGAATGACTCCGGTATAGAACATATCCCTAATTCTTTCTTGCTGGGCAGAGATTGAGGGTTGTGTTTTTATGCAGGGCAGCCACGGGTGTGCTACAAATATGGTTCCCAGACACATCTAGCACATGTGACAAACCCAGGTGCAATAATTGTGGGGAGGTGGCCCATATTACCATGCCATGTGCAAATCACACTTGGTGTGATCTCTGTGAAGAGTTTGGACATGTTTTTGGGGATTACCCTTTGGTCTACTCATAACAAAGCATCTTGTATTAGCCCAGAGCTACTTATGCAGCAGGCACAGGATTCTGCTAGCACTGCTCCTATGGCTCCAAGGGCCCCTCCTCAGGATCCCCCCTCCTTCCTTAGGACCATTAGTTGTAGTTCCCATACTTATTCCTGACCAATCTACTTTGGCTCCAGATCCCTTAAAGGACTTACTGGATCAGGCTTTAGTGTTTGACAATTTGATTTCAGTCTGTTACGACGACCCTGTTACCCTGCCTGTTAGTGAACCAGGCCCTCCTATGCAAGATCCTTTGCCTCATAGAAGATCCTCTCGATTTACCAAAACTGCTTCCTCTGACCCCCCTCCCCCCCCCCAGTGGAAACAAAAAATTCTTACCCTGCCCTGTTTACATCTTGGGGAGATTCTGAGATGGAAGTAGGAGACGCTGACTCTCAGAAATCAGTTATAGAACAGGGCCCACAGGCTATGGATCAGGGAACATATAAAGGAAAAAAGAAAAAGAAGAGGAAAAAAACTAGCGAATTCTAGACTGGGTTACCTTTTTTCTTGATGTTCCTGGCTTTTTGCACTTTAGATTCACTTAATATCCATAGCCTTTTACATGCAGATAAAAGACAAACTGTTTTTTAGTACCTGCATGACATGGCTTTGGATGTTATTGTGCTACAGGAAGCTTGGATGTATATGGAGGACCATAGTTGGAGGTTTAAAAGAGAAATGGTTTGGGGCCCCTCATATTGGTCTTTTGGCCTAGATAAGGCAGATGGGGTGGGGATACTGTTTCACGCCTATTCTTTTACACTACATAAACTAATTGATTTCATTCCAGGCCGAGTTTTAATTTTAGATAGCCTCTGGAAAGGTATGGATTGTAGGTTTATTGCAGTTTATAATTCCCAAATAAAAGCAGAGAAAGTTAGTCACATGAAGGCTATCCGGCCATTTCTAGTCACTACCTATAAAACGTTTTTATGTGGGGATTTTAATTGTAGTCTTATTAAGGAAAAGAAAAGGAATCAGGATGAGGGAAAATAATCTATTGTGATTCTAATACATTGGCTCAACTAGTGACTAGTGCAGGTTTAATTGATAGTCATATTTATCATAATAAAGGCCCTAACTTCACTTATATGAAGAATTCTTATACATCCATTATTAATTATGTTTTTCTCTCCCCTAATTTGCCTAAAGGGACTTTAGATATCAACCCAGTAGAATTTTCGGATCATTTACTATTGGTATTGACTTTGGATTAAGAGGTAATGAGGCCCACCTTGCAAGGGAGGTGGAAACTTAACACCTCGGTTTTGACTAACCCTGTTGTAATTTGGACTATGGATGATTTGTTTACTGCTAGACTATTGGTTGAATGTTTATACCAGGTTAAAGATGAATGGTGGTTGGACACAAAAAATGACATAAGAACTTGGTTTATGAAATTTGGCAAATCACAGGGTAATTATACATTTTTGAAATATTTATCTTTGAGAAGACAGCTACAAAAATTGTATTCTCTAGCTAATCTCTCCACAAATGATTATTCAACACAGATTGATTTGGTAAAAAACACTATGAAGGAGTTTCAAAATGAAAGGGCACGGATCATCCAGAATATGTTATATAATGGTACCCAAAACACTCCTGTGGGAGACCCCTTTGAGGCTTGCAAAAATATTAAGGAAAGTATGACTATGGAATTTTTGATCTCCTCAGATGGTCGAAGGGTGAGTTCACCTGAGGGTCCATATGAGTTAATACAACAGCATTTTAAAACACTGTTACCAAATTCCCCAATTAAGAAACACGACATTCTAAATTTCTTAAAACTGATTTCGGTTCCTGAATTTCTGGATGAAATTTTACACTTACAGACCCCTATTACTAAAATAGAAATTTTGAGGGCCATTATGACTCTTAATAACAATACTTCACCAGGTCTAGATGGTATTCCACATTTATTTTACAAAATTTTTTGTCAACAAATTGCGGATAGTCTGGTTTTGGTTTCTGCATACTGGTTTAATTCTGATACATTACACCCTTCCTTTGCGGAAGGTTTACTAGTATATCTTTTTAAAAAAGGGGATAGATCCTGCATTAGTAATTGGAGCTCTATTGTTTTATTAAACACCGATTATAAAATTCTGGCACATGTTGTGAATGATCATTTAAAATTGTATGCTTCCCTTGTGATTTTGTCACACCAATATTGTGGGTTCTCCGATAGGAGAATACAGCATGCCTTTTAATGACTGTCAGGGATGTGATAGATCATTGTAATGAGTTAGGTTTAGCGGGATGTGTGGTTGCAGTAGATCAGGAAAAGGCTTTCGATAGGGTTTATCATCCCTATTTGTTTGCAGCTTTAGAAACATATAAAGTACCTGTGATCTTTCTTAAGGTTCATAGGTTCATAGGAAAATACGAACTCAGGAGGCAAAAAAAAAATGCCCTTAATGAGCTTGCCACCAAACTTGGTGGAGTAATCCTAATACATATATGCTGTTTTTTTACTTCCCATATAGTTATCTAACTGTTTTTTAAAGGATTCAATATTAACACTCTCCACCACTTTCCTTGGCAAGGCATTCCACTGTATTACAACCCTTTGTGAAAACCATTTAGCCCTTTTTTGTGTTTTACAATTCACCCCTCTTAGTTTATGGCTATGTGATCTTGTTTGTGTCTCAGAGTTATTCCTTATTAAACCTAGAGTTTCAAATAGACACTGGTCATTAATTGCCTTATGTATTGTGCATAAATCTCCTCATGTTTGTCTATATTGTAGAGAAAAAAGATCTAGCTGTTGTAATCTCAATTTATATTGATAGGATCCCAAGCTTCTAATTTTTTTAGTTATTTTCCTTTGTACCCCTTCAATTAATTTTTTACCCTTTTTTGTAGTTGGTCCACAGAAGGACGAACAGTATTCTAATTGAGTCCTAACCATACTAGTATAATGTGGTAGGATTGCTTTTTGGTCTCTACTCTTTATATGTTTAAGAATACATCCCACAATTTGATGACACTTTTTAACTTTAACCAAAGTATGATTATCAAAGGTTAAGTTGTTGTCAACAAAAAAAAACAAATCCTTCTCAGTTGTGGTTTCTACAAGCAAAACATTGTTAATTTTGTAGTTAAACTTTTGGTTATTGTATCCAAAGTGCATAACCTTGCACTTTTGTTCATTAAAGCACATCTTATTTTTAATTGCCCAGGTACAGATGTCATTTAATTCTTCCTGGAACTGGATTGCATCTTGTGTGTTGTTAACTATACAGCCAAGCTTACAATCATCTGCATACTTGGCCATCCAGACCTTATTTGATGGTTGCATTGTTGATATTAATAAATTGAACAAAGCAGGGGCCAAAACCGATCCCTGTGGAACTCCACTACCCACCTCGACCCATGGAGATAAATGTCCTCTAACAACAACTCTCTGATATCTGTTTTGTAACCACGATTTTACCCAGTTAATTATGTTAGGGTGAAAGCCTGATGTACACATATAGTCTATTATTACCTGATGTGAGACTTTATCAAAAGCTTAGAAAAGTCTAGTAGGACAACATCCAGCGATAACCCCAAGTCAAGAGATGCACTCACATTCTCATAAAAATTTAACAAGTTTGTCATACATGATCTACCCTGAGTAAACCCATGTCGACTTATATCCTGTAAGTTAGTGTTAGAAATGTGTGCCTCAATTCTGGTTAATAAAGTTCTTTCAAATAATTTACCAATAACTGATGTGAGACTAATTGGTCTGCAATTAGATGCCAATTGTTTATTTCCAGATTTATGTATAGGAGTAACTATAGCTTTATTCCATATTTGAATTGTTTTACCTTGAGTAAGAGATGTATTAAACAACATGGACAGGGGTCCACTTATAGCATTAGCAATTTATTTTAGGAATCTGGAATATATGTTATCTGGTCCTGGTGAAGATTGAGTTTTGAGTATTTGAAGTAAAGTTCTAACCTCAGTCTCAGTTATTGGTGGTATATACTCGTTGTTGTCCTGCTTCAAGGTTATTGATAATGTATCATCTGAAGTAAACATACTAGCAAAATAATTGTTAAATTCAATTGCCGTTTCAGATTCATCATTAGTAGGACCCTTATTATTAACAAGTAGTCCAACTGTTGAACTATTTTTTCTAAGAGAGACAATATAATTATAGAATGTTTTATAGTTCTCCTTAGTTTTAGATGCTAATTTTACTTCAAAATTACTCTTAGCTTTTCTAACGTAGTGTTTAACTTTTTTGTTTTTTCCTTATACGCACTCCAGGTACTAGGGGAAGGTTTTTTTTTTTTTTATATTTCTTATAGTAGGCCTTTTTTTATTTATAGCCTTGTTTATGTTTTTGTTCCACCAAAGGGGAATTCTCCTTCCTTTATGTATTTAGGTCTATTTGGTACCCATGTATTCAAGCAATAGTTAATTTTATCACTTATATTTTCCCAAATTTGGCCTAATTCGAGATCTTTAAGTTTGTTTTCCCAGTCCCAGGCATTTAGGTATCTCAATATCTCACTATAGTCAGCTTTATTAAAGTCTTTTATTATGGTCACACCATTTTTGATGTTATTACATAGGTTTAATTTTACTGATACCATATTATGGTCACTATCTCCAAGTGGTGTTTTGATAATCGGTATAGTCATTCTATCCTCTGCATTAGTTAATATAATATCAAGTATGTTGTTCTGTCGAGTACCTTTAGTCACAATTTGGGTTAAGTTTTGTTCAATAGTAAACTCAATAAATGCTTTTTCTACATATCCATGTCCTTCCAAATTAGACCAATTTATTTTTGGAAAATTAAATCTCCCATTGATATATAATTGTGTAATGTTTCTGTCTTATTTAAGGTTGAAAGTAATTCTATGTCTTCAGTCAGAGTTAAACTATGGGGTCTATAACACAGAGCTACCACTAGTGATTCAGTTTGTAGTTTTAATTGAACCCAGATGACTTCTGTTTTGTCTCCTAGTACCTCAATTTGGGTTATACTGTGGGCTGTATAGTTGTTTGAAATATACAATGAGACTCCCCCACCTCTGGAGTTACTTCTATTTTTATAAAACTTATTGTAACCCTGTATTTCTGTATTCCAATCCTGGTCAGAAACCATGTTTCTGTAACTCCGCAAATGGTTACATTTTCTTTTTTGAGGATATGTTCTAATTCCTCAATTTTTTTTATGAGACTACATGCATTAACTAATAGAATAGTAATAAATCCAGTATCTTTATTTTTTGGTTTTTCATGGGATTCCTATTTTTTTGAGATCTTGCTATTATTTTTAGTGTCTCTAACTAATTTTACAGGCGCTATGCCAATTTCAGGAGGGCATAGAATAAATTTCCCTTCCCCCAAGTAAGTTAGTTTAAAGTATTGGTAATAAAGTCTGTTATATGTTTTGCCAATAAATGATTTCCCCTCCTACTTAAATGTAGGCCATCCCATGAATAAAGTTCTTCGTGGTTGTTAAATTCTTCCCAATGTGTAATGCATGTTATTTCCTGTCTCAGTGACCATTTTCTCATCCAGTTGTTTATATTTCTAATCTTTAAAGTATGAAAATAGGATGCTTTGGGAATTGGTAGGATTTCAGAAAGTACAGGAACACAGCCTAAGTCTAAAAGCTTATTTATAAGTACAACAAAGTCCTTTTTTATACTCTCTTCCGAATCTCTAAAGATATTGTTTGCTCCAAGATGTATAATAACAATGGGGTTTGACCCGACATTACTTAATATATTTTCTAACATAATGACTATATCCATTATTTTCACTCCACCAAAGCTTGATAAGACTCTTGAGCTCTTATCAGGATTACACACTGCTCTATCAAGATATTTGATCATCGAGTCACCCAGAACTACTATATCTCGATTAGTAATTTCAATAGGTTGGGATATTGTTGGAGGAATGTTAACTTCAGTATCTATAGGATCGATAGAGGTATTTGGTCCATGAACTGCAGAGTCATGGTTATCAGTAGATAAGGCATCATAACTATTATATAGAGGGAGATGAAAAGTATCAGCTTTTCTTCCTTTTTTTGAGACCTGAGAATTTTGTACTGTAAACCATTCCTCATTTAAATGTGAAGTAAAAGCCACTTCTCTGGTCCTTTTTTTTTTTTGTAAACTTCATTGTGGGAGATGCTACAGTTTCTAGTTGATCTTTTGTCTGAATGTCTCCAGGTTGCAATATAGTGCATGTTATATCCAGTACTTTACAAGAATCAGTAATTGTTACGTTTTGTCCCTCTATAAACCTTGGGGCCATTTGTTTTTGACTTGTTTCTAAGTATTCAAGTCACTCGTTAAATAAGCTAATTTCTTTAAGTAGTTCTATGTTTTGCAAACACTTATTACATGTAAATAAGTCTTTTGGGACTAACTCCATAATAAGGAACATGTTGCAATTTGAGCATTTAACTCCCAAATTACCTTCCAAAGTCATAATGGTGTCCATGATAGTCTAATAATATTGTTTTCTACTTTAGTAGTATACGTTAAACTCTGTTAAGACCTTTAATTTTACAATTAGTAACACAGTGTTTAAACACTTACTCGATTGCACAAAGACAGCGGTTTTTGGTTTTCAGTCCTAGTACACCCGGTACATGTGAACATGAAAACACGTGCTGACGCGCGTGTCTTTGCGTGCGGATGGGCGGGGCCCTACTTGTGCTTGCCCCGCTCGCAGAGGGGCTGAATTTAAAGTGCCAAACCTGGAAATACGCTCAGAAGACGAGCGTTAGTACATTCCAGTAAATTAAAATTATGTAGTGTACTTTAAAAAACAAATATAGACTGGTTCAGTACCACTCATGCGTGGATTTGGTTAAATCCCCTGATCTGTGTTCCCCAGTATGAAAAACAGAACAAGTATAGTGCTAGTTGCAGTTTTGTCCCTTGCTTTCACAAGTTCACCCCACAACTACTCCACCTGCAAATGTTAATTTAGCAGGGCTCCAGTGTATAATAAAATGCAGAGGCAAAATGCAAGCAACAGTTCGGTTTATACAGAGAACATCGACCGCTGTGAAAACAGCAGATCAGCCCTTGGCTACATGTAAAACCTTAAATGACTTAAGCTATCATATTCCTTTTTTTCTATTCAGACATCTCTGAATGGATTTATTGGGCAGGGCTTTGATATTCAGCTGGGGGTACATCAGGAGTGTCCCTTAAGCCCACTCATATATTTTTTCATTGGATCCTTTGTTGAGGCACATTGAGTTGCACTTTCTATGGGAAGGTTTGTCAGGGATGGGGATTCCAAAACATCTTCATGTTCAGGCATATGCAGATGATATTTGTGGTTTCTTTTTACATAAAAATCAGATTTTTTCTTTACAAGAACTGCATAGATATCAGTTAGTGTCAAATGCTAAACTTAATTTTACTAAAAGCAAAGGGCTTTTTATAGGGACTGCTTTAGATCCTCCTGGTGAGATAGAGGGAATAACTGTAATCTATGAGCCAGTAACAATTCTAGGAATAGTTTTTAGGCCCCAAAACCTTGCAGAGGCCAGCTGGGAGTTGGCATTGCATAAAGCTGAATTGAAGGTACACAGATGGAAGCAGTAGAGACTTACTAAACTTAAGAGGATTTTGATTCTTAAGAAATTTATTTTATCACTATTGCATTATGTGGCTATGATAAACATTGTTCCTGCCCAATTTGAAACCAGAATTTATAGCCTTTGTTTTCAGATATTGTGGGGTAATAAACTTAATCCGATTAAACTGTGTTATACCTACCTAGGGGTTAAGGAGGGGGGTTTAGGGATAATTGAACCTGTGGTATTTTTATATTTATTATTTCAAACATACAGTTTGCAGTGCTCTTGTCCAGTCTGAGATGGTGCATAATGTCTGGCTGAGAAAATCTTTAAATAAATATCTCATGGTTTGGACCACTGTAGCTCCTAAATTACATCCTCACATTCACATCCCCCCTTATTTTAAATCAGCTGCTCAGAAACTGTACAAATGGAGGGTTATGACAATTGACATTCAAGCGCAGTCCGCTAAGCTGTTATATCAGGCTATCCTTGCCAGAACATACCCATTAGAACCCTGTTTTAAGAACTGTCCCTCTGTGGATAATGGTCTGATTCTCAGACAACTCACTCTTCCTAGGATTCCTCGTAAAATGTGGGAGAATCTTTGACTTACTGTATATGGTCGACTGAACTTAAAAGGTAAAGCCAAGCATAAAATAGTTGAGGAAAGAAATTGCCCATATATGGATTGTAATGCAGTGACAGGAACCATGGAGCATTTTATTTAGAGTGTTCTTATGGCACAGCTTTATGGGATTTTCTGGCTGTTAAATGGAAGATGGGTTGGCTACGATATCTAACTTGAGACATTTTGGTTATAGGAAAATATGGTGCAGGTTTGGCACATTATCATTATGACACTTTATTGGTTTTCCTTTGTTGTATTAGATTTTATATATGACAAGCAAGATGTCAGTGGGTATTGCACCAAAGGAAGATGTCATATGACTGCCTTAGTCTTCTAGTTTCAAATGAATTACTGAATGTGTATAGGATGGATTGCTCATTGTATTCCTCACAACAGGCATTATATTGGTGTGGGGGGTTTACTTATTTTATTAAATATAAATGAAGGAAGCTAGGTCCTTCCTGGGGCATGTTTAATTGACCTATTTTTCTTACAACAGTACTTATCCTGGTGAGTCACTTTGATGTTTCAAGTTCATGCTTATGATTTCTACATTTTCAATGTATTTGTTAGAAATATGTTTTTTTCACTAAAATCTCCCCTGCTCACAGGTAGGTGTACCCTTGCCAGCCATTTGCTAAAATGGCTGACATCCAAGATAGCGGAAGAGAGGTGGATGAAGGACCTAGCAGGGCTGAACTAGGCAGCCAATCTCAGTGGGACCTGATGTAAAGGAATCTAAAGCTGGAAATAATAATTTTGTTGCAGAAAACATCTCTAACCCTCCTATGGCTCCTCTTACTCAGGACAGAAGAGATATGCAAGGTACTGTATCTAATCCTACACGTGTATCTTCACCTGAACTATCACAAAAGAGTTTACAAGTCTTTAATATGCACAAGGATTTTATGAAACAATTGATGCAAGAAGAAAATGCTTTAAATATTGATATACCAGACTCCACCTATCCTGCAACTGCAGGACACACTGCTGATACTGTGCCTTCTCCTCGCATCACTGATGTAAGTTTTATTTCTGAGAGTTCTCAGTGACTTGCCTCATTGCACCTTAGGCAGACGAACAGAGACCAGAATGACTTTTCCACCACTTTGTCCCCCGAAGCAGCACTAAAAGCAACCAGCTGGCAGAGACCTACTGAGAAATATCCCTGGTCTTCACTGGGACCTGTCAGCACTGCAGAGATAATCTCTGTGGCACAAACATTTAAGCAAATTCCTCACCCAGCGGCAACTTCCTTGCAGCAACCCTCTGCAGCTCCTGGGAGCATTTCTGCCTTGCACACAACAAACAAAGGCAACTTTCACCCACAACAGAATTCTCTTTCTAAGGGCACCAACAATGCACAATTGGACTCTTCTTCCTCCGAGGATGAATTACCTCCTGCTACTTCACTGAGAGACTCATTCCCCCAAACAGGTACGGGGAACACGGACAAACTTTTCAAACTGAGTGACTTATTTACAGCTGTGGGACAGCCTGCTTAGTGACACAATGCTGTAAGGCTGAAATATTTAAGAGATGTGTCCACTGCTCCAAATAGGAAAACAGTTCTCCACAATATGTTCAAAGATATGTTAGGCATTAGCCCATCTGAGCTTTTTGCATTTATTCATGTTCATGTGGAACTCACTTATGATGTTAGTTTCAAAACTGTGACAACATTGGAGGCATTTTGGACGATGTAAGAGCTAATGAAAAAATCTCCTTTGTTGGCCTCCTTTCTTCTCATTCCTCTCACTAAGCCTGAAGTAAAATTTATTACACTATTGTTCAGAAGTGAAGGGGTTATCATTGCTGACATGCAATACTGGTTACGTCAGAGGTGTGAGATTTTAGATACCCCTGGCCAATTTTGGATGATGACTTTGTATGGACTGGAGGGTGGAAAATTGAAGTCCAGCTGTGTTAGAATGAAAAAGACATTGTACATCTCCCTAGCAGTTTCTATACTGGGAGGAATAAGGGCATCTATTTCTATCCTGGCAGCCCTGAACTTGCCATAAGTGCTGGTCTAGGACTCACCTTAGTTATTCTTGTGACAAACCTCACTGTACTTTATGTTTGGCGTAAGGGCACGTTAGTCTTGGTTGCCCTAACCCCCTACTCTGTAATCTTTGTTATGAGCAGGGCCATTCTTATCAGCAATGCCCATGGGCAGACCACAATAGATTAGATCAGCCCCCACAGGATCAGGTTACTCTAATCTCGGACTCTCAGTCACAGGCCCTTAAGTGTAGAGAAGAGGTAGCCTCCCTAACAGTAACCCCTCCAGTCCCACAAGAACCAAAGATACCTGGCACCTCCACATCTGAACCTGCAGTCCTACCCCCCTCCCTTCCTCTCCTTTAGCATCTATGGAAACAGATCAGGATGATGTCCCTGCTTGTAATGAAGTAACTCCCAGATCAGAAGATGTCTTAGACACAGCTTCAGACCATGGTCTTATGCAACCCCCACCCCCCCAGCTCAGGGATTCACTCCTGTGAAGAGCTCTAGGAGAGGGAAAGGGAAGAGGAAATCTGATGCTCATACTCCTAGAAAGACAATCTTAACCAGGAATAAATTTCAGGCTTTAGCAAAAAAGCACAAATAATGGGGGGGGGGGGGATACTGATTAAGAAAAAGATGACGAATCTGATTCCTCCAGGGCGTCTTGTTCTAAAATGGAGGTTCCCTTTGAAGGGCAGGGCAAAACTGCCAATGCTGAGAAGCGACTCCCTCCAAAAAGGTAATTTATTCCTTCTTTCCATTCTCTCTTCTCTGCCTAAACCCTTATGCATACTGCTACTAAAATAAGGTGTCTCACTTTAAACATATGCAGTATGAAGTCCTTTTGAAAACAACTTACCACCATGCAATTTTTAGCTGATCTGCCTCATATCTATTTACTGGAGGATACCAGAATGAAAACAAGGCATGAAATCAATCAAGTGAAAATGAAATGGTCAAGAGGCTCTTCATTCTGGGCTCATGGTGTGAATTTACGATGGGTTAGGCATTCTTTTCTCTGGATATAATTTCTATGTAACAAAAGTCCTTGACATTCTCCCTGGGTGAGCTTTGTTGCTTGATTGTCTTTTCAGGCAATTAAAACTAAGAATTATCAATGTGTATGCCCCTCAAAGCATTGCTGCCAGATCAGAGCTTTTTTTATTTAATTCAACCTTATTTACACACTTCCAGACAGGTGATTTTGGGAGAAGACTTTAACTGTGGTTTATCCCTGACTGACAAAGAGGGTACAACAAAAAAAATGTCTGGGGACTCTGCTGCACTCAATAAAATTTTAGCTACTGCTAAAATGAAAGATGGATTTTGTGCAATACACCCAAAGGGACAACAAACTTATTATAGGGGCACACATGCCACAAGAATCAATTAATTTTTTTTATCTGACGATGTTACTGTGTCTCATGGGGCAGTTACCTTTGTGAGACCTCTGATCATATGGCGATCTCCTTAACCTGCTTTCCTGCAGGGGGAACTCTGCCTTACACCCCCACCATCAGATGGAAATTAAATAACACTTTATTAACTGACCCTGCTATAGCTGCAGCATGTCTAGAACTCCTAAGGGCCTGGTACACTGTTCTTGATGCCTATCCCTCTCCCTTAAGCTGGTGGGAGGATACAAAATTAGATTTAAAGAAATTTCTTCAAAGTAAGGCTATGTCTAAAACTTTATCAGCATACCTTACATATTCCAAATTAAGGGAAAAATTGCAAGACCTTATCTCATCTTCATATGAAAATCAGGTAAACAATGCTCAGGCCATCAAAAATGTCAAAACTCAAATGGAGTCCTATCAATACAAAAGGTCCATGTCTCTAAAAATGGAAGCACATAGTGGCACTCAGAATTCTAAACTCTCTTTGGAGTTATTTAAGGGATGCTCAGAGTAGCAGCCACTCCTATAGAAAGCTTAATGGACCCAGACACAAATATTCATTGTACTGCACTATCTCATTTAAAAAAGTGGCACAGAAATATTTAGAGCATATGTTTGGGGAAGCATCACCCACTAAGAGGCCTTATGACTTCCTCACTGATATCATCATACCAAATATCCCCCAGGAGCAAGTGTCTTCTCTTACTGCTGCAATCTCTGTATCAGAAACCAGACAGGCTATTTCCCATCAAAAGAAACTTACTTCTCTGGGGCAGGATGGCCTTACAACTGAGTTCTACCAGCAGTTGTATAGAAATATTTTGTCTTAGTTTGACAATAGCATTTGATAATTTATTATTTTAACATTTAATTCCAAAACATTTTTCTGATGCTATCATGATTTTATTATTTAAAAAAGGAGATAGATCAGATATAAGAAACTGGAGACCACTTACAGTAGCTTGCTTAATGTAGATTATAAAATCTTGGCATCTACTTTAGTGAATAGACTACTTGCAGTGGCCCCCCTTCTCCTCACTGAGTGACAAACATATGCTGTCCCACTTAGGTCAATAAATCAAAACCTATCCTTATTAAGAGATATTGCATATTCTTCATTGATAGCAAATTCTCCCATGCTATTTTTTTTAGATCAGCAGAAAGCATTTGATCTGGTTAACCATAATTATTTATTTCAGGTCTTGCAACATTACCACATTCGACACACATTTATTCTTTGGGTTAAACTGTTATACCATACTGCCTGGATTACCCCTCATATAAATAATTCCCCTTGGCCTCCCTTTTTTAGGGCAAAAAGGGGCATGCCAAAGCTGCCCTCTAAGTCCCATACTTTATGCATTTCAAATTGATCCCTTGTTGTGGAAGATTTTACAGCATCCCAGAATTCCTCGTATACTTTTATCTAGAGGGGTGTCACTGCCAGCTATTACAGCTTATGCAGATGATTTATGTATCTGCACTACCCTCTCTCTCAGAGACTCTGACCTGACAGCAATCATTACTAATTTTGAAAACCAGTTTGGGTCAAAACTAAAAAAACAAAAACTTGAAGCACCCATTCTGGATAGTATGTATTCTTATAACAAAGCTACAATCTAGAGAAATAATGCTGTTAAACAAATTATGTAAAAAATAATGATTTATTTCATTACAAAAACATAATTTAGAGCTTTTTAAAATATAATACAAGGTACAATTTATGTGTGCATGGTAAATGGCAAGACAATTTAGCAGCAATCAAAAAAACAGCAAAGCAGCATAGCAACAGGAACAGCAAACGCTGCATATAGACACAAAGCATGAAGGAACAGCATTTCACACAGCTCACAGCATAGCCCCTAAGGAGAAAAAAAACCTTACATTTCGCTACATCTGGGGGAGCTTCATCAGTGGTTAAAGAGCCACGAATCTGCTCCTTATTTATAGTGTGATCAATGAATAAAGCAATAATGCCTTCTATTCAGAAAACGCACTAAATCTCGTGCTGAATAATAAATAAGTAAATTTAACATAGTGATCCAACAACACTAACATACTTTAGCACCCTAAATTAATCAATCTATGTTTAAATAATAAATTACAACAACAAGGGAAATTGAAAACAGTCACATCTCTAACATTTTCAAACAACCTATACAAGTGGAAATTTATTTATCCTTTCATAATGAGCTTCTGTACATGAAAGGAACATTTCTTTATGTAAATCTTAAATAATTAACACCATCATATGTTTCTAAATACATTATCCAACCATGGTTAATTCGCCTGCATCAAATTTAATTTAAGCAGTCCAAAGATTTATCAATGATCTACTGGAAATAAATGTTATGTCATTTTTAACTATTTTAATTAACAGTTCATTTCATACACAATCATCTTTGTTTTTGGATTTAAACATCTTTTCTTCTCATGTCCACTTTTTATTTCTGATGCAGCAGTAGATCAAAAACCCATATTGAGGAAATGCTACCAAGAAAAAAAGGGGAAATGTAATTATTCATAAATTTCAACCCATACAAATTTTCATTGCAACTTCCATTAAATATAAAATGTATTTTAACTTTATCTGTTTATCTCATATACATATGCCCATACAAATCAACATCTTTTATATTCATATATTACTACATCCAAGTTATAAATAATGTACTTATTCAACTGAATCATTTAACCCCAGAGGGTGACATGCCCAAGTTTTAAAACTAAATTATAATGAAAGCTCAGTTCTATATTTACCACCGGAAAAGGCACCAGTACAGTCTGGCCTGTTTGCTGGGATATCTGTGGCTACTGGACCTACTAAAATATTAGGGCTCTTTTTAGGCAGTAATGATGACTCCTCCTATAATTGGACATTTGCTATTGAGAAAGCTAACAGAATAGTATTTTCTTGGAAAGGCCGATCCATCTCCAAAAGGAAAAGAGTATACTTTATAAAAACTCTTATCCTACCTCAATTTTTATCGTTGCTTCTATCTTCCCATTGCATTTGGCACTAGAAGCTAAAGTTTATAATGTGTTTTCCATGGCTTCTGGGGCAGCAGGTTAAATCTTGTCAAAAGGCTGTATACCTACCCGGACTATTGCGTTGGGGAGTGAGGATGATAAATCCCATAGTTTTTTTTTCACACTTCATCTTTTTGCATGGCATATTGCACATTTTACATGCCTCTCCATCATTCTGGTATTCTATAGCCAAACATTCAACCACTCCTTTGGTTTTGGTATGGAATCGAGCACCCTTTGAACTTCCCAGAAATTTTTGGAAATTTGTTACCTTAATTTATTTGATACCTGCATTTTTCAAAATATGCCAATGGCATATTTCCCCTAGCAAGTTACTTACATCAACCAGAAAACAAATGTTTCATTATGTATTAGACAATAATTATTCTGAGAACTGCTTGATTCAGGATTTACAAGGAAACAGTGTAGACTCCAACCTCATTTTTCAGTAGCTTACTGACCATAGAATTTTCTTGAGACTCTGGGATGTTACATGGTTATCGTGCCATGGGTGCCTTGGTGTCTGGGGTAACCACAAATATAAATCCATAGAGGACAGAATGTGACCTCGAAGCACTTGTTCTGGGATTCTTGAGACAATGTATCAATTTTTTATAGAATGTCCATACAGTGCATCCCTATGGACTTTACTACTGCATAAATGGAAGGAAAAGCATTTAATTCCCCTACTTTATGAAGTCTTAGTTTATGGTGTCTTCAATTCTAATTTATCCTCGTATCACCCTAGCACTTTAAGACTTATATTTGCCTGTTGTAGGTTCTATTTATGGCATGCACGCTGTGCATTCTTGTTACTGTAAGAATCTTATACTGCAGAACAAGTTTTTGGTTCAAACTCAATCACAATTACAAGCCATTTATTATTATCTTGAAGAAATTAAATTTTCAAAAATTGTACATAGAAGGTATTGGAAGAATTGTAGGTGGATCATAACTTAGTAAAAAATTTTTCAGGGATTTTAGGATTAATGAGTTTAATTTTGTGTTGCGAGTATAGAGTTATATATACCATTTATGCTCTTTTTTCAAATATTCTGCTATAATGCACTGTAAATATGATTATATATGGGAAATCAGTTTTGTTATAACCATGCATGCTGGGAAAATTTTAATTTTCTTTATTTTTATGTTTTTAGAGATGAAATATTGTTTTGTTTGTACATTACTTTTCTATTCAATAAAAAAAAATTCCCTACTCTTTTCGAGAAGTGCCAAGGGATCTTTAACATCCACCTGAACTACCACCAGAAGAGGCAGATGTGACCTCAGTTTAACATCTCATCTGAAAGATGGCACCTCAGGAGTGCAGCACCTCCCTCATGCTGCACTGCAGTGTCAATATTGGGATATTAACCCAAGTGCCTGGTGTGGGGATAGAACCCACAGCCTTCTGATCTCCCAATGGTAGCATAATGTGGTTATGTCACTGTTAATCCATTTCTGTCAGTAGACATGACATATACCATTTGTCATACATCACAAGTAATAACGTGGGGCGTCTCACTTGATGAATCCCTCACCTATGATGCCCATATCACCTCCACCTGTAAGGCTGTAAATGCCAAACTGGGCTTAGCCTACAAAACAAGCTATATTCTTACCCCCACTGCTAGGACTGCCATTGCTAGAGGAATCCTACTTCCATCACTTTCTTACGGATCCGTAATCTATACAAATATGTCTAAAGCTAATCTTCATAGGTGGGACACTACCTACAACAATATATGCCACTACGCCTCTGCTTCCACCAGACTATAACATCACTGCTTGCTGTACTCTGACCTAAATTGGCCTTCTCCTATTGCACAACATCTCCTCTCTCTTGGGAACCTTCTGGACAGTGTCCTTTGATCTAGTATGCCCACCTACCTAGCCTCCCTGCTGACCCCTCAGCCCATCTCCTATAGTCTCTGATCTACTAACCTTTTCTTGATTTGCATTCCCAGATGTAGAACTACCAAAGGGAAATCAGGCTTCTTGCACGTAGGTCCCTCCTATTGGAACTCGCTGCCCCTAGATGTCCACCTTGCACCTAATCATGCCACGTTTAAGAAAAGGTACCGCTCCCTCCTTACTACTTGTGCTCAATGTACTTGCTTCAACCCTCCATAGATCTTGATTTACTCTGCCCTGGCTGCCCTTGGTATCACCTTCTATGGTGTGAGATGGTACCCTGCTCCCTCAGCCTCCCTTAAACCTATCCCAATTTTACCTCTCTCCCTGTCGCCTTCCAAATTAACACCCTTTCACTTTCAGTATGATGTAATGATGCCTCCGTTGGTATATTTCTTCTTTCTGTACCTCATATTTTGTGATATTACTATGATAATCTACACATGGGCATATATCTCCAATTGTATAATTTTTACACTGTTCATGCCTTGTACCTTTATTTATCTTAACTTTGTCTCACTTTATGTTTGCTATGTATTGCACATCTCCTGACACTGTATTCTATGTAACTGTATCTCTCTGTGTTGTTGACCTCCCAGGGCATGCCTGAAAATAGTCACTTTCGTGTCTAGTGCACCTACTCGGTTATCAAAAAATAAATAAATAAATAAATAATCAATCAACATATGTGTCTGAGAGGCAGTATAGGGCAGTGGTTTAAGGCTCTGAGCTACAAACCTGGATACCTTGGTTTGAATCCCACAGCCCTCAACTTGCATACTGTGTGACTGTGAGTAAGTCACTTAATTTCCTTGTTCTCCCAAGTCACACCTGGAAATAAACTTCAGCTTAGGTTGCCTATCCTTGTTAAACAATGTCTCCTTACCTTCCCTTCTGTTGGCAATCATATTTTATTTATTTATGTATTCATTTAATTTTGGCAACTGGGTAGGCCCACTGAGACCAGGTGGTCCCTTTTTCAGGGGCGATCTGGGGTTAATTACAGAGAAACATAGAGCAGTAACACATCCATAATACAATTAGGGATCAACAACAATTCATCATACAGGGGTATACAGCATTATTAGTCCACATATTACTTAAGGTGACACAAGACAATTTACAGAGCAATGGATAGGATATGGTACTGATCCTCGACAATGTAAGTAAGGAAAGCATGACAAGAGAGCATAGAAAAAACGATGCATTTTATTTTTCTGTACCAATGTGTTGGCTAAGTTGGGTTGTTTTTAATAGTGCACAAAGCACAAGGTTCTGCTATTACATTAGCAACAGATAACTCAGCATATTCATGTCATCAGCAAATACTCAAAAACAGGGGAACAACACTTGACACATTTCTTTATTCTGACTACAAATGGAATGATTTCTTACATTGACTTTCTCTCATTGCTTGAATACCATTTATGTTACTCAATAAGGTAACTTATACTGTGGATAGTTCACTCCTGTCATCTATACAAGTAGGTCTTAGTGAAGAAGATAGGATACACATAAAGGGAACCCATGGGCCATGGGGAAATTATGAAGGAAAGGTTAACATGGGATGGGGGCCAGGGTCAATATAACTGTTCATGTTTGCAGGTAGAAAATGCTGTGAGTAAGGCTGACTGTCATTGCAAACTATTTATAATCTTGGTATCCAGTATATTTATTGGACGGGAACTTTTCTCAGATTTTCCAAACCACATAAGCTAGAAGTATTTTTCTGTTCCTCTATCCCAACTTCTGCCAAATCCAGTGGGTGAATCTTCTGTATTCCATATGCATAAAAAGCCTGCAAGGAACACAACACAATTAACAAAGTTGGTTCTTCTGATATATAAAGGACAGTACAGATGCAGTACCTATGCTAAATTAGGAAAAACAACTGTTTTCAATGTCATCACTGTGTCATAGACAACTGAGATGCTATTTATGTCAGCTCCATCCTTTGCAGCAGATGTATGGAATAAGTCTGGACTAATAAATGGTGCAGTGCCACACAATGGAGTAGTCAGTAACCATTCAGAAGACATCCACCCCCTTGAACCACTGTTCTATGTCCAGGTCTTTGGTGTCTGCTGGTCTTCTCCAGCACCAAATGTCCAGCACCTCTACCAACACCCATCCTCATACCACAAACACCAGTTATTTGGTCAGTGGAGGGTGAGTGACACAAACAACCACACACCACCATCTTGCAGAATGTATATGTTCAGAAGACTGCAACTCAGAATTCTGACACTCATGGGACCAAGTTCAGACTTCTGACACACACTTGGCTGACAGCTGCAGTGTCCCAATGCAGGCAATGCTGACAGGGGTAAGGTAGTAGATGTGATGTACCACTACCATACACCTTGTCAGGCACTACAAGACAGGAAAGGATGCAGCTGCTGGATGAGCTGCTCCCATGGTGTGGAGGGCTGGGTTACTAGCAGCTTGGCCGCCATGGACCAGGGTTCTGTTCCTGGTTGTGGCAACTTTTGCTCCACGCCATTCCACCCTGTAACTTTTGTTTTTAACTCTGAGGTCTGCTACCGCTCAGAGTTGGTTATTTTAGTTATTGGAGGGGTGCAGGGGGCTCATGGGGTGAAGCCCCCTGCATTAAATGCAAGTCCCTTGAGGGATCCTGCATTTCAGTCAAAGGGACCTATCGGGACACCGAAACTCAGTCTCTCGAACTTGGTCTTGTTGAGTTTGGGATACTGAGTTTCAAGATTCCATAGGTAATCCCTTGCAGAAGCAGTAAGCACAATGCTTATTTATAAGGCACTGTGACCTAAAAATAAGCAGCGTACTCTCTCATGTTATGCCATGCCGCGGGCAGCCAATGCATGGTGTGATGAGTGCTGTGTTGCTCAACGTCCAATTACCTCAGCTATGATGCCTGGGTGGACAGGGATGGGTGGGGCTAGAGGGGTCGGATGTTTGATGTTTTGGAGGTGAGGTATGTGTGGTTGCCAGTAGATGCCAGGAACCTGTACCACAAACTGCAGTACATGGGGTGGGATTTCTGTTGAATAGTATCTGAATACTCCACAGTGTGTCACTGCACCTGTTACCAGAAAACTGGTAGAAGCTGCTAAAATGGGTATGGGAATCATTATGTGATGCTGGTGGGGATGAATGCAATGCTACAGGTTCCAGTTGCATACCGGTTGGGGGAACTTCACTTCAGTAGGGCATGCCTTGTCAACTGTTGGTGGGTGAACACAGTAATGGCAAGCATACCCTAATGGCGGCTTATTGGGGACAGGGATACTCAGGAGGATGGATGAGTGGACAACAAGGAGAGGTGGTTTCATTAATGGGCATGGGATCAGTCAGGGGAAGGCACTGCTGCACACATGGAAAACATTATTCACACATCGTTTATGGTATTGGGATGGATGGACTGCTGAGCAGCAGTTAAATCGGTTTTAAACATCACACATGGGATCTGCAATTGGGAGGTACCAATGGATGCCAGGGAACTTAACTGTGTATGTGGTGAATGGATGCTGGTAGTGGGGAGGGAGCACTGGACACCAGGGACATTGTGTGCCTTCATCTGGCAAGGGATGGGGTGTGCTGGGACTACTAACACCAGAGAGTGAACCACGTCTTGAATGGGCAATTTGATGGTATAGTACTGTTCTGAATTGCTCAGCCACACTTGCAAATGAGCACATACTGGGCATGCAAATGGGAACTTAATCACTTGCATGACCAATGGGCTCATGTGCATGGGTCCATTTCATACTGAAACTTGAGCTTTCATGCAAGACATTGCAGTGGCATACTTTGGGAGCCACATGCAGTCTGCACAATATGGCTTAGAGCTGTTCCAACATGGCCCTATATTCAGTTGAATAGTGCCATCTAACTATTATGCAGAGTAGTGCATCTTACGGCACCCATGCCATCGCAATCCGGAGTGCAAATGTTTAGACACCTCATGACGCATTTTTGAATATTGGCACCTTCTGCACATAAAATGCCTGTAATGAAAAGTGACCAGCAGTGTGAAACAGTGACATGCATGGCACCATTTTATTCTGTACGTATTCTTCTTGAGGAGTTGCATCTCCTATTGGACCATTATAGTGTATGCATGCATGCGGTGATGATCTCAGGATGCATTTATCTAGACTGTTAGACTGAAATCAAGGGTGATCAGTTATGTACTCCAGGTGTGAAAAGTCTTCAGACTGAATGGTCACTGCAGTGTTGTAGTGACAGCATCTAATCTCCCGTGCTGTTTCATTGGGCCATAGTTTTCACATTCACATCTGCAAGACAAAAGATTACAATGAACCATTAGACAACAGAGGGTAATCACACATTATGGCATTACCACATCATGGCGATATATAACATTATTATTTTTGTGAGGAACATACTGTAGTCCTTTTCAATGTCTTTATTCGCAACATTTAATGAGGGCTGGTGGTATTATAAAGAAATTATATTTTTTTCATGTGATTGATGTACACATTCCAACATGTTTTTCCCTTTTTATATATACTTTTTGCCCTTGTGTCATACCCCCAGTCTATATATTTATTCATGGATTGGATTCCCCACTCATGTCACTAATCTTATTTCTTTCTCGGACTGTAATTTAATTACATCAACAATCAAGAGCGCATAAGCAATTGCAATGGACTAGATAAGCTGGGTAGTGAATATAACTAATCATTTTTATGTTTGCTTGCATGTATGTGCAAGAAACACAAAATAATAATAATAAAACTTTATTTGTATTGTGCCTTTCTTAAACTCAAGGCGCTTTACAATACTTTACAAATACAATAAATAAAACATAATCCATAACAATCTGAGCTCCTAAAATCACAATAATTAATTAAAATAAATCTTTAACCACAAATAGGTCTTCAAGGCCTTTTTAAATTCCTCCATGGACACACACTGACGAAGCGGATGGGGTAGAGAATTCCAGAGGGTCAAAGCAGCATACATAAAGGCAGAGGCACCTGAAGATTTTAAAGAAACCCTCGGAATCTCTAGCAACCCCTCGTCCACCGAGCAGAGAGATTGCTTAGGGCAGTAGGGAACCAAAAGCTCTTTCAAGTAGTCTGGACCCTATCCGTGTAGGACTTTGTAAGTCAAAAGACCAAATTTAAAGGTGATCCGCCACTGAATTGGCAGCCAGTGCAGATCACGCAGCACCGGTGAAATACGACAGGCATGAGCCGTACCCATCAATAACCAGGCCACAGCATTCTGCACCAGCTGCAAGCGGCGGATATCAACCCCAGGAAGCTCTAGATAAAGGGAGTTGCAATAATCAAGGCATGGGGTCACAAAAGCATGGACCAGCGTAGACGGATCAGTGGACGGAACAAGGTGCTTAATCTCGGTGATGTTCTTAAGATGATAAAAGGAAAGTTTGACAACTGCCGACACCTGAGAACGCAGTGTCAGCTCATTGTCAAAGATCACCCCCAAGTTCCACACCTGTTCAGAGGTAAGGAGCTGGACACCTCCCAGAAATAAACCTGAGGGTAAACCAGCTCCCATCCCCTCTACCCTACGACCTGGGTCCACAACCATTGCCTCTGTCTTCTCTGAGTTCAACTTCATCCAGCACTGGATTTCGGTGAGGCAGCTATTAAAGACAGAGAGAGCTCTATCCTGGTCGGGTGCAAAAGATAGGTAGAACTTGCTATAATCTGCATAGCAGTGAAACCTCAACCCACACCTTCTTACAATATCTCTGAGGGGCAGCATATACACTGCAAACAACATGGGGGACAACACCGAGCCCTGGGGGACCCCACATGACAGAGAGACTGGGTGGGAAGAATTTGTCCCCGACACCGCTCTCTGAGTTCTGTCAGTGAGGAAAGATCTAAACCAACTGAGGACTGTACCCGACAGGCCACAGATGAACTCCAAGTGCGCGAGAAGTACCCCATGGTCCACAGTGTGAAAGGCTCATGAGAGATCAAGAAGAACCAGAATGGAATGGTTCTTCTGATCTCTAGCCATCAGGAGATCATTGAGCACTCAAACCAGCGCTGTCTCAGTACTATGCCTCTTTCAAAAACCAGACTGGAGCAGTTCATAGATGCCATGGATGGTTAAATGGTTTTCCAATTGTGCAGCCACTACTTTCTCATTAATCTTCCCAGCAAAGGGAAGATTAGAGATCGGCCTGTAGTTAGCAAGGCAGTCGGGGTCCAAGGAAGCCTTCTTCAGGAGGGGTGTCACCACTGCTTCCTTCAGGGAGCTAGGAAACTCACCCATATCCAAGGAGCACCAGACTATCTGTGCTAGGACTGGGACAATGATGTTAAGACAGCCCTTTATCAGGGAAGTCGGGCCCGGGTCCAAACTACAGCAAGTAGGGTGCATATTTTGGACAATCCTCATGACATCAATGAACTCAGACCAGTCAAAGGAACTCCAGGAGAGACAGGGGGATGTGACCAAACACCGATCTGTAGCTTCTCCCATAGAGAGAGCAGGCTGGAGTGCTGCCCTGATGTCAGCCACCTTATCTGCAAAGAAGCGAGCAAGTTCATCACACTCTATTTGTGAAAAAGCTTTCCAAACCTGGAGACAGGCTGGGTTGCACAGTCTGTCAACAGTTCGAAAAAGCTGAGCTGGTCGGTTCTGAGCAACCGCAATCTCCCCGGACAGGAACTCGGCCTTCTTACGAGAGATTGTGGAATTATAGAGTTGGTAACGTTCTCTCAGTCTAAGGTGGTCAGCATCAAGGGCAGTTCTCTGCCAACAATGCTCTAATCTTTGTCCTTGTCACCACATCTCCCTTAAGGTCCCATCAAACCATGGGGACCGAGGTCAAAGGGGGAGAGGACGAACACAGACAGGAGCTATTTGATTGAATGCCGAGGAGATGGCCCTATTATAGGCCAGCACCAAGGCATCAGGATCATTGCTCACTCCAGAAAACTCCAAAAGGTCAAGCACTGCTGCCAGGCCTGTAGAGCTAATATCTCATGAAGAGTGGTACCTAACCATCTCCACAGGGGTAGGCCTACAAGGGGGTGCAAAAACTGAACCCCACAGTATAGTGATCGTATTGCAGCAGCTTGCTGTAGTAGTGAGTTGTGGAGGTGCGGCAGTGTTGTGGCCAATGGCAGCAGTCTATTTTGGGGCTGGTCTCTTTGGCATCAATAGAGGAGCATGCTGGCTGACAGCAGTATTGTAGCATGCCACCAACTTGAAATAAACCCACTGCTGCTATCAGGGAGCACCCAGTCATTTAACAATCAGCTGTTTTTTGTTGCTGGGGTGGTCCCTGATTCCAGCGGTGAATCACAGCTTGCCTTGTCTGGTGTCCCATTTCAATAAACATGGTAGCAGCTGTCACTGGCTGCCTCTCACAGTCTCCATGAAAGCTGATGTGGGTGCCCAATCCTCCTGTCAGCATGCCCCCTCACCAGTTCATTTGCAGATGGGGTAGCCCAATCCCAGTGAGCATATAGTCCCCCCCATTTGTTGTGTACTGAAGGGGGTGCCCAGTCCCCCTTGGCTCATGCACCCCCCAAACTCTCTGTATGTGTCAATGGGGTGCCCAATCCCCTTCGACTACAGCCCTCCCAACACACAGACAGATGGCACGCTGGGGTCCCTGTAATAGAAGAAAATCCCATGTTTTTTTTTTTTAACCCTGTAAAAACAGAAAACCATCCCTTGTTGTCTCTGGTGCCCACTCCCCCAACCTGTACCCACCGTCTGCGCACCCGACCTCCCCACACCCTCCTCACCCCATACTTTCCTCTGGAGCCCAGCGTGACGATCTTCAGGGGAGTGGGAACAAGTCTGCACTCTTCAAAGCTGACCACAAAATGAAGAAATGCTGGTAAGCTGTATAATGGCATAAATGGGGGTGGGGGGGTTCAATGTAGGTGTATATCTCAGCCATTTTTGTGAATGTTGGCACCAAAGTTCATCATGGGGTTCTTGGGACCCCATCTCATGAATTCAGTGACTCTCATCTGTTTATTCAGTCCAGAAAGGTGATTTCTCCGTCACTGCACAGAATCACCTTTTGGGACCAATTAACAAAATGACAGTGTCACTGTTCATAAGGTGGGCTCCCAAAAAGCCTATGTTGCAAATTTGGTGAAAAAATTCCAAAAAATTACTGTGTTACTAGATTGCATTGTGCAATTTCCATGCACACTTGCAACTTTGTGAATTCGTAATATATTCACTGCAGATTTTCAGCATTGGCATTTTTTCACACCTCCTTATGAACAGTACAGCTGACATTTTTCACATCCTGGCCAAAATTTGTTTTCGCACTTCCAGTGCACAATAGCATGGTCGCTGTGGGGAAAACAGTGTTCAGACAGATTAAGAAAATCACACTGACACTGTTCATGAGCGGAGGTCCCAAAATGCCTACGTTGAAAATTTGGTGACAAAAGTCCATAAAATGATTATGTTATGAGTGAGCATTGCAGAGTTTCCACACACACTCATAACTTCTAGAATATGTAATATTTTCACTCAAGATTTTCAGCATTGTCAGTTTTGCACACCTCCTCATGAACAGTATAGCTTTCATTTTTCACATCTTGCCTGAAATGTGTTTTTGCACATCTGGCACACAATGGCGCGGTGGCTGTGTAAAATCAAGGTTTGGGATAAATTAAGAAAATCATAGTGACACTGTTCATGAGGAGAGGTTACAAAATGCCTATGTTGAAAATTTGGTGAAATAATTCCACTAAATGACTGTGTTATGAGCGTGCATTGCGCAGTTTCCACGTACGCTCGGAAGTTCGAGCATTTTTTTTTTGCAATATTTGTTTATTGAATTTTGTTGTAATATACATACAAGACATACATACAGACATTTAGACAAATACAGTCTGCATTGATCTGAATACATAACTTATATACAATAGATCCAATACCTTAATCAATCTTAATCTAAATAACAATCAGCAAGTTCTTATTTTATTTTACTATTCCAATATAAATGTAGAAGAAGGACACACACACATCTCTTCTCAGCAGTCAAAAGCCTTTCTATAACTAGAAGGTCTCCATAACCTTGATATTAAATCCATCCCTCCCTCAGCATAAGGTTATCTGCAAATGAGAGGGAGGCTAAGTATGTTTGCCATACCCTTTGGAAAAGTTCCGCCTTATCTTTAATAACATACGTCAAGTGCTCCAAAGTGAGGGCTTTTAATATTAGGGCCTTCCATTGGGGTATAGTAGGTTCCACCGCATTCAACCATGTATTAAGGATACAATGTCTGGCCATGCATAATACCACTCTGAGCCATCTCCTGACAGGTGCTCATTCTGCATCCTCCAATACTTCTATGCCAAACAGTAACAGCAGTGGCTACCCAACATACTGCTGCCAAGTCATGTTTTGGAATTTTACCACTACCTTTCCACAAAAATCCTGTAAGACAGGGAAAGCCCAAAAATAATGGTAGTATGAAGCTAAATTGTTATTACAATGGGGACATACGGGAGATACCACAGGGTTATATTTATGAACAACCAATGGTGGGCGATATAATCTGTGGCAGAACTTATAAGATTCCTTAGACTTATTACACAACAGTATACCCTGATGAAGTTGAATTAGTAGTTTCCAATTCTCTTCTGATATAGGAATCCCTAGGTCTCTCTCCCATAGCAGCTTAGTACTCTGCGTTTTATCTGGGAGCCAAGATTTACCATCTTTAGCTACTCTCCGGATAGTACCTTTAGGGTTTTTTTGGCCTGTTAGTATTAACTGTTCAAGTTGTTACCACATAGAGTCTGGGCTCTGTGCTCTGTTGATAGATCTGACATAAGCTCTAAGTTGTAGATATCGAAAAAAGTGTTGATGTCCCAAGCCAGTTCTAGCCTGTATATTCTCAAAAGAATCTAATCCACTCCTGGTAAATAAATGTTTAAGGTAAAGAATGCCCCTTGTCTCCCATTCCCGATATCCCAAATCTTCTTTACCAGGGAGGAAGAAGTGGTTTCCTCTCAAAGGCAAGAGAAGAGTATCTTCTTGTCCTATCCTTCTCTGTTTAACCATTCCCCTCCAGCTCTCTAAAACTACCTTAACCAGGGGGTAGAGTCAGGTAGGTTGAGGTAGGCCTTCCACCCTCTAACCAACAGATAGATGGAGATCATACCAAGGTAGCCCCTCTCTTCTAAGTCCAACCAGCCAGACTCTATGGGTCTTCCCACCCAGTCTTGTATATATTGACATTGAATAGCCCTGTGATAAACTCCTAGATCTGGAAATTGAAGTCCTCCCTTTTCTATTGGTGCTTTTAACCATGCCAAACTTACCCTAGGCCGCTTACCCCATCATATAAAATCAGAAAAGGCATTTTCTAATCTCTTAACATCAGCCCGTCTAAGCCCCACATGAAACATGTTTAAGTTATAGAGTATCCTTGGTAGGACATTCATCTTGATCAAGTTGATTCTGCCCATCCATGTAATAGGTAGATTCAGCCATCTAGTCAAATCTGCAGTTATTGTGAGCAAGAGTGGGCTGTAATTGAGATTATATAGGGCTCCAATATTCCTTCCAGTTCTAATACCCAGATATGTGAATGTCTCTTGAACAACCTTAAAACCCCAATTTGAACTCTGCAAGCCATTCCCCATGTTCTGACCCCCAACTTTCATCTCCTCTGACTTATCTAAGTTTAACTTATATCCTGAGAACCTAGAAAATTGCTCAATTAAATCTAGTAATACTGGCATAGACTGGTCCGGGTGAGTAACATATAACAACATGTCATCTGCATACAGTGACAGTTTACTCTCTTTGTCCATCTTGCCCCGGACCCCTACAATTCTGGGATGTGCTCGGATAGCTATAGCCAGAGGTTCAAGTACCAATGCGAACAAAAGTGGAGACAAAGGACACCCCTGACGAGTCCCTCGGCTCAATTCAAAGCTATCCGAAAGCTTTCCATTAACTAAAACACTGGCTCTGGGATTTGTGTACATCCGCTGCACCATTCCTACAAACTTGTCACTCAGACCAAACCGGGCCAAAACTTCCATCAGATATGGCCATTCAACTCTGTCAAACACTTTTTCTGTGTCCATCGACAGGATATGTACCTCCTACTGCTTGCAGTGTGCCCTCCACACCACATGCAAAAGGGTTCTCATATTATGATAAGAATACCTATCCTGAATGAACCCAGTTTGGTCTGGGTGAACAAGATCTGGTAGCACTATATCCAACCTACTAGCCAAAATGTTGGCCAATATCTTGAAATCACAGTTCAATAGGGATATCGGCCTAAAGGAGGAGCATACAAGCAGATCCTTCCGTGTTTTTGGAAACAAGCATATTGTTACTTCTCCCCAAGAATGCGGTAGTTCCCCTCCCTCCTCCCTAGCTTCCTTAAACACAGCCTCTAGATGCTCTACTATATGAGTCTGCATAATTTTATAATATTAAGCCGAGAAGCCATCTGGGCCACTAGTTTTCCCTCTCTTGAGGGATGCAATAGCTTTGTGAATTTCTTCTCTCGTTATAGCTGAATTTAGCCACCCTTTCTGCACTTCTGTAAGCTGTGGCAGGTTGATTTTATTCAGAAAGTTCACCATTACATTATCTCCCCCTGCAGCTTGGGACTGATACAGTTTCTGGTAAAATCCCCTGAACCTCTCTCCAGTAGAATTCATATCCTTCTGGAGTAATCCATCCTCCCCTCTGACAGCTTGTATTAGATGTGTTCCTTTTTTTCCTCTTAATAAATTGGCCAGCATAGTGCCCGGCCTGTTTCCCCATTCATAAAAATGCTTCCTAACAAAGAGACAAGTTTTCCTTGCCTCTCCCAAAAGCAGATTATTAAGTGCTTCCCTGGTTCCAGTTAAAAGATGCTGTACATTCACTCCTCCTTCACCTCAAGCAGCTTTCCTCTCTAGCACCTTAAGCCTCTGCTCTAAATTCCTCCTCTGTTCCCGAACTTTATGTTTATGATGGGACACAAAGCTAATAATAGCCCCTCTCATAAACGCTTTTCCTGCATCCCAAAAAATGACCCGAGATGTGGCTGTTTCTGAGTTAGTTTGTACATATAACTTCCATTGCTCTTGCTTATATTCTTTAAAATCCTTGTTGGCTAGAAAATAGTTGGGAAATCTCCACGTTGTCGGAGTATGTCTCTCCCCACCCCACCCATGTGTTAATGTAACCATCGCATGGTCTGAAATATGGATCGGGCTGTGCTTGATACATTGGACTCTGAAATACCAAGTCCTAGGAAGTAAAATGTAGTCCAATCGGGACCAAGTACAATGTGGGTGCAAGAAAAAGGTATATTCTCTAATCGTAGGGTTAGCAGTTCTCCACCCATCAATTAAATCTAGGTCACTCATTCCCACCAACCATTCCCTAATGGCACCTTTCACAGCCCCTCCAGCTTTGGAATGGTCCATAGATGGATTAAACAAGCAGTTCATTCCCCCCCCCCCCACCAATACCAGATTTGGAAACTGCTCAGCAACCAACAAGGCCATTAAGGATCTATTAAAGGCAGGGTCATGTACAGCAGGAGCATATACTGTACGCTCCCAAATGAGACTTTCTCTCCTTGTATTCTTCCAACTTTAAAAATATATCGCTCAGTTTCCCTATCAGTTACAATTTCTGTCCTTCTGGAATGGTAGATTTTTATGCAGGAGAATAGCCACTCCTTGCTTATGAGACTGGAAGGCCACGGAATAACATTCCCCCACCCAATCCCTCTTTAGCTTAGCATGCTCCTTATCTGTGAGATGGGTTCCCTGTAACATAGCAACTTGTGTATTTTGGCACTTTAAAGCTGTAAGTAACATGGTGCATTTAACCGGGGTGGCTATTCCTCTAACATTCCACGAGATGACAGTCAAATCCTTTAGGCTAGCCACGATACAACCTTTTGCATTTCCCCACCCAACAGACCTACATAGGACTCGTCTGGAGTCCTCCCCCCCCACACAACGCTGAATTGGTAATATCTTTGGATCTCACCAGTATTAATGACTCAAATCAACAAAAACAAACAAAAACTAGAACTATGTTCAACCATTCCACACATACCCTTCTCATCCCTGTCCCCCCACCCTCTCCCTCTGCATACCTCCCTCCCTCCCCATTGTAATAGTAACTGCAAAAAGCAGAGATTTTACATCCCCTTCCCTCCATCAAGCAGAACGCATCTCCCCCCAGCCACCACTTCTATTACTGAAACACCAAATGCAACTATCAATACAGGTAATTTTGAAACCCCCATACATTGAAACAGATGTAGGATGCACACGGAAGGGCAGAAAATAAGTATCCCAGAAGATTCCAGTCAATTCTGCCCTCATTGAGCTATAATCAAACATACATCTGGTAGTTTACATAAGAGCATACTAATAATCATAAGGGGGGGACTACCCAAATCCATGAGCTAGGCTGGAACATGCACGAATGGAGGGCACACAGCAAAGACCTAAAGAAGTGCTGCATTCCCCTCCCCTCCAGCCACTCCAGCCATTTTTCCCCATTCCAATCCCTCCCCTCATACCCACAACTTATCCCCTCCCCACATCCCTTTCTTATTAACACCTAAAATACCCTCTCTGAAAGTCCCCCTCCCCCCCAGTTCTCCCAGAAAGCCCAAAAGCTCAGCAGCAACCCATTCAATTGGGCCTACTATAATTAACTCAGCAGTGGAGCCAGCATATGAAGTCCAAAAAAAAATAATCCCCTGAAAAATACATGTGATTCAATTCTGAATTATAAAAATACAAAATGCTGAGCTTCCATTCCGAATCCAGAGTTAGAGTTCCAACCATGTTTTCAGTAAACTTTGGGAGGGAGGTAGAGTTACTAAAGGAAAAGAGAGAAACAAAAAAAAAGGGGTTCTTTGGGGCAGAAAGTTCAGTCTCGAGTTCAATATTGTATTAGCTCCAATATGTCCAAAAAAAAAAAAAACACTCTTTCTTTTCAAATCGGCACTCTTAATCCCAAGATGATTATCACTCAGTCCCAAATCAGATAAAGAGGCAAAGATCATCGGTACCCATACCCTTCCTACTATTGTTCCAACCTTCAGGTTAATCCACCTCACATAACCAGAAAACCAAACACGTCCAGTTCAGCTCAGCCGATTTTCTTTTTAAGATCACTGACAAAGCTTTCAGCCTTGGGCACCTCCCAAAATGAATACACTGCTCCTTCATACATACTCTTGAGGGTGGCCGGTTAAAGCACGTAACATTCAACCTTGGCCTCAGGCAGCAGTGCCATTACCGGACTGAAGGCCCGACAACGCTTTAACAAGCATGCAGAATAATCATGTGAGAGAAATAAGCAATGACCCTCATACTGCATCTCTGTATGCTCCTGGTATGCTTTCAGAATAATTTCACTATCTGGGTAATGGCATTGGTGGAACCTCATGATTATCTGCCATGGAGGCTGGTTTGGTGCAAGATTCAGCATAACAACCCTGTGGGCTCTTTCGAGCTTCAGGTGGCCATTTTCCGGTGATAGACCCAGCAGCTCTGGCAAAACTTTAGCACAAAAGTCCATCATATTCGGTCCCTCCAACCTTTCCGGGAGCCCTCTTAGTTTCAAATTCAAATGACGATGATAGTTCTCTTGGTAATCAAGGAGATCCTTTAGCTTTTCTAGTTCCCGTTGCACTCCCGTAACTTGTTCTGGTAGGGGAGCAGTCATGTCTTCCAGATTCGTAATTCACTGCTTTGCTTCATTCAGCCTTGCAGCATGAGTACCATGCAGGTCAACCAGCTCCTGTAGTTTGCGGTCAAAATTAGTGGTGAGACTTGTCAGTCTAGACTCCAGTGCCTCTAGGACTTGCTGAGTTACCTCGCGGCCCAAGGCACTAATCTCCCCAGCCGAAAGGGATATGCAGCCTGTACCTTCTCCCTGCAGGGCCGGTGGCTGCTTCTTTTGGTTTTTACCAGTGGTACACGTATTTGCACTGCAGTGGATACCACATAGTCATCCATCCTGCCCTTCGATATCTGCCCTTTGGGTCTGATTAACTTTTACTTTCCTTTAGATAGTTTGAAATTCTCTTATTTTGCAGCGGCTCGAGGAGTGGAAGAAAATGCGTCTTCAGGCTAGTCGGCTCATTAGCACCTCCCCCCCCAGAAGTTTGAGCGTTTTTAATATTTTCACTCCAGATTTTCAACGTTGTCATCTCTTCACACCTCTCTAAGAATGGTACAGTTGTCATTTTTCCCATCCTGCTCAAACTGTGTTTTCGCACATCTGGAGCAGAATGGCATGGTTGCTGTGGGAAATCAACGTTCAGGACAGATTAACAAAATCTCAGTGCCACTGTTCACGAGCAGAGGTCTCAAATGCTTTCGTGAGGTGGGGTAACAAAAAGGCCATGTTGAAAATTCGTAGTGCAAATACCAACAAACTCCCGGGGTGTTAGGGTTTCTAACCATAACGTCCCACCCAGTACAGACTGACAGGCGTCAAGGGTGTGGCTTTGGATTTCCAGCTGTAATGTTCATGCCATTACACCCCCACCTCCACTCTGAAGCCAGTGATAGGCATTTTGGTGTGCCTTGGACTCTTCAGCCCCAGAGTTCACGCCATTCTCCTATACTGCACCCATTTCAGCATATGTCCTTATGAAATGGGGTGACTGTAAAGCCTAACACCCCAAGGCACACCTCAACACTTGTCGGTGTCTGCAGGATAGGGTCAGGTGAAATGCCGTGAGCGTTATGGGCAATGACCTAAAGGCACACCCCAATACCTATCCATATCTGCAGGGTGGAGGTGGGGTTAGCTTGAGTTCAATACTTCACTGCCATTCCTGTTCTGCATCTCTCTAACTCCTGCACGTCCAGTGCTAATATCAGCAAGCAAATATTTGTCATTGACAAATGCTTGTTACTTTTTCTTTTTTACATATATCACTCTCTCTGATCTCTACCACTACAACTTGTAGTGCCGTGTGTTAATTTGTGTTGCATAATTCACAACCTCACAGTCTCCTCACACTGAGAGGTCATGGAGGTCAGCTGGGGGCAGATACGCTCATGTGTTTTAGAAAACAAATTCTAACTTGATAAAATTACCACTCTACTATTTAAGTAACTACAATTATACTACACAGTTTATATACTGTATGTATTGATATTAACCACAAAATGAGATATTTACAAAAGTAGCGCAAAAAACAACTACAGTATATCACACATTTCCATTCTGTGCCATGCATTTTCACTCACCCAGTGACAAAATGTTCTATAATTATTTAAAAACTGTTTTCTAAATCCATTTCAGTGAACATTAGTGGGCAAGGTGACAGCACTGGCAACCATTAATGAATAAAGAGCACAACGATTTTTCTTCAAGAACTGCATTAACAGGATCACTGTTCACTTTTTTAGTACCTTCCTTTTTAAACTATTTTTACAAAACTGCAGTACCCAATATATTAATAATGTGACTCCATGTCCCTGTTGCATAATCCCCCACCCTTTTTTATTGGGTTCTATGGACCCTGTTAATGCATTTCTTAAAGGAGAACATTTGCACTCTTACCAGTTTACGATAGCCAGTGCAGTCACTTGCATCTTAGTGAGTTCACTGAAATAGATTTAGAAAATATTTTTTGAAGAATTATAGAACGTTCTGTCATGGGGTAAGTGTACATGCATGGCACAGAATGGAAATGTGTGATATAGTTCTTTCTTGCACTGCTTCTGCAAATATTTCATGTGGTGGTTAATACTGGTACAGATATAATGTAACTGGGTTTGCTTGAATTCCAGGATGATAATTCTATCAAGTGAGAAGTTTCTTTTTTTAAAACCATGAGCATAGCAGTCCCCCTCTGGCCTCCATTAACTCCCTCTGTGAGGTAATGAATAATACAGCTCAGATTAACACACAGCCTTACAAACTGTAGTGGTAGCAAACAGACAGAACATGTAAAAAGAAAAAGTAAAACATGATTAATTATATTCACCGCCCAAACTATCTAGTCCATTGCAATTGCTTATGTGCTCATAATTGTTGATGTAATTAAATTACAGTTCGGCAAAGAAGTAACATTAGTAGCAGGCCAAGTGGTGTACAGGTCTGAGGCACTGGATGTCTCAACTCTTGTCATGCCAGCAACCCTGGTTCAGGAATAGTGATGTGCACATCTGCAATTTTAGTTCTGCATAACATTTTGTGAAATTTGCACATTTTGCAAAATATTTTGCAGGTGCAAAATGCAAAATTCCACTGCCAAAATTGCAAATTTCCAGCCGGCCCGGTAGTGCTGAGTGTTGAGGTGCTGGACACCACACCTCACGCTACACCGGTGACCCAGGTTCGGGAATGAGCTCGGGTTGTCAGGGGTCGGCAGGGGAGGGAAGAGACTGAGCATCTGAAGGACTGCTCTCTTCCCAGAGAGGGCTCTAGGGGGCCACAGCCAGGGCGACCTCTGGTGGAGACCAAGGAGACGAGTTTGCGTTGCCACGCATTGCGAGGGGCGGTGCTGCAGCAGGCGTCAGCACTAGTGCCATTGATGCCATTACACAACCGAGCATTGGAGGAAATGGAGGAAAAACGAACCACCCCTAGAGGATAGGCGAAGGCACTGCTGCCAGCTCCACATTCCCAATGCTGGGCTCCTCACTCTCCTGGGCCCTCCACTCTGACAGGCTCACTACACTATAACATAGAGTGCCCTGGGAGGATAGGGCAGTCCTTCCGACCCCCGGGGGAGGTGAGGGTTATTGGCACCATGCAGTTTAATGAATGGTTGAAAAAATGGTGTGGAGCACAGGGGTTTGGCTTCATTGGGGACTGGGGTTCCACCTGAGGAACACCAGCCTATACTGGCAGGATGGTCTGCATCTGTCCAGGAAGGGAACAAGTCTTTTGAGCAATCGGTTTAAATGCTTCATTGGCAAGCTTTTAAACTAGTCAAAGGGGAAGGCACTGACAAGCAGCAGGAAAATCGCAGCCTCTCCCTACAAAACAGGGTACTAAATGAGAAAAAGACTGAGGTAGAACGGTCAGTGGGGGATGCTGTAACAGAAGGAAAAGCCATCAAAAAATGGAGAGCAATGAGTACTAATGCCCGTAGTCTGGGTAACAAGCTTCCCGAATTAGTGGCCTTGATGGAGGAGGAACATCTGGATATCGTGGCAGTCACAGAAACATGGTACACACAAAACCATGACTGGGACATAAACATACCAGGATACACTGTCTACAGGAGGGACAGGGAGGGTAAAAGAGGAGGAGGAGTAGTTCTTTACATAAGGGAAGGAATAAAAGCAACAGAACAAAAGGGTAAACAGGGAGGAGAAGAAGCACTGTGGGTAAATTTGGAGACAGGCAATGGCACCACAATATGCACAGGGGTTGTATACAGACCCCCTTCTCAGGGGGAGGAAATGGACAGGGAAATGATAGAAAGTGTACGTAGAATGGCAGAAAAAGGGGAGATATTGCTGATGGGTGATCTGAATATGCCAGATGTTAACTGGAGTGCAGTTGCAGCTGCCACTTCGAAGAATGCAGTTATTCTAGATGCCCTACAGGGGGCATGCCTCAGACAACTAGTACTGGAGCCCACTCGAGAGGGAGCAATATTAGACTTGATTCTCTCAAATGGAGATGGAGAGAGGATCACAGATGTAGAAGTGGGTAGCCATCTGGGAACTAGTGACCATCGAACAGTATGGTTCACAATAAACACAGCAATACAGTCAAGTCATACAAAGACAAAAGTACTGGACTTTAGGAGGGCTGACTTTGCCAAAATGGGTGAGTGCCTAAGGAATGCACTAGCAAATGGGCAGGAAGGAGGGGTGGAAGAACAATGGGGAATAATAAAAACTGCCATCACAGAGGTAACAAGCCTTTGTGTGAAGCAAATAAACAAAACAAGACGATGTAAGAAACCACTATGGTTCTCAAAGGAAGTGGCAGTGAAGGTTCAAGAGAAAAAGAAAGCATTCAGGAAGTACAAGGAATCGCAGAAGGAGCAGGACAGAGAATTGTATCAGTTAAAGCAAAAGGAGGCTGGGAAGGCAGTCAGAACAGCAAAGGCCCAAACCGAGGAAAAGATAGCCAACTCAGTTAAGAAGGGGGATAAAACCTTTTATAGGTACATCAGGGAGCAAAGGAAGACCAAGGGAGGGATAGTGAGGCTTAATAAAGGGGAGGGAGGGTGGGCAGAGGAGACATGTGAAAAGGCAGAGATACTAAACAAATATTTTTGCTCAGTATTTACAAATGAAGAGGGGGAGGTACATAAAACAAACAGTAGTAACACTCTGGATACAGAAGTTGATACCAGCCCATTTACAGAAGAAAGGGTTCTGAAAGAACTCTTAAAACTGAAGGTGGACAAAGCAATGGGGCCTGATGGGATTCATCCCAGAATTCTAAAAGAGCTAAGGGTAGAACTAGTGACACCACTGACTATCCTTTTTAACAAATCATGGGAGGATGGGGTGGTACCCGAGGACTGGAGGAGGGCAGATGTGATTCCCCTTCACAAAAGTGGGAGCAAGGCAGAAGCAGGAAACTACAGACCTGTTAGTTTAACCTCAGTGAGAGGGAAAATGATGGAATCACTTCTGAAGGAAAGAATTGTCAAGTATCTAGAGGCCAGAGGGGCACAGGACCTTAGGCAGCATGGATTCACAGAGGGAAGGTCATGCCAGACAAATTTGATAGATTTCTTTGACTGGGTGACCAAAGTAGTAGATCAGGGAGGGGCTGTGGACATGGCCTACCTAGACTTTAGCAAGGCATTTGACACAGTCCCACACAAAAGATTAATATACAAGTTAGCCAGCCTGAGAGTCGGTCCCAAGATGACAGCCTGGGTAAAGAATTGGCTGGAGAAAAGGACACAGAGAGTAATAGTAAATGGAGTCCACTCAGAAGAAAGGAGGGTTACTAGTGTGGTACCGCAGGGTTCGGTATTAGGACTGGTCCTCTTCAATGTCTTTATAAGCGACATTTGGAAGGACTGGAAGGAAAGTATGTCTCTTTGCAGATGACACTAAGATCTGCAACAGAGTTGATGCACAGGGTGGGGTGGAAAGGATGAGAAGGACTTGGCAAGGTTAGAGGAATGGTCAAATGTATGGCAGCTTAGATTCAATGCTAAGAAGTGCAAGGTAATGCACCTGGGAAACAAAACCCAGGGAAGAGTACACAATGGGGGTGAGATACTAACAACAACAAAAATGGAAAGGGACCTGGGGGTAGTCATATCAGATGACCTAAAGGTGGGCAAGCAATGTGAGAGGGCAGTAAGGAGGGCTGGGGGGTTACTGGGATGCATAGGGAGAGGCATCACCAGTAGAAAACAGGAAGTTATTATCCCTCTGTACAGACAGCTGGTGAGACCTCATCTGGAGTACTGTGTGCAGTTCTGGAGACCCAATCTCTGCAAAGACATAGACAGGATGGAAGCTGTCTAGAGGAGGGCAACTAAAATGGTGCAGGGTCTGCACTGGAAGACATATGAAGAGAGACTTAAGGAGCTTAATATATATAGCCTCGAGGAAAGGAGGGAGAGGGGGGACATGATAGAAACTTTCAAGTACCTCAAGGGAATCAACAAAGTCCAAGAGGGTAGCATCTTTCAAAAAAAGAGGTGTGCAAGAACAAGAGGGCACAATTTGAAGATAAAGGGGGGACAACTCAGAGGTAATTTAAGGAAGTATTTTTTCACAGAGAGGGTTGTGTATGCATGGAACGGCCTTCCGGAGGAGGTTGTGGAGTCAAAATCAGTGGTGGAATTCAAGCATGTGTGGGACAGTCATAAGGCAATTCTGGGGGGTGGGCATAAGAAGAAGTAGGCTGCTGGTTAACTAGGATCTGCAGCTTATCCAGTAGGTAGGGAAATGGGCAGACTGGGTGGGCCAAGTGGTCCTTATCGGCCGACAAATTCTATGTTTCTATGTTTCCCCGTGGGGGCTTAGATCCGGGGGTGCAGTCTGGTCGGAGTGAGGGAGTAGTTGCAGTCACCACAGCAGGAGGTAGAGAGCAGGTTAGGCAGATGCTGGAGAGAGTTCTTCAGGAAAGGGGGTGAAGAAATAATGTGTAAAAAAATTTGCAAATTTTGCACGCAGAATTTCACTACCCATGTGCAAAATGTTGCCGCTCTTTGGAAGAATTCTGTAGTTTACAGGTAAAATTTGCAAATTTCACCTGTGGAATTTTGCATTTCGGACTGAGGTGTCCTTAGGTCCCAAGCCAATCTGGATTGTTGCATGGGGTGGCATGACCCTCCCTCCTGTACATATATAAAAAAGGAAAAAAGAGATTGGAATGTGCAAATCAATCACATGATGAAAATCTCATCACTTTATAATAACATTAGCATACATGTGATATGTCCAACTTGCTTAAGAGGGAGAGTTGGGTCAAATTAGTAGGGAGATTGGCCTGCTAGTAGGGTGATGCCATAATGTCTTGAGTTTGTCCTTAAATGGCGACAAAAAATAAGAAAAAAAATTTAATATATTTCATTTTGTCAAGAACAAGCACTAAAAAGAATCAACAATTAGTTGTACATAGTTATTTACATTGTTCATCACTAATTTACTTTTTATGTATCATTGTCTGACAAAAAAAAAACATGAATGGATATTTTGGACAGAATTTTACTTAAGCAGGAGATTTTGTGTCCTGGGAGGGAGGGAGCTCAGTCAAAAAAACAGGAGTCTCCTGAGAGAAGAGGGAGATATCACATGTATGCATTAGTTTGTGAAGAGAAGATACAATCTGGATGTAGGAACTAGAGTCTCATGGATGTAAGCTTTTGATTAATGTCTAAATGTTTGTGGTGCTCCAAAAAACACATATAGCATATGGTTCTTATGATACCGTCTTTGTTACAGACTTTTCACTACCATCAATAATATGGTTTTGCAGCCATATAGGCTCTGGCTAGAGCTTATTTTTCTAACTGTGCATGCTCAGAAACAAAACTGTTTTTCTTAAGTATTTTAAAAACTACTTTGGTTTGGGAGATTAGTTTGGGAGGTAAAAACACAAAAGTACTCACCTTGTGCTACACTATACTGTATATATATATATATATATATATATATATATATATATATATATATATATGCAAGTTTCACAGGTTTCAAATCATAGATACATAGAAAGTGACAGCAGATAAGGACCATGTGGCCCACCTAGTCTGCCCCTTTTCCGTAACTAATGTATTACTGCAGACCCTAGTTTATCTGCAACTTACCCTCTCTTCCCTATTGTGAAAGTACTCTTATGTCTGTCCCATGTATTCTTGAATTCCCCTACTGTTGTTGTCTCTACCACCTCTGCAGGGAGGCTGTTCCAAGCATCCACTGCCCTTTCTGTGAAAAAGTACTTTCTCACATTGCCCCTCAGCCTACCTCCCCAGCCTCATATCATGTTCCCTTGTTCTTGCACTCATTCTTTTCTGAAAGATACTACCCTCCCATACCTTGTGTATACCCCTGATGTAGCTGAATATATCTGTCATATTCTCCCTCTCTCTCCTGTCCTCCTGGGAATACATATTGAAGTTCTCTAGTCTTTCCCCATATGACATTTGGTGCAGTACTTACACCATTTTTGTTGCCCTTTTCTGGACTGTCTCTATTTTGTCTCCTCTACTTTGTCATCCTAGTTTTTTGGTTATAGGTGAGCAAAGTATACCAGTAGGCAATATAGCACAGTGGTTTAAGGCTCTGAGCTGCAAGTCTGGTGACATCCAGCAGACCAAACCTGGGTTTGAATCCCACAGCTTCCACTTGCATACTGTATGACCTTGAGCAAGTCACTTAACTTCTCTGTGTTCCCAGGTTGCACCTGTGCTACTCCTGGTTAAACAACTAATAATTTATTTAATTTTTGGGGGGGGGGGATTGCCCACTCTGTATCTTTGTCCCCGGTGAACCAATTGCCATGACATTTTCAGGATCCAGGAATCCTAAGACCATGTCTATGCGATCAAAAGTGCAGGTAAATTGGTTGAACAGGGGCATGGTTCGAAAACTGGGGTTTAATATTAAAGTGCTTTCTCAACCCTAATATACAGATGTGAGCATGCCTTGCCTACATAACATCCATCTATCTATCTCTCTATCTATCTATCTATCCATCCATCTATCTAATGAGAAATCTCTTTGAGCAGATTGGCACATGTCTTGTTTGAATGCTCTCCCCAGCAAAGGTTATTTATATAAAATCAACTCTAGCTGTAGCACAGAATGTTTACTCACAAAACACCAATGACAGATTTGTTTGCTCCTTCCTGTTTAAACAATAATTTTTTATATGTGGACGTCACTGCCCACATATTAAAGCAAGTCATATTTGATGATGTGGATTACTAAGTCTGACTTTGCTGACATTCTAACATTAAAATTCTGAGTGTCTTGCTATCTCAATTTGTATCTTTAATGTCAATATGAAAGCATTTTTAAAGTATATCTGATTGTAATGTTTTAGTTGTTTCTAAAAGAAGAACATTTTTTTTCTCTTTTAACAGACATTACATAAAATGTAATGAAATATTTTGAAGTTAGTGAAGAAATATTGTTAACACGTAAGGCCTTGGAACTGCAATGCAGGTCAAACAGTTCTACGGAATCAGCAACAGTAACAGTAGCAGTTAAATTATTTTAAAAGCCTTCTCATTTTAAATTGGCTACTCTATGCTCAGCTTTCCCCATTTTTGAATATTGGGCCACTGCAGATCAGTTAAAAACATTTTGCACTGTGCTTCCCCATTGCCCACAGCCCTGAGGGTGCTATATTCAGTCAGATAGTGTACAGGCAATACTGAAAGAATATAGGGGCATGTTGGTGCAGTGTTAACTCAAATAGCAGTACCCCAACATGGATCTGGGATGTGCAGGAAATAGTGCCCCTAGAACTGATAGCACTGGGAGCTCATGGTGCAATATTCAGCTGACACCATGCAAAAGAGCCCATTGGGCATGTGAGGCACAAAGGGGCCACATGCATGCCTATTATGGGCTCATTTGCATGGGAAGCACAGCAGATTTGTGCCCCTGGGGTTATCCCTACTCCACTCCAATTGCCCATGCCCATTAAAAAATAAATAATTCCCCAGTGTCCAGTGGTTTCCCTCTGCCCTCCAATCACCAGACCCAGTGCAGAATGATAATTCCTTAGTGCCTTGTCATCATCTCCACCCTCTGATCACTGGCTCCAGTACAGCATAATAATTCCCAGATGCCCAGTGGTTTTCCCTGCTCTCTGATTGCTATTCTGAATAGATTACTATATATCACTGCTGCCTAGTGGCCTCCGACCCTCTGAATTTAATCCCGAATAGATTACAGTAAATCACTGGTGCCTAGTGGTACCCCTGCCCTCCAAATTCTTTCCTAAATAGATTACAGTATATCCCTAGTGCCTAGTCATTTCTGGTGTCCAGTGGTCCCCCCACTGTCTGATCACCTGCCCAGTACCAACAGACCCTTATCTAGCATCTAGTGCTCCCACTGCACTGCAGGTACCACAAACCAACCCTGTCAAACCCCCTTACCTTCAGAACTGGTGTTGTGGATTCTATACAGCAAGTGGCACAGACCTCCTGGGCTGGCCGCCATAAGGAAAGACAGGGAATGCACATCCAATGTGTGGTACAGGGTGCACACTCCCTGTACAGTATGTAGGTGTTGTGCTGCCTGTACAGTTCATTGGATGCACGCACCTTGTCTTCCCATACAGTGGCTGGCCGAGGAGGTGAGATGAGGGCTGTGATGGCCATGGTATAGGATCTGTGGCACCAGCACTGAAGGTAAGGAGGGGTTGGCAAGGTGGGTTTGTCAGTGCCAATGGTATGGGGGGCCACTAGATGCCAGGGAAGGTTATGTTGATACAGAGCAGGTGATCAGTCAGTGGGGGGGACCACTGAACACCAGGGATGATTTAAATTTCCATTGTGGTTGCTGATTGCAGGGCAGGGAGGACTGCTAAGCACAAGGAATAATTTACATTTCCAGTAGGACTGGTGATCAGAGGGTGAGGGGATCAATAGGCAACAAAGATGGTCACATTTCCTCCAGGGATGGTAATCAGAGTGGGGAAACAGTATTCACCAGGGTGATCATATTTCCCCCACATACGATGATTGGAGGGCTGGGGGAACCACTAAGCACTGGGGATGATTTACATTTAGACCAGGGATGGTGCTCAGAGGGTGGGGGGACCCCTTGACACCAGGGATGATCACTTTTCCACTGGGGATAATGATCAGAGGGAAGGGGGACCACTGACATAAGGGACATTTGTTTTATTTTACCAGGGATGGTAATCGATGGATGGGGTGCCACTAGACTCCAGGGGGTGGGTGTGCTCCCCCAACATGGGCGCTGGCTGCAGTGGCTCTGGCAGCCGCTTGGATTGCCTAGAGTAAGTCTTGGTTTTGATCAACAGTATTTGCGCTGCACAAAGTGACCTATGCTAACCCCTTTGCACAGTGCAAATGCACTGAATACTGTGCTGCACTGGTATTCCTGTCCCCACCGCTCCCTTTGCTACCACATACATTATTTCATATTTTTTCCATGCGCTAACCCTTTTGCATGCACAAAAGGCCTCTTTGAATATTGTGCATGGGTGCAAACCCCAGGCAAACAGTGTGCAGTCACTTTGCCCACTGGGCAAAGTTTTGAATATCTGGCCTAAGATGTTAAAAATAGTAACGCTTGCCTGAGGAGGAGAGAACTGCTTTGTAATTAGAATTTTGTCAGTGTTCCCATTTCCTTTCTTAAAAGTTCAAATGGTAGATAAACAGTGCTCAAATAATCTGAGGTATCTTCATGTTATATCAGTATCAGTGGCTCAGTGGATACTTGATTGTCTCTGGGGCCTGAAGAGTGGAAGAACATGGGTTCTAGCCCTACACCAGGTACTTCGGCTAATTCACATAACTGACACTGTAGTGCAGCTTGAGGGGAATACTGCACTGATTAGATACTGTCCTTTAGATAAGACATTAAACCTAGGTGCCTTCTCTAGTCACTGTCCAGATGGAAGTTGAAGATCCCATGGCAGTTATCAAAAAGAGTAGGTGTGGACTTCGATGATGTCAGGCCTTCGAATGGCAGAGAGAAGACACCGCTCCATTCCCACCCAGCTTTTTAATTCTTTTTGTCTACCTATTTCTCAGTTGCAGTGCAATTGAAATATTACTGAAAGTTTACTTACTTCTAGTGCTGTGCGAAATGTTGAATTCCACTGGCGGATTTAGCTCGGAATGGCCATTCTGCCAGTGGAATTTCAGCCAGAATTTCACTCTTTCTTCACCGGAATTCCACCTACTGTGATCATTGGAACAATATTCTGCAGAAAAGCAATTTTTCTGCAGAAAATTATTCCTTAACAATTTCCGCAGAAAATATTGAGATCCGCAGAATAATATTCTGCTGAGCAGCATTTTTTTCCACGGAAAATCATTCTGCAACTATTTTCTTCTGCGGAATTTCACCATTCCATTTGCGGCAATATTCAGTGGAATTTCAGCAGAATTCTGAAAATTTTGCAGAATTTTGTTGTGCCAGAATTTGAAAATTCAGCACAGAACTACTTACTTCATGGGTGGTAAGAAAAAGACCTCTAAGTCCATGGATCTGATGGTACATTCAGTTTTCTCTGACACGACCAGTTCATCAGCACTTCCGGCAGTTCCAGTAATGGTAATGGCTTCCTCCGATTCTCCTACACAACCGAATTTGGCAATTCTGACCAAGATGAGGGAGTTTCATGCATTGTACAGGACCTCACAAGCTGAATTTAAGGCTGCACTTTCTGCCTTGGAAAACCAGGTGGTGGTGGTGTAACAATCTTTAACTCAAACTGATGCTCGTGTTGACTGGTTAGAAAGACTGCTGGCTAAATACCTTCAGGATCAACAAAAACTGCGGGACCAATGTGAAGATCTTGATAATTGGTCCCGCCATAATAATATTTGATTTTATGGGATTCTGGAGGTGGTCGAAACTAGAGACATGATCCCATTTTTGCAGGAGTTACTTTCCTCATTGTTGGATCTAACTGATCTCCCACCTTTGCAAGTAGAATGGGCTTACCATTCCCTAGTGGCAAAGTCGATTGCTCCTGATGCTTGTCCATGCTCCACAGTGGCCTGTTTTTTTAACTGTTCTACTAAACAGGAGATCCTTGCCAGAACCTGGTAAAAAGAACTGCTGTATTTCTAGGGGAAGCAGTTCTATTTGGACGATTACTCACCTCTGCAACAGGTTATGCACAGGGCATATGCCCCTATACTGCATCTGCTGAATGACAGGAAGATTAAATTTACCACACCATACCCTGTCAGTGTGCAGGTGGTATTTGTGGATGGCCCCATGGTCTTTGACTCTCCCAAGTTAGCCTTACAGGAGCTGAAATCACAGAAGCTCCTGTCATTGGAGGAGCAAATGGAATTCAAAACTTCTAGTGAGAAATGAGTGCTCCAACGGGACCAGTGGCAGCAAGTCTCCCCTGATTGTAAGAAGAGGTGGGAGGAGGAGTACTTGGCCGACATTCGGGCATTGCTTCAGACCTTTCATTGTGAAGAACCTTAAGGAAGCCACTCAATGTCTACAGTGGACTTTATTCTTCCTGGTTAATGGCATGGCTTAGATGCCAGTCCTTCATGTGATGGATCTTTAGATGGCTTGGAGAATTTGCTTATATGACTTTTCTGCTATTTTTAATTCTTTCTTCCCATAATATCTCTTATTTCAGTCTGACATTTTTTTATCTTTCCACTTTATCTCTCTATACCTCCCTCCTACCTTCATTTTATATCTGTAGTGCATGGTTGTTCCTTTTGCTTTATTTTACTAGCTGCAACCCTGTTTTTTTTTTGGTGGGGTTATACTAGTATAGGTGCTTCAATCATTTTTGTACTTTGTATGGTTTTCATTTGTGGTTCAACCTATTAGGTATTCTATGTTATTACTCTCAAATGGAGAGAGGATCACAGATTTAGAAGTCAGTAGACATCTGGGAACAAGCAACCACTGCACAGTATGCTTCACAATTAGCACAACCATAGAGATAAGCCATACAAAAACAAGGATAGTGGACTTTAGAATGGCTGACTTTGGCAAAATGGGTGAATACATGAAGAATGCACTAGCAAATGTCCAAAAAGGAGGGGTGGAAGAACAATGGAGAAAAATCAAAACTGCCATCATAGAGGCAACAAGCCTTTGTGTGAAACAAATAAAGAAAACAAAGTGGAGTAAAAAACCACTATGGTTCTCAAAAGAGGTGGCAGGGAAGGTTAAGGAGAAAAAGACTGCATTCAAAAAGTATAAGGAATCACAGAAGGAGCACTACAGGGAACTGTATCAATTAAAGCAGAAAGAAGTGGGGAAGGCAGTCAGAATAGCAAAGGCCCAAACCGAGGAAAAAATAGCAAACTCAGTTAAGAAGGGGGAATAAAACCTTTTATAGGTATATTAGGGAGCATAGAAAGGTTAAGGGAGGGATAGTGAAGATTAATAAAGGCGAGGGGAGGTGGGCAGAGGGAGACAGTGAAAAGGTAGAGATACTGAATGAATACTTTTGCTCAGTATTCACAAAAGGTGAGGAGGAGTTACCTAAACCAGACAATAGAAGCACTCTGGGTAGGGGGGTTGACACCAGTCCATTCACAGAAGAAAGAGTCCTGAAAGAACTCCTAAAACTCAAGGTGGACAAAGCAATGGGGCCTGACGGGATTCACCCCAGAATCCTAAAAGAACTAAGGGAGGACCAAGTGATACCACTGACCACGCTTTTTAACAAATCATGGCATGATGGGGTGGTACCTGAGGACTGGAGGAGGGCAAATGTGATTCCCCTTCACAAAAGTGGGAGCAAGGCAGAAGCAGGAAACTACAGACCTGTTAAGTTTGACCTCAGTGGTAGGGAAAATGATGGAATCACTTCTGAAAGAAAGAATTGTTGAGTACGTAGAGGCCAGCGGGGTACAGGACCCAAAGCAGCATGGATTTAGCAGGAAGGTCATGTCAGATGAATCTAATCGATTTCTTTGACTGGGTGACCAAAGTAATAGACCAGGAGGGCTGTGGATATGGCCTACCTAGACTTTAGCAAGGTATTTGACACAGTCCCACACAAAAGATAATAATCAAGTTAGCCAGCCTGGGAGTGGGTCCCAGGGTGGTAGCCTGTAGCAAACTGGCTGCACAACAGGACACAGAAGGTAATAGTGAATGGAACACATTCTTAAAAAGAGGGTCACTAGTGGAGTACCTCAGGGCTCAGTACTGGGTCCAGTCCTCTTTAACATCTTTATAAGTGACATTGCAGAGGGTCTGAGGGAAAGGTATGCCTCTTTGCAGATTACACAAAGATCTGTAACAGAGTTGATACACAAGAGGGGGTAGAAAAGATAAGAAGGGACTTGGCAAGGTTGGAGGAATGGTCAGACGATGGCAACTTAGATTCAATGCAAAGAAGTGCAAGTAATGCACCTGGGAAACAAAAACCCAGGAGAAGAGTACATAATAGCAGGGGAGGTACTAACAACAACAACAAGCATTTGTCAATGCCGAATGTTGCTTGCTTCTATGTGCTGTTTAGTATTTGGAAGTCATTGGGTGCAAATATTTAAATTTGAACTTATGAGCGCATGTAGGAACCGCCAACAGATGCTCGTAAAACAGTCATTTTAATTTCTTCAATTTCAACATAGCCATTTTAAGACCTCTGCTCATGAACAGTGTCACTGTGATTTTCTTAATGTGTCCCATACATTGAGTTTGCACACCGACTGCGCCATTGTGCGCTACGTGGGTGGAAACACGTTTTGGGCAGGATGTGAAAAATGACAGCTGTACTGCTCATGAGGAGGTGTGGTAAAATGGCAATGTTGAAAATCTGGAGTGGAAATATTGAAAATTATGAAACCTACGGCGCATGTATTGGGAACTGCTGCTTGCTCTCGTCGAACATTTTAGTAATTTTTTCACCAAATTTTCAACATAGCCATTTTAAGACCTCTGCTAATGAACAGTGTCATGGTGATTTTCTTAATGTGTCCCATACATTGATTTCGCATACCGACTGCGCCATTGTGTGCTACATGGGCGGAAACACGTTTTGGGCAGGATGTGAAAACTGACAGCTGTACTGCTCATAAGGAGGTGTGGTAAAATGGCAATGTTGAAAATCTGGAGTGAAAATATTGAAATTGCGAACTTCGAGCCCGCGTGAGGAACGCGCAACCACTCAGGAAACAGTAATTTTTAGAATTTTTTCACCAATTTTCAACATAGCCATTTTAAGACCTCTGCTCATGAACAGTGTCACTGTGATTTTCTTAATTTGTCCCGTACATTGATTTCGCACACCAACTGCGCCATTCTGCGCTACATGGGCGGAAACACATTTTGGGTAAGATGTAAAAAATGACAGCTGTGCTATTCATAAGAAGGTGTGCTAAAATGGCAATGTTGCAAATCTGGAGTGAAAATATTGAAATTTCGCGAACTTACGAGCCTGCGTAGGAACTGCGCAATGCATGCTCGTAAAACAGTCATTTTTTGGAATTTTGGCACCAAATTTTCAACATGGGGTTTTTGGGACCCCTTCTCATGAATGATGTCACTGTCATGGCATTATTCAGGCCTGAAGGGTGATTTCACAGTCACTGCACAGTCACTGTGAAATCACCCTCGAGCCCCGAATAACACCATGACAGTGACATCATTCATGAGAAGGGGTCCCAAAAACCCCATGTTGAAAATTTGGTGCAAAAATTCCCCAAAATGTCTGAGATATGCAACAAAGTTGAAACCCCCCATCTAGCCCATTATACAGCTTACCGGCATTTCCTCATTTCGCGGTCGGCTTTGAAGAGTGCAGACGTGTTCCCGGTCCACCGAAGATCGTCACTCCAGAGTCCAGAGGTAAGTATGGGGTGAGGGGGTGTGGGGAGGCTGGGTGCACAGTGGGTGGAGTGCGGGTTGTGGGGGAGGTCGGGAGACACACTGCCGGACCGTTTTGTCTTACAGGTACAAAAAAAAAAAAGGCGTCATGGGACGTTTGCCACTCTGGGTGGGCTCTGGCGTGGCACAAGGATGTTGGGGGGTGTTCAGCTGACGGGGGACTGGGCACCCCGTCGTCATGGAATTCATTGCCACGCTGGGGTGGGCTCCAGCGTGGCACAAGAAACGAGGCGTTCAGCCGATGGAGATTGGGCACCCGTCGGCAAAAGGTGCTTGACTGCCACGCTGGGGTGGGCTCCCAGCATGGCACCTACCACGGGGGACACAGCTCAGCGGACGGGATTGGGCAATCTCGCCGCTATACAGCGCGCGGCGGGTGCGCACGCCGCGTGGGAGCTGCGTGTGAGCAGCCGATATCTTATCGGTGCTCACTGAAGCGTAGCTCCCCCTTTCAACTGTATGCCACTGCACTTTGGAGCATGTCATACACAGCTCCAAAATGCATTGGCTTACAGGGGCTGCACCTGCCAGCACACTGACTGAATTGGAGGAGGAGGTGACACACCTCCGAAATCTCCCATGATGGCACTATGTTTCTTGCACATGCATGCAAGCAACATAAAAATGGAAAGGGACCTGGGGGTAGTCATATCAGATGACCTAAAGGTGGGTAAGCAATGTAAAAAGTCGGTAAGGAGAGCCAGGGGGATACTGGGATACATAGGAAGGGGCATCACAAGTAGAAAAAGGGAAGTGGTTATCCCTCTATACAGACAGCTGGTGAGACCCCATCTGGAGTACTGTGTGCAGTTTTGGAGACCTCATCTATGCAAGGACATAGACAGGATGGAAGCAGTCCAGAGGAGGGCAACTAAAATGGTGCAGGGTCTGCAGCAGAAACCATATGAAGAGAGACTGAGAGAGCTTAATATGTATACTCTTGATGCAAGGAGGGACGGGGGGACATGATAGAAACTTTCAAGTACCTCAAGGGAATCAACAAAGTCCAAGAGGGTAGCATCTTTCAGAAAAAGAGATGTGTAAGAATAAGGGGGCACAATTTAAAGATAGAGGGGGGACGGCTCAGGGGTAATGTGAGGAAATTTTTTTTTCACGGAGAGAGTGGTGGATACATGGAGCCGTCTTCCTGAGGAGGTCGTTGAGTCTAAAACAGTGGGGGAATTCAAACATGCATGGGACAGACATAAGGCAATTATAGTGGGGGGTTGCCGGAAGTAGGCTGTTGGTTAACTAGAATCTGCCGCTTATCCAGTAGGTAGGGAAATGGGCAGACTGGGTACACCAAGTGGTCCTTATCTGCCTTCAAAATCTATGTTTCTGTGTTTATTTACATATACCAAGTTTCTTTTTCTCTGGCAAATATCCTTTTTATTTGGTGTTCTCCTTTCTTAATTATCTTCCTTTGCTGGTGTGCTGGTACTTCTGCCCCCCATCCCTGATCCTTCCTTGGGTTCATTAATGTGGTTGTTGTACTGTGCGCTTCTCTCTTTTTTAATTTCTGTGATATCTTTTTGATTTAAGCCTTTACTTGTTTTCATTTCCCTGTACAATGCACCTTTTGTTTATTAATTTTTAGTTGTGCTTTGATCAGTTTGGTCTCATGTTTGCATGTGCCTAGCTATGTCTTTCAATGGTTCGACTTCTTGGCGATTATGTAGTCTCTGTCTCCATCTGCTGGATTTTTTCTGAACTGCAGTTCAGGTTCTGTGTTTCTGTTTTTTTCCTACTGTTTTTATTTTGCACTTTTCGAACCAATATCTTGCTGCCTTCTAATTTCGTCTTGCATTCACACATTTTGGTTTTATTGTGAAGTAATTATTTTTTTTCTCTCTCTTTTTTTCTTTTCCCAAGGCCATTTTATAATATTCAAGATTGGGGGCTGGGTGTGGGGTTGGAATTGTTGATATTCCTTTTTCCTGCTTTGTAAGGGAAGGGCCAATTGTCTTTGAGATTGGTTATATGGTGGGTTGTAAGGGGGTTGCTTTTTTTCAATATATGGTGGCTGGGTGGTATGTGGGGATATTTGTTATTTATTCGATGTGTTTTTATCTGCCACGGTTTTGGCTTGATGTTTTTTTTTTTTTTTTTTTGTATTTATTCCACATAAATGTTTGCTGGTGGGGTGGGAAGTTTGGCCCCATTTTTTTTCCAGAGACTTTATACCCTTCTAGCAATGTTTTCCATAGTATTTATTTACTTATTTATTCATTTCAGTGTTCGGAGAATAACCTTTGAGCAAAATGCTCTTTTTCAAAGGTTCCACGTCAAATGAGGTACATGACAAAACAACAGGAAGTAACAATGGCAATTGTCACAGCTCACAAACATGAATTTACATTGGAATGACATCAGTAATTCATTTACATAGGTAGTAAATATTCAGGTACAGTGAGAACCATTTACAATAATGATTCATAGGAGAATCATTTCAACAGATCTATAAATATAAAACACTTTCAAAATAAAGTACAACCAGGAGAACACTCTGAAAGCAGGGAAAATCCAGGGCAGTGGAGAAGCAGCCCATAATCAGGCTTTGTCAAGGTTTCAGGGGAGGAAGGAAAGAGGAGTTAGGGCTAGGGAAATGAGGGAGCACTGAAAGAGGGCTAGGCCAAGACGGCCAGAGCAGATTTGAGTATGGGGCCCTATAGGACCACTATAAAAGATAAGCACTCAGACTCACAGCAGGAGACAGTTTAAGTAAGTGTAAAGGCAGGGAGTGGGAGGGGAGATGAGGAGACGGTGAGGGGCCAACCCCACCATCCACCATACAGGAGGCCAATGGTGCCAGGGCAGGGGCTGCTGGGTTACCTGCATACACATTCACCACTGCCAGTGAGGTGAAGCTTTAGTTCCAGTTTAAAAGAAGGAAGGCTGTTAGTGTTAAGTATGTGGTCAGGGATCCCATTCAGCCTGAGGGGGTATGGAAAGGACCTTTGGCCAAGAGACGTTTTCTGGAATGGGATGGTTAGTGAGCCCCTAGTTGACCCCCAGGTTGAATAGGTAGAGTGACTAGCATGTAGCATGTGTTAGCGGCAGGGAGGGGCTTTACTGAGTAGTATTTTCTTGCCCAGAAGGCACGTCTGATATTTTATTCTGTTAGTGAGATTAAGCCAGTTTGTTTATTCATAGAGTGTTCAGGAGTGCATTAGGTTGTCAGCCCCCTAAGTGAGTTGGCAGGCCTTATTAAGGGTTGTTATTACATGCTTCCATGCTGTGTCTGAGGCTGACCCATAAACTACCAAGCCATAGTCAATTATTGACAGGATAGAGTTTGAGATCATGAGACGGAGGGCAGAGAGTGTAAGATATTGTTTATGCTGATACAGGGCGCCAAGTTTGATATTTACTGCTTTTACAACTATATCTATGTACTGAACATAGGAAAGGGTGTCATCAGTGATGAACCTGAGGTACATGAAGGCATGTACCTGTTCTAAAGGGGTGGCCTTGTTGTTAATTATTGTCAGGACAGGGTAAGTTTTCTTATTCTGTGGGCTCAAAATCAGCATCATTTTAGTTTTTTTTATAGTTAAGAAGCAGTTTCTGTGAACCGAACCATTCCTCCAAGTAGTGGAAGGTGGTCTGTAGCTCCTTCTGCAGCTGATCAAGCTATGAGCCACTACTCAGAATGACTGCATCATCGGCATACAGAATGATTTTGCTCTCACAAGCTTCAGGGAGTCTATTTAGAAACAAACTGAAGAGGTGAAGTCCCAAGACGGACCCCTGAGGGACCCCAAGGCCAATATCCCTGGCCATAGAAGTCACAGTACCAATTTTGACACACTGAGACCTGTGGAGGAGGTAATCCTTAAACCACATTACAGCCTCAGTGGAAATTCCCATGTGCAGCAGTTGTTTTAGTAGTAAGAAATGGTTGACTGTGTCAAACACCTTGATGAGATCAATAAACATAGATCCCTCTAGTTTGCCACTATCCAAGGCCTCATGCATATACAGTAGCAGCCACAGACACTGCCAGCTATTTCCCCAAATTTCTGTGATATTTCCAGAAATATCTCCTGCTTTCTGCATTTCCACAGTAGGGGCAACAAAGAGAAACTCTTCAGAAATTTCACTAAATATCTGGAAATAGCTGGCAATGTACGTGGCTACTACTGTAGTCAGAGAATTCTAATAGAGCAGTAGCAGTGCTATGGCTCTTATGAAGGCTGTATTGTTGTGGGCACTGAAGATCATATTTCTGAAGATACTCAGAAATCTGATCAGCCACGATTCTCTCAAGAGCTTTAGAGAGGGTGGAGAGAATTGAGATAGGCTGATAATTAACTGTACTGGTGCGATCCACACTTTTTAGAACAGGAGTCACAAGCACTAACTTCCAAGCAGCTGGGAACTTAGCCAGAGTGAGTGATTTGTTAAATATCATGGTAATGGGGACAAGAATATCTTTGAGTGCTACTGCAACTAGCTTCATGTCAATGTTGTCACTTCCAAGCCTAGTTTTGCCAAGTACCATCCGTACACAGGTTCTGGATTCCTTAACAGTCACAAGCCTGAAGTGAAAATTAGGGTGGCTGGTGTTGTCACTTGAGGTAGACTGGTCTGGTTCAGTCTTATTAAGGAAGCCAGGAGGGAGAAGTGCACTAAGATCGGTGAATACTGAATAAAGGATTCAGCAATTGTGTGTGGATCCAGCGTAGGGATACCATTAACATGGAGCATTGTTGATTGCCTCCTATTGTCCTTACCCAAGGGATCCTTGATATTTTGCCAAAATTTTTTTCTGTTCCAACTAGTATTAAGTTGTTCTTTATAGTATTTCACTTTGGCCAGCCTGGTGAGGTATGTACACTTATTTCTAGCAGCCATGTACTTTTGGTAGTCAGCAAAGTTGCCAGAGTTCCTTGCCATGCTCCACAGATTATCTCTTGATTTCAACTGGCTGGGGAGGTCATGGGTGACCCACCCATTAGAGGATCCTCTGATTTTCCTTTTCTTCATGGGGGTGAAGATATTACAGATCTCAATGAATTTGTCAGTGAAAAATGTTAAGGCCTGATCAATATCCTGGAGTTAATTTAATGGGGACCAGCCAACTTCTGCTAAGGTTGATTTGAAGGCATGGGTATAACTGCTTTTGATAACACAGCTGTGGATAGTGATGGGGGGGGAACCATTTCCTCTTTATCCACCCATAAACACATGACAGCTGAATGATTGCTTAGGCAGTCCTGAAGCACTGAGACATTTTTGATCCTGAAAGGACAGTTGCAGAGGATTCAGTCAAGTAATGTGCCTTTACCAGACTTGCGGGTCAGTCTAGTATATTCAGTTACCATCTATATCAGATAGACACTAGAAACCTGGTCTTTTGATGTGGTGGATTCTTTACTGAGCCAATCAATATTGAAGTCACCAATAATGATGATTTCAGAGTTCTCTTGCCCTTTGAGATCTCTGTCAGGACAGTGCCAAGTCCCGTCTTTGCTTTACCAGGTGGCAGATAAACAGTGGCGATAGTGAGAGAATTGTTATGTCTCGCAATGAGGTGATCGACTTCTAGCAACTCAAAGTCACCAGTGATGGCAGAGATAGGCAGCACATTCCCCTGGATAGATTCCCTTACATAATTTAGACAACCACTACCTCTTTTCCCTGTACGATTAAGCCTATAGGTGCCATAGCACTGCATGACTATGGAGTTATCATTGGTTTTAGAGGTAAGCTATGTTTCCATCAGGCATATAATGTCAAGACAGTGTTGCCTGGTTCGTGCTTGGAACTGGGCTATTTTTGGAAGCAGGCTGCAGGTGTTCAGGGTAGCGATATTTCATCCACAACCCCTAGTCCGATTCTTCACTCTGGGCTTGAAAGGTCCAGGGTTGGGATGCACATCCCCAGAGAGTCCATCCCCAGAGAGTAAAAGCAGCAAATGAAATAGGATTCTTGCAGCAGGGATGAGTACCCATTTAAACCAAGCCCTTTTTCTGAGGGTAAGATGAATTTTAGGTTGCTGACTAGAGCTGATTGAGGTGGTAGTGAGTTGGGCCAGAACTACGATGCTGTTACTGATGGGGAACATGACTAGGTGATGGCCGAACATCCATCTGTTCAGCAAGCAATCCAGGAGCCATTCCAGTCAACAACTTCCTGGGGTGGAGGGTTGCAGTGCTACATACAGCGAGAGGAGGTGATGTAGTGAAGAGGAGACATTGACCCACTATAGGGGCGAAAGCTAGCATAAATAACATGGTAATGATAGGGGTGCTATCCATAGTGGTTCCAATGAACTTGGAATGAGAGAAATACTACCTGACCTGAAAGCCAGCTAGAGGGAGTGTCAAATTCTTTTGGCAGCCATTCAGTGACTGAGGCAGGAGGAGCTCAGCAGCATTTAATTAAGGCTGTGGGTGGGGGTAAGTGGTAGGACTGAAAATTTGGCTACACAATACAAACAGTACACTCTATGCAGTTAAAAATCAGTTAAAAATTATCAGTAATTATCAGTCCAGTATTGGTAGCAGCAACGGAAGAAACCCCTACAGTAGCAAATAATCAGAGTGAGCGAGAGAAAGAAAGATAGAGAATCAGCAAGTTACAATAGGGGACAAAATGCAGAATTACAGAGATAAAAAATAGCAGGCATCAGAAGCAAATGGCAGTAATCCAAGGCCGAGCTTGTGTCTATGCTCTGAATAATGTTGGTAACCAATCAGCCACATTTCATTTTGGTGGTGATGTTGGGGTTCTCAGTTTTATTGTGGCTTTACCCCCCTTGGGAGTTCGCTCGTGCTCCCAGTTAGGAGGCATTTTGTTTGCCTCCCTGTATAGAAGGTCACTAATAGAGAGACTTCATACCCATAGGTGGTACATACTTTCTAGTATATCTTGCCACTAGTTTCGGTGGCTCTATTACTATATATTAAGTTTCATATGTTGTTTCATGTTGAATGCCTGTTATAATGTTTCTGTGGTTTCGTTAGTTTGTGATTTTAAGATTTTTTTGGGAAAGTTTAACTAAACAATGTTGCTTTGTAAGTTGTCATGGAGTGGTTTGGGTATTTTTTTTTGTACATTATGAGGTTATGCTCAATGGAAGGCAGAAGAAGGGCATGTTATTAATAAGGCTTTTCATGTGTAATCTGGATTTTTGCAGGGTGCTTCTAGTTTTCGGACACTTTGGGTTTGGAGAGAGGTCCATGACAGAATAATATATTTTACCTATGTAATTCTATGGATAAATCATCCTTAGTTCTATCACTAAATATTAATGGGAGTCATAATCCCATTAAACGCTCTAAGCTGTTGCAGTTTATTAGGAGGAATAAGTCAGAAATTGTTTTCCTACAAGACACGCATTTGTCTCAGGATGAACATAATAAATTTAAACCCTTTGGCTTCCAATAGTTTTGGCATCTTCTCATATATTGGGTAGACTGTGAGGGATGGCCATTCTTGTTTCAAGGGGGTTCCTTTTGAATTACAGACCTAAATAGTCGACCCAGATGGTCAATATGCCATTGGGATGGGCAACCTCTATGCACATCCAGTCACACTGGCATCTGTTTATCTTCCCCCAGGATCCTCTAAGGCCCTGGCACATAAGTTTCTTTCAAAATTACTGGATGTTTTGTAGGGACAATTGATCATAGTGGGAAACTTCAATGTTACTCTTAACCCCTTTTTGGATGTCTCTACCTTTTTTGCACATAGAGTCCCCCCTCTTCAGAAGTATCTGTGGTGCATAGTCCCTTCTCTGGGCATTATTGATACTTGATACCACTGTTTCCAATGGTTAGGGGGTATACCCATGTGACATCTAGCACCAGAGTAGCTTCCTGACTGGATTGTCTGTTTACAACAGCAGAACATCTCAAAACCTTTCAGGATGTATGGCACAGTATGACCTTTTTGACAGACCATGTGCTGTTATATGCCAAATTTATGCTTGGTTCTATCCAAGGAATCCGGCAATGGCATTTGAACCTAATTCATCTTAGAGATCCTCAGTTTTGACAGATGATGGAGGAATTTATACCTCATGTTCTTCTGGAAAACTCTCAGTTGAGTGCCTCCTTTGCGATACTTTGGGAAACCCTTAAAACGGTTGTCAGGGGTGAAATCATTGCATATTCCTCTAGGAAGCTTAAGGAGAGGGAAGCCTGCCTCCAGGAGCTTCAAGAGGAATTACGGTCCTTACAATCTTTTTATGCACAGAACAATACTTCCCTGTGGTCTCGGATACAACACGTGAAACAAAAAATCCAAACAATAGTAGATCAAACGATTGAGCAACAATTATTTTACTTGAAGTGTGTTTTTCATGAGGGGGCCTAGAGGAGCTCATAACCTGGCATGTAGGCTCCAGGTGCACAAACCAGGGCCTGTGTGACCAATTTGGTAGACCCAGACATGAGGACACTGCTTACACAACCCTCACATATTAGGCAAGCCCTGGCCAAGTATTATTAAAAGTTGTACGTGGCGGAAGCTGCCACATCTCTACAACAATTAAAACTTTATGTACAGAAGCTATCTTTACCTTAATTGTCTGTGGAACAGATGGAGGTGCTGTTAGCTCCTACAACCTTGGGAGAATTGGATGTGGTCTTCAAAACTTCCAAAACCATGTGGCACTTGGCCTTGATGGATACCCATTTGAAGTTTATAAAGAATTTAAGGAGTTATTATTCCCTACCTTGCTAGCCACCTACCGTGATGTGCAGGATGGTCAACCCTCTCCCTCTTGGAGATAAGCAGTTTTGGCCACCATCCCCAAACCCCATAAGGATACAAAAAACCATGCTTCGTATCATCCGATATCAATGTTAAATTTTGATTATAAAATGTATATGGCTGTTCTCATTCGACGATTGGAACAGTTGCTGCCACACCTTATTGATGCCAGGTGGGGTTTATTACAGGTAGACAAGCCCATGGTGCTGTTAGGTGAACATACTTGTTGACTGAGTACTCTACCCAAAAGGAAAATACCTCTGATTCTTTTATGTCTTGATGCAAGGAAGGCCTGGGTCACCTGGCCATTTCTCTGGGGAATCCTGTGACAATTTGGTTTCCTGAATGAATTCATCACTCAGCTTCAAAATATTTATGCAGATCCCTAGCCTTATGTTTGACTTGATGGCTTATTATCAGACTCTGTTAAGTTGGCCCATGGCAATCAGCAGGGGTGCCCTCTGTCTCCACTGCTCTTCACCCTGTGCCTCAAACCTTTAGCCCAGGCAATACACTCCCATCCAGATATAGAGGGTATCCCTATGGGGGGGGGGGGTAAATCCTATAAAATGCCACTCTTTGCAGATGATATTTTACATACTTTGATCAATGTGCAGAAGACAGAAGTTTTACTACATAACTTTAACCCTTCACCCTCCATGAAATTAGCATATTCTTTTACATGGCATACAGTAAGTTGGACATGCGTTATTTAGGGATCCAATTAATTAAGTATTTGTCTCACACTGAATTACTTAATTATGAAAAACAACAAACACAACCAACAACCAAATACATTTGGCTGAAGATACTGTAAAGTGGTCACAGATCCCACTAAGTTTTTTTGGCTGGGGTCGAAACAGTGCAGCAAAAATATTTTTCCACATATTCTATTTTTTCTTCAAACCATCCCGGTGGCTCCTGCTACTACTTATCTTTAAGCATGGGATAGGCTAATTTTCCATTTTCTCTGGAAGGATCGACCACCTTGAATTCGGTATTCTCTTCTCTAGCTCTCTCCCTCAGGAGCAAGGTGGATTGAATCTCCCCTATTTAAGGAAATATACACTGGTGGCTCCGCTGTGAATTACATTATGTTGGTTAAGTCCTTCCCATGACACCCATTGGAAACAATTAGAGATTAATTGGGCTGATTTGTTTGATCTTTTGGGGTACCTCTTTGGTCACCCAGCAAAATGTTTACCACTTTCATAATTTTCTTGGTACTCTGCTAAACCTTTCTGTCACTGGCTTGCTTTTTGGAAAACATACTTCACACCATCAGAAGTGTTGTTTTTTGGAGCAATGGCATATGATGCTTCCCTTTCTCCCTCTCTCCCTCCCAATAAAGCCAGTAAGGTCCTTAGTCTCTTGCTGAAATATGATTTAAAGTATGTATTTCAACTTGTTAATCCTATAGGTCTGCATTCTTTTGCATTCCTCCAGATGACTTTTGGACTACCACAGAATTATTTCTACACATATTTACAGCTTCAGTCATACCTCAGAGGAGGCCCTTTCCAATATTGCTGAGCAACCCTCGTTGTTGGTGTCATTGCTTTATTCCCATATTAATGGTATGGCCACCGAACAATTGATTAGTTCAATATATAAAGCCCTTAATGTGAGACCACGTGACTCTGATAATACAATCAGAATGGCTTTGTCTAAGGAGTTACAGGTTGACATCCCAGCATCCAGCTGGAGAACATCATCTCTCTGGTCTCTCAAAGTTTCCAACTCTCCGTACAGGAACCAGATTTTTTCATATTCCGGCTGTAGCTGCAACATTTTCAAATGCGACACTTGGAAGATACTGGAGGGAATTAGGTTTTGCCCATGCAGATCACGCTCATATTCTATGGGGGTGTCAGCTTCTAACATTCACTAAAAATACCACCAACAGTTTAATCTGGTTCAACGTCAGTTGACATTCATCTGTATCCCCCTCCCCCAGATCGTGCCTGAAAATAGGAAGAATTTGTCTAGTGCACTTACCCAGTCAACAAAAACTAACTAACTAAATAAATAACATCATATTGGAGTGAAGTTATTCAGGAAATTAATCTTATTTATGATACTTCAGAAATTCTCACTCCGGTTTCCAGGGTTCCCACCAGACCAAGTGGGCAGGAAGCGAGAAGGACTTCACTGTCCACCAAGCCCTCGAGGGCAATGCTATGCAATGCCAGACTGATTAGGAACAAGACCGCCATTATTGCAGATTTGATTTCCTTGGTCAATCTGGCATGCATTACAGAGACCTGAGTAGGTGACAATGCTGGTCCAGTTTTAGAGGCCGCCGTCCCCCCCCCAGGTACTTTGTGGTGCACTGCCCCAGAGTGGAATGCAGAGGCAGGAGAGTAGCCATCTGTTTTAGATCTGAGCTTGGTTTCTCGATGCACTCAGTGGGAAGACTGGGCTCATTTGAGCATGTGGCAGTATGTGGGGGTCCATGTGCAGGTTGTAGGATTCTCTGGATTTATCACCTCCCCCTGGGTGGCATGTGAATTAGTACAGGAGGTAGACAACCTCATTGCTGGCAAGACATTGGAGTCCCCCTGGTGTTTGGTCCTGGAGGACTTTAATGCCTGGGCCAATGACAAGGATTCAAGGCTAGGTTATAACCTCCTCTGGATTATGTCATCTCTGGGCCTGTCACATGAAGTTTCTGCTGCAACCCACCTGGATGGCCACATGTTGGACCTGGTCTTCTTACTGGGGCTTGAGGTTAGTAAGCTCAAGACTGACTGGGTCATCAGGTCCAATCACTGTATGGTGGGGTTCTTACTCGGGGATCCCCCCAAGAGCCCTTCCCCTGCTGAGATTGTCAGCTATCGCCCTTTGAGGAGTTTGACCCGAGGGGGGTTCCTGGCAGTGACTGATCTATCTAGTGTGGACAGCGCATGTGTTGAGGGTTCAGACATGGCAGTTGCAACCTATAATAGGGTGATGACAGCTGCCCTTGACATCCTCACACCAACCCGTGTATGACCAAGATATTCTCACTTGAGGTCCCCTTGGTTTGATGGGGGGCTCAAGGCAATGAAGACTGTGGGTCAGAGGCTGGAGCATTGCTGGCAGATGTCTTGCCTGGAGGCAGACAGACCAGCCCTGTGCTCACACTATTGTGAGTATCAGGGGGCAATCACTCATGTGAAGGCAGAGTTCCTGTCCAGAGAGACTGCTTCTGGGAAGAATAGATTGACTGTGCTCTTTCAGACTGTGGACAGGCTCCTAAATCCAGCTTGTCTCAAGCTGAAAAAGACTTTTTCCAATGCCTTGTGTAAAGGTTCGCTCAATTCTTCTTGGACAGGGATTCCACCATCTGGCAGGGTGTGCCACCAGTGAGCATTACAGCAGCCTACAGTGATTATCTGGATTGTCCGGAAAGTGCTCTGCCTAGTTGGGGGTAGTTTAAACTAGTGGAGGTGTCATAGGTCATTGGGGTTGCTTCCAGGTCAAAGCACACATGTTGTGAATGGGACTGTGTTTCTTGATGAGATGTGTCAACACTGTTGGCCCGGTGTTCACCTTGATTTTCCAGTGCTCTTTGATGAAGGGGATTTTTCCAGATGCCTTGAAGGAGGCACTGGTTCATCCCCTCCTGAAAAAAAACATCATTAGACCCTGATGTCAAGGTAATTACTGTTCTATCTCCAACCTCCCATTGTTGGGAAAAGTTGTTGAGAAGGTTGCGGAGCACAACTTGAGAAGCACCTCATGGTCTTTGATCTCTGTGAGCCATTCCAGTCTGATTTCCATTCGAGGCATAGTACAGAAACTGCATTGCTTCAGGTGCATAATGTCCTCCTCATGGCTAGAGATCAGGGTGGGAGGGGACAGTTCTAATCCTTCTCAATCTCTGCTCAGCCTTTGACACAGTAGACTATTGTGCGTTGCTTGACCACCTGAGGGAATTCTGTGGGATCACCAGCTCTGTCATCTGCTGGTTTGTGTCATACCTCAAGAACAGGAGGCAACGAGTAGTGATGGGGAATTTCTCCTTCTCCTCTAGCCTCCTGTCATGTGTAGTACCTCAGGGTTCGGTCTTGTCACCAATGTTGTTTGCCATGTGCATGCTGCCCCTGGGTGAGCTCATTAGAAAGTATGGCTTGAGTTTTCATTGCTATGCCGATGATACCCAGCTATATCTTTCCTTTGCCCTGGGAACTTCCAGTGTGGTAGAAGTACTAAAGAGCTACCTCACAGAGATAAATGGCTGGATGTCCTCTAGCTGGTTGTGACTGAACCCCAACAAGATGGAGGTACTGGTGGTGAAGTCGAACAGAAGATGGAACAGATTGCCCTCTGGCACCAAAACCAGGTTATTCCTGGGATCTGTGCCATTGAGGACTTCTTATCAGGTGCGAAACCTTGGCATGACCTTTGTTGGGATTGTCATTTAATTTTCAGGTGTCATCTATTGTCTGGACAAGCTTTTACCATCTTAAGAATATCACCAGGATCAAGCTCCTAGTTCTATCTATGGACCTCTCCACCTTGGTGCATGCCTTCATGACATCCAAACTTGATTACTGTAATGCGCTGTCCCCCGGGGTCTCTGGAGGGAACCTCCACCTGCTGCAGCTAGTGCAGAATGCGAGCACTAGGCTGCTAACTGGGCTGCCAAAATTTTGTCATATCACCCTGGTTTTGCGCAGTCTGCACTAGCTGCCAGTGAGATGGAGGATTCTTTTTAAAGTGGGCTTGCTCACCTTTGGGGCCCAAGGCGGGCAGGGTCCTGGTTACCTGTCAGACCTTCTTACACTTACTGTTCCGGTCTGCTCCCTCCGATACTCCTCTAGGGACCTCCTGGCAATTCTCAGGATGAGGTTTAGAACCACTGGTGACAGAGCATTTAGTGTCACTGGCCCTGTCCTGTAGAATTTGCTTTCTCCACCAATTCTGGATGCCCCTTCCATTGAGGTTTTTAAGGCCCGCCTCAAGGCCTTCCTGTTTAATCAGGCCTTCCCGGACCATAGGTATTACTCCTCCATGGGTACCCTGCTTTTCTGTTTGAGTTTCAGGTTTTATAGAGATGTTTATTAATTATATTTATGCATGCTGATATTTTGTTTTTATATTGATTTGTATTATTGTATTAATAGTATGTTTTTGTTTTTTGCCTCCCAGAGCCTCTAGGATTGGGCCCCAGAAAAATAAAATTTGCTTTGCCTTGCCTTGCCTTTATATCTTAACTGCCACCAGAAAGAGGATATACGAGTAGATAAAGCAACTTACATATGAACATAAGAAAATGTCAGCAGAAACAGGCCTCACGATCTATCGAGTCTGCTCGAGTGTGCAGTTAGCACCTCATAATGCTGCTGCCCTCCATCCCCCCCAGGATACCTTTACTACCAACAACCTGGATCTCTGACCAAGATAACAAGTCAGTACATTAGCCAACTAGGATTACTCTCCTTTAGTATGCTCTGAGGACAGGTAGGTCAGTAGCCATAGGTCCTCGGAGGTTTCCTCTCCTGCGTGCTACTGGCCACACTCTTCGGGGTTGGAGGAGGTAATCACAACGGTAATTCATTTTCTTTTGGGCCTTCAAACCTACAGTACACTTACCTAGCATCCCACCAAGGGTGGGATATAGAGAAAGGCCAAAGATCAAGACTCCATCATCAACTATATTCATGCAGCTCAAACGTATCTAAGCACCAGCCACATCATTCAGTTCCTACGTACTACAAACACTGACCTATGTACCAATCCAGTTCAAATGTATCTAAGCACCAACCACATCATTCAGTTCCTACGTACTACAAACACTGACCTATGTACCAATCCAGTTCAAATGTATCTAAGCACCATCCATATCTCATTCAGCTCTTTTGTATCACAAGCACTGAGCTATGTACCACACATAGAATTGGAAGGCTGTAGCCTGTGGTTCCATGGGGGGGGGATAGCTCCTCTCTCATTCTCTATATAACAATCCTGCTAATGACCCCTCTGCTTTGCGAGTCACACTTGCCCTCCTTCCTCCCTGCCTCCTCCTCCTCCAGCACTCATATCTCACCCTGTGCTGGGCCTTCAAACCCACACTTACCTAGCATCCCACCAAGAGTGGGATATGGAGAAAGGCCAAAGATCAAGACTCCATCATCAACTATATTGATCCAGCTCAAATGTATCTAAGCATCAACCACATCATTCAATTCCTACATACTACAAACACTGACCTATGTACCAATCCAGTTCAAATGTATCTAAGCACCAACCATATCGCATTCAGCTCTTATGTATCACAAGCACTGATCTATGTACCACACATAGAATGATATTCCATAGATCAACTACAAAAATGGAGTTATATCTAAACACTCATTGAGGTCCACAGGGGACAGAGACCTCAAAGTGTAGATCCATTTTGATTCCTTTTGTAGTAATACATTTAACCTATCTCCACCTCTACTGTTAACTGGTACATGTTCCAATCCCAGAAATTTAAAATTGGCTGGATCTCCACCATGGCAGGATGCAAAATGTACACCAATGGGTGTATCTGGTTCTGGTTTCAAAATAACACAAATGTGCTCCTGCATTCTCTCCTTGAGGGGTCTCTTTGTGCATCCCACATATAGCATAGGACAGGTATATTGGACAATATAAACAACATAACATGCTGAGCAAGAAATAAATTCCTTAATCAAAATGTTTGCACAAAAAAGCGCCCCCCTGGATACAATAGCAACACACATTGCACATGCCCCAGCAGAAACTACCTGTCGGTTTTGGTGGCATCCAGGTTGGATGGATGTTCAGGGTTGGTTTGGTATATAGACTATGTGTCATCATATCACCAATATTTTTCCCATTCCTGTAAGTGATTCTTGGACTATTCCCCAGGGCTTTAAACAAAAGTGGGTCATCTTGTAAAACTGGCAAAAATATCTAACTATATTAAAAATCTCTGGGGCCAAATGATTATACTCAGTAACAAAAAACACTGGTTGTTCATTTCCTGTCTCTCTGGATCTAGGATTAAGTAATGTTTCCCATTCAAAATTCCTTGCTCTATTCAAGGCAGAAACCACAATTTTTTCATTATACCCTCTCTGCAGAAAATGTTCATTTAGATCCAAGGCTTGTCTCTCAAAGTCTGCTATGGACAAATAAATTTGTCTAAGCCAAACAAATTCACCATATGGTATGGCATTTTTGAGATGCTTGGGGTGGGCACTCTTAGCGTTTAAGAACATCTTGCTTCCGACATCCATACTTTCTGGCTTTATCTATTCATTTATTATTTTATGGCAGAGTGCTTTTCATTTGTGCTCCATATTCAAATTTGTTTTATATTAGCACCCTCTTGCTCCATGGTGCATGGTTGTCCTTGTGTTCTTTCTCATATGTTTTCTACAATCAAGCTCGTTTTGCTTTCTGTGACCCATGTTGTTTTAACTCACAGCAGAGCATTTTTTGCTGGCATGTTAGTACGCCTGTCAGTTGAGTGTCTTTGCGGGATCGAGCAACATTGTCTGGACTTACTTTCAGTGCCGTATTGGTTGATCGGAGGTGTGCGAAATCACTAAGATTTAAAAATACGCATAATGCAGCAACACCAATTTCTGCCAATGCAGATGACACTGAGGAGTTACAGCTTGAATTTTCCTGCCTGGAATCTGCAGCTGCATTTGTCAGACACTGTTTAGCAACAGAAACTGGCAGCAATACTTGTGAAAGTAGCGATTCAGATTCATCTTTCAAATAGACTCGATGGACATTTTGTCCAAACTAGAGGGGTTGGTCTGGTCCAGTGAATTTATTTCAATAACCATTGATGTTGCTAGTTTATATATTAGCATAAGACATGACTTAGGCCTTGCTGTAATTGATTGTCACCTGAATAGGAATTTCAAGGCTCATAATTTTCCAAAGGACTTCTTCATTGATGCAATTGATTTGATTTTGACAAGTGACTATTTTGTTTTTGATAAAAAGTTTTACCTCCAGACAAAGTAGACTGCCATGGGGACCGCCATGGCCCCCTTTTATGCCAACCTCTTTTTGACTTGGTGGGAGGGGACCATGGTGTTCAACCATGGCTGAAACCCCTTGCTTCCCAATATCCACTAATGGGGGTGCTATTTGGATGACATCTTAATAATTTGGAGGGGCAGTATGGATACTGCCTCATTATTTGTGGATTTTTTGAATAGATATAATTTGGGCTTACAGTTCACATCTAGTATGGAGCTATATTCCATTTCCTTTTTGGATTTGAGATTTACAGGGGAAGATGGGCAGCATGTCAAAAGAGAAACATATAGAAAACCACCCCAAGCATCTCAAAAATGCCATACCATATGGCCAATTTGTCCGGCTAAGACAAAATTGTTAGTCTATAGCAGACTTTGAGAGACAAGCCTTGGATCTAAAAGAACATTTTCTGCAGAGAGGGTATAATGAAAAATTGTGGTTTCTGCCCTGAATAGAGCAAGGAATTTGGAATGGGAAACATTACTTAACCATAGATCCAGAGAGACAGGAAATGAACAACCAGTGGTTTTTGCTACTGAATGTAATCATTTGGCCCCAGAGATATCTAATATAGTTAGGCATTTTTGCCAGTTTTACAAGATGACCCACTTTTGTTTAAAGCCCTTGGGAATAGCCCAAGAATCACTTGCAGGAAAGGAAACATTATTGGTGATATGTTGACACATAGTCTATACACCAACCAACCCAGAACATCGATCCATCTTGGATGCCCCCAAAACTGACAGGTAGTTTCTACTGTGGCATGTGCAATGGGTTTGGAACATGTACCAGTTAACAGTAGAGATGGAGACAGGTTAAATATATTACTACAAAAGGAATCTAAATGGATCTACACTTTGAGGTCTCTGTCCCCTATGGGCCTCAATGAGTGTATAACTCCATTGTTGTAGTTGATCTATGGAATATCATTCTAAACCTGTCTATTTCACTAGCTAAGGCTATTTCCTTTCCCCTCCTCTCCCTTTGTTCCATTTCTTTCCCCTTCTTTCTTCCCCTTTTCCCTTTCTTTCTCCAACTTTTTTTCTGATATTCCATAATGGGACTAATGGCAGTAATTCTCTTTGTTTATATACTTATAATATTTGAATTGCCTGCCTCTGATCTTTCAGTATGGCTAAAAAAAGAGGTTTTGATTTTCTGCATCTGTCCTAGCAGGGAATATTTGCAAATATTTGAAAATTTTGAAAATATTTATTTTTGTGTGGGATATATACATTAATTGTATTAATATTATTTGATCAAAAAGTTAAAGTAATTAGGGCTATCTAAACAATATTCCACTGTTTTTTGATATTCTTCTATATATATTTTTTGGTTTATGGACTCTGTTCTATCTTTATCCATTAATTTTGTAAATTTGACCTTTTCCAGGTACACTTGACCTCCCAGGCCTAGCTGCTACTCTAAGTGCTTTTTTGATAATTTCTTTAATTCACTCACATGTTAGGCATTGTATATGTATTTAAGATTTTAACACATTTTATGGTGGTTGTACGATTAGAACAGGGGTTTCTGATGCTCTGATTCTGAATATGTATATTCATGTACTGTCATTTTAAGCACTTTAAAATAAAAAACAGTTTTGAGCACCAGAATCCTGCCTCCTGATGAAGTGTCCCGGAGAGGACATGAAGCGCTCCGGTAGTGTGCTATGGATTCTTGCTCTTGACATCCATACTTTGTGGCTTCATTTATTCATTTATTATTTTCTGGCAGAGTGCTTTTCATTTGTGCTCCATATTCAGATTTGTTTTGTATTAGCACCCTCTCACTCCATGGTGCACGGTTGCCCTTATGTTCTTTTTTCTTTTTGTACAATGATATTAGACCCGCCCCCCTTATCAGTGGGGCCATCCACCCTGTGGGCATACCTAGCATACAATGCACCTCCTTGTGGTTTGCCCTAGCCCCTGTTTGTCTCCCATGATCACTACTGTCCTCTCTCTATCTGTGTCCTGGATCCCCTCCCATGTTTACCTGGATGTACAGCCTTTGACTGTCTTTTCTTCCCTTCTGTCTGCCCCAACATTCCCCAACCCCTTCCACCTTTCTGCCTTAACACCATCCTAACTTCCTGCCCACCCTCTTAGTTGCCTTCCTCCCTTCTTCCCTTGCCTGCCCACACTCCCTTGCAGCTCCTTCTGCCTTCCCCCACTATTTCCCTGCTCTGCTGCCACTCCCCCACCTATACCTAGCCCCTTTCCCTTCCCTCTATAGTCATGCCCTCTACTACCGGTATCCTCATCCTGCTTATGCTCCCTCCCCTTCTCCTTGAGCATCCCTTCACCTCTTTAACTAGTGGGAGGAATCTATTCCACACTGGCACCTCTGGGGTTATCACACCAGGCCCCCCTCCCTCCTTGTCCTCCCCTTTCCTTTTGATAACATCCACTCCCCCACACTCTTGGCCTTTTCTCCCACTAAGGAAGACCTACAGAACCTTCCTTAGCTTCCTCTACATCCCCCCTCCATGTAAGCCCACTCCCAGACTGAGCTATACCTCCACTCCCCCCACCTTTCCCCATTCCCTGTGAGTACCTCTGTGCCTCCCTCATTATTCTGGGACACCCACCTCCCCCAGGAGAAATAGTACATAGGCATGGTAGCATGTGAGGTGGGCGCCTGAATTAAGGCACCGTCCAAAACGGCGATGCGGTGTGGGAGAAAGCCTGAATGGCGAGAGGGGAGGGATGGTGACCGAATGTGGTGGGGTGGGCAATTGTAGTGACAGGATTTCGCTATATGTACATGCTTGCAGGGGGAGTGAGCATGGAGAATGTGGCCTGGAAGGGGGAAGAGGGGTTGTGAGGTAGTGCTGTGGTTGGCTGCCAAGCTGCACCGTGACATCGGGGGTTGGCCTCCCCTGCTGTGCGTGGGGTTTCGTTCAGGTCTGGATCCAGGCTACTGTATTTTTGTTGTGCCTGGCCCAAAACTTGCATTTTTTGCTTTGGCCCCGATGGGGTACCCCCTGGAGTTGGGGAATCCTTTAGTAGGGGGTGCGGGGGTGTTAAATCCCTGGTCCCTTTCTTCCATGCGCTGAGGATGTCAGGGTGGCAAAATTATTTTGCCACCCTGACATCGAGATAATGAGGGTCGTCTTTCTGCGTGTCTTAGGCGTAATGCCATATTATCTCTCTTTCTATATGGGATGATCTCTGTTCCCCAGGAATGCCTATTTTAAGCTTTCAAATTATGTATTTTATTAAAGTTTATTTTTCTACCATACATGATCCAAAGTTTTTTATTAGAATGAAAGAACATGCTGGGTGGGATAAGGGTGGGCTTGTATGGACAGTGATGGCTGGCATGGTCCATTTAGAAGAGCTGGGGACCCACTACATTTGCCAGTAATCGCAGCTATGGATCTGTGGATGGTCATTTCAGAGTCTGGTCTGCAGTATTGTCCAGGGAAAGAACAGAGTTAAGAGATTTGGAAGGGAGAGGGGAAATTATTGTGAGGCTGGAATTAAACCTACCACTTGCAGGGCCGACCCTGTATACCTCCTCACATTTTGTCACTGAAATATTGGATAGAAACACTCAAAATGGCTGTGTCTTTCTGCAAGGTTCTCTCCACCCCTGTCTCTATTGCTTGTGGTGTTCCACAGGGTTTTTTCCTTGGTTCCCTTCTCTTTTCTCTCTTCATTAATGAAACCCCTAGTCCTTCTCACAGCAGCATCCTCATGTATGCTGATGATCTAGTGCTTTACTCTGCCTCCAAGTCCATTGTGGACATAAATCAACATCTTTCTCTGGACTTTCTGTCCCTTCAATCGTGGCTGTCATCTAACTGTCAAATTCTAAACATAGGGAAGACCCAGGCCATGCTTTTTGGGTCCACAAGAAAAGTGCCTACAGAGTCCACTAAACTTCTAGTCCACTGCTGCAATGGTACTGCTGTCTCTAACTCCTTAACCTTCAAATACCTTGGGTTTATACTTGACCCAGTACTGGATTTTGCTGCACGTGTCAATGAAATATGCCACTCAGTTAATGTTAAGGTTGGTGCAGCCTATAGAGTGTGTCACTCACTCACCCCAGCTGCTAGGATCTCTGTTGCTCTGTACTCTATAATGCCAATGCTGGGACTCCTCGAAAGTGGGACACTTCTTATAACAACATCCGCCGATTTGCATTATCGGCTCCTTGACTAACCCATCACTGTCTACTCTATGCTGCCTTAAACTGGCTATCTTCCAATGCCCTCTGTAACATAGAAGCATAGAAGCTGATGAGAGATAAGGACTGCAAGGCCCATCCAGTCTGTCCATTCCTTTTTTTACCTTATGAATGTGCCATTGGCCTTTGCTCTGTCAATGGCCCATCTATTCATACTCATCTGTATTTCTCCCTTATGCCTACCTCATGCATGTGTGAAGCCCTGCACTGTATTCATATCCACCACTTCCTGAGGTAGGTTGTTCCATGCTTCCACATACCCTATATGTAAAAATGAACTTCCTCACATTACCCCTTAATCAGCCTCCCTCTAATCTCATGCTGTGTCCTTTTGTTCTGCTATTTTTCTTATATTGAAACATGTTAGACTCTTTCACCTTGTTAATGCCCTTAAGGTGTCTGAATGTTTCAATCATATCACCTCTCTCCCTCCTTTGCTCTACAGTATACATGTTGAGCTCCGTTAGTCTGTCCTCATATGTTTTCTGATACAGTCCCCGCACCATTTTGGTTGCCCTTCTCTGGACTGCCTCAGTTTGGTTAATGTCCTTGTGAAGGTGCGGCCTCCAGTACTGCATGCAGTACTTCAGATGGGGCCTAACCAGTGTCTTGTAAAGAGAGATTATTACCTTCCTTTTCCAACTTGTGATACCCCTACTAATACACCCCAACATCCCCCTAGCCTTACCTACTGCTTTAGTGGCCTGCTTGCATGATTTCAGGCAATCAGTGATGATGACGCCCAAGTCTCTTTCTCCCCTAGTGACAGCCAGCATCTCCCCTTCCAGCCTATAGGTGGTTTCAGGGTTTCTCTTCTCTATGTGTATGATCTTGCACTTCTTTGCATTAAACCCCAGTTGCCATTCTTCGGACCAATTTGATAGTTTATCCAGATCTCTTCTCATTTCTGCTCACCTCATCTGGATCATCTACTGTGTTGCAGATCTTGTTGTCATCTGCAATCAGACAAACCCTACCCTCCAGTCCATCTGCAATGTCACTGATGAAGATATAGAAGAGGACTGGCCCTCGGACTGATCCCTGAGGTACCCCACTTGTTACTTGCATTTCTTTTGACTGTATACTATTTACCACCACTCTCTGTTTTCTGCCTGTCAACTAGTTTGCCACCCAGTTGACCAACTTCTGACCCACCCTGAGCTTACCCAACTTATTAATCAATCTTCTATGTGGAACAGTATTGAAAGCTTTGCTGAAGTCAAGGTAGGCGACATCATCTGCTTCCCCTTGGTCCACCACTCTGGTTACCCAGTCAAAGAAATCTATGAGATTAGTTTGACAGGACCTTCCTTTTGTAAACCCATGCTGTCTTGGATCCTGTGCTCCTGTGGATTCCAGGTGTTGCACTATCCTTTCCTTAAGGAGTGCCTCCATAATCTTGCCCACTACTAAGGTAAAACTGACTGGTCTGTAGTTCTCTGCCCCCTCCCGGCTACCACTCTTGTGCAGCGGGATCACATGGGCTCTTCTCCAGTCTTCTGGGACCTTTCCTTAGCTCAGAGACTCACTAAACAGTTTTGATAATGGCCCTGCTAGTTCCACCCTTTAGTACCCTGGGATGTTTGCCATCAGGTCCCATTGCCTTGTCCACCCTGAGCTTATCAAGCTCTTGTAGGACCCTTTCTTTTATGAAGGGACTAGTACGCACCTCCCTCCCCTCTGTATCCATGATGCTGAGCTGTGGGCCCTGCCCTACCTTCTCTTCAGTAAATACTGAGCAGAAGTATCTATTTAGGATAGGTGCTTTTAAATGGTCCTCCTCCTCACATGCCCCCTTATCCCCTTTGATCTTAGTAATACCCCCTCTGGACTTTCTCTGTTCACTAATGTATCTATAGAAAGTCTTGTCACCTCCTTTTACTGTTCGTTCTAGTGTTTCCTCAGTTTGGGCCTTTGCCTGCCTTACTGTCTTCCCTGCTTCCCTTAGGGAAGTTTGATATGCCTCCCTATATTCATCCGCTGCATTTTCTTGTATTTTCCTGAAGGCCAGCCTTTGGCTCTGACCTTTCTGCTACTGTTTTTGAGAACCAAAGTGGTAGCCGGCACGGCGGTAGGGTTACCGCTCATGGCGCCAGTGACCTGGGTTCAGGAACGGACTTAGGTTGCTGGGGGGTCGACCTGGGGCAGGAGGATTGAGTGACCAGCAGCCACTCTTCTCCTCTGGGGAGAGGTGGGATGCATGTCCCACAGCTCTATCACCACCTGGGTGACCATGGGTGGAGGTGTAGCGAGACTGCAGGAAGAAGGGAGGGAGGGAGGATTTGAGCCAGGGACTGGAGCCCTCACACATCCCGGCGGCGCCAGCCCTAGGTTCCCCTGGTGTGCTTACGTCCTGTGGGAGGGGATAGAAAAAATGGAAAAAGGAACCTGCCACGGAGGATGGAGATGGGACCCAATTGCTCCAGACAACCCATAACCAGGCTGCTGATGGATGCCGCAGATGGACCTCCTGACACACACACTAATGGACTGGATGGGATAAAGGGGTTCCCCCCCTCCCCGCCCGGGGGGGGGTAGGCTGAGGCAGCATGGAGGTAGGTCCGAGCATCATCTTGGTAGGTACCCATGGAAGGACTGGGGACCACAGTCTAGGAGCTCCTGAGGAAAGTTCCACTGTTGCAGAGAGAGGGGGCAAACAAAAAAAGAGAACCAAAGTGGTTTCCTTCTTCTTTTGCACTTCCTTTTCTCTCTAACACAATAGGATGTTGCTTCAAGTATTGCAGCCTTAATGCATGCCCACTTTGCCTGTACTCCCTCACCTGTATTTCTTCTTGCCAGGGCTAGCTGAACTCTGTTGGCCATCTTATCAAAGTCAACTCCTCTGAAGTCCCATATTTTTGCCTTGGAAAGGGATGATTTAGTTATAGTGCCCAAGGAATCCACCATGTGTCTAGTTCTGGCAGATATTCCTGCTGGTATTGACCAATCTGTGTCTGGCATGTTGAATTCTCCCATTATCAGAACCTCCCCTTTAGCTGTCATGTTTTGTATATCTTCTAATAGTAATGTGTCTATGTCCTCCCCCTGGTCTGGAGGCCTGTAGACAACCCGTTTGTATGGCTGTCCCATTTCATGTTTCCAGAGTGACCCACAGTTCTTCTGGCTCCTTATGTGTATTATGAATTTCTGTAGCTTTGATATTTTCATTGACAACTCCACCCCCTTTTTTGCACCTTGGTCTCTTCTGAACAGTACATAGCCAGTACTGAAGTCTCCCAAGTGTGGTTACTGGTAAACCATGTCTTGCTAATTGCTACTGTATCCAGTTTAGCCTCTGTCGTTATTGCCTGCAGGTCTGGGATCTTGTTTTCCAGAATGTGAACATTGATGTACATAATTTTCCATTGGCCAGATTTCTGTGTGTTAGTTGTTGGGCAAGGTCTGGTGTTTCCCATGGGTGTCATATGGAGAGCCGGACCTTTTTCCTTACCTGGTGATGCAAATGAACTACAAACCTGATGAACTCCTGTTTGAACTCTTGTTTGACCAATAGATGTTCTTCCCATTCGACGTATGGGGTGCTGCACCCCTCTCCACATTTGCTAGTTTTAATTATTCTGCAAAGACATCAAACTTCTGTCCCAATGCACTGATTCCCTCCTTAGTCAGATGCAGTCCATCAAATGTAAAGAACTTTTGCTCCTCAGACTGTTGCCAGTTCCCTACAAATTTGTGTCCTTTTTCCTGGAACCAGCCCTTGAGCCACATGTTTAGCTCCCATATCTCCCCTTCTCGGACCTTCTGTTCATCTGCCCCTCTCTTCCAGAATGGCAGGATCTCAGAGAAGGAGATGCCAGATGTGATGGTTGATAGTTTGTCACCCAGCCTGGTCAGGTGTTCCCTGGTCTCCACAACTGACTGGTTGGCAAGATCATTAGTCCCTAAGTGTACCTAGACATCAATGTTTTCTTCTGCTTCCTGAACAATTTTAGCAATGCAGTCAATGCAGTCAGTGTCTCTCCACGCTGATGTACCTGGGAGACATCTGACCATTACCCCTGGCTGGAGAGAGGTATCAACTCCCCAAATCTTGGAGTCTCCTATGATCAAAAGTTTTTTGGATTTCCTTTTTGCTTTTTTTGTTTTGGTTCCTGTTTTGAGCGAGTTTTGTTGTGCTAGCTTCTGTGGATTAGTGTCCTGCTCTGCAGTGTCCTCTGCCCCTTTGTTTGATTTCGGAGACAGAGGCAGATACCTGTTTGTAGTTTTTGTATGGTTTGTGGAGGTAATATGTTGGAGAGCACCAAGTGATGGGGCAGCTGATTTGCCCCTTCTAACTACTTGCCAACCTACCGGACCAACTACCCTCTGTGGTCGAGGTGCTTTTGTTGGATGTTGTGGAAATGGCGGATGGTTCCTATATTTCCTCTTGAATATGCAATTTGAGGTGCACAATCTCTGCCCATGCTGCCTGGAGCTGAGCCCTTAGATCTCCAATTGCTCAGCATGTAGGACAGTGTCCTAAATCCTGTAAAACTGCCCTTCTGAAAAGTGTTCTGCAGTACCTGCAGCTAATGATATCCATTCCAGATAAGTTGCTGGGTTTATAACCTGGTCAGAGTAATCAGAAGGAAACAATGAAAGCAAACATTTGATTATGTGTTTTGTTTGTCTGTTTTTGTATAACTTGTTATAACAAGTTAAATTACTAGTGCCCCTGTAAATGAGGTCACTGAGCGGATACCCCTCTGATCCACCCCTTCCTGCCTTGCCACAGGAAATGTCATGACTGTGCTAGCCTATAAAAGGAGTGTATTGTGGGGTGGTTGGGGATGGGGTGGTGGCTGGTCCCTTCCCCCACTGAAAAGAACAACCACAGATGAAAGAAACAAGGAGGTAAGAGCAGAAGCAATCAGCCAGCAACAATGGAGTTTGCCCTTTAAGGGGCAGACCAGGTTGTCCTGGTGCACCCCTTCCCTCCTTCATTAGGATGGTTGTGCTCAGGAGGGGAGGGAAGAAGGAAGGGAAGGGGCTAAGGGTTAGAACAATGGGCAGGCAACAGGAAGGGGAGGGGCAAGTGGAGGTACATAATGGACAGTACAGGGGGGCCTCAGCCACTTTTTGCTGGAGTTTTTAATTCTACATCAACTGCAGCATGTCGGATTGGTGTATTGTTTTGAGGTTTGCTCACCAGAAGAGAAAGGTAAGGAAACAAACAATTGAGTTGTGGGAGGATATGTGAAGTTGTTTTTAAAAAAAAACCAAAAACATTTTTTTACAGTGTATAGTTGAAGAAATATAGTTTTGGACAGAATAGCACATAAAAGATATAATAGATGACAGGGTGAAGCAGGGGTTGATAAACAATAGGCTGTTTTAAAAAAAAAAGAGAGAGAAAAGACAAAGAAGCACTGGTGGGTTTTATGGCTGTTTAGAAGATCCAATTCATTCAGTTTGGTTTAACAGTTGATGATAGTAGCGTTGGTCAAGGCAGGCAGGTTGGGGTTACAATTATGTCTGAACAGTTGCTGAAAAAGAGAGCCGTTGATAGAATTGCGAGGCGCTGTACAGCTGGAAAAGCGAAGCTAGCGTGTGTATCAGGGCAGGCATGCTAGGATGTATTGGGGGCTTGCACCAGAGGAGGGCTGCAATAGCAGTGGTGGCCAGATGATGGAAGCTGGGATAAGGGCAAAGGGTTTTTGTGGTTGCTGGTGAGAGTAGCAGGCCTGGAAGAGGCCCTGAAGGAAAGGGAGCGACAGCACAATCCGGGACCACGTGGCATTACGTCACACACCGCATGGTGTTTGCGATGAAAGTCTTTCCCCTTGTTTTGTGTTGCTTGCTGCATTTTGGGCCTGTTTTTCTGTTTGCTGGTGAAATTAGTAGGCCTGGAAGAGACCCTGAGGCAAAGGGAGCGAGAGTGCAATCCGGGACCACGTGGCGTGATGTCACACACCACGTGGTGGTTGCGATGAAAGCCTTTCCCCTCATTTGTGCTGCTTGCTGCATTTTGGGCCTGTTTTTACTGTTTGCTGGTGAAATTAGTAGGCCTGGAAGACGCTCTGAAGCAATGGAAGCGAGAGCACGATTCGGTGACTACGTGGCTTGACATCACACACCGCGTGGTGGTCGCAATAGAAGCCCTTCCCTCTTGTTGTGCTGCTTACTGCATTGGGCCTGTGTGTTGTCTAGCCCAGTGCAGGTTGTGAGTGCTGTATCATCCCTTGGGAGGAAGCTCCTGTGGAGGCCAGCCTGGCTCGATGATTGGGGGACAGCAGCAGTGTTGGTGGCTCAAGGGGAGGTTGCATTGCCTGCAATGTAAACATTCTGGTTGATTCCAATGAGGGGACAATTGGACTGTTGAGGTAGGGGCCAGCAGGAAGAGGCCCTGTAGCAAGGGGGAGCGGAAGCACACCGCGACCATGTGGCGTGACATCACACACCACACAATGGGTGCGAGGATGGAGGCGATCCGAATAGAGGAGCAGTGGGGGGACAGGAGAGGGCCAAAAAGGTAAGGAGGCAAGTATGGGCCAAGAGGGGAGACTGTCTTGCAGGGAAAATGGGAGCGCGAACGTGCACATGCATCAGCGGGTCGTGGGTGGAGAAACAGGACACCCACCCTCCCCAAAAAGAACCTAGTGGCTACCTCCTGCTTGGGTACATCATGGGGGGAAAGCAAGCCCCTCAAGGGGAATTTTCCTTAGCCCGGGCTTCGCTCATGAAGGTAGTAACCGGAGGGGGCTTGGCAGCAATCTTCACGGCCACAGTAGACGGCGCTGGGGAAACAGGGAGGGAGGGGGCATACGAATAAGGGGAGGAAGGGGGGCAGGGGCACACAAAAAAAGGGAAATTAAGAGTAAATAAATAAGAGGGGTCAAGGGAAGGCTTAAAGGGGGCCAATAGATAGGCCCAGGGGGCTGAGTGGCCCACGTGGCGTGCGCCACTTGCAAAGGACATGGCAGGGAGCAGCCAACGGGACCTGGTTGCCTATTGAGCATGATGGAGGCCTTTACTGGTTGCCTGACCGGACATGCGGGTGTGAGACACGAGGGACAAAGGGAAGGCATTACAAAGTATATATATATATATTATGATAGCACAGTAGTGCTACCATAGTTAGGGTTGAGGAGCCATTTCTATGTTAAACCCCAAAACTTTGCACCTTAATAACTTTGCAACCGTTTGATGGATTTGCCTGAAATTTGGAATTTATGATCAAGAACCATAGGCCTTGGGATCTGCTGAGTTTCTTACTGGTCAGATATACAGCTGCGGAGTTATTAAGTGTGATCTGTCTTGGCCGCATTTCGCTTTTCGGAATTCTGTAGTGGCGCCTTCAGGTTTATGCGGTTTGACGACCGGCCCGAAATCTTCAGGGAACATGCGCCGGAACCCCGATGTGCCTTTCAAAGATTTCGTGAAAATATTAAACGTTCAAAGTTATTCAAAAAACAGTTTCCCATTATAAGTCAATGGGAAAAGTTAACAAAAAGTTCAACACTTCATAAATGCATTTTACTTTCGCAAATGGACCTGTTACTTTCGCAAACGGCCATTTTGTTTTCAGTTGATGATTAGAAAAATGGTTGGCATTTAAATTTGGGACCCTCTAGCAACATAATTTTTTTGTATTCACCTAGTGAGGCCCTGAGGATGCTTGCCATGTCTTTATTTTGTGGTAAAACACCCAGAAATATGTTTTCAAATTTCTGGAAAAAGTACTTTCATAAATTACTTTTGTGCTCACGAGTGTCATAAATTTTTTAAGAAAGCTTTACATAAATTGCGACAGTAGTTTTCTAGTCTGTGGAAAATGACAGCAATTCTTTGGCACTGCGCTGCAAAAGAACCGTTGGGAGTTTGAGCTGAAATTTAGAGGACAGAGCTGACATCTCACAGATGTGCCCTTTCAGTGTTGTATTAAAAAATATTACATGGTGGCAAAATTCCGGCACTCAAATTTGATGGTTTTTCCATAGGATAACATTACGGCCGGCCTTGATTACAAGAAATCCTTTGGATCCCTGCTGCAAAATAACGGTTTGGTCTTTTTCATGAAATTTGGAGGAAGACAGCCAACAGCTCACAGATGTGCCTTTCAGTGGTTTGGTGAAAAAACATTACAGGGAGGCAAAGTTATGGTGCTCGAACCTCTCTTTTTCCCATACGGATAACATTACGAGTTAGCTCTCAGCCTTTCAGGGCCCGTATCTCGAAAATGGTGCGAGATACGGAGTTTTCGTCGGAAAAACACTTAGCCCCTTAGCCAGGACAGTCATAAATCATACGACTTTTAACATTTTTTTTCTATGTCATACGGTTCCTGAGATATAACTTATTTAGTATTCCAAGTCCTCATTTTCTGCTCCGATACCCATTATTATGCATACATTCTTTGTACTCACTGTCTTTCTCTATTCAGCTTTTTGGGAAAACCAGCCTGTGTGCTTACATTACTGTTACCATTGCCCTTTCGCTGCAAGTTCCATACCTGTTTCACTTACCGTTGGCGTCTGCGCCCACCGATGCGTCATCCTTTGCATTTTCATTTGCGCTTGCGTTTCTGTACTTTTTGCCATTTGTGTGTACCGTACTGTTTCTCTTTCTGTTTCGCTTGCGTCACCATGCCCATTGCCATTTGATTTACAGGCACCATATTTACTATGTGACAAGACATCACGTGGCACACCGTTCCCGTCGCCACCGTGTTCGTTATCCTTTCTGTTCTCATTCGCGCTTGCGTTACCTTGTGCGCCACTGTTAGCGCTTCTGTTTGCATTGCTGTTCCTGTTACTATGCCACAAGACATCATGTGGTGGGAGTATGGGGCCCTTTGGGCCCCGCGCTCTAGCTGCCGCATGACGTGCCGGGAGCGTGGGGCCTTATGTGCGTTATCCTTTGCATTTTCATTTGCGCTTGCTTTTCTGTTATTTTTTGCCATTTGTGTCTACAGTACTGTTTCTCTTTCTGTTTCACTTTGCATCACCATGCCCATTGACATTTCCATTTGCAGGCACTATACATTACTGTGATAACACATCACGTGGCAGACCGCTCCCCGCTCACGCCAAAGTGTGCGTTACTCCTTTTCTGTTCTCATTCAAGGTCGTGTTGCCATGTGTGCCACTGTTAGCATTTCCTGTTTGCGTTGCTGCTCTGTTACTATGCCACAAGACATCATGTGGTTGGAGCATCGGCCCTTCCACCGCTGCATTACATTCACTGTTTCATCATTACCATTCTCAAAAAGAAGGGAAATTAGAGGCAAAACTCTGTTTAATGCATTAGTTAGGTTGTTCCACAGCCGGATGTGTGAGGAATTCATTGTTAGGGTTGAAACCCAATTCTGAATTCACCCCCCCAGCACCACACACACACACACAGACACACACACACACATTCAAGTATGGGGGAGGACCAAGTCAACACAACCAATGACAGACATCCAGCAGCAGGTGTCAGAAATAACAAACAATTGTCTAAATGTACTACGAGACATCCCCACCCACCTGACCAAGTACTGCATGCTCAGTGGAGATCAACAGCAAAACTGAGGCCATGTACACCAAACGTACACATCCCTGATTGCAGCTGCACACAACGACACACTTAGTAGTTGCATGGCTCTTACCCACCGATGCTCCACACCAGACCAGGACCATGTGGTGGGCCAATTGAGCAATAGAGTTCAGCAAAACCAAGGAGTTGTACAGGTATAATATCTCTGATTATAACAAGGGTTTGAGAAATGCAGTTTAATTGACTGTAAACATTGTAACAGCCTTATGTTTACTTTTTATTAACATACATGTAGAGCCTAACCATATTATGAATATGGTTTAATGTTGTTTAAAAAACAGTTTATTATGATAGCAGTAGTCCTCCCAGGTATTATGTTAATGGTCAGTTTATCACTGTCTAGCGACATGTGGCACTCGGCTATGCCTCATTCAACATTAAACCTCACAGGGTGATTAACAGACCATTTAACATAACTGTTGGTCATGCCTTATTGCTTAATTGTCTTTATGAGTAGATAGTCTTCCTCTGCTAGGCACTGTAGCAGCTTTTGTAACACAGTGTCCCACCCAGTTACACCATACACTGTCTAGTTACTTGAGAATGGCTGTGAATATGAACTCATGAAGATGAACAGTGTAACTTGATCATTACAGTCATCAAAACCTTAGTGTGATTATAATCTGACAGAGTCAGTGTTAGAGAATAACCCCTGCTGTCCTTGTACACTTACCCTCATTGTGAGTTAAATCAATACTAAAAGACATTCTGTTTATATCTACACCATACCTACTTGATTCCTGTTGTACCAATAATTAACATAGTTATCACTTTGATAGCATCAGTGACAGAAGTGTGGTAAACCCAAACACTAGGCATACAGCCTGAGTATGAAACAACTGTTAAAAAAATACACTGTGTCCATAAGTGGTATAGATCACTCATTGCAACAATAGTAAATGTATTACTATTTGAATAAGTTAGTCATCACTGATGCAATGAGATTGTCTTTATCAGGTACAACATACTCAGTAAGTGCCTTCACAGGAAAATCTATCCATTATACATCTCCGATACAGGTAATGCCATTGTTGGCTCAGTAGTGCTAGATATTTAGAAGTTGCTTGGCCTGATCCATGCAATTACAATGTTTCTTACAAAGAATACTTACTGCATCTTTAGTATTGAAACACACTGAAGGTCTATGTATGTACATGAGCAGTACACCTTCATCAGTAAGAATGCATCTGATACTGGTAGTATCAATTTCAGAGCATTGAACAGGCAATGCTTTTCCACACGCTACATCAGCCTCTATCTTGAGTAAACCATTGCAGTAAATGTACTGCTATGTAAATCACCTACTAAATGTAACACTACTTTTATCTTGAGCATGCTAGTGTCTTGTGGTTAATTTTATGTACTTCTCTTAATTAATATATACTCACTAGTGTTGTAACCTTTCTACAACTGTCATCATGCACCTTCAGCATTTATATTGACTAATGGCACAGTACCAGTTGTGGTGTGTGTGGGGCATCGGTAGGTAAGTGCCAAGGCAACTACTAAGTGTGGTACGCTATGTGCAGCTGCAATCAGGGATGTGTACGTTGTGTACATATGGCCTCAGTTTTGCTGTTGATCTCCACTGAGCATGCAGTACCTGGGTCAGGTGGGTGATGTCTTGAGTACATTTAGACAATTGTTTGTTATTTCTGCTCCTGCTGCTGGATGTCTGTCATTGGTTGTGTTGACTTGGTCCTCCCCATACTTGAATGTGTGTGTGTGTGTCTGTGTGTGTGTGTGGTGCTGGGGGTGACTGAGTTAGGGTTTTCAACCCTAACAGCGTGACTTCCTCACTTTGTCGCTGTGGAACAACCCTAACTAATGTATTAAATGGAGTTTTGCCTCTAATATATATATATATATATATATATATATATATATATATATATATGTGTGTGTGTATAATTAATCCTGTTTCTCTTCCCGTTAGTTGTCTTCTACAGTGAAAAGGAAAGGAAGGACATGGCACCAAAGAAGAGCAGGCCATCAAAGGAAGATGCTTACAGGGCTATAATTGAATTGGTGGAAAAAGCCAACAGAATGTGGGAACTGGTGGAGGGGGAGGAACTAGGGAGACCTGGGGAGAAGAGGAAAGCAGGCACGGGAAAAAGGGCAGAGGGAAATGACCAGCAGATGGGGGCCATGCAGTCCCACTAGGGTGCCACCGCTGGTAGTGGGACCCACCAAGGTGGCTGATCCAGTACCCCTGCAGCCTATAGACTCAGTGATGCCAGTACCTCCCCCCCGATCAAGGTGGGATCTCCCTTGGTGAACCCGGACCAGATCCCCAGAATGTTGCGTGCTCACCACAAACCCTTGTAGTAGTTCACCCTCCTCAACTGCAGGGAGAAACAAGGGACACTTGGAAAACACCAGGCAGCATGGCCCAGACAAGGTTACAGGTAACACACCCAGCGCAGTGGGGGACAGTATAAAAGAATATATAGGTCAAATTGTGTCAGCTCTGGGAACAGGAGGTTTAGGGCAGATGGAATCAGCTCTGGTAGAGATTAGGATGGAGAAAGAGGTGCCAGGCAGAAATGAAGGGGTTACAGAGAAAGAAGGTAAAGGTACAAGGGAGATAGTTGTGCCCAGGATGAGGATAGGTGAGCATGTGCCACTGGCCACAAAGGAAAAAATATGGAAAGGGGAGTATGTGGATATATTCGCTTTGGTGAGCCAGGAAGCAGCAGCCAAGTATGAGGAAGTTGAGAGCATAGGTAAGAGTGAAATGGCAGCGGCGATGGTGCTTTTAGGGAAGAAGGAGGATGACAAGTTCACGAAAGGGAAGACTTGGGATGGATGGTTCATAGGTTTTGCCACTTTCTCAGCCATCATCCTGGAAAAGAGGCCGGAGCCGGGCATCCCACTCATCACTTATTCCTTGATAATACGGAGGGCAAAAGCAAAGGGGGGTGGGGTGGTTATACTATGATGAATTTTTTCAACAGAGAATGGAGACATTCAGGGACATGAGATGGGACACCAAGCAGCTAGACTTATGGACTGATTACGTAACAGATCAGTCCACACCCAAAGGGGAATGGGGGAAAAAGGGGGCTATGCCCCAGAGATGCTGCTGGGCTTACAACAGGGCCTTTTGCTCGTGGTCTCAATGTCACTTTCGGCATGCTTGTTCAAAAATGCTGGGAGGCACCCAAAGCAGATGTAGAACGGTTGGCTGGGCCCAAGGGGCACAGGGGCATGGGGGGGTCATGGTCAGGTCAGCAGTTTTTCAAGAAGGTCAGGGTTTAAAGGCAGACATGGAGCAGGGAGGAGGGTAGGGGAACACGAGTAGGGGGGGCAGAATCACTGACCAAAAACTTTGTACAAAGTGAGAAAGAGGGGCCAGGGAGAAGTAACGGGGGGGCACGACAGGGAGCAGTTTGGGGTGGCCAGAACCCCCATCAGCTTAAAGCATGGACAGCCTGTTTGGACAGATATCCAAACAAAAGTGTTAGGGATATGACTATAAGAGGTTTTAGCACAGGGTTTTCGCTGCAGTGTGGGGGGCCCAGACAAGCGAGAGAGGTGAGCAACCTGGGGTCGGTAAAAGGAAAGGAAGAAATGTTAAGACATAAGATAGAGAAAAAAAGGCAGCAGGGAGGGTAGAGGGCCCATTTAACACCCCCCCCCATTGCAGAACATGCGGATTTCACCATTGGGTTTGGTACCCAATCAACAATAAGGGGAGTACAGGGTGATGCACCACCTTTCCTATCCAGAAGGGGACTTAGTGAGTGACTTCATCAGTGAGGAGCATAGTAAGGTGACGTATGCGACACTAGAGGACGCAGTCCAGATAATCCGGGCCACGGAGGATGCATGGATGGCAAAAATGGACATTGAATCTGCCTTCAGGCTGCTGCCAGTTAGGAGAGAAGACTGGGATCTATTGGGTTTTAAAATTGGGGGGCAGTATTATTTCGACAAAGCCATGCCAATGGGATGTTCCATAGCATGTGTGACATTCGAGGCATTCAGCACCTGCTTGCAGTGGATATTCCAGGAGAAACCTCGCTATAGGATGGTCGTTCATTATCTGGATGATTTTTTTCATTGAGGAAAAAGAGAGACACAGGGTATGCTGGGTAGAGCTTTCAGGAGTTATGCAAGATAACTAGTTCGGGTTCCTGGCACCAGAGAAAAAACAGAAGGCCCAACAGGGTGAGGGAGTTCCTGGGGATTGAGATAGATGCCTGGAATGAAATATTCAGGCTACTAGACAAAAAAGTGAGTAACTGGAAGGAACTGATCCAAGTACACACCCAACAGGAGAAGAGCAACCAAAACAAGTGCAACAAGTACTGGGGCACCTGAACTTCGCCTGAAGGGCCATTGGATCAGGGAGGGCATTCTCAAAGAGGTTAGCTAGGGCTACAGCAGGGGTCACCAGACCACATCACTGGGTGGACCTGACACAAGGTGTCAGGGAGGATTTTAAAATATGGGAAGAATTCCTCAGGGATATAATGGGTGCTCTTTCTGGCAAGAGGAGTGGGTGTACAACACAGACCTCGACCTCTACACTGACGCTGCTGGAGGGCTAGGCATGGGGGGGTTACCTGAGGAGCAGGTGGTTTGCAGAACCCTGGCCTGCCAGCTGGGTGAGGGATGGCAAAGTAAGAGATACAACATTGCTGGAGATCATGCCCATATGGGCATGTACCCTGGTCTAGGGGGAGGAATTACGGGATCAGAAAGTGACATTTTGGTGTGACAATAGAGCAGTGGTGGAGGTCCTAAACAACAGGGGAGCCAGGTCAGAATGCAAGTATTGCAACATTTAGTGTTAAGGGCTTTGCAGCTGAACATGTCATTCAGAGCAAAACACATAGAAGTGGTGCACAATACCCTGGCTGACAGCCCTTCCCATCTGCAGCTGGACCATTTTCAGAGGCTGGCACCAGCAGTGGAAGAACTAAAAACGCCTATACCAACAAACATCTGGGACATTGGCAAGAAGGAGCAGAACTGTTGTTTCGCAGCTCATGGGTGCCTTGGACTCTGAGGGCCTATGATGGGGCCTGGCGAGTGTTTCAAACATTCAGGGCAGAGCACCAGATGGAGGTAAGTGGGCCACTCACAGAGGAACAGTTGGGAATGTTCACCATGGAGCAGTGGCAAAAAGGGACAGCCCACACCACATGGGAGTCTAATTGGCAGGGATTAGTGTTATCTGCAGCCTAAAAGGGTGGAAGGACCTGACAAAATCATTATTCATCAGAAGAATGATGCAGAGATGGGGCAGGTTGAAACAGGGGCCAGTAGATAATAGAAGGCCAATAGGGGAGCAGTGGCTGGTAAAGCTTAAGGACGTGCTCCCGGCAATATGCAGATCAAAGTCAGAGGCCCAGCTATTCCACACAATTTATGTAGTAATGTTTGCAGGGGCCATGACAGTGAGTGAGGTGGTGGCCATGGGAAAGAAGACAAGGAAGGGGGTTAGAATGGGAATATATAAGCTGGGGGGTGAAAGAGATACGGATCAAAATCAGGAGGTCAAAAATGGATCAAAGAGGACAAGGTTGCATAGTGACGCTGAAGGGGCAGGTAGAGATTGCAGTATGCCCAGTACAGGTTCTGTGGGCTTTCGCTGCAGAGTATGGGACCAGGACGAGGAAATTCTTTGTACATGGTGATAGAAAAAGGGTCACCGGCTACCAAGTCACAGCATTGCTCAAAAAGGGCATGCAATTCATGGGGGAGGACCCGGCTAATTATTCATCCCATTCCTCGCGGATTGTGGCTGCCTCACAGTGGGCAGCGGCGGGAGAAACGGTGAATGATATTTTGGAAAAAGGATGCTGGCGGTCCGCCAATTATAAGAGATACATTCGAGCACTGAAGTAAGAAATTGAAAGTATTGCTCCTGTTTTAGCTACAGATCTGGGGGGAGAAATGGTAAGGGGGGGGCAGGGAGGGGGATACTACAGGATGACAATGAGAGCATGTGTAAAATAATTAATTTTGCTTGAACCCCATAGGAAGAGGGAGGATCACGGAAGTCTGGATCTGAGGCCATTCCTATATTTATTGGGCTGGAAAGATAGCAGAGAAGAAGGTTGGGGGAAAGCAGCTGTACCAGGATGTGAAACAGTGTAGGTAGGTCTGGCATAGCATACGGGGGATGAGATGGGCACAACTACTTCCCACCTTGAAGGAACTCAAGGGACAGCGCCCCAGTCCAGACTTAATTATTATACATCTAGGGGGCAATGACCTTGCAGGCAAGCCATGGGGAGACACATACTTGCAGATAAAAAAGGATTTAGGAGCAATACAACAGTGGTGGCCTCAGGTATGCCTCGCCTGGTCGGACATGATACCAAGGAGGGTGTGGAGGCAGGAGCACAGCCATAGAGTGGTGGAGAGGGCCAGGAGAAAGATGAATAGAAGGGTTGGGACATTAGTAAGGCAGATGGGAGGACAGGTGATACTGCAGGGGGTAGAAGAATGAGTAGAAGACTTCTACAGGTCAGATGACATGCACCTGTCAGACCTAGCCATAGACATGTTCAATACAGAAACAATTGGCTTTATAGAAGCATGGAGGAAACAAGCAAAAAGTGTGAAATAAAGAAAAAAGTGAAGGAGTAAAAAGGATCTTCCCTGAGGTAAGAGAGAATATTACCCTAACATGGGGGAAGCCAGTCGTCCAACACAAGCTGGAGACTGGCTAGTGGAGAAAGGGGGAGGGAGGGGAAGAAAAGGAACAACACAAGAAGAGGAAGAAGATGAAGGAGAAAGCGGTCTTGGTTTTCACCGTTACCTAATAGAAAAGTAGAAGAAGAAGAAGGCACCCAGGTTGTTACCTGAGGGATGAAAAGAGGAAGAAAGAGGGATAATCAGAGATTGATATATGGATCAAAATAAATGAAATTCTGAGATATGATAATAAGAAAATGAAAAATGGAATATGGAATTATGATGTATAAATAAATTAATATCCAATTTGAGCACAACAACAAAAAATGGTCTCTGTCTTTTGTGAGGGAAAAGGGGGGAATTCGGGACAATGGAGTTTGCCCTTTAAGGGGCAGACTAGGTTGTCCTGGTGCACCACTTCCCTCCTTCATTAGGATGGTTGTGCTCAGGAGGGGAGGGAAGAAGGAAGGGGAAGGGCTAAGGGTTAGAACAATGGGCAGACAACAGGAAGGGGAGGGGCAAGTGGAGGTACATAATGGACAGCAAGGGGGTCTCTGCCACTTTTGCTGGAGTTTTGATCCTCCCACCCACCCTACAAGGCAGAGCAAGAGGGGAAGACAGTAAAGATGGGATCATGGTGGGTCTGTCAAAGGTGGATGACAGACGCATCTGGTTGGACAGTTTTGGACTGCCAAAGGTGGATGGCAGAAGATAATATGGGTATGGACTGCCAAAGGTGGATGGCAGGAGAAAAAGGGGAAAAGGGGGGAAGGGGAAAGAAGAAGGAATAACACAAGAAGAGGAAGAAGATGACAGAGAAAACGATCTCGGTTTTCACCGTTACCTAATGGAAAAGGAGAAGAAGAAGAAGGTACCCAGGTTTTCACCTGGGGGGAGAAAAGAGGAAGAAAGAGAGATAATCAGAGATTGATATATGGATGAAAATAAATGAAATTCTGAAATATGATAATAAGAAAATGAAAAATGGAATATGGAATTATGATGTATAAATAAATTAATTGCCAATCTGAGCACAACAACAAACAATGGTCTCTGTCTTTTGTGGGGTAGAAGGGGGAATCTGGGACAAATGCTGTAGCCCTGAAAGCTTATCCTAATTTTAGATTAAACTGTGAAACCTGTAAGCACCACCTGTAATAATTTCACAGAAGATATTCCCTATAAGAAACACTTTGCTACAAAGAAAAATAAAGCAGTAGCAAAAGATATACCTTGCAAAAGACAATTTGAATCAGAAGATTACAGCAGTAATCTGTTAGCACAAACCTGTAGGCACACCTTGTAATCATGCAACAGAAGGTATACCCAGCAACAACACTTTGAATCAGAGAAAAATAGAGCAATAAAATGTTAACAACAAACAGTAACACTTCCTGTGAGTACAAAATGAAAATAACAACATACAGTAAATATGTCTTGCCAAAAGAAGCCTTAATCCTTTCCTTTGCTCTGGTAAGGTTCTTTGCTCTGTCCTTTCAAGCAACCTAGAAGAAAGAGCTCAGGTGAAACTAGGTGCCTTGGTCAGCAAACCTAGTCTTTCACCCTTCCGTGACTATTCTCTAGGGTGTTTTGTTGACTTCCTAACCAGACCCCCTTGTCCCACCACCCTGGGGACATGTTTACCCCGGGTCTCTCACTCCCACTCTCTTAGGTCCTCCTCTGCCCCAATGCTGTCTGTACGGCCCTGCTCATCTAAAATAGGTGAGCAAGCTTTTTCCTATTTTGCACCTAGGTTTTGGAACCCTCATGTTAAGGACTGCTCATCTCACATTACACTGAAGCATTCGCTGTTCTCTTATCTCTGTGCTCTTGGTAACTGCAGCTGCACGTGATCCACAGAGTGGCCCCAGCTGTGCCTATGCTGCTGGCTGTATATGTCTAATTAATTCATGATTGTCTACTCATACATTGTTTTTTGCATCACCAGGTAAGAAAAAAGGTTTGTCTCCCCATACGATGCACAGGGGTAATGCCAAACTTCACCCAACAACTAACACACCAAAATCTGGCCAATGGAAAATCATGTACACAAATGCTCACAGCCTGGGAAATAAGATCCCAGACCTGCAGGCAATAATGTCAGAGGCTAAACTGGACATAGTAGTAATTAGTGAGACGTGGTTTACCAGTAACCACACTTGGGAGACTTCAGTACCTGGCTATGGCTGTTCAGAAGAGACTGAGTGCAAAAGGGGGAGAGTGGCCTGCATGTTAATGAAAATATCAAAGCTACAGAAATTCAGAATACACATAAGGAGCCAGAAGAACTGTGGGTCACCCTGGAAACAGGAAATGGGACAGCCATAAGAACTGGGGTTGTCTACAGGCCCCAGACCAGAGGAGGACATAGACACATTACTGTTAGAAGATATACAAAACATGACAGCTAAAGGGAGGTTCTGATAATGGGAGACTTCAACATGCCAGATACAGATTGGTCAATACCAGCAGGAACATCTGCCAGAACTAGACTCATAGTGGATTCCTGCAGGGAGGGCCTCAAACAACTGGTACAGCAACCCACAAGAGATAGGGCTATCCTAGATCTAGTACTGACTGACAAAGAAGGATCACAGATCTCAGGTAGAAGGAGTCACCTGAGCCAGTGACCATCACATGGTATGGTTCAATTTGGCTACTACATCTAAATCATCCCATTCCAAGGCAAAAATATGGGACTTCAGAGGAGCTGACTTTGATAAGATGGCCAACAGAGTTAAGCTAGCCCTGGCAAAAGAAACACAGGTGAGGGGTACAGACAAAGTGGGCAAGCATTAAGGATGCAATACTTGAAGCAACATCCCATTGTGTTAGACAGAAAAGGAAGTGCAAAGAAGAAGGAAACCACTTTGGTTCTCAGATACAGTAGCAGAAAAGGTCAGAGCCAAAAGGCTGGCCTTCAGGAAATATAAGGGAACACAGCGGGATGAAGATAGGGAGGCATACCAAACTGCCCTAAGGGAAGCAGTTAAGGCAGTAAGGCAGGCAAGTCCCAAACTGAGGAAACACTAGCACTAACAGTAAAGAAGGTGACAAGACTTTCTATAGATACATTAGTGAAAGGAGAAAGTCCAGAGGGGATTGCTAGCTTTAATGGAGAAAAGGGAGCATGGAGGAGGAGGACCCTGTAAAGGCATCTATCCAAATAGATACTTTGCCTCAGTATTTACTGAAGAGAAGGTAGGGCAGGGCCCACAGCTCAGCATCATGGACACAGGGGGAGGGAGGGAGGTAAGTACTACTCCCTTCACAAAAGAAAGGGTCCTACAAGAACTTGCTAAGCTCAGGGTGGATAAGGCAATGGGACCTGATGGCATACATCCCAGGGTACTTAAGGAGCTAAAGGAGTAACTAGCAGAGCCATTAGCAGAATTGTTTAGTGAGTCTCTGAGCACAGGAGAGGTCCCAGAAGACTGGAGAAGGGCTCATGTGATCCCGCTCCACAAGAGTGGTAGCAGGGAGGAGGCGGGAACTACAGACCGGCCAGTCTTACCTCTAGTAGTGGGCAAGATTATGGAGGCACCTAAGGAAAGGATAGCAACACCTGGAATCCATAGGGGCACAGGATCCAAGACAGCATGGGTTTACAAAAGGAAGGTCCTGTCAAACTAATCTCATAGATTTCTTTGACTGGGTAACCAGAGTGGTGGACCAAGGGGGAGCAGTTGATGTCGCCTACCTTGACTTCAGCAAAGCTTTTGACACTGTTCCACATAGAAGATTGATAAATAAGCTGGGTAGGCTCGGGTGGGTCAGAAGTTGGTCAACTGGGTGGCAAACTGGTTGACGGGCAGAAAACAGAGAGTGGTGGTAAATGGTTACAGTCAGAAGAGATGCAAGTCACAAGTGGGGTACCTCAGGATCAGTCCTGGGGCCAGTCCTCTCAACATCTTCATTAGTGACCTTGCAGATGGACTAGAGGGTAAGGCTTGTCTGTTTGCAGATGACACCAAGATCTGCAACAGAGTAGATGATCCAGATGGGGTGGACAGAATGAGAAGAGATCTGGATAAACTAGCAGAATGGCTGAAGAGTGGCAGCTGGATTTAATGCAAAGAAGTGCAAAATCATGCACATAGGGAAGAGAATCTGAAGCCACCTATAGGCTGGGAGGAGTTGCTAGCAGTCACAAAGGAAGAAAGAGACTTGGGCATCATCATCACTGATGACCTAAAATCATCCAAGCAGACCTCTAAAGCAGTAGGTAAGGCTGGGGGGTGTTAGGGTGTATTAGTAGGGGTATCACAAGTCGTAAGAGGGGAATAATCCCTCTGTACAAGACACTGGTTAGGTCCCATCTGAGTATCATGCAGGTATTGGAGGCCACACCTTCACAAGGACATTAACCAAATTGAGGCAGTCCAGAGAAGGGCAACCAAAATGGTGCAGGGACTGCATCAGAAGACTTATGAGGACAGATTAACGGAGCTCAATATGTATACCCTTGAGCAAAGGAGGGAGAGAGGATATGATTGAGGCATTCAAACACCTTAAGGGCATAAACAAGGTGAAAGAGTCTAACATGTTTAAATATAAGAAAATAGCAGGACAAGAGGACACAGCATGAGATTAGAGGGAGGCCGATTAAGGGGGAATGTGAGGAAATTTTTTTCACAGAAAGGGTGGTGGATGCATGGAATGGCTTACCACAAGAAGTGGTGGCTATGAATACAGTGCAGGGCTTCAAACAGGCATGGGATAGGCATAAGGGAGCAATACAAATGACTATGAATAGATAGGTCACTGACAGAGCAAAGGCCGTTGGCACATTTATAAGGTAGAAAAAGAAATGGGCAGACTGGATGGGCCTTGCGGTCCTTATCTGCCGTCAACTTCTATGTTTCTATGTTTTTAATAATTTTTTCTCCTTTAGCTAGGCTAGCTGACTTTTACCAGCATATCATGTCATGATGGTTTACGACACTAACATATGTTATCTTTTTACTATCATCATGCATTGTATTAATTGTTATCTCTTCTGCTGAGTTATTGTACTGACAGGTATCTTCATTATAGTACATGGGAGAATGTTATTGTGCACAGAAATCCATCAAAGCTAATGCTGTTGTACCATCGATGTTACATCAGCTGGCTTTTGTACTATCTTGAGTATGCCACATCGATGGTACAACAGCAGAGAGTGCATTTGCGCATGCGCTTAACTGAAATGCTGCACTTGGAGTAAGGGCCTGTGATGAGACCTGAACCTGACTGTAAGCACTAAGTAAGGGGACATTCTATTTTTACTAAACAGCAGGACAGACCACATTAAAAAAAAAACAGTTAGTGAGTGAGATCAGGGAAACAGGGAAAGAGTGAGTCTTCCGGGGGGGGGGTGGCGCACACAAAGGCTGGGATTGCATCGTGAACCTCACAAAATGATACATGATTGATTTACTGATGCCCATATACTCTACAAGATAAAGGATGGGCATCAGTAAACAACAACCTTGAGTTAACTTCTTGAGGTAGTTTGCCAACCATAAACATCTCAAGCTTTGTTCTTGAGGTTTACTTGGTTGTCATGACAACCTCTTGAACTTAATAACAGGGTTGCCGTTAACTGTTGCCCATCCATTATCCTCTATATGTACCTAATTTAATATTATTGTACCTTTCTGTTGTCAATGCTGTTTTTCTCTGTTTTGTACTCTCCCGGGTCGTGCCTGAAAATAAGCAGGTTTTTTTGCCTAGTGTACTTACCCAGTTACCAAAAGCTAATAAATAAATAAAATGTAGGGAAATGGTGGCACTGGTCTTAATAATATGGGACACATTTTTAGACAGAGAAACATTCAGAAAACTGGAAGCTAGTGACTTAACAGCACTCTACTCTTGATCACACCCTGGACACTAGCTGAAAGTCCTAACAGTGGAGTGATAATGACTCATATTGAGTATTTTGTGGGACCCCCCTCTTGAAGTGCCAGATAATTGCAGCTCTTAATGAGCTGCTAACCAAACCAGACCATCTGGAACATTGAGAGAGATTAGCATGAGGACTATAGCCTGCTAAAGTAGACTTTTCTAACTCCATTAACAGCCATGAAAACCTGCACTAGTCAAGACGGAGAAGTAGAGAGTTAGTTGCATTAGCCCTGGACAATTTGCACTAGTGTTTGGGCTAGTAAAACATGGGTTAAGATTGACCACTGATTTTGAGTGCTCACATACTTTTGAAACAAATTTTGTCATATCATTCATTGTTTCAGCTACATGTCAAGGTTACAAACAAGTTTTCTTGTCAACATAGCACTTTGTTTGAGAAAGCAGTCAACCTGGGGGGTGTAAGGTATGACCATTAACACCATTAGCACTTACTTAACCTAATCTTTTCCACTGGAGCAAAGCTGCCCCCACCTTTTGCAACAGTAGCAGAGCCAGTTGTCTTCCACTTTTATTTGCTGGTAAACATGTTCATCTATAAGACAATTTAGGTATTTTTAAATGTCTTACATTATTTTTGCTTCCTCAAGAAAAAAGTATGGGCCCCCAAGGTGCAGGGGCACAGTTTGCACCTAGCTAAGGCCGGCCCTGGCCCCACTGAACCCAAGGTATAGCTTAGCAATTACAAATATGAAGCAAAATCCAGAATGCACCCATATATGACTATCTAAACCAATACATTCATAGTCAAACAAGTTCCTTTTCAGAACCCCAACCCCAATCCCCCTTTAATGTGACTCCACAGACACCAGAGGCACTACTCTTACCCAAATCTACTTAATACATTTCCCCAGTTGTTCTGAAAATACGAAGTGCAGAAGTCTCCTTTACAGTACATCTCTGAAATATTCCTGAGTTCATTGCTTTCTTTCTCAAATAATTCTGAAACTGTAATTCATGTATTATGAAGAGAAAACTGTACATTTGCCTGCCAAATATAATTTTTTAACACATTAAATATTAAGCTCAAAGTCCATGAAGGGAGCCCTGATAAGTGATCTATCAGGCTCCTATATAAGTGATCTATCAGGCTCCTATACATTGCTTCAGTACAACTTACATTTAAATCCTCTGCTCTTTCTATCAAAATGTCACATATACCCACAGTGCCATTATGTAAGAACTAGTCATAACCCATCCTTCCTTTTCTGTGCCTATGCCCCCAGTTCTCCCTCCTCCTTAGTTCAACTGGTACCCTCCCAGCCCCATAACTGACCTTTTTGTGGACTTACTGGTTAACTACACCATACTCAGGGAGACCACGGCGGTGTGTGGTCTGCCACCTCATTCGTTGAATGGGTTTATAGAAATGAATTGGTCAACTGAGGCTTTTACCACCATGTTTACTCCCTTGGGTGCGAGCATGCAGTGATGCTGACATATGCATGTAGTGGCACACATTCATGTTGGCATCTGGCAGCTAGGTTTATCTTTTATGAGCATGCTTTCTGCACTTTCACCTTGTATACAATAGGTGGAGGTCAATCAGCAGGATTCAGTATGTCTCCTATCTGACAGAGGAGAGCTGTTCTTGGGATATACAGTCCCTCCAAGCCCATCCAGCACCAAGGTGGCTCCAGTCCATTGCTGAACCTGGGTTTCCAGCATAGTGAGCAGTAGTGTTACAGCTGTGCATCTGACTGGCATTTGTATGAAATATTTTTTTTTTTAAATATGGTGCAATATCACTTCAAACTGGGAACAATCACATTGTGTACAAAACCATCAAGATTGTTTTCACCTTAACATTTAATTTTCCAGATAAAGCAGACAAATAGTATCTTTCATTTTAACTGACAACCATTTCTCATTAAAATGTGATATCACTTGTAATATACTATGTAAACCATATTCTAGAAAAATAACACATTCACAAATTAATCAATCATGTGTTTTTTTACAGTAATTTTCAACTCCCTTCTTTCAATAATACTACATCTGTTTTATTTATTCCTGTTTGTTGTACAGATGATTGTGTAATAGGGAAAGAACCTTGTTTCAGTAAGAAAGATTGTACAGTATTTATATTTCTCTGTCCTACAGAGAGATGATAGGTCATCCAATCCGTTTACAGTAGACATCCATTTTGCCCAGATCATTTCCATACAGTTTAGGTCTGAACTCATATTTCACATACTGTAATTAAAACTGTATTGAAACAGTATTGCAAGGACAAATCTGTTTGCAACTTCACTTTGTGAGTGCAGTGGAGCAGCTCATGGTGCAACACAGTAACTTGCAGTAAATGACATTACAAAATACTGCAGTAAAAAAGGGCTCACCTGTAATTGTCATGGAATTACACTGTTCTCTGCAGCATACTGCAGTATTTTGTGATATACTGTACAGTATTGCAGCATTACTGCATTGCATCCTGGCTGGTACCACTGTTCCTTGTTATTGTGGTTACTGTATGTTTTCTAATATCTATTGTTGTCTTTCTATTAATGTATCTAGGACCCCCTTGAAAATAGGCATTTAATGTCTTTGGAGTTTATCGATTTAAAGGGAGATTGTCCAACTGCTTATGCTTATGCTTCAGACTGTTCCTAGTTCAAAAAACAAATGTTACGATTGTTCACAGTCCATAGATATTTCTGAAGTAGCTGGTAGTTTGATTCTGATTCTTTTTCCCTTTTTAAAATTGAAAAACAGATTGCCTACCATACTGGTGTTATCACACATAAAATAGTGTTTGTTTACATTTTTTAATCAACTCCCTCTGCATCTTTTCTGGATTTGGGAACACCCCAACACAGTCTAGACTCTCAAGATACAGTGGGAGGAGAGAAGATAATTACATCATGAGTGGCTGCTCAGTTTGGGGATGTTCCCAATGTTCAGGAAGTATACCATAACAGATTAACAATTTGAAACAAAACAACATTCTGATGCCCATATCTGAAAAAGGACATCAGTTTACTGGAGGTGATGCAATGAATGGCAACCAGGATAATCCAGAGCCTGCAGAACCAACCCTATGAGGAGAGGCTACACACGTGTGCAACATGTGTTCCCTTGAGGACAGAAGAGAGAGGGGGAATATGATCAAAACTTTCAAGTACCTTATAGGTATAAACAAGGTTAGTATGGAAGGCATCTTCAACTTCAGGGGTAATGGGTCCACTAGGGCCCACAGTCTTAAATTAGTTGGAGAAAGATTAAATAGGGAAACAAGAAGGCACTTTTTCACAGAAAAAGTGATGTCCAAGTGGAATGAACTTCCAGAGGAGGTGGTATCATCAAAAATAGTGGACCGCTTTAAAAGCGTTTGGGATAGAGTGAAAGGGAGAGTTATGATGGGTGGGAAGATGAGTGGGGGGGATGGAAGGGGGAAGGAGGAAGAATCTATGTGGAAAAGTGGATGGGGAAGCTCCTGTAAATTCATTTGAGAGTTGCACACTCATGCAGACAAGATAGACCTAAATGACCCATTTCTGCTTGCATTTTCATATGTTCGTATGTAAACAAATACCAACAACATCATACTTTAGAGAAGGTATGCAATCATAAAATGTAGGTTTTCAAATAGAAATAAAATTATGTCAAATGAGTTGAGAGTGTCCTTTTAACAAATGTTATATCAAATTATACTACAGGTATCTTGTGTAAGTCAATCAGAACACAGGAAAACTGGCCGATATTGTCCAACAAACTACTATATACATGCCCACAGTAAGTTATCCATATTTAGCCACTCCCACAGTAGGTTTTTCACATGTTAACCACACCCACAGTAGGTTATTCACAGGTAACCATGCACACAGTAGGTTATCCGTATTCCCTTCTCTGATGTTCACACTACTTGTCCACACTCAAGTCCACTCACATTCATGCTCCCCAAACATTCTAACATGAGCCCTTCTATACTTCATCTATGTTTATATTTTCTATCTCCAACAGTACTCATGTCTGAGTCTCAGCAAACGAGACGGACCAGAGAAACCAAAGTTGAGTGAGAAGCAAGAGATAATTTTCTTGCTCATGTGAGCTGGGTATGGGGGGAAGATGGGGACAGAGAGAGAGAAACAACTTTTTGGATTGCTGACACAAGATCTTAGCAACAGTAACAAACAGGAACTGTCTTGTTTTTAATATCTAACTTTCATAGATGTTGTGCCTAGAGCAGACTTACACAGTGAAAGCCAGCTTTCTAAAGTAAAGCCATGACTCTGAGCGTGCATACTAACATTGGCACTAATGCGCATGCTGAGAGTCACAGCTTTACTATTCAAAGCCTGATTTCAACATGTAACACCTCTCGTTTTTCATTAGGAGGTCCATAAAAAATTCTATTTAACTTCTAGTAGTATAATAGTAATTGTAATAACATTCATTTCATTGGCATATACTCACAATAACTGTCTTCTGTGGGAATTAAATGCATCGGCTTTGCCTCGGCATTTAATAATCCACAGAAGCCGATAACTGCTTTATATACTCCAACTAAATGAATGTTATCACTTAAATATATATACAGTATATTTAAGGACAAACACACTATTAAAAAAATCATAGGGATTGCCATATTCAAAACCCCTCTTTCCACCCATTGTACAAACTAGTCCATTTGATCAGGATCAGCCAACATCCCTAGATCTGAAAGAATAATCTAAACAATTGCATTTCCAATTCCACTGGGAGAGAATATACATACTGTATCTTACATAAAGAAATACTGGGATCAAAAAAGTTTAGTAATCTGAATCCTTGTCTTCACTTTGGACAAAGACAAGTATTTTCCATTGCCCCCTTTTTGAATTCATAAATTTCCTGTTTACAATCCCAGTTTTCCAGATCAGGTCTTTTTATCCCAAAAGCAACACCCAAGATGTTAATGGATTCTTGTGAAAATGAAATATTTGCTACTATTCAAAATATATCAGTACCCTTGTTTGGCTGAACAGTAACCTCCACTTTTATGAAACATCACCTTTGAACCCACGTCCAAATAACTCTTTTAATGTTATTTCACATGTACAGATAGACTGCATAGTCCCTAAAAAATCAAATATTTCCAGTCTTCAAAAATTTGCAGCTGAGTGGGCACAGGAAGATGACCACCTCCTCCACTTGAGATAGGGTGCCATCCTTCCCAGGCACTGGATTGTCCAAACTGTCTGACTAGGGGCATGGAGGGAGTATGTCAGTGCTGGAGCTTGGAAGAGGCAACACAAAAGGCCATCTAAGGTCAGAAGAGATGGTAGGCTGGCCCAGAAGGAAAGGAAGGGGTTAAGAGATCAGGCAGTTTATTTTGCCTACTATCAAAACCCCATCCTATACTTTGCAACATCCTCAGTGCCTTGCTATATACTTTGTTGCAGTGACTTGTTTACTTGAGGCAGTGACCAAGCAATAGACAGGGGGATGGAATGTTTTTGTTTTCATGTTACAAGGCATGAAAACAATTGCTTCTGTTTTTTTTTTTGGTTTGTTTTTAACTTGCATAAAAACTGGGCCAAATTTGAAGGTTGGCCTATCAGCATTACAGTATTACAGCTCATGGACACATAAATGCCTTTTTGTTAATGCATTCCAAAATGTGTTTTGGGGGTTTAAACCCTAAAACACACTTCAAGATGCTTGACCAAATGATACTTATTAATCCATGAGATGAGGCATGATATACCCAAACTGTGAATCTGGATTCAGTCGGACCATAACTGGTCAAGTTATGGCCAAAAGAAAGGGTCATTTTTGTGCCTCATTAATCCAGTGTTATAGCAAAATAAAAACAAGCTTTATGACTAGAATTCTTAGAAAATGTTATGTGCATGCCTGCCAGTGGCATGTTAAAATGTTAATTTAACAAACATTATTCGATGAAACCATCTATCAAAGGCATTACCTTAGATCAAATTCTAGCATACTTGATGGTTTCAAGTTTGAACTGTCAGCCATTTTTGAAATATAGATGAGCAGAAATGTGCAGAGTTGACAAGCTTTGATTTGCAAATTTATCTGTGAAGTTCACCAAATTTGTGCAGTGCTGACTTTGCAAAGTTTTCAGCCGGTAAAGTGGCATTTTGTCCTAGTTGTCAAATTTGCTGTTCTGTAAATAATAATATTTTTGACAATACATTACTTCTGTTTAGTGCTGTAGTAGAGAACATTTCATTATTTGTTTCTAACTCATTCTGTGGAGGGGGGGCAATACAGAACAATTCATCTTAGGACACCATTGCATGTTAAACTTTGATATATTTCAGTTTAGCTGCAACATGAATCTGTTTGAAATTCCTGGACCACATTTGACAACTTTTTAAATAGTTGTTCAGAAGGTAACCAGCAGTGGGTTTATTGGTTAAAAATTATTTTTTTATTTTTCCACAGTTTTTGTTTAAATGTAGTGTGTTTTACATAGACACCATAATATCAAAGTGATACTATCTCACCATCAAAAATTGCAACTTGTTATCTCCACTGAGCCTGCCCAGACCACCTGCAGGGAACAAGGTCTTGAAACCTCCCAGATGGTGGGCTCTGAACTACGATACCCTAAATTCTACTTCGCCTGTTTCGGTCAAAGACACCTCAAACTATGTCAGTAGGGTACTTGGAAAAACTAGGTATGGGAGTGACTCGATTCACATGAAACTTCTTGCCTACCCCACTGGTAGAATTTTAAATTCTTCCGTTTGCTACTTGCAGTTCCCAGAGAAGTGAAAATCTGCACTGGTTATGCCAGTTTCAAAAGTGGAGACTGCACTAACCTTGCCAGTTACAGACCCATTTCTTTTCTCTCCCCCGTCCAAGGCCCTTGAGAGAATAGTCTCTGACCAAAAGATAAAACATAGAAACATAGAATCTGACAGCAGATAAGGACCACTTGGCCCACCTAGACTGCCAATGTTCCAAATCTGTTTCATATACCACAGATCCTAAATGATCTGCGGTTTACCGTCGTCTCTCTTTCCTATTGCTAGAGTTCCTTTATGTCTGTCCACTTTGTTTTTGAATTCCCTTATCATTTTTGCCCCTACAACCTCTGCCAGGAGCCTGGTCATTGGATCCACCACCCCTTTCATGAAAAAAAAAACTTTCTTACGTTACCCCCTAAGTGTACCCTCACCCCTATTGTCAGATCATGGCCCCTTGTTCTTGAAAATCTATTTTTTTTAAGATGCTTCCCTCTTGTACCTTATTTACACCCTTGAAGTATTTGAAAGTCTCTATCATACCTCCCTCTCTTGCTTTCCTTTCCTCCAGGGAATACATATTGAGATCCACCAGTCTCCCCTTATATGACTTTTGGTGCAGACCCTGCACCATTTGTGTTGCCCTTCTCTGAACTGCTTCTACTCTGTCTATGTCCTTCTGGAGATGCAACCTCCAGAACTGGATACAATACTCTAGATGATGTCTCACCAATGTTCTGTATAGTGGCATCACAACCTCCTTTCTTCTGCTGGAGATACCTCTCCCTATGCACTCCAGCATTCCACTGGCTCTCCTCACAGCCTTCTCAAATTGTTTGGTAACCATTAGATCATCAAATATGATTACTCCCAGGTTCCTTTCCTGTTGGCTGCTGTCAGTACACCCTCGCCCAATCATGTACTTCTCCCTAGCATTTCATAGCCCCAAGTGCATGGTTTTGCACTTCTTTGCATTGAATTTTAGCTGCTATACTCTTGACCACTCCTCAAGCTTGCTTAGGTCACTTCTTATTTTCTCTATCCCTCCTGGAGTGTCAACTCTGTTGCAGATCTTTGTGTTGTCTGCAAAGAGACACATCTTTCCTTCCAGTCCCTCTGCAATGTCACTTATGAAGACATCAGTGAGGACTGGTCCAAGCACTAATCCCTGCGGGACCCTGCTGGTCACCCCCCTCTCTTTGGATTAAACTCCATTCACCACCATCCTCTGTGTCCCATCACTCAGTCAATTTTTGACACAGTTTACCACCCTGGCACTCACTCCTAGCCTGCCAAGATTTTTTACTAGCCTCCTATATGGGACAATGTTGAAAGCCTTGTTGAAATCCAGGTAGACCACATCCATTGCCCCTCCCTGATCCACCTCCCTAGTCACTCAGTCAAAGAAATCTATCAGATTCGTTTGACAACATCTTCCTGCTGTGAATCCATGCTGCCTTGGATCCTATGCTTCAATGGATTTGAGATATAACATAAACATTTCTTTTAGTAGTGATTCCATTAGTTTCTCCACCACTGAGGTCAGGCTGACTGACCTGTAATTGCCAGCCTCCTTCCTACTCCCACTTTTGTGGAGAGAGACCTCATTTGCCCTCCTCAAGTCCTTTGGTACCACACCTGTTTCCAGTGAACTATTGAACAGGGCTGTCAGTAGTGCTGCCAGCACCTCCCTGAGTCTTCCCTAATAGTCTGGGATGTATTCCATCCGGCCTTATCCACATTCAGATTAGCGAGTTCCTTTAAGACTCTCTCCTTAAATGGACTGGTGTTCGTCTCCCTGCCAGTGGTGCTTCCATTGCCTAACTTTGGTCCCTCCCATTCTCCTTCTTCTCTGAATACTGAATAAAAATACTAGCTCAGGATTTCTGCTTTTTCTTGGTCCACCTCTGCACACTTCCCTCTTTCCATTTTTAGTCTCACAATCCCAGTCTTAGTATTTCTTCTTTCAATGATATACCTGAAAAAGTTCTTGTCCCCTTTTGTTATTGCCTGAGCTATTTTTTTCTTCTGTCTGTGCCTTTGCACTCCTGATTGCTTTCCCTGCTTCCCTCTGCTTTTCCAGATACAGTTCTCTGTCTTCTTCCCTCTGTATTTCCTTGTACCTCCTGAATGCCAGCCTTTTCACCCTTACCTTCTTGGCCATTTCCTTTGAGAACCATAGTGTTGTTTTCTTTCTTTTGTTTTGCTTGCTTGCCTAATGCAATGGCTTGTTGCCTCTGCTATGGCTCCCTTAAGATTCTCCCATTGTTCTTCCAGCCACTCTTTTCTCCTTCTCTGCCAGCAACCTCCACCCTCAGCCCAGAGAGGTGACTGCAGATGGGATAGTACCACAGCCTCCAGAAAGTCTCCCTGAAGACTGCCACCCCACAGCTGCTGCACTGCACCACTCCCATCATGTCTATAAGTGCCCTTCCTGCTTGAGGGAATTTTTCTGTCTCTCTTTCTTTCTCTCTCTCCTCCCTTCGCTACTTTTCTTCAGTAGAAAAATACCCTTGCTTAGTTGCCTTTGTGCCCTGTAGCTGTTTCTATGTGTTCCAGTCAGATACCTCAAGCAATATAGTGTCCAGTGTGTACAGCAGCATGGCTTCTGGAAGCTCCACAGCACCAGCATGGTGCTGTTTGTATACATTAACTATCTGTTTGAGGCCCTTGACAATGGTGACCTAGTCAGAGCTAAATATATTGACCTTACTAAAGCCTTCAACCTAGTCAACCATAATCTCCTACTTAGGAAACTCCTCACCCTGGGTTTGTCATAGAACACAGTTGACTGATTCCACAGTTGTCTCACCAATCTCTCCCATTGGGTAAAGATCCACAAATCTTTGTCTGACATTATTGGAGTGTCAGGAGGTCTAAACCTCACTCTCAGGTTCTTGGCAATAATGGGAATGCAAGGAATGACAGACACATTGCATATGAGTAATAAACTTATTTATTACTACCAAAAAGGATAAATCACAGTTGCACTAAGCAGTTCTTACCAAATATGAACTGGAAGCCAATGCTAAGCATTCCCTATACCTCGAGGATTCTCCATGTCTCTTGGGGTCTCCGAGGTGGAAGACGTAATGTTTTACATTATATACCTATGATAATTACTATGGTTACCGTAAGATAGAAGCATTTCTAGTTACAGAGATGAGCCCTATTGGCTAAATTAGAGGTGGCTTCACAGTCCAAGATAACATTATACAATTTTGTAGTAGTCATCACATTGTAAAGACAAAAGAAGCAAAGTTGTACATATATCAGTGTAATAGTACAAATCACTAAAAGGTGGCAATGCCGACTTATATATCATAATCATTACAAGGACACAGATGTCCTAACATCTTATAAGCAAGAAATACATATATGTATTAGAAAGCAAAGTGTATAACAATAATATGTGTACTGTACATATCCTGACATCTACTCTTGTACAGTAGATGTCCTATGCCCTATATGTTAGTATAACATTTGCCTAAGTGCTAGCTGTCTACGGTGTACCTCTAGGGGTACCAATAAGGGTGCAGGGACCTCGTGTAACAGGAGTATCTATTGGTTTTCTCCAGGGTTCCATCTTGGGCTCACTTCTATTTGGTCTCTCCATAAATCAACTTCTTGATGCTTCTCAGACAGCCAACATACTCCTCTCTATGCTGAAGATGCAGGCATCTATTCCATAAAAGTTGCAAATGAAAGGAGATGGTGTGTCACAGGTATATACCAGGGTGTAAACATATTGTGAAAGAGGCTATTCCTTCAAATAAGTATTCAGAAGAAACAAAGACCATTTGCACTCCAAGACAGTATTTGAAATGCTAGAGACAGATACTGTGCAAAGTTTTAAGTTTATTGCAACAAACTCAGCTCCCTTAGCGCCTCGGCCTATGTTCGGGCCTTGAACACACCTTCTTAGGAAGGCCCGAATGTATGGCTGAAGTGCTAAGGGAACTGAGTTTGTGGCAATAAACTCACACTTTGCACAGTACCTGTCTGTAGCATCATAAAAACTGTCTTGAAGTGCACACGTTCTTTATTTTATCTATTTCGGAAAACCCTGACCTTGACAACCTCACCATTGCTCTCCAAAGTAACTTTAGGTCACTTGAAAGCTGGTTTTCCAACAACAAACTGGTCCACAATTACAGAGAAAAACAAAAAAACAAAGACCATGCTCTTCTCTAGCCTCCCACAGAAAAGGAAAGTTCCAGCCCTTATCAAATGAAATGGTCAAAGAAATAACCTTGAACAGGTGAAGATCTTCAAATACCTTGGAGTAACTCTGGAAGACACCTTTTGTTCTGCACACCATGATGGCAATCTGGTGGCCATAGTTAACAGATGACTGGGTGCCCTGTATCAGAACAGGAACAATGTCACTGAGGATGCTAGGTGCCTTATTGTGGCCAGCTCTATTCTGTCACCTATGGATTATTGTCTCCCTGTCTACACAGCTGCCTATGAGTCTGACAAAGTGCTAAACAGAGTAAACCTGATCTGTAATAAGGCAAGTCACTTTACACTTGGTGCAGATAATAACTATACTCATAGTGATATCCTCTATGCACTCACTAACTGGCTACCATGCTGCTTTTGGACCTGACAACCACTGCTTTAACAAATTTTTTCTGCACCATCTCCAACCAATACAACATCAGGAACAGGGCCAGGAATGCCCTTAAGCCTCCTTTCTGGTGTACTCAGCTGGGAATGCAGTGATTTGCTGTCAGGGCCACTAACTGGTTAAATGAGTTGCCTGATACACTACTGAATCTCCCCAAATGTAATCATTTAAAAAAAAATCTTTTTGGTCTGCCTTTGCGGTTTAGTGCACTTGTAACCATTAAACAACTTTATTTGGTTTCTCTCTGTACATAACTTGTGACTTTTTACACAGCAATCTGCATGGGTTTCTTTTCAAAACTGTAAGTAATTGTTCTGCGTTAAGTGGTTTGAGCCTGACTCAGCTGCATTTCCTTTGGAGCTGCTTATTGTACTTCTAATATTTTTTGAGACTATGTACTTGACGTGGAACTTTTGTAAATAAGTGTGCTCAAATGTAATGTCCAAAGTTTTCAATAAATAAATAAAAACACAACTAATTACTTGTTCTTTACATACAGCATAACAATATCATATTGACAAACACACTTAAGTTAGTTATAATGAACTATATACATTTAATTGTTCTATTTACAACTCATTTTCTGCTGTTTCACATGTATTCAGTGTCATCTGGTTTGTGTCAGAAATAAAGGTGCTGTCTGGTCCCCAGACCTGAACAAGAGATAGGGAATTAAATGTAGAGAAGGATTAATTCATAGCCATATGTGCAGAAATATTGTAGTGACTAAATGACCTTGGTGGGCTGTGAGGCAAAAGGCAAAGCCAGAGGCATTTAATCACTCAACAGTGGAGGTTAATGCAGCATTGATTCACACCTGCAGTGAATTATTAAATGTATACTTGGGTAGGGAAAATCCTGTATCCAGACTGGTTGAGAAGATTTCCCAAGCCATGTGTTTCAGAAGAAGAAATCCATGGCTTTGCACTTCTGGCAATCAGGCTGTAGCACATAGCAATATTAATGCTGCCAAACATTTTTCAGAACTCATGTGTGGCACCCATGTATGTAAAGTAAAAGCAGCACCTGCCTTTACTTTATCAACTTCCAAAATACATCTTTTTAAAATAATTCATCCCCACCCACCACTTCAGCCATAGCTCACAATAAAAAATATATAATTTTAGAATGTCTCCCAACTTTAGTAATACAGTATGCACCACTTATACCAAACACCTTTAAGACAGATATACACTTAGTATGGACAAATTTAGCTTTCTACAACCTGCTGCCATAGGATCCCATTATCATCCTCCCTGACACAACATACTATACCAGCCAGCTATAGCAGATGTCACTAGCCACTAACAAGCATCGGACAAGGAGTTAATCTCCCTATCCAGCTCCCTGTTCAGCCTATTGTCCATCCTGATAAGGCACTAATAGAGCATTGCTATAAGTAAATCACTTTCAGGATACTAGGCTTGTTTTGTTCGAAACCCCTCTGTTTGTTCTTTGAAAAAAAAACCTCTTTGTTTGAATTCCTGGTGCTTGCAGAACCTCTTGCTCTGAAGGACTTTCTTTTCTTCTCAACTCCTGTTGCTTGTGGGTTTCAAATGGCTAACTTGTTTGTCTAAAACAAACAAAAAGTCTTGTGTAAGCCCACCACCCCTACCAGTACTACAACGGAAGTGGAGCAGCTGCTTTGTAATCCCATAACTTGCAGTTCTTGAGGCCTAATGTAGTGTGCTGTTTAATCCCTCAGTGCATGAACTGAAGCAAACAGTGTTGTTTAAAGTAACCAACCCCCTTCCTAGTGCACAAATTTCACTATTTGCGTGTTCTGAAGGACTACTCGGAGTGTACCTGAAACTCAATCTCTCAGCATTTGTGAAAAAAACTGTCTCAATCTGATGTTAGTAGAATATCATTGAGTTTCAGAAGCAGGGCAGAGATAATGTATAGTTAGAAAGACTAGAAGAACAAGCAGAGCACACCAGAAATTGCCCTATGGGTACCCCAGAATGTTGCTTATAATGGACATATGGGGGGATACACAGAGCAGTCCATCATAAGAAGCTTGCACTGTAACTGTAAGTTTACATTAAGTAGCAAGACCTCACTGCACTACAGTATATTTAAAATGGTTCCTAGCACCACATAATGCTTCCCAGTGTGCTTGAAAACTTGACCTGGTCCTCATATCAGCATCTCTGATCACTGTCTCACTCCATCTCCAACCCCAATTGTAGTACTGCTTCCTACTTGGCTTATGTTCTGACTGGCCCAGTTGACACAGTTTTACTCATTCCCTCAACTCATAGACTGCACTAATACTTACAAACCTGCTCTGAATTTTAAAAATGAAAAGCACACTACTCACTCTTTGCTATCTACTCCCTCTAGACCTCTGGATCTCCAGTCTTGATAGGGTATGGGGGAGGTATTACCCTATTAGCATACACAAATGCCAGAAAGGAGAATTAACTTAAAAAAATGCAACCAGATAAAAAAAAAAATCAGTACATCTTATATACATTCATCTCCATATAAACAACACCCTTTACCAGAAAGGTAGTGCAACACAACTAACATTTACAATGAAACAGAATTATTTTCTGATACATGATTAAAAAATGCATTATTTTATGTTTTTGCATATTACCTTATTTTGCTATTTTTTCATAGGGATTCAGTTTTATAAGAACAATGACACTTCAGGGTGCAGACTTCTTTTCTTGAACCATACTTCTAGGTGATTGAAGGAACTCAGTGCAGGCATCTAGTGCCTCATAACACACCTGGGCATGTGGTTTGGAAAAGAAACACACACTCTCTTGTGTCTTCTTGCTTACATATAACATCCAAAATATGGTTGAAATATGTTAGAATAAAATTTACAAATCGAGATATCTTTGAAATTAGAAAAGACTAATGGGGATAAAATCACTGCCAGTACCATCTCACACACAAAAGCTCTAACCTACTACTCACTATATGAAAACATATGGCCACCAATAGAAATTACTATGTATTTCAATTAAGAGCATAATTGTAAGGTTTCTCTGTATACTGTAATGCTATAATACTAATTTAAAATGTACTCCATGTCCTGTTAAGGCATTTTTTTATTTTAGTGAATTTATCTTCATTAAAGTGCAGCTGATTATCTTGTACCATCTGCAAATGTGCAATAAATTTCCAAACAATGCGTTTGTATGGTAAGGTTGACTATTCAGCCATACCTTCATCTGTACACTGGTAAACACTGGTTTTGTTCTTTACTACAGTAGATATTTCACTGTGAATTCTTCATCCATGGATGAAAAACACTCTGCCAGGTAGATGTAGGCCGTATTCCTTCGGCCAGTCAGGAACTGGACTACCACAAAATCACCTTCATAGAGGGTGCTGCTAAAGTATAAAATACAGACAATATTCACTTGAACATTTAGACAGAGGGGACAATTCATCTAAAGTCTGGTGCAGGGGGGAAAGGCAGAATAAGTGAGAAATAGTGTATCACTGTGCAGGAACGTCACATGAACCACTAGAATACATTGAATGGCAAAACTCTACATTAGGCTGCATAGATGGCCTCCAACCTACTCCAACAAGTATCTGTCACCTGAGCTGTTACAGTTGAACAATTCAGGTGGTGTGGCATGGAGGCTGGTCTCATTGTGCACATGCATTGGCACACTCCTACATGCATGCATGAACACTGGAACCCCCCTGATGGTCCAAGGAGGAATAAAACACCCAAGTCAACCAAATAAGTCAGAGTATTACTTTAACAATTAAAACAAGAAAAGTTGTGCACTCACAATCCACTCTGTGAAGAAAGATGCTGCTCCTCTGGAAAATGGTACAAAATGGGCTTTCTTTATTTTGGTGCCAACACATACAGTGAAAACACTTGATGAGTTTCAGATTAAACAATCCTTTATCAAAGATTTATAAAGATATGAAAAGATCCTTCATAGATTGACAATCTGGAGAACTGCTATAGGCATAATATTTTGTTATTGGTGGGTATTCCAGACCAAGCGGAGGGGAAGGACACTATAGCCTTTCTCAATCAGCTATTTCTCCAAATTGCTGGACACCCAGATCATGGCACATCCTATAAGCTCAAACAGGCACACAGGGCTCTCTAATCATCTCCAGCACATGGCAAATGGCCTCGGGCCATTGGATGTAAATTTCTTAACTACCAGGATAAACTTAAGGTGCAGCAGGCTACATGCTTTCAGTCTGCACTGAAATGGAACAGATCCCACTACTATATGTTTAATGGCCTCAGCCAAGCAGTTCATGAGAAGAAGGAAGCCCATAACACTTTTAAAAACCAAGCTCCATGCTGGACAGATAAAATTCTGCATAGTATTCCCATCCCAGCTGATTGTGTACCTGTCCTTTGGCACCCACACCTTTGATTCTGCTATAGCTGCCTCCCAGCAGCTGTCGACCCTTTTGACCAGCTAATTCCCTTGCCAGCTGGCGCTACCCAAACCTGCTGCCATGGGCTCATAATAACAGAGCCAGATCTCTTCCCAGTTTTTTCCCCTCCTTTTTTTATTTCCATAATCTCCCATCTATCACTCTGAGATTTGTTACAGGGTTGAGTGGACGGCTGCTCTATGGCTTGAATACTAACCAATGTTGGCCCCCCATGGTTATTTACTGTATTTCCCAACCTGGCCAATTGATAATGATCCAGAACTTAGCTACTCCTATATTCCCCTTAGGAGCTCTGCTCACTTTGTTTCTGGAACCTTTCCAACAGCCTGCTACCCTATCATTGCAGTCTAGCTTCCTTCTATTGGCTTACCTCTTCCTGCCATCTACTAAACAGCTGCCATGTTCAAACTGGGCACCTCTCCATTGGCCTTTCCTTGGATATCAGTGGATCTTCTCCCACTTGACAGGTACCAGATCATCACTGGATGTGGAAGAAGGTAGGAGCATCTTGCCTCTATCGCAGGTGGTTGCTGCTTTTTTACTGCTGTAAACTGTTTTTTACTGCTGTTACTGCTATAGTTTGGATACAGGTCCAACTCGCTTCCTGGTGGAGTGTGTTGAGGTAATCTTCCTGGTCCTTGCGGAGATAGTCTGGTGTTCGTTGCAGTTAGGTGAGTTTCTGGACTCCCTGAAGGAGCCGGTGGTGACACCCCTCCTTAAAAAAACTTCCATCAACCCAGATTGCCCTGCTAACTACAGATCAGTCTCTAACCTTCCCTTCATGGGTAAGGTTATTGAGAAAGTGGTCACACAGCAGCTGGAGAATCATTTAACCATCCATGATATCTATGACCCTCTCCAGTCAGGTTTTCAGAAGAGGCTCAGCATGGAGACAGCATTTGTCAAGGTGCGTAATGATCTCCTGATAGTGAGGGATCAGAAGAGCCATTCCATCATGGTTCTTCTTGATCTCTCTGCAGCGTTTGACACCGTGGACCATAGGGTGCTATTTCAGCACCTGAGGTTCATCTGCAGCCTGTCTGGAATGGTCCTCAAAAGGTTCCATTCTTTCCTCACTGCCCCTGGTAATGCTAGTCGCTGCTGGTGGCTGAATCTGAGTTTCAATGAATGAGCATCTGCTTGTACAAGCACACGCTCATTCATTGAAAACTCAGTTGGGCTACCAGCCATGGAGGTGAGTGGGTGGAGGGAGTCCACTAGACACCTGGGAAATTAAGGATTTTTTTTTTATTTTATACATTTGGGGATGGGGAACTGGGGGTATTGCTGAGGGTCTTGGGGGGAGGATTCTTCATTTGGGACCAGCGTTTGGATGGGGGGGTGGGACCACTAGACACCAGGGCTAAAATATTTATTTAGTGCTGGACAGGAGGGTGGGAAAGGCTTTTTTTTCCTTGCACATGGCCGAAAACTGAATACCAGCTGAATAATGGCTAATCAGTTCTGAATATTCGGATAGCCCATTATTTGTGGTATTCAGAAAGTAATATTCAGTATTCACACAGCCTTAGTATGCTGTTTTATGATTGAATGTTTTATTGCTGTTTTATTGATTTTATTGCACAGGTGCTATGATCACCTGGAATAGCATTTTTTTAAAAATAAAGAGAATTGAACTGAATAGAATTTTACTGTTGCTTCTGAAGTCAGCATGGCTATTAGAATACCACCAGATTATCAGCTGTGTTATCCCACATAGCAACAAAATCTCTCAGCATGGCATAGATAAATAACTCACCTCATCTTCAATGAGGGACTGATATGTAGTTATACTCTTCCTTCTAGGACATAACCTTTTTCACTTCCACAGCATGAGCCCTTGAGTCTCCGACCTCCACCCTCACATCCCCAGCTCAGGACTCAATCGGCAGTTTGTGTGGACATTGATGGGACCTTTTCTGGTATTATTTCTCTCTTATTTTCTTTCTTTAAATGTTGGGATGTGCTGCATTACTATGGGTGCATTTACATATTGATTTCTGGACAGTAGTTCTTTTCCCATTGATTATAATGTTTTTTCTGCTGTATGTTGTTTCAGATGGGGGGGGGTCCTTACTTGCAAGACCCTTTTTAAAGGCTGGGATGTTCTGCAATGCTCTGGGTGCATTTACATAAACACTTTTGGACGGTAGTTCTTTTGTCCATTATTAATAACTTGTTTCTGCTGGATGTTGGTTTGGATGTGGGCATGTTGTTTTTTCTTATTTTCAATACAAAATGGCATCATTGGTATGGGTTCCTGCATGACTAGGCCAACTAAGGGTCCACCCTGGTTGATGTCTACATTGAGATGGCAGGAGTCTCTCCTGCATTAGGGTGGAAATTAAACAAACCAGCACCTCGGAAGAGATGCAGCTGGACTTATGTCTCAGGTCCAGATCTGGTCAGTATATATGAAGCGCAACACCTCAGGTGGCAGATCAGACTTTAGGGGGGATGGGGACAATTGTTAGTGGGGTTACCTTTATTGTATTGCTGTTGGGGATTGAGGGGATGGAGAGAGGGTCTGCTCAGTCATGGGGATGGTTTGCCATTCTGTGAATTGAAATCCTTGGCCACTGACTATTCTCTTGAATGTCCCCACAGGATCCTGTACTTACATGCCAAGCCATATCTAGCAGGTTCCTATTGTTGTCTGCATGGTTAACATTTCCATATCCCATATTACTTGGCTTGAAAAGAGCCAACTCTTCGCAAAAACATGCTCAGGTCCTTACCCACTTAAAATGTTATGCCCCATCCAACATTTTCCTACAGGAGATGTATCTCTGTGCTCCATATCTTCCCCTGCTACAGTGCTGTTGCATGGGACAAGCCTTCGGGGTCAGTCTTTCATCCAGGAAAGACAGTGTTGCTATTTTAATAGCCAGACACACTCAGTTTCACTTGTTAGATCAGATTTTGGACACCCAAAGGAGATTTCTTTTGTTAAAGCTGTGATAAATAGGACCACAGTCATCCTGGCTAATATATATGACCCTAACTACTGTGATCCCTCTTTTTTTACCACCCTCCTCACCCATTTAGCTGAATGGTCCCAGAATCCCAGTACCCACTTATCTTAGGAGGAGACTTGAATGTAGTGATGGATACTGACTTTAATAGATTACCTCTCTCCAATAAAGGACTAGCCCCAGATCAGCAGGACCTAAGGGATCTGTCAGATAGCCTTTCTTGTATGGACCCATGGAGGGTATTAAATGTCACACTCCAGGATTTTATGTTTCACTCCATCCCCCACAGCACCTGCTTCCATTTAGATTACTTCCTCTTCAGCTCCCAACTTTTACCTGGTCTACATTCTGTTGAGATCTTCTTAGAGGTCATCTCTGACCACTCTCCGGTCTCTTTATCTTTGACCTTAGATGGACAGTCTGAGTGTGATAGAACCTGGAAACTGAATAATAACCTACTGCAGGACCCCCCAAACCTGTACTTCCTTAAATACTTTACCACCACCTTTTTTCATGAGAATACAGGCACAGTTACTGCTGCTGCTACCCTTTGGAATGCTTGCAAATGTTCCATTCATGGAGAGCTGATCAGGCTTTCCATGAAACAGAACAAAAACAAGATCTCTCAGACCTCAGCACTGCTCACTTGGACCAGGGAGATTGAAGCATCCCTCTCAGGTTCTTTTCCCCCAGATGTCCACAGAGAAATGAGCATCCTCTGGGAAAGATATAATGAACTTAATAGACAACAGGGTGAATTGGCCCTACCTGTATTTCGGATGAAAACCATATATGTTACACAAGGGGAGAAAGCCTTAAAGCTTCTCACCTCATGCCTCCGACAACAGGAAATTCAGTGTAGTATCTCATCCTTGGTGGATCCTGACACAGGACAGGTTGTCACAGACTCCAGACACATTGTCCAGGTGTTCCACACCTACTACACTCTCATATAGAATCTCCCACTCCCAGCAGCATCCCTGGATGACATTGATACCTACCTGCCTCTATCCAACTCTCCACCCTTTCAATGGATCAACAGAAGTTATTAGCCCTCCCAATCACTATTCAAGAAATTCAGAATGCTATTACCACCCTTTCATCTGACAAGATTCCTGGTCTGTACAGTTTCTCCACCAATTTTTACAAAGTTCTGTGGGCTGAGATCTCAGCTCCTCTACATGCAATGTATGTCAAGGACCACCAGACCCGATCTTGTATACACTCCTTCAACAAACCACCATAACTATGCTGGCTAAGCCCGAGAAAAATGCTACCCAAATGCAAAAGTATTGTCCCATCTCCCTACTCAACACAAACCTAATAATCCTGGTGAAGCTGCAAGCTGCCAGATTGCAGCCAAAATGGACTAACCTAATTGGCCCACAGCAGATTGGATTTGTGAGTGGCAGACTGGTTTCTGACCACCTGTGGAAATTACTCCACCTCATCTCGGCATCTAAGGGGGTGGAGGTCCCTGTGGTTCTTACCTCCTTGGTCACCCAGAAAGCCTTTGACAGGATCTCTTTTTTTTTTAATATTCTTTATTTTTAATTGTTTTTTATATAGTTATATATATGACAGCAGGAATTCATCTATACAGTATTGCTCTTTTGTCTTACAATACATGGAATGTTCTTCGGGATGGCAATTCATGTTTCTACAACATCGTTCTGTTATATATCAAATGACACTAGATCAAAATTCATATCCTACAAAAATTGGTTACTTTCAAATAGCTCTATCAGGGAACAAATGCTTCATCCAGAGGCGAGATACAGAAAACCCATGGCCTCCATTGGAGCTCAAATTGTGACATCCTTCCAGCTGTAGAAGCTACTATTCTCTCTAGATAATATATCTCAGTCATCAATGAATGTCAATGAAAGAGGGTGGGTACTTTAGCTGTTTGCCATAGGTGAGTTATAACCTTTTTAGCTGCTGCCAGGTACAAGTATAACTTACTTCTACTTGGTGGAACTTTTCTGTCTTCCCCAATATAAAGCAGAATCATCTGATTGGATAATTGAATTTCTGGTCCCACAATATTCTTTATGCTTTTTCTATATCTAACCAGTACTGGGTAACTTTCGGACAGGCACAACAAATATGTGTTATATTTGCCATTTTTTTTCCACACTCTCTCCAACAAAAGCCATGCCTCATAGATACACATTCAGCAATTTTGTCAGGGGTATAAAAATATCTACTACGACATTTCCATATATATTCTGACCAGTATGATGACTGTGATACTCTCATCAAGTGAGGAATAGGTTCCAACCATTTCTCATAAGTTATCTGAGTACCTAATTCTCTATTCCATCTCCCAAAGATATCCTCAGTGGATTCCTTCCAAAAGTCTCTTATTGCTTTATGTATTTGTCCAATTAAATGAATTTGTTCCCTGCCTTCTATAGCATCCCTTAAAAGGGACATCAACATAGGTATGAGAGAGGGCAGATTATTTAGTGCTAATTCTTTCTGTATAAATGTCTGAATCTGTAAATACCTACAATATTGTGTATGGGGGAATTTATATTTTGCCTGTAGTGTGGCAAAAGACAGTACTCCATTTACATACAGATATTGATATAACAAAAGCAAACCTTATTTCTGCCATTCTTGATGGACCCAAACAGAATCCATATCCAAAGATACACTTTCTGTACCGATTAGTTTAAAATAACCAAAAACTTCAGTTAATGTGGTAGATGCCCTTAACTCATACCAAGCCTTTAACGTATAACGGGTACCAAATGTGAAGTTTTGTAACTGTGAATAAGAATTTGGGGGGGGGGGCAAATATAATAGGGATAATGTTTACAAGATCATTTAGTATAAATTCAATAAATTTCCATGGTTTCTCTACCTGAGGGTTCAGCCATGTCATCACTATTTTACATGCTACTGTGTTATGATAATCTCTAAGGTCTGGAAGATTACAACCCCCCTTTGCCACTGGTAACTGTAACAGAGACCATCTGACCCTTGGCTGCTGCCCAGCCCATACAAACCTCAAAAAATTCTAACCCAGGATGTGAAGTAGAATTCTGATGGATTAATCGGTAAAGTCTGTAAATAATAAAATATCTTAGGAAACAAGGTCATCCAAATAGCTTGTATTCGAGCTGAAAAAGATAATACCTGGCGTGTCCAATTCCCAACTAAATTCTCTATCTCTATCGATAGGGGCTCTTTCGACAGGGTCTCTTAACCATACCTGTTCTGCACTTTGGAACATTATGGGCTCTCCTCTGACTATATACAATGGAACTGTCTGTTGTACTCTAGCCCATCGTCCAAGATAAGCCACAATAGGGTCCTGTCCTCGGGCTTTCCCCTAACCAATGGATCTCAAAACGGTTGCCCTCTTTCTCCCTTCATCTTCAGCTTACATCTGGAGTTCTTACTTATCAAACTCAGCCTAAACAATTCCATTAAGGGCATTCCTATAGGGGGAAAGGAATACAAAGTTTCCCTACATGCAGATGACATCCTGCCTCACCTTGAACACCCTGTAACTTTTCTCGAGGCCACCATTTGTGAAATCCAAGAGTTTAGTAACCTTTCTTTTTATAAGCTCAATGTAACTAAGATCATGGTTTTTCCCTTTAATCACAAGTCAACAGGCAAGAATTGCCTCCCTTTTATGTATTTTGGAGCCCTTCCTCTTTACTATACCTGCACATCTGGTTTTCAACAACCTGGCATTGCCTAATACAGGACAATCTCACGACCCTAGTGTCAACACTCAGACAGGACCTCCACAGGCAGGCCTCTCTTCCTCTTACATTGTGGGGCAGGATTAATATCATCAAAATGAATGTCCTTTCTTGCCTATTATACCCTCTTAATATGCTCACCATTCAACTTTCCCTTAACTGGTTCCAAACTCTCCATGGGATCATCAATTCTTTTCTCTAGCAATGTAGAGGTCACAGATGTGGTTATACCAAACTAGTAGTCCCCAACTCAGCCAGAGGCCTTGGTCTCCCTAACTTCCTAGTCTACTACCATGCAGCACAAGGAGCAGAATTCCTTCACTGGGGGTTCCCTTCATCCTCCCCACAATGACTCCTATTGCTCTCAATGGCTTACCATAAAGGAAAACCTTTGTGCCCAACATGGCCTTACCCTTTCTTGTTGTTCTAGACAAAGGCAGCCTCCCTACCTAATGCCCTTAGGGATACTCCTATCGCAACATCTCTTGTCATTCATGCACAATTAATACAGCTTGTTAAAACCCCTCTAACGGCATCACTGGCATAACCTCTTTGTCATAACCACAATTTCCATATTGGCACCCCCCCAGTATTGGCTGGATTGGCAGGCAAGAGGCCTATCCACTCTTGCCAACCTCACTCACAATGGCTATTGGGCCACTTTAGCTCATCTCCAAGTCAGCTATCATCTTTCCTCAAAAGATTTTTTCTTTTATCTTCAGGTTAGGCATGCTGTGGTAAGAGTTTTTGGCACCTAACCTACCAAAGACCCAGACTCCCTGGCTTTGGTCCAACTGTGCATCTTTCTAGTGCACTTCACCCCACTTACTCTCTCTACGAAGCCATTTGTGCTCTGGTGCCTTATAGATTTGGGTGTCCATCCATTTATTGAGAGGAAGCCCTATCCTGGGATGACTCTGGCTTCAACTGGGAAACTATTTGGTGCACCACCCACAAATATGTCAAAATAGGCCACTGCAGGTTAATGCAGGTTGAAATCTTGCAAAATATATATTACAACCCTGAAAAATTGCATGTCTGGAAGATATGAGACTCTCCCTTGTGCCCCAAATGTGGATCTGAAGTTGGCACACTAAAACACATCCTCTTGAACTGTACTAGATTCAGACACTATGGTACAAGGTTGCTGAACAGCTTGACCTCCTCCTGGGTCTACAGGACACTTGCACCTCTGTGGCCTGCCTAGGTGGACTGGGGGTTGAACATCTGATGGGTCATTGTAAACACCACTTTATGCTCATCACATTGGCTTTTAAGAAAGTTGATTTACATCATTGGAAGGACATGTCTGCTTCTACAGTTCAGAAATTGCACACAGAATCTATGCAGACTCTCTATATGGGAAAAATGCTCCCCTCCTTACCACACAGACAAGCTACTTTCTGTCATCATTGGGAGGTGCTTTATGCTTTACTGGGCATCACAGATTTGGCATAGTGTAGACACCTGGCTGCTACCCCTATTGTCTGTGGGTCTTTACCTCTGGCTTTGTAGTGCTGATCCATGACCACTTGCATCTGATTTGATTAGCTAATTGACTACCCTGACTGAGCAGGTGGGACAGGGACATGTGATCTTTCTGTGTGTTATGTCTTTATGTCTCACTGTGTATTTCTTTTTTTCTTTTATTCTGTATTCTCTCACTGTTCATCAGTTGATGTACTATTGTTTGTTGATGAAACCTGAACGAAGTATATGTATTAAAAAAAGAGAAGCTGACTGAAGAAAAAGATCATTGGTCCATCTAGTCTGCCCAACTGACAAGACTCTCCAGCCATGAACCCATGTTGTTTACTATCTTGGAGCCCATTACTCTCCAGTTAGTCAACTAGGTCCACTTTGACTAGTGCCTCCATCAGTTTACTCACAACAGTGGTATGACTGATGGGCCTTTAGTTACACAGTTTCTGTATAGATAAGGTGATGGACCCAGTAGGTTACTGTAAGGGACCATAAAGACCATGGGTACATATGTTGAGGGTGACGTATTCTGTAATTACTCAGAGGATGGATTTGGGGAGCTTCTCTGTGGTGGTGGTACTGGTGGTGGCAGAGTTGGAAACCTCAACTGTGGAGTTGGTGGTGGCAGAGTTGAAGATTTTGACTACGATGCTGGTGGTGATGATGATGATGGCGGAGCTAAGGAACTTGACCATGGTTGTGATGATGTAGTCAGTTATGTTAAGTGTGGTGATGGGGCAGCAGAGTTGGAGACCTCAACCTTGGTAGTGGTGATAGAGTTGAAGACATCGACTATGGTGCTTTTTGTGGATAAGTTGCAGACCTCAACAGTAGTGGTAGGGTGGAAGACCTTGCCAGTAGTAGCAGAGTCACATCTGCCCCAGATTTCTATGAAAATTCTCCCCAATCTTGGTGCAGCATGACATTTTCTTTCAGTTTATAAGTACGGTGTGCTGAAGCTGCTATTTTTTTTTTTTTTTTGCTGAGATAATGTAGGGAAGTATTTCTTTCAAAACGTGGCTTAGTCGTGAGTTTGGCAATGGTTCTATCTGCTCTTCTCCTGTTTATTCCATCCTCCTTTATGAAAAAGAATGTGTGTTTTGTATACACATGATCCTCTTCATTTTGGAGGCATGTCTATTATGTTTTGCCATATCTGAACAACTCATATGAATCGGCTATAATGGCTTTTGTTGATTTGACATCTGTTAAGGCACTATTCCTCAGGACTCCAACTTCTCCATTACATGGGCCTTTATCATGTCATCTTCCAAAGAAGCATTTTTTTAACTGAAACACTGAAATCAACCTCTCCAAATGATGTATTGGCAAAGTTGCCTTTTTTCTGTTGTACTGTGTTGGTGTCCCATCTGAAAAAATGAATTTGTTCTGCCATGGTAACACACCAATCATGCAGATATTTGGCCAGCAGACTTATAAAGTGGTGAAGAGCATGCAAATCATATTTTCTGTTATCACTAATACAATGAGAGGGCTGTGCAGGCTAATGCCACAGTTTCACCTGGGCTACACATCTGTAATAAGCTACTACAGGGTAAATGTTGCTAGGCTGTATGTACAGTGTGCACTCTGAGCTTCATGGTGGTAGTGGTAATTATTGTTTTCTCCGAAATCAAGGTGAAAGATAACATAGCCATCAGGTACACTTTGTCAAATAGCATCAAATTGTTTTGACTGCCACTTTACATTTACTATGTGTTTCACAAATGGCATAAGTTCTTCTTGTAGTTTTTTCTATTATATCTCAGATTGTTGTCTAATGTGCATTTTCCTGGACTGCGTCACCTTCCCATCCTTTCTCATGGTCACATCCTCAGTTTGTCATCTTTTCCAGGTGACCAGTGAATCATTGTGGTATTTTAATAATGGCATCAGTTTTGCCTGTATACTCTGAGTGTCACATTGATAACAATCTCTATTGATACTCCTTTTATTGTGATATTCACCATCTCTTGATCAGAGTGTAAGTGCTGATGCTTTACATTTGTGCTTAATGGCAGGATGTTACAATGAGCACACATCCCGGAAATGCTGTTCAGCATTAGAACAATGTTAATGAGCTAGTGGAGTCAAAACAGGCAGACAGGAAAAAAATAAAAATTTTAAAAAGCAGTTAGTTGTAACTTTTTGTTTCTGAAGTAGTTTTCATTTTCTTTTTGCTCATTAGAAAGTCCTCTATATGATAATATTGTGCTGGATGTGTGGAACAGCTCTTAGCCTGGCAGCTGACATATCTATCTCTATAACCCCCCCCCCACTACATCATCAGCATTGTGATCTCAATGGCAGTGGCATTGTGACATCACAGACAAATGACCTAGCAGTCACTGAAGGGCTGTTCCTAAGCAGCAGTGATGTCATAGTGAGTGAGGTCACAGTGCTAATGATGTAGTGGTCAGCAGTAGAGCTAGATATGTCAGCTGACAGACAGAGTGCTATTCCACACATCACACCTACTAACAACAGGAGAACAACCTTCTAATTAACCAAAGGGAAAAGAAAATGTACCTCAGATATAAAAGGTAATAGTTGGCTGCTTTCGAAATCTAGTATTAGTTTTAGGCAGTACTTCAAGGTACTACTCACATAAGCACTGAATACGCTTAAATTGTGGCATTATATTACTTTTTTTCAGGATGATGTTTGACAAATTTGTTATAACAGGTTTGTACTTTAGGGTTTTCTTCCAACTAACCAAAAGTAATTTGAATTGATGCTTCTAAAGCCTTCTTTGCCATAATGTCTTTTGTCCCTACAACTGTAGAAATGAGCAGTTCTTTTGATATGTATCCAAACTGGTAAAAGACCTGTGCCATCTTAATTGTTGATTCTGGCATGGCATAATTTTGCTTCTTCCATTTGTCGATGTGGTCATCATCAAACACAGATTAAGCACAGAGGAATTTCCAGCTGAACGAAGTTTCTGATGCAGGTTGAATTTTCTGCATGTTTTTTTTGTTAACCAGTACAGACTTGTGGAGCAATCATTGCATTCAAAGAACATGTTTTTGATGTGTATTTTCAGTGGTTTTGAATGCGGCTTTCAGACTTGATTCCAGAAGATTGCGTTTATTCTTTTGGATTGAGTTAGTATGGATTTCTCAATTGCTTTATGATGTCTTTGTGTGATCCTTAATAGGATTGCTGAAAAAAATTCAGCAAATTTCATTGGACTTTTTAGCATAGCCTTTAAATGATCTTGATATTGCTTTTCTTTTGACTGTTTTCACTATTGAATGGAGGTTTGGTGCCATTATCTGTAGATTGCCAAATGAAAGGCTAGCCAAAGAAGGAACATTGAATACCATACTGGTATGTGGCATGAATTTCAGCTGTATCCATGCTCTGCGGCTGTATCCATGCTCTGTGAAGGTGGTTCAGCAGTGTTAGTTGGCAATCTGGTACAGTGCATCTTCTGAGTTTACAAGAGCCATCTTCTTTCATTTACCATTCTTTTTTGCACAGCCATTCTTTTTGCTGCTGTCTTTTTTTGCCTCACCACAATGCTGTCATGTTTTCTATGTCAGCTCTTTTCCATTTTTTTCCTTTCTGTACCATCAGCTTCTTGATTAACATTTTTATTTTCTCTGTAGTTTCACATTAAACATTTACTTTTTTTTCCTGCACTCAGCTTTTTTCTCTTCTGGCATTATCATTTTATTCGACTTTGCACTTTTTGGTTTTGCTGATGATGTGTTTTGTACTTTTTGGGATCTTCTTTCAGTTTTGCTTGGTACTCTCGCATTTGTTCTTTATGGCCTTTTCTTTTTTTCTCCATGACATCAGTTGGTGTAGTTCTTAGCTCCTGGCAAACAGTCTCTCCACCAACACCTCTAGATCTAGAGGCCATGACATCCTGCTGAGGATGACACTCTTAGTCTGATTCTTATGAATTCCATCTAGAATTTCACAAACACAGATTCCAGAAGAGAGCATTATTGGTTTCAATCCTTTTGGAAACACATATCCTCATGTATGACAAATAACTCAACATGAGCAATGGATTATTGAACAAAAGTTATGAAAAGATCGACACCTGGTCAATTTAGTCTGTCATGTCCCTGGTTTTACCTAGATTCCAGACTAGTACTGGTCAACATCATGATGCCTCTATAACTACAATGAGACCCTCCTTGCCTGCCACCCCTCACACTGCAGAATGATACCACCCCAAGCCCCATGTACTCTACAATATCCATCATACTTATGGTTGAAGGAATCCATTGTCCTAACATTCACAGACTTCTAAAGCAGATGGTTCCAGTAGTCCTTTTGTTTCCATGAAAAAAATGTTAATTTCTGTCCATTCTGTCAACACCCTTCATGTATTTGAACATCTTAGCAATGCCATCTCCTCTCCCTTCTGGTCTATAGAAATATGTTCTGCTACCTCTCCTCATTGGATCTCTCCTGCTTACCTTGGATCATTTTCAAATCATCATCTACCTCAATACAGATTCCAGGAAGTCTCTGTCTTTTTGTGAGATATAGGCTTCCAAACTGAGCACAGTACTCCACATGTGGTCTAGCCAGCATCCTGTGCAGTGGTATTTCCCAATCATAGATACATAGATAATGTTGGCAGATAAGGACCTATGCCCCCCCCCGTCTGCCCATTTGAGCCTGTAAGATCACGTTGAGTTTTTCTAGAAGTCTGTTGCCCCTTACCCCTGACCTCCAGGATTCCCTTATGTGTATCCCATGCATTCGTAAATCCCATTGATTGTTTCAGTCCCCATCGCTTCCTCAGACAAGGTGTTCCACTCATCCACTGCCCTTTCTGTGATGAAATTCTTCCTCACATTTCCTTTGAACTGCCATCTCTCTAACTTCATCTCATGACCTCTAGTCCTGGAACATCTTTTTTGTTGGAAAATAGTGTTTTCCTGCTCCCTGTTCCTCCTGGTAAGGTACTTGTACATCTCTATCATATCCCCTCTCTCCCTTCTCTAATCCAGGGAGTACATATTCAGGTCCTGCAGCCTGTCCTCCTAGGACATGTGATGCAATCTCTGTACCATCTTTGTTGCCGTCCTCTGAAACTTCTCCACCCTGTCTGTGTCCTTATGTAGGTAAGGTCTCCAGAACTTGACACTGTACTCCAGGTGGGGCCCTCACTAGTGTCTTGTATAGTGGAATCATAACCACCCTTTTCCTGCTGGTGATGCCCCTGCCTATGCATCCTAGCACCCTATTTGCTTTACCTGCTGCCTTGTCACACTGTTTACCTACCTTGAGATCATCAGAGGTGATAACCCTAAGGTCTCTTTCCTGCTTGGTGCATACTACATCCTCACCCCCCCCCCCAACTGATATGTTGTTCCAGGGTTTTTGTGCCCCATATGCATTATTTTGCACTTTTTTTACATTAAATTTCAACTCCCAAATCCTTGACCATTTTTCAAGTTTATGCAGGTCCCTCCTTATTCTGTCTACACCCTCTAGTGTGTCCCCTCTCTTACAAAGCTTTATGTCATCAGTATACAGGAACATTCTGCCTTCTAGGACTTGTGCAATGTCACTGATGAAGATGTGGATAGGACTGGTCCCAGCACTGATCCCTGCAGCACCCTACTGGTCACTCTTCCCTCTGTGGCATGACAGCCATTTACCACCACACTCTGCATCCTGCCACCCAGACAATTACCCACCCACCACACTACTGTCCTGCCCACTCTGCTATTTCTCTAGTTTGTTTAACAGCCTTCTGTGTGGCACAGTGTCAAAGGCCTTGCTGAAGTCCAGATAGGCCACTTCCACTGCCCTTCCCTGCTCCATGTCCACTACCCTCCCCTGATCCACCTCCCTTGTCACCCAGTCAAAAAATTCAGTTAGGTTGTTCTGGCATGACCTCCCCCTGGTGAAACCATGCTGCCTTGTGTCCTGTAGTCGGTTGGCAACCAGATGGTCAACCAATCTCTCCTTCAGTAGTGCTTCCATGATCTTCCACACTACTGAGGTCAGGCAGACTGGTCTGTAGTTCTCCACTTTCTCTTTGTTCCTGCTTTTGTATAAGAGGATTACATCTGCTGTCCTCCAGTCTTTACGTACCTCCCCTGTTTCTAGTGATTGGCTAAACAGGATTGCCAGAGGTTCAGCCACCACCTCTCTTAGTTTCTTTAGGACCCTGGGCTGCACCCCATCTGACCCCATTGCTTTATCAACTCTTATTCCTTTCAGTTCCTTTAAGAACCTTTTCCATGTAAAGGGACTTGTGTCCATTTCCGTAACCTTCCCACCCCTTATACTCCCTTCAGCCCCATTACCCTCCCCTTCCTCAGTAAAGACTGAGCAGAAATATCTGCTCAGTATGTCAGCTTTACTGTTGTTATCCTCCATGCTTCCCCCAACCTCTCCCTTTAATCTCACTATCCCTCCTTTCGCCCTTCTTTTTTCACTTATGTACTGTACCTATAAAATGTTTTGTCCCCTCTAACCAATGATTTTGCAATGTGTTCTTCTGTCTGAGCTTTGGCTTCCCTTACCGACCTCCCTGCCTCCCTTTGCTTCTCCTGGTACTTTTCCCAATCCCCTTCTGCTTGTGTCTTTTTGTATGTCTGAATGTGATCTTTTTGGCTTTCCCTTTCTCTGCTACCTCCTTGGAAAACCATAATGGCCTCCTCTTCATTCTCCCTTTGATAACCTGTTTAACACATAATTGTGTTGCTCTTATAATCCCTGTTTTAAATATTGCCCACTGTTCCTCCACCCCTGATTCCCTCCCCATTCCTATTAGTGACTCTTTCAAGCATGTCCCCATTTTCCCAATATCTGCCCTCCTAAAATCCAGGATACATGTGTTTGTATTGTTTGGTTCTGCTCCTCCTATGATTTCAAACCACAGTGACCAGTGGTCACTGCTTCCCAGGTACTTTTCCACTGTTACCCCTATCACACTGTCCCCATTTGTGAGCATGAGGTCCAGTATTGCCTTCTGCCTAGTTGGTTCCATAACTAATCACTTAAGGAAGGCACCCTGAAGGGAGTGCAGGATAAATCTGCTCCTAGTTGAGGCTGCTGCTGGGAGGCTCCAGTTCATGTCTGGAATACTGAAGTCTCCAACCAGCACCACCTCACCCTTGTCCGCCATCATTTGGATTGCTAGCATTAACACCCTATTTGTTTCTTCCTCCTGGGTTGCTTGTCTGTAGACCACCCTGTGTGGATGGCTGACCCTGTTTTCCTTTGCAGCTTAACCCACAGTATCCCCCCTCCATTTTTTTCCTCCTGGATCTCTGTGGCCTTTATGCCATCTTTCACATAAAGTGCCACTCCATCTTCCTTCCTTCCTGCCTGCCCTGTCTCTTCAGAATATGTTGTAGCTGGGTATGGCCATCTCCCAGTCATGGTTATCATTACACCACATCTCTATGATGCCCACAATATCCAAGTCCGACTGCACCATGGCAGCCTCCAGATCCTGCATCTTGTTGCTAAGGCTCCTGGCATTGGCACACATGGCTTCCCATGATGTGAACTCCCTGGTCTGTTTTGCTGTTCTACTCCAGTCCCATGCCTGATTATCCTCTATCCCTGGTTCTCCCTGCCATCTGCCCTTCCATTGTATTTCATCCTTTTTCTGCCTATCTACTCCTTGGGTGCTTATCTCCAACTTTTGCACATTACTTAATAGTGATATCTCCTCCTCCTGTTCTCTGGTTCCACTGCTAGCTGTGGGAAGTGGGCAGTTAGGTACCCTCCTTGCTGACCTGCCACCCCAGTTGGCTAGTTTAAATGCTTGTCCATGTAGCATTTAAACTTTTCATTGGAGTGCTTGGATTTCCTCCAGGATGGATCTAGGTCATCAGGCTTGAGCAATCCCCCATCCCTCCAGGTGGTTCCCCAGTCACCAATTAATCCGAACCCTTCCTCGCAGCATCAGTTCTTCAACCATGTGTTAAAGTTCCTGGTGTGTGTGCCCCTACGCTTTCCTATTCCTCTCACAGATAGTACTTCTGAGAAGGTGACAGATATAGCTACTTGCATGAGGCCTCGCCCCAATTTTCTAAACTCTTCCTGAACTTCCTTAGGCTACCTGTTTGCCAGGTTATTAGTTCCTAGGTGGATAATGACATCAGCTCTCCCTTGTGTCTTGCCTTCCCGGCGATCCCCAGGATCTTCCTCCCATCTCTCCACGCAGTGGCACCTGGTAGGCACCTCACCTCCCTGTCCTCCCCCTTACATGTTCCTAGCTTGATCATTTCTGTATTGGGAACCTTGAATGCTTTTGGCAGAAAAAGATCCCAGGTCCATCTGCTCCACATAACATACTACATCTACAGATCAGAATTGTATCAGTCAACCAGTTCTATAGTTCTATTAATCTACTATTTATCGAAAACTCTTTCTGTAAAGTGGCAACTCTGAGATAACAAGGGCATCTGGCTGGAGACTGAACATAATAGGATGCAATTTATTCAGTTTCAGAAGGAAGCTACAGATGTCAAGACGTGCAACGCACTGGCCTTTGGGAAACTGCTTTGGGGAAGGGGATTTATGACCAGGGTTAAGTCCGATGTCTCATGCCACCAGAAGTAGCAAAGATAAAAGGGGCTTCAATGAGCCATGGAGCTGCTTGGAAGGAGAGGATAAGAGTGGAGAATAAGGGCAGGAGAATTGGGAGGAAGGGGGTAAGAGGCACCAGAAAAGTTCAAGGTGGAGTGAAGGAGCAGGTAGGAGCCAGCTGCCTGGATGACAGGGGGAATGAGGAAGGGAGGAGGGAGAGAGGGTGGAAGGGAGGGAGCAGTGGAAGGGGAAAGTGAGGAGACAGAGAGATAAGTAGGGGGAAGAGAGGTAGAAAATGAAGCAGAATAGTTGATGAGCCTTGCAGTGGTGTGTTGGCCTGGATCATGTGGTAGGTACACCACGAGCATTGGCCTGGGCCAGAAAGGAAGGCTAGTGGGAGCATAGGCCTAAGCCAGATAGGGGGCAAGGGGGAGTAAACACCTGGGCAACAGAAGGGATTATTGAAACAAGGAAAACCTAGTGGAGGATGGCACTATGGAGCAACCAGAAATAATACACAACAAAATAAAAATATATTGAGCCCTAGAAAATAGTATGAATATTATTAGAAGCTACAGCAGCAACTAACACTAGGGAGCAGTAGAGGTACAAAGGTAACCTAGCACTAGGCAGCAATGAGCACTGTATAGCTACAAGACCTCTGAATAACAAAATACAGGAGAGTACTCCAGCCACCACTTATATGGGAAACACAGCAACTGGGATAAATAGAATTAAGTTACCACTTATGAGTTGCAGGGAGGTAGATGGGCATATTCCCGTGGTGTCCTAGCATTTCATGAGTGTACAGGTGACTGGAATACATCACGGTACTTTTGGAATGGTTTGAGTGGCTGGATTTGTGGTTGTCATGTGTATGAATTTACAAGAGATTTGAGGGATAGAGATGCATCAAAATTAAGTTTCGCTGGTGAAATTGCCACAAAATCAGCAATTTTGCCTGGAGAATTAGTAGTGAAGTGCGGCAAAATGTCACTATTTTGCCCCATGCAATTGCTCCGTCCGCCACCGCCACCACAAGTCCAACTGAACTCCCCAGCCCCACACACACAGTTACCTCAGCATGCCCTGATTTGTTTTATTTAAAAATACCCTCCACTCCCTGGTGTCTAGTGACCATTACTGGCCATTATAATATTAAATAAGCACCCCCTCGTTACCCTGTGCCTCCATCTGTTTCATAAAAAATTAAAAATCACCCTCCACTCTCTGGTGTCTAGTGGACCCCCCATCCTCTATCCCATCAATAGATATCAGCACCCACCCAACTCCCCCCCAGTAACCGATTGGGCCACTGGCACAGCCCTCCACTCACCTCCATGGCTGGCAGCCTGACTGAGCACCATTGAGCGCTTGAATGAATGAGAATGAATGAGCCATACATGCTCATTCATTCTCATTCATTCAAGTGCTCAGTGAAGCTCAGTCAGGCTGCTGGCTGTGGAGGTGAGCTAAGGGCTGTGCCAGTGACCTGATCACTTCATCTTCGGGGTGGAGCTTGGTGGTGGTGATATTCTATTGATGGGTGGGCAGCTGGGGTCCACTGACACCAGGGAGTGGAGGGTGTTTTTTATTTTTTTTATAAATGGACAGAGGTACAGGGTAACTGTGGGGATGCTTATTTAATATTATAGTGCCAGTGATGGCTGGGGGAGACCACTAGACACCAGGGAGTGGAGGGTATTTTTTTTTTTAATAAAACAAATCGGGGGTGCAGAGTAACTTCGGGGGGGTTCTTATTTAATAGCGTTATGGCCAGTGACAGCCGGGGGGACCACTGGACACCATGGAGAATTTGGCCAGTGGGCAGTGAGCACAATGTTTCACCGTGGGAGGTGAAATTACTCCTGCAGGTGGCAAAATTTCACTGTGGGTGTAAAATTTTGCCCGCAAGCAAAATTTTGGCGGCTTGGGGGTGAAATTTCCCATCCAACTGTGGGCAAAATTTTGCATTTTGCCCAGCGAAATATTTTGCGGAATGCGCTAATTACACTAAATATTTCACTGGGCGAAATTTTCCAATTTCACACATCCCTATTGAGCGAGTTCTGTGGGGACAGTTGTATTTAGTAAATTTTAATCGAGGAGGAATGTGTGACCTACAGCAGACCTCGAGACTCAGCTAATCATTGTCCCTGCTCTGGGATCTACACCCTTTCCATGACCCCCACCAAGTGTAGCTTATCAGTGATGCAGTGAAGTGGGGATCAGAAGGAAGCCCAGTGGGGCAGTGAGTGACTTGGGGATGGGGAACAGGGAGGGTGGTATTAGGGCTGTAGGACAAGGAGACTCCCTGGGGAGAAACTAGGGCTTGAAAGACACCAGACATGTTTAGTCCCCCATGCCCTGGGATCTCGACAGACTGAGTGGGAAATTAGCTGATGAGCCAGCATCCTCCATTCCTCCAGTTCAAGCAGTGCTGTGCAATGCTAGATCAGTGAGGAATAAGTGTACAGTTATGGTCAAGTGGTCCTAATCTGCTGGCAAATTCTGTTCCTATGTTTCTGTGGTAATCTAGAGAGTGTTAGTTGAATAAAACTAATATTCATGTAGTAACACAACTTTGAAAAATGGTGTGGTTCTCTTCGATGGAATACCAGTAGAATGTTTTGTGTTTTTGTACTCTTGCTACAGTAAAGGCCAGCGGTATGTTGCATTCTGCTGGTGCCATAACCAGGCAGAACATGGCATGCTGAGGCATGATCCAATTAAAAGAACAAAAGGATACTTTATTTTTCTTTTGTTCTGTTAAATGATTGCCACTTCACCAGTGACATGATCTTCTGTTTGGCCCCATGGCAGGAAACAGTAAGCCACTGGCTTTAACTTTATTTATGGAATGGGTATTTTCCAAGTTTTGGCATAGGATCATAAACAGTTTGAGGTGGCATAGATACAGGATAAACATCATAAGGATACTAAAGGAGTGATATCTGGATTACAAATATGTATCAATAGGAAAGATCACATCTCTTAACAATTTCTAACTCTAATAGTTACCCACTGGTGGCAATTAAATAAAGCAAAGTAGAGCTGACACTATACAATGAGCTACTTGCTTACTTCCTGAGAGGCCCATTTGGGGAGTGTCATTTGGGAGAAGGGATGGGGTGACTGAACCTTTGTAGTTTTGTCCTCCCCTGTTTTTGCTATAGGCCCACTTGAGTCTTCTTCCATATGTCTCCTCTTTGGTTGTGCTGTCTACTGTTGCTCTACACACAGTAGACTTTAAGTTAAACCTGATTTTCTCACTCCTAGGTAAATCACCTTACACTTCCCCAAATGACCTCCCCATTATAACACTCCATTCTAAGTGGAGGAAACCATCACTCCCTCCGGCTGCTTCTCAGTTGTTAGCTAGTTTACTATCCACCTCCTGTATATTTATTTATTTGAAAATGTGTTACTGGGAAAGGCACACTGAGATGAGGCTCATTTCCAGGTGGGGAGGGGGGGGGGAGGACCAGGTAGAATAATAACATACACAGTAATGTTAATCAATACAAATAAAGTGCAAAGTACAATACGTCACATTACAAATGCAAATAAAAGCAGCAAAGCAGAAAGAGCAGTAATAAAACATTAAAACATTTGCTCCCCATGTTAACCACCTTGTGTCAACTGTAAACAGAAGATTGGAAGGCTTGTATCATAACTGGGTCACTATCACTGCTGATGCGTCATGCCTCATAGTGGTAAACTCAGTACTGTCACTAGCTGATGATGACTTCCTTACCTACGCAACTGCCTGTAGCTCAATTCTCAGCTGAATACATTTGATCTGTAATAAGGGCCATCACTTTGTGCTTGGGGCTGACAAGAGTACACATAGCTGCAACCTCTACACCTAAACAAATTGGTTATCCCTACCTAGCAGAATCAAGTTCCAGATGTGAGTACTAGTCAATAAGCCAGTACTGGGCCTACCCCACCCCCCCAGCTCACTGCTTCGGCCCTGTCACCAATCTCTACAACACCAGGAGCATGGCTCAGAATTAGAGATGCAGTGAAATTTTATTTTGACTGTGAAACTCTGGTGAAATTGCCAATTTCGCCCTGTGAAACATTTTGTGTAATTACATCTTGCTGGCCACACCACCACCTTGAATTTTGCCTTGTGCTTCTATAAGGCAAAATTAGGCAAAACTGGGCTTTTCTCTCTGCTGGTGGTTACATGGTTGAGTCTAAACAGGCAATAAGTGAATGGTTCATTTCCTGTGCTACATATGTCAAGGAAGCAGGCAGCAACTAGACTCAGAGTCAGAGCCCCGAGACTGCAGAGTGCACTTTGGTACACAAACTACTTAATTTGTGCTATTTTTTCTAACTTTTTCAGGTTTGTCTTTAACCTATTTCATATTTTAGTACCTGTGGACTGTGTGTGTGTGTGTGTGTGTGTGTGTGTGTGTGTGTGTGTGTGTGTGTGTGATCCCCCCAGCTCGCTCTCTCAGAGTCTCTGTTTCTTTTTGGGGGTGTTTTGTTTGAATTAGCGGTGGTGGTAGGCATAATGGAAAAGGGTAGAGGCAGTGGAGCACCTGTACACCACCTTGACAGGCACGCATTTCAGATGTCCATTAAAAATGAAATGCCACAGTGGCAGGAGGCTGTTGGCCCCAGCACCAGCACCCAGAAGCAAACAACTGTGCCCCCTTCCCAGCAGCAGGAGGTGAACGTGGCCCTCCACTGCAGCAGTAGCAGGAGACAGTGCCCCCTTCCCAGCACCAGGATACTGTTCCTTCACAATGGCAGCAGGAGACCATGCCCCCTCCCGAGCAGCAGGAGGAGTCAGTGCCTAGGGCATCTTCTGCTGCCCCCCCACAGCTCCATCATCCTTGAAGTTCTCCTGCCTGGGAGTTTTTTTATGCAAGTTCAGCAGGTGACCCAGTGGTCACCTGCAATCTATGTGGGCAGGAAGTGCATCGCGGTATGTTTGGTTGCCACTTCAGGACAAGCAGCCAGTGAAGCCACATGCTGCACCACCACCCACTTCAATGGGACCACAAACTGCAGAAGGTGGTGGCGGCATCAACTGCAGCTGTGGAGAGCAGTGTGGGTGTGAGCACTGAAGGGGTTGAGCAGAAGGGAGGCATGGCTGTACCTGTTAAGCATCCTCACTGTGCTCACCAGACCAGACAACAGGAGCAGTCTGCAGTAGCATTAAGACCCTACCAGAACCCCCTGTCCAGAGCCAGCAGCAGCAGCACAGGCAGCCCCCACCCCACCAGCAGTGACACATGTGGACTTATCAGCTCTCCTGTCAGAAGTCTACCAGCTTCAACAGGAGTTAAATGATTTCAGACAGGAATTTAATGATGCCCGTGGGGAGACTGCTAAACCCCAGGGTGATGTCGACAAAATATTGGGCATCCTGTCTGAACTGCATGGTGGCCCCACCAGTAATGTGGCAGCATGAATTAATTTGTCTTTTTTGTTTTCATTTTTCTTTTCTCTATTCTGCTGTTTGTATGTTCCCCCCTAAAAATAAAATAAAAACAACAAAAAAAAAATGTTCTGTCCTCTTTAATCTACATCCTTAGGTCCTCTTGTTTCTTTATTTTGTATGTAAAATAATTTGTTTGACTATTGCTGTTGTATTTGTTACTGTCTTATGCTCGCTATATAATTCAGTCCCTTTTCTTGTTCTCTCTCTATTACTTCTCCCCACTCATTGTTGTATTACCCTTGTCCTCCTGATCCTGCCTGTCATTTGTTATACATATTCTGTACCGTATCTGTGTTCCCCTCCCCTAATAAACACCTTATTCCCTTATTATTGGTGGTGTGTGTTACTTCTTAAAGCTGGTTACACCTACAAGATTACTTTTAACAACATAATGATGTGTAATGCAGTTGCATTCACATATATATGGAGTTTGCAAATGAAAGGTTGGCTCCTGCTGAAGGTTGTCGGTTGTCTGAACCTTGTGCACAGAGTACATATTTTTTTTATTCAGCTACTTCTTGAAAGTTGCTTCAACTCAAAGTAAGAAGTACTCACCAGAGCACATGTCCATAAAGTGCTCATTCTTTATTTGAGTGTGACAAGTAAACAATGTAAAAAGTGCTTCCAAATAACTAAGATATAAACGTCCACTCATCCAAAGCACAATTATTCCTTATATGTTACTGGTTATGTCACACATGATGCATGCGTTTTTCACATGCATGCTTTGTGTGTGAGAAAGCATGCATGTGTGAAATGCGTTCGGTGTGACATAACCTTTAATGTATCATGAAGTATGTTGCTTGGTGGAGCGTGCATTTTTGTCTTTGTTATATGGGAGCATTTTTTACACTGTTTACTTGCCACACTGGAATAAAGAATGAGAACTTTATGGATATGTTCTGTGGTGAGTAATTCTTACTTTGAGTCAAAGCAACTCACACAAAGTATTTGAGTTCGAAAAATACAGACCCTGGGCACTGGGCCCTGATGGCTGACAGCCTTCGCTAGGTACTGGCCTTTCCTTTGCAAACTCCATATATGTGGAATGCAACTGAATTATTAGTCAGTGTCATGTTTTGTGAAAGTTATGTTGAAGGCATCACCTGCTTTTTAACATGTTTCCTCCTCCTATCCACAAATGTCAAGTATTGTGCCTATTAAAAAAAAATGTTTCACAATGCTATGTGATGTTGCATCAGTTATTATGTGCAACATTCCGAAGATGTAACACATCTGGTACTGCCACTGCTGAACATGCCCCAGAAGTCCAGAAATGTTTCCCAAAAAATGTTACAGTAAATTGAAACAGAAGTCTGGTGTCAGTCATGCTGTTATATGGTTCACATCCACCACTATGACCGAAATCTGCTGTTTTCTGCACAGTTTACAATGGTTTCAGGCCATCTTGGTGCTGCCACTGCCTAACATGCCCCAGAAGTCCGGAAATGTTTCCCCAAAAATGTTACAGTACATTGAGACAGAAATCTGGTGTCAATCATGCTGTTATATGGTTTACATCCACCACCCGGACCAAAACATGCTGTTTGGCCAACTGTTTACCAAGGATATCAGGCCTAATCTTGGTGCTGCCACTGCTAAATATGCTCCAGAAGTCCAGAAATGTTTCCCAAATAATGTTACAGTAAATTGGGACAGAATTCTGGTGTCAATCATGCTGTTATATGGTTCATATCCACCACCAGGACCAAAATCTGCTGATTTCTGTACCATTTACAACAGTTTTCTGGCCTGATCGTGGTGCTGCCACTGCCTAAGATGCCCCAGAAGTCTAGAAATGTTTCTCCAAAAATGTTACAATAAATTGAGACAGAAATCTGGTGTCAGTCATGCTGTTAGATGGTTCACATCCACCACCAGGACCGCTATCTGCTGTTTTCTGCACTGTTTACAATGGTTTTCCAGTACAAAAATAAATCAGAAAAGTGATTAAACAAAGGGAAACAGGAACAGGAACAGAACTACTCAGAATGAGTAACTGTTCAGATAAACTTACCCAAAAAAGGGTCACTATGTCAGAAAAATATTATAAATAAATAGCACACCAAAAGAAATATTAAGACCTAACTCACTCACAACTTGTGAGAAATCTGTCAAATGTTATGAACTAGCCTGCTCTTCTTTCACATACACACACATACACACACACACACACACACACACGCCACATGGTTGATCCTACCCCATTCAACTCCTTCAAAGACACAGACACAGAGAAAACTGGAAACACTAAAGTTTAACTAAGTATTATCCAAAGATACCAAAACAAAACAAAAAAATGTTCACTAGCAGCACTAGGAACAAAATATAGATTTTGGGAGCAATTAGCTTTCAAAAATAACAAATAAAGAGGTTTTTGAAGGGTTTATTGGCTGTGATGCACCACAATGAACTGGTCTCCAACTCAACAGACAATATACTGCGCAGGAAACAGGCTGCACATGATAATTAAGCTATTTACCCACAACGCATTGCAAATTTGCAGGTAAAATTGAAACACTTTGCATTACTCAAAATCACCATCCAAGGTGAAATTACGTTGCGCCCAGGCAAAAAAATTTGCGTAATGTAATTACGCAAAATATTTCGCTAGGTGAAATTTTCCAATTTTGCACAACTCTACTCAGAATGCCTTTGAACTGCCTTTATGTTGTACTCAGCTGGGCAAGTATTCATTCACAGTTAGAGCACTGGCTGGGTAAATGAGCTGCCAGATACCTTGCTCAGTCTACCTAAGTTTGAGCAGTTTAAGTGTGCACTACAGGCAACCCTAACATTTCAATGCAACTGTAACTGCTAATCATCATGGCTATAGTCTGTCCCAGTATACTCTTTGAACTGTGCCAGATTCTGGGCTCTGAGGCCATGTACAAATACTATGCTTGTCATACACTGATTCTGTCTTTGTGCCTTACTGTAAAATTGTATGCAATTGATCTAACCTATTTATTTGTACTTGTTTGACTATATTTGTGCTTGTTTGACTTCATTCCACTGAAACTTGCTTACTGTATTTGTTATGTTACTTTGTAATCTCTGTTATTGACATGGAACTTTTTGTAAAAAAGCAATCATGCGCAAAGGTAGTCTCTGAAATTTTCAATAAATAAATAAACACAGCAGAGGATACACCAGGTGTGAGGGAGCTCATGATAGTCCTTTCAACAACCAAATGCAAAAAATCGGGCACTCCCCCCCCCCCCATTTCATTCTTGAAAAAAGATGCTGCTCAGTATTATAGGTGCAAAGTGTTGTAGTTTATTCCAGTGCTAAACTCAAATACACCTACATCCTCAAGACTGACATGTTTTGGAAAAGATTCCTCTTTTAAAGGCATGTTATGCAGTGTAATAAGACTTTTTATACAAATATATTACATCATCACAAGGTGACGTTCAAGCCTGAACTGCATAACAGATATAAGCAAGTTTAAAGTGCAAAGTGCAATAAATATGCTCGTGTATAAAAAATAAATAATTAACCTAGTGAACCTATATACATAAAATAGCCCTCATCATACTATATTAAAAATATATATGATCTTGCCTCCTACACAGATTTTATGACAAGGTCTCCTGTGTCTAAAAAAAGAATATAGATCAATTTTATATTTATTGCCTCATCATTAGTAACAAACTGTCCAAATACTTTTTAAAAGTCCATTATTTTTTATTAAAATTGCAAGTGTTACTTTAGGTGGTAGGTGCATTATTGGAAGTTCAAGACTGGCTGCAATTTGCAGCCTGTTTGTGGTGACCAGTCTTGCTCTTCCAATGATATATACCTGCCCACTTTAAGTATTGCTTGTAATTATAACCATACCTAATAGACTTTTAGAAAGTATTTGCAAAGTTTGTTACTAAAGACATGACAATAGACATAAAATTGGTCTATAGTCTTATTAGATGTAGGAAGCCTCATCACAAAATCAGATGGTTCTCATGACAATACCAGGGACCCATAAAATATAAAGCATCAGGTCTCTCACTGGTGGTGTGATTGCAACCAGAAGTACCAGAGGTTATAGCTGCTTTTGCCTGGCTTGTCAGAAAGGTAATGGCCTTTGCAAAAATACCAGTCATGTGGATGTGTGGATGGTGAAGAAGCTCAAGGATTCTCCTAGTCATATGCATGTCAATGTCATTTTTCAGAACAAGCTGGATAATAATGTACCCTTAATGTCTGATTCTACCAGTACACATAACAGCACCATGCTGTAAAACAATATTTCAGCTGCAGAAACTGATTCTGCCAGCAAACAGATCACCATCATACTGAAAAGCAATACACGTTTGACCGCAGAAACTGCTCCTGTCAGCACACAGATCACCATAGTGCTGAAAAACAGTATAAGTTTGAATACAAAAACTACTCCTGCCAGCACTCAGATCCCCACCATGCCAGAAAAATGCAGAAATTTTTACTACTATCACACAGCCCACCAGCATGCCTGGAACAATGTGCCCTCTACTACAGACTCCACCACTTATCTGGAACCACAACAATAGAGGAAACAACTGGATGCAAATATTGACCCCTATACTTGAATGTGCAGAGTGGCTACAAGACACAGCCCTTCAACACCCGATTCCTCACCAGCATGGGCTGCAATGTGCAGGGGGCAGGTGGGTGTGTGTGCCAGCACTATGCGCTATGCACAATGGCATGTAGTGCTGGTCGAGGGTGTGTGGAATCGGCCACGAGTTACGCGAGGGAAAGCCCTGCCCGTAAGCCTCTTGTGCACCCCACGCCAACATAGAAACATAGAAACATAGACTTTGATGGCAGATAAGGACCGCTTGGCCCATCTAGTCTGCCCATTTCCCTACCTACAGGATAGGTCGCAGATCCTAGTTAACCAACAGCCTATTTCTTCCTACCCCCCACAAGAATTGCCTTATGTCTATCCCATGCATTCTTGAATTCTTCCACAGTTTTAGACCCCACAACCTCCTCAGGAAGGCTGTTCCATGCATCCACTACCCTCTCTGTGAAATAATACTTCCTCACATTGCCCCTGAACCGCCTCTTCTTCTATCTTTAAATTGTGTCCCTTGTTCTTGCAAGTCTCTTTTCTGAAAGATGCTACCCTCTTGGACTTTGTTGATTCCACTGAGGTACTTAAAAGTTTCTGTCATGTCCCCCTCCTTTCTTTCCTCAAGGGTTATATTAAGCTCCTTTAGTCTCTCCTCCATACGGCTTCTCTTGCAGACCCTGCACCATTTTAATTGCCCTCCTCTGGACTACCTCTATCCTGTCTATGTCCTTGCGGAGATGGGGTCTCCAGAACTGGACATAGTACTCAGATGGAGTCTCACCAACTGTCTGTACAGAGGGATAACAACTTCCTGTTTTCTGCTGATGATGCCTCTCCCTATACATCCCAGTATACCCCCAGCCCTCCCTACTGCCTTCTCACATTGCTTGTTAACCTTAAGGTCATCTGATATGATTACCCTCAGGTCTCTTTCCTTTTTTGTTGTTGTTACTACCTCCCACCCATTGTGTATTCTTCCCCTTGGTTCTTGTTTCCCAGGTGCATTATTTTGCACTTCTTTGCATTGAATCCTAGCTGCCATACTTCTGACCATTCCTCCAACCTTGCCAAGTCCCTTTTCATCCTTTCCATGCCTCCTTGTGTATCAACCCTGTTGCAGATCTTTGTGTCATCTGCAAAAAGGCATACTTTTCCTTCCAGTCCCTCTGCAATGTCACTGATGAAGACATTAAAAAGGACTGGACCTAATGCTGAACCTCTGCGTACCCACTAGTAACCCCTCTTTCTTCAGAGTGGACTCCATTTACAATTACCTTCTGTGTCCTGTTGTGAAGACAATGTTTTACCCAGGCTACCACCCTGGGACCCACTCCCAGGCTGGTTAATTTGACTATTAATCTTTTGTGTGGAACTGTGTCAAATGCCTTGCTAAAGTCTAGGTAGGCCATGTCCACAGCCCCTCCCTGGTCTACTACTTTGGTCACCCAGTCAAACAAATCTATTAGATTCGTCTGACATGACCTTCCTGCTGTGAACCCATGCTGCCTTGGAGCCTGTGCTCTACTGGCCTTTAGGTACTCAACTATTCTTTCCTTCAGAAGTGACTCCATCACTTTCCCTACCACAGAGGTCAGACTGACAGGTCTGTAGTTGCCTGCCTCTGTCTTGGTCCCACTTTTGTGAAGGGGAATCACATCCGTCTTCCTCCAGTCCTCGGGTACCACACCATCCTCCCATGATTTATTAAAAAGAGTAGCCAGTGGTTTCACTAGTTCCTCCTTAATTCTTTTAGAATTCTGGGGTGAATTCCATCAGGACCCATTGCTTTGTCCACCTTCAGTTTTAGGAGTTCTTGCAGAACCCTTTCTTCTGTGAAAGGACTGGGATCGACTCCCCTATCAAGAGTGCTTCTGTTAATTGGATTGGGCACTTCCCCCTCCTCTTTTGTGAATACTGAGCAGAAATATTCATTCAGCATCCCTGCTTTTTCACTGTCCCCCTCTGCCCACCCATTGTTCATTCTATTCAGCCTCACTATCCCTCCCTTTGTCTTTCTATGCTCGCTGATGTACCTATAAAAGGTTTTATCCCCCTTCTTAACTGAGTTGGCTATCTTTTCCTCAGTTTGGGCCTTTGCTATTCTGACTTCCCTCCCTGCTTCCTTCTGCCTTAACTGGTACAGCTCTCTGTCCTGCTCCTTCTGTGTTTCCTTATACTTCCGGAATGCTATCTTTCTTCCTGACTTTCACAGCCTCCTTTTGAGAACCATAGTGGCTTTTTTCTTTCATTTTGATTTGTTTATTTGTTTCACAAAGGCTTGTTGCCTCTGTGATGGCAGTTTTGATGATTCCCATTGTTGCTCCACACCTCCTTCTAGCCTGTTTGCTAGTGCTTTTCTGAGGCACTCTCCCATCTTGCCAAAGTCAGCCCTCCTAAAGTCCAGTACCCTCACTTTTGTATGGCTTGACTCTGTAGCTGAGTTAACATGAACCACACTGTTTGATGGTCACTTGTCCCCAGATGGCAACCCACTTTTAGATCTGAGATCCTCTCACTGCCCCCATTTGAGAGTATGAGGTCTAAGATTGCTCCTCACGAAGTGGGTTCCAAAACTAGCTGTCTAAGGCCACACCGTAGGGCATCAAGAATGGCCCTGCTTTTGTATGTGGCTGCAGCAAATGTGCTCCAGTTAACATCTGGCATATTCAGGTCTCCCATCAACAGTATCTCCCTTTCTCTGCCATTCTAAGAATGCCTTCTATCATATCCTTGTCCATTCCCTCCCCTGACATGGGGTCTGTACAACCCTGTGTGGATTGTGGTGCCCTTTCCAGTCTCCAAGGTGACCCACAGCCTCCTCCTCCCTGTTTACTCTTTTGTTCAGTTGCTTTTATCCCTTCCTTTACATATAGAGCTACTCCTCCCCCTCTTCCCCTCTGCCTGTCTCTCCTGTAGGTTATGCACCCTGGTATGTTAACATCCCAGTCATGGTTCTCTGTGTACCATGTTTCTGTGACTAATACGATATCCAGGCATCCCTCTTCCATCAAGGCCACCAGCTCAGGGAGCTTGTTGCCCAGACTATGGGCATTGGTACTCATTACCATCCATTTCCTGATGGTCTTACTCCCTTTTGCCCCATCCCTGTTCTTCTTGCCTTTGTCACTTTCTCCATTTACCCCTGCTCTTCTCCCTATCGACACCTCTATGTTGGTGTTTGCCGCACTTACTACCGTGATTATTTGGGGAGGGGGCTAGATTTCCCTGCTCCTTTCCAGTGCCTCACCCCTTGGCTAGTTTAAAAGCTTGCCAATGAAGCATTTAAACCTATCACCTAGGATCCTGGTTCCCCTTCCTGACAGATGCAGCCCATCATGCCAGTATAGGCTTGCATCACTCCAGGTGGACCCCAGTCCCCAATGAAGCCTAATCCCTGAGCTCCACACCAGTTTTTCAACCACTGATTGAATCCCATGGTGCGGAACCCCCTAGCCTCTCCTATGCCATAGATGGGCAGCACCTCCGAGAAGGTTACCGTGCGTGCTACTTGCCTAAGGCCCCTCCCCAAATCCACAAACTCTTCCTGCACTTCTCTAATCCCTTTCTTAGCCAGGTCATTTGTCCCTAGGTGGACAATGACATCCAGCTCTCTCCCCTGTGCAACTGCTCGCAATCCTGAGGATCTGCCTCCCTGTCCTCCAAGCCATGGCGCCAGGCAGGCACCTTCACCTCCCTCTCCCTTCCTCCCAAGTTCTCCCTTCCTAACAATGGAGTCCCCACCAGGAGTTGTTTCTTCACCTGCAGGGTCCCCTGCCACCCTCCTGTGGGTCTCCTTTGGAGGTTCCCAGCATCCTCCTTGATCTCCACTGTGGGTGCCTCCATAGAGGAACCACACTTTGCCAGAATGGCATAGGAATTGTGGAGAGGTACAACTGGAGGGATGCACCTCTGTTCCACCACCCCACCCTCCCTGAGCCCACTGTGGTCCAACCGCCCTCTTCTTGGCAACCTCTGAGGCAACGGCAGTGGCACTGGTGATCCCTGGATGGAAGAGGAGGTCCCACAAATCCTGGCCAACTCAGCCTGGAGATGAGCAACCTCCTCCTCAGCCTAGAGAGGTGCCTGCAGATGGGACAACACCGCATCCTCCAGAACGCTCTTCCGGAAGACTGCTGCTCCACAGCCACTGCACTGCACCACTCCAATCATGTCTTATTTCTGGCCCCTTAACTGTTTGCAATCCTTACTCCTCTGTTTTTTTTTTCTCTCTCTCCTTACTTTCTGCCTGTGTGCCCTTTAAGCTCCTGATTGTCCTGTTCTGAGACAAGAATATCCTATATTTCTCAGTAGACCACTTACTCGCTCAGAGGCAGACCTCCAGCAGCTAGAGTGGGCCTGAGAGCTACTCTTGCCCTTCTAGGATGGTGGGTCTTTGGTGGTTCTGTGATCACTCACTTCCTGCTCCCAAACAAGAAGTTCCTGTTGTTAGTCAAATCCTGTGCCTATAAAAATAGAACTAGCTTTGGGTGGGGGGGTGGAGGGGAGGGTGGAGGGGAGGGAAGGAGGGAAATATATTCCCAGTAGAGAAGTTCAGTCACACAGCAGTCCTTTCTCCTGGTGTCTTCTGCCAACATCCCACAACAATGGCACCCATAGTCACATGCCACCCAAGACCACCCATCCCAACACCCAGCCAAACCCCCCAACTTTCCTGTGTATGCCAACCCCCCAACACATACAAATGGGGGCACTGGCCCCTGGATGGCAGACCCCCCCATACAGCACTGCCTGTCACCTCTGTCACTCCCCTCGCTCAGGATCCTGACCACTCTGGGCATGTTGCAGTGGGCTGTAGAACCCCCCACACACCCTCATGGCACTGCCCCCAACTTGTACCTCCCAATCAGTTCATGGGCATGGCACAGTCAATGGCATATCCCACCTCTCACCTCCACAGCCACCGACCATGCGGACATCTGTGGGGGAGTGTAGACAATGCACCCCCCACCACGTATGGGATCCACTAAATGATCTAGGACAGGCATCCCACTAGATGCCTGCCCAGGTGCACAGCTCTGCCTACAGCTGCCACACACAAACCTGCATGTACCCACATGCCAGGGGGTGGTGTCGTGGTCAGGTGGCTGGTGGTCGTGCATGCTGCCAGTGCACACCTGTCCACAGGTGCGGAGTTCCATGACAGGGATACATGCCTTGGGCACATAATTCCCACCCATTGGAGCATAGGCACCATTGAAGACTTCTTTGCAGTGTACTATTCTAAGACTTTATGCAGGAAAAGTCAAAAACAGTTGATGAAAAGAAAAGATATGAGTTAAGTTTTCTCCATAAGCATGGGGATGTTCTCTACACATGGCCATGACATGATGACCGTAATAAAATAAGTAGAAGGAGAACATTTCACAGACCAATAAACACATCTGGAAAGCCACCTTTTACACTCCCATCTGAACAACTGCAAACAACACAGGAAAATATGAAAAACTGAAACAAACACAGGGCTGGATTTTCAAAGCGCCCTTAGAGTGATGCAAGATGCATTGCTCTAAGGCTGTGGTGAACTTTTGGTGTATCTGGGACCTTGTGCCCAATTTTATAAAAGGGGGGGTCCCTGCACAAAAAAACAGGAGTCACTATAGCTGCAGGCTAGCACCAAACATTTGGCATACCTGCAGAAATGGCCACAGGGATCTGACTCCCCTGCCCAGTGCAACACTAGAGGGGTTGTGAAGAGAGGTGTGTGACTGTGCATGGCAGGAGGGGGCCGGGCAAGAAAGAGCACAGAGGGTGCCCTAGGGGCCATGGGGGAGACAGTGGTAGACCAGTGTGGTGATGTGGCACATGACTGGGCTGCATGTTGCAAGGACAGGCAGTCAATCAGCTGGTGCTACGGTGAGGGTTGGCAGAGAGGGAAACTGACCTGGACCAGATGGGCACAGCTGTGACAACTGCACCACAGGTGCCATGAGCCACAGGCCTGTAGGCAGGAGGCAGCCTGCCATAATCCAGGGAGGGGCAGGGTGCCAGGAGACTACTACAGTGCCTGAAGAAGGTTCTCCTCCACCACTGGCAGCTCTCACCCTGCATTCAATGCTCCCCACATACAGGCTTGTGGCTCATAGCTCCTCTGGGGCAGGTGCCATGGCTGTGCCCACCTGATGCCAGATCAGTTTCCCTCCCTGCCAACCTTCCCCAGACTGCAAACTGATAGACTGCCTGTCCTTGCAACATGCACCCTGGCCAGGTGCCACGTCACCACATTGGTCTTATGCCATCCTCCCAATGCTTCCTGGGGCACCCCCCATGCTCCTTCTTGCCGTGGCCCTCTCATGGCAGCCCCCCAAGTCACCACATTGTCATGAAGTGGCACAGGGCCCTTTTACCACCCCCTGGCTGCCCAAACAGAGCCCCCTGTTATGTCCACGGCAGGGCTTGCAAAATTTCAAAAAAGAGGATGGTGCAGCCTCACCACGGCACAAGCCCCCTTGTAACCTGGTGCACCCTGATTTCAATCACAAGGTTGGTGCAGTGCCAGTTTGGCACAACAGCTCCCCTTTTTGATGTGAACCACATTTGAAAATCGGGATTGCCACATCTTTTGAAGCAAGGTGCAACTTGCATCACTTGTGTTTGATGCAGGCACTGTGCATCATACTTAGGACTTTGACAATCAAGCCCATGAAATGAACTATTGCTCTGCAGGGCTGCCTCTGACTTGAAATTGGATGGTGTGGACAAAATGTTTGGCATTACACTGGCACACCTTATTATGCTTGTATGCAATTCATTATAAACCCACCCACATATGGAGGCAGTATAGCACAGTCAGTTAAGGTGCTGAGTTGCAGATCTGGAGACCTGGGTTTGAATCCCACAGCCACCAAGATGCATACTGTGTGATTCTGAGCAAGTCACTTAACTTCCTTGTGCTCCCAAGTTGCATCTGAAAACATGCTTTGACTTAGTGTTCTACTCCTGGTTAAACAATGTTCCCTTTCCCTTTTCACTCTTCTGCCACCAAGTTGTAAAAACAGCATGGTGTGATTAGTGATGGATGTAACAGAGGACACTGAGAGGGCACTCAGAGCACTTGGTGTTTCTTGTTATACTCATCACAAATTAAAATATGCTATTTCTGAACACAACATGCTGTTAATAGAGTGCAGGTTCATTAAATATGCAGGATTGACAACGATAGACAGTATTTGATATTGAGGTTGTACATTTGTGGAAGTAAACTGTTAAAGATTCATGTACAGCAAAATTTAGAATTGATTAGTTTATTGAACCGATTATCTATATTTATTGCTCAACATTTATTCAGTCCTTGTAAATGTCATCATTTTTTGGGTTTTGCTGTATCATTTTATAAATCTGATTCTCATTTGTAATTTTTTTTTAACTTCAGACAGCTATTTGGTGTCCTTTGTTACATGCATCACGTCTGTTTGCTGTTCTCTGTCAAATGAATCATGACTGTTTGGTGTCCTCTGTTTCATATGCCACAATATGTATTATTTTTCTCAGGTATCTGTAAGGCAGTTATCTTACAATAATGCCCACTGTTTACCAGGTTGATCATAGTACTGTATCTTGAAATACATTTAACATTTTAGCTACTCTGAAATTAAAATTTTGACCTTCATGTCACACTTTGGTACACCCTTTTCATGAACATATCTATCTGTATATATGTATGAATACACAAATTGACACAGGTAATGGGGAGGTAATTAAGGAAAATGGAGAAGATGATGGGACACAGGACTAAGCCCTGCAGGACCCCAGCCTGGATGGGTAGTGGAGATGACAGAATGCCTCCAACCTGTACTGACTGTTGATGGCACAATGAGGTAGGGCTGGAACAATTCCACAGTGGGAGCTGAGAGGCCAGCAAAAGTGAAATGGATCAGCCAAAGATTCAAAGGCTTTGGCCAGATTGTTAAAAATTGTTGCCGTGATGTGCCCCTGATCTATTCCAGAAAAGATGGAGTCATGAATACACAGCAAGGAGAAGACAGCTGAATGGTGCTTCTGGAAGCTGATCTAGAAGAGGAAGAGGAAGTTGAAGGAAGAGAGGAAGTTGGAAATTCTGGAATAGACAAATTTCTCTTCCAGTTTTGCAAAAGAAGGGAAGTGAGAGATAGGATGGAAGTTACAAAGGGGGAAGAGGTCTCCCCCATTGTTAAGTGGAAGAACATTAGTAATCTTCCGGGACTGAGGAACAGCACTGAAGGAGAAGTAGATGTTAAGGAGGTGATTGGAGGGATGCAATGGCAGGAGGTGAAAGGTAGAGGATTTTAAAATCCCAGGATAGACTTGGACAGGTTGAGGAAGGAAAGGGAAATCAGTATTTCCTGGGTAGTGATAAGTGGGAAATGGAAACCCAGAGAGGAGTGGGATGGCGAGAAGGGGGCAGCAAGCGGTAGAAGAGAGGCGCCAAGGAGGTGGGAGAAGGAGGACACAGGTTGTGAAAATCTTGTTTAAGTGAACTGTGAAAGAGACAGGATCAGAAGCAGTTGAACTATTAATCATGAGGACTGAGGAAGTGGGCTAAGTAAGAGGATCAAAAAAGTAAATTATCTTGTAGAATTTAGCTGGGATGTTAAGGTTGTTCTGGAGGTTCACCTTGTAATAATGGAATTGTGCAGCTCAAAAAGCTTTAATACATGAATTTCTGAGTTTTTATTACGTTTATGAAGTGGGTCAAGTGATAATAATAGAAGCAAAAATTTTAAAATGGAATTTTTATCTAAATTTGTAAAAAATAACAAACAGAGGAAACAAGAAGAACAAACAGAAGATGAAAAAATTCCTGTTTTGAGCTTGTAGTACTTGATTGTGGAAAACAGTGCATCTGGGACCCTGTGCCCAATTTTATAAAGGGGGGGGGGGGATCCCTGCACAAAAAAGAAAAACAGGAGTCTCTACAGCTGTAGGTTAGCACCAAACATTTGGCACACCTGCAGGAATGGCCACAGGGATCTGACTCCCCTGCCCAGTGCAACAATAGAGGGGCTATGAAGAGGGGTGTGTGACCCGTACACAGCAGGAGGTGGCCAGGCAAGAAAGAGCAAGGAGGGTACCCTAGCGGCCATGGGGGAGACAGTGACTTCACACAAATTAATAATAATATTCAGTGCATTATACACAGATAGTGTTTGTAAAAAGGATAAGAAATGCACTTCATTTTTGCTCAGAACCCCACAATTTTAATTTTAAACTGGTGGAACATAGCTACTCTGGTTAGATACTCAGTGGTGTAACCAACCCCAGATGTGTATCCAGCCCCAGATGGGACTTCCTATCTTAAACATTTATTAAATTATTAAGACTATGAGTCTGAACTGGAGGGTAGCTTTGCCAAAGTCTGGTCAGTGAATCAAAAATTGGTGATAAAGATTGTGGAGGGCGGAGGGTTCTTTGTTTCTAAAGTTCTACGCTGTCCAGTTTTGGACACCACACCAGGAAAGGACATAGATAGGGCAGAGGCAGTCCAGATGAGGGCATCTAAAATGATGCAGGGGTTTCTCAAGAGCCCTTTGATGATAAACTGAAGGATCTCAATATTTACACCTGGAAATTAGTTGAGCCAGAGGGAACATAATAGAGATCTACAAGTACCTCACAGGGGTGAACAGGGTGTAGGAAGACAATCTCTTTCAAATGAGAAAGAGCACTAGGACCAGGGGGCATGTGATGAAGCTGGGGTGAGTTTAAGAGTCTTCAGGCATGTATGGGATAGACATAGGGGAATATTAATAAATAGGCAGTGAGGGGAGATGGCACCAGAGACCAGTTAGGGTCTCTGGAGACACATTAGGCAGGAAACATCTGGGCAGACTGGGTGCACCACGCAGTTCTTTTCTGCTGACAAAGTCTATGTTTCTGTGTTTCTAAAGTTCAAAATCAATTCTACCTACAAATAACACAGATTGAGTGATACGCATATATATATTCCAATATTTAGAATAACAGAAACCACACCAACTACAGCAAGGGGATGTCTAAATCTTCATTCAGAGAAGATCATCTGGTTGCTGTGCCCTTAGATTGAAAATCTATCAGGATTCTTTCTGCAGGAGGGGGCTTCTATGATCTCCTCCTGGAGGGGGGAGTACAGTGGTCTGCTTTAATATCCCTAAATTTTTAGTGTGCTGGGTCAGCCTCCAGGTAGCAGAGAAATGGGATCCCAGTGGATGATCATGTCTAGGGTTAATCACTGCATGCATCTGTTCCTGTTTAAGTGGCCTAACCATTCAGTCCAAATACAGTAGATAAGGTTACAAGGGCACAAAGTAACATAAACTACAAATGGTATGTTATAGGAGATAAATTCACATACATACATTTTTATATCAAGTCTGGTGTATTGGAAATCTGAAGGTCCAGCTATAGTTTTGCAGCTGTGGAAGGCTTGCAGTTTTGAAGAAAACTAGTTGTTAACTTACACATCTTGAGGTTGAAAAGTGATTACTTGTCAATAGGTATGCAAGACTGCATCCCTTTCTAAAGGTAATCCTTGAGTTAATTGATGCAACATCCCTAACATCCTTATCTAGGTGGAGTAAAGACTGATGGCTCTAAATTGCCTTTTGAGGTTCTGTTAGTGCAGGTTATATGGTGTCACAAGCATAATGAGATCTCTGATCTCATCAATCCTAGCAAGAGGAGTGAGGAGATCCTCCCTCTTAAGAGCCTTGGCTCTTTCTAAGGCTGAGACCAGTTTCTGATTTGAGCAGCCTCTGCTAAAACTTGTCCAGGAGTGTATTTCTTCAGGATTCACATTCCCTTATTTTGAACACTTTCTCTGGAGTCTCACTTGCTGGCCATAAGAAATATTTTCTGTAATTGACCTTAGATGGGCAAAGTTCTGGCATGTAGTAGAGAATTGCCTACAGCTGGTTTCAAATAGCCAGTTGATAGTGCCACCTCCCTAGGAGTACCTGAAAGATGTAAATATAAGAAAATAATAATAGTGGTGAAGTAGCGTCAGAGATTCTGGAATTTAATTGTTCAGTGAACTTGTTCGAGTCCTGCATGTGACGCCTTCCAACACACAGGGAATTATCTGTAAATCAAACCCACACACTTCATTCTCAAAAAATGGGATTTCCTGTGGGGCTGAAAACTGACCCTCCTCCCAATAGCCAAAGCATGCTTTATGAGGGTGCATAGGATGTAACAATTGCTGTGCCACTTTGTTACAGATAAAAAGTTTAATGGAATACTAAATAGTTACTGTCCGGAACACATATGGCTTCAACAAGAAATTCCCCTGGTAGATCCATTTCTGAGTTTTGGATAGTGTGGCACACTGCCTCAAGACTCACATGGTATTCAATTGATGTGTATAAGGACACCACATATGTTGTTAACCAGATGTAGTCTTGCTGACTGATAAAACATTTAAAATAGTATAGACATCCATAGCATCTCTAACATAAGCAAGTAGGTGTGTGACCAACTTTTTGGAAAATTGTCAAAATATTGCAGAAGCTTTTCCAACGACATTTCATTTCTTGAGACCATGGGGCATCCAGTTGGGTTCATTAAGTCTGTATGTACTTTTTGGAGTATGTAAAAAGTTGCCACTATTGGAATATTACTTCAGATTAACTGACAGTCTTGCTTAATGATCCAGACCTGTCTTGGAGATTATTCCAAGAACTTATCATTATTATTATTATTTTTTTTTACAAATCAGATTGTTGGGTAGTGTGCAATAGTTTTAATAGCTGACAGTTGATGCATAACTTCTTGTTTATGTTTGCCATCATCCAGAACCACAATATTTTCGTCTTGTTTAGAGGGCTTTTATCAGAATGATTGTATGTTTTACTTCACTCATTTCCTTAAAGTCATTAGATTCCATTTCTGACAAATTCTTGAAAGGAATAGAGGATGAATCAAAGAAAAGCCGGTTAACATCTTCTTTCAGTGACACTTTTTGAGATGAGATTTCTTGTCCTTTTATAGAGTATGTCTTGGTATAATGCATTGAGTAATAATGTATGCAAAATCACTATCCTCTTTTACCTTGTTCAGTTCCTTTCTATTGTTATCGTCTCTCCTCTTTTCCCCTCCCCCTGCCTTTCACCTTGACATGTCACTAATTAATATCACTGTTGTATATTTGAATGAAAGTGTTTGCTGTGCACCACCCCATGAGGAAGAGGCACAGTCTTGAAGTGCTGGGTGTTTATTTGTATTACCTCTATATAGCATTTTATATTTATGCTGGCTCTGAAATTGCTTGTGTTATAGTGTTGTTCTGTAAGCCACCCTGAGCCCTCACTTCCTACTACTACTTCTACTGTACCTCTGACTGTGCAGCTTAAATAAAAAGGTTGTTATACTAAAGCTGACTCTGGGTGGCTTTGGAGATTTACAGGAGTGCACCTCTTTTTGTCTCTTAGTGTAAGTTGTTGAGCAGTAGGAGGTGCCAACACTGCAATCATATGTCCAGAAGACTGTATAGCCAGTACTGTACACAATAAAGGCATTGCTATGTTTGGTGGCTTCAGGATAATGCAGACCATCACTTAGTGTGAAGGAGTTTTTGGCAGTAAGAGTGGTGAGAGAGACATACTGGACAGTGGTTTCAGAATAAAAGTTTGCAAGCACAGTGTCACTTCATTATCAGCATCACATAAAGAACCTGCCTGGGCCTTCATTTATGGCACAGGGTCATAGATGAATATCAGCCCTGGTGATACCTTTTACATGTGTTGCATTATTGGCGGCTGCTCGTGGACCTGTCACTGTATTTTATGTATAGCAGACAGTCGTCATTATACATCGCACTGATAGAAGAGGGGCTGTTTAAGTTGCGTCACAATTAACAGTGATTTAAGAGAGCATACTTAGGGCATTTAAGTATAGTTTTAGATGGATGGCAGGATCAGGTGATGGATCAAGGTGTGGAGGAGTTACAGTTGTAGCAGGTTTCCTGCTAGAACAGATGTAAAGAAACAACAGTATGACTGGCAAAAGAGCTAGTCTGACAGATGAGTAAAAACAAAAATACATAAAGAAAGAAACATAAAAAGTGGGCTGTGCAAAGGGGTTTAATTGAGTTTAGGTTGTTTGGGTGGAAGAGTTTTCAAATGATGCTGTATTAAAAACAAACATTAAGAGAAGTGATGTTGGGGCAGCCATATTCATTGTGGGCCTTTAGAGCTCAACTGTAATAATCAGAGTATGGATTTTGTTGGTAAAGAGGTTGGTGCAGGTGACAGAACTTGTTCCCTTGAGGTTTTGCTTGGATAGCAGATCTGGATCTATGATCTTCAGCTAATCACATTTCTAGATTTTTCTTACTAATTTTTATAATCATTTGTGCAGTCCACTCTTCCAGTTCAGCCCTTGCCTGCACTATCATATCTCTGTTTTCCATCTGCAATGGCCTGCACTTTGTTTCCCTTGCCTTGTCCTGGTCAGCATATTACCTTTTATCATGTGTCTTCTTTTTCTCACATAACTTTACCTCAGGTCTATTGACAACCATGGAGACCAGATCCACTGAGACCTCTTGTTCTTGTTATCTTCAGTTATGTGTTTTGTCACTGCCTCCTTTTTCTGCTTCAAGAACTCTGTGGACATCTGCACTCCCACTTAGTGGCATATTTGAAGGGCTTTCCTCCATCCACAGCTGCTGTTCCTGGGCATTCAGTCCACTGCCTTTGGTGTTTCTCCTCACTCCTTTTCTGCTGTGGTCTAGTCTACTGTTCTTTATCCCACTGCTCTTGGCCAACTTCCATTATTCCCCCTTCCTCCCAGCTTTCCCCTCCTGCCTTTGCCTCACTCTACTGCTCCTGTCCTGCTTTCTCTACTGCTTCTGTTCCTCTGCTCTGTGCCTCTGTATGGATGCCTCCCACACAGATTGTTCTCTGTCCCCTTCCTGTCTCTTGTTGCTGCTTCACCTCTGCTCCCACCTCCTATCCAGTCTGGCTCCATGGTAACTTCTTACTTCCCTGTCCAGTGCTCTGCCCCACAGCATTGTATCCCATACTTGTCATCACTTTATGCTGTGTTCATTTGTTCATGTTCTTTTGGGCACACTTTATCATCCTACCCAACAGGGAATTTGCCATCCTTGTCATACTTCATATTACCTACCTGGATATGCCTTCTTTATCATCCTCATACTACCTACTCAGGTATTTGCTCAACCTACCCAGGCTTCACCCTTCTTATCATTCAACCTCCCTGGGCTTCACCCCTTGCATCCCTATATTAGCAGCATTCTTCTGCCTGGGCCTTGCTGGGCTATCAGCCCAGGAGGTCAACATGCTTGCTTTGCATCTACAAAGTCCACAGCTCATAATGGGAACCCTTGCCATGAGAGGTAGTTTTAACCATGCAGATTGGCTCAGTATCACTTCTCAGCATCCCCATCTCTATTTTCAGCCTTGAGGGTTGAACTCTTGCATGGGGACCCATTTAGTCATGCAGACTGGCTAAATGGCACCTCTCAGTGGAATCTTTCTAACATCTGCTTATGGCCTGCCTGATCTCATCCATATTCCTCTTCCTTTAGTCCCCCAATCATCATTATCAGTCATAGGTTATACCTGCTGTCAGACTCAGGATCAGGTGAAAGTTCTTCAGCAGCTGCTTCTCTCCTCACCTCAAGACTTTGAGGGTGGGGTCCTCTTCCAGGGTAGAGGGGGACCTTCTATTAGTACAGATTGACTTTGCAACAACTCACTGTGCTATCCCATTAGAGAGAGAGCCTTCCAATCTAAATGCTTCCGCTGAATTTGATTCCAGATTCAGCCATGGTCAGGCATCAAAAATAATCGCACATTCCAAAAGGGCAGAGGTTTCCTCCATGGGGGGGTAATATTAGTTTTCCTCTGAAACCTGGAGCTGGATTGTGGTCCTGCTGTACATTTTATTTCTGGCATAACCCATCTTAGTACAGGTATCTCATCTAAGTATGGTCTCTCTTCTCTTCCATGGGAAATAAGTGTTTGTTCTTTTTATTTTTTTAACTTTTCTGGCCCTTCTTCCCAAAGGTAACTTTGGTCTAAGGGAACCTTCTCACTGCAACACCTCCAGAAGTGGACCCCTTCTCAAGATTGTTCATGTTTCTTTATAGTTCCCCAACATGGTTATATTCCTTGTAGCAGGAACAGAGACGGTGAATTTATAAGTCAAAGTTACAATCATGTTGCACAAGCATTCTACATGCCACTTACCAGACTACTTCAGTACCCTCCTTCAGATCATTCCATTATTCCAGTCCTACTAAGCACTACCAATATTTTCTTGTGTTCCCATATAATTCCTACATAAGGAGCCCAGTGGTCCACAGAGTCTCCAATTTATCCCTAACTGACCCCCACAGCTTGGAAAGAATCATCTCTCCTGAAATTTAGCATCTCAGTTTTATTCTTAGTGAAGGAGTTTCCCTGTAACATCTTCAGCATAATCCTATTATGGAAGCTATTGCACATGGACTCCCCTACCCTGACTGCCCTGATAATGCCATCAGCATTACTCAGCAGCAGATCCAGAACTGCATCCCTTATTGATCCCAACATGCAGAATGAGGAAGCAGTCCTTCATGAAGGGAAGGAAATGAAATCCTCAACAGCAGTGTCCCAGGCTAAGAACTGGAAGCAGAAGGATAGGCTATGCTAGCTCAGATTCAGCAGATTGCACAAAATTGTGGTAATTAAGACAGAAATATCTAAGAAACATGACTACATCACAAATGAAGGTTTGCCTTCCCACAGAAAATTACCAAATACAGTGTCCAGTTTAGAGAACCTGGACATGGTGATTTGGATCAGTATCTTGAATAAACAATGAAGAACCTTAAGAATAGTTACCATTTTTATGGCTGCAATTTTGTCAGTGATCAACAGGTAGAAGGTCTCCACCACTAACATTCCTCTCGTAGGCTCTTTTGGAGAGGGGAAAGATTTGCAGAGCCAAGGCAAAATAGCTCAGAGGTTAGGTGCATACCCAGGTATTTTCTACAGCCTTGGGTCCACTTCAGTACCATCTCAGACAGCTGTGGTTGAGTGCAGGATGGGCTAAGGGGCAACATCTCTGTTTAAAAGGGATTGACCTTCAATCTTGAGATCACTGTAAAGGACCTGAGAAGGTCTAATAGGAGCAGGATATCTCTAGGGGGCATCTGAAAGAAGAACCAAGAGATCATCCACATAAAGCTTAGTGCAGTATTCTAAAGCCACAAACTGCAGGCCTGTGAGCAATGGATGTTCTCTAATAGCAACTGTTAGGAGATCAATTGAGAGCGCAAATAGCATCAGTGAGAGTAAGCAGACTGGATGGGTGCCATTCACCAGGGTGAAGAGAGTTGAGAGCTGATAATTCATCAGGACATTTGAAGTAGGGGCAGAATAGAAAGTCATGACCCAGTGCCTAAAATCCAGTCCAAAACCCACCCAGTTGAAGACAAGGTGAAGATACTTCCATCTACAAGGAGTCAATTGCCTTTTCACAGTTCACTGCAAAAGCAGCCACTGAAGTGGGGTAGGGTGCAACACCTGTATGAGACTGACTTGGTATCTCAGATGGTCCATTCCAAGCTGCCTTTGATGATCATAATTTCACAAGTGAAACTGAAAAGTTAGTTTCCTACCTGGCATAAAGTGCTTTAGTAAGACATGTTTCTACTAATTTAGAAAATAATTTCACTACCCCACAATTTTATTTCAAAGCTATTAGTGAATATACTATTTATTTATTTATTAAAATGTTTCATCAGAAAAGGCACACTGAACAACAAGTTGCTCATCTCCTGGTGCATCCTGGGGGAAGTGTATTAGAGGAAAATTCAATCATATACATTCAATATACATAATACATGAGCACAACAGTGGAGTAATATACAGCATAGACAAAACAAGGAAACAATTGGTATAGTAGCATTGCATATGTGCAATATATACAGAATACATGAGATCAATGACCAGATAGATATAAACAATTTAGAAAGTAGCATGGGAAGTGCAGTATAAGAACAATAGACAGAGATGCAAGGGACTGGGTTAGGAAGAGGTCTACTGTGAAGACAGCTTAGTCAGTAAGATGCTGGAGAAGGGAAGCAGGAGACAGTAGTCAGATAGACAGGAAACAGGGGAGGGAAAGATAGCTGGGTTGAGAGGGGACCAGAGTAGAAAGAGGAGGAGGACATCAAATTAATTTACCAGAGGAAGAGAAATAAGTTAAGGAGTACAGAGAGGCTAATTGCAGGTACAGTTCACAGAAAGGAAGTTGTGTAGAGCTGAGGAGGTAGAGGAGGAGGAAGATGAGTGATGAATCTGGGGAGGAAGTAAGTTCCACAGTTTTGGGAACCAATATGAGAAGGCAGCCTGACCAGCAGCAGTAGACTGACAAGGTACTACTAAGGTCCTGGAGTCATGTGATCTAATGGTGTGAGCAAGAGGGCACAGGGTGGAAAGAGATAGAGAGGAGGTGAGATAGGATAGGAGTGAATCAAACCAAAACTTAGAGATGAATTTAGCACAATGGTGTAGGCCATTCATATTCCTATGAAATACTTAAGAAAATTAACAATAAAAACCTGTGTAGGCCTGATGGATTGAAAATAAGACTAATTAAAATTGCTTTAGAGGAATTAGTTGTTCCTGTGTCAAAACTAAGTTTTCTGTGATTTACAACGAAGTTCCTTCATCTTGGAAACATGCTTTTGTTACACCTATATTTAATAACAGAGATAGACAAGAAACCTCTAATTGTAGACCAGTTTCTCGTCTTTCACCACTGTCCAAGGCACTTAAAAGGATAATACATGATCAAATTACAGAGTACAGTACTTAGAATAATATAATTTACAGAGAGCTGGGCAACATATTTTTAGAAGAAAAGACATAGTACCATTACAGCACTGGCAGAATTTACAAATTTCATCCATGAGGCCTTGGACAGTGGCAACTTAGCCGGTTCAATTTATATTGACTTTTCTGAAGTGTTTGGTTTGGTACAGCTCTTAAAATTGATTGAGAGTTTATGTCAACTTGTTTTTTTTCAAAATTAATTACATAATGGTTTGAAGATTACTTAAACAACTGCATACAACATATTAAAATACATATTGTTTTCTCAGTTATTATTCCTGTAAACCTAGGTGTTCCCCAAAGATCAGTTCTTGGACCTTTGCTTTTTAGTCTTTTCTTGAGTAATCTACCTAGTGTTATAAAATTTTCAAGGATCCATCTGTACATGGATTATACAATAATCTTCTTTCAGAATAAAGATTTAAATAATTTGATAAACTTACAACAGTCTGAGTTCTATGCTGTTTGTAACTGATTCATTGGCAGTATGTTATGTTTAAATTCAAATATGCTTTTTCATTCTAGGAAACAATTATGTTTATTAAGATCCCTTTCTACAAAAAACCAAGACAGAACTACCTTAGACCAGGTCAATGAATATATAGAGGATAATGGATGGGCAACAGTGAACAACAATGTTGTGTTCACTTCGAGAGGTTGTCAAGACAACCAATTAAACCTTGAGAGTTTTTCAGTTATCTGACAACCTTGAGAGGTGAACTCCATGTTTTTGTTTACTGTTGCCAGTCCATTATCTTTTATAGTGTATGGGCAACAGTAAATTACTAGCGGACCACTTCCTGAGGCACCCAACTCCATTTTAGACTTTGCCTCTGCCACCCCCCAAACCATAGTACAAGCGTTGCTCCATCTCGTATCCCCTGATCTTGCAGAACCAGTTTTCTGTGTTTTTTAAATAAATGTACAGCCTGCCTGCTGTTTATTAAGAGGACATCAAATCACAAGTCTGCCCATACTGTTCCTGCTATTGCCATTACTGCTCTCACTTTGATCTTCTTCTCACTGCCATGGCCGTTTCCTGATGTGCTGTGCTTTGGCAAAGGCACATGCACGAAGACATTCAATGTTCTTGTACCATCGATGAGATGTACTCACGATGGTACCAGCAATATGATGTCACACTGATGGTACAACAACTTTATCTTTCAACCACATTTGATGAATAAGCAATACTCTCCCATACACTACAAACACCTTGGACTAATCCTTGATAGTTGCCTTAGCTATTACCAACATACTGAAAATTTAGTAAAGACTGTCAATCGAAGGTTTGGTATGTTACAGAGAAATAGACTCAATGTTATTTCTGATGCAAAAAAAATGGTTATAATGACATATTTTATCACTGATTGACTATGGGCTTGTTATTTACAATTTTGAATTCAACACACTTTTACAAAGAATTGCCCTTCTTGTGAATAAATACTGTAGATTTGCATTTGACTTTCCACTAGATTATCAAACCTGCTGTTTGTACACTACATCGAATTGGCAAACATTACAACAAAGAATTAATAACAATTGGGTTGCTGGGAATGGAAGTTGGTAAATGGGCAAGTGCCAATTAAGTTAAAATCTATGATGAAAAGACCAGTTTTGTCAAACACTAAAATGAGGTCGATGGAAGACTTCTGTCTAAAATTACCTAGGAGTCACAAAAAAGTTGGACAAGCTGAATTTTATGATTGAACCAGTAGCATTTGGAACTCACTACTTCAACCTATCAGGACTTTGACAAACTACAAACCTTTACAACAACTTTAAGATATGTTATTAGTATTACTGACATGTGTAAATGTTTTTAGAAATAACTTATTTATTGTTTTGTATCTATTGCTACATGTTACTGGCTCTTTGTAATTGTATAACATGACCACAGCTGCCAATGAAAATGGGTATTTTTCTCTGTAGGCTTTCATTTTAAATAAATGAAATGAAATGAACACCCACCTGAGAGGGCTGGATGGGAGGAAATATCTGACCATCCTCTGAGGCAGCACCTTTGCCAAATGTTTTGCATCAGCATTTATCAGATAAATTGGTCTGTAACTCGCTGGGGAGAGGGGATCTTTTCCTTCCTTAGTTAGGACCATGGCTGTGGCATCACAGAGAGTGGGAGAAAACTGCCCAAAGGTGTGCACCTCAGAGAACACCCACTCCAGGATCAGGCAGACAACAGGACCAAGGAGTTGGTAGAGGTCTGCCAGAGGGCCATTCACACCAGGGGACTTAGTTTAGTTTGTTTTTTATTTCACACAAAATCATTTATGCAGAGTCTATTTTCAAAGGGTTTAGAGTCTGGTACAACAAAAAATGATTGTTGCAGAATCAGTTACAGGAGTACAATACAATACAAAACAATACAATTCAATACAATACAATACAGTACAATATGGTAAGACTATAATTATAATCCATTGGAGACAGATAAGACAATAACATAGCAGTTGATAAGGTACAGTGATAAAATAGTACATGGGATACAAGTAAGCATTACAGTCAGAGAAAGTGCAGCATACAGTAGTAGCCACAGACACTGCCAGCTATTTCCTGAAATTTCTGTGATATTTCCAGAAATATCTGATGCTTTTTGCATTTAAACAGTAGGGGCAGCAGAGAGTAACTCTTCAGAAATTTGACGAAATATCTGGAAATAGCTGGCAATGTCTGTGGCTACCACTGTACATAAATGCATTATAGGAAAGCACTGGTGCTCAACAGTAGCAACTGCATGTTCTGGGTGGGGTAAGTGAGGATATAAGTTGGGATTTAAACTGCTTAAATGCGCAATAAGTTTTGAGAGAGTCACGCGGGTCATTCCATTGCTTAGCAAAATGGTAAGAAAAACAGAACTGGCCAAGAGATGTTCTTTTTTGAGGAAGCAGCAGAGTGTGTCACACCACACCCCTGGTGGAGTATTTGCTATCCACTGAGGTGAACATTAGGCAAAGGCTAGGGGACAGCATGCCTTGTAGTGCCTTTTCCCTAATGACAAGGGTGTGGCAGAGCAGCCTCATGTTGAGGGTTAGCCAGCTCAGGCTACTGTGTAGCACACAGGTCTGTGTGTCATTTTTTAGGTCAAGTACAAAGTGACAGGCTCTACTGAGGAGACTCCTGTCTCTGGAAAGTGCACTGTCACTCCCAGGGCCATAAACAACAATTCCATAATCAATAATACAAATGATGAGGCACTGTACCAGAAGTATCTTTATTTCTGAAAGGAAATTGTTTCTATGCCTGTATAACAGTCCTAATCTAGAGTTTGCTTCCTTAACCAAGAGGTCAATATGTGCACTGAATGACAGTGTGCAGTCAAGCGTAACCCCAAGGTATTTAAAGGTTTGTACCTATTCATGGAGGGTCCCAATTGTGGTGTTAATAGTTACTATAACACAGGGAAGGTATGGATCTTATTACAAATGTCAAAAAGCATGCATTTCATTTTTTTTATGTTCATAACTAGTAGGTTTGTTTTGAACCATTCTTGGATGGCAGTGAAGCCACTGAAGAGAGTGACAGCATCATCCACAAATAGTTGTATATTGGTTGCCCTGCAGACAGTTGGTATATTGTTTATAAAAAGACTGAAGCAGAGGGGTCCTACGACAGAGCCTTAGGGAACACTCACCGCAACAGCCCTATCCTGGGAAAGTAGGCTGCAGCATTTAACAGCTTGAGTTCTATCAGCTAGGTAGCTTTTAAACCAAGAGATCAAGTCTTCAGAGAGGCCCAGGTTAATTAGTTTCTGGCATAGAAGGGCATGGTTCACAAGGTCATAGGCCTTCTAAAGTCTATGTAAATGGACCCAGCAAGTTCTCCTGTATTCAGGGCACAGTGAATTGAGTCAATGAACACTAATAGAGTGGTCATAATACTGAAAGTTTCCCTAAACACATGTTGTTCATTTGCTAGTAACTCATTCAGGTATTGGGCGAGCTGATCATTCACTACCCTTTCTAAGGATTTAGATAGAGAGGCTAAGATGGATATCAGGTGGTAGTTGAATGGCAGACTATTGTCATCACCTTTAAATACTGAGGTCACATGGGCTTTTTTCACAGCTCTAGTACTTGCCCAGTGAACAGGGACATATTGAAAATTATATGTAAGGGGTAGGTGACCTCCATCAGCACTAATTTGAGAAGTTTTATATCCATGTTGTCTGGTCCAAGTCTAGTTTTAATTTTGGTTCTTGTTAGGTAGCCATGCACTTCAGCTCAACTAAGCCTCTTAAAATAGAAAAAAATGTCTAATGGAGTGGAAAGGCGTAACTCCTTCAGTGGTGGGGTGGACAGTAGGGTCTGGAGTATATGTTGATAGGTCACTGAAGGTTTTATTAAAGGAGTCCACAATGCTCTTGTCCCCTTAAATTGTAGTGGCACCCTCTACAAGACAGTAGGGAAAGGATTTTTTGGATTTGACAATAATTTCATTTATGCCACTCCATGTTTTCTTAGGGTGATTGATGTGTTTTTTCTTGGGTTTTGTGGAAGGAAGCCTCCGCTTCCTTAATGCAGGCCTTTACAGTTTTCCACAGCTCCTATATTTTGTGAGGTATTTGCTTTGGCTCAACTCTTTGTACAGAGCCCACACTCTGTCCTGCTCCCTTGAGAGGGACCTGATGGCAGGAGTAAACCAGACTTGGGATTACCCCCTTCTGCAGAGGGTCTTTAAAGGGGTGATAATGTCACAGATCCTGTTAAATTGGAGATTGAAATACTCCAGGGCTATATTGACATCTTGTGTACTGGTTAAGAGGGACCACTCAACTTGTTGGAGTAGGGCTTGGAAATATCAGAGTTTGTGGGTGCAGAATACCCAGGCTTTAATGCTGGAGGGCTCACCTTTGGCCACTTTGGCAGACCACCTGCAGGTGACTGGGGAGTGGTCACTGAGAAAGGTGGGCAGGACAGCACTGAAGATGACCCTATCAGGATGGCTAACAAGGATCCAGTCCAGCAGAGTGGCAGTGCCAGTTATATAGTTAACTCTGGCGGGGTTGGTAATGACCTGGGTGAGGTACACATCAGCCAGTTTATATTTAGGAGCCCTGTTGCTGCCTACAGGGCCTAGGTGACTTACAATTAGTCACCTAAGTCTAATTTTTTGTGTTGCGGATTTAGGCCTGATACAGCATTGATGAAGCCATCAAAGCCATCACTGACATTCTTTGGTAGAATTTGTGTCACATGAAGGTTGAGATTTTTTGTGCTTTTGAGGCCAAGTCTTATGAGGTATGAGAGATGACAGGGCCTCAGTAATTTCCTGCAAAGAGAAAGGGGCTTCTAGGGAGGCATACTGATCCTCCATGAGACAAGAGAGCAGCAGATTACTGAAAAAAATTCATCATAAAATGGTGGGTCTTTAGGGCCTTGAGAAGAGTACAGGACAGCATAAATGTGTGCGAGTTATACCTGTTCCCTCCTGTAGGGCTGCCATAAATTTTCTGCCTGCTGCTTCCGAATCTGTTATGACAGTACCTTACCTGACCTTTTCCCTCCCTTCTTGTACTGGTGTCTGGTCCAAAGAAGAGCCAATTCAGCCTTTTGGGAAGTTAGAGCATCTAGTTGTATTCTTGGACTTGACAAATCTGCCAGGAGAGCTCTATCTGAGGGGCAGGAGAGATGACACCTTTTGTTTGGCTTCCAATCCCTTTAGCTCTTTTTCTCTCAGCTTGCACCTTTACAAGACATAGCCCGCTATAGCACCCCACATGGTGGCTTTGAATACCTCCCATAGTGTGCCTGAGGACACGTCACCAGTGTCAATGATACAAAAATGTTTGTTGCCTCCTCCTGGACCCAGTTCTGGAATGCAGTGTCTGGAATGAGCAAGGGTTACAGCTTTCATGAAGAAGACTTGATCAGGTCAGGGCCCACCATCAAAGTCATAAGGATGGGGGCATGATCTAAAATATACACCGGAGTGATGCTCCAGGATATAGTGACCTGGGAGATTTTGGGAGAGCCCAGCTGCCATTCCTGATGACTGGAAGTGCCATGAGGGGCAGAAAAAGTAATCCCACAGGGCAGAATTCAGGAGCCTCCAGATAAATGAAAGTACAAACTCTGTCATTAGCACTTTCAGTTCTCTGATTGTTCATTGGTGGGGCTCAGCTGCCCCTGTGGACCTGGCTAATGCAGGCTGAAGAGCTGAGACATAAATCTGCCAAATAGTATGGGGAACCACCCTTGTTGAAGTCAGGCATAGCCTGTCCCAGATCATGAAAAAAGACAGGTTCATCTGAGTAAGACCCATAAAAATTATCCAAGACAATTGGGCCATCCGGGGTTGACATCCTAAGAAGCATCCATCTGCCCTCACCATCGTATGGCTGGGCTTTTATGGGCCACTTTATGAAATTGTAAAAAAGTTTTGATACTCTCTTCTTTTAGAACAGCTGTTAGTCTCTACACGCACCCATTCCTGACAAGAGTTTGCATGCTTCCTCTGTTATCAACATGGTTTCCTGCAGAAATGCCAGTTACACCCAAAGGATTATAAGCTGAATGAGCACCCATTCTTGTTTAACCAGTGAGTTGAAACCATGCAAGACACACAGAATAGATCTGTCATCTGAGGTCAGCCTGTTGAAGGTATACAGACTGGGGGCCATTCCAAATATATAGTACTAACTACCAGATAAGAAGAGAGCTCTTTGAATTTGCTTTGGGACAGGTTGTATTGTAAGAAAAGCAAGTATATACCATATACAGGCATGAGAACACATACAACCAGAAAAATACTTTAATATTAAGTGACCTCTAAGCAGGCCTAACAACTTTAGAACAGTACAGAATGCAAAACAGGGGATAAACACACAACTTTAAGGTTGAGAACAGCTACTAGGCTGGTAATGAAATGCCACTCAAGGTCAAACAACAACCAGCAAGGAGAAGGGTGCCATTCCACAGAAGAGTACAACATGTCAATTTCCCACCTGTCTCCGAATTAAGGTGCAAGAAAAAACCCAAAGCAGAAACCATGGTGCACTTGTGATTTACAAGCTGCAGTACTACATTAGGGGTAGGGATAAGAACCCCCACACTGAACACAACACTTTCCAGAGGAAAGGGAGCTGAGAGTTGAGAGCTAAGAGGCAGGGCATCCCTGAGCCAAGGGGACAGGGAGGGGGGAAGGGGTGAGAGAAACCTCCCCAATATGGAGTATACTCCTTTCAGATCTGTAGTGTGTACCAAAGCAGGCCAGGGTAGGAAGAGCCTGAAACCAACAATTTTATTTATTTATTTTAAAACTGGCAACTGGAAAAGGCACACTGAAGCAAGGCTCATATCCAGGTTCAACCCCAGGAAAGGGGGGGGGGAGGAAACATTGAGCGAATACTTCAGAATACAATACAATTACAGTAGAATAGATATTTACATACAAATAAGCTACAAACAACAGTAGTGCAACATGGCAAAAGTGCAAAAATTCAAGATATGGGTATCTGGAGCAAGACACGCTCTATATCCTGAAATAAAAACTAACGACTGTTAGAAGCACTAAAGTGCAGAGAAATGAATAGCATAAAACTGACCCACAAGAGTGGGCATGAACTGGAGAAGAGGCAAGTCAGGTAAAGAAATAACAGGTGCAGAAGGGGGGATGAAGGAGTTTAAGATGGTGCTTAAGGGAGGCTGGGGGAGGGTGAGAAACGGATGTCAGAAGGGAGGAGTTTACAGAGGGAGAAGAGATGATAGGATAAGGCTGAGTGCTATGCAGAGGAGGGAGGGTGGGGGAGGAAGAATGTATGGGGATCCCTAGAACAAAGGGAATATGAGGCAGATGGAATAGCAGAGAGAAGTGTGGAGAGGTATGAGGGCAGTGCCTCAAACCAGTATTTAGTGGTGAAAGAAGCACAATAATGCAAGAGATGAGAGGAAAGAGGAAAGAGGAAGGATGGATATGGAGGAATAGAGTGTGCAATGATGGGTATAAGTGGGTGAGTTTGTGACGAGGTTGCAGAAGTCATTACAGAAGGTGTCCTGTCTGGCAGGGGAGGAGGATGGAGCAGTTCCGCATACCATATCCAGATAATCAAAGACTGGTAGAACCATTTTGGTAACCAGTTACTGGAAGACATGCAGGGGCAGGCAGTCTTTATTATAGTACAGGGTAACAGGCTTGGGGTGGAGTTTAGCAAGGATGGCATCAATGTGAGCAGAGAAGGCAAGCCTGCTGTCAAGACACATAACAAGATACTTAAAGAAATGAACCACTTTAAGAGGAGTACCATCCCGAGTGGTGAAGGGGGCAGGAGGCAAGCCTAACCAGTTTCTGGCTGGATCCAAAGGTTGTGGACACAGTTTTCTTTGTGTTGATCTGGAGTTGGTTGGCCTGAAACCAGCACAGGACATTGTGGAAATCTCATTGGGGCAAGACTTTAACAGCCTCAGCTGAAGGGCCTGTGGTGTAGAGAACTGTGTCATCTGCATACATGTGAATATGCCAGTTGATAGAGGCAGAGGGAAGGTTGTTAAGAAAAATGGAGAAGAGGATGGGACCCAAGATGGAGTGCGGAGGGACCACATCCTTGATTGGCAGTAGAGGGAATAGGGTTTCACCTACTTGTACTGACTGCTGCCAACCTGAGAGATAGGAGTGAAACCACCCAATGGCAGATTCTGAGAGGCCTGCAGAACTCAGCTCCAAGAGGAGTGGATGGGCCACGATGTCAAAGGCTTTGGCCAGGTTGATGAAGATGGATACTGTGATGTGCCCTTGCTCCATCCCAGAGAGGATGGAGTCAGTGGCATGTAGGAGAGAGGAGACAGTGGAATGGTCCTTCCAAAAACCAGACTGGAAAGGAGAGGAGGAGTTGGAGGAGTATAGGAATTCAGACAGCCGTGAGTTTAGCAATTTCTCCTGTAACTTTGCAAGAGAGAAGAGAAGAGAGATAGGATGGTAGTTTTGAGGGGATGATAGATCACCTCCTTTGTGAAGGGGGAGAACTTTAGTCAGCTTCCAGGCCTGTGTGACTGCATTTAAGGTGAAGAAGCAATTAAGAAAGCACAAAAGGGAGGAGGCGATAGCAGGACCTGAGAGACAGAAGTGTTTAGGGTCGATACCAGGTCAATATGTTGTATACACAATGCCGCAGGGCAAAACCACACAGCAGTAACAGTGTGGAAGAACAACTACAGTGTACACAATGCCACATGACACAAATAGTGTGGAGCGGTAGCGGTAACCCTATAGCTGTTTCCTGGAAAGCACTGCTGCAGATGGTAAGAGCTCTGCTGGAAGGGGGTCCACTGAGCAGCTGCCATGACTCCGGCAGTAGAGCCATCGGTGCTGGAGGACAATAGAGTCACTGAGGACAGGGGTTCTATTCCTGGTCTCAGATTAGGTTAGTTTATTTATTTTTTCTTGTCTTTACTTTTGTGCGGTTCGTGATGCGACCCACCCAAGTTTCACCCTGTCCCTGAGTTGCCCCCCCCCCAGAGGAGGTTATTTTAATGGGGGAGTTCAGGGGCTGAAGCCCCCAGAAGAAAACTAGTATTGTTCTGTTTATATTTGTAGCCCTGTTTTGACAGCGTGGTATAGTGCTGTGCTGTTTTTTGTTTGTGATAACATGACCCGGTGCCTTTAGGGTCCAGATCATTGGGACTAGATTTGAATTGATTGAGTGAAACAAGAGCAAACAGGGTTTCCTGTACAGATACAGGAGGCAAATGAAATCCTGGGGAGTGGGTAGAGGGAGTGGATTGTGGAGATGATGGTGGGATAGACGAACTAGGGGAGGGTGAAGAGGGGAAGAGCACAAATTACAAAAAACTCATTCGGGTGAGTAGCAGACAGAGGAATGGTCAGAGACTGGTGTGCCACTTAACCAGAAGGATTGAAGGAGCAGATTGGGTTGGGGGATCAAAAAGAGAGTGTATCACTTTCCAAAACTTGGCAGAGCAGTTGACATTGTTCATAACCATGAATGGAAGGGTGGGGTGGAGTGTCTCCCTCTACCCACCTACCATATCCAATGGCTGAGCTGAACAGCTAGGGACCTTATATGGATAGATGCTGCTAGTTCACCTGGGCTTGCCACAGTATCTGGGGTCCAAATTTAGGCAGCAGAAAACTGGGAGGAAGGGCACATACTGCCCTCATCAGCCACACAGGTAAGCTGGGTTCTAGCAAGAAGTGGACCCACTGCTTCCCTCACAATTTTGATAACAGGTACTACCAAGGCAAAGACCTCCTACTGGTCTCATATCAATCACAAGAAAGACAGAGGGAGCTCAGAAGTGGTGCCGTTAATTAGCTCACGTCGCAGGTCCATCTGCAACTGTGACTGGTACACAAAGGGGGGCAAGGTCACAGATGCACCTGTGAGCAAGGTCCAGCTGGGCCAGAAAGGAGAAATAACAAGGGAAAATCGGTTTACCAAACACTAGATAGCAGGCAGTGGCAGAGGAGGACTATCCCAGAAATCACAAGTAACCTGCAGTCTGATACACAGTACAGTGCAATCTCGATCTAATGAACCCCCATTATCTGGACATCCCTATCTAATAGACTAGTAGCACGTCTCCCAGGTGAATACTCTATGAACATTTTAATCACAGTTTTACAGACTCCCTATTATCCAAACTAATTTCATGTCTCCCAAGCAGTTTGGCTAATTGAGATTGTACTGTAGATACATACAGCAATGGCTCCAAGGCCAATATCTGCTGCTTTGAGGGTAGAACACCATGAGGCCTCTGGAAAAAAGAGGGAACCTGATGGCACAATCACCCAACCATAGACCTCTATCCCAATGTCCCAATAAATTTTCCCCCAACTCCTTATTCACCCCCACACTCTAAAACAACATAATCACATGTACCATAAAGGAATAGTTCAGTTCTGTTGATAGTTCAGTGGGGATCAATGGATGACACTCACCCTGAAAGGGGCACAGCTAGAGGTGTGCTTTGGGTAGGTAACTGTCATTCAAAAGAGACAAGAGAAGGGGCACAATTGCCAGGTGCACAAGTGTTTAGTGTCATTTTTTTAAATAGACATAACAACATGCTCCCCCCACCCCACCCTACACGGGCAGACTGGTTGGGCCAAGTGGTCCTTTTCTGCCAACAAATTCTGTTTCTGTGTAACACAATTAGCACAGAGTGGAGGGTATCATTTCAGAAACTTGATTGCCTCCCTACCAAGAGCTGATAACTAACTGAGGCAAAACAACTGCAGCATGCAAATTACTGGTATCAATTCATAATTGTTTCCAACCCCCAGAGCCATGAAAATATCAGGACCAGAACGAGCCAAACCGGAAAGGATGTCAAGCTCAAGTCAGCACAAATAAAACCATTCTGTAAATCAGTTCAGTCAGCCATTCACTGGTTTAGAATGGCAGAGCTTAACAGAGAAATCTGGGCCTGAGGATGAAGAACAGACTGTTGGTAGATGTGTCAATGCTGCAGTCATATCTCAAGTGACTGGTGGAGCTGGAGTGTTGGATCAAGGCCCAGGCAAGTCCACAGAAATTGGAGGAGGTCGATTCTGAACCTACTGCCCCAGTTATAGTGTTGCATATGGGTTCAGATGCACAGGGAGACCACATATCTCATCAGAGGATGCTGTAGAGACTGAGCCCCGACTACGGCTGCGAGTGTGGGCTGAAGAGGTAGGTGGATCTTTCTGTGTCCCTGTACAATTATTGCAATGATGGCCCCTAGCCTGCCTAGGATAAAACCAGGCCTCAGCTTCAAAAACCACCAAAGTGTCTAAATGTTCTAAAGGCTGCCTGGTCTTTTTCATTTTAAATAAATAATAATAAATAAAACTTTATTTATTAAGTGCCTTTCAAGCACCAAGGCGCTGTACAGGTGAACAATAAAATCACAGAAATAAATACATAAATAAAAATCATAATAATACTAACATCAACCCGTATAAGCTTGTCTCCACAGATGGGTCTTAAGTTCCCGCTTAAAGCTCCCTATGGTTGTGCATTACTGAAGCTGGCTGGGCAGAGAATTCCAGAGGGTTGGGGCTATAAACATCAATCAATCACTTTATTTAACCAGGCATAAACACCATTGAGCAAGCTCATTTTCAGGGTGGTCCTGGGCATTAATACAACACAGTACACTTCATAAGATTACAATTACGGTGGACAACGGTGCAAAAAAAAAAAAACATTGTGAAGGTGCCGATCAATATGGGCCTATACATACCGGTCAACATAATTAACATGCAAAGGTACATAATGATAAGCTTTACTGAAATGAGAAGAGACAACAATCCCATATAGTCTCCGCTAAGTAAGAGCTCATATCTAAATTATTTATTTATTTATTTTGCTTTTGTTTATGATAAAAAATAAGGAGGTATTAAGGAATAGGGTAGAAATTGTGAAAGAGTAGGCAGCCAAAAGGGAGGCCAGAATAGGTAAAAGGTAGAGAATAGACAGGGCCATCTTGGATTAAGGGAACTAAGTTCAAGTTCAAGTTTATTGCAGGAAAACTCCAGTGAGCAAGCTCATTCACAAGGAGGTCCTAATACATATAGACAAGCAATGTACAATACAGATAGGTAATAACAATAAATACATGAGATGAGCATTATATGATAGAGACTGAATATACATACATACATACATACATACAAAGTTCCACAATGACGAGCACAGGTGGTGAACACTGATTTAACACCGGGGAATGAATTACAGGTTTCATACCGATGAACGAAGCTGATATATGCAATACATATATTGTGGGAGCTAGGACAAACAGAATACACTGATGGGGGGGGGTAGGAGTAATTTGATAGTGTAGCATTGGAACTTATTCATTGGGAGGCCATGAATAGATGGGGAGGGAAAGCAGTTAATATGGTGAGGCAATTATATCATACCCATGTATAAAAAAATAGCACACCTGGGGAGGGGGAGAGATTTAATGACAGTTACAGGTGTCTTTTATTTTGGCTGAACTTAGCAATTTGTAAAAGCTAATTGAAACTGTGCTAGTTAGTTTCAGTACGGACTGCAATTAATTCCAAATAGCGGGAAGGGCATATGCAATAGCATGTTTACCAAAGGAGGTCTGCGTCTTTGGTATATCAAGCATAATAAAGTCAGATTTCCTTAATGAGTATGCGCTATATGAGATACTAATGAGGGATGAAAGGTAGATTGGCAATTTCTGCAAGAGCAGTTTGAGAGTCCATTGCCCAACATGGAGCAGGCATCTAGTAGTAAGGGATGTCCAACCGACAGCTGCATATAAGTCACAGTGATGCAAATGGTAAGGGGAGTTGGTAATGAACCTTAAACGCACGGTGATAGAGGACGTCCAGTTTACTTAGGTTTGAAAGAGTGGTAGAGGAATAGATTAGGTCTCCATAGTCAAGCAGGGGGAGAAAGGTGGCCTGGACAAGTTTGTTCCAAATTTCAAGAGGAAAAAGGGACTTATTTCTGTAGTAGAATCCTAACCTGGCTTTTAACCTTCTAGAGACATCTTCAACATGGTCATTGAAAGATAATTTATTATCGATCCAGATACCCAAATATTTAAATTTGGTTACAACTTCCAAGGGCTCATTTAGCGTGGTGACAATGAAGTCTTGGGCTAGGGTATTGGGAGGGCCTGTAACAGTACTGTGGGAGAATATCATCGCTTTAGTCTTTTTCGCATTGAGCAGAAGTTTTGCCTTTATTAGATTATGCTCAAGTTGTGTGAAATCCATTTGGAGCACTCCCTTGACTTCAGATAGTGATGATCCAGAAGTATACAACACACTACCATCCTCAAAAAAGTGCAGATGGGATGTAGTTATGTTAGCATCTAGATCATTGATATATATGGAAAACAAGATAGGGCCTAAGATGGATCCTTGAGGAACTCCTCTTACAACAGGCAAGGCAGCAGAGAATAAGTCTTCCGCCTTTACTTTTTGGGATCTCCCAGTTAAGTAGCTAGAGAACCACTGTGTGGTGTTGTATGTGAAACCCATCTTTGCAAGACAATTGACTAATAGTTTATGATCAACAGTGTCAAAAGCTTTGCTTAAGTCCAAAAATACAGCTTGTAGGTCCTAGGTTTCTGTTGTTAGGAATGTGGGGTGGATGAGATACTTAGAAGTAGGATTTGAGAGTGGCACCCGGGGATTAGGGGTCATCGGCATCTGACACAGTTGCATGATTCCTTCAGATAATCCGTTAATAGAGCTTTGAATGTGAAAATGTTTGGAAGTGAGGATAATTTTAATGAGTCTTGCATAGTGTTCCAAAGTGATGGAAGTGAGAAGTTGATTACTGCTGAGCCAAGGGTAGTTTTTACTCTAGGAATCTGGAAGCAGATTAAGGAGAAGCGTCTCAGGCTATAGGAACCTTTAGCCCGTTTGAAGTCTGAACCCCAGAAGATTTTAAAATAACCCTCAGAACCTCCAGCAACCCCTTGTCAGCCAAACAGAACTGTCATACAGGGCTGTAGGGAATCAGAAACTCTTTCAAGTATTCGGGGCCAAGTCCATGCAGGGCTTTGTAGGTCAAAAGACCTACTTTAAAGGTGATCCACCACTGCATCAGCAGCCAGTGCAGATCGCACAATACAGGGGTAATATGTGTCCTTCTTGACACCCCTGTCAACAACCTAGCAGCAGCGTTCTACACTAGCTGCAAGCTGTGGATACCAACCACAGGAAGCTCCAGGTACAGGGAGTTGCAATAGTCAAGGCGAGAGGTCACGAAGGTGCGGACCAACACAGGTAAGTCACTAGATGGAACAAGGTGTTTCACCCTGGCAATGTTTCTGAGATGGTAAAATGCAGATTTTATGACTGCTGACACCTGATAGTGAAGGGTCAGCCTGTCGTCAAGTACCACTCCCAGGTTACGCACCTGTTCAGAGGTAGGGTCTGATCACCCCCCAGAAATAAACCAGAGGGCTGATCAGTCCATAACCCCTCTATCCTGTGACCCAGGTCCACCACTATAACCTTGGTCTTACCTGTGTTCAACTTTAACCAGCTCGAATTCAACCAACCATGGATTTCGGTGATGCAGCTATTAAATAATGAGAAAGCACTAGCCTGGTCGGGCGCAAAAGGCAGGTAGAGCTGGGTATCATCAGCATAGCAGTGAAACCTCAGCCCTTACCATCTTACAATGTCTCTGAGGGGCAGCATATACACTGCAAACAACATGGGGGAAAGCACCGAGCCCTGAGGAACCCCACAAGACAGAGAGAAAGGGTCAGAGGAAAAAATCCCCAACACAACTCTCTGCGTTCTTCCAGATTGGAAAGATGTAAACCATCTGAGTACTGTACCTGACAGTCCACAGATGGACCTCAGGCACTCGAGCAAAACCCCATGGTCTACAGTTTCAAAAGCTGAAGAGAGATCAAGGAGAACCAGAATAGAACAGTTTCTCCAATCTTTCGCTATCAAGAGATCATTGAGCACCCAAACCAGAGCAATCTCAGTACTATGCCTCTAACGAAAACCAGACTGGAGAGGTTCGTAGATATTATGGATGGTCAAATGGTCCTCCAGCTGGTTTGCCACTACCTTCTCAATAACCTTCCCAATAAAGGGAAGGTTAGAGATAGGTCTGTAGTTAGCAAAAGTATCTGGGTCCAGAGAAGCTTCCTTCAAAAGAAGAGTCACCACTGCCTCCTTCAGGGAGCTTGGGAAGTCACCCAATTCTAAGGAGCACCAGATTATTTGTGCCAGAAATGGGCCCACGATCTCAGCAGAACACAAAATCAGGGAGGTTGGACCCAGATCTAAACTGCAACATGTAGGGTATATCCCCAGGATGATCCGCACAACATCCTCGAACTTCAGCAGGTCAAAGGAACTCCATGAGACTCGAAGTACCATGACCGAATGCCGACTAACAGCATCCCCCATAGAGTGATTCAGGTGGATCTCCGATCTGATGTCGGCTACCTTATTCACAAAGAATTGAGAGATCTCATCACACTTTTTGTGAAAAAGCTCGATGGAGCTGTCGATAGGCTGGGTTGCACAACATGTCCACAGTTCTGAAAAGCTGAGCCGGTCAATTCTGAGCGACAGCGATCTCCCTGGACAGGAACTCTGCCTTCTTAGGAGAGATCTCTGATTTGTAGAGCTGAAAATGCCCCTCTAAACTAAGGCAGTCAACTTCTACAGCAGACTTCCTCCAACAATGCTCTAACCATTGTCCCACACACCATAATTCTCTCAATGACCCATTGAACCAAGGGGCCTGAGGGCAGAGAGGGAGGGGATGAAGACAGACAGGAGCAATTGAGTCTAGAGCTGAGAAAATGGCCTGATTATAAGCCAGAACCATCGACTCTGGACTCATGCTGGCAACAAGAAACTCTGAGAGGTTCATCAATGCCATGAGGTCTTCAGGGCACACATCCCATAAAGGGCAGTAACGAACCATCTCCACAGGGGCAGACCTACGAAGGGGAGCACAAAAGTTGAAGCCCACAGTGTAATGATCAGACCAGCTGACAGGTTCCAACACCAAATCAGAGGCCTCAATCCCCAGGAGGAAAACTAAATCCAGAGAGTGACCATGATTATGAGTAGCTGAAGAAACAATCTGTGTAAGGCCCAGTGATATCATCAGCTGGAGGAAGTGTTGACCAAAAGATGAGAGATCGTCGTCGACCCAAGCATTGAAGTCACCCAGAACCATCAATCTGGGTGATTCTAATGCCATATCAGTGATTAAATCTGCCACTTCCTGCAGGAATCGCTTCTCGTCCCCTGGTGAACGGTAGATGAGGGCTATCCTGCAACCCACACTAGCTACTACAGTATACTCAAAGGATTCAGTCTCCTCAACTTGTACACTCATGAGCCCCAACCTGGTCTTGAAACAGACTGCTAATTACCCTAAATTACAGATAAACTAAAACCCACCCACAATTACACTTTTCTCAAAAACACAACTCTAAAAACCCAATCCAAAAACAAATAAATGAAACAAACAAGATAAAACTTCCCCAACCCAGGACCCTCTCACAGCTCTGAGGAGGAAAAATTAATCAAAACAAAACAAAAATTAAAAAATAAAATAATAATTTAATTTAAGTCCCAGTGGTCCTCTCACTACCAATAGGACTAAAACACTCAAAAACAAAAATATAAATTATCTGTTTGTCCAATTTAGGCACTCTCACTGCCAGTGATGATTAGATTTGCATGGAATCCAAGTACATAGGGGTAATGAGGCCCTCTCACTGCACACACTTTCCCTCATAGGATGAACAAAAGATCCGGCAAAAGGTCAAATGGCACACCAATAAACAAAAATCCAAACAGTCCAAAATACTCCAACTTGTACATCCAAAAGATAACAACATATAGTCTCGGTGCAAGTCCATAGGAGGAAGCAGAGAGGTCCCAAATAAAGGCCAAGAATGTGCACAGGCCAAGCCACAGGGATTGAAGACCCCCCCCACACACACCCCTGAACTGCCTAATCAGGGTCTATTGTACCACCCAAGACCTGCAGCTTCAGATATCCCGAGGCCAGACTAACAAGGTCGACCCCAGAGTAACTTAGGAGCTCTCCAATAACCCCTAGCTCCCTAGGGAGAAAATTAAGCTGCTTCTGCTCGGTCCCAGGCAGCGTGACCCAAGATCACCCAGGCACAAGGGGGTGGGAGCTTCCCTCAACCATACACACTGCTATAACCCTGCTTCCCCCAACAGTACTGAACACTCAAAGTTGATGGAGAAAACAGTTTGGAACAAAAATAAAATCCCAAGGGGAGAAGGACACCAATCAATGAATTGGGTCCCACCACTCTTGGTACTTTGAAACAACACCAACTGTTCTTTAGGCTGGTGTTCATTGTTCTTGCAATGCTCTTGCAGCAAAACTCCAAGCTCTTCCCCCAAACAACACTGTCAGGTCCTCCAAAAATGCAGCTCTACAGTAGTCCAGTATGCAAGAACCAGGCACCAGACGACAACAACCAACAGATCCAAGGGTCAAATGCAAGCCGGGTATCCAAATAACCAGGCGCAAACCAGGGAAATGAGTCACCGAACTCCTCAGCTCAGCACTATGCCAGATCAGTATACAGCTCCCAGAGAAATGACTCACTCCACTGCACTGAGGGAAACACCAAGATGACGGCAGACAGCAAGCGGTAAACAACTGTGAAGAAACACAAGGCAGCACAAGGCAGTAGACAACAGCAGCGATAAAATATAACATTTAAAACAGAAAAAAAGAAAGAAAAACTCAATAAAATCTGGGCAAATTCAAAAACAAAACTGCGAGGTAACAGAGGCTGGTCCAGTGTGACCGCCATCTTGCTGATTTTCATTTAATTTTTATTTAAACTAGTAAGCAGATTAGCAGTAATGCCATTTTTTCACAGCAACTAGTACATACAGACAAATGCAATTAAAACAATTACTTAAAACATAAACAACTGGAATCCAAAAACAACAGCATGTTATACAATCCAGATTTAAATGAGGATAATTGCACGCTACACAAGACAGACTGCGGTAAATCATTATAACGAATAATCACTTTGCATTTGAAAGCTCTCTGGCCAAAAGTCAAATTAAAATGGGGCATGGAAAAAACATATTTGTTTTGAGACCTGGTAAAGAACATGTTAGTACAGTTATGTAATTTCCACTCACTGGGTTTGGCATAAGGCCTAACACAATTTTATGCAAAGAAATTGAAGCCTTAAATTTGACACATTGTTTGAATGGAAGACATCCCACTGAATTATGTAACAAATAATGGTGTGTTGATCCCCTGGACCTGGTAGCAAACCTACATATGGAATACTGTAGTAAAGAATATTTAATCTATTAAATAAAGTTTTGGTCAAGAAAAGGTACAAAAATGCTACCATAATCAAACCACAAAAACAACAAACAATTCGTCAGTAACATTTGTGACTAAAGTACCAAAAGCTGGTTCATTCTATTTAGCATGCCCAGTCTATTGAGTATTATCTTAGTTAACTGGGCAACTTGTTGATCAAATGTAAAATGTTTATCCGGGGTGATCCCCACATAACAAGAGCTAGCCACACAATCAACTGGCAGTCCATTTAAATCAGAATTCTGAATATCATATAGCAATGATTTACTAGGAAAAATAACATATATTTGTTTTTTTTTAGAATTTAAAAGTAACCTATGAGACAAAAAACAGTTATGATTATGATTTGAAATTACTTTGAACATTTTTTGTAAGCAATAAAAATCTTTATCAGAACTAAACAAAATAACATTGTCTGCATACAAAATTAACTTAGATGAAGCACAAACCAAAGGCATAACATTCAAAAATAAAGAAAACAACAGCAGGCCCAATATGGAACACTGGGTGACTCTGCACCATATCTCCTTAGTGTCAGATTAAGCCCATTTAATAACAGTGCATTGGGATCTCCCCTGAAGATAGCTTCTGAACCAAGAAATTGAGTCAGCTGAAAAACCCTGTTCCAACATGGTGTACAGGAGAGATTATATAGTCGACCAAGTTGAAAGCCTTGGTGAGGTCCACGAAGACCGATGCCACATGAAGCCCTTTTTCTAGAGCACCACCGACATAGTCCGGGAACTCCACCAAGGCCATCTCAGTATTATACCTTTTATCTAAAACCATGTTGAGTCCCAGACAAAAGATCATACTTAATGAGATGTTCATTAACCTGATCAAATGCAATTCTGTCAAGGAGGTTTGATAATGGAGAAAGAAGGGAAACTGAATGATAGTTTGATAACAATTTTTATGTTCAGATTTATGAATTGGTTTAATGATGGCTGTTTTCCAACATTTGGGGTATATTCCATAACACAGGGAATACTTAAATGAATGGGTAAGGGAAATTGAAGTAGAAGAGCAGTCCATTTTAATTAACGAAAAATCTATTTGATCTTATCCAGCAAAGTGATTAAGGATTACTTTTTCATATGTAATCCATAACCACATTAGGTGTGAGAAATGTAAAATAGAAATAGGGGACATGGATATTAATGAATTGCAGGGGGATTGTCACTTGACCTATAAAATGTTTTCTAAGGTCTTCCAAATCACCAAAATACTCAATAAATAACCTGACTACCTCAGCGGGGGAATCAATTAGCTCATTATTCATTTCAGTTAAGATATGGGTATGAATTTTATTTCTTCCCAACATTTGATTTAGGATTTGACAGACTTTTTTTAGAATCACCCATGTTATTCAATTGTTGTTTTTCAAAAACATTAATCTTTGCTTTCCTACAATCAGTTTTACATTTATTCCTGAGCTGCTTATATAGAATTAAGAGACTAGAGTCCCTGTTTTTTTTTCTGTAATCCTTCCAACATTTATTTAATCTACAACACATCTCAGTCAATCCCCCTGTAACCCACTTCTTTCTCTTACTCTTAACCCTTAATTTTTTTACTGGAAAAACAGAGTTGCAAATTTCAGTGAAAATCTAAAATTTAGAACAGGCCAGGTCAATGTCCATAATAGTATTTAGGAAAGTCCAATTGATATTGGCAGTTTTTCATTAAATACACCAGCCAGATCATTACTAATTTTATGAAATTTTATGTAAGTTGGAGCAACCTTGGCCTTTTTCAGGTCTAGGGTATAACAAATTGTGTCAGGACCCCAGAGGTAAGGTACACTTATAAGATCCTGTGGCTCATTATCCCGACACTCAGTATTGCCCCGACAGGTGTAGTATCCCGATAAAATGTCAATCCTGATGGTTTCATGCCCGATGGTGTTACGGGAGGTAAGGTTGCAGATGTGATGGGTTGTTACCTTACCCCTGGTGATTCTCTGGAAAGCAACGTCAGATCCAGAAGCTGGCTGAGTTGCCCCGGTGGTGTGGAGGGCTAAACCACTGGCAACTTGGCCAGCATACACTGGGAGGCTCAGGTACTGGTCCAGGCTATGGACCTTTAGTAATTTTGCTCCCGTAACTGATATAAGTTTTACTCTGAAGTCTGCTCCTCCTCAGAGTTTGTTATATTAGTTAGGAGGGCATGGGGGTGAAGCGCCCCCCATATTAAGGTGTCTTTGTGTTAGCTGGATTCCCAACATTGTATTGTCAGGCATCCGAGTCATGCGGGATTTCTTCTTTCGGGACCATAAACTCAGTATCTTGAGTGTTGGAATGCCAAGTTTCAGTCTAACATAGTATATCCAGAGGTAATTCTCTTATTAGGTGGGTTACACAAATTAGGTCCGGGTTAGTCTTGGACCCTATCCTATACTTGTTCCTTGTTGGGCCAGTGATGATTTGTTGTAGTCCTAATTCAATTACACATTCCATAAAAAGGTTTTTATTACTATCTGCCTAGTTACAATTGAAATCCCTGAGAACAATCCACTCCCTAATAGATGGTACAATTTTCCTAAACTCATGAAGGATAGCACAGCCATTTTCAATGCAACCTGGTGGAGAGTAAATTGAACTTACTGAAATTGTTTTAAATCCATTTAACCCACTTCAATAGTAATAGACTCAAAGGAAGAACAAGGCTGATCAAAAATAACTTCATTTGCCAGCAATGATTTTGCTACATATATTAAATAACACACTCCGCCCTTTTTTCTAATTCGATCCTTCCTAAATATTACATATTGAGGCAACTCAATAAAAGAATTATCCATCTTATGAGTTAGCCATGTTTCTGAAAGTGTCATTATATCACAATTACCTTCCTGAACCCAAGCTTCAAACTCAGATTTTTTCAGATATAAGGCTTTGTAGAATGAGATGGACAATAGTCTGGTTTCCATCACATCTACTATTAACTGGTTCTTTAGTAACTTCAGGACCAGGGTGGGGATGTACAGTGCCAGATAAAATAAGTAAAAAAAAAGTGAACATATCTGTCTATTTGATTTAAACATTTTAAAATTAGTAGCAACAATTTTAAAATCAGTAACCTTATGGCCTCTTGAAAAGGAGGGCCATAAACTGGATTCCAAATATATAAGTTCTCATACAAAACGTGCTTCTAAATATGGATTGATTAATAAATATCAAAGTGCAAAAAAGGCAATGGATTGGGATATATGTGACAAGGGAAAATCATAGCTGGTGTCGGTCATTCCAGAAACCTGGTAATGACTGACCTCAACTCCTAAGTCATCTCCAGGAAAAATAAAAATGACTGGTGTTATAACATGTAAATAAAGCAGAATTAGAATAAACAAATAATGACACATAATGATAAATAATAAAAAGTACAATGCTAAAAATAGTCTCTATATGCGGCTAAGCTTTTTTAGTTCCTCTTAACAGTTTACACCCTCACTGTCGTCACAACAGTGACCACCTGGTGGCTACTACCTCACCAGGATGGCCTGTGAATAACATAGGCACCAACTGAGAAGGGAAAAAAACTGCTGCAGAAGCCAAAATCATAGAAAAGATGCAAATAGCAGGATTGGGGCAAATAACAATCTTTCTCTTCAGCTCTACATATGTATGCCTCTGAACAGTTCTAACCCCTACTGCCATCACCACAGCAACTACCCAGTAGCTGACACTACACCAAGAGTGCCAGTTGTAAATGAAAATGCTAATTAGAGGGGGAGAAAAACTGCCAACAAGGCAGGAATCACAGTAGAGGTACAAATAAAAAAATATTGTGCAGATAATCTCTGTCAGTGGCTAAGCATTTTGTATGCCCTCAAACAGTTCACACCCCCACTAACATCACCTCCACATGCACCCACTGTCTGCCACCATACCAGGAGTGCCCATGGATAATGCAGATAAAAACTTAGGGGGGGAGGGGACCTGCTGAGGGACCCGTAATCATAAAACAGTATAAATGACAAATCCAGCACAAAATCGGGGCAGGTTGCTGCTTATAACAGAAATAATAATTAACCCCCTGACTCTCACCCAGGAATTGTATAAAGTATTTTTACTGTGTCCTAGTTACTTGCACTTAGATATGAACCAGGAAAATGACATATGAGTAAACCTAAGGAGGTAGAAACGCTCTGGCTCTCACCCAGAGTTTTTAACTTCAAACTACTAACTAAATTCAGAGAAAATAAATATGTGAATATTAAATGTAAGTTACCCATAGCATTCAATGAATAAAAGACAGAAACTGAACCAATTTAGATAACAGAGTTGCTGATCTGGGAGGTAAGCTCTTTGTGACGTCCATTGGATGGGAGCAGGAGGCTTTCTTTGTGTCAAGAACCAGTTGGCACAGGGCTGAGCTGCTGGAGAAGTTGCTCGACTGCCACGGGAGTTGAAAAGGTATGTAGCACTCTGTTGCAGACTACCCTGAGCAGAGCTGGGTACCTTAGGGAACACTGGAGGTCCATGGATGCCAGTCATCGACACACACCTGTAAACTCTCTCTGCCAATTTGATAAATCTACAGAAAAGTCTGATAGAAATGCACAATGTGTTCTTGCCAGGAAAGGGGTCCTGTCTCACTTGCTAACCAAAGGATATTTTACTTTACAGGAAACCTAGTCAAATGGGCCACAATTGGGTGAGGCTGCTCTATGAGCTTGTGTTTGGGAGCCAGGGACTGGTGGACCAGCTGTATCTCTGGTGATGGGAAGTTCATGGCATGCAGGATTGCAGAGAAGGTCATTCTCAGAAACTGGATAACATTAGCTCCTTCAACTTCCTCTGGGAACCTGACAAACCAAATTACATTTTTCGGGCCCAATTTTCTAAGTCATCCACCTTCTCAAAAAGATATCTGGTATGCCTATCTTGTTAGGTGTGCTTGTAGCTGATAGTCTCAGCTGCTGCAGTGCTAGGTTCAGCTACACCTACTCAGAGCCCAATGCTTCATATATCTTTTGAGGTATGAACACCTAAGAGCTTCAAATCAGCAGTATCCCTCAGGATCTGAGTCTGCATAGATGGGATGTGAAATGGGTCTGCTGGTGCAGTCACCATGATGCTCCCTGGCAGTATATCAGCCAGACAGGTAGGACCAAAGCTTAAACAGTAAGAAACCAGTAATCCTGCATAGTATTTAAGCAAGTTAGGTGTCAAAATACAGCTGGGGACCAAACAACATCAAATCCTATGTTTTTTCTGCTATAGAGGGTTAAAGAATAGATGGATAGCAGAGGATACAAGAAAGGGGGTAGCCAAGCTCACAGATTAAGCAGTTATCTTGGTGCCAGACAAACTATGCCCCTCATAATCTAAAACGATTAAATGCTTAAATATGACTGGTCAGTAAAAGGCACAAGAAAGGTATAAGCTGATACAGCAGCACTGGAAGGACTAATTACATGTGCCTATCTCTAATTGATGGATGGCATAGGTAGACTTGCAAAACAATAATTGGCCTGCATGGGAGCTGGAAGAGTGTGAAAAAAACAGCCAAAACAAACAAAGGAAAATGTAAGAAAAAAGAGAACAGTGGTTATCAGTTTATTATACTGTTCTGTGGGTTGGTAAAAGTAGAACAAGAAAGGTACATTAGCATTAATGAGTTTATATAAGCAATAATACACAATGTAGTGTGGGTCATACTCTGATAAACACATGCCTAGTAGCCGGCCCATCAGAGCAGCGGTAGGATTTCCACTCACGAAGCCGGCGACCCGGGTTCGGGAATGGATCCGGGTCATCGGAGGGCTGGCCGGGGGAGAAGGATCCAGTGTCCTTGGACTGCTATCCTTCTCCAGGGGGAAGGGGGGACTGAGTGTTCAGTGCAGTGGCGACACCCGGCGGAGGATGGGTGTTCCACTATGCACCAATGCCAAGCAGAACCATCAGAGGTGGAGCGGATGCTGGAATCATTGCACGTCCCCGCCACTGCCTACAGGGGGAAAAATGTTCCGTGTCCCCAGTTGTCTCCATGAAGACCTGCCCCCGGTCCTCGAATTTCTTCCACTGCTGGCTCCCCGACTAGTTACTAGCGTCTCAGAGCTGGAAGGCCCACAGCACAGAGACCCCTGTCCTCTGGAGGGGGTAAGCCAGGGGTGACTGGGGAGAGCAAGCAATTGGCAGAGGTGGAGGCGAGGGGGTCCATGACCAGGTTGGACAACAACAGCTTGGGGGCACACAAAAAGTACTAAATAAAAAAGATAAAAAAGCCATATGCCTAGTGTTGTAGTGAGGAACAAGGCTGTAGGCTGAGTGTCTTACTGCCCTGAGAAGTTCATTTATCAGAGCATAACCCACACCGCAGAGTGTATTATTGTACTTATAAAATGGATACAGGTTAAGAAATTATGAGATAAGGCCATATTTTTTCAAATTTATTGAGATTTTGCAAAATAGAAGACAATAAACTAAAACAACTATAAACAAAGAAACAACAATAAGCTGGCTAAACTGATACATAAGTACAATCAGAAAATTAAGACATAGCAGTTCCTGTCCATAACAATGACTAATAACAAATCAGATAGATAAAACAAAACTTCTCTCTTCATGGCACAAAATGCAAGATTTTTGTTGAAATGTGCAACACCCAGCATCTCCAATTTAATTCAGATTTGGGGTACTGATGATTAAGCTGATCTGTAATCTTTCCCATATGAAATATATGTATCATCAAATCCCTCCAAGCTGACAAAGTAGGGTGTGTCGGTGTTAACCAGTTTTGTTATTGTCTTCTTAGCTGACACCATGGCAATACAGTCAAACCCACATAAGTGAATATTGCTTAAGTGAATAACCCACTTAAGTGGATAAAATTCCAAAGTCCCGATTCCTTTACTGTACATCCTGCATTACCCAGCCCGCATAATTGAATAAAGAAGCCTGTTTAAATGGATATTTTTTCAGCCTCTTTTGGTCTCTTAAATGAGCTTTCTATTGGTGTTACAATGTGCTGCCTAGCAATTCCTTTGTTGAATTAGTTGCACCCTTGTTACCTTAAGATTGTATCAGCTTCAGGTGTGAATGGGGCCATTACCAAACCATTTAAAGCACATTTCCTGGTGTCACACCTAAAGCAAACAATGGTGAGCCCTGGGAAGCCTGAAAGCCTGTGCAACGCATCATGAAGAAACAAAGAGCTTACACTAAAAGAAAAAGTAGAAGAACTAAAAATGCTTGCCGAGCCGGGAATGACTCAGTCTTCAGTCGCTTGACACTGGGGTGTCTCTCAACCGCAAATATGCAGACTTCAAAGAAACTGGGAGAGAGTCCTTGCCGAATTTGAGGTGAATGTAAACCTGGTCAGGAAAAGAAACTGGGAGGGTAAAGACTCCTCAGTTTATGATGCCCTCCTCATTTGGTTTGAGAACGCCAGAGCTTCTGACATTCTGGTGTCGAGTCCTCTCCTGCTGCAAAGAAAGCTTTCTTCTGAGACCCTACACAGGCCTGACTTTGAGCCAATGAATGGATGGCTCTGCCATTTCAAAGCTCACCACTACATAGTTTTTCAATTGGCTCATGGTGAGAAGAAAGATGCTGATGTTCCATCTGCGGATGACTGGGAAAGGGCTGTGTGTCCAATGATTCTTTCTGACTACACCCCAGACCTGGTGTATAATGCTGATGAAACTGAATTTTTTTTTACCATGCTACACTAGATGGATTCCTGTCTCTCAAGAAAGAATCAATAGCTGGTGGAAAAAGTCAAAAGATAGGTGAACTGTACTGACCTGTGTACATCGGTCCCAGGTAGGGACCACTTGACCATCGAGGAAGGCCTACTCGATAGTTTCCACAAACTTGAAACCTGGTTCTGTCAACATAATCTGCTACTAAACCATAAAAAAAAAAACAAAAGCATGCTGTTCTCAGTCCCACAGAACAAAAGGAATTTTGGACCCCTTTGAATTCTGAACCATAAGGGTGACACACTTGAACAAGTCACCTTGTTTAAATATCTGGGTGTCTACCTTGATGACACTTTCAATTTCTCCCACCACATTGATCAAGTTGTCAAAACCACCAGCATGAAACTGGGCATCCTCTACATAAACAAGCACTCTATGACACCTGCAGCCCTCAAATTAGCCATAGGCAGCACAGTACCAACATCTGTTGACTATGGCTTACCAATATACACTGCAGGATCAGACACTGCCCTAAACAGGATACAAAAACTCGTGAATAGGGCCTATCATCTGGCACTTGGGGCAGATCGTTGGACTCGCACCTGTGCACTCTACTCTGAGACAGGCTGGCTCCCTCTGTACCTAAGAGCCCAATACCAAACACGCCTGATTTGAAAAAAAAGCACAACTAGGCCTCATGCTGGAATTCATAAGCAATCTGTTCAAGAAGGTTGTGCACACTAAACAAACAAGAAATGTAACTGAAAATACATTACTTTTAAGGGACCCAAATGGTTTAATGAGCTACCTGACATGCTGACAGTAAATACAAAGCTGAGTCTGTTCAAAAGGGGGCTACGGTCCCACCTAAAGAATGTAACCAGCTGTAACTGTGCAAGAAAATAATTTGACATATTCCTCCTGCCTCATCACCTCCTCCTCTCCCCACTCCCCCCTTTGACCTACAACCCTCCTTCACCACCTTTCCCCTTTGACCTACAACCCTCCTTCACCACCTTTCCCCTTTACTCCTGTCCCACACCATCTCTAGCTTCTTTTACACTGCTAATCTGGCTGCTTACCTTTTCCCTCATCATCCCCATAGCTTAACACGGACCTATTATTTAACATGTCTCACTATCCCCAGTGTATCCCTACCCTGCAACAAATTGATGTAATGTAATATATTCCTATTTTTAAGATGTACCTGAAACTAGCAAGTCCTGTACCTCATGTGCCATTTTAATGATTTTCATGATGCCTACCATGTTTTCCTTTTTCACTGTTATCTTAATTTGTACTTATTGTATTGTATTGTATTGTATTGCATTGTACTTGTATTTGCTCTGTTTTGTCCCTGACTTGGAACCTTTGAAAATGAGTCTCTTGACTTAAAGATATTAATCCCAATCGAAATAAATAAATAAATAAATAAATAAACAAACAAACAAACCTGTGTGAACATTAGTGCAAGTGACAAACTGAAGTTGGCAATTATCAGAAAAAGTAAAAATCCACAATGCTTCAAAGGTGTCAATGTTGCTCGGCTACCTGTTCATTACAGAGCCAATCAAAACACCTGGATGACTGTAGAGCTTTTTAGTGAAGGGGCCAAGGAGCTGGGCTGGAAAATGCATTATAAAAGGAAGTGATTTGCCTTCTTTCAGACAATTGCAGTGCACACCCCACACTGACACTACATGTGATTCTGCCACCCAATACAACTTCCCTTATCGAACCCATGGAGCAAGGCATCATTAAGAACTTAAATTGTTTGTACAGGTGAGAATGCTAGATTGTACCCTTGCTTGTTATGATGCTGGTGAGATCACCAACTCAAATGAGCTGGTTTGTTGTTTGGCAGTCTTTGATGCCATACATTTAAAGCAACAGGCTTGGTGTGATGTAAGGCAAGAATTGATTCAGAACTTCTACAGAAAAGCAGGCTTTGTAGTGTCTGAAAATGCAATGAATGATGACTTGCCAGACCTGTCAGAAGTCCCCCCACTAGACATGGACCCTGAACCTTTTGAACAATTCCTAAGTTCTGATGAGAACCTCCCTTGTTATGGCAAACTCACCGACAGTGATATTACTGCACAAGTCCTTGGTTCATAAGCTTTACTGGAAGAGGATGAAGAGTGCAAAGAAGGGGATGAGGGTGAGGGTGAACAGCCGACAACTGCACTTGAAGCGCAGAGCTGCCTGAGACATCTGTAACGATATTTAGAAATGAATGCTGCTACAGAGGACAACTTCAAGCTGTACTATCAACTTGAGGACATTTGCTTAATAGCTACTTTAACTTTGCAAAAAAAGGCAACTAACTGATATGGAGATTTTTTCTATATAACAGCAATTTTAATGCTTTTTAAAACTTGATCAGTTCAGTAAGCAGTATTTAATATGTGTTTAAATTAATCTGCACCATACTCTTTTAATTATTTAACTGTTTTGAATGATTTTGAATGACGTTCATACACAATTAAATTGATGACAATGCAGTACGTAAGTTTTCCAGTCATTTATTGTAGTGACGGTAAGCCAGAACACTGAACTCCGCTTTAGTGAATAGCCTGGTTAAGTGAATATTTTTTGAATGAAAATAGGCTCTACACGTCAAGGACTACACTGTAATACAAAATTTTCATGTGTCAGAATGTTATACTTTGCAGCTGCATTAAGGAATACGAACATGTGATTAGTAAGTTGCATGTGCTCTCTGAAGAGCTCTTGCAGTTCTTGTTGCAGGTCCAAAAAAAAGTACTGTAGGATAGGGCAGGCCCTACGAATGTGACCATGGGTTGCCTTGGCTCCCCACATCCCCACCAACATGAGGAACCCTAAGAAGCCACATATTTTATTTGTTTATCAGGCGTAGTAAAAAACAATGAATGACCATTTTCCATGAATACTATCTCCAAATGTGCAAGGAGGTCACCTTCTGTATGTTACATAAACATTGGGTTAACTACTAGTCCAAGACTGGGGAGCCCAGGTCACCCTCCCACACTTGTCTGACATATAATATATTATACTGCTGTAGTTCCATCAGAGCTTGGTATATTTGAGAGATAAGATGGTGAGTGTCACTATGACTCAGTAACAGAGCAATAACTAGTGTAATAATATTAATAACTTTATTTATAAGGCGCCTTTCAAAGCCAAGGCGCTGTACATAAAATAACCACATATACATTCAAACATTACTATTTCATAAAATCCACATTTTAAATACACATTAATCCATAAGAAAATTCAAAAACAGCAGCATGGCTAAGACTATCAGTTATAATACACTTTCCGGGAATGCCTGCCTAAATAAGTAGTTTTTTAGGGCTGACTTGAAACTCTGAATAGTCAGGCACTCTCTTACCCAATGAGGTACAGAATTCCACAGGGTAGGAGCTGTGTAAGAAAAAAAAATGAGCCCCAGATGTCTTCAAATGCACCTCGGGAATCTCTAGCAATCCCTCGTCAGTGGATCGAAGTGAGCGGGAGGGGCAGGAAGGACGAAGGAGATCTTTCAGGTAGCGGGTTCCCTGGTTATGTAGGGATTTGTAGGTCAACAAGCTGACCTTGAAGGTGATCTGCCACTGTACAGGCAGCCAGTGCAGTCCATGAAGCACAGGCGTAATGTGACTGGTCCTAGAAGTATCAGTCACAAGCCCGGCTGCTGCATTCTGCACCAGCTGCAAATGGTGGATATCAACCCCCGGAAGCCCTAAGTACAAGGCATTGCAATAGTCAAGGAGGGTAGTCACAAAAACGTGGACCAAGGTAGAAAAATCACCAGTAGGAACCATGTGATTCACCCGGGCGATATTCCTCAGATGGAAAAACGAGGTCTTGATGACTGCCGACTCCTAAGATTTCAGGGTCAGTTCGTCATCAAAAATAACTCCTAGGTTATGCACCTGATGTGAGGCAGCTAGTGAAACATCCCCAAGCTGAAGCCCAGGTAACTGTCCAACCAGCATATCAACTGCCCCACGATCTGGGTCCAACACCAGCACCTCAGTCTTATCTGTATTTAGACTCAGCCAGCTGGCACTCATCCAGTGCTGAATCTCAGAGAGACAGTTGTAGTTGTTAAATACTGAGATTGCATCCTTCTGCCAGGGTGCAAAGGACAGGTACAGCTGAGAATCATCTGTATGGCAGTGAAAACTCAAGCTGTTCCACTTAATAATGTCTCCCAATGGCAGCATGTACACTGCAAACAACATGGGTGCTAAAATGCGCCCTGCGGAATCCCCCTGGGCAGGGAGACAGTGTCAGAGGAATAAATCCCCATGACCACTCCCTGAGTCCTACCCTGGAGGAAAGATCTAAACCAGCTGAGGACCATGTCTGAAAGTCCACAGATGGTCCGCAGGCAATCCAGTAGCACTCCATGGTCCCCAGTGTCAAAAGCCACAGAGAGATCAAGGAGGACCAAGATGGAGCAGGACCTCCACTCTCTCACTATTAGGAGATAATTAAGTACCCGGACAAGAGCCATATCAGTACTATGACTCTTCCTAAATCTGGACTGGAGAGACTAATAGATATCATGAATAGTAAGATGGTCATCCAGCTGTAGCGCAACCACCATGTCAATAACATTACCCATAAAGGGCAGGTTTGAGACAGGTCTATAGTTAGCAGGACAATCCGGGTCAAGGGAGTTTTTTTTCATGAGCGGTTACATGACAACCTCCTTTAGGGGACCAGGAAAGATCCCCCTCTCCAGTGAACTCCAGACAATCTCTGCAAGGATCGGGCCGGTCTCATCTATGCAGCCCACCAGGAGTCGGGTAGGGTCCGGATCCAAACTACAACAGGCTGGCCTCAAGGTCTGGATGACCCTCCATCTCAGGGGGAGGAAATGGACAAAGAAATGTTAGAAGGCATCCTTAGAATGGCAGGAAAAAGGGGAGATTTTGTTGATGGGGGACCTGAATATGCCAGATGTTAACTGGAGCACATGTGCTGCAGCCACATCCAAGAGCAGGGTCATTCTCCATGCCCTGTAGGGGGCATGCCTCAGACAGCTAGTGTTGGAACTCACTCAGGAGGGAGCACTCTTAGACCTGGTACTCTCAAATGGAGATGGTGAGAGGATCACAGATTTAGAAGTGGGTAGCCATTTGGGAACTAGCGACCACCGAACAGTGTGGTTCATGATAAACACAACTGTAGAGTCAAGCCATACAAAGACAAAAGTACTGGACTTTAGGAGGGCTGATTTTGGCAAAATGGGTGAGTGCCTAAGGAATGCACTAGCAAATGGGCAGGAAGGAGGGGTAGAAGAACAATGGGAGAAATTCAAAACTGCCATCACAGAGGCAACAAGTCTTTGTCTGAAGCAAATAAACAATACAAAACAAAGTAAACAAACACTATGGTTCTCAAAAGAGGTGGCGGGAAAGCTTAGGGAGAAAAAGATAACATTCAGGAAGTATAAGGAATCACAGAATGAGCAGGACAGAGAACTGTATCAGTTAAAGCAGAAAGAAGCAGAGAAGCAGTCAGAATAGCAAAGGCCCAAACTGAGAAAAAGATACCCAACTCTGTTAAGAAGGGGGATAAAACCTTTTATACGTACATCAGGGAGCAAAGGAAGACCAAGGAAGGGATAGTGAGACTTAGTAAAGGGGAGGAGAGGTGGGCAGAGGATGACCATGGAAAAGCAGAGATACTGAAAAAGTACTTTTGCTCAGTATTCACAAAAGAAGAAGGGGGGAGGTACCTAAACCAAGCAATAGAAGCACTCTGGACAGGGGGGTTGATAATAGTCCTTTCACAGAAGAAAGGGACCTGAGATAACTCCTAAAACTCAGAGTGAACAAAGCAATGGGGCCTGATGGGATTCACCCCAGAATTCTAAAAGAACTAAGGAGAGACCTAGTGACATCACTGACTACCCTTTTTAACAAATCGTGGGAGGACGGTGTGGTACCTGAGGATTGGAGGAGGGCAGATGTGATCCCTGTTCACAAAAGTGGGAACAGGGTAGAGGAAGGGAACTACAGACCTGTTAGTTTAACCTCAGTGGTAGGGAAAATGATGGAATCACTTCTGAAAGAGAGAATTGTTGAGTACCTAGAGACCAGCGGGGCATAGGACCTGAGGCAGCATGGATTCACAGTGAGAAGATCATGTCAAACAAATCTAATAGATTTCTTTGACTGGGTGATCAAAGTAGTAGACCAGGGAGGGGCTGTAGATATGGTCTATCTATACTTTAGCAAGGTATTTGACACAGTCCCACACAAAAGATTAATAAATAAGTTAGCCACTCTGGGAGTGGGTCCCAGGGTGGTAGCCTGGGTAACAAATTGGCTGACAAACAGGACGCAAAGGGTAATAGTAAATGGAGTATACTCTGAAGAAAGGGTGGTTACTACTGGGATACCACAGGGTTCAGTAGTGGGACTGGTCCTCTTTAATGTCTTTATAGAAGACATTGCAGAGGGGCTGGAAGGAAACATATGCCTCTTTGCAGATGATACAAAAATCTGTAACAGGGTTGATACAGGGGAGAGGATAAAAAGAGACTTGGCAAGGTTGGAGGAATGGTCAAAATATGGCAGCTTAGATTCAATGCAAAAAGTGCAATAAGCACCTGGGAAACAAAACCCAGGGAAGAGTACACAATTTTGGGGGCACTAACAACAAAAATGGAAAGAGACCTCAGGGTAGTCATATCAGATGACCTTAAGGTAGGCAAACAATGTGAGAAGGCAGTAAGGAGGGCTGGAGGGATACTGGGATGCATAGGGAGAGGCATCACCAGTAGAAAACAGGAAGTTGTTATCCCTCTGTACAGACAGTTGGTGAGACCCCATTTAGAGTACTGTGTTCAGTTCTGGAGACCCTGTTTCTGTAAGGACATAGACAGGATGGAGGTGGTCCAGAGGAGGGCAACTAAAATGGTGCAGGGTCTGCAACAGAAGCCGTATGAGGAAAGACTGAAATATCTTAATATGTATACCCTTGAGGAAAGGAGGGAAGGGGGAACATGATAGAAAGATTCAAGTACCTCAAGGGAATCAACAAAGTCCAAGGTGGGAGCATCTTTGAGAGAAAAAGATGTGCAAGAAACAAGGGGGCACAGTCTGAAGATACAGGGGGATGGCTCGGGACAATGTCAGAAAGTATTTTTTTCACAGAAAGGATGGTGGACTCATGGAACCACCTTCCTGAGGAGGTTGTGGGGTCAAAAATAGTTGGGTAATTCAAGAATGCATGGAACTGACATAAGGAAATTATAGTGAATGGTAGGAGGAAGTAGGCTATTGGTTAACTAGAATCTGCAGCTTATCCAATACATAGGGAATGGGCAGACTAGGTGGGCCAAGCGGTCCTTATCTGCTGTCAAAGTCCATGTTTCTATGACCCTCACGATGTCAGTGAATTCTGGCCAGCTGAAATTAATCCAGACAGACCAGGTGCTTGTGATGTCATGCCAACCCTTGCAGCACCCATTGGAGGTAGACTGACTGATCTCAGACCTGATGGCGACAACCTTATCTGCAAAAAATTTTGCAAACTCATCACACTTCTCTTGTGAAAAAGCTCCCACCGACTGAAGACAGATTGGATTGCACAATCTGTCCACAGTCCAGAAGAGCTGAGCTGATCGATTGTGTGCAGCGGCCATCTCCCTGGACAGGAACTCTGCTTTCTTATGGGTGATTGTCGATTGATAGAAAGTATAATGTTCCATCAACCTAAGCCTGTCACCATCAAGGCCCGATTTCCGCCAGGCCCTCTCCAGCCTTCGCCCCACTTTTCTCAACTCCTTCAAGGTCCCATTGAACCATGGAGACCTTAGACGGTGGATGAGGGGACAAACACGAACAGGAGCAATGGAATCCAGGGCCCCTGTTACTGCCACATTATAAGAGAGCACCAGGTCCCCCAGATCCATGCATTCCCTTGGCATGCTCGATAGATCCAGTACCACCATTGGACCATCAGGAGCCATGCCCTGTAAAGGGCAGTCCTGTATCATTTCCATGGGGGCAGGCCCATTGGGGGGAGCCCTAAAACTGCACCTTACGGTGTGATGGTCAGACCATCCAAATGGTTCCACCACCAAATCAGATATCTCCATCCCCAGGAGGAACACCAGGTCCAGTGAGTGACCCCTAATGTGGGTAGTGGAGGTAACAACCTGTACGAGGCCCAACAAAGTCATTAGTTGGAGGAAGTCACATCCAAATTGCGAGAATTCATTATCGATCCAGACATTGAAAACCCCGAGAATCAACCATCTGGGGATCCCAATACCACAATGACAATGAAGTCCGCAATTTCCTGCAGGAATTCTTTCCCCTCTCCAGGTGGATGGTAGATGAGAAGTATCCTGCACCCCTTACCCGCACCCATGATACACTCAAAGGATCTGGTGCACCCCACTGGCACCTCAATAAGGCCCAGTTCTGATCTGAAACAAATGGCTACACCCCTACCCCTATGATCCATCCTCAGATGGTGTATCACCGAGTAACCCACTGGAACAGCAGAGGCCAGTACTAGACCTGCGTTCTTGTCCAGCCAGGTCTCGCTAATGCACACCAGGTCTGCTGTCCGAACAAGATCTGCTATAACAGCAGTCTTGTTACAAATAGACCTGGCATTGCATAACACCGTCCAAGTAGGATGGGCAGTTGAGGAAGACCATGCCATCTGCCTGCATTCAGCAGTGCCCTTGGGTATGGGAATCAGGCATGGAGGACCCCTTTTCTGATCTCATTTCTTCCCAGGGCATCTCCTAGTCCCCACCACTTCTATCCAACCGCTCTTCTCCATTCCCCCCCAGGCCCAGGGACACCCCCTTCTTCTCTTCCTGGCTATTCCCAGGGCATGACATCTCATATATACCTCAGATGGCAAAGGAGGACAGATGAAGGGGCAAAGGTCCCGGAGTCCAGAGGGGGAATAGCGCCCGACCATCATATAGCTCTCCCAACACACTTCATACAGCAGAACAATATCACAGTCAAAAAATTCAACAATACTCAAACACTCACTTAAAATATAACCACTCACCCCTCAAATCCATAAACATAAACCAACAACAGTTTACAACAAAATATAAATTAACGTTTACTTAGAATAAAATAATACTAATCCCACCCCCCAATGAAAATAGCCAAAGTTTCCAGCAGCAGATGAAGAGTTTATGAAAAATAAGCAGTCACTAATACACTCAAAATTGTCAGTGTTTTAAGACTGAAGATCTCCTACTTCTTCAGAGAGTTAATTCACAAAGGTTTTCCAAGTACTACCTCTCACGTAGTGCTAGGACACCCACCAGTATTACATTAAGGTAGTTGCTTAAAGGGCACTCTCACTGCCCTGCACAGTTTAGGCCTAGTATGTGGAAGTCAAGGAAAAATCTGACCATAAACTATTATACAAGCAGATGCCTCTTCGATGAATAGGATGAAATTCAGACAGTTCAGACATTCTTAATCTATGGCTGGCAGGATTATTCATTGCGGGAAATATAGGCAGCACACCCCAGTATTAATGCCAAGGACCCAGCTGAAAATATTGTGCACTCCACTTTGGCCACTCTCACCAACAGCTCACCAGCTGGCCTTAAAGATGGCCTAGGAGGAGTGGGAACCCTACACCACTGTCCAGCAGGCCTAATCCCCACCTCCTGAGGGCACCCAAATCCAGCCGAGATCCCCCAGCTGGGTAATAAGGAAGGGGGTTACAGTGTCCTGAGTACAGGACTGAGTATATATTTGAATATAATGATTATCTTGGAAGTAGTGAGAAATATGATTGTGGGGTAGGCCATAAGTTGATTCAAAGGAACAGTCCTCAAAGGAACAGTCTCCTGACCCACAGAAACTGAAAAATGTAATGAAGCCCCAGCTTCACCCAGAGCTGGAAACCTGTATCTGAAGTTGCTGGGAAGAAATTAGCTATGCCCTGAGTGAAAATAAAATAAACTTGCTTGGAATAAATCATTTTTGGTTAAGGAGCTGATACCACTAATCAAGGGTAGATTAGTACAGAGATTTCCCAACTGTGTGCAAGAGAACTGAAGTGAATCTTGGAATAAGACTTTATGGGTATCTAACATTTGTCCCTCAGTAAGTTCCAAAGATTTCCAATTAGCCTAATAGGAGGGATGCAGCCAATATAATATGTTTTGTAGTTGTGCTGCCAATTGATAAAGTGATAAATTGGGTAGCGCCAACCTGCCCTGGGTCTTCAGGAGCTGCAGGGTCCTCAAGCGAATTCTCGGGTGCAGCCCATGCAACAAATATTAGGAAATTAACCTATTGCAAGTATGAATATATCAGAATAGTATAGTAGCCGGGATGGTCTGTTCTAGATAGAAGATCTTTGGAAACAGATTCATACATTCACTGTCCACACTCTGTATAAGAGTGATCCAGAGAAATACAACTGCGAGTAGTCCAGGTTGGGAGGGGTGTAGGTAGAGGCTGCTAGCCTGAAGAAATGTAGAATTAAGCCCAAAAGTACCTGCACTCCTGGGGTAGAAATAAAGCTCCACACATCCAATGCAATTTTAAGGCTTTAATAGCAAACTCGTAGTCAGACCAGTGTGTTCAAGACCTCACACAACAACCATGTAGCCCCACTGTATAAGAGGGAGCTGTAGATGTGATTACACCTCAGTCTCCTTTGAGAGATGCTGGGTTACCAGGTCATAATTGAAAGAGAGGACAGAATTAAAGAACTGTGAGACAGAGAACCCAAGGTAGCAAAGGGAAGAGAATCCCCAACAAAAGCAGAAACATTCTTTAATAGTGTCAGAGGGAATGTAATTTATTTGCAAGACCGCAGTTTTTGCAGTATTTAAACTGTACCCAGCCAGTTCTTCAAATTACTGTAATGTGTCCCATAACAGTGAGAGGGCCCTCTTCGGATTTGAAATATAGGTAAGAGGATCATGAGTGTATAGGGCCAGTTTCTGTTCCCTGTCCCCCAAATGTATGCCCATAATGGTCTTATTTTGCCAAATTTTCTGAGTCAAGATAGAGCTCAAGATACAATGCAAATAGTAAAGGAGACAAGGGGCAACCCTGCTGGGTCCCCCTACAGAGAGGGAAAGATTCAGAAACCCAACCATTAATTTTTATATAGGTGGATGATGATAGTAAATAGCCTCCTTAATACACAAATTCTGCTGGGATTCCAAAGCATTGCAAAGTATGGAATAAAAATGGCCATGCCACCAGATCAAAGGCCTTCTCTGAATCAAGACTTAATAAAAGAAAAGGGGCCCCCAGTTGGGTTGCACGATGCAGAATATGCAAGGCCTAGTTAATATTATATTGCATCTATTGGGAGGATGCAAATCGGGTTTGATCTTTGTCAATAAGAGGGGTAACAAAGTTTCCAGCTGCTTAACAATAATAGCAACAATGATCTTATAATCTATATTAAGAACAGATATAAGATGATAAGCAGTGGCTCCCATTCTCTCTGGGCTTCAAAATGTCTGAAACTGTAGCCTGCCAACAGGTAGGTGGAATGGAACCACCCTCCATAAGTCTGGAACCGACTTACAGCAACAAAAGGGTAAGGGAATCCATAAAGGTTTTGCAGAATTCTCCAGTATATTCATCTGGGACCAGATTTTTATTGTTTTTTTAATTCTTTATGATACTTTGAATTTCATCCAGGGATGCAGGGGCTAGTAAACTTTGTTGCTTGGCTTCAGGCAGGGATGGAACGGATAAAGACTTTAAACAGAAATCTCTTCTAAAGGAGATTAGTTTCTACTTTATACAACTGATTATAGTATGCTGAAAAAGCCTGCAAAATTCCCTCTGGACTTGTTTCCTTCTTCATAGAGAGTGGGTGCATAATATGTGATATCATGGTATGGGCAAGCTTCTGTCTCAACTTATCAGCTAATATTTTTGATGCATAGGCCCCACTCTCATAGTAGCACTGCACAAGGAAGCCGAGAGCCATCTCAGTCTTTACATCTAGGATTTGTAGAATTTTATGTTAACTTGGCTGAGTTGTGGCAGGACCATTTAACCCCATATGGCAGCACTGGTGAGTCTGTAGATCCTCTTGTAGAGACTGCAATTGTATTTCCCACCACTTTCTAAGAGTGGCAGCATATGCGATGATATCACCACATAAAACTACATTAACGATATCCCATAATATGGGTGGGCTCACAGTCTTGTTATCATTTTCAACTACAGTCTGTGTAATATGTTCCCATATTACATCCTTAAAATCAGAAATGTTTAAAGCAAATTGTTAAGCTTCCATAAAGTAGGCTGCACTTGTGTACCCAGAGCCAGCTCCTCCATCAGGGATGCATGGTCCTAAAGAAAAATAGAGGAGTTCATACATCTATTGACTAAATAGGAATAGTCAATGGCCACTCAAATACGATCAAGGAGGGTCAGTGAAATGGGAATAAGTGCTATTGTGTGGGTGGTGGAGATGCTGCCTCCCCAAAAAAGAGCATCTTTGTTTCTGTGTGGGTGTGTGCTGGGGGAGGAGTTGTTGTAACTCTAGTGGAGAAAATAAAGTTAAAATCCTCCCCATCAAAATAAAATCCTCCTGGAATTCCACATGTTGTCTATATAGCTGCTTAGCAAAAGCTGATTGAGAACCTGGAGGAAGATATAAACTGACCAGGGTAAAGAGACAATTCAAATTTTTCTGTTCATCAAGCTTTTTGCCCCTATCGCACCTTACGTCTTTCTTTGGGCCTTGATCCCAAGAACCCCCAGTCCATTAGGGCTGACAGGGATCCACATGGTGAGGGACCTGATAGTCTTTACAAACATTGATGCTTCAGTTAGTAAACTTGTGGAAGCAGTTTGTGCAGGTGGGGGGAGAAGTACCAGACTACTTGAGATGCAGGATTGCTTTTCTGTGGGTACTGACTTTGATGGTTCCTTTCCTGAGTGGATTTCACTCCTCTTTTGGCAATCAGTTGGTGAAGAAGGCCATTAACATAGGACTGGCTTCACATTTGTGGATTGCTATGGCCATGATCTCCCTGCTTTCTAGAACAGTTTGGGACAGGAGGTGAACTGGAGTGGAGCACAGATAATGATTTATATATCTTTTTTTCCAGATAATCCTCCTTGATCAACCTGGGTCAAATGGCCTGCATTATCATTCTACTTCTTTCCCGGTTCTGCTACAAGGGGACTTGAGTCTGAAGGGTGGATGGCCACTAACTAAGCTGCTTCTGATCTCCTTGTTCCCCTTTCTGCTGTATTTTCTCATCTAGGTTTTAAATGGGTACCTAGGTGGGAAAATTTCTTGCCTAGAAAATATTGCACTAATACAAATCACTAGACCACTCAATCTGGGACCATGACTCTCCTTATTGTGTTTTTTTGCTCTAAGGTGCAGAGTTTTCAGCAATACAGTGCAATTCGAAGTACCTCAATGCAATTCAGTTCTCCAATGTACCTTATCAATACCTAATGTTATAACAGTCTACCGTGCAGACACTCTGTCATTCTCCTCTCCCCTTTTAGCCTATTCCCCCCGGTTAGCCTACACCCCTTTGCTACTGTCCTCACCTATGTCTACCCAAGCACTTACATTGATCACAATCAACTGTCATTACAGTGGCGCCGCCTCTTGCGCAGCATGATATGGGTTGCCGCAAAAAAATTAAAAAGCAGTCTCCATTCTTATAAGCTCCTTAAAGAAAGTTATACTTCTGCTTCTTCTCTGCTCAGGAAATGTGGAGCTCAACCATGGCCCCCCCCTACACTTACCTCGCCTATCGATTTTGCTGAGGCCACAGGTCTCAAAATGATGATGGTCAACATTTTAAGCCCGCCTAAAAAACTTGTACAGCTGCAAGCCTGGGCTGCACACGTTAACCCAGACCTTATCATAATTACTGAGTCATGGTTAAAAAAGATGAACACTGATCAACAAATATCACTGCAGGGCTACAATTTATTTAGAGCAGATAGAGAGTCTAGAGGCGGGGGTGTGGTTATCTATGCCAAATCTAAGTACTTGGTCACCAATATTAGTTGCAAATCTATAGCCAAGGAATTTGAGTTAGTTTCGATGAGCCTTCATCTCCCATCCCTGAATGTATCACTATCCTAGGTGGCTATAGACCCCGTCTGGTGGTGATGAAGTCCTTAATCTTTGAAATCCATGTTTGTAGATGCAAAACTGAAACAATATTTCAGGAGATCTAAATATGGACTGGCTGTCACCTAAATCACATGGCCTCAAATCCCTTTGTGACGAGCTAGGTCTTGGGCAATTAGTCAGAGAACCTACTAGGAACAACACTCTAAATACTGCCAACAGTTCCATTCTAGATGTGGTACTAACCACCCATCCACACAAAATATCTCATTTGGCAGTGTTTCACAACGACATGAGCGATCATGGAATTGTTGCTTGCATAAGATCTCAAATTAAGGCCCGGCCGCAACCCATCTTTATAACGAAAAGATCCTTTTCGCAAATTCAGTGCAGTAAACTTCCTGTCTGACCTGAGCATGATCAGATGGCAAGATCCTTACCTAGCCAAAGATGTCAACAAGGCAGCTTGCATCCTTAATGACAAACTCACTACAATAATAAATAAGCATGGCCCTTTCATCAAAGTAAGGGTACGGAACAATTCCAATCCCTGGTTCACCTCGGATCTCAAGGCAGCCCTTATAGCTCGAGATAAGCTCTGGGCTAAAGCTAGACATTCCCAAAGAATCTTCAGATTGGCAGGCCTTTAGAACAGCCAGGAATAAGTGAGTGAAAAAACTTCGCTCTGCTAAAGCTAACTATTATATTTCTACTCTCGAACAAGCTAAAGGTAACCCTCATAAAATATGGAAGACTATCAAAGCTATAGAAGGATGGCCCATGGCCCCCTCTGTCCCAACAAAGATAGTCGCAAGTGGCAAGATTGTGGAAAACAAGTCCCTAATCCTGGAGGAACTTAACTCCCACTTTGCCACAGCTGGATTAGCTTTTGACTCGTCACCTTATGCTGGTGCTGCGGTGAGCCAGCATACCCCTCCTGCCACATCTAGTCCTGCACCCGGTCTCTTCCAACTGCGCGAGATAACTTATAAAGAAGTAGAAGATTCTCTTCTTAACTTAGACACCAAAAAAAGCGCAGGGGACGATGGCTTGGAACCCTTTTTCCTAAGGTCAGGCTATGCCCATCTCACTGCCCCAATTCTCCACATCTTTAATCTTTCCATTACATCTGCTGCTGTGCCGTCCTGCTGGAAATCAGCACATATCCTCCCTCTATTTAAATCTGGTGACCCATGCGATGTAAACAACTATAGGCCTATCTCCATATTGCCTATCCTTTCTAAAGTTCTTGAAAAACTGATCCATATTCAGTTAAAATCTCACTTCGAAACCTTCTCTCTCATTAACCCAGCTCAATCTGGCTTCGGGCTAATCATAGCACAATCACTGCACTAGCAAAAGTAACCAATGATTGGATCTCTGCTATAGATGCTAAGAAGGTGACTGGTGCAGTCTTTTGGACCTCAGCAAAGCTTTTGATACTGTTGATCACAAACTATTAGTCAATTGCCTTGCATGGGTTGGGTGCCACATACCATACCACCAGTGATTCTCTAGCTACCTAACTGAAAGATTCCAAAAAGTAAAGGCGGAAGGCTTTATTTCTGCTGCCTTGCCAGTTGCAAGAGGAGTCCCCCAAGGATCCATCTTAGGCCCTATCTTGTTTTCTCTGTACATCAATGACTTAGATGCTAACATATCTACATCCAATCTGCACTTTTTTGCAGATGATACTGTGTTGTATACTTCTGGCTCATCGTTATCTGAAGTCAAGGGAGTGCTTCAAGTGGACTTCGCACAACTTGAGTATAATTTAATAAAGGCAAAGCTTCTGCTCAATGCCAAGAAGACTAAAGCGATGATATTCTCCCGCAGTGCTGTCTCAGGCCCCCCCAATACTCTTGCCCAAGACTTCATTGTCACCACGCTAAACGAGCCTCTGGAAGTTGTAACCAAATTTAAATACCTAGGCATCTGGATCGACAATAAATTATCTTTCAGTGACCACATCGAAGATGTCTCTAGAAGGTTAAAAGCAAGGTTAGGTTTCTTCTACAGAAATAGGCCCCTTTTCCCCCTTGAAACTCGAAACAAGCTTGTACAGGCCACTTTTCTCCCCTACTCGACTATGGCGATGTAATCTATTCCTCCACCACTCTTGCAAATCTAAGTAAACTGGACATCCTTTATCACCGTGCGTTACGGTTCATTACCAACTCCCCTTACTGTTCGCACCACTGTGACTTATATGCAGCTGTTGGTTGGACATCCCTTACTACTAGACGCTTGCTCCATGCTGGGCTATGGACTCTTAAACTGCTCCTGCAGAAATTGCCAAGCTATCTCTTCCCTTATTAGTATCTCATATAGTACTTGTTAAGAAAATCTGACTTATTATGCTTGACATACCAAGGACGCTTCCTTTGGTAAACGTGTTATTGCATATGCCCTTCCTCCATTTGGAACCAATTACAAACAGTACTGAAACTAACTAGCACAGTTTCAATAAACTTCTACAAATCGCTAAGTTCAGCCAAAATAAAAGACACCTGTAACTGTCATTAAGTCTCTTCCTTCCCCATGTGTGCCATATTTATCCACTGGTAAGGTATAATTGATTTGTCATATTAACTGCTTTCCTTCCCTTCTACTCCTGGCTTTATCTTTGCTTACGCTCCACTGCTACTCTATCAAATCTCTCCTCCTCCCATATCAGTTGTAGACTGTTGTTTGTTCTAGCTGCCAAATACTGTATATTTGATTTGATTTGATTTGATTAAATCAAATCACACCAGTCATCATGTTTCATTTATCAGTATGCGACCTATAAGTTGCTTCCCTGTCTCATATCAATGTTTACCACTCAAGTGTCACCCTATGTGGTACCCTTGTATGTATATCCAGCCTGTATCATGTAACGTGTATTTCATGTATATACTGTTATTACCTATCTGTGTTTGTACTTTAAGTGTTTATGTCACAGGACCTCCTTGTGAATGAGCTTGCTCAATGGAGTTTTCCTGCAATAAACTTGAACTTGAACTTGAACTTGAAATGAATGACAAAAAATGAATTCCACTTGGCTTGTTGCAATACCAAATGGGGATAGTGTCTAGGTACACTTGTGGCATTCTCTTTGGGTGACAGTAGCAGGCAGTGGCATTGCTGGCAGTTTAAAAATACTTTTGAAAGGTTTTTACAGGAGTGTGGGTTTCCTGGGAGTTCATACATAAAAACCCATTGGTTCTGCTTTGTTAATTTCCTGGACATCAGTGTGCTTTTTCATGTCTCAGTAAATCTGAGTGTCACAAATTTTCTGCCACTTTCCTCATCCTTTACTTCAAACTAGTTGGAATTTAGGTCCCTGGGGCCCTCCCTTCTGTGTTGGATGAGGCTGAGTAGTACATCAACCCAGATGTGCCTGACAAGTCCTAACGTAGTGAGAGGAGAGACTGTGGGTGACGAGTTTAGTTTCTCCATTTTGGGAGCTGTTAGTGGGGGGTGGTGAGAGACCATATACATTTCAGTTTTGAATATTTGGGGATGTTGATGTATACTCATAATCTCTTAAATAAATGCTAAAGATTTCCATGGTAGTCAGCATAAAATAAGCTACTGTACTTCCAATTGAATGTGATCACAAATAGCTTCTTGTTATCCAAACAGACTTTTTAAATCAATTTCAGGGGTTGGGTGTACAGTATGGCTAATTAATTTAACAAATAAAGAAATACATTTATATTTTTTATTATACGGGTTCGGTAGCATCCCCTATAGCTAGGGTAAAGAAGGCTGTTTAACATTAAACCCCGGTTTTTGTACCTTAATAACTTTGCCATTGTTTCATGAAATAGCACAAAATTAGGCATGCATGTTCAGACTTTCAGAACCTTAAGATGAAGTTTTTTGACTTCCGGTTGCAATGGCTGCCGAGTAGATGCGTGGTACACTGCTCCGCTCACCCCCCCCCACTTAAAATCAATAAATAAAACCTCTGCAATAGCCAAACTTACAGTTGGAGATGTGGTGATTGGTAGATTAGTGACCCTGACAACTAATATCTGCTTATCGTCTGGGTTTACGGATGTAGAAATGAAGGCCTAGCACCCTAAACACACACCACCACTGTCTCTGGAGAAGGACAAGTCGGCGAAGAGAAACAAAGCGGGAGGGCCAAAAGAAACCTCTCAATCTACTCTCCAGACCTTGTTAACAGAAGTGACCTTCTTCAAGAGCCTAGCCCCCATCAAAGAATCCCTCCAGGCAGTAGTCGGAGACCTGCAAACACTAAAATCTTCACTGCACCAACTCACTATCAGAACAGGGGACAACGAGACGTGAATCTCCTCCCTTGATGACTGGAGAGCCTGTCTGGAGCCTGAGCTGGTAACCATGAGGCAGCATTTAAGAAAAATTGAAGACAAGCTCGAAGACCTGGAGGGTCATTCGAGAAGGTACAACCTGGTTATACTGGGTCTTCCAGAGGGCAAGGAGGGGGTGAATCCCATTCTCTTTTTGCAAAAGCTGTGCTCTAAAATTGCTGGCCCATCACTGAACGGCTCTACCTACATAATCGAGTGGGCCCATCACTTTTTCCGGCCCATCCCACCTCAGGGTTCTCCCCCATGACCCCTAATCTTTCATCTGCTTAATTATCTGGATAAACAAGTCATCCTGGACAAAGTTAGAGAAACAAGAGAAATCCAGTGTGAGAACAAGAAAATAAGAATTGCTCAAGATCTCCCCCTTCCCTAGTCATGAAGCTGATTGCAGCAGGCATCAAATACAGAATGTGCTACCCTGCTATCCTCCAAGTGAATCAGGAAGGCAACTAGACATCGTATGAATTCTCTGAGCGAGGTGACCACAGATCTTAAAATGATGTTTTCTGACCTATTCAAGTGACTGAATATCCAGGTACTTGGTTTTCAAGGAATTGAATAGACTGGAAGGGGAACTTTTCATTTTGTGGCTGATTGTTAAATCAAAGTTCTATAGCAAGACGCACTGTGCATGCTTGGGCCGCTCCATGGCGCAAACTGTTCAAAAGAGTTGTGAACTGTATAAAGCCAGGACTAAGTGGGGGAGGGGGGTGAAGTTTTAATTTGCTTCAAGTTGACAAGTTTAAATAGTTATGCATGGCTTGGAAGGATAAGCAGAGATCACCATCCAGGAATGCAGAAAGAACTGTTTTCAGTTGTCATCTCAGCAACCCTCATATGGGAAGAAGAATGATACTCCCTATGAAGACTGAGAAATGTTGATTCTGTTATAGTTAATGGTTCTATAATTCTAACAATGTAGCTATATCAAGACTTGAGGTTTTGAAGAGCAGTGGTATATGTTCTGATTAGGGGAGGGGGAGAGCTAGAGGTGCTGTGGGCTGCCTGGTGGTGAAAGGTATTCGCAATCGAACAACAGGAAGGAGATCAGTCGACTGGATGGAGGAGTTTTGGACATTTAGGTTAGAAAGTTTGCTGTAGTTCAAGGGGAAAAGTATTGATTTTGATGGCAGTTTGTTAATGGGATGAGGGAATTGGGGGGGGAATGGATCTTTGTTTTGTCTGGCCTTGGGGGTCCTATCAGCGTTCTTAATCACAATTAATCCACCAGAGATAATAGGTGCTCCAGTTAAGGCTGTTCCTGTAGTGAATCGGGCTAACTCTCTTCTACTTCACTTGTTTCCTGCTCCTGGCTATGAAATGGCTCATTAATGGCTGAGAGATATATATCTTGGAACGTGAAAGGGGCTAGGAGTAGGGTCAAGAGATACCAAATACTTAAACATCTTGAGTCCTTGAACAGTAGTATAACCTTCCTACAGGAGACACATCTGCTGGCGAAGGAAGGTATTTTATTTATAAGGCACCAAACAGGTCAGGTTTATGCAGCTGGAAATGCAACGGTACAAAGAGGGATGGCAATTCTTTTCACAAGGGGTAGATTATTCCAGATGCAACAGTTTCATACAGATCCCAGGGAAGGTTTATTTTCTTAAAAAGCCTGCTAAACCACGTAGAGATTGTATTGGCCTCCATTTATGGCCCCAACACTGATTCCCTGGAATTTTTCACTGCCTTATCATTGGCATTAGATTCTTTCCCAAAGTTGCCCACATTACTAGCGGGCCATTGGAACCTAGTTCATTCTCCAGAGATAGACAAGTCACTTCCCCTTAAGAAGAGGTCTCTCTCCCCGGCACAAATAGCCCTTAGGGAGTTCATGGCTAACCATGGCCTAAGTGATTTGTGGCATCTATTAAACCCCAACACCAGAGAATATACCTTTTATTCTCCCATTCATAAGTCTTTTTCATTCATAGACTATTTTTTGGTGAACAATGCAGTGTTAATAGGCTTAATAGGTAGTGGTATGGTCCCCAAGACCCTCTCAGATCATACCCTGATCTGGTTAGAGGGAACCCTCCTGCTGTCTACACCTAAGGAAAGCAGTTGGAAACTTAATATCCAGATGCTCCAAGACTGGATCATAGTACAATTCCCCAAAGACGTAATCAAACAATTTCTATCTCATAACCAAAATTCGATACAGCAAATAGATAAGATATGGAGTGCCCTAAAATGCATGATCGGGGGGAGTGCATTTGGTTGGCTACAATTCTGAAGAAAAAGAGAGAGACCCCCCTCTGCCACCCTCCTAGCCCAAATTCGTACTCTGGAGGGACAACTACCCTGTAACTCAAGTGAGGACACCTTAACCAAGCTTGCTTTGGTGCAGAACCAATACTCAGACACCCTAAGGGAACAGGCTCAGTACGCACTGTTCAAGACACAGGCCTCATACATCGAACAGGGGGAAAAAGCAAGTCACCTACTAGCCCTCAGGCTGAAGAAACAGGAAAAATCTAGGACTGTGATAGCCCTTAACTCACTTACAGTTAACTTGCTTCTTACCACCCAAAGGATATAGTCCATGAGTTTGAGGATTATTACAAGTCTCTATATTCCCACCCTCGATAATGCCCCCCCAGCCCTCGGATATTCGGAGCTACTTAAATTGCATCCAGCTCCCGACACTAATGGAGCCACAAAAAGATTTTCTTGTACACAAAATATCCCAACAGGAATTGCCAGAGGCTATTCACTCCCTCCCAGAAGATAAAGCTCCAGGCCCAGATGGCTTCCCCCCTTGGTTCAATAAAGTATTTGAGGAGCAGATATCCCCTTTGCTCCTTTGCATGTTCAACTTTCTCTGTAAGTCAGACATCTCTGACCTGAAGCTATTGGAAGCACTCATTATTGTACTGGCAAAGCCAAACAAACCCAAAAATAAGGTAAACAGCTTCCGTCCTATGCCCTTAATGAACTACGACATTAAGCTGTTTGCAAAGATCTTGGCCTGTAGGTTAGTGAAAGTGTGGGCCCCCTTGCTTAACACTAAGCAGGTGGGATTTGTTGTGGATCACTCTTCGGCTGATCACATAAGGAAGCTGTTCCACATCTTCTCCTCATCTAGGTTGGCACCATACCCAATGGCATCAGTGTCCCTGGATGCAGAGAAGGCGTTCAACAGAGTTAGCTGGGCTTTTTTGTTTGAGGTGTTGAATACATTTGGTTTTCCAAACAATTTTATTAGATGGATTAAAGTTCTCTACACGAATCCCATGCTCAAAATATACTGCAACAGGGTTTACTCAGGCTTGTTCCCTCTCCATTCGGGGACTCATCAAGTCTGCCCACTCTCCCCGATGCTTTTTAACCTCTACCTGGAACCTCTGCTTTATCACCTACAAACTTCTCCTCTCATAAAAGGTATCCAGATATTTGGACTAGACCTACGTTTGTCAGCATATGCAGATGATATCATGTTGCATAGAGCAAATTCGGAAACCACGATCCCTGCAGTATTAGATATCATTGACTCCTACAGAGCATTCTCCAACTACAAATTAAACAAAGTCCACAGTAATGCCCTTAAATCCACATACATGCCGGTCCTAGATTGAAGGCCTACAATTAGACTGGTCACCCCAACTTAGGTACTTGGGGCTCACACTTTCTCAAAATATGTCCCAGGTTAAAAAACGTAACCTGGATTCTCTTCTAGGGACTATAAGCCACAACCTTGAAAGATGGACCCCACTATATCTCTCACTACAAGGGAGAATAAGTATAGTCAAAAAGAACATCCTCGTCAGGGTGTTCTACCCCTTAAACATGCTTAATTTCCATCTTCCCCAATCCTGGTTCCGAAGGCTCCATAGCATAATTTCTCAATTCTTCTGGAACAAGAAACCTCTGAGACGGTCATATGTTTGTCTAGTAAGTAAGTAAGTAAAAATGTATTTTTAGACAGGAAAGAAACATGTCATTTGGGCTGTAAAGCCCAGTTTACAAGACAGTCCTGTACAGTATTCTCTAATGTTTCACATATAACAATACAATATATAGTAGACAAAATTTACATCATAACACATATTAAATAATAAAAACCAGAATGAGTTAGTGTTTAAGTAAAAAGAGTATAATACTAAGTACAAGTACAATTATGAACAAAGAAAATGTTTACTGCTTTAATAAAAGCTTGTGAGTTTGTTTCAACACGTATTCTAAAAGGAATCTTATTCCAGTATACTGCAGCTCTGGTAATAAGAGTTTGATCACCATATTTGTTTAAACATCTTCCTTGGTAAATTTTTTCCATATGTACAGATCTTGTTAGTTCTTTCCTTGGGTTAGGTACATCAGGAAGAAGTTTACATGTAATATTATGCTCAGGATGATGTGTTTTGTATTTAAAAATAAACTTTGTCCAAGTTCTAGAGAACTCAGTGTTAAGAGGTTGCCACCCCAGATTCTCCAACATAAAGCAATGGTGCATCCTGTAGTTACACTGCAGAACGTACCTTGCTGTGTTGTAATATAATTTATCAATCCTATCCAACAGATTTTTGTTTGCCACCCGATAAATCGATTCCCCATATTTCAAGGTGGGCAAGATAAGTTGTTCCGCTATTTTATTTCTATCTTGGATTTTTAAACCTCTTGTGGTTCTTTTTAAAGTTCCAAGTTTCCTAGTAGTTTTTGATATTAATGTTAAAATATGATCTTCAAAAGTCAAAAATGAATCAATGAGTATTCCGAGATAGCAATATCTAGGTACTAATTCAATTTCATTAAGAGAGTTTGTAAAGATCTGCAAGTGTGATATGCGTTTTTTATTTTTCGGAACAAAACACATTAATTTAGTTTTCCCAATATGTACAAGCAACTGTGACCTGGTGAGCCACTCCTCCACTCTACTAAAATTGGCCTGGAGCTTTGTCCGAAGGTCCAACTCATCTACCCCTGAGGCAATCAAAACTGCATCATCTGCGTATAGTCTTGTATCTGACTGATCCACTACAGAAGGTAGAACATTAACAAAGATCAAAAATAAGAGTGGTCCAAGGATGGATCCCTGAGGAACCCCTCTAGATACAATAGTATACTTAGACAAATGATACTGTATTGCAACCCTCTGGGTACGTTCATTTAAATAAGAATCAAACCAGTGTAAAGGGCCTTCGGCAAAGCCCATGGCCTGCAATCTCTCAACTAGGAGGGAGTGGCTCACCAGGTCAAAGGCTTTAGATAAATCAATAAAAATAGCAGACGTTTCCCTTCCTGAGTTCAAAGAGGTACAAATGAGGTAATTAAACTCCAGGAGGGCTGTTGTTGTAGAATAACCCCTCTGACAACCTGATTGATATGGTGTTAACAACTTATATTGCATTAGGTAGTCACATATTTGTCTGTTTATCAGCTTTTCTAAACATTTTGACAAAACTGGTAAAATGGATATTGGGTGATAATTTCCTGCCTCTGCCGGATCGCCACCCTTATAAATAGGCACAATTTTACTCCCCTTCCACATCTTTGGAAAATAACCTTGTTGAAGGCTCTGATTGAAAAAGTATATGACTGTTGAGACTAGATTATTAACTGCTAATTTTAAAAATCTTCCCTCCAAACAATCCAACCCAGGTGATTTATAAATATTTATTTTTAATAGTTCTTTCTTAACCTCTGAAATAGTTAGAACCTTAAATCTAAATGGTGGACATTTTGAGGCAAGAGAACTCTTATCGTGTATCAAACTTTTTAAGCCCATACTAGTAGAAGTCCCAATGCCTGGAAGGACAGAGAAAAATGTATTTAAAACGTCTGAAGTCATTTCAGGAGAATCTGTTAGAGTATTTCCAATTTTAAGAGTTGGGCCTTTTTGTTTACCACTACCCCCAGGATTAGTTAGCTGCTTAATAACAGCCCAATACTTTTTTGGGTCCAAATTCTGAGCCATTGTATTTCTGTAGTAATTTATTGTTACTCTTTTTGTTAATTTTCTACATGTATTTCTTTTAATTTTAAGCACTTCCCAATCTGTGTCCAATTTTGATTTTAATGCCTAGGAGCATCTAAGCAACAAGGAGGGCTTAGGCTTCCCAACTTCTTCCAATGCTACCTGGCAAGTCACATTGTCAGGTACCTGCATTGGATACCTCCTATCTCACCAACAAATTACCCCCCTCGTTATCCCAGTATGGCGGCTAATAGAGCACCAAGTTATTAAACAAAATAGTATTTCCCCTTAGCCTACTATACACCACTATCAAAGTTTGTTCACCCGTTCTCAAGAATGAATTGATCCAAATGTCTATTAAGGTACATGCCCAGCTCTGCAAAGCACTCACATTTGATCATAACAAGGACATCTCACAACCCCTATATTTGAACCCCAATTTCAGACTGGACAGGCAGTGTCTGAAACCATGGAAGGACTCCCCTCCATAGAGACTAAAGTCTCAGATTTGTTAGTTAGTGGCAAAATCAAAACTGCTTTGGAACTCCTTCCTGTCCTGAATCTCCCAGCGAGACAGGTGTTTTGAGGGTTTTGAATTAGGCACCTACTGATTACCAGATTAGGGTCAGAGCCTTGGGAGGTGAACCAATCTGACCTCATCATCTCACTCCATAACCTGGTTTAGTAGCCTCACGTAGCATCCCAGATAACATCAACCTTATACCCTGCCATCTGCCCAGAGACACAGAGAGGCCCTGCCTACTGGATTGAACAATTTCCCAACAGAGAGCTTCACTGGGATAAAATCTGGCAAGCGGTATAGTTCTATACATCCAATGACAAACTTTGAATCGTGCAGTTCTACATATTGCATATTATATAGTTTACCCCATCCAAACTGGCAGGAATGGGAAGACTACAAGACCCCAAATGCAACATGTGAGGCAAAGATGAAGGTACTTTGCCTCATGTGCTTTGGTATTGCCCCTTAATTAAACTACTGTGGAGTAAGATAAAAACTAAGTCAGATTCCCTGCTGGGGTTAGAAGCTCTTTTTACCCCAGAGATTTGTATCCTAGGGGCTTACTCACAAGTGTCATTCAAAGAGAGAAGGTGTAGTATGTCTCTCATTTCTCACTCAGTTAAAAAAATGGTCTTAAAACATTGAAAGGATTCCACAATAGTTTCTTGCTCTGAATGGCTGAATGAGCTGTTATTTACTGAGTAGAAAAGATGATAGCATCCCTCAGGCATACCCCAGCTAATGTTGACAAAAATGGGGCAAATTTTATACTCTATATTCCATCTCTGTATAGGATCTATTAACTCCCTAATAGGTAGACTCATGTGGCCTTACCCATACCGGGTACTGGATGGAGCCTAATTAGTCTCCTCAGCTCGACCTAGGCATAGGCCAACAAAGGTCCAACCAGAGACCAGAGACAACCTCTCTCGGTAGACCTGGTACCTACACTGTGATATCACAAGAAGATCCTGTGTAGGGGGAGGGAAGGGGTAGGTAGGATGGAGGGGTGGAGGGAAGGAATATTGTAGTAGTGTTAGTAGTAGTAGTAGGAGTAGATTAAGTGAGCCGATGTAACCCCACGGCTCAAATGCATAACATATGTGTCAATGTGTACTGCTATTTGCCTTGTAAACCCTACAGTTGGAATTTAAATCTAATAAAGTATATTGAATAAAAAAAAGATGAAGTTTTATGATGGCATACTTAGGTGTAAGGTGCTAAGAAGGCGGTACACCCATGTGTGCTTTACCCATAATAAGACAGGTTACTTCTATCTAAAATGTCCAGCTTTCTTTTAAATTGTTGTTTATTGTTATTGTTCACCACCCTGTGTGTGTAGAAAGCCTTCCTTTTATTTGTATTGATTTTTGGGGGTCCTTAATTGTAAAGGGTGGCCGCTTGTGCCTATATTATCATTTTTGAAATTCAATTCTAATTTGTTTAGAAGGTAATTGCCCTGCATTATATCACAGCACAGTAGTAGGTCACCTACAAGTCTTCTTGTCTTAAGTGACTTCAGGTTTAATTTCTGGAGTTGGTCATCATAAGATAGCCCATTAAAGTTATAAATCATTTTTGCTGCCTGTCTCTGTATTTTTTCTTTCTATCAGAATTTTACTTTTTTATTGGACCCCAAACAGGGTTTCCATAATCTAGTAATGGTCTGATATATGATCTGTACAGTGGCATTATTACCATCTCATCTCTACTTCTTTGTTTAGTTTAATTGTACAAAGTACTTTTTTGCCTTAGCAACTTGGGCTTTACTATGTGTGTTGTATGCTAGTTTATTTTTTTTGTTAAGTTTTCGATATTCGGAGCACCAAAAAGAAACAGAAAAAAAAATGTTTGGTTTCCTCTACTTAACATTGGGTATTATTTACTCTCACCTACAGCCTAGATGGTGTGAAATGTTTTTTCATTAAATTTTCTGGGTTGAAGGGGCTTTTGTCAAGGGTGTGCCTTAGGATGGTTTTGTGAAAAAATATCATAGGATTCCAGAGTCATATTTTTCAGTTAACCAATAAGTGTGAGTGGTAAAGAAAAAAAGAAGATTGTGTGTGCATATTTTCATACTTTACCTCTCATGCAGAAAAAATATCAATCATGACGGCAGCCATTTTTTTTCCTTTTAAACTCACAAACACTGAAAATACCTACAAATGCAATCTTAAAAAAAAAAAAAGCTGAACATAGCTAAGCGGGACCCATTTTGATAGATTCTGCTGTTCATTTCTTAAATAACCTGTTAGAAATACCTTTTCTGGCACCCCAACATCTAAGATGTCCAGTTTAGCGAGAGGAGTCGTTCACCCATGTTCTCTATATGTGAACAGTGATAATTTCTCGAGTTCTGAAGCCACAGCGGGAGGTCTGTTGTGTGCTGCAGTGTGAGCAGTGCACTGCTGATCTCCTGTTCTGTCACTCTCTCTCTGTCTATCTGTTTGTCTGTGTCTATCTCTCTCTCTCTCTCTGTCTATCTACCTACCTACCTACCTGCCTGTCTATCTACAGTACCATATTTCTTAAATGGACCAGTGTGCTTACCCCAGTACCGCTTCTTTCTCTGCCCTCCTCTCCAGGTCGCCTGCCCGCCCTTTTAATGTTTTTTTTTTTTATTCATATATTTTATAAGCAGACCAGGGTGCCCACTCCCAGTGCCACTTCAATTGACACCCTTTCCAGGTTGCCTGCCCCATTCCCATTTTGCAAGTGATGGCAGTAGGATGCCACTCCTGGTGCTGCTGAACTGTAGGCTGACACTAGAGTGCCCAATCTCCAGAGTCAAAATAGCCCCTGTAATAACTAAAACCATCCATCAAAGATTTTACTTTCTTTTAACTCAGTAAAAAAGAAACCAATCCCTTGCTGATCTGCACCCTCACACACACCCCACCCGACCTCCCACTCAGCACCCACCACCCCACACCACCCTCACATGCTCCACAAACCCTCACTAACCTGAACATGTCTCACAGCATAGATCAACTCTCAGATCAAAGACACATCATTCTGCTGCTGGAACCATCGACTGCAGTATGAGAAAATACAGCAAGTTCAGTAAAATTTATTTTAATGGGGTTTCAACTTTGATTAATAACATTGTCATTTTAACATATTTTGACCAAAAATGTTCAGCATGGCCTCTTTGAGACCCCACCTCATAACCAATGACATTAGAATGATGCAAACCTGGCTTGAAATGTGATTTCATGGTCACGTTGCAAAATCACCTTTCTGGTGGGATTTGAAATTTGTGCTGCTCTTGTTCAAGAGGTGGGGTAATAAGAAGGCCATGTTGAACATTTGGGGTCAACATATTCAAAAATGACAACGTTTTGAGTGTATGTTAAGATTTTTCTATGCAAGCTCATAACTTCGGTAATTTAAATATTTAAATATTTTGACTCCAAATTTTCAACATACTGTAGCCATTTTTTCACATCACCTCATGAATGTGACAGCTGTTATTTTTCAGATCCTGACTAAAATGTTTTTTCACACCTGTGGTGCAGTATAATGATATGGTAGTGTGTAATGACATTTCATCAGGGATTCGAAGCTTTTCAACTACCGGGTTCATGAGGTGGGGTAATAAGAAGGTGATGCTGAAAATTTAGTGTACAAATACAGTAAAATGGTCAGGTTATGAGTGACTGTTGCAGTATTTCAATGATCACTCTTACTTCATTAATTGTCAACATTTTGAGTCCAAACTTTCAGCATAGCAATTTCTCCACACCAACTCATAAACATGACAGGTGTCATTTTTTAAATCCTGGACAGACATGTTTTCGCACTTCTGGTGCAAAATGATGTTTCGGCCAATATACATGTCATGTTTATAAGGGCAGTCATTAAGTAACTATCTTGAAAATGTGGGAGCAAAATAAAACTGTCAAGAAACTTTGAGTGTAGTGACAGTCTTGACCTCAGCGGGTGTGCTATGTGAGCCCATGCAGTTCAGCTGAGTTTGCGTGTGAGCTCAGTGGCCCAGCTGGATGGGGTGAGGGTGGGGGGATGGTGCTGTTATGACACTCACACTCCCAGCCAGGGAATGAAAGCTGTAGGGTTGTCCACATGGACATGAGTACCATATATTGAAGACAACTGCCCTCTTCACATAGGGCCCTGCACCTTTGTACTCATGAGTGACACAGGGCCCGGGGCATTGATTAACTGATTAACTCTTTGTTCTGTGCACCTGAATCTGCAGCCACATGGAAGCTCAGGGACCCGAAGGTCCTGCACTTCTGTAGCCCACCAGACAGCCCCATTAATTCTCAACATCTGCTGTTGCACTTCAGTAGATTGATGGAGTCTTTCCATGGCTCCGGACCGTAAGTGTCTGCACATGTGCATCTGTTCACGCAGGTCCCAAAGGGGTCTGCATGAATGAGGATGCAATTCCACTATCTCAAAAAGAAAGGAAATTCTTTGCAAAAACTTTATAGCATATGGTTACCCTTTGTTATGTATAAAAATCAGCCTGCTCAAAATCCTTGTTAAGCACATTCTAAACTATTATGCACATTCTAAAGTGTTGTTATGCACATTCCAAACAGTTGTTATGCACAGTTCAAAGGTCATACAATTTTACATTTCTCATTTATTCTACACCTAACTATTTAGTAACTACCTAGTGCAGAAAGTCATATCTTTTACCTTTCAAAAGTCTGACAATTTGATTTTTATACGTGAGTAGAACAAAGAAATGGCAAGATATTTTGTTTTCACTTCAGTGGGGGTCTGTCACTCTAGTGTAAAAAACCATATACTATAAAAAATAAAATATGGGCAACCACACACAACTCGGCATGTGTTTCCATCTCAGGGTTGAAATGACAGCATGGATCTCTCGAGCTTCACTCTCTAGATTCATATGCTGTCATCTTAATCCCCTCAATGGAAACACAGCCTTGTTGTGTGTGGTTGCCTATACATTATTCTCTATGTTAATTCACTAGTAAGAGTTCAACTTAATGCTGCAAAAGTAGGGAAATGTGGCATTAGGGATTCCAACCCTAACTCCCCACCCCCACCCCAAGCAACAAAAGGAAAAAAAATAAGGTTTTGGGTCTCCAGACTCTTTGCAAATCAATGGTGGGATCTTTCTTGGAGTTGCCAGCCCTACTTTCCACCCCATTCCCTGAATGAACAATGTCAGATGTGATCTCCTTTCTTCACACAGGGACCACAGGGACCTGCATGAAGAAAGTTAGAACAGGTCTTGTGTCTTCTGGCCTTAGTCACTCCAGTGTGCAAAGGTGGACCCCCGAGAGATGGTAGAAAATTACAGGCCCATTTCTATCCTTCCTACACTAAACAAGATACTAGAAAGGCTAATTTATAATCAACAACAAGACTACTTAGAGATATACAACATTTTGACACCTGAACAGCACAGTTTCTGAAAATAACATGGGACCAGCACTGCCCTTGTTAGCTTGACCAATTACATCTTAAATTCCATAGATCAGGATCTTCTAGTAGGTGAGGTCTTTATAGACCTCACCAAAGCCTTTGATTTGGTAAATCACCAGCTGCTAATCAGAAAGCTTGAATCCCTGGGATTAGACGACGGGTAGATCTCAAATTGTAAAATGACATGGTGCACTCTCTGATCAGTGGCACATTCTAGATGGAGTCCCACACAGCTCCATCCAAGGACCTTTATTATTTTTGTTATTCATAAATGACCTCCCCCTGCACACTGGATGAGCTAAAGACACTCTATATGCAGATGATGTGGTACTTTACAGAACTGTTTTAAATTCAACCCAGTTGAGTGAGCTATTAGGTAAAGACCTATTTTTGCTTGAAAACTGGCTCCATGCCAGCAAACACCTTCTTAATGGGAACAAAAACAAAAAGGCAATGCTGTTTGGGCCAGGGAGCCTTGGTACTGACCGCACCACAAAACTTATTCTCAGCCTCTCTGACATGATGGGGTAGAGGTGGTCAACTGCATCAATTATTTAGGGGTCCACCTTGACCAAGATGGCACATATAAGACTCATATCAGGCACCTAACCAAAACTATTAATCAAAAGGTGGGTCTCCTTTACCATCTGAGCCAATTCCTTACCACTGAATCCCACATTAGAATTGCCATGGGAACCTTCCTTCCTACCGTACTTCATGGGGCTCCAGTATTACACTCTATCAGGAGTACACAGCTACAGATGTTGTGGACCCTCTATTATAGAATAGGTAGGTTTGCCCACTTAGCCCAGCCTCATGACCACCACTGTACAGTATTGAGGACCCTCGGTTGGCCATTACTCAAAGGGAGGCTACCTACCCCTCCTTATGCTTAACCTACAAACTAATGCAGAACAGCACCCCCACCCAGTCTAAAAAGCCTGCTGCAGCTCAAACAGTGCAACAGAATGTTAAGGTCCTCAGAACACTGACTTCTGCAGGTACCCAGAGTCAGAACATCATGTGGAGCATGGTTCTTCTCTTCTTCTATCCCTTCCCTATAGAACAAGCTCCCATGCAGTATCCAGTCCTCTACCTCACTAAGAAGCTTCAAAAAAGAGCTCAAATCCCATCTGCTGAACTCCAGCCACTGTTCCTATTGTAAATGATAGGGTTTTTTGTCTCTCAGGCACAAACTTGGTACTGTAGATCTTGAATCGTAATGAAGTCCTGCATCTGTACCTTCCCATGATGTGCAGGACTGGACTTTCAATGCTCTTCTCCCCTTCCCCTTCCTTTTATTTTAATTCCTTGATACCCCCAATATATTCCTATTGAAGTGCCTGCACCATATACTCCTAATGTATTTTCTGTAATCTATTCTCTGTACTGCTGAGATTGTGCTATGTGATATTGTTGACTAATAAGTGATGTATTCCTCTGTATGATTTGTCTATAGTTGCTTTCAACATATATAATGGGGTTCTTATGTAGTTATCTTATATAATGTATAATGCAATGCTTCATGTTCCCCATAATTAACTCCAGATCACCCCTGAAAAAGGGACCTCTGGTTTCAGTGGGCCTACCCAGTTACCAAAATTCAATAAGTTTTTTTGTATTTATTTCAGTCTAGGATTATAAATACCTTTGAGCCAAGGCTCATTTACAAAGGTTCCATTTCAAGTGAGGTATAATATGAGGCAGGACACTATGACAAGCTAACAGGTTACAGTAGTTTACATTATGACAGGATAACAGGCTACAGTAGAATATAATCACAAGAGTACTTATGGGTCGGGGTACAAAGTTGTTGACAAAAGACTGGGTACACAATATAAACAAGAATCTGGTGATACACACAAAATAAATAAACATGTGGTGAGACATAGTTCTCTACCTTTGAAGAGTATATCATTATGAGGCACTGGCTTGCAGCTGTACCTTGTGCTTCAGACAGGAGGGAATGGCTGGGGGGAAGGGTGAACATCAGGGTTGACAACCCTAAGGAAGACCTCATCACTGATTTCCCAAAACTCCAGAGACCCAAAACCCTAATGTTTATTCCTTTTGATGACTGGGGGATTGTGTGTCAGGAGTTAGGGAACCCTAATGCCACGTTTCCCTACTTCTGTGACGTTAAGTCGAAAAATAACTGATGCATTTATGAAGATTTGCAAAGAATATATTAAATGAGCAGAAAGAATTTCATTCACTGTCATAGGAAATACCTCTATATGCATCTAGATCTATGTAGAAATATCTCTGTCAGCCTAATATTGTGGCAGATGTGCTCTTCATTAGCAGTAACACTCCAGCATTGGGTAAGTCAGCAGTGTACTGGGATAGGTTACTTAATGTGTAGGTGCCTGAAAACACAAACTAGCTTGTCAGTTGTAATTATGCATTTAAATCTCTGTCACTAACAAAGGAACCCACCAGAATTCAACCCTGCAAGCTTTGTATGCCAAATGTATGAAAATCTAGACTTTCTACTGTAAGAAAAAAGGTTTATACAACAGGTTTGAAAATAAATTTGCCAATACAAATATGATCTTTTTGGCAACTTGAGCAAAATAATAGAAGTTCACTGCAGAGCATGCTTAGACATTTATCTATTTCATTTTGGCCACACTGAGCATTCTCATATATTAATTCTGAAATGTGAGATTCTATTTGTTTTATTATTTTCTTTTAACAAAGCTTTTTGACCTCTCGAGCTACCACTTGCTCCTTACAGTACTTTGCACAGTTTGCATTTTGTACACTTGCTTGCTCCTTTTGTAACTTTTTACCATTTCCATCACAAAATCCCTTAAACACACTGATCTGTATTTTCAAAGAGCTATGTATGACATAACTACAAACTGTATTGATACTATGATGCAAAAAGCATCTGCTGCATCTGTGCTTGCTTCACAAAACTGCTGAATTAGCATCGGAAAAACTACTTACACCACATTTGCATCTGAAAAATTACACATCAATTTTCAATACTTTTGTCAACTATTTGCATCAGAATTATAATGTAAATGCTACACCAGTAAAAAGGTGGTCTAATGGAGTTTGCCCTTTAAGGGGCAGACCAGGTTGTCCTGGTGCACCCCTTCCCTCTGTCATGGAATGGTTGTGCTCAGGAGGGGAGGGGGGAAGGAAGGTGAGGGGCTAAGGACCAGAACAAAGGACAGGTAACAGGAAATGGAGGGGCGAAGGGAGGTACATAAGGACAGCACAAGGGGGCCTCAGCAACTTTTTGCTGGAGTTTTTTGATTTACGGAAGCTGCAGCACGTCAGATTGGCAGGACTATTGGAGGTTTGTGAACCAGGAAAACAGGTAAAATTTGAAGGAAGAGAATAATGAGTTGGATGTGTTTAAAAAAAAATAAGTTTTTTCATACAGTGCTGGAAAGAGAATAAGAAGTTTTACAATGGTTGCTAGTTGTTTAAAAAAAAGATAACTGATTTATCTGCATACGTGTTTTTTTATGTTTGAGTTGCATGACTTGGCAAGAGATCATTTAGGATGCAGGGCCAGGAGCAGAGCGAGTGGTGGAGCAAGCGGTGCCTGAGCTTGTCTGGGCAGGCTAGGCAAGGGATGGTTTAAAAATATATATATATATATATATATATATAAATAATAAGGAACTGGAAGTAGCTCTCCTGGGGAGAGCAAGTTTTGGTTTGAAAAGAAAATGAATGAGCATTGTTGGTTGTGGAACATTTTTGAGAGTGGGGGCAGGTAGCGATCCGGGTTAGCAGATGTTGCCAGAGGGAATCAAAAAAAACCAAAACGAAAATGAGCATTTTGCAGCACATGGTAGGGACAGTGTCGGTAAGCTTGTGGAGTGCAGTGTTAGAGAATTGAGTGTTTTGTGGAGCAGTGTCGAGAAGTAATCGGGGGAGATCAGTTTGTCAAACAGAGGAACGAGCGTTCTGGGTCCAGCACATGGCTGGCGGTATCAGGAGGGGCCTTCAGCGGTAGCAAGCAGGGAGCAGCAAGCACTGAGTGGAGAAGGGTTAATACCATGAGAACGAGCATGGTGGTGCAGTGCAAGGCTGATTTAAGGGACTACGAGGGTAGGTTGGCTGGTGAGGGCCTTGAGGGAAGGGCGAGGGCTGAGACTGGAGGACAGGGCATTTAAATGCTGGAATGGTGTGGGGGATAGCACACCAAATGAGGGGGCAGCATGGCTTGGGGTCTGTGACTGGCGTGGGCCTTGCATGGGACAGGGATTGGAGGTCTAGAAGCCATTGGGGAGATGGGAGCAGAAGCACAGGCCTGGAAGGCCTGGGGATAGCAAGTGGCAGGGTTTTTGATGGTGGGGGCCTCGCGAGAGACGTGGGGGAAAACGCCCAAAAGGGAAGAGACCTCCAATGGGCCAGAAGCAAGGGGAACAGGCCAGCGCCTGGCTGGAGGGAGCTGGGGCTGGCTCTGGGATAATGGGACATGGGGGGACTAACAAATGCAGTTACAAACCATGGGGAAGGGGAAGAGGCCAGGATGAGAAGATGCGGGGAATCAAAATACAGGGTTTTTCTTGTGTGGGGGGTGTACGCGCCACATGGCGCGAAGAAGCACGCCATGGGTAGGTCATGAAGAACACACTCCATGGGGATTAGTGAGTGAGGTCTCAGTAGACATGAGACTTTGAGGAGTGTTTCTAAAAAGAGGCCAACAGGAGAGGCCCATATAAAAAAAAAAAAAGAGGTTTTGCCAAAGCGACCGTGAGGTGACGTGGGCAACAGCAAGTATGGCAATTGGTAAATTGGTAACATGGGGCCTCAGCGAGGGAGGGGCAACAGAAGGTAAAAGAAAAAAAGGGGTGTAGGCCACGAGGAAGCGCTTGGTGGGGCATAGAGGCGGGGAGTTTACAGACACAAGGGCGAGCGTTGAAGGGTTTTCAAAAAAAAAAAAGGGTGAAGGGCCAACAGAGGGTGGCCTAATACAGTGAGGCTGCCACCAGCGTGACAACCCAAAAAGGAAGACAGGCAAGAAGAAAGAAAAGCCAAATGGGCACAAGGGTGCAAAAAAAATAAAATAATATATATATACTATATATATATATATATATATATATAGTAATGCAGACATGGAATGACTCTTGTTTCTCTTCCTATAGTTGTCTTCACAGGGGAAAAAAACGAAGGAAATGGCACCAAAGAAAAACAAGCCATCAAAAGAAGACGCCTACAGGGCCATAATCGAGTTGGCGGAGAAGGCCAACTGAATGTGGGAGCTGGTGGAGGGGGAGGAACCAGGGAGACCCGGGGAGAAAAGGAAAGTGGGCATGGAGAAAGGGGGCAGAGGGAAACGGCCAGCCGAAGGGTCATGTAGCCCCACCAGGGTACCACCACTTGCGGTGAAACTCCCAAGGGCAGCAGATCCAGTACCTCTGCAGCCCATAGATGCGGGAACGCTAGTACCTCCCCCGATCAAGGCGGGATCTTCCCTGGGGAACCCAGGCCAGACCCCCAGAATGTGTTTTTCCCTCTGCAAACCATAGGAGCTCACCCTCCTCCTCAGCCAAAAGGAGAGAAAATGGGGCAAGAGGAAGAGACCAAGCTGCACAGCCCGGACAAGGTTACAGGTAATGCACCTAGCGCAGTGGTTGATAGTATAAAAGAATACATAGGGCAAATTGTAGTGGCGCTGGGGACAGGAGGTTTAGGGCAGATGGAATTGGCCCTGGCGGAGATTAGGGGGGAAAAAAGAAGGGCCAAAAAGTAATGAAGAGAGTGTGCAGAAAAAGAAGGAAAAGGTACAAGGGAGATAGAGGCACCCGGGATGAGGACAGGAGAGCATGTCCCACTGGCCACGAAAGAAAAAATATGGAAAGGGGAGTATGTAGATATATTCACCTTGGTGAGCCAGGAAGCAGCAGCAAAGTACAAAGAAACCGAGCACACAGGTAAGAGCGTAATGGCAGCGGCAATAGTGCTTTTGGGGAAAAAGGAGGAGGACAAGTTCACAAAGGGAAAGACCTGGGACGGATGGTTTGTAGGCTTTGCCGCTTTCTCAGCCATTGTCTTAGAGAAAAAGCCAGAGCTGGGTATCCCGCTCATCACGTACTCCTTGATAATTAGGAGGGAAAAGGCAAAAGGGGTGGGGGTGCTATATTATGACAAATTCTTTTTCTCATAGAATGGCAACATCTGGGGACGTGAGATGGGACAATGCAAGCAGTTAGATTTGTGGATGGACCACGTTACTGATCAGTCCATGCCCGAAGGGAATGGGGAAGAAAGTGCCATAATTTCAGAGATGCTGTTGGGCCACAACAGGTTTTTGCTCATGGCTCCAATGTCGCTTTCACCACACTTGCTCAAAATGTGGTGGAGGACACCCAGGAGCAGATGCAGGACGGCATGGACCCAGAGGGCACAGGGACACGGGGACAAGGGTCAGGTCAACATTATTTTCGGGAAGGACAGGGATTTAAAGGGCAGACATGGAATAAGGGGGAGGGTAGAGGCACACAAGCAGGGGGTCAGAACCACTGATCAAAGAACCTTGCACAAGACGGGAGGGGGGGCCAGGGAGCAGAAAAGGGGGGATAGACAAGGAGCGATTCAGGATAGCCAGAACCCCCATCAACATAGAGGCATGGGCAACTGGTTTGGACAGATATCCAGACAGAGCAGTATGGGGGATGATTATACAGGGTTTTAAGACGGGGTTTTCACTCCAGTGTGATGGGCCCAGGCAAGCAAGAGAAGCGGGCAACTTGGGATCCGTTAATGGAAAGGAAGAAATGTTGAGACAGAAGATAGAGAAAGAGAGGGCAGCAGGGAGGATAGAGGGACCATTCGACACCCCTCCTCTGCGAGACATGCAGATCTCGCCTTTGGGCTTGGTACCCAAGAAACAAGAAGGAGAGTACAAGGTGATTCACCACCTGTCTTATTCAGACGGGGTTTCGGTGAATGACTTCATCGGGGAGGAACATGGTAGGGTGACATATGCGACACTGGAGGATGTAGTGCGGATAATCTGGGTTACTGAGGATGCATGGATGGCAAAGACGGATATTGAGTCCGCCTTTAGACTACTACCAGTTAGGAGAGAAGACTGGGTTCTATTGGGCTTTAAAATTGGGGAGCAGTATTATTTTGACAAAGCCATGCCAATGGGATGTTCCATAGCGTGCACGACATTCAAAGCTTTCAGCACGTGATTGCAATGGATATTCCAAGAAAGGACGGATTATAGAATGGTCATTCACTATCTAGATGACTTCCTTTTCATTGGGAGAGGGAAAAGGGAGACGCAGATTATGCTGGGTAAGTTTCAGGAATTATGTAGGGAGCTAGGGGTGCCACTGGCACTGGAAAAAACAGAAGGGCCCAGCAGGGTGATGGAATTTCTGGGGATTGAGATAGATGTACCGAAAGAGATATTCAGGCTGCCAGACAATAAAGTAAAGAAACTGAAGGAATTGATTCAATTACACACCAGCAGGAGAAGGGTACAGCTGAAACAAGTCCAGCAAGTACTGGGGCACCTGAACTTTGCTTGCAGGGCCATTGGACTGGGGAGAGCATTCACACAGAGGTTAGCTAGGGCTACATCAGTGGTTACCAGACCACATCACTGGGTGGACCTGACAAAAGGTGTCAGAGAAGATTTTGGGATATGGGAGGAATTCCTGAAGGGATATAATGGCTGTTCGTTCTGGCAAGAAGGGTGGGTGTACAACACAGACCTTGATCTCTACACAGACAGAGCCGGGGGGCTGGCATGGGTGGTTACCTGAGGGGGCAGGTGGTTCACAGAACCATGGCCTGGTAGTTGGGTAAAGGATGGGACAATAAGAGATATAACCTTGCTGGAAATCATGCCCATATGGGCACGCACCCTGGTATAGGGGGAGGAACTACAGGATCAGAAAGTGACATTCTGGTGTGATAACAGATCAGTGGTAGAGGTACTAAACAATAGGGGAGCCAGGTCAGAGATGGTCATGAAAGTATTACGACGTTTAGTTTTAAGGGCTTTGCAGTTGAACATGACATTCAGAGCAAAACATATAGAAGGGGTACACAATACCCTGGCTGACAGCCTTTCCCGTCTGCAGCTGGACTGTTTCCGGAGGCTGGCACCAGCAGCGGAGGAACAAAAAACACCTATACCAATGACATCTGGGACATTGGCAAGAAGGAGCAGAACTGTTGTTTCGCAGCTCATGGGCACCTCGGACTCTGAGGGCTTACGATGGGGCCTGGCGGGTGTTTCAGACATTCAGGGCTGAGCACCAGATGGAGGTAAGTGGGCCACTCACAGAGGAACAGTTGGGAATGTTCACCATGGAGCAGTGGTAGAAAGGGACCGCCCACGCCACAATGGGGGTTTATCTGGCAGGGATTAATGTTATCTGCAGCCTAAAAGGGTGGAAGGACCTGACAAAATCACTGCTTATCAGGAGAATGATGCAGGGATGGGGCAGGTTGAAACGTGGGCCAGGAGATAATAGAAGGCCAATAGGGGAGCAGTGGCTAATAAGGCTAAAAGAGGTGCTCCTGGTAATATGCAGATCAAAGGTGGAGGCCCAGCTATTTCACACAATTCATGTGATAATGTTTGCAGGGGCTATGAGAGTGAGTGAGGTGGTAGGCCATGGGAAAGAGGACAAGGTAGGAGGTTTGGAATGGTACGATGTAAATTGGGGGGTGAAAGAGATATGGATCAATCTCAGGAGGTCAAAAATGGACCAAAAAGGGCAAGGTTGCATGGTAACACTGAAAGGACAATCAGAGGTTGCAATATGCCCAGTGCAGACTCTGTGGGCTTTCGCCGCAGAGCAGGTGACCAGGATGGGAAAGCTATTTGTACATGGTGACGGGAAAAGGGTCACCAGCTATCAAGTCACAGCAGTGCTGAAAAAGGGCATGCAATTTATGGGGGAGGACCCAGCTAATTAGTCATCCCATTCCCTATGGATTGGAGCTGCCTCACAGTGGGCAGCAATGGGGGAACCCATAAAGGACATTTTGGAAAAAAGGCGCTGGCTGTTAGCCAGTTATAAGAGATACATCAGATCACTGCAGTAAAAAAAAAAAGAAAAAGGAAAAGTGTGGTATAGAAGATAGTACTCCTAGGGGGAATCACAGTAGGGAGAAGTTGGAGGGATAAAAGAAAGGAAAGAGCCGGGGGGGATAATACGGTGATGGCACTAACAGTATGTGTAAATTAATTAATTTTCCTTGCACCCCATAGGTAGAAGGAGGATCACGGAAGTCTGGATCTGCGGCCATTCCTATATTTATTGGGCTGGAAAGAGAGTAGAGAAGAAAGCTGGGGGAAAGCAGCTCTACCAGGATGTAAGACTGTGTAGGTTGGTATGGCATGGCATACGTGGGATGAGATGGGCACAGCTTCTTCCAGCATTGAAGGAACTCAAGGGACGTTGGCCCGGTCCAGACCTAATCATTATACATCTAGGGGGCAACGACCTGGTGGGCAGACCATGGGTACACACATACTTACAGATAAAAAGGGACCTAGTGGCAATACGACAGTGGTAGCCTCAAGTGTGCCTTGCCTGGTCAGATATGATACCGAGAAGGGTATGGAGACAGGAGCACAGTCACAGGGCAGTGGAAAGGGCCAGGAGAAAGGTGACTAGAAGGGTGGGGACATTGATAAGGCAGATGGGAGGACAGGTGATACTGTGGGGGGTAGAAGAATGGGTGGAGGACTTCTACAGGTCAGACAGTGTGCACCTGTCGGATCTAGCCATAGACATGTTCAATACAGAAACAATGGGTTTCATAGAGGCATGGAGAAAACAGGCAAAAACTGGTATATAAAAAAAAAAGGAAAGAAAGGATCATCCCTGAGGTAAAGGAGAGTGATACCCTAAGTATGGGGGGAAGCCAGCCATTCAACGCAAGCTGGAGACTGGCTAGTGGGGAAAAAAGGGGGAGGGGGGAAGAAAAAAGGAATAACACAAGAAGAGGAAGAAGAGGAAGAAGAAAGCGGTCTCGGTTTTCACCGTTACCTAGCGGAAAAGGAGAAACAGAAGGCACCCAGGTTTTCACCTGGGGGAGGGATAATCAGAGATTGATATGTGGATGGAAATAAATGAAATTTCTGGAAATATGATAAAGAAATAGAAATGGAATATTGGATTATGAATATAAATAAATTAATTGCCAATCTGAGCACAACAACAAACAATGGTCTCTGTCTTTTGTGAGGGAAAAGGGGGGAATCCGGGACAAGTCATGTGGCATTTATAAAAACAGCAAAGGATTTCCCCCAAGCTGAAGGGATTACAGTGATAGGAGATATGAGAAACACACAGATAGAGAAATAGGTATTTGCATCACGAGTTACTACAGATAGACAAACTCCTATGGCACTTTGGACAACATGCACCTGTGTCACAAATTTGGCTCATTTATACTGTTGCAACTGTGACACAATTATGAAGCAAGTTCCTACCTGCTCCTCGTCATATCCTTCATGGTGCAAGTATGAAAATATGATGCAAGCACAGTCTGTTGCACAACTTATTGATGCAGTTTTACACATTTTGACACAGCTGCACCATTTTGGGGCACTTTTGTAAATCCCACTCCTTCTGTATAAACTGTACATGACAAGACCTGTCTTAAGATATGATTTGTATCTTCGTTTGAGTGTATTGGTCTGTAGCTATCTCACATGTCGCTCTGTCACTTGTGAGGTATCAGCAGACCAATACCCTCTCTTGAAGATAAAAATAATATCTTAAGATAGGCCATGACATGTCCCCTATATAGATGTTTTACCTCCTGTCTATCCCTAAAATGATGACATATGAAAATGTATTAGAAAGTTCACAGTTCCCCCCCAAAACAAATAGCTCTAATGATAGAAAAAAAAACTCTTCTATGTCAGATGAATTTGCTAACTGCTGTGTCAGTCTGTGCTTTCTAGCTCAGCTTTAGAACAAACAGAACTGGAAAAAAAAAACACCTGTTAATATCTTGTGAAATGGCCAGTTGGATCTCGCTAACACAAAGTATTTGCTATTTCAGTAGGAAGTGTCAGCCCTCTAATGGCTCACCAATTTGCTGCAGACATCCCGGTCTTTTTGTAATAAGACATTGTAGATGTATGACAGCACCCGTTAGTTCACTTTCCCTTGGAAAATAGAATGAAAAACAGTATGCAGCTGTACTTTACCCAAGGAAGAAATAACATGGAAAGCAATAGTGCAAGTACAACCTCATTAAATGGACAACATGCCTAAGTGGGACACAAGGCTATTAAACAAACTAGATTGGTCCATGGTAATAAGAGACAGCTTTCATCTGTTGCATATTATGGGGCTTTTGACCAATAATAGGCATCCTGTGCTGCAGAACACTTCCAATTCTGAATTAGTATATCACTGTCAGTAGCTGCACAGCATCAAAAAAAAAGCAGCACTTATCTCGTATGCTTCTGTGCTTGATAGCTTGCTGATTGCTTTTACAAAGTAATAAATTGATGACCTGATTTACTGCTAACATTAGCTTATGTTCAGTTGAGGAAAGCTCTGTACTAGAACCTCATGCATAGCTTCCTGTTTATGAATGTGGCATACCAACTTTGTATGGGTTGGGGAGAGTAGTGTGATATTTCAGGCATTATATAAAAATATGCATACAGTTTAAATGCATTGGTACATACATTTCTTGTGATGGCAACCAACAAACACTTTTAGTTTTTTTATCAAATTTAATATCTTCTGTTGGGTGGGATGGAGGTTCGATTGCAGCTAAGTAACAAAATACTGTATATGTGTTGAGAACTGCATATTCCTATGGTTAGCTTATCAATAGCAACAAAGTCCCATATTATGATTGTTAATGAGTGGGAATCTAATTTTCAGTATAGTTAATGATAACAAAAACTGATTATGTATTATATAGCAATGCTTCAGCTTGCTTTCTGAGATGGATGTATCAATGATATGACTGTAGACAATGACAAGCTTTACTAATGAACAGAACAAGCTGGGATGTGATGCATAAGATGCCTTTTTCTCAGCACTGAATTATATCTCATATCCTGTGTACTATAGGACTCATAGGACATTTCAAGTCAAGAGACATAAGCCAAGCAGACTTGCCTATTAAATTTAGCTAAAGCCTATCAATGGTCTCGTTGAAAGCAAGATAACATAGTCCAGGAAAGGTGCAAACAGAAGATCAATAATAACCTAAAAGCAGAAGGAGGTAGTTTAAAAACATTTCTGCACTAATTTCACAACTGTGTTTTGCACCTACAGTATTTGTGTTTCAGTTAGGTGGTTGGTGCTCCAACCAGCTTGATAAACAAAAGAGGCCTCTGGCTTCCATTAAATGAGATAGTCCATGTATTGCACTTACACATACTTTTAAGGGCTGTGGGCGCAGCCTACAGCCATTTTGGGATTGTTCAGTAGCTCTAAAAATGGCCGATTGTGGAACCTTCCTTTGGACTTTTGGAAGTATCCTTCTGAAAGTCCAGCGGAGCTTGAAACCCTCTGCCATGATCAGCCACTACGGAATAACAGCTGTACTATTTCGGCTTTTACTTCCTCATTCTGTGGCATGAATTGTGCATGCATGACCCGGGCACATGCACAGTTCTGCTGGCACTGTCATGTTGTGAATGGCAAAATGGCATTCACCGCAACTGTGCATGCACGAGTACCACATATCTGCAGTTGCGTCACCACTGCCAGCAGCAGTAACAAAGAAAACATGCCAACATCGGCTCCCCAATCCCTATGTCAGCATTATGTAGCCCCCCTTCTCGAGTGGCACACTGGGAGCCAACCCCAGTGTGCCCAAATGTATTTTTCCCCCTGCTGACACCAGTGTCCTGAATCCCCGTGTCAGCATTATGTAACCCCCAACATACACTATGTGGCACACTGGGAGCCAACTCCAGTGTGCCCAAATTTATTTTTTCTCCTGATAACATTGGGGTGCCCAATCCTCATGTTGGCATCATGTACCCCCACCCACCCACTCATGTGGCACATTGGGAGCCCACCCCAGTGTGCCTAAATGTCTGCTCTTTTTTGGTTACCTGTAAATAAAGAAAACAGTCCCCTGTCTGTAACAAAGAAAATGGTAGATCATCATCGCTCCCGTCCCTCTCCCCCATCCCCACCCTCACACTGAGCAACCATTTCCCCGTACCCCCTCTTTACCCCAAACTTACCTCTGGAGGTCAGTGCTGTGATCTTCTCTGGACCGGGACACGTCTGTACTCTTCAAAACTGAACCGCAAACTGAAGTAACAAAGGTAAGCATGCTATAATGCCATTCAATGGGGTTTTCAATTTATGTTGATAAATAAGCCATTTTTTGAATTTTGGTCCCACATTTTCAACATAGGGTTCTTGGGACCCCACCTCATGAAAACTTTAACTGTTATTTTGTTACTCCATCCTGAAAGGTGATTTTGCGGTCTTTGCGTGGAATCACCTTTCAGGGCCAATTCACGAAATGACAGTGGCACTGTTCATGAGGTGGGGTCACGAAAAGCCCATGTTTGCAAATTTGGTAAAATAATTCCTAAAAATGACTGTGTTACAAGTGTGCATTGCGCAGTTTCTACACACGCTTCTAACTTTGCCAATTTTTAATATTTTCCCTCCACATTTCCAACATTGACATTTTTGCACACCTCCTTTTTAACAGTACAGCTGTCATTTATCACATCCTACCCAAAATGTGTTTTCACAACTGTGGCACAGAATGGTGTGGTCGCTCTGCAAAATCCCCTTTCACCACAATTGAACAAAATGACACGGGCAATCTTCATGAGGAGGGGTCCCAAAAAGGCCATGTTGAAAATTTGGTGCAACACTTCCAAAAAATGGCCAGGTTTCACCCAGGCATTCAATAATATCTACGAACACTTGTGACTTTGCTCACTTGGCAGCTCGTCACAGCCCTATCGGCTCTGGCCAGAGTTTGTTTTTGTAGAGAGAGGCACAATGCCACACTTACTAGCATTTACACTTTCATATCTTCAACAGGCTAAATATGCTCCTTTGTACTGTAAAATGGAGGCTGACTGCATGTTAAATGCTTTGATGCTAAAATTCATGGAGCTAGATCAGCATACTGTAACACTGAAGTTCACAATGAATTCAAGGCTAAGGGGCTGATTTATTTATTTGATATATCAGTTTACAACCTTTGAGCCAGAGGCTCATTTACAAAGGTACCTTGTCACATGTAAGACAGAGGGTAATACAGAAACACGGTATAACAACAATTACATTAAGCACGTGTTACAGACATTTGTCACAGACATTATTTACAGTATTTGGATGTAGATATTTTCAGACATTATCTATAATATTTAGATGACGATATTTACAACAAAACAGCAGAAAGACATTATAAGCTTGAGAAAGCATCTAAACATAGTAGTCAGTCCTATTCATGGTTTTGGTGTTATTGATGGAGGTTGCAATCCAATAATGGACTTTGTCAGAGAATTTGGATCAGAGTGTGTGAGAGAGTGAGATATTAGTAGCAGTTATAGGAGTGGCTATTGAAGAGGTGGTTTTGAAGTGAGCGATCTTGGGTGCACTAGTGATGGTGCTTGGGGGTGCATTAAACCACGTGGGGTCCCTGTGGTGGAAAGATCTCTGGGCAAGGGAGTTTTTACCCTGGGCCCAACCAGAGGTGCATTCTCTGAGTTGCGGGTGAGGATAGTGGGGGTTGCAGGATGAAGAGAGGCGGTGACCCCGGGGAGAGAGTCCAAGCAGTATTTTCTTGGAAAGTAAGCAGGTCTGGTAGCGGAGCCTTTCATCAAGGCTGAGAAGATTGGCAGAGGTATAGAGGGAGCAGGTGTGAGTGAGCCTAGGTGCACCAGTTAGGAGCCTGCAGGCCTTGTTTAGGGAGGCCTGGATTTTCTGGAGTGCAGAGTTATCTGCTGCCCCATATACAGGGAGCCCACAGTCCACTAGGGACAGTACTGATGGGGTGATGGCAAGCCTAAAGGAGTGGGGGGGGAGGCAGTCCCTGTGTCAGTAAAGGAGTCCAATCTGGGTGTTTGTTGTAGCAGCAAGGGTGTTTATGTGGTCATGGAAGGTAAGGGCCTAGTCGAGGGTAAGTCCAAGATATTTGTAGTTGGATACCTGTTCAAGGGGGTGCTGGGTGCAGGGGAGGATGTGGAGAGGTGCATTTTTTGCTTTGTTTTGGTAGTGAGAGAAAATCATTGACTTTCTCTTTTTTAAGTTTATGACCAGTCTATGGTCTTTAAACCATGTTCCGGCCTGGGAGAAGGCATGTTGGAGGGAGTCCTGAAAGGTTGTGGGTTTATGATGCCAAGTAAAGAGCACTGCATCATCTGCATATAGTAAGATTTTTGTGGAGCAGGCCTTTGGTAAGGAGTTTAGGTAGAGGGAGAAAAGAAGTGGCCCCAGGATAGAGCCCTGGGGCACCCTGGAGCAGAGGGGTAGTGTGTCAGATAGGGTTCCGTTAATTTTGACGTGTTGGGACTGGGTGGAAAGGTAACTGGAGCAGCAGTCCAGGGGGTCTGTGGAGAAATCAAGTTGGTGGAGTGAGTCGAGAAGGAGAGGGTGGCAGACTGTGTCGAAGCCCTTGGATAGGTCTATGAACACAGCTCCTGCAATGTTACCGGCATCTAGGGAGGAGTGCAGGAAGTTGGTGAATTCTAGGAGGGCTGTGGTGGTGCTATGGCCCAACCGGAAGACATGTTGCTCTGGGCATAAGATGTTATACTTGGCTAGGTATTCAGTAAGTTGGGTGGCAACCACTTTTTCTAATGCTTTGGGGGGGGAGAATGGAGATGGGTTGATAGTTATTTGAGGAGGCTTTGTCACCACTTTTATGGATGGGGGTAATGACAGCTGTTTTCCAGGCACTAGGGAATTTCCCTAGGCATAGGGATTTGTTGAGTAGGTCTGTTAGGGGGACTAGGACCTCGTCAAGGACTAGTCGAAGGAGCCTGGCATCTAGGGGGTCATTTATGGGGTTATTGCTGTTTAGCACTTTTTGTAGGTAAGGACGAGCTTCATGGGTGGATATTTTGTGCAGGAGGAAACAAGACTGCTGCAGAGTTGGGGGTTGGAATTGGGCCACAGGGTCAAAGAAACAACTAGGGAGAACAGTGCTGAGATCTGAGAAGGTGGTGTTTAGACAGTTTGCTATGGTGAGTGTGTCTGTGGAGGCAGTGCCATTTATGGTGAGCTAGGAGGGAGGTGAAGAGCGAGATTTCCCATTGAGTTCTTTGATGTTATTCCAGAAGGTCCTCGCAGACCTCCATGTGGTTGAGAGAGTGGATAAATAGTGGTCTGCTTTGGCCTTACGGATGGCTCGAGTGCATCTATTGTGAGCAGCATTGTAGGATTGTCTGTCCGCCAACCTGCCCAATTCTGTGGCTTTGTGACAGAGATTATCCCTGTCTCTCAACATTTGGAGCAGGGAAGGGATTATCCAAGGAGCATGTTGTCTTTTGGTGCAGAGTTTGGTGAGTGGGGCATAGAGGTCACAGGTCTTGGTGAAGGCCTGTGTAAATAGGTTGAGTGCAATGTCAACGCTGGGGGCTAAATTAATGGGTGACCAATCTATCTGGGTAAGTAGCTGTTTAAGTTTTATTAACCCTCCTGGGTGGAGACACCTTCAGAAGGTTGTTTGGGCTATGGGTTTGGGTGTGGAAGAGGCCAATTGGAATAGGATGGGTGAGTGGTCACTTAGGGAGTCGGGAAGTACTTGTATAGCCTGGATTTTGTAGGGGCGGTTAGATATAATGATATCCAGGAGGGTGTGGGTACCAGTAGATGGGTGAAGTCTAGTGGGTTGGGTAACTAATTGGACCATGTCAAGGGCCAAGAATGAGTCCTTTGTTGGCACGGCTGAGGGGCCAACCAGTTGATATTGAGGTCCCCTACTAGTGTCTGCTCTGCATTGTGTGGCAGAGTAGAGAGGAATTTCTTGAGGGATGTGATGGCAGTCTTTTGGTTCTTAGGGGGTATGTAGGTGACGGTGATGTATAGTGGGCCCCTGGAGAGTCAGGGGTGATTTTTAGGTTGAGGGCTTGTGCTCCGTTTGTGAGTTTTGGTGGTGGGAGCATGTGGCCAATAATGTTGCTATTGAAGTAGAATGCACAGGCACCCCCCACTCTTTCCTACCCTTTCTTCCCAATATAGAGTGTATCCGGGGAGTGAGACATAAGTATCGGGAGTAGATTTGGAGATCCAGGTCTCCACTAGGGCAATGACGTCTGGTTGATGAAGGGTTGCCCAACATTGAAGCACTGCAGATGCATTAAGCTTATGCTCCACACATTAGTGGTACTGTATGTAGGCTATATATTTGCAGCATGAACAGTGGCAAGAGTGGTCCCTGTGGCATTCACAAAACTATCCAAACGTATCCAAGTATTGTACTCCTCTGTTGAAAGAATATTTTTCCACAAAAGTGCTGTGTTTAACAAGTTGTCTTTGTTAAAAGACATTCACTTAACAGCATCAAGTTCACTGCATAGATCTAACCCCATGTCTTCTCTCTTTCTCTGGAGGCTTCCAAGGGGGACCATCTTGGAAGCCTCAAAAAGAGAGGTGAAGTGCTGAGGTTCGATCCGTGCTGTGAACTTGATGCTGTTAAGTGAATGTCTTTTAATAAAGGCAACTTATTAATCACAGCAGTTTTGTGGAAATATACTTTTGGATATTTTCTGGCGTTGCCACCCTTATCTTCACCCAGCTGGGTTTATAAAGGAGTGCACACTTCAAATTCTGAATCACACACCCCCAATCCAGCTGTATACTCTGCTCTCCAGTACAGCCATGATCATGTGGTTGGGAATACTCATGTCCACCATTGAGAGTTTTGTGACAATATGAGAGCAGAAAAAGGCTTTTATTTATTTATGTTTGTATTTCTTTAAAATTTTTTGACCAAGATAGGTACACTGAGCTGTGGTGTGTTTTCACATGGAGGCCTGGGGAGGCGATACAGCAGGGAGTGAACAACTATATCAAAGTGACAACAGGTGACTTTATATGAGCAATAAAATCACAGAAAAATGATAAATCACAGAGAATGAAAATCAAAGTAATGGGAGTAGCCAGCATGAGAGCTATGGGAGTGTGCTGCCAAATTATGGCAAGCTATTTCTAACAGAATCACAATGGCATGAAATTCATATTACAAAGTAAACAGAGTTGTGAGCTATACAATAGAGTAAGAGGCAAAATGGGTAAAATAAATAAACTAGTGAGTTGCAAATGGGGTATGGGTTGTTTTAAGAAGGGGGAAGAAGAAAAACCTTAGTTATAGGTGCATGTTTTTGACAAGTGTGTCAGTAAGGATGATTTGAGAGAGTACATGGAGGTAAAGGGATGGATAGGGAGAGGGAGGCTGTTCAATGGTGTTGAAAGACAGATCTAGAAAGCAGACTGGCCTACTACAGACTCACTGTGAGGGCTATGTAAGTAGCAAACAGTAGATGACAGAAGGAAGGCGGAAGAATGGATGGCAGGGTGAAGGATAGAGAAGAGGTAGGTGGGACCAGTGGCAAGCCAGTATTTGATCATGAAAGAGAAACAGTGCAAGAGATGCCAGGCCTCAACTGAGGAGTAAAGACAGATTAGAATATAGAGAGCAGTGATGGGTGAGAGACAGAGCAATAAGTGCAAACCCACAAAAGGAATGAAAAAAAGGGGGGTCCAGTCTGGCAAGTGTAGACTTAGGAAATGATCTATGTAGTGAAACACTGGCAAGATCATCTTAAGGATGATCTCTCACCAGACTGGAAGAAAAAGGCAGGCTTTTGTTTCATAAACCACAAAAAGCTTAAGAAGAAGTTTCCTCATGCATGGCATGAATGTGAGGGGAAGCTGAAATTCAGATCCAGCAACACCCTAAATAGTTCAAGAGGGGTACCTCTTCAAGCAGGTTGCTATCCAGAGCTTTGAAGAAAGGTGTATGTTGGACCCTTGCTAGTCTCTGTCTAGTGACAAAAGTCAGGAAGACAGTTTTTGGGGCATTTAGTGAGAGCTGGTATGAGAGGAACCAACACCGGACATTTATCTATATATTTAAAATTGATGACTGAGAAAGGCACACTGAGCTGAGGCTTGTTTCCAGGTGCGACACAGACACTGTCACAGTCATGCTGCTTTTAATACTTTATTCAATGGGACATTCTGCAAGTGCAGAACTTAGCCCAGCACTTTATATCCAAAGGATGTTGCTTCATTAGGGGGCAATGTCAAGACAAAAATGCAGTCCATAAATACCAGTAATTTTAAAGAAGTATCAGAAGTGTTATACAATTAAGCAATAAAGTAATACACACATGTTGCTAACAAGACAAGTGATCCTTAATTGAAATCTTCATAAACATGAAGATTTAAATCTGCTGTGATGTCTGAGTTTTGGACCCTAGGTATCATGGACAGAGTCAAAATACATATTATTCCATTCCCTAGAAACTAAAGAAGTGTAGGGTTCTTTGAAAAAAAAGATAAAGGCAGGAAAATTACTGTATTAATAAGCATTTGATAAAAAGTTAAGAAGAGGGGGGAAGGACTGGAGTACAGGAATGGGGAAAACAAATGAAAAGTACGTGAGTAATAAAAACTGTTTTCAATTTAAAAGGACAAACAACAGACCAAAAACTCTGGATGATTAGGATTTCAAGAGAGGCAGACCTCATGATGTACTAAGGAGTGAACTAGAGAAGATTTTCTCTGGAACGAAAAGGTAGTTGAAAAATACACAAGCAAAGAACGTGTTAAAAAATACATATATATCTATCTATACATATGTATATTTTTTTTATAGCAAAAGAAATACATTTAATGCATCAGTTATGGTTAAAGCAACAAGGTGAAGTAAGAATGATAGGGTTGAGCCCTAACCCCACACCACTACCCATCCTCCACAGACTAACAGGCGCCGGGTTGTGCCATGGGGTCATGTGGCCCAACTCTCACCCCATTCCATGTGTAAGCAGGTTGACATGCTTCAGTAAAGGAGAATGGGGTGAGAGGCCTCACGACCTCATGGCACATCCTGGCGTCTGTCAGTCTGTGGAGGATGGGGGTGTGGGGGGGGATAGAGACTCAACCCTAACATTTCATTTCCTAAATTTTGTTGTTTTAACCCTAACTGATGCATTAAGTGCAGTTTTTTGTCATGAATTTCCTTACCTTTTGGAAAAGTGTAATAGAAATAGTTAATAACGTGTTGGTTGGAGGACAGGGCCCTTTGGGCCCCACACTCCCACCAAGTTGCCCACTTCTGCATGACAATATGCATCTGTGGGAGCATGGTTAGTGGTGGGAAAATTGGGCTCAATCCACTCCGTGAAGTAATTTGAGGAGCAAGGGCGGATTCACGGAGTGCTCCGCAACGCGAAGTGGAGTATTTCGCATTATGGTGAGGAATCGAAGTCCACGGAAACAATGATTTTGCACTACTCTGCCTCCCCAGACCACTACTCCACCAAATTTAAGGTGAAGTGCATTGAGGACAATGCACTTCACCTCACTTCACCTTGTTTTTGAGCTCCGAAGGTGAATTTTGCAGTGATTCATGGGATTTCAGGTCACATGGGCTCTATATTGATCTACACAGCCTCAGTTCAGAGTAGTATGTGTAGGAAGGAGTAGGAGACAGTGTGCTCTGATAGATGTCTGTGATTGAAATCTTCTAAAAGCTGTTAAAAAATCATTTTTGCGTTTTTTGGGGGGCTCCAACTTTAGTTCATCGATTGTAGGAAATTCTCGCGTGCTCATATCATCGAGAGTTTTTGTTTTTGCATGGATTTTGAATGTTAATTTACAACATTGAGTTTGTGTAGTGAAAGGACAGTGAAAGTGTGCTTTGGAGGAGGGGCGTATCTGTGGTGTAGGTAGATTTTAGTTTGAGAAATAGTGATTGCTTTGTTTTTTGGTTATATTTTTGTTATATAACTGACTGTGTTCAGGTACACAGTAATATTGTCAGTAATAGTTGAAAGTTTCTTGCAGTTTGTTGAGTGGATCTGGTGCAGCAGTTCATAATTTCAGGTTGTTTACATTACAATACATTACATGGCATAGTACTGAACTTTTGCATTTGCTATGCATTACTCGTTCAGCATTGTAGACAAACTGCTCTGTGTGTGTCTGTGTGAGTGTGTGTGCGGTGTTGCATGACATCAAATAATACACCTTTTATTGTGCCACAGACTAGTGTAATTGCAGGTGCAGCAGTGTGAACCTGCTATCCACTGCAGCTGCCTAATTTTGTACTGCGGTCGTGGTATCTGTTCTTTGTTTTGCTGCTTCTACTGCCGTAAAAATCTGCACTGCAGTCAGTGCTCCCCCCCAACCCCAAGTGAAAAAGAAATTTTTTACCAGATTGGATTGTTTTTGTGACCTCATCAGCACCACTGGTTACTGAAGGTGTTTTCATTGTGTGTCAGACTAGTCTCTTATCTGTTGCTGAAGCTACAGTTATTTTTTTGGCTTTACATCCAGCATCCCCCCAATCAGAGAGCGAACGTATCAAAATCTGAATTTGGTTATAATATTGTGGTTGATACCCCAAAATGCCTGCAAAGATATGTGCAAGCAAAGCTGTTTCTCGCCATGGCAATGTTGGCAGTAAGATAGTCTGTGGGCGTGGTAGCAGTATGCAGATGCAGAAGTGCATTGCTGATGTGAGGAAAGGTATTTCTCCTGCAATTATTTTTACAGCCCAATCAGTAGCTTCACTCATAGTTGGAGGAGATGATGTTTCCCAGCTGGTGGTGTTAGTGTTACTGGTGTTAATGATGGTGGTAGTATTAGTATTGTTGCATCAAGTTCGAATTCCGACCAGTGTACCGTATCCAAAAATATTGAGTGTGAAGCAGTGCTAGTGAGTGGCATCGTAGATAATGTCATATTTCCCAGTAACATCCCAGTAACTGAACCTGAGGATTCTGATAATCATGTCAACGATAGCAGACAATGTGATATTCCGTCCACCGTGGCGGTTAATGTCACGCATTTTCCATGCAGTGCTTCACAGTGTGGTGAAAAAATATCAGGTGTTGGTGGTGTAGATGCTGATGATGAATGTGATGATAACAATGATGTTGCTGTTGTTGCAACATGCAGTCCACATGCTAGCATCCAAGCAGAAGATGTGGATGTGTGTGACGTTGATGAATATGATGAGGATGTGATTGACCCCAGTTGGGAACCGGAGAAAAAGAAATTCAAAGTGGCTGTGTCTGAGTCTGTTTGAAGAAATCCCCCCCCCCATACAAACTTGTGATCTACTGGTTTTAGTTGATGATGATGATGACCCAGTAATAAATATGATAGGTAGTCATGGTGGTCAGTTGCAGTCCAGGTGTGCAGTGCCCGAAATATCACATGCCCCCCCCACTTCAGTGCTTAAAATAACTGACTTAAATAAGCCACATCACTGACATGTTAAAAGCAGAGCATCACAATCCCTTGTTTGGGATTTTTTTGTTCAAGATGCAAATGATGAGTCAGTTGCAATCTGCCAGGTTTGCCATGTGAGTGTGAGTCGAGGTAAAAAGGGGAGCCATCTGGGCACAGGAGGACAGCATACACATCTTAAGAATAGGCACTTAGCACTGTGGACCCAGCACAAGCTGGCAGCTAATACCACAGTGGGGCATTCACCCTCATCACTGGCAACCATAGCGAGCATGTTATCCCCTCCCATAACTGTTAAGTCCAGTAGTAAATTAAATGTGTGCAGTAGTGAGGTAATAAGAGTAGAAGATTATTACAGGCATGATGAGGTGGAGGACAATAATGACTTTACATTGTTGTCCAGTGCTGGTTTTTAAAAGGCTGTCTGCCCCCCGGACCACCCACCACCACCAGGACTGCTGTTAGCCACTGCCACCACTGAGCCTGAGTCTGTCCACCCCCCAGATCACCACCACCACCAGGACTACTGTTAGCCACTGCCACCACTGAGCCTGAGTCTGTCCGCCCCCTGGACCACCACCACCACTGGGACTGAGTCTGTCCAGACCACCACATCCATCAGCCAAAGACACAAAGCTTCTTAATATTTAAACCATAAAGTGAGTATGTGTACTCATGTTTGTTATGCTGCTTCATTTCCTTTAGTTGTATGTTTTGTTTTCTGTAGCTTTTCAGAGCCACAATGGTAAAACACATATGGTACACTTATATTGTTTCTTTTACAGGTTAATAAAAAATTCTGCATTGCTAAAACTTGGTTGGAATGGTACTGCAGCTGTACTGTACAGAGAGGAACTGATGGAATATCACATTGCATTTGCTCGAATCACCTTGCAGAACACATTGCACCAGCAACAGAATACTCACGGTCATCATTTTATACTGGGGGACTTTGTATGTGCTGAAACTCTCTCATTTCACTGTGTTACCACTTGTCAATTTTCTGCACACAAGGAGGATGCATTTTGGGCCTGCAGAACAAATCTGGGGACTCTGTGCCACCACTGCATGCATGACTGAGTGTGCCATTAATTCTGGGGTCTTTGTATGTGCTGAAACACTCCCATTTCACTGTATTACCACTTGTCAATTTTATGCACACAAGGAGGATGCATTTTGGGCCTGCAGAAAAATCTGTGACTCTGTGCCACCACTGCATGCATGACTGAGTGTGCCATTAATTCTGGGGTCTTTGTATTTGCTGAAACACTCCAATTTCACTCTGTTACCACTTGTCAATTTTCTGCACACAAGGAGGATGCATTTTGGGCCTGCAGAAAAAAATCTGGGGACTCTGTGCCACTTTTGTGTGTTGTGTGATTTTTGTGAGCTCATGATGTCATACTGACATTACAATTAAAGCAGCATTGCAAGAATGTTGTGACAGTTTTGAACTGTACTTTTTTATGCTACTTTGCATTGCCACAGCCACTAGTTGCCTCTGAGTAGTGACTTGAATGATACGCTTCTTTTCACAATTTATGTCTGCTTTACTTAGTTGACTACTTTTCTTCATGTATGAAAAAAAAATGAGCATGCCTTCCAATACTGTTCTGACCAGGTTTGTATTTGTTTGCAGCTGCTTTTCAATAACTGTTGTTCCGTGGTGTAATAAAATACTGCCTGCTGCATAACTGTTAATTAACAACAGAAGTGATATGTAACAACTAACTGATGTGATGGAGAAAAGCAAAGGAAAACAAAGACAAAGACCTGGTCAGCACCAATTTAAAAGGAATGCTCCTTTCATTACTTCACACATGAAAAAAGGTAGTACAGCAGTCTCAACTACTGCAAATTCGCGTATCATTCCAGTCAGTCAGGATGTAATAAAGGAAGTTGTAACATAGCATTAAAAAATATAGGTCAGAGTTCTCAACAGATTGTTGCACTGCTGCTTTACAGAGATTCACCACATTACATAGTTATAGTGATGCACATAACCTAATATTGAGGGGGCCCTACTCCCAGTGGAATATTCCTTGCTCCACAGAATGCAGTATATTTCTGGGAAAACTGCCTGTAATTTCATTACAGTGTGCCATGTGACGGAGGAATTACCATTCAGAAAAGCTGCCCATTTTAAGCCTTTCTCTTTTCAGCATTAGACGTGATGTCAGGGATGCAGGTATGCTCCACATCAGCAGGAAACCCCGGCAGCGATCCCAATGTTTCCTTATGTTATAAGGTTCACTTTGAGGTGAAATGTGGAAGCGTTTCCACTAACAAGGCTCTTCTTACTGGAAACATGCCCACACGTTTCACCACAAACTGACCATTATAACATAAAGAAACATTCGGAAAGCTGCCGGACAATCAGATATTCGCTATAATGGACACATGCTCTCCCTGGCATCACGTCCTAATGTTGCTGAGAAAGGAGGCAGAATATGGGCGGCTTTTCAGAAAGGGAGTTCCTCCATCACGTGACACACTAATGAAATTACTGGTGATTTTCACAAAAATGTATTGCACTATGTGGCACAAGAAAGATTCCTCTAGAAGTGAAAATGTGTATTATTAAACAACAACAAAGAAAAAACACACAAAAACAGTATAACACAGTAGTGGGGTAGGGAGGGCCAGAAAACAATCCCGTAAGTTACTGTGGCTGTGGGATGCCATGGTGGTCCAGCAGCAGGAGCAGCATTCTGACTATTTGCTGCTGCTGTTCTTCGATTGTGTGGACTTTCTGCTGCAAACATTGACCCTCTGATTGTTCTCTTCCAGAGCTGCCCACACCAGAAAGATGTCATGCTGTGTTGCAGGGACTGTGGCAAGGTCCACTGCAGCTGGGAATCCAGTTAGTGGGGGTGGTGGTGGAGAGGGTGGTGCTGGTGGCTGTGGTGGTGGTGGTGGTGGTGGAGCAGCTGCTGTTCTGACCCTTCTCCTGCTGCGGCGGTGACTGCGAGGCACAACTCCAACCCCAGCAGCACCTTCAGCTGCTGCCATGGAAGGGCCAGCAAGTGGATGCCTGGCCCCTTCCGTGCAGCCTGCTACTCTGCCTTGTGGTGGTTGAGCATGTGGATGTGCTGGTCACAAGTCCCCAAATGTGTCCCACCGGGGCCATGGTGCACCAGCACACCACACAGATGGCACACCATGACTGTGCTGTCCCCCCCACAGAATTAAAAAACTCCCACACTTGGGAGCTACGGGGGGACCAGACACAGTCCTCGCATGAGTAGCACCACCTAGATTTTTCAGAGGCACCTTCTATGGCTGTGGAGTTGGTGGAAGGGGTGCTGCTGGTGCCCCTACAGTTGCTACCGGTGGTAGTGGTAGTGGTGGAGAAGGTGGATGCACAGCAGCCACCGGTAGCACTGGTGCTGCTGCTGTTGCTTCAAGATGGGGGTAAGCAACACCCGTGAGTCAGGACGGGAGCGGTCCAGCATGACACGACCACCCCCCTTGTGTCCGCACTCCCCTCTGACCATACCCACAGGCCAGCAACTCACCTTCTCCAGGGTCCATTCTACCTTACTGACACAACACAAGTCCCCGGGCTGACACACACACAGCCACACACTGACACTCACTGACACACACAGTCACACACACACACAAAACAAAACAAAACTTATAAAAAAATTCACTAACAAAAAAACAATCACAAATACAATACAAAAACTAAATAAAGAGATAGCTTTTAAAAAACCTGTTGGGTTTCTTCACTTCTCAAAGGCAAGTGGCAATCAAGCACTTTCAATCCCTACTACTCTCCTCTAAACAAAGCCTTCTCCCTCTACGAATGCAAAGGAGAAAGTGAAACTGCTTCTCTGACTCACTTCCTTCCTGCCTGGCTAAAGCATGTGACTTACAGTACTGTAAGCCATGTGATGTGTGGGGGGTTGCTATTTACTTCTCACTTCACCTTACTTCACATTAAGGCATAATGGCAAAGCAAAGTAATTATGATAACGTGAAGTGAGCACTTTGCAGTGCCCACTTCACGCTGTGCTCTGCCAATGCGAGGTGGCAGCTTCGCATTCACTTGGCCAGTGGATTAAAAATTTGCTGCATCTCTAAGCATGGTCCCTCTGGGCCCAGCGCTCCCACTTACACACAGCTACAGAGCCATATAGCAGCCCTATAGAGCAAGGAACCTTTGTAACACTAAATTGCTGCTATCTCGGGAACCGTAGCAGCTAGAAAAAAATACAATTGTCATTGTAATTGTGACAATGAGCACTGCTCGCAACATGTATTGACTGAATCTGTATCTCAGACCATTTATGAGAAATGGGAGTTGAAAAGCACAATGGGTACCTCAATGTTATCCTATAAGGAACGTCTCAAATTCGTGATGGCATATCTGTGGAACCACTTAATTCCCCAACACCTAAGCAGCATAAGTCACACCTGCATGACATCCCTTCAATACCCTGAACATTTCAGGTAAAAAGACCAAACTGTTGATTAGCAATGCAATGGTAAAGTTTTTTAAAATCCTAGTCTGCAAGGCAGCAAAATTCTTGACTGCGAGCTCTCGGACTAGGATTTTGACAGCTCGCTGACTAGGATCGATAGCAAGTCATGGTCAGAGAAGTTTTAAATTGTAAAAGCTATTTTTTGACCAAAATGAGCCAAACCAAAGGTATGGCTTTGTAGAGGGGGTCACCCTGAACAAAACCCCATGCCTCATTTGGCCCAAAAGTCACCCGTGGAGAAAGCTACAACATTTTGTTTTGGAGAAAAACTGAAAAACAAGATGGCGGCTCATCATACCTCTCAACCTCCTGCTTCATAAATCAGGGACAAGGCTTAAAAACATCAGGGACAAAGGACCAAAATCAGGGACACTTCTTCAAATTGGAGATATCCACTCAGAAAGCTGGTAGAATAAAGGGCTTAGTGTAAAATGCATTTTCTAAAGAAAAACAAGTCTGTAACTTTAATGTTTGACATTAGTTTGTGCTTATAACCCCCGCCGTTTGGTCATGGAAACACAATTTTTAAGAGGGACAGAGTAAAATTTTGAGGCAAAATCAGGGACTTCCCTGAAAATCAGGGACAGTTGAGAGGTATGCGGCTCATGGACAAGGAATTTTCTGGCAGACCAGGATCCTAGTCTCAGGGCTACAAAATCCTTGACCGTGAGTACAATCTTTGTCTGAAAAATAACCATATAAATTTTGGAGTGAACCGAGCATGCTCAGAACCCAAACATTTAAAATTTAATAACTTTAGAACAGATTAATTAATATTTTTTTTTACCAAACCAATGCTGGATTGTTCCGTGTCCCAACCTCTTTCTACGTTCTAAATTTCAGACCAAAAGACCACATGGTGTGGTCACAGTGCCATGGGCAAAAAATGTGTCAAAATTGGTGAAAAATGCGTTTGTAGCCTTTTTGCTGCATAGAAACCATAAGTCCAACTGAAATGCAACTTGGTAAATCAAGAGATCTACCATAAAAGATCGTGCATTCAAAATGCTGTGCAAATCCATTGAACGGTTGCAAAGTTATTAACTTGCAAAAATTGAGGTTTAATATTAAAGTGCCTACTCAACCCTAACTATAGGGGTGTGACCGAGCCCCAATAATATATATATATTTATGAAATGGGAACCACAAATAAGACAATCTCATTGGTCAATAGGAGTGTGTTAATATTTCTAACACACATGAAAAAGATCTGGTATGATTACATGTGTATTGATTCCAGTAGTTTGCCCAAATAGAATGTTAAACATTTAAAATTGGCCATCTTGCTTTCCCCTCTAAAACCGCACACTGTACTAGCTAAAGCAACACAGAAACAAATAACTAAAAATGACCTCTGCAAAGGACACTAGCTTTAAAATAAGCACCAATTACAACTGTAATACGGAAAAGTACCTGCGTTACAATACAACAACAAAAAAAAACTTGCAAGTGCCGCTATCTGTTCTGAATGTGACCACCTTTCCCCTCGCTTGCTCGCAGTTCTCTGCAATGACTAACCTATCAGCTGCTACCTACTTCCATCTCTTCCTCCCATTGATCAAATTTTCACTATCACATACTGCTCATGATCACAGATGACCTTCTTCGCTTGAGCACAACACTTTGTAATAGAACAAAAGTGAGGATTTCTGCCGGTTCTGCCCACCCGCTTGCTCAGCTTGCAGTGCTTTTCAGTGAATGACCTGTCACCTGCTCAGTACTTCCATCCCTTAGCCCTGTCATTTCTCCAATTTTTTTGTGCCAAAACTTTATATTGTTCCCTGTTGTCCCTATGGGGGGGGGGGTATCACTATGACAAACTCACAAGTATAAAAACTATAACTAGACAAACCTTCCCAGGTCAAAAGTCCTCAAGTACCCCCCCCCCCAAAAAAAAAACACATAGCAAACTTAAGGCGGAGGAACTATTTTATTTAAATTAAAAAAATTATGTTTTTAATTACTTAAAGCAGCTTTTTTTACTTTCACATGCACCTATAATATAGATGCCCATTTCATAAGCACAATAAGCCACTCCAGGGTGCGTGTTAGACAATTAAACACATGGCTAGGAGGCTGGACATAATCGGCTGGTGGCTCTGTGCCTCACTACACCTTCTAGCCATGTGTTAAAGTGTCTTACACACACCCTGTTGTGTCTTTTTGCACATATATATATATATATATATATATATACACACATATATAATGAACATATTTTGGTGCTAGCATATTGACTTTATAATATTTGCCTGTCTGAGGAGAAGACATGCTCTGTAGGAGCTCTGCAAAAAAGACTAATCCTTTCAATTTGGCTGAGTCAAAATATTCTCAATTTCAGATCTGCGCTATCAGATATAGAAGGTTTTGTAGGCTTGGCTGATAACTTTTTGAGAAATGTTAACCATATGAAAACCCTGTCACGCACTGACAAAGGACATTGATAAATCAAAAAGACTCAGAGTGGCCAAGGCACAAAGGCAAAAGGAGGGACAGAGCCAAGTAACAGTGCTTTGCTGCAAGCCATCAGGGAGCACGACGGTAAAGTCAATGCCTTCAATACCCAATTTAGAACACTGGAAAACTGCATGGATGTACTTACCACATATGAGAAAGTAGTGATGGACTCTGCTCATAAAACATCCACTGCAGTTACGGGCATTATCAATGACACTAACATCCTGAAGCTTCACTTGTAACACCTTGAGAACTGGGTTCAGCTAGCCAATGTTATATTACTAGGTTTGCTGAAGGAGCTAGAGAGGTCATATCCCACACAGTTTATTTCTTAACTTTTGAAATGACTTACTTTCACTGGATTTGTAGTGGCAGATACACAAGGTACATAAAATTACTCCCAGAAAGAGGCTGTGGACATGGAAACCAAGAACCCTCCTACCTTAGTCCAGCATCTTGCACATTTGGGATGCCATTCTTAAATCAGCAAAGAAAAGAGGGCAATTATAGCTCATTGATAGAACATGGATTTTCTGTTTTTCTGACTTCAGCTTTGAGATTCAAAAATGCCTCAAAAGTTTTGATGCTGCTGGAACAGGTCCCTGGACACTAAGAATTTCTCATGTACTTTAATTCCATGCTACATTGGGAATAAGCTATGCTGATAAGGTATACTTCTTTTCAGATCCCATTGAGGCTGAAAAAAAGACTGGAAGAGACCAGGCAGGACTTTTCAAAATAGCAGCTACCCCGATGCTGAAAGGGAGGACTAACTGTAATAACTAATGTCTCTCCTGTTGCTTCTAGTGTCTTGTTTAATTCTGATGAGAATTAGGAGGCCATGGAACCCATATTCAGAAAACAGAGCAACTGCAGCACTAATGTTTATGCTGCATTTGACCCGGTGCTGCCCTTGGGCCTGGAGCTTCAAGAGAGAGCTTAGAAAACACTGTTTTAGAGAAAGAGTCATGGAGCCATGGAATAAACTGACAGCTGAGACAGTGGAAGCAGCCTGTGACATCATTCAAGCTGGGTTTGACAAGGCTAAAGCACGATCAAAACCAACAGGAGTAGTAGGAGGCATTAGGCAGAAGAGGGGTTAGGTTCTGGAATCTGACAAGGTCAAAGGAACACATGGGAAAATGAGATGGATCCTTGCTCTCCTTCTGCTGTCTTTTTTTCTATGTTTCTATGGCTGCTGCAACATTCAGACAGATAGCAAGCGGTGCTATCCATCTTAATGTCAGACCATGTTGGTGCAGCACCAAGTGACTCTGCACTGCCCTAACATGGAAAGGGCTGTAGATGACCCACAGGGAATATCGATGCCCAAAACAAGATAGCACCCAAGACTCATGTGCACTATATTCAGCCAACCATGTAAATGAACCTATTGGACATGCAAGGTGTTAAAGGGCCATTTGCATGCTCATTATGGACTCATTTGTATTGCATGTAGTAGCCCCTTAACACCACTTACACAGACTAAACATGAACCCTGGTGGTCCAGTGGTACCCTCTATCCCCCTGATCACCCACTCATACACTTTAAATTATGCATTCGTGGTCCAGTTGTTCCCCCTACCCCTGCTTTCTCTAGACAACATACACAATGTCTTTCCTGCTGGTCCAGTGGTTCCTTCAACACCCCAATTACCCTGTACTGGATATACAATGTATTCTCTGGTGGCCCAGTGGGTCCCCCCACTTCCTGATCACCCGTTCACTATTGTTTTATTATTCTCTCTTGGTCCAGTGGTTCTCCCAACCCCAGCTCTCCCAGTATACATCAACAAAGCACTTCCTAGTGGTCCATTGGCCAGATCAATGGAAACAGCTGTTTTCACAGTACACATGCTCACTGTCAGCTCATATGGCAGCCAGCCATGTAAACAGGAGGAGGGCTGGGCCAGTTGCCATACATAGATGATAGGAGCACCAGGCTTTGGAGTAAAGGAGGTGCAGGGAGGTAATCTCTCAGTGGGTGGCTTAGGTGGGGGAGGAAGTTGGGGGTGGCCACTAGATCACCAGAGAATACAGTGTATATTTGACAGGGAGATTGGGTTGGGACAACAAGTGGACACCAGGGAATACTGCAAAATCATACAAGAAGATCAGGGTGGGTGGCTGCAGTACAGCCACCCTACCTTCAGGGAGGTGGAGATGCAGGCTTAGTACCAAGTTAAGATGTAGATTTTTGCAGTGGTAAAAAAATGCCAATTAGGTGGGCTGTTTACCACCACCACACACATTTGAATATCCCACTACCCACTGCACCGATGTGGATGAGGGGACATCCTCATTTGCATAGGTGCAGTGATGTTTTAGTACCTTGGTGTTGCAGGGTTTGAGAAATGCTCAAGGGGACTCTGAATATAGCCCTGTCTGAAGCACTACCACAAACCCAGGTTAGCACATATGCTAACTTTTGAATATATGGCCCTATGAGTTCTTAATGGTTTCTAATAAAACGATCTGGGGTGGTCATTTCAGACATTTTGAGCTTTGATAAGCATAATATGACCTGTGTCAACAGAGCTAACAGGATTGTTGGTAATTTGTTATGTAATATCAGAAGTAGAAAGAAGGAGGTTTTTGTCCCCCTGTACAGATCCCTGGTGAGACCCGCTTTGGAGTATTGAGTTTCCTTCTGCTCAGTACAAAGTGTTGGTGGGAGCAGAAGAATAGAGCATGTTCAAAGAAGGTTTACTAAGAAAGTGGGTCTAGTTAAAAGGCCAGAGTATAGTACCAGGTTAGAGTACCTGGCATTATACTGTATGGCTTATAGAAGGACAAGGGGAGACCTGTGTTATGTTTACAGATCACTGACTGATGATATGCTAGGGGAAGCAGCAGGACTAATTCAGAAAGAGGGTTCCAGGCAAAGTGTGAGGGCCCATGATAAACAGTAGAAAGGTGAAAAATACAGAACAAACAGAAGAGGAAGATGGTTCAGTCAGAGGGTGGTGAATGTTTGGAATTGACTTCCAGTGGAAATAGTGGGAGCCGGCAGTTTGGAAGCATTTAAGTACCAGTTGGACAGACATATGGGGGATAAAAAATGGAGTTACATCAATTAATACCTAGAAATAGGTCCTTACATGTATTTACAGCTTATGGCTCTGAACTTCTTTTATGAACCTATGAACCTATAATAAATGTATAAGATAGTGTTCGGTGGATTGGGCCATGGGTAACTGGTCTAGGTATTGAGGATACCAGTGCTAGAAAGGAAGACCATAAAATTATAAAATGTTTGTTTTCCATGGGTAGTGATGGTTGTCTCCATTTGGAAAAGTGGCAAAGAGATGACTGTTGCCTCATGGATCCTTTGATGCCATAGTGCAAATTGGATCTCTGAGTAACATGCAATACAATGTAAGGATCCCCGTGGTCCATCCTGTTTTATCCCCAGGTAACTGGATCTCAGTTTCATAAACACTTTTATACCTATTTATGGCATTGGTTTAATTAATACACAAAATTTTATTACATGACTGTTTTAATGTGGTTTATTTTAAAAAGAGAACAACTACACACTAATAGTTTGTTTTTTAAATAAGGACAGTTCACTTTTGATTAATACTCTTTAAATAACTGTTCTATATGCTAAAGGTTTGACTTAGTCATATATTTCTACCAAGCAAGTTGTGAGGAGCAATTTCTGGACATGTTGGACTTTTTTTTGGAAAGGATTACAGTTATTGATTCTTAATGAACTATATTGTTACCTGTGACTGACATTTGGTGCTGAGCACCACAAATGGATATTCTTTGATTGACTTTTAGGTGTACAGTTCATGGTTCTGCTGCAGAATGCTCATACTTTAATATGTGTAGTTGCATTAAAACCACATGCATTTCCCCACATATGGTAGTGTGGGATGATATGTATACCATAATGTTATAATGATCCTCACTTCTGTATTTCTGTACTCCGAACCAAGAATGGATGCATATGTTTTTCACATAAAATCAATAAACATAAATTGAAATATAATATATATATATATTCCTGAGCAAGCCATTGATTACAAACACTGAGTAGAAGTCATATGTTTTCATAATAATGAACTTGAAATCAAGGCTGAAGGCATTTGATAAGGTATTGTAGCTCAAATTAAAAATTATTATTAAGAATGAGAAAGGCTACATTAATTATTCAGTTAGAAAATGCTACTCTGATGAACATTATAAAACCTACTGTAGATACAAATGCCACTGATTGTTTTTCAGAGAAATGGATCAATGTTCAAAAAAACATTACAATTAGTAGGATATAGGCTTTACGGGTGTATATCCATCTAGCTTCATGTTTTAGCAACGTACAAGTTCAATCACCTTCTCTTTTGGGGCTGATAACACTATGCCCATGAACCAATAGAATGGTCAGTTGGGACACTATGATAAAAAGTACAGAAATACCACCCAAGAGAACTTTCAAGAAGTGCCAGTAATAATAGAATATACATGTTCTTAAAGAGCTACTGATGCCTCAAAGAAAACTTTAAAATACATAACAATTAGATACAATTCAGCTTGCATTCCATATATATATTTTACATATTTCTCTTCTTCATTATTTATCACTAAGATAATTAGCATTTAGAGTTCCTTTGCAATTCATCTGCCTTTAAAGCTTGCTCCCTACTTAAGGTCATACTCCTCTGTTGTGAAATCACAATCTGTTAGCATGAGAGCAACTGTGATGTCACAAGCAATGCATTATGATCTCATGTAAGGAGAAAGCAACAGGAATAGCAGAACTCTTCAGGAACAAAGTTCCTGTTTTAATGCAAATGAGCTAAGTAGTAAATAATGTGGAGGAGGACTATAGAAATAATGTGACATACAAGCTGAACTGTTACTAAATGTTTTGTTAACGTTATCCTGAAGGTGTCAGCTGCTCTTTAAATGTGTTTTTTTTGGATGAATTCATGGTTTTAGGATAGGATGGGAACTTTAATTATATAGCACCTTTCCAGAGCTCAAAGTGCTTTACAGTACAAATGCATTACATTACAAATAACACAGAGCAGCAAGCAATAGTACATAGCAGCATATACATTATATCTATATATGTATGTCAACATAGATCATGTTACAGATGCAACATATAATGTATACCACAAAAGATTTCCAGCAGTTAATGAACTGCCTAACCTTAACATTGTGAACGTTTTGTGGGTGCATGAATATTTTGGCAGGTGAAGCAAATTTGCATATGTTGCTTCTGCTGCAGTGAAAGAAGCCTGTGGGACTTGATGGTAACCAACTCAGATACAGGGCTTGAGTGGGGCAAAATAAGGAACTGTGAGTGACCAGATCCCCTATGCTTCCCCAAACCCCAAACTGTAGCTAGCATGTGGAATATGTCCTAATTGCTCTTTTCTATACATAAAGAGCCTTCTTTGGTTCAGTAATTAGCATTTTTTGAGATCTGCTTCTTTCGGAAAGCTAGTTACAACAAGTTTTTGGTCTTTCATTTGTTTCAGATTTTTTTAAAATTGAAAACACTTTCTATTATACACATACTTTTCACTTGTTTTCCATCCCAGTCCTCCCCCTTTTCTATACTTTTAAGAAAATCCTTTTTAAAGCGCTAATTTTTCCACTGTATTTTTTTACCAAGGATTCCCTCACTTCTTTGGATTCCAGGAATTTGGGTAATATACTGTATATGGATTTTCTATCTCTGCATGGGTCTAGGGTCCAAACACTTGATATGAGAGCAGTTTTAAATCCTGATGTTTAAGAAACCTTTATTGATGTGTCATTTGATTTGTTAGCTACAAGTATGTATACTGTAGCTTTACTCTTAAATTGCATACCACTGCTGATAACTAATTAAAATTGCTGGTATTAAGAGCTCCATCTTTGTTGTGGCTCCACACCCTTACAAAGTGTCATCCTTGGACATGAAGCACTGAGATAAGTGATGCACTTGTGGAGTGCCCTATGAAATAAAGTACTGAAAGCCTTTTCTATTCTCAGGCAAATTTTATTCACATTTTGACAGGCAGTATGTGCCTGTTCGTGTCTGATAGGTATCCCAGAATTCGAAGTGGATGCAGAGCAGGGGATCCACAGTGTGGCTAGGCTTGGATTTTGTCTGGAAGCCCAGTGAGAGTCTTGTCTCCTATCTAGTCATCCCTACCCCTTTTACCTCACACTGATTAAGTGTAAGTGGTGGCCAGTGGTAGTGTGTGCTTATAGTGTGCTAGGTGTGCACCTCAGTATAACTGTGTAGGCTCAGCAGGCTGGCAATGTTCAAATCACAGGTCTACATGTTTGTCTAAAAAATGAGGCCCTACATCACTAGAAATCATCAGGGGCAGTTCAGCAAAAAGCAAAATCATGGTGTGGAGGTGTTCCACTTCTATATCCCCATACTGTTTTCCTAAATACAGTGGAATCTGCTTAAATGCACACCTGTTTTGCAGCATGAAAATGTGCATTTAAGTGGAATGTGCATTTATCCGAACTCCTATGTTTACAATACAACATAAAGACAATAACTGAGACCTGACATTGTAATGGCATCCCACATTTATTTGCCATAGCAATATACTAAAAAAAAATTAAAAATATTCAAATGTGCTACTGAGCAGCATTGACAAATGACTCAATGAAGTACACTGCTATAAAAAATATCACAGCCAATCATCTGTCTGCATTATCTGTATTGCTTGTGGACCCAAAAAAGAAATGATCTTAGTCTGTTTGCAACTTTTCAAAGCCAGCTGAGTGATAAAGGGTATTAAATGTTGCTTCAACTGCTTAAAATCACCTGTGCACTTAAGAGGTGCTAACTACATAGGGAGAGATGTGTTGGTGAACTGTGAAACTGTGCATTTAGTCAAAATGTGCACTTATCCAGTGTGCACTTTACATATTTGTTTTGTACTATGTGAATAGTAAAAAAATTGGGAAACAGGAAAAGTGTGCACTTGTCAGGAATGTGCACTTATCTGATGTGCACTTAAGTGGAATCCACTGTAGTTATCGTAGACAATGTTAATCTCAAGGTCAGAAACATTTGTTTTGTTACTTTGGTATTTTTATTTTTTAGAATACGTTTTCTAGTTATTGTTTTCTTGTTCTCTCCTATAACTCCTGCTCACACACCCTGACAATTTGAGTTCCCTAGGCTGCACCATGGCTGCACTCTTCCACTAGTCAGAAATCCAGGGGAGCAGTTGCCTTCAGAGTGCAAGCCAATGATACACTTTGGTTGCACAGCATGGGGTCAGTAAATGAATGAAGCCCATTCTCTCTCTCTTCCCAAGAGCCAAGGGTTTTGCCTCCATGATGCCCTTTGCCCCCATCCCCATCTTGCCTAAGTGTGGATTTTTGAGGCCTCAATGTGAACCACTGGTCTTCTAAGTTGCAACGCAATGCACTGCCACTGTGCCAGAGGTTCAGCCCCAAATGCATTATAGTATACAGTTCATTGTTGTTGTGTATGAAAATCCATAACTTCTAGATGATTTTCTATCACAGCAGTGATGTCAGAATGGTGTTGTACTGCAATAGTGATGTCAGCATGCTGTTGTACCCGAGTACTGATGTCAGAATGCTGTTTTACCCCAGTAGTGATGTCAGAGTGCTGTTGTATCACAGTAGTGATGCCAACATGCTATTATACCACAGTGATGTCAGGATGCTGTTGTACCAGAATAGTGATATTGGAATGCTGCTGTACCATGGTAGTGATGCTGGAATGCTATTGTACCACCACAGTAGTGATGTCAGAATACTGTTCTACCACAATACTGATGTTAGAATGCTGTTGTGTCACAGCAGCTACAGAATGTCACTACTGCAGTACAACAGCATAGCATCACATGTATATTAAGATTCCATATGCTTACCTACACATCAGATTCCTCATAACAAATACATCAGCAGAACTGAAAACATTCATTGAACTATTTGGTAAAAGATGAAATACTTGAAATGTTGCCAGCTGTCACATAGCTACAGTGTTACTTCAATCACATATTTTTTTTTAATCATATCCTGTTGTTTGCTCTGTAGTCTGTTTATCTGACCACAGGTTCAAGGCAGTAAGAAAGAAGGTAAACAAGTTAAAACAAAGATATACTGTGCACAATAGTGTATAGGCAACCATACACAATATGGTGGATGTTTCCATTTTGGTATGAGATGATATCATATTGACCTCTCGAACTTGGCACTCAGGATCTATGACAGATGTCATTGCACCACTCAATAGAAACACAGGCTTGTTGTGTATGGTTGTTCCTGCATTATTCTATATGTTGTTCAACATGATAGCCCTACCAGTTGCCCTTTCTCAGTTACTAAGATCTATATAATTTAAATACCTGATGTAAAATGTATAAATGTTTTTAAGAAAATAACTGAAGTGGTGGTAGTGGAGAACCCCCCCCCATCCTACTTGCTGTTCACTTGAAAAAAATATTTTCATTGTTCATGAATGCTGGCCATTCAGATTGGGACCCTTGCCTTCTACCTGCATGATTCAGTACTGTCTGATGTATGTATTTATTTATTTGTTTATTTATTTATTTTTCATTTTTTATTTTTGGGGTTTACAGTGGCTTTCAAGAAAGTCAACATAATGATTACTCTGATGTATAAATCAAATGCACGATGACTTGGCTTAAAATAGTCAGTTTTTCTTTTTGTGACGTGCAAGAAGGGCAGTTCTATATGCATTTTATATGCATCACTTTATCTCCACTGGATTTTCTGTCTATCCTACTAGTAATAACATGCATGACATATTACAATGGTACAGACATGACTTGTTATGCTTTTATTGCCAGACTGATTGATGCAGCTTGAAAATCTTGCAACTTCCTTCTGGCTTCCCCCTTGTGGGGGTCTGTAAATGAAATAGCCAACTAAATTAGATCTAAAATATGAGGGGAGGCACTTAAAGGCCCATGTTTGAAGCAAATTGAACAACAAGATGAGATGATTAATTATTAAATTTGCAATTAAAAAAATTTAAATAATTTAACTACTTTTCCTCAAGCTTCAGAAAAGGAGATTCATTATTATCCAATTTTGTTGAGTAAAACTTCCATCAGTCTTGTCTCAGTAATGCTTTTATTCCATGTCAAACAGTAGAAATCAAAAGGGTTTAAGGAGGTAAAGGGTTGTGCATATTGTAGGAGGCCTCTGACATTTTTATTTCATCCTTTTCTCTTTCATTTCCTAATCTAGTTATGCATCTAATAGTATACTTATTGGTTTTACAATGCTAGGCAGGGCATATCTCTATTCACCAAATAATGTACTCTCTCTTCAACATAGAGATAATGACAATCCTGTTCCTCTACTGTTGGAGACATTAAACCAGATATTTATGCAATATATAATTTGCAAAAAACTTTGTTAATGCATCAGTTAGGGTTGAAGTGACAAAAGTAGGGAAATTAAACATTATTGTTGAGCCCCTATCACCCACCCATCCAACCCCACCAGCCCACTCCACACCCACCCTCCACAGATCAACAGGCATCGAGGTGTTCCTTGGGGTCATCGGGCCTAAATCTCATCCAATTCCACGTGTAAGAAATTTGACATGGTACAGTATAGGAGAATGGGGTGAGAGTTATGCCCGAAGACCCCAAGACACACCCCAATGCCTGTTGGTCTATGAAGGGTGGGTATGGGGTGGGCTGGTAGGGTTGGATGGGGTGGAGTGTTAGGGGCTCAACCCTAATGTCTCATTTCCCTACTTTTGTCACTTCAACCCTAATTGATGCATTAACACATTTTTTTGCAATTTATTTCCTCATTTTTTGAGATGGTATAATAGTATCTTTAGTTTACTGTGAGAGTGCAGGGTCCTTTTGACCCTGCACTCCCATCCCTCCACAGAGACGCATACAGTATGTATCTAGTTGTGGAAGCACAGGGGTCTCTGGCCCCTGCATTTCCACACATTGTTATGAGCAGGCATAGCAAAATTGCAACAAATAGTCATAAGTGTGCCGTCTTATATAATTTTCACCCCAAATGTTCAACATAACGTTATCACATCACTGCATGTACCCAGTACAGGAAACTTTCAAATCCCTGTTGAAATGTAATTCTGCATAACTGTAGTGACGCTTTGCACCACAGGTACAGAAAAACATTTTTAGCAGGATCTGAAAAATTACACTTACTGTTCTTGTGGTGGTGTGTAAATACGGCAATGTTGAAAATCTAGAGTGAAAATATGAAACATTTGCGAAGTTACGAGTGTGCGTAGAAACTGTGCAATGCACACTCGTAACAAGGTAATTTTTTGGAATTTTTTCACCAAATTATCAACAAGAGCTTTTTGGGACCTCTGCTCATGAACAATGGCACTGTGGTTTTGTTAAGCCATCCTGAAATTTGATTTCACACAGCGACTGCGTCATTCTGTGCTACAGGTGCAAAAACACATTTTTGACAGGATGTGAAAAATGACATCTGTACTGTTTATAAGGATATGTGAAACAATGGCAATGTTGAAAATCTGGATTGAGAATATTAAAAATTGGTGAAGTTATTAGCGTGCATAGAAACTGCAGAATGCATGCTCGTAACAGTAATTTTCAGAATTGTTTTCACCAAATTTGCAACATGGGCTTTTTGGGACCCCACCTCATGAACAGTTGCACTGTCATTTCATTAATTGGTACCAAAAGGTGATTCCATGCAGCAGCTGTGAAATCACCTTTCAGGGCTGAGTAACGAAATGACAGTGCCAGTGTTCATGAGGTGGGATTCCAAGAACCCCATGTTGAAAATTTTGGGCCAAAATTCCTAAAAATAGAAACATAGACTTTGACGGCAGATAAGGACCGCTTGGCCCACCCTGTCTGCACATTTTTCTATCTATTATTCATAAACATGACCACTTCCTTGATCTGTTTTTTCTCCTGGGGTTCGAAGCCTCCAATGTGGGAGTGGAACCTGTTGGGTGGTCTGATCATTACACTATGAGATTCAATTTTTGCACCCCCTTCATAGGCCTACCCCTGCGGAGATGGTCAGGTACTGCCCTTTATGGGATGTGAGCCCTGAAGGCCTAGTGGTGGTATTTTATCTATCGGAGTTTCCTGTGGCAAGCGAAAACCCAAAGGTTTTTGTTTTGGCATATAACAAGGTCATTGCCAGAGCCCTGGATTCTATCACTGCTGTTCGTGTTCATCCTCTCTCCATTTGCCTCAGTCCCCCTGGTTTGGTGGGACCTTGAGGGAGTTGCGGCGACTAGGACGAAGGTTAGAGTGTTATTGGTAGAAATCCATCCTAGAGGCTGACCATCTTAGATTGTTAGAAAATTATCAAATCTACCAATCAACAATCACCTGTAAGAAGGCAGAGTTTCTGTTCAGGGAGATTGCTGCCACTCAGAACCAACTGGCTCAGCTCTTTCGAACTGTAGACAGGCTGTACAACCCAGCCTGCCTACAGGTTCAAATAGCCATTTCACAGTTGGAGTGTGAGGAGCTCACTTGGTTCTTTGTAGATAAAGTGGCTCACATTAGGGTGAAGGTCCGATCGACACATCTATGGGGGATATTAGTGATTGGTGCCCGGCCACTATCCCTCACTTCTCCTGAAGTACCTTTGACCATCTGGAGTTCATGGATGTCATACATATTGTCCAGTGTATGCACCCTACATGCTGTAGTTTGGATCTGGGCCCAACTACCCTGATTATGGGTTTATGCAACATCATTGGCCTGGTCCTAGCACAGATAGTCTGGTGCTCCCTCGAGTTGGGTGAGTTTCCTGACTTCCTGAAGGAAGTGATGGTGACAGCCCTCATGAAGAAAGCTTCTCTGGACCCAGACTGCCTTGCTAACTACAGACCTATCTAAAACCTCCCCTTCATGGGGAAGGTGATTGAGAATGTAGTGGCTGTACAGTTGGAGAACCATTTGACCATCCATAACATCTACGAACCTCTCCAATCTGGTTTTTGAAAGAGGCACAGTACCGAGACTTCACTGGTTTGGGTGTTCAATTATCTCCTGATGGTGAGAGATTTGAAAAGCCGGTCCATCTTGGTGCTCCTTGATCTCTCCTCAGCCTTTGACACTGTGGATCATGGGGTACTGCCTGAGCACCTGAGGTTCATCTGTGGCCTGACTAGTTCTGTCCTTAGGTGGTTTAAGTCCTTCCTCACTGGCAGAACTCAGAGGTTAGTGTCGGGGATATATTCCTCTGACCCTCTCTCTCTGTCATGTTGGGTCTCTCAGGGTTCAGTGCTGTCAACCATGTTGTTCGCGGTATATGTGCTGCCCTTCGGAGACATTGTAAGATGGTATGGGCTGAGGTTTCACTGCTATGCTGATGATACCCAGCTCCACCTGTCTTTTACGCCCGACCAGGATAGTGCAGTCTCTGTACTTAAAAACTGCCTTTCTGAAATCCAGGACTGGATGAATTCCAGCTGACGGAAGTTGAACTCGGGAAGACTGAGGTGATGGATGTGTATCCAAATCACCAGATAGGGGGGTCGGGGTCTGGTCAGCCCATGGGGCCTTTCCTGTGGGGCTCTCAGCTCCTTTCCTCTGAATTGGTGCAGGACCTAGTGGTGATGCTCGACAATGGGCTGATACTGCAACCTCAGGTGTCGGCAGTCATCAAGTCATCCTTTTACCATCTGAGTAACATCACTAGGATCAAGCACCTTGTTCCATCTGGTGACCTGCCCACACTGATCCATGTCTTTGTTGCCTCGTGTCTTGATTACTGCAACTCCCTTTATTTTGGGCTACTGGGAGTTGATATCTTCTGCCTGCAGCTGGTGCAGAACGCCACAGCCCGGTTGTTGACGGGGACTCTCTGGACATGTCATATCACACCGGTGCTGCACAACCTGCACTGGCTGCCAATTCAGTGGCAGATCAGCTTCAAAGTCAGATTACTGACTTCTAATGCCCTACATGGACTTGGCTTAGACTACCTGAAAGATCTTCTGTCCCCTTACTGCCCCAGGGATTGCTCTGCTCAGCTGATGAGGGGTTGCTAGAGATTCAAAGGATATCCTTAAAAGCTTCAGGGGACCATGCATTCATGTACATGGCCCCAGCCCTCTGGAATTCTCTACCCTATCAGTTTTGGGTGTGCGCGACCATTGGGGGTTTCAAACAAGCGCTAACGACCTATTTATGGAACCGAGCATATCTTAATTATTAATGTTGAAAACCGGATTTTAACTGAATATTTTATATGAAGCTGTTTTGCTTCCCTGTTTTATTCATTTTATGTAATGCACTTTGACAATTTGAAAGGTGCATAGTAAATAAAGATTATTATTATTGTTATTAGATAAGCTGCAGACCCTAGTTAACTAACAGCCTACTTCTTCCTACTCCCCACCAGAACTGCCTTATGTCTGTCCCATGCATTCTTGAATTCCCCCACTGTTTTTGATCCCACGACCTTCTCAGGAAGGCCAATCCATGCGTCCACCACCCTCTCCATAAAGAAATACTTCCTCATGTTGCACTTGAGCTGTCCGACTTCTATCTTCAAATTGTGCCCTCTTGTTCTTGCATATCTCTTTTTTCTGAAAGATGCTACCCTCCCTGACTTTGTTGATTCCCTTGAGGTACTTGAAAGTTTCTATCATGCCCCCCCCCTTTCCTTGAGGGTATACATATTAAGCTCCTTTAGTCTCTCTTCATATGGCTTCTGGTGTGGACCCTGCACCACTTTAGTTGCCCTCCTCTGGACTGCCTCCATCCTGTCTATGTCATTGTGGAGATGGGGTTTCCAGAACTGCACACAGTACTCCTGATGGGGTCTTACCAACTGTCTGCACAGAGGGATAACAACTTCTTGTTTTCTACTGGTGTTGCTTCTTCCTATACATCCCAGTATCCCCCCAGCCCTCCTTACTGCCTTCTCACATTGCTTGCTTATCTTTAGGTCATCTGCTATGACTACCCCCTGGTCCCTTTCCATTTTTGTTGTTAGTACCTCTCCCCATTGTGTACTCTTCCCCTGGGTTTTTGTTTCCCAGGTGCATTACTTTGCACTTCTTTGCATTGAATCTAAGCTGCCATACTTTTGACCATTCCTCCAACCTTGCCAAGTCCATTCTCATCCTTTACACCTCCCCCACCCCCGTGTATCAGCTCTGTTGCAGATCTTTGTGTCATCTGCAAAGAGACATACTTTTCCTTCCAGTCCCTCTACAATGTCACTTATAAAGACATGAAAAAGGACCGGACCCAGTATGGAACCCTGCGGTACCCCGGTAGTAACCACACTTTCTTTGGAGTGGACTCCGTTTACTATTACCAAGGCCACTGATTTACGGTGATTAAAACACTGAAATTCCATTTTCAGTACTTCAGATTCCGGAATTGCACTGGTGATTGTTATTCTAATTTCTGAATTTTACCGGGATTCTGCTGTCATTCTTTTAGAGTGTGTGTAAATAATCAGAATAAAAGAAGGCTTAATATACAGAGGATTAAATAAAGCAAGTTGAAAATAGTTCAGGAAGCAATTATAAGAAAAATACAAGTTTTGCAGAATTACTGATCTAGTATAAAATGGCAGGTTCCATGAAATCTTTGTTTTTACCGGTGTTCAGGCAGTCCTAATTCCGGAATGTTACCGGGTTTTCCGGTAAAAACCGAAAAGCAGTGGCCTTGACTGTTACCCTCTGTGTCCTGTTGTTCAGCCAATTTTTTTACACAGGCTACTACCCTAGGACTCACTCCCAGACTGGCTAACTTGTTTATTAATCTTTTGTGTGGGACTGTGTCAAATGCCTTACTAAAGTCTAGGTAGGCCATGTCCACAGCTCTTCCCTGTCTACTACTTTGGTCATCCAGTCAAAGAAATCAATTAGATTCATCTGACATGATCTGACTGCTTGAATTCATGCTGCCTTGGATTCTGTGTCACACTGGGAACTAGGTTCTCAACAATTCTTTCTTTCAGAAGTAATTCCATTATTTTCCCTACCACTGAGTCAAACTAACAGGTCTGTGTTTCCTGCCTCCACTTTGCTCCCACTTTTGTGAAGGAGGATCACATCCGCCCTCCTCCATTTCTTAGGTACCACACCATCCTCCCATGATTTGTTAAAAAGGGTAGTCAGGGTTGTCAATAGTTTTCCCCTTAGTTCTTTTAGAATTATGTGGTGAATCCCCTCAGGGCCCATTGCTTTGTCCACCTTCAGTTTTAGGAGTTCTTTCAGAACCCTTTCTTCGGTGAATGGACTGGTATCAACCCCCATATCCAGAGTACTTCTATTGATTGGATTGGGTACCTTCTCCTCCTCTTCTTTTCTGAATACTGAGCAGATTTATTCATTCAGTATCCCTGCTTTTTCACTGTCACCGTCTGCCCACTCACCCTCCCCATTATTGAGCCTCACTATCCCTCCCTTGGACTTTCTTCACTCCCTAATGTACCTATAAAAGGTTTTATCCCCCTTCCTAACTGAGTTGGCTAGCTTTTCCTCAGTTTGGTCCTTTGCTACTCTGACTGTCTTCCCCACTTCCTTCTGCTTTAACTGGTACAGTTCTCTGTCGTGCTCCTTCTGTGATTCCTTATACTATATATTATATAAAATGGCTGAGATATCAACATAAGTTGAAACCCCAGTTGATTGCAATTATGCAGTACGGCACTTACCTTGATTGCTCAGTTTGCATTTTGCTTTGAGGAGCACAGACATGTCCTGGTCCTCAGAAGATGACAGCACCCAACCTCTGGTGGTAAGTATAGGGTAAGGAGGAGTGCAGGGACTTGAGTGCACAGAGGGAGAGTCGGGATGGGAAAGGGTAGCGGCAGGGACGATGAGGGACTATTTTCTATGCAAGTGAAAAAAAGACATTGGGTGCCAGTTTTCTTTATTTAACTTTTTTTTTTTCAAAAAGCACATTTGGGCATATGAGGGTGGGTTCCCAGTGTGCAACATTAGCGGGGGAGGATACATGCTAACACAGGGATTGGGCACCCTGATGTCGGCAATGAAAGTATACAGATTTGGGGGGGGCATCTGACACTGGAAGTAAGCATCCCAGTGTCAGAAACATAAATTAAATACTTTGGCACACTTGGGTGGGCTCCCAGTGCACCACATGAGTGGATGGGAGGATACATGCCAACATGGAGATTGGGCAATCCGATGTCAACAATGGAAGTATATGGTTTTGGGGGGGCATCTGACACTGGGAGTGGGCATCCTGGTGTCAGAAACATATTAATTAAACAATAAACTATTATTTTGGCACACTGGGGTGGGCTCCCAGTGTGCCACAATAGTGGAGTGGGGGGATACATGCTGTCATGGGGATTGGACATCCCAATGTAGGTGGACCGTAGAGGGGCAGTTGGATGCAGGATTCTGCAACAAAAATTTTGATGCAGGATTCTGCACAAAAAAAAATAGCTGGTGGACTGTTTTCTTTTTTCCAGCTACAAAAAAAATAAAAAATTAAAAAAAACAGGGGAGGCATCACAATATTTTGTTTTCTCCCCTCGCTAAGTAAGAAAAGAAAGTGGCAGCTTATGAAGACAAATTTTTCTCATGAAAAGGGATTTTCTGAGATTTCTGAATCCCTCTTTGCAATCCCTCTTTGCCAGCCATTCACAACCAGGAATCCTTGATCAAAACTGTGCATCTATCCCAAAGACTGAACTGAGCAATTCTCAGAGCCCAAAAGTTCAAAACTTAATAACTTTGAAACAGATTAATATATTCTCACCAAACTAATGCTGGATTGTTCCTTAGGATAACCTCTTTTTACCCTAAAAAGTTCAGGCCAAAATTCCAAACAGTGTTGCAGCAGCAAGATGAGGCAAAAACAGGTGAACATTGGTGAAAAATTTGTTTTTTGATGATTTGCTGCATGAAATCTAAAAATCCGATCAAAAAGAAACTTGGCAAATCAAGAGATCTACCACATGACACCATCTAATTAAATTTCATTAAAATCAGTTGAACAGCTGAAAAGTTATTAACATGCAAAATTTGGGGTTTAACATTTAAGTGCTTGCTCATCGTTAACTAGAGGGGCACTACTGAACTCCTATAATCTATAGATATACATATGTACATCTATGCTTACACATACACATATGTGCACCCGCACGCACGTGTACACACACACGCGCGTGCGCGCACACACATACACACACACACTCATACACACAAGCAGCAGAGCCACAAGTAAGATATGTCCTCTAAGTCTTGCCCCTTTCTGGTTAGGCCTTTGAGTGTCCGTTTTATACAATGTTTAATAAATGGTAAAATCTTTAAATAAGATTTTTTTGAAGATTTTTCTATTTCTGTTCAATTTCACTGCTCTTTTGTGAGTACTGCAGAGAAACATAGAAACATAGACTTTGATGGCAGATAAGGACTGCTTGGCTCACCTAGTCTGCCCATTTCCCTACCTACAGGATAAGCTGCAGATCCTAGTTAACCAACAGCCTATTTCTTCCTACCCCCACCAAAAATTGCCTTATGTCTGTCCTGTGCATTCTTGAATTCTCCCACAGTTTTAGACCCCACAACCTCCTCAGAAAGGCTGTTCCATGTGTCCACCACTCTGTGAAAAAAATGCGTCCTCACATTGCCCCAGAACCACCACCCCATCTTTAAATTGTGTTCCCTTGTTCTTGCACATCTCTTTTTCTGAAAGATGCTACCCTCTTGGACTTTGTTGATTCCACTAAGGTACTTAAAAGTTTCTATCATGTCCTCCCTCTCCCTCCTTTCCTCAGGGGTATACATATTAAGCTCCTTTAGTCTCTCCTCATATGGCTTCTCTTGCAGACCCTGCATCATTTTAGTTGCTCTCCTCTGGGCTGCCTCTATCCTGTCTATGTCCTTGTGGAGATGGGGTTTCCAGAACTGGATGCAGTACTCCCAGATGGGGTCTCACCAACTGTCTGTGCAGAGAGATAACAACTTCTTGTTTTCTGCTGGTGATGCCTCTCCCTATACATCCCAGAATCCCCCCAGCCCTCCCTACTGCCTTCTCACATTGCTTGCTAACACTAAGGTCATCTGATATGATTACCCCCAGGTCCCTTTTGTTGTTGTTACTACCCCCCCATTGTGTAATCTTCCCCTGGGTTTTTGTTTCCCAGGTGCATTATTTTACACTTCTTTGCATTGAATCCAAGCTGCCATACTGCTGACCATTCCTCCCACCTTGCCAAGTCCCTTCTTATCCTTTTCACACCTCTTTGTGTATCAACCCTGTTGCAGATCTTTGTGTCATCTGCAAAGAGGCATACTTTTCCTTCCAGACCCTCTGCAATGTCACTTATAAAGACATTAAAAAGGACTGGACCCAGCACTGAACCCTGCGGTACCCCACTAGTAACCCCTCTTTCTTCAGAGTGGACTCCATTTACAATTACCTTCTGTGTCCTGTTGTCCAGCCAATGTTTTACCCAGGCTACCACCCTGGGAACTACTCCCAGGCTGGTTAATCTGGCTATTAATCTTTTGTTTGAGACTGTGTCAAATGCCTTGTTAAAGTCTAGGTAGGCCATGTCCACAGCCCCTTCCTGGTCTACTACTTTGGTCACCCAGTCAAAGAAATCAATTACTGTAGATTCGTCTGATATGACCTTCCCACTGTGAACCCATGCTGCCTTGGGTCCTGTGCCCCACTGGCCTATAGGTACTCAAGAATTATTTCCTTTAGAAGTGATTCCATCACTTTCCCTACCACAGAGGTCAGATTGACAGGCCTGTAGTTTCCTGCCTCTGTCTTGCTCCCACTTTTATGAAGGGGAATCACATCTGCTGTGCTCCAGTCCTCAGGTACCACACCATTCTCTCATGATTTGTTAAAATGGGTAGTCAGTGGTTTCACTAGTTCTCCCCTTAATTCCTTTAGAATTCTGGGGTGAATTCCATCAGGCCACATTGCTTTGTCGACCTTCAGTTTTAGGAGTTCTTTCAGAAGACTTTCTTCTGTGAAAGGACTGGGATTGACCCACCTATCCAGAGTGTGTCTGTTAATTGGATTAGGCACAACCCCCTCTTCCTCTTTTGTGAATACTGAGCAGAAATATTCATTCAGTATCCCTGCCTTTTCACTGTCCCTTGCTGCCCACCCACTGTCCAGTCTATTCAGCCTCACTATCCCTCCCTTTGTCTTTCTACGCTCCCTGATGTATCTATAAAAAGTTGTATCGCCTTTCTTAACTGAGTTGGCTATCTTTTCCTCAGTTTGGGCCTTTGCTATTCTGACTTCCCTCCCTGCTTCCTTCTGCCTTAACTGGTACAGCTCTCTGTCCTGCTTCTTCTATGTTTCCTTATACTTCCTGAATGCTATCTTTTTCTCCCCGACATTCCCTGCCAACTCTTTTGAGAACCATAGTGGCTTTTTCTTTCATTTTGATTGTTTATTTGCTTCATACAAAGGCTTGTTGCCTCTGTGATGGCAGTTTGGATGTTTTCCCCTTGGTTCTCCACCCCTCCTTCTAGCCAGTTTGCTAGTGCTTTTCTAAGGCACTCTCCCATCTTGCCAAACTTAGCCATCCTGAAGTCCAGTACCCTCACTTTTGTATGGCTTGACTCTATAGCTGAGTTTATCGTGAACCACACTGTTTGGTGGTCACTTGTTCCCAGATGGCTACCCACTTCTAGATCTGAGATCCTCTCACTGTCCCCATTTGAGAGTACAAGGTCTAAGATTTCTCCCTCATGAGTGGGTTCCAAAACTAGCTGTCTGAGGCATGCCACCTGTAGGACATCGAGAATGGCCCTGTCTTGGATGTGGCTGCAGCAAATGTGCTCCAGTTAACATCTGGCATATTCAGGTCTCCCATCAACAGTATCTTCCCTTTCTCTGCCATCCTAAGAATGCCTTCTATCATATTGAAATTTGCAGACTATACAAAATTAGATGGTAGGGTGGAGTCCGACTATAATATGGACTTATTAGTAAATGACCTCTCAGTATTAGAGCATTGGGCATAGAAAAACAAAATGACATTCAATACAGACAAATGTTCTGTTCTCCACTTAGGTTACAATAATCCCACCAAACTTATACACTATACAATATTATCATTAAATCTTCAGTATATGAAAGAGACTTGGGCATCCTGCTAGATGACAAATTATCCTCCTCCAGTCATTGTAATCATGTAGCTAAAACCACTAATTCACTACTTAGGTGCATTAACCATAAGTTTATATCTAAGATAGAGAAATGTATTATCCCATTGTTTAAAGCATACATCAGACGATATACAGATTATGGGTCACCAGTGTGGAGTCCATACATGGTCAGGGACATTCAAGTGATTGAAAGAGTTCAGAGAAGGGCAACAAAAATGGTACCCCATTTAGCATCACTACCATATCCAGAGAGGCTTCAAAAAACAGGCCTACATTCACTGGAGTTTAGGCGCTCCAGAGGTGATCTTCTGTTCTTATATAAAATTCTCAAATTGCCCTCTCTGATGGACAAATGTGGTATTGTTAAAACACAAAGAAAAATAGTACCAAGACTTCACAATCAACAACTAATGGTGTGTAAAGCAAAAACAAACAGGAGGCTTCATTTTTTCTCGGTGAGATCACCAAGGCTCTGGAACCAGCTACCACAAGAGCTAGTAGACTGTAATACCTTTGAATCCTTTGAAAAGGGCCGTAGATCATTGGCTGTACAAAAACTACAACAAAGTGTAATTTTCTACAAATGAGGGGGACAATCAAGATAGGCTTCATAGCTTCCTTTTGTCCTCACTTACCTAGTAAACCTAGTAAACTTAATATACTTGTCCATTCCCTCCCCCTGACATGGGGGTCTGTATACAATCCCTGTGTGGATTGTGGTGCTATTTCCAGTCTCTAAGGTGACCCACAGTGCCTCCTTTCCTCCCTGTTTCCTCTGCATCTGTGATATCATAAAGCATCGTTCAGCTTGCTCTCTTATTGGTTTGGGGTTCCTTTGTAAAGATGTTGGGAAGTTTTATTTTGCTGGTGAAGTTCTGGTGAAGTTGCAAAATTTGCCTTTGTGAATTACTTCATGAACTTCCCACTTTACAAGGTCACCTAACTTCACCTGTAAAGGTGAAGAAGTTAAGTAATGTCAGGCAAAGCTGGATGAATTTAAGTCAATTTGCCTAGTAAGAGGGCAACTTCACCTTGCAAGAACTTTGTGAAGTCGCCACTTCACACTTCAAGAATTTCACCAACTTCATGAATGAATTTGCAGAGTAAATTGTATCCACTTCCCCAATCTATGTACCTCTGTTAGGTGTCTAAAATATAGATAAATAGAAACAGTGATGATAAATGTTTCATACTCGTTTAGAATGGTTCAGTTGCTAAAATAAATCATTTATCTGTACGGTTTAAATCTCACATACATTGTAAAATATTTTTATATAACACTGGTGGCAATAAACAAATAAATAAATGACAAATTAAAAAGTGACATAATTTACACAACTCACAAGATATAATGTTACTTTGTGAGTTGGGTTTGTCATAGACCATATCATACCCTGATGAGTGCATAACAATCCATACCGGACAAATTAGAGATCAACTTTCATAATGCTGATAAGGTCACAACAGCCATGTGCAGCACTGAAGCCAACAGTTGAAATCAAAAAGAAAGAGGTAAATCCTCAAGTAAGCAGCAGATTTAAAACCAATGATTTGGCTCATAATCTGCAGTTTATCATCATGTGTGATGGATCATCATGTATGATGGGTAGACTAGATGGGCCACAAGGTCCTTATCTGCTGTCACCGTCTATGTTTCTGTGTCCCTAAGGAACAGAACTTTCATAACCCACTTGTGAGTTGTAATTCTGCCCTCTTTTACGTAAAGACAAACTGCATTTTTTTGAGTCGTACTATTGTGCATCCCATATACTGTATAGTATAAAACTTTCAGCTAGAGTTTGATAGGCTGATTAAATCTCTGTTAACCTGATACATATCTAATGAATGCCTATATACTTATAAATTATATGCTGTACTTTTCTAGGCTTTCTATGGAATTTGCAGATTTTTTCTTGTTTCCTTTCTTTCTGTTACAGGAGTTATTTCTGCATCAGAAACATTAGGAAATCTGCAGGTTCTATAAACAGCCTAGAATAGTATCTGTGCAAGTAAGACATGTTATATACTCTAGGTATACAATTGTATAAAAAAACAGTAGGGAACATTGGGATATGATTTTAGACCCGCATGTTTGAATTCTGTGCAATAAACAGTATTGTGTTAAGCATGTAAAATGATAGCTTGCCAAATAGCAATTTGTTTTTCAGAGCATCTTAATTCAATCTCTCTTTAAGGTACAGTAAAAATCATGACTATATAAACGCCTTGGAATGATTACCGTTATTAGTTAACATCAGTAACTGATTTCAGTCTATAATACAGACAATACTGGATGGGCAACTATGCACAATACACTGGTTGTGCATGGAGTTGCACATCCAGTATTTTATAGTGTATTTGCCCCTCAAAGTAATTGTAAAAAGTTAGATTGTTTTAAATAAATGTTCCCTGCTGCATTTTTTCCTGGTTTGTGACTGGTTCCTAGGGTCAGTGCCATGGTCATTATGAAGCAGATGCCCCTACTTGTCTAGTGTAGCCTTTGATTGGTTGCCAGCTGCCTGTTGGCAGGTTTTTCAGAAGAAAAAATATGGCCACTTTATTTCTTGCTAAGTGAGAGGATTTACTGAAAGGGAAGTTCTAAGGCGGTTGTAACTTGTAAGTAATGTAACATACCTGGTTGAGCCTGCGTTTTTTAATACAAGTATAAATATCTGGTTAATCCTACTCTGGTAACATCTCTGTCATTTTGAGTGATTGTGCCAACAGCCAGTGCTGCCGCAAGTTACTATGTGATTGATCTTGCTGCTTCTGTTACCACAGCTGTTGTTGCCCATGTGCATTGGAAACCAATCAAAATGTTGTTGAGCTACAGTATGGTATAACCACATTCCATGACCTTGGAACTGTGGTACAGTACAACAACATTTCAGCTTGGATGGGTTTCCATGCTGAGCATGCCCTCGTTGTACACTATAAATGGATATACTGTACTATAGTATACCTAAACTCAGTATCCTGAGTCTCAGGATACTGACCCCACTGGCCTGAAATCCATGATCCTGAATCAATCAGATGCCCAAAAATACAATTTCAGGCATCTGATTGAAAAATAGAAAATGCAGTTTGGGGGGCTTTGCACCCCAAATCCCCCATGTGGGGACCTCACTTCACACCCTGTAACTAAAATAACTAACTCTGAGGGGAGGGACCTCGAGTCACAAAAAATTAGTTACAGGGGTTTATACTTTTAAAATGTTGCAGGATGCAGTGTGAAATAGAACCTGTGCCTGCCAGAACATGCTGGCCTAGCTGCCAGTGGTTTAGTCCTCAGCATCATCGGGGCAGCTCAGCCAGCCACTCAATTCCTCCAGTATTTGGATCCATTCAACAGGGGTAAGGTTGCAAGCCATTGCATCCGCTACCTTACCCCTGTAAATATCCATTGAGTTTTCTGCTGCTGGGGTACTCACTATCTGGATATTGAACCTGTTGGGCTATACTACCTGGGCAGGTCAGTATCAGGATAATGAGTCTCGGCAAACCATAAGGGTACCCTATAAACTTAACATATAACTTGAATGCTCCCTGATGAAGACTTGGTCGAAAACTCCTGGGGTTGTTTGTTGGGTGCCCAGTCCCCACTCAAACTGCACTTCTGTCTCCTAATCTTTGTGAGCTCCTTGGAATGTTGTGAAAAACTAAATGAATTTATTATTGAGCAAGTCAGTGGCATGATAGTGGTTTCTTGTTGCATGCTGAATTATTAATAAAAACAAGAAGTTTATCATGATGAAGGCAAGTGCACTGAATTAAAAACTATGCACCTGAATGTGAGTTGAGGTATGAGAGAAGAGTTTTGTATTTTTATATATCGATATATAATCATTACAAAACATAATAGTGCAGAGACTAGCAGGACTAGAACTGTAATAAGCAATGGCAGCACACTAATCAGAATATACAGAGAAGTATGGATTTATGTAGTTTATTGAGTTATCAAACACTTTACTTCAGTCATACATTGACATTTAACTGTTTGGTCTTTTCTTCATGTTCTTTAGGTTGTTGTATTTCAATAAGGCAGCAAATGCTAAAGGTTAACCGTTAACTTACTTAAAATGTTGAAGCTACTATAAAAAAATAAGTGAAATGAAAAGCCTGGTACGTTTTTAACCCATTGAGTGTTGAATATGTTTGGAACATATTTAGATTCTGGGCATATATAAGCACCTACCACATTCTATTAAACACAACAAATAATATAAACCATAAGGGTTGCTGCTGTTTTAGTGATGCCAACAGGGAAGTTAAATATAATTCACTTTGTTCACACATAAAGGTATTGGAAATTTAAATAAGGTTTTAAAAGTAGAAGACTAAGAGATGTCATATTTCACTTGCATGAAAAATACTATTTTATGAAACAAAAGAAAAAATACTTATTTTATTTCGTTATGCAGGATATCCAAGCTGAGAAGCAACGTTTAATTTTCTGTGGGGTCATGCTTCATCCCACTCTTATTGCTTGGAAGATTAAAACACAGATTATGTTTAGCTGACTTGCTCCAGATTACACAGGTGGAGAATTTTTGTTTTTTTCTATATAGGTTCTCATGCCTCCTGGAAGGTATGGGTGACTGGCTCAGCCTTGTCTCATCATCTTTGGCTGTCTCATGTCTCCTCCAGTCTTGGGAGGGCTTGTATCTCCCATAGATTGCCCCCGCAGTGGGGCCGGGAAAGCAAGAGCAATCCTCTCCCACCCAGAACACAAATCCAGATGTCCACCCAGAGCCAGCAAGACCAAACAGGCCATTAGCATGAGCGGGCAGGGCATCATGAAGTCCATCCTCTTGCTTTCCTTCTTGATTTTTCTCCCCCTGGTCTGCGCAGATGTGCAGTGAGGATAGCGTGTGCACTCCACCTCTGTGGAGATGCCCCTGATGCTCTGAATGCATGCCCCTTCCACTTACTGGGCCTCACACATGCTACCATCTGGATTCCTCTAGATTGCAGTCAAGTACTGAGACATGGGATCCCCCTTCCCGAGGGAGGAGAGCAGTCCTATGGATCCTTGATCTTCCCTTCCTCCCCTTGTGGACCCCCTAGCAACCTGAGTCCATTCCTCAACCTGGTTGCCAGCAGGGGGCAAGGTAAGGTGCTCATGTTACCTTAGCTCTCTGCACCACTGGGCCCGCCAGGGGGGATAGATTTTTAAATTCCTTCATCCGCTATACAACCAAGCATATTTTCAACTGATATATGTATGTGTGTGTGTGTGTGTGTGTGTGTGTGTGTGTGTGTGTGTGTGTGATCCCTAATTTGCAGTTTTCACTTGGCTTATATAGAGGGTCTAGGAACAAGTCAGCCTGTCCATTATTGGACAATCTGTCCATTGGTGGATGTAGAAGGCCCATGAGAAAGTTATACTGCATATTGATTGAGGCAGGGGACCCAGAAACAAGTTAGCATCTCCATTAACTGATACAGGGAGCCCAGGAACAAGTTAACTTGTCAATTGATAGATGCAGAAGACCCAAAAACAAGTCAGTCTGTCCTTTGGTGAGTGCAGGGGTCAAAGAACAAGTTAGCCTGGCCATTGATGGATGCTGGGGCCCAGGAACAAGCCAGCCTGTCCATTAGCAGATACAGAGGGCACAGGAAGAAGTCATCCTGTCCATTGGTGGATGCTGTGGGTGCATAAACAAATCAACCTGTCCACTGATGGAAGCCAGAGGCCCAGGATCAAGTCAGCTTGTCCACTGGCAGATTCAGGGAACACAGGAACAAGTCAGCTTGTTCATTGGCAGATTCAGGTTATCCAGGAAGAAGTCAGCCTGTCCATTTATGGCTGCTGGGAGCCTAGGAACAAGTTAGTCTGTCTACTGGCGGATGCATGGGGCCCAGGAACAAGTCAACCTGTCCAGCGATGGATGTAGGGGGCCAAGGAACAAGTCATCCTGTCCAGTGATGGATGCAGGGAACCCAGGAACAAGTCAGCCTATCCAGCGATGGATGCAGGAGGCCAAGGAATAAGCCAGTCTGTCCATTGGCAGATACATGAGGCAGAGGAACAAGTCAGCCTGTCCAGTGATGGATGCAGGCAACCCAGGAACAAGTCAGCCTATCTAGCGATGGATGCAGGGGGCCAAGGAATAAGTCAGTCTATCCACTAGTGGATGCATGTGGCCAGAAACAAGTAAATATGTCCACTGGTGGATGCATGTGGCCCAGGAACAAGTCAGTCTGTCCACTGGTGGATGCATGGGGCCCAGAAACAAGTCAATGTGTCCACTGGTGAATGCAGGGGGCCCAAGAACAAGTCAGCTTGTCCAGTGGTGGATGCAAGGGGCCAGTGACTAAGCTGGTTAGATATATATCTGATTGTCTAGGACATACATTCTGAAACAGAAGCATGTGTCCAAAGTTGAGTTGGTTGCATGGTACTATGACTTGTATCCAATTGTTCCAGTCAGTCTAGGTGGGGAAAATTGTACAGCATGAAAATATGCATCAGATGCTGCTAGTGCTTATGGATACAAGTACTGTATATCTTAGTCTGCATCCTGGCATAGGAAAATCAGGCCCAAGGAGTCAACGTCTGTGGAGGGACTTGATCTAGGAATGGGCAGGACTAGTTGTACAGAAAAAGAACCACACAAAACTTGTCCAGTCATTAGCTTCTGAATTAAATTTAATCTCACCATGAAAACAGTTTTTGAATTGAAAAATGAGTGCTAAAACATTTATTTATTTTTATAAAGTTGCTGTATGATTAATTTGCAAATGCATGTGGATAACTAGTGTCAGAAAGTGGTTTGAAATTAAAAACCTTTTAGATCTTTTTGGGAAAATTTAATTAGAATCAGTTAAGGGTATCCCATTCGTTACTGGTTAACAAAGAATAAATACATTCCTAATGACCTCTAGGTTCATAGCATTGGACAAAAACTGTAGTACTTAGTATTATATGTATTTTCTTCTAAGGGTGGAAAAAGTAAGCAATAGCCAACCTTGGTTTGACTTCAGCTTGGGGCCTGAAAATTCAGATCTGCTTTGACAGTTCATCTGAACCACTTACAGTATGTACGTATTGGAGATGGGTAAAACAGACAACAAATAGGGGGAAGTATTCCTTGAGGTCAGCAATGAATATAAATGACTGTAGTTTATGTGATGCATATGCAGTGGATTGCTCTCTGTAGTTTTGTGACAGAGTTTGCAAATCCCACTAAGACCGCCATGACCCAACATGTGCTACAATAATAATTGCTATTCTTTGCTGACTTCAAGGCATATACCCCCCTGTAGTATCCGAATCTCTGCTCTCCCCTATGCCAATTATTAATGTCTCCCTTGCAGCACCATAGATTTTACAGATACAGTTTTATATGTAAAGTTTTGCAATTGTACATGCTGTGTAACCCCCCCTACAAATGGGGGTTCCTAAAAAGCTCCTAGGAGTTTGCTTACGTGTTTCCCTTGCCTGCTGGCGTTTGGCGTTTAAGCCATTATAATGGCATTGTGAATGCTGGTAGAGCCTCCACTTACTGTCTCTTTAAAAGCTGTCTGCATGCAGACATAATTGATGTTTTTCCAAGGGTGCTGGTGTTTCCCTGTTCAAGTCCTGCCTGAACTGCAGGGTAATAGCTTCATTTTGCGGTCGCTGAAAGCGCAAAGGTAGCCCCTCTGACAGATATATCTGTTTCCCTGTAAACATTTAAGGCATCTGTAATATTGTAGTTTGTCTAACCTGCTTTTGTTACAGCTGGGACTCTGTGTGTGTTTCCCCTCCATTTTGGACCTAAACTGCTGTGCTGGGCCAATGGAATAAGGGGAGCTATAAAATGGAGACTGTTTGGACCAACCAGAATTCAGACTCTTTTGGGAGCTGGCCTACAAAGGGAATGTATAGCTAGTAATTCTGGGAAGTGAAGTTTGGACCCTGTCACCTTTTTTTACCAACTGAGAGAGCTCTGGAGTGATTGACAGCTGAGTCCACCAACTGGACTGGGTGGCTCCCGTGGAGAAGGCTCTGCACTGTGACTGGGAGGTCAGATCAGTTGTGACCATAAGGAGAGAAGGAGCTCTGTGCTTCTGCACTGAAAGTTTCACATGGGAAGCGCGTGATAGGCCTGAAGTCAGTCTGTTGCCATTACAAGCTTGAATCAGACTGAATCCGAGGTGACTGAAAGGAAGGAAGGCTGAAAAGTGGAAACCAGGCTCACCCTGTAGTAGACTGGAGAAACTGCTGAATTGCACGCAGTCTGTCAGGAACTGAAGCTGCTGTGTAAACTCCTGTGTATTTGTAGTAAGTGTGATTGGGGCCTAGGAGCAGCTGCCTAGTATAGTAATTTCCTTTACATGTAAATGTGTTGAATGCTTGTGAAGAATAGCTATTCTGGTTCTCTTGTCACCATGCAGTGTAAGCTGAAAGCTGAACAGAATGTAATCAGACTAAATCCATCTGCTAAACAAACAGTTGGGCCTAGCCAGTAGAATCTAATCTCCCTGCCTTGTTTGTCTGGCTATCCGGAACAGCCATCTGCATGAAGTTCTCAGTGTGGGATAGTGTGAGTACAAATCAGGGCATCCCCTGCGACCTGTAACAATCACCAGTGTTTCATTTGATTTGCTCTATTTCATTTCCTCAAGGACTGAGCCATCCAGCTCTGGATTACAATTGGTTGTTGTGCATATCTTTTTTCCTACAGGGCCCTTTTCAACTGCACCTGCTGGCCAACCCCGGGCAACGGACCTGGCTAGGCCCCTTCAACCTGGGTACCCAGAGTGTGACTTTTATGACCCTGTATGAGTGCACAGTACTGTGATTTAATTCTGCCAATCAGCTTGATCTCCCCCTCCTGTGTTCCACTCCCCTTAAATAAACCAGATTTGATGTTAATGACTTTAAACTGTCTGAAGTGTTAGTACCTATATAGCAGGCATTGCATTGGTTTATGTATGCTGATCAACCTTATTTTACAAGGGGTCCTCCAAGACAAACTTCAGAATCAATCTCGAGGGTAAGTGGTACCTTGTGATTGAGCCGTGTGTACATGTGGGGTACTGTTACAGTAATTCCTGTGTATTGTGTGGATCCCTAGAGGGATTAGAAGGGGGTCTCAGTGTCCCAGAGGGCTGTGACCAAACTCGACCAACCATCACAAACCCTGACTTCTGGGTGGAGACACCCGCCATAGAACCTAGGCCCCTCAACCTGTTGGTAGTCCAGCAGGCAGGGGTAGTAACCCTTGAGATAGCGCCACCTTGGGGTTACAGTTGTAACTGTTAAATTGTTTTATTCAGTTTCTCTCTGTACACATCCTGTGACTTTTTATACAAAGATCTGCATGGATTTTTTCAATATTATATATAATTGATCTGGTGTAGATGCTTTGAGTCTTTCTCAACTGCATTTCCTCTGGAATTGCTTATTGTACATGTAATGTTCTTTGTGACTTTGTCTTCTGACCTATGAAGCCCTGCACAGACAGGGTCTGGGCTACCTGCAAGAGCTTCTGAACTCTTACTGTCCATTCCGCTCAGCTGATGAGGGGTTGTTAGAGATTCCTGGGGTACAGTTGAAAACTTTTGGTTCTCATGCCTTTATGTTTGCAGCCCCAACCCTGTGGAATTCTCAACCTCATCAGATTCGAGAGTGCCGGAGTGTGGGGAGCTTTAAGACAGCTTTGAAGACTTACCTGTTCTGCCAGGATTTCAGGGATCTCATATAATATCCATCTATCTTTTTATTTTATTGATATAATTTTAATTGTTGTTTGTTTTATTTGTTTTAACTGTTTAAGAGAGGTTAAATTAGGACTATGGTCTGCTTATGGTACTGAATACTAACAACCTAAAATGAGGACAGAATTCGGATGTACACATTTTTTTAACATAGGCCTCCAGATTTGGAACACCATACCACATAGTTATAGATCAAGGATAATGGATGTACACCATGGTGAAATTATAGCCAGGTTTCAACGAGAAGCTATTAAGAATGTTAGTGAGGGAATTACCTGATGTGTAAAAACTGGAATAGTTATATCCTTGTTGTTTTAATGGCTACTTGAAATTTATAGTGCAATAATGTCTGTTATCATTGTGTGTTATGTATTATGTGTGTTGTAGGATATATGTCTAATTATGATGTTCAATGTATTTGATATTTATTATAATATTTTGTAACTGCATTGTGTTTATTTTTATATTAGATGTAATCTAGGGCCTCACTGGAAATGAGCTTGTCTCAGTTGAGTTGTACCTTTTCACTGATTTTTTCACTGAAATTTCAGTTGAATAAAACATTTTACTACTACTACTTAAAGATTTGTACAGCACTTTGATTTTGGATATTGCACTTGATAAGTAAAGTTTATTATTGTTATTATTATTATTATTTGATGTCGAACCTTTGTAAATGAGAACCAGTGCTCAATGGTATTCTCTGAAGTTTTCAAACAATAAATAAAATAAAATATTATGAATATTTTTTTATATTATTTATAAATGCTGTCAGCAAATAAGGACCACTTGGCCCACCCATTCCACACTAAAATCTCCCTTATTAGTACTACCAGAGTCCTTGTTGGGGCTCCAGCATCCACCTCCCTCTTATATTCAAGATGTCTATGTGCATATACCATGCACTCTTAAATCATGTGATCATTTTAGCCCACAACACATCTGCTGGGAGGCGGTTCTAGTCATCCACCACCTTCTCTGTGAAGAAGTACTTCCTCACATTACTCTTGACCCTATCCCTCTCCAACTTCATATCATATCTTCTTGTCTTAGAGCAACATTTTTTCTGCAAAATACTCCCTTCCTGTATCGTGTTAATTCCTGTGAGGTATTTGAACATCACTAGCATATCCCCCTGCCCCCCCTGTCTTCCAGGAAGTACAGGTTTAATTCCTTTAGCCTCTGTTCCCAAGGCTTTTGATGCAGGCCCTGCACCATTTTGGTTGCTGTACTCTGGGACGTCTCTATCCTGTCAATGTCCTTTCAAATATGGGGCCTTCAGAACTACACACTGTACTCGAAGTGAGGACTCATCAGCAAAGTATACTGGAAAAGTATTAACTCCCGTCTTCTGCTGGTGATAACCCTCCCTATGCATCCAAGTACAGTATTTGGTTAGGCAAGGCAAGTTTTATTTATAGGGTGCCCATTCCCAGAGGCTCTGTGTGCCTAACAATAGAAACACATCAAAAGGTACACAAGGAATAAGACTAAATAGAAATTTAAAAAAGATAAAATTCCAGACTACAGCTTTAAAATAAATATCATCAGGAAGCTTAAATGGAGCCAGCAGTAGTAATTATTCCATAAAGGCCAGACAAAAGAGGTGGGCTTTTAGCCTCAGTTTGAATACCTCAAGTGAGGGAGTCTCCTGAACTGCAGATGGTAGTGAGTTCCGCAGGGTCAGCCCAGTGACACTAAAGGCCCTCTCTCCTAATGTCTTGAGCCGGACCCTGGGAATGTCCTGGAGGCCCCTCAAGAAGGAGCGGAGGGATCAGGCAGAGGTCACAAGTGTCAGGAACTCAGACAGGTAGCCAGGACTCAGTCCATATAGGGGCTTATAGGTGAACAAGCCCACCTTGAGAAGGACCCTCCACCAGACTAGTAGCCAGTGCAGAGCATGCAGGACCAGAAAAACATGACTAGACCTAGACAGACCTGTCAGCAATTGGGCCACTGTGTTCTGCACTAGCTGCAGTCTGCAGAGGGTCCTTCCCATAAACTCAAAGTATAGAGAGTTGCAGTGGTTGAGCCTAGCAGTAACAAAGGCTTGTACCAGAGTTGGCAGATCTTCAGGCGGAACGAGGGTCTTGATCCTGGCAATGTTCCACAAGTGGTAAAAACCACTTTTGACTACAGACGATACCTGATCTTCAAAGGTCAGTCTACTGTCAAGAATCACATCAAGATCACGCACCCTAAAGGAGGCCACCAATGGATCAGACCCCAGGAAAATAGCTGTGTTAGCTCCAGGTGCCAACCCATCATGCCTGAGACCTGGATCAATCACCAGCACCTCCGCCTTATCCGGGCATAGTCACAGCCAGCTGAAAAACATCCAGTCATTAATTTCAGCCAAACAGATATTAAGCATGTCTACAGCATCAGATGTTCTGGGTGCAAATGACAAATACAGCAGGGTGTCATCTGCATAACAGTGAAATTCCATACTGAATTGCCGAATGATCTCACCCAGGGACAGCATGTACTCTGCGAACAGCATCAGTGACAGGATCGAGCCCTGTGGCAGTCCACATGACAGAGGCATTGGAGAGGAGGAGAAATTCCACATCACCACCAGCTGTGCCCTATCAGAGAGATAGGATTCAAACCATTTGATGAGAACACTGGTGAGTCCACAATACTCACAGAGCTGTTCAAGAAGCACGGAGTGGTCCACAGTGTCAAAAACTGAAGAGAGACTGAGGAGTACAAGAATTGACTTTTCTCTTCTATCTCTAGCCCTGAGCAGATCATTATGTACCCTGACTAATGCTGTTTCTGTGCTATGTCTAGCTCAAAAACCCAACTGAAATGGATCAAAGATGTCGAAGGACATGAGGTAATCCTTGAGCTGTTGTGCCACAAATTTCTTGACAACCTTGCTCAAAAATGGCAGGTTAGAGATTGGGCGGTAATTCGCCAGGATGTCTGGGTCAAGGGATGATTTCTTAAGGAGGGGCTTCAACAGCACTTCTTTCAAAGCCACTGGGAACACCCCTTCCACCATCGAGCACCTGGCAATCCCAGCGAACACCGGGCTGACAGCCTCAGCACATCCCATCACAGTAAGTGTGCTTCAGCTCTAAGATCACCCCAGTGACCTCAGCCACCTCCACTGGCCTAAACTCCTTCCAGATCGACAGAATGCCTCTGTTCCTCTCAGTCCAGTTACTGTGAGGCAATGATCTCCTTGATGGAATCCCCAACCGGATAGATGGCTCTCTGTCAGAGCAAAACAGAGCAAACTCTTCACATAAAGTGGATGAAAAAATCTTTCTTTGCTGTAGACAGGCAGGACAGAGCAGCCTATCTGCAGTCCAAAAAAGCTGAGAATGTCTGTTTCTCCCTGTGGCAATTTCCCTGGACAGGAATTCTGCCTTCTTACAGGAAATTGCCTCCTGGTACTCACAATAGTGAACACACAGGGTCAGTTTGTTGGCCTCCAGCCTGGTCTTCCCCCAGCAATACTCAAACTTTCGACACTTGATCTTCATTGCCTTGAGATCCCCATCAAACCAAGGGGATCTCATGTGACAAGATCTGGGTCATTTATGAACAGGAGCAATGATCTCCAGTGCTTCGGACACCACCTCATTATAGGTGGCCACCGTCTCACTGGTGCCAATCACACATGCTGTGTCCACTCTAGATAAGTTAGCTAACGCCAGTAGTGCATCTGGGCACAAACCCCGTAAAGGGTAGTAGCTGAACATCTCCACAGGGGAAGGACTTTGGGGGGACCCAAATGTGAATCTCATGGTGCAGTGATCAGATCGCATGACCTGATCAATCTTGAGGCTATCAACCCCAAGACCCAATTGGAACACCAGATCGAGTGTATGATTGTGTTGGTGGGTCACAGAAGCAACCACTTGTGCCAGGCCCAGTGATGTCATCATCTGGAGGAGGTCATAACTGAAATGCGAGAATTCATCATCTACCCAGGCATTGAAGTCCCCCAGGATTAAACACCTGGGGAACTCCAACACCTGGTCGACGACGAAGTCCACCGCCTCCTGCAGGAATTCTCCCCCTGACCCAGGGGGTCGGTATATGAGAAGATATCTGCAGCTTGCACCTGGACCCCCATGCATGATGACACACTCAAATGATCTGGTATTACTAACTGGATGCCCTGTGAAGCTTAGGTTGGCTTGCAAAGACGATGGCCACTCCTCCACCCCTGCAATCCTTCCATGGGAAGTGCACTACAGAATACCCTGCGGGGACTGCTGCCTCTAAAACTGCGCCAGCATCATCACCCAGCCAGGTGGCCTTTCCCATTGCCTTCTCACACTGCCTCGCTGCCTTCATGTCATTGGTAATGATAACTCCTAGGTCCCTCTCTTGGCTTTTACCCCACCCAGTTTGTACATTTACCCCCCTGGTTCAGTCCTCCCTCATCCTTTCCACACACCCCAGGTGTGTCCACCCCCCCGGTGTGTTCACCCTCTTGCAGATTTTTGCATCATCTGCAAACAGGCATGCCTTCCCTCTCAGTCTTTCTGAGATGTCACTAACATAGATATTGAAGAGGACCAGGTCCAACACTGACCCTTGTGGTACCCTGCTAGTCACTTTCCCCTCCTTGGAGTATACCCCATTTACTACCACTCTTTGGCTCCTATCCCGGAGCCAGTTCTCCACCCATTTTACAATTTTAGGCCCCACACACAGGCTGCTCAGTTTTCTTGCCAACCTTTTAAGTGGGACGGTGTTGAAGGCCTTGCTGAAATCCAGATAGGCTATGTCCATTGCCCCACCCTGGTCAACTTCCCTAGTTACCCAGTCAATGAACTTGATCAGGTTGGTCTGGCAGGACCTCCTTCCTGTAAATGCATGTTGTCTCTGTTTCTGCAGTCTGTTGGTCTCAATGTATTCACCAGTTCTTTCATTAGCGATTCCATTACCTTTCTCACTACCAAATTTAGGCTGACCAGCCTTTAATTTCCTGTCTCCTCTCTACTATCCCCTTTGTAGAGCTGGGCAATGTCAACACTCTTCCAGTCTCCCGGCATCTCTCTAGTCTCCAGAGACAGGTTGAACAGGGCTGCCAGGGGTGCAGACAACACCTCTCTGAGCTCCTGCAGCAGCCTGGGGTGCACTCCAGTTTGGCCCATAGCCTTGTCCACTCTTAACTTGGACAATTCCCTTAGGACTCTGTCCACTGTGAAGAGGTTAGTATCTACTTCCTGACTTTCCGCCCTTGTTTTGTATTTCAGGCCGATTTTCTATACCCTCCTCTGTGAATACTGAACAGAAGTATTTGTTCAATATGTCTGCTTTTTGGCATCTGTCCTCCACAGAGGACCCCCCAACCTTCCTCCATTAGTCTAACTATCCACCCCGGTCTTCCTCTTTTTCCCCCATTATTATCTCTTACATTATTTTCATGTTATGTGTTGTAAGTAATATGAATGGTTGTAATATAACAAAAAAAAAATATTTTATTTAAAATGTTTCACCAGGTAGACATACAAAGAAATACAAACAATCTTGTTTACATGTGAGACCCAGGGGAAGGGGAAGAGGGAGCAAGTCAGCAGTAACAAAAATTATTACTCAGGTTAAGGTTGCTCCAAACCTGTGGGAGACAGTAATGGAAGGCAAGTTGACTGGCAGTTAGTTTCCAACATGGAATGATGAACCTGTTGCCAGAGTAAGAGTGGAGGTGGTCTCTGGGCTAGCTTGGGAGCATTCTAAGCCAGTATTTGAACCTAAAAAGAGCTAGATGTTGCACACATTTATCAGACTGGTTATACAGGGCCAAAGAGCAGAGGAGATGGACCTTTGATCTTTATCTGCTGTCCCTGTGTATGTTTCTATGACAATGAGGGCCTGCCCAGTCAGTCATAGAGTATGCAGTGATCCATGCAAGCAGGGGCTCAAAGAATGATTCTACAGAGGGCATTATATAGGAAATCCAGTTTGGATAAATGAAATCTGGGGGCAAAATAATAGACCACAACACAAAAGTAAATGACTGAAAGGATTAACGTTTAACCAGGCACTTGCACATTTCCAATGAGAAGTAGCCACCAGCCCGAGCGCACCAAGATTTCTGTGCAATTTGAAAACCAGTGCCAGAAAATGTAAAGAAAAGTCCAGTGATTATCCAGAATGACACCTAGGTATTTGTAATGGATATTTAGGCTAGGAAGACACTATCACGGGTAATTATAGTCAGGTAGGAGAAGAACCAAGACTTTTTTTGGTGCCAAAGAGCGTGGACATTGTTTTGGATTAACTAAGGGCAAGGTGATTTGCACTAAACCAGCTGGAGATTGAACTGCAGCCCACTTGCAGGTCAGCAGGAATGTCAGCAGGACAACATATAGAAGCATAAAAGATGGAATCATTTGTGCACATGTGAATATTGCAGAATTTTACAGATCGTAGCAGATCATTACTACAAATGGTGTATAGGAGAGATCCTAGAATAGACTTGTGGGACCCACATGAAAATATGTCTGGGATCACATAGAGCAGAGCCAGTAAAGACAGAATGGGTACAGCTAGAATGATAACATGAGAATCAGCAGGAGGAAGATCAGTTGAGGCCAGAGACTGCAAGTTGGCTTTGAAGGGTAGAATAGTCTGGGATGTAAAATGTCTTGGCAAAATCAAAGAAAATAACACCAGTGTGAAAACCCACATCTGTTTTTGAAGAAATAAATCAGTAAGCCTGAGCAGTAAACTAGATGTTGAATGCATTGCATGAAACCTAGACTGGTAATCGGAGAAGAAGAATGTACAAGAGAAGTAGTCAGAGAATTAATTAGCAACTAGCCTCTCTAATAGTTCATAGAGGATGAGGAGTTTGGAAATGGGTAGACAGTTTTCAGGAGAATCAGCAGCACCACTGCTATACAGTGATATAAGAGTGGCATGCTTCCAGAGCATGAATAAGATACCTGTGGTAAAGGAACAATTAAAGATATCTGTCAATGGGGTTGCAATGTCCAAGGTTCCCTATTTCAGAAGACAAGGACAGAGGGCAACAGGACCAAAGCAGAAACTCTGCTTGATGCTGGAGAGCTCTCAGAGAACTACAGAAAGTGCAGTGCTAGAGAATACAAATTTCACACATCAGTGTAGGGGCAACCTTGTGGAGGGTAAGCACTAGGACCCAGAGGGGAAGGGACAATGTCCAGTGGTCCATCAACACATTTTGAATTTAAGATATTGGCTACTGAACACTGATCAGAGACCACACTAGAAGTATTACTGAGATGGGTGATATCAGGGCCAGCACTGGTGTGTGTGTGTGGGGGGGGGGGTTATTTGCCATGTCCTAGAATTTGGATGGAATGGTTGATTCATTAATGGACTTAGAATAGAAGGAGGTTTTAGCTTTGCAGATTGCTGATGTGCATAGGTTCCTGAGTCTGTTGTACCATTGATGGTCTGCAAGGGTACAAGATGCCTTATGTGCAGACCAAGCAGCAGCTCTTAGTTTCACAGAGTCCCAGAGGAGATAGGGTCCCCTCACTCTGATAGTCTTGACTGGAACATGGAAGTCACAGATGGCTAGGAATATGGTGCAGAAATGTGATAGCACCTGATTCAGATCACTTTTTTATTAATGTGTATGTAACACTGTATTTCAATTTGTATGTAATACTTTATTTTACAAGACAGCATGATCTGTGATAATGAATGATTTGAGTTTAGAAGAACTATTGCAATTGACTTCTGAGATTTTATTTTAATGTAATTTTATTATAATTTATTTTTTCTTTATATACCAAGAAACACAGTTGTATAATAGAATAACAGTATGTATCATTGGTGTGCTGCAGAAGATTATAAATAATTGCATTTGTAGCATTTAAGTGAGATCACAATGGAAAAGACCATAGTAAGGGTTGTTTATTATGTACTTTGGATGCCTGTTCATTAGGTGGAAGAAGCAGAATACATTTTTGCAGCACACACCGCTATGTAATCTGTCTGGGATAAGCATGCTTAAATGATGTGAAGCATGATAAAGTGTTGCATTTGTGCTTCACTTCTTCATACATGTGTTTGGAAGCTCATATCTTCTACAACAGAGAATGGCTTAAAATCAAGAGCCATCATCGCTCGCCAGAGAGTTGTGAAATGAATGAGAGGACACTGGTTCTTGTGCTTCTGCTGGTACTTGCAAAAAAGCACGAAAGGGTGTGAACCCATGATGTAAATGACATGATAATATATTTATAGGTGTAGATGATGGAAAAACACAGTAAGTGACACTTGGACAGCTGGTTCTGATCACTGTATCATTTTTTGTAGTACAAAAATGGGTTATGGACAGGGACACTGGTTTACCGTGATTGAGAAAGAGCAAATTCCGTTTTGCACGTTGGAAAAACCGGTATTGTCACCGGTGTCTGCGAATCCAAAATCCGTTTTTACCGGTGTTTTGTTTTGGGTAATTTATTTAACAAATATTTGCTCTGCTACCATGCATATTACCAATTTTGACGTCCACTATTGTACATAGATCCATCCTTGCACCAATTTTGTTATTTTGATAGGTATAAGATGTGATGGCAGCAGCAGCACAGTTGTGCCCAACCCTCAAGTGTGACGGCAGTGTCAACAGCACTATGGCCTCACTCTATCCCTCAGATACTGCACTGTAGCCCCCACCCTCTATTGCATTGTCTGCAGAAGGACACGGCTCCAATTCCGCAGGTGTTACAGCAGCAGCAACAGCACTATGTCCCTATTCCTCAGGTTTTACTGCAGCATGAACTCATCCCTCAGATGACATGGTGACACCAACAGGTGCAGCCCCATCACCCAGGAGGACTGGCAGCAAGTGCAGCCCCACCGCCAAGAGTGACAGCAACAGAGTTAGAATGAGAGTACTCATCCAATGCCATGTACCAAAGCTTTACAGAGCTCAGACGTGAATTAAGCTGAACCACCAGACGCCAAGGTGGACTCCGTCGGTTCAGTCCCTAACATCTAGCTCCCTGGATTGGTTTATTTATATGTAAACAAAGTGCATCCAATTAAAACAAAAATCCACAATGATTAATGAGGATTGGGACTGAGGATGCTAATGGAGAGAGATCAATAATCTGTACTGAAGAATAAACCAATCAGGAATTGCACCAACAGTAAATTGGGCACTCTCTAACTTGGACCTCATGAAAATGGAGCCTCTTAGTTTTCAAGTCGGAGCTCAACTGCTGAAAGGTGTTCTACCGGCACAGGTAAAGCCATAAAACCACTGTGCAGCTCGTAGCTTCATCATGTCTCCTAGCCCCTTGCAGTCAACAGAAATAAATCTATCTTTGTGCTCAATCACCAATTTGAGTGCTCACTGAAGAGCAAAGACTATTTTTTTGTATAGTGCCTGTGGGGGCGCCGAGAGCTGAAGCCCCAATCTGCACGGTGGTCAGGGCTCCCGTCTGCTAGTAATTCACCTTTAAGAACTTATCATCAATTCTCTGCAATTCCCCAACACTTCCAACAATATTCCAGTAGACATTCCTGCGGTTATTCAGTTTGATGTGGCTTGCTTGCATAATAAAGTTATGTCTGACTGTGTGTCTTTTTTACCATCATTATTATTCATGCAGACTGGCCCATCTGCCGACTGTTCAACCAACAAACCAATGGAGCGTGGCACGGACCCGGCAGACTGGTTTACATGCTGGGAAAAATGTTTCTGTGTTGCTCTGCCCATTCACCCCTCCCTCCAAGGCCAGAACCATTTTTCCCAGCATGTGAACCAGTCCGCCCAGCCTGCCCATCTGCCGACTGTTCAACCAACAAACAATGGAGGTAAGATCGACTGGGTATCAACATATGCTGGGAAAATGTTTCGTGCCGCCTGCCCATTCACCCTCCTCCGAGGCCAGAACCATTTTTCCCAGCATGTGAACCAGTCCGCCCAGCCTGCCCATCTGCCGACTGTTCAACCAACAAACCAATGGAGTTTGGCACGGATTGCAGACTGAGTTCACATGCTGGGAAAAATGTTTCTGTGCCGCCTCTGCCCATTCACCCCTCCTCCGAGGCCAGAGCCATTTTTCCCAGCATGTGAACCAGTCCACCCAGCCTGCCCATCTGCCGACTGTTCAACCCCTCCCAACATCTTCCCTCTTGCTTTCCCATTCAAATAAAAGCAGCAGCAGGGCTATCCAAAACACATAACATTTAAATTCAGCAGGCACACAGAAAAGCAGTAGATGGCAAGGCAGGTCTACTATAGCACAAGGCAGACAAAGGTGCAGGTCAGGAGCACCAGGCTGCTAGTACAGTAGGGCAGGTGAGCAGCACAACGCTTGCAGGGCAGTTGAGCATGGCCACTCTTCACACCTCAGACCAGCCCGGACACTCACTAATCTTTCCCTCCGCACACCAGCCCAGTCACTATCCCCACCCTAATGGACCACACAGCCACTCCAACCCACAAGAAGCTGCAGCAGCATGGGTGGCGCTATCCCCAATCCATATGCTGGTGATGCATGATGACCACTTGCTTACCCAGAGTGGACACTATTCCACCCCGACGGGCCGGCATGAATACTTTCCCCACTCTGACAGATGCCCAGGGCCACCCTCCTCACTGCAGTGTAGCAGCAGGGTCAATCTCCCATCCCAGTGGACCACCAGGGCAGTATCCCAATCGAGATGCTGATGCACATCAACTCTGCTTCCTCAGATAGACCAGCCCAGCCACTCTCCTAGCACAGACAGGCCAGCACGGCCACTCCCCTACCCCCGATGGACCACCAGGGCTACTTCCCACCCCAACAGACCACCAGGGCCACTTCCCACCCCAACAGACCACCAGGGCCACTGCCCCCACCACAATGGACCACAAGGGCCACTCTCCTCCCGACATGCCAGCAGCATGGCCAATCCTCCCTGACAGATCACCAGGGCCACTCCCCACCCCGATGGACCACCAGGGCCACTTCCCCACCCCGACGGACCACCAGGGCCACTTCCCACCCTGACGGACCACCAGGGCCACTTCCCCACCCTAAGGACCAGCCCAGCCACTCTCTCTCCTCTATAGGCCACCCATGGGGGTGGCACTATCCCAATCTCAATGCTGATGCACAGCTCTCCCACCCTGTTAGACCAGTGCAGACATTTTCCATCCCCAACAGACCAGAACAGACACTGTCTATCCCCACCCTGATGGACTAGGCTAGCAACTGTCCTCACGCTGATGGTGATGCATTTATTTAATAAAACCTCTTCCCTTACCTGCTCAGCTGAAGCTGCAAGTGCTTCCTTCTCCTCACCTCACCCCGGACAGCGAGACAGCTGCATTTATTTATTTAATAAAACCTCTTCCCTTACCTGCTCAGCTGAAGCTGCAAGTGCTTCCTTCTCTCACCTCACCCCGGACAGCGGAGACAGCTGCATTTATTTATTTAATAAAACCTCTTCCTTACCTGCTCAGCTGAAGCTGCAAGTGCTTCCTTCTCCTCACCTCACCCCCGACAGCGCGACAACTGCATTTATTTATTTAATAAAACCTCTTCCTCACCTCACCCCCCACCTCGGACAGCGTACAACAGCTGCATTTATTTATTTAATAAAACCTCTTCCCTCACCTCACCCCCGGACAGCTGCGTGACAGCTACATTTATTTATTTAATAAAACCTCTTCCCTCACCTCACCCCGACAGCGCGACAGCTGCATTTATTTATTTAATAAAACCTCTTCCCTTACCTGCTCGGCTGAAGCTGCAAGTGTTTTCTTCCTCACCCCCGGACAGCGCCACTGCAGCATTTATCGATTTAATGCAACCTCTTCCTTCTGCCAAGACCAGCGATCTCCGATCTCACTGCATCCAGGAACAGTGAAAAAGTATCAAATACTCACAGAACCAGAAACAATTTAATTCCCCAGGACTCCAGCAGCGAGATTTCTCCAGGACTCCAGGACAATACCGGCAAAATGACTGAGCAGGCAGTAAGAAAAGACGCACGCTACCGCACTCACTTTTAAAGCCTGCACATCACGGGAGGCCCGAGAACAAACGCTATTTGCTCTTTGGCGCTTGCTTTTCTCCCGCTGGCCAATCGCACCTGGTTTCCGTCCGGCCACTGCTATCATGTAAACCAGTGTCCCTGGTTATGGACTGTCTCTCTTGAGAAATGCTGAAACAGCATGTGAGATCACACACACACACACACAGGTTTTAAATACAAGGTGTTACCTGGAAGGCCCAAAGCTAATTACAGACTTTAACTAAGTTAATTATAGCTGTAGTTGCTAAGAGGGAAAATCAAAAACCTTTATAACGCTTAGAGGAAGAAGAGCAGGGTATGACGTTTTAGTGCGAAGTCAGAAAAGATGCTTTGAAGTCCTGGAAAGGGAAAACTGATCATAGATCAGAGATAGTCATTTGAAGAACATGAGTTATGCTGAGGTTGCAGAATTTAATACTTGGAAAAGACATCCTGTTTTTATATAAATATATTTTTTTATATATTCTGACAGGGAGGAGCTAGGTGACCTCATGCAAAGAGGTGGGCAAAGCCAGCTGTTAGACAATATTCTGTTTTACTTCAGATACACTTTTTTCTAGACTGTGACAAAGAAACATCTGTGAGCACTTTAAGCAGGTATTTAGAGAGATAGACAAAATGTAAGTACTGTAATAGGAATTGTACTGTTAAAGCCTTGTTCTTTTAATAGATTTGTATGTCTTGTGATATAATAGTTCTGTATTTTATGTGTTACATATTTTTTATTTATTTTAGTAAAACTCTATTTTTAGAGCTTACATGGTCTGTCTTTGATTTCTTTCCTTTTACGAGTGTAGTATATTTGGTTAAAGCAGACACTGTACATAAGCTTGAATGGTGATACCAAACTGGAAAACGGTAAGCATTCTAAATGTGAGGTCTTTCATTATACTTTTTAAAGGTTCATTTCTGTACACATGGTTAGATGCCCATAGGAAAAGGTATCTGGCCCCCTGAAGACAGAATTATCTAAGCCTGTACATTGGGTATGCTAACAAGAGGTTCACAGTTTGAATCCCTCCAAGACTTGAGACCAAAGGTTGATTCGAATCCACAAAAAGAACCAAGAGGGTTACCTTGTTCTGTTAACTGTTCACAAGACTGCACTCAGAGGTTGGCACTTTGGGAGTAGAGAGCTGACCTGCTGAGTGGGTTTGTGACAGATTGGTTGGCAGCGGTGGCATACTTTTGGTATTACAAGCTTTTATTGTACAGCATGTCAGCTTGAGACCATAAGCTCACTTGCAAACAAAGAAAAAGGCAGTGATTTAATTTTTAAAAAGGAAACAGAACTATATCACTTGGTGTACAGTCAAGTCCCTACACATTTTATTTTTTTTTTAAAGTGCATGTCAGAGTAGCAGTAGTGAGGGTAGATGACTTCCAACTACAGCAGGCACACTGTAGACTCATTAAAGCAGTTGTGCAGGGACATAGGAGTCCTGTTTGTGGTGAAAGTCAGCAAGCAGAACCTCATAGATGCCCTGATGGTAGCAGATACCCAGAGCAGTGAGTCACAGACCGTGACTGAAAAGGACCAAACCTCAAGTGTGGCAGGGCTAGTGGCCAGTTCAGTATCTAGATCCAATGAGGAGGGCAACAGGGCCACTGACAGTGAAGGGCCACAGCAGCAGGGAAAGTCACCAGTATCCTGGATCTGGAAGTACTCAGGCTGCAAATTGAGTTGTGCAGGATGGAGCTGGAGTTCCAGGAGAAGAGGGAGTGAGAGAAGCGAGAGGCGGACAGTGAGGCAAAGCGAGAATGCCGAGAGGCACAGCGTGAGGAGCATGAGCACCAGCGAGCCACAGAGGAGAGGACAGAGTGAGAACACCGAGAGGCAGAGCGAGAACAGAGAGACGCTGACTGTGCAGAGCAGGAGCACCAGATGCAACATGAACTGGAGAAGATATGACTCTGACCAGTGGCACCAGAACAGGTAAATGGTTTGGGTTTAACTGGGACTGCAGGACTGGGTTGCAAATTGAACTCCAAATTAATAGCCAAATTTAAAGAGGGGGACAATATGGATGCCTTTTTAAATTCTTTTGAAAATGTTTGTATTCAGGCTAAAATTCCTAGAGAGTCCTGGAGCTTCCAGCTATCCCCGCTACTTACCGGGAAAGCTCGGGATGCATTGGGTCAAATGGACAATGAGAACAGTGATGATTACAGCAAACTTAAAGTGGCACTGTTAAAAAAGTTTGAATTAACTGCTAAATCATACACAGCTAAATTCCATAAGCTCAGGAGAAGCCCTGACATGAGCTACGAGGAGCTAGCCATGAAACCTATGACTCTGGCACTTCTTATCTGTTGTCTATTTTCTCTGACAAATGCCGCTGGCTGCCTTGTTACAATGCTACCCTTGAATTGTATTAATCTGTACTCTGTTTGCAATGTCCACATTGTTGTAATGTCTGTCTTGATGTTCCCCATAATTTGTATTTCTCTGACGTGGAACCTTTGTAAAAGAGCTAAGGCTCAAAGGTATTTGTAATCCTAGACTTGATAAATAAATAAATAAAAAAGTCAGTTTTTAAAACGTTGGTGGGAAGGAATTGAGGCAAACTCTGCTGATAAAATTGAAAATGTGATTTTATTAGAACAGTTTGATTGGGCATGCCCAGCAGATCTAAAAATCTGGCTAGAGGACTGAGATCATAAAACAGCACAAGAGGCTGCTGAACTCTTGGACCACTATGCCAAGAGCAGACCAGCTCTGAGAGTGAATGGGGTGGGCGTGGCAACACAGAAAGGGAAAAGCGCGCCTTCAGGGCAGCTAAAACCTTCACTACCTCCACTGAAACCAGTTAGCCCCAGGTTACAGAGAAAAGATTTCTCTGAGAGAAGAAATGAATGCTGGTTGTGTAAAGAAACTGGGCATATTGCCAGACAGTGTCCCAAAAATGCGAGCAATAATACACAACCGGGTGCTAGAAAAGAAGTGAGTTGTTTTTGTGTCCCTGGAAGCATGCCAGTGAACATGAGGGAACACATGCACCCAGTCATGGTGAATGGTGTACAGACGCAGGGGTTAAGGGACACAGGGGCATCCCTGACATTGATAAAAGGGGATCTGATACAGACTGGTCAGCTTATACCCAATAAATACATCACTGTACAAGGGTTCACTGGTGAAGAAAAATCATAGCCACTGGCCAGTGTTCTCCTGGACTGGGGTGAAACAGGGGTACTGTGCAACAGGTAGCTGTAGCCCAAACCTTAGCAGTGGATGTGATCCTGGGCAACAATCTAAAACCGGGGATGGTATGTGTAGTTACCCTTAGCCAAGTGGCAAGGCAAAAAGTATAATTCCCCAAACCCCACAAAAGCCATTGTGGAAACCACTGAGAGGCTGGTTCCCCAGCCTGTGTCTCCTGATATGGAGATTAATGAAGAGTGGATAGAAGTATCCCAGTAGTAAGTAACCACACAGCTACAGAGGGTTACTCTGAAGAAGGAAGGGTGACTCATTGTCAGAGGGTTGGGATTGACAGTGATCCTGAGTTCCCTGATGCTAGTGCTAGGGACCCTAGTTTAGCAACTGAAGGAGACCTGTCCCATGTCTTGGGAATGTGTGAGGGGTTTGCAGCTGCTCAGAGAAGTGACCCTAGTTTAGAGAAGCTGAGGGCTTGGGCAGACTCGGATGGCACACAGGGAGGTGACGGCAGACATAAGGTTTTTTGGGGGAAATGGACTTATGTATACTCAGGCTGTGCAGACAGAGGGAGAGGTGCTAGGCAGGCAGCTTGTCATTCCCCAGGGGTATCATGAGCAGTTGCTCAAAACTGCACATGATATTCCTTTGTCTGATCATCTGGGAATCATGTGCACTATGCAGCAGTTAGCCCAGAATTTCTACTGGCCTAACTTCACTCAGCAGGTGAAGGAGTATTGCAGGTCTTGTCACCGGTGCCAAGAAATAGGGAAGGCGGGCAAGAAAACCCAAGCCACCCTGATTCCCTTGCCCATAGTGGAGGAGCCATTCCAGAGGGTGGGAATGGATATTGTGGGGCCTTTTAATACCCCCAGCTCCTCAGGGAAGAAATTCATCCTGACTGTGGTGGATTATGTCACCCGGTACCCAGAGGCAGTAGCCCTATCCTCACTGAGGATGGACAAAGTGGCAGATGCCTTACTTGAGATTTTCTCCCATGTTGGGTTTCTGCAGGAGGTAATTACCAATCAAGGGGGTTCCTTCATGTTGGACCTGATGAAATGTTTATGGGAGAAGTGTGGGGTGGTGCAGAGATGCATAACACCATATCACCCACAAGCCAATGGACTTGTGGAATGATTCAATGGTACCCTAAAGTCAATGCTCCAGGCATTTGCTGAACAGCATGGGAGGGACTGGGAGAAATACCTTCCCCACCTGCTGTTTGCATGCAGGGAGGTGCCCCAAGAGTCAACAGTATTTTCCCCCTATGAACTCTTATATGGACGCCAGGTACTTGGGCCCCAAGACTTGATCCAGGAGGACTGGGAAGGCAAGCATGCCACCCAGGGAACTTGCATTGTGGATTACGTCCTTAGGTTTAGGTAAAGGCTGAAGGAGCTTATGGGGACAGCCCAGAGCAACCTGGCAGCTGCCCAACAGAAACAAAAAGTGTGGTATGACCGCAGAGCCAGAGCTCGCTCATACATGGTTGGTCAGGAAGTCATGGTCCTTATTCCGGTCCACAAAGACAAGCTGCAGGCTGAGTGGCAGGACCATACAAAGTGGTTAGGAAGGTAAATGACGTGAACTACATTGTGGAGTTACCTGACAGAAGATGGACAGAAAGGATGTACCATGTCAACATGATGAAGCCATATGCAAATAGGGCTGACATGGTGTTTGCAGTGTGTAGCCATGGGGAGGGGACAAATGAAGAAGACCCCCTTCTGGACATGCTGGAAGAAAGTAAGCAGAAGTCCTCTGTGGAGGCAGTTAAGTTGTCTCACCAGCTGACTCTGGACCAGATCCAGAAAGTAAGGGAGGTTTTAGCAGACTTTGCCCCATTGTTTAGTGCCAAGCCTGGACTAACCCCCTTAGCGATGCATGATGTGGAGACAGGGACACAGACACCCATAAGGTGGACCACATGCCAGGTGTTAGAGGCTGTCCAAAAGGACATTAGGAGGGAAGTGGAGGAGATGCTGGATTTAGGGGTAATCCAGAGATCCCACAGCCCCTTGGCCTCACCTGTAGTCCTTGTGCCTAAGCCAGAGGCTCTACTCATTTCTGTGTGGACTATCATGGACTGAATACAGTCACGACATCTGAAGCCCACCCGGACGGACAAACTCCTGGACAAGTTGGGGAGGTGACCTACCTTATGACTGTTGACCTGACCAAGGGGTATTGGCAGGTAGAGTTGACAGACAGAGCTAGGGAGAGGTCGGCCTTCATCACTTCAATAGGCTTATTTAAGTTTAAAATAATGCCTTTTGGAATGAAGAACACCTGGCCACTTTCCAAAGGTTGGTGAACCAGGTGTTAAATGGTGCTGAGGACACCATGGCATACCTGGATGACATTGCCATCTTTAGTACCAGCTGGGAGAAACACCTATCCCACCTTAGGGAAGTGCTGGGCAGGATACAGGGGGCCGGGCTCACTGTCAAAGCCGAGAAGTGCCAGGTGGCCATGGGAGAAGTGGCATGCCTCGGGCATGTGGTAGGCCGGGAGGCAGCTCTGTCCTAACCAAATAAAGATAGAGGTAATCCAGGCATGGCCCAGACCAGAAACACAGAAGCAGATCTGGAGTTTTCTAGGGACAGCAGGTACTACAGAAAATTTGTACCCAATTACATAGGAACATAAACTTTAATGGCAGATAAGGACCACTTGGACCACCCAGTCTGCCCATTTCCCTACCTACTGGATAAGCTGCAGATTTTAGTTAACCAACAGCCTACTTCCTGGCACCCCCCACTATAATTGCCTTATGTCAGTCCCATGCATGTTTGAATTCCTCCACTGTTTTAGACCCCACAGCCTCTCCAGGATGACAGTTCCATGCGTCCACCACTCTCTCTCCGTGAAAAAAAAAAATTCCTCACATTACCCATGAACCATCCCCCCTTCTTTAAATTGTGCCCCCTTGTTCTTACACAACTCTTTTTCTGAAAGATGCTACCCTCCTGGACTTTGTTGATTCTCTTGAGGTACTTGAATGTTTCTATCATGTCCCCGTCCCTCCTTTCATCAAGGGTATACATATTAAGCTCTCTCAGTCTCTCTTCATATGGTTTCTGATGCAGACCCTGCACCATTTTAGTTGCCCTCCTCTGGACTGCTTCCATCCTGTCTATGTCCTTGCGTAGATGAGGTCTCCAAAACTGCACACAGTACTCCAGATGGGGTCTCACCAACTGTCTGTACAGAGGGATAACCACTTCCCTTTTTCTACTTGTGATGCCCCTTCCTATGCATCCCAGTATCCCCCTGGCTCTCCTTATTGACTTCTCACATTGCTTACCCACCTTTAGATCATCTGATATGACTACCCCAGGTCCCTTTCCATTTTTGTTGTTGTTGTACCTCCCTGCTATTGTGTACTCTTCTCCTGGGTTTTTGTTCCCCAGGTGCATTACTTTGCACTTCTTTGTGTTGAATCTAAGTTGCCATATGTCTGACCATTCCTCCAACCTTGCCAAGTCCCTTCTCATCCTTTCTACTCCTCCTTGTGTATCAACTCTGTTACAGATCATTGTGTCATCTGCAAAGAGGCATACCTTTCCCTCCAGACTCTCTGCAATGTCACCTATAAAGCTGTATACAGTGCCCTGGCTGCTCCCCTATCTGACATGACAAAAAAAAGGATGCCCAAGAAAATTACCTGGGGCCCGGCCTGTGAGGAAGCCATTTCCAAACTAAAGGAGGCACTGTGCAGAGCTTCTGTTTTGACAAGTCCTGACTATAGCAAAACCTTTATAGTTCAGACTGACACCTCAGACATGGGTATTGGGCAGTACTGAGTCAGACATCCAGCCAGTTGACAGATCACCCAGTAGTGTACCTGAGTAGGAAGTTACTTCCCAGGGAGCAAGCATACTCCATGGTGGAAAAGGATTGTCTTGCCATAGTGTGGGACCTAAATAAATTAGAGCCATACTTATATGGGCAGCATTTTGTGGTGCAGACTGACCACAACCCCCTGGTTTGGCTGACACAGATGGGAAAGAACAATGGTAGATTGCTAAGATGGAGTCTTGCTTTGCAAGGGTATGATATGACAATTGTACATAGGGCTGGAGCCAAAAATCAGAACTCAGATGGGCTGTTTAGGGTCAATGAGGAGTGGACTGATTTGGGAAGCTCATCCCATATAAGGGATAGAGCCCCCAAGTTCAGATAAGGTGGGGAGGAATTGTGACACTTGGACAGCTGGTTCTGATCACTGTATCATTTTTTGTAATACAAAAATGGGTTATGGACTGTCTCTCTTGAGAAATGCTGAAACAGCATGTGAGATGACACACACACACACAGGTTTTAGATACAAGGTGTTACCTGGAAGGCCCAAAGCTAATTACAGACTTTAACTAAGTTAATTATAGCGATAGTTGCTAAGAGGAAAAATCAGAAACTTTTATAACGTTTAGAGGAAGAAAAGCAGAGTATGACGTTTTAGTGCAAGTCATAAAAGATGCTTTGAAGTCCTGGAAAGGAGAAACTGATCATAGATCAAAGAGAGTCATTTGAAGAACATGAGTTATGCTGAGGTTGCAGAATTTAATACTTGGAAAAGACATCCTGTTTTTATATAAATATATTTTTTTATATATTCTGACAAGGAGGAGCTAGGTGACCTCATGCAAAGAGGTGGGCAAAGCCAGCCGTTAGACAATATTCTGTTTTACTTCAGATACACTTTTTTCTAGACTGTGACAAAGAAACATCTGTGAGCACTTTAAGCAGGTATTTAGAGAGATAGCCAAAATCTAAGTACTGTAGTAGGAATTGTACTGTTGAAGACTTGTTCTTTTAATAGATTTGCATGTCTTGTGATATAATAGTTCTGTATTTTATGTGTTACATATTTTTCACCTATTTTAGTAAAACTCTATTTTTAGAGCCTACATGGTCTGTCTTTGATTTCTTTCCTTTTACGAGTGGAGTATATATGGTTAAAGCAGACACTGTACATAAGCTTGAATGGTGATACCAAACTGGACAAAGGTAAGCCTTTGAAATCTGAGGTCTTTTATTACAGTGTTTAAGGGTTCATTTCTGTACACCTGGTTAGGTGCCCGTAGGCAAAGATATCTGCCACCCCAAAGACAGAATTATCTGAGCCTGTACATTGGGTATGCTAACAAGAAGTTCACAGTTTGAATCCCTCCAATACTTGAGACCAAAGGTTGATTAAAATCCACAAAAACAAACAAGTGGGTTACCTTGTTCTGTTAACTGTTCACAAGACTGCGCTCGGAGGTTGGAACTTTGGGAGTAGAGGGCTGACCTGCTGAGTGGGTTTGTGACACAGTACACTATAATTTAATATTTTAAATATATTTTTGTTTGGCAAGAATACAGGATTTCTGAAGGAACATGTGACAAGTCATTAAAATGCTAATAAATACAGCTGTCTGTAGTGTCTTAAAGTGAAGAGGCAATTGTTCATGCCCATGGTGCACAGCTGGCCATGGTGGCACTGGCAACTACTGTCATCTTGTCTGTAAACACATGATGATCCTTGAAGATGATAATAAATAGTGCTGTATGTACTGTAGTACCTTAAGGCAGTCAGGCTATTGGCCATTCCCATGGTGCATAGGCAGCTGTGGTGGCACTAGCACTGGCAGCTGGTGTTGTATAGTTGGTAAACACATGATGAGTCATCAGGTTGATAATAAATAATACAATCTATAGTGACTCAAGGCAGATAGGCAATCATCCATGCCAATAGCACAGTGTATCACCTCCTAAAGTAATGGATACCAGTCCTATTGTACCATCCATGTAGTGTGTAGGTTGGGAAAGAAGGTGATGTCACCCACATGAACATGACATGAAATGATGGTGGGAGAAAGATGATGTGTATGATGATGAATCAGATGTATTGGAGGGAATAATGGTTGCCACACAATAGTGCACTAAGCTCAAAGGGAAGAATTTGAAGGCCAAAGTACCTAGATCATTTAGTATGTAGGTCAGCCAGGCACTGGCAGGCAGTAAGGGGTAAGAAGGCAGCCTACAAGAAATTCAGATGGACCAAGACAGAGAAAGTCAGGGAGGATTACCTGAAGATGGCTAGCATAGCAGGACAGGTTGGAAAAAGCTCAGAGGCAGTCCATCTAGCTGAGGGAATTAAGAAGGGGGAATAGGCCTTTTTTCGCTATATTAGTGAAAAAAGGGATGAGAACAATGGGATTGATAAACTCAGAAAATGGAAGGGGTGGGTGGAGGAGAATGGAGGCAAAGTAGAGGTACTGAATGCGTACTCCTGTTCCACCTTCACCAGGGAGAGAGATGGACCAGTGCCACTAGGGGGAAGTAGAGGAGTTGGGGGGTGGACACTGATGTTTTGAGACAGGTGGACAGTATGAGGACTGAGCTGCTAGCATTAAGGGTAACAATTCCACAGGCCCAGCAGGCATACACCCAGGGGTGCTGCTGGAGCTAGCAGAGGATCTTTCAGATCCATTCGCTGGCCTGTTCAATAGTTCCTTGAAGTCAGGCATGGTACCACAAGACTGGAGAACAGCACATGTAGTGGCCTTCCATAAGAGAAGTCCCAAGGATGACTGAAGGAATTACAGACTTGTCAGTCTAACCGCCATTGTGTGCAACTCATGGAGTGCATACTTAAAGAAAGGTTGGTAAATATCTGGATAAATGAAGTTTCCAGGATCCGAGGCAGCATAGGTTTCTGGAAGGAAGGTATTGTCAAACAAATCTGATTGACTTTGTTGACTGGGTCACTAAAACAGTGGGTGGGAGCAAAGCAGTGGACATTTATTAACTGGACTTCAGCAAGGCCTTTGCCTCAGGAATTTGGAGGATCTTGGGGTTGGAGAGAAGTTGACCAGATAGGTGAAAAACTGGCTGAAGGGCAGGACCCAGATCATGGTGGTGGTGGGTTGAAAATCTAGCTATACAGAGGTAACCAGTGGAGTCCCACAGGGCTCAGTGCTTGCACCAGTGCTGTTCAATGTCTTCATATATGATACTGGGGATAGCATTAAGGGAAAAAGTTGCCTGTTTATAGATGACACCAAGCTCTCTGTGAGGGCAGACACAGCCAAAGGGATATAAGACCTAAAGGAGGCTCTAGAAAACTAGAGAGATGGTCAAGGATTATGCAGCTTGACTTCAATGCAACAAAATGCAAAGTTATGTGCATTGGAGCCAAGAACCCGAGGACAGAGTACAGCCTGGGAGGGTTCCATGTATAGTACCTACATCGGAGGAGGATAAGGATCTAGGAGTGATGATCACTAATGACCTGAAGCAGTCCACACAATGTAGCAAAGCAGCAGCAAAGGCAAATAAAATGTTGGGCTGCATTGTCAGAGGGCTTAGCAGCAGGCAAGAGGAGATACTACTGCCCTTGCACACATCACTAGTGAGGCTGCATCTGGAGTACAGTGCACAGTACTGGTGCCCATACCTTAAAAGGCCATCAAGAAATGGAGGGTGATGAGTACCAATGCCCATAGTCTGTGTAACAAGCTCCCTGAATAGTGGGGTTGATGGAAAAGGGACACCTGGATATCATGGCAGTCATAGAAACATGGTACACAGAGAACCATGACTGGTATGTCAACATATCAGGGTACACAAGCTGCAGAAGGGACAGGGAGATTAAAAGAGGAGGAGAAGGAGCAGCTCTCTATGTAAGGGTAGGGATCAAAGCAATGGAACTAAAGGATAAACAGGGAGTAAAGGAGGCACTGTGGGTCACCCTGGAGACATAAAATGGCACCACAATCAGCACGGGGATTGTATACAGCTCCCCATCTCAGGGAGAGGCATTGGACAAGGAAATGATAGAAGACATCCTTAGAATAGCAGAAAAAGGGGAGATATTGTTAAAGGGGGACCTGAATATGCCAGATGTTAACTGGAGCACCTTTGCTGCAGCCACATCTAAGAGCAGGGTTATTCTTGATGCCCTACAGGGGGCTTGCCTCAGACAGCTAGTGCTGGAAAATACTAAGGAGGAACCAATTTTAGACCTGGTACTGTCAAATGGGGATGGAGAAAGGATCTTAGATTTAGAAGTGGATAGCCATCTGGGGACAAGCGACCACCAAACAGTGTGGTTCATGATAAACACAGCCATAGAGTCAAACCATACAAAAGCAAGAGTATTGGACATTAGGAGGGCTGACTTTGGGAAAATGTGAGAGTGCCTCAGAAAAGCACTAGCAAATGGGCAAGAAGAAGGAGTGGAGGAACAATGGGGAAAAATCAAAACAGCCATCACAGAGGCAACAAGCCTTTGTGTGAAGCAAATCAAAAAAACAAAATGAAGGAAAACGCCACTATGGTTCTTAAAAGAGGTGGATGGGAAGGTTAAGGAGAAAAAGGTAGCATTCAGGAAGTATAAGGAAACACAGAAGGAGCAGGACAGAGAACTGTACCAGTTAAAGCAGAAGGAAGCAGGGAAGACAGTCAGAATAGCAAAGGCCCAAACTGAGGAAAAGATAGCCAAATCAATTGAGAACAGGAATAAAACCTTTTGTAGGTACATTAGGAAGCAAAGAAAGACCAAGAGAGGGATAGTGAGGCTTCATTAAGGGAAGGGAGGGTGGGCAGAGGGTGACAGTGAAAAGCAGGGATATTGAATGAATACTTCTGCTCAGTATTCACAAAAGAAGAGGAGGGGGAGGTACCTAAATCAAAGAATAGAAGCACTCTGGCTAGGGAGGTCGATACCAGTCCATTCAAAGAAGAAGGAGTTCTGCAAAAACTCTTAAAACTGAAGGTGGGAAAAGCAATGGGGCTTGATGGGATTCACCCAAAAATTCTAAAAGAACTAAGGGTAGAACTCGAGACACCACTGACTACCCTTTTTAACAAATCGAGGCGGGCAGATGTGATTTCCCTTCACAAAAGTGGGAGCAAGACAAAGGCAGGAAACTACAGACCTGTTAGTTTGACCTCAGTGGTAGGGAAAATGATGGAATCACTTCTGAAGGAAAAAATTGTTGAGTTCCTAGAGGTCAGTGGGGCACAGGACCCAAGGCAGCACGGATTCACAGCAGGAATATCGTGTCAGACAAATCTAATACATTTCTTTGACTGGGTGACCAAAGTAGTACACCAGGGAAGGGCTGTGGACATGGCCTATCTAGACTTTAGCAAGGCATTTGACACAGTCCCACACAAAAGATTAATATACAAGTTAGCCAGACTTGGAGTGGGCCCCAAGGTGGCAGTCTGGGTAAAAAAATTGGCTGGAAAACAGAACGCAGAGGGTAATATTAAACTGAGTCCACTCTGAAGAAAGGGGGTTACTAGTGGGGTACTGCAGGTTTCAGTACTGGGACCAGTCCTCTTTAATGTGTTTATTAGTAACATTGCAGATGGACTGGAAGGAAAAGTATGTCTCCTTGCAGATGACACAAAGATCTGCAACAGGGTCGATACAGAAGGTGGGGTAGAAAGGATGTGAAGGGACTTGGCAAGGTTGGAGGAATGGTCAAATGTATGACAGCTTAGATTCAGTGCAAAGAAGTACAAAGTAATGCACCTGGGAAACAAAAATCCAGGGGAAGAGTACACAATGAGGGGTGAGATACTAACAACAACAAAAATGGAAAGAGACCTGGGGGTAGTCATATCAGATGACCTTAAGGTTAGCAAGCAATGTGAGAAGGCAGTACGGAGGGCTGGTGGGATACTGGGATGCATAGGGAGAGGTATCACCAGTAGAAAACAGGAAGTTGTTATCCCTCTGTACAGACAGTTGGTGAGACCTCATCTGGAGTACTATGTGCAGTTCTGGAGACCCCATCTCCACAAGGACATAGACAGGATGGAGGCTGACCAGAGGAGGGCAACTAAAATGGTGCAGAGTCTACACCAGAAGACATATGAAGAGAGATTAAAGGAGCTTAATATGTATACCCTTGAGGAGATGAATGAGAGGGGGGATATGATAGAAACTTTCAAATACCTCAAGGAAATCAACAAAGTCCAAGAGGTTAGCATCTTTCAGAAAAAGAGATGTGCAAGAATAAAGGGACACAATCTGAAGATACGGGGGAACAGCTCAGAGGTAATGTAAAGTATTTTTTCACAGAGAGGGTTGTCAATACATGGAACAGCCTTCCTGAGGAGGTAGTGGAGTCAAAAACAGTGGGGGAATTCAAGAATGCATGGGACAGACATAAGGCAATTCTAGTGGGGGGGTAGAAAGAAATAGGCTGTTGGTTAACTAAAATCTGCAGCTTATCTAGTAGGTAGGAAAATGGGAAGGCTAGGTGGGCCAAGCAGTCATTATCTGCCATCAAATTCTCTGTTTCCATGTTTCTAAAAGGGACATTTACCTGTTGGAGATGGTCCAAAGGAGGAAAATGAAGATGATCATAGGCCAGCATGGTACGACATATGAGGGGAAGTTGGAGGCCCTGAACATGTACTCCCTGGAGGAGAGGAGACAGGGTATGTGATTGAGACCTTTAAGTATTTGAAAAGAATCAATAGGGTGGATAAGGATAGTCTCTTTAAGCTTAGTGGAAACCAAAATTAGGTGACAGAGTCTCAGGATGGAGGAGGGGAGGTTTAAGAGAGAGACACTAGGAGGCATTTCTTCATGGAGAGTGTGGTGGCAGGTTGTAAAATCCTTCCAGGGGAGGTAGTGTTGTTGAAGATGGTGGGTAGCTTTAAGAGAGGCTGAGTTACAGTTATGGGGAAAATAAGGGTCAAGGAGGGGCAGACAGAGGGGCAGGGTAGACTGGGGAGGGTGCAGGAACAGTAGCATAAGCTGAGGACTCTGCACTATATGCAGACTAGATAGAGCCAAGGGCCTTATTCTGCTGATTTCTTTGTATGTTTATGTGTTTTGTTTGTTTTTTTGTTAAGGAAGGCTTCTTTCATGGTTTTTATTTTAACATAATTATTAATACTTCGTATTATTTTCTCCACTGTTGATTTTGCAGAAAAAGCTTGTAAAAGCTAGGATAAGTAGGGATTGCAATGGTGGGAGTGAATCTTTATAACATGATTAAGGACATAAGTTGAATGAACATTAAGAGGTGAACGATACATATTCTAATTAAATAATGTGTAGTATTACCAAAATTCAGACACAGTAAAAACATTTTATAAAAATGTTATTTTCTAAACGGTCATGTAATCTACAGTATTGACACATACCAACAGCATTGACAGAGCTAGTTCTTAACGGAGAGACCCCAAGCTTTCATTAAAAAAAAATGTTTCTAGCCCCAACGGTTCCAAAGTTAGGCCCACATTTTCAAAGGAGATGCGCAGCCCATAATAGAAATGCATAGCACTTCTCAGAAAATGTGCTGAAGCATGATTTTCAAAAGGTAGAGAAGCATTGAGCTTCTCCGGATGTGCCATCATACTGAAATAATGCATACAGCGTAAATAAAGGGTGCATTCCCATGAATATGCTGTGCATCTTTGTATTTAGCCAAAATGTGCAGCGTAACCTCCATGCATCTCAGAAATGAGCTGCCCAAAGTTAGGAATACAAAAAGATGTCCAAAATTGGCCAGCCACCTACAGGCAGGCCACATAACTCCAGGCAGGCCATCTGGAGACAGCCTTTGGAGGTGTACTAGAACAAACTCCAGGCACCCACACACAGCTGTCATGCCAGGATGGACATATCAAGAGCCACAGGTGCCATGTCACCACCAGAACCATCCATGGAGCAACCCCCCACACCACACTCTGGACTTAGACACCCAGCAGCCACATACTAGTGCTTTTGCATGCCCCCAGGCGCACCAGAGGTGTGGACAGCCACAATGCAGTAAATGTACTGTGGGTCATGGCTTGCACCCATGCAGCATGCAGGGTGCCACCTGGTGGTGACAAGCACCCAGGATGCCATCTGGGGGCAACATTGCCCATGTTGCCTAGTGGACGTGTGGCAGCCTGTGAAACTGACCTGTGGCATGACCCTATGGAGGTACACCATAGGTGCACACAAGTGGGACCCACCCACTTGGGTAGCTGGGCACCCTCTGCACACTGCCATTCCTTGCAGTTATCACTATGTTTGTTTCATACAGGGGTGTGTGGGGCACTACAGGTAACTGTACACTGCCTGTGGAGCTGGTGTATCACATGCATGTGGTATGCTGATCAGATTGTGTGTCACCTTGTGCCCTCCCCTGTTGCACATCCAGATGGGCCCCTGTGGCCACTGTCCAGGTGGGCCTCCTGTACTACAGTCTGACCCTGTACATGGTTATAGGTAATTGCACTGTACCCAGACCATTGCAGTCCACCCACACACACACAGACATTCCTGCAGACCTGCCTGCTAGACTGCAGTACCTCCTGTTCACTTTTGTGGAGAGGTGGTGCAGCCCTGCAAAGCTGGAACTGAGCATGCCTGTGGTATGCAAATGGCCTGAATACATTCTAGTAATGAACTGCACATGTGGGAGATGGGCTTGGGATATGCAATGAGGTCATTTACATATCTCAGCTGAAAATTGTGATTTTGCACACTGCTCATGTGGCTTTGCATCGCGCATTTCCCCATGCTCTGCATAAGACTCAGGTCACCTACTGCGCCATGCATCTCCCAGTGCATGATCGCTCATGTTTGAGATATTCAGCTGGACATGCACAATTGTATCTAATGGTGCATCTTCTGAATATCTCATTATTTTGGGCCTGTGCATCTCAGATACATGCACAGGCACTTGTGCAATTTTGCAGGGGACTATTGAATATGGGGGCCTTAGATCTTTCAAAAAGTACTGTAATTTCCTTAAAATAGGATAACTCTGGAAACATTAGGGGAAGAAACTTAATTTTATTTTAACGAAAGCTCAGAGTCGGCTAAATGTATATAGTAATATATGTTTTCAGCTACCATGTGTTGATATATAGAAACATAGAATCATAGAACCCACCCAGCAGAAAAAGATCACCTGACCCATCTAGTCTGCCCAAAAAGAATAGCTCACCCCTCCCTCCCTCTTACCTCCTACCTCTCAGCCCCCCTCCCCCTCTGTTTAGCCCCATGTAGTTGCCCCATGCTCTTTTGAATTTATATACTGTATCCACCCCCACAGCCCATTCCGGCAACCTGTTCCATGGTCCTACAACTCTCTTTGAGAAGTAATGTCCCCTTATGTCCCCACAAAATCTACCCCCTTCCAGCTTGAATGTATGTCGTCTCCATAAAAGGGTTCACTAAATTTTAAAGTCTTGTTATTTTTAAACAACATATTAAACTGACATGTATCAACATGTAGCAGCACATGAGAAGTGTATGTTTATTTATTTATTGAATTATTTCACCAGGAAAGGCACACTGAACAAAACGATGCTCGTCTCCCAGTGCGATCTGGGGGGAGGGGTATAAAGGAGAGGATAACGCGCAGGTTATCACTGAGTGAACATTTAACATTACAGTCTGTGCACTGGAAAGGAAAACGCACAGGTTTTCAAGCAGAATACATTTAACATTACATTTATTACATTACATTAATGTATACACTTAATAGGAAATACGGTTGAGTAACAGGTTAACAGGTAGGGAAACAGGCACAAGACACGTTGATCTACGCATGCAGCAGATTACATGGAATGGAAGTGCAGTAAGACAGCAAGACAGCAGATGCATAATAAGTGCAATAGTTGGTACTGTATAATAACCCAGCTTCGTAGCGTATGCTGGGTGCCATTGGTCAGGCAGTTGGGGGTAAGAGGGGCAGGCACTGGAGGATAATCATGTGTAGGCACAATTTATCATAAGGTAGTTAGCCATGACGGTAGCAAGGGAGTGAGTGGAGGAGGAGTGATGAACTTGGGGAGGAAGTTCATTCCAGAGTTTAGGGAGGCAGTGTGAGAAGGCTGCTTGTCCCACGAAGGACCTCCTCCTAGGGATTAGTAATTGATGGGAGTCGTAGGATCTAAGGGCAGGATCTGTTCATGTTGATTAGACTCTAAGCATTTGTTTAAAATAAACAACTTAAGTTTCTATGCCTAACAGTTCAAATGTTACAGTTTTTGAAATATAGCTTCAAACATATAAACTATCATAGATTATTTTTGGAAATGGTCAGAAGATAGTGGTTATTCTATTTAAGAACAAACACATTCCTTTCTAGTTATTCTGAAATTTGGCTTTATTTGTGTATGTGTCTAGAAAACATGATTTCACTGGATTGATGGTGCCATCAATAAAATACTCCCACACTGCAAAAGATCTGTTTTTTAGGTGCCATGGACTGATGGTGCTAATATGGGCCAGGAGATACTTACACAGAAAAACTGGGCTCAAGTTCAGTAATTATGAGATAATGTATTTTTTAATTCCACTGTGGAACAATGTGCCTTCAGATGGCATCGGACATAAGCTGATTTTATATGTTATCATACAATGTAATCTGATATGCTATATAAGCATGTATTATTATCTGATATCATATTATATTGTATATAAGAAGATAATATAATCTGATATTTTAGGCATATGTAATTGCCCGACTCAAAACATGCATTTATTCTTTATGTTTAAGCAGACAAGATTATATCTCAAGAGTGTCTCTGCTACTCATGAGTAATGAAAGTTATATTCCCTCACATGTATTGATGAACTATATATATATATATATATATATTTATTTATTTATTTAAGTTTCTCGGATAACACCTGTGAGCTGCAGCTCTTTTAAGTAGGGTCCACGTCAGGACATACAGGTGCATTGTACAGACAGGAATGAAAAAACAGCTAGGTATTACAGAGTAAACATTTGGATTAAGTACATAACACTACTTGACGCTAAACAGGAGGAAGGGGGAACAACAGCAAACCTTACAAAACTGTTACTAAGTGCAAAGCAAGGCTAAAGGTACAATTGCAAAGCTTACATAAAAAAGTTGCTAAGTGCCTAACAAAGAAGGGAGGGAGCAGTGACAGAAAATATGAGGAGAGAGTCAAATAAAAGAAAGACCATGGTAGAAGAAATGGGAGGGGAGAGGAGAGGCTAGGCCCAGAATACATGGTCAGAACGGGTGGGAGGGTAAGTGGGTGGAGAAGTGTGGGAAGAGTGGGAGGAGGGAGTGGGTAGGGGATTGCAAGATGGAAGGGGATAAGGGAACCCTTAGGTATCAAGCCGAGCAGGGAGTAGGGTTAAAATAGATTATTTACCATGGAGGGTAGGTTTGGGTTAGTGGAAGCAGCCACAGAAGGTGTTGGAGATTAGAAGATTTCTGAGAGACCGCTTGAAAGAACACAGGGTGGGTAAGGGAAGATATGTCTTCAGGGAGGGAATTGAACCTGAAAGGAGCCCGGTAGGAGAAAGACCTTAGGGCTCGGGATGATCAGCAACAGGGAACCTTGAAATACTGGCATGCTGAGCTTCTAGTATGATGAGGGTTGGTGCTGAGGGTGAGGAGATTCTGAATCCAAGGAAGCAGCAAATCTAAGTGAGTTTTTTTTTGCGAGCAGACAAAGTTTGGAGCCAGAGTCTCCCATTTAACTGTAACTAGTTAGCCTGGGCATACAGATTACATGTGTGAGTCAGATGTTGTGAGCCTGTAAGGAGCCAGCAAGCCTTGTTAAATGCAGTTTTTATGTGCTTAAAGGATGTGTCCGAAGCCCAGTCATAGATAGCCAGTCCGTAGTCAACCAATGAAACAATTGAACTGTGTATGGCTAAAAAACTGAGGGCTTCAGGGGTCAGGTTCTGTTTGTGGTTATACAGTAGCCCAATCTGCATGTTGACAGCTTTGGCGATGTTATCAATATGCTTCAGGAACAATAGCATGCTATCTACTGTGATACCCAGGTATTTAAAGTATTGGGTTAGCTCCAGAGAGTTGCCACCATTATTGATGATGGAGAGAGGGTAGTGTCTATGTTTGCTTTGGGGGTTAGTAAATAACAAAGTTTTAGTTTTCTTGTAGTTCATAATTAACTTATGGTTGCTAAACCATCTTTCTATGATTGCAAAGTTATTTTGAAGTTGGATCTCGAGAACCACGGGGTCTGTGTTACTTACAAAGAGGAGGGGAGGTTGTTCAGGAAGACACTGAACAAGAGAGGACCCAAAATGGACCCCTGTGAAACTCCTGAGTGGATGAGTTGACTGTCGGAGAGAATATTCCAAGTGAATGGCAGTGGAGGTAGCTTTGAAACCAAGCTATAGCTTCTAGGGAGAGACTTATGTTGGTTAGTTGGTCAGCCAAGAGGACATTATTAACTGTGTCAAAGGCCTTGGTTAAATCAATGAAAGCCACACCTACAAGATGGCCTTGGTCAAAGGATTTTTGAATGAAGCCCGAGAATTCAAACAGTGCAGTGGAAGTGTTATGTCCAGTCCTAAAACCATGTGGTTGGGGGCATAGTAACTGATATTTGTCTTGGCATTCGATCAGTTGGTCGGCGACTATTTTTTCAAGGGCTTTTGATAGTGGGGGGGAGGATAGAAATGGGTCTGTAGTTACCTAGTAGGGCCTGGTCCCCACTCTTTTGGACCGGTGTGGCAGTAGTGGATTTCCAACAATGCAGGAATTTTGAGTATCTGAGGGATAGGTTGAGTATCTGGGTTAGGCGTGCAAGAATTTCTTCCAGGGTAAGGGAGACAAACTTTAGGTCCAGGGTATCACAACTGAACCTCCCTTTACCTAACACCTTTTGGAGGTATTTCCTAACTTCATGCATAGTGATGAGTCTGCAGTAGAAGGGTGGGTGAGTAGGGGTCTGCAACTGCTTGCCAGAGCATCCAGCTGGCACAGAATAGCAAAAGAAATGAGAGGGGAGAATGCCACTGAGGTCTGTAAATGTTTTATTGAAGGTATTTGCAATAGTTTTAGGGTCCAGGGTAGGTATACCGTCAATGTTAAGCATGGTGGGGGCAGATTTAGAGTCCTTACCCATTATATCTTTAAGATTATTCCAAAACCGTTTGCCATCTTTCCAGGTCCGGAAGAGGGTGTCTTTATAGTACTGGCTTTTTGCTTCATGGATGGTCCTTGTACAGACATTTCTGGCTTTTTTATAGTTCTAGATATCAGATTGTTTACCCAAGGTATGAGCCCTAAGCCAGAGGTTGTCCCTGGCTTTAAATATTGTGAGAATGTCAGGTGAGAGCCAAGGGTTACACTTTGACTGTCTGCTTTTTAAAAGGGTTAAGTTTGTCACAGGCAGTGTTGAAGAGTAGGATAAATTGTTCAAGCGCAAGTTTGACATCATTGATTGAGTAGACAGGTGTCCAATCAATACAGTGAAGGTAAGATTTCAAAAATTTGAGACGATCATGAAAAAGGAAACTGTTAGTTATAGTTCTGGGAGGGGATTTGAGATAGTTGTTGGTCCACCTGAACAAGACAGGGGAGTGTTCACTGATACCATCTGGGAGAACGGTGGTGCTCGTTATGTGCTCTGGCCAGTTTGAAAGTACCCAGTCTAGCAGAGAACTGGTACCAGTCTTGTAGTTCATTCTTGTTGGAGACTCGACTAGCTGGGTGAAGTGGACTTCTGCTAAGGCATCCTTGAAAGGGCTTGCTTCTTGTGACAGTCAGTTAATATTGTAGTCTCCAAGCAGTGTGACTTCAGAGTTCAGGTTCAGACTACTTCAACAATCCAGTAGTGAGTCAAATCCAGGGACAGTGTGCCTGGGTGGGATGTAAACAGACAGCAGTGTAATGACTTTTTTCTGTGAACCGAGAAGGATTTTGATAGCAATAGCTTGCATTGCTTCCCCAGTGCTAGGCAGTGGTAGGGCAATACCATTTTGGTTGTCCCTCAGGTAGATTGCACAACCCCCACCATGCTTGGTTAACCTATCCTGTCTAAAAATTGTATAAACGGGCAAAGAAATGGAGGCATCTAATATTTTAGGAGAAAGCCATGTTTCAACTATGGACAGCACATCAGGGTTATGCTGTGCTACCCAGGTGTGTAGGTTATAAAGTTTAGAGAGAAGGCTGCAGATGTTAACAGACACAATAGTAAGCAGACCACTATTCTTATGACTCGAGTCGTGCTTGAATCAGACTATTCCATTTTTGATTTATACTACATCAGTTTCCTAATAATGGCAGATATGTACGAATATGCGGGTGTTACTTGTGATACTCATGTACAGTAGCTATGCACCTGTGGACATGCACTCAGAGGCTGGGATTCACCAACTCTGGACACCTGTCCATAATCCCACCCATCCCCCTGGCAAGCAATGACTGCAGGGGGCAGATCAGAGGACACAGGTGGGCCTCCAGTCAGAAGCCTGTTCTGGGTCCCATAGTGGATCCCCTGCTGCATGTCAGCAGGGGATCCTGGGAGGGTGCAAATCCCATATAGGATACCTATAGGTGTTTGCATATTTTGAATGGATAGCCATCCCTTTGTGTTGGCATTACAGGTAACCATTTGCAAAGTAATGTCTGTCTATATGTCATCATCTGATATAACTTTACACTACAGGTATGCTGTGCAAAGGTAGCATGATCATCAATATCCCTGTAAAGTAACTGGCAATGGTGAGCAATGAAACATGTTGTCACACCTGGCTGTATCATGATAGTGGGTCCTGGTAATACTCACAGTACTAATAATACTAATGACTTTAGTAATACTAATAATACCATGTCCCTGTTCTAATACATTTCATCTGGTGTGGCTAAATGTACACAATTAGTATTCATTCAAGTATACAACCACAGGTGTGATCAACATTACAGTCATAGTAGTCATATATCTGTAGGTGCAAAGACACGACTAGTGCACACTGTAGCGCCATACCACACTTGAATATATTTGCACAAAGTGCCAAAGATGTGCCACTGTACAAACATATACAACAGAATGGCAGTATGTTGGACACCACCAAGTACTCTTTCATTGCTGTGCAGTTGTTACTCTGCCACTAGCCCCATGTTGTGGATAGGAACAGTTGTTCTTCTGATATACAGTGGTGTTCTGTCCTATCATACCAGTAAAAGGGCTTGGGCAGTTACAGTGGTGGTATCCATTTCCCACCAGAGCAGGCAGGTATCTTTGGTGGAGGTGCACAGTGGTCATGGCAGGGTCCATGCTGTCCTAATCTGTACTACCCCATGGCCAGCACGCTGTGTCTCTGTGTATGGTGCAGAGTGTGAGCATGCCCTCGACACTCCCAGTGGACCACCTGTGGCATGTAGCTGCACAGGTGGCCAGTGGATCAAGTGTGCAAAGTGATCGTGCACCTTCTGTGAATGCAACTAGGGGTCCCGCTGGACCCCCCCCCCCACGTGGCATTCCATCTTAAGGTTGCCTATGTGCCTCGGATACATGGCACACAGGCAATCAGCCCTTGAATGCATAAAGCCATATAATTTTTATAACTTTTATATCTGCTGTTTCAAGATTGAAATGTTTCTCTTTTATTTTAACTGCTTGCTTCAATTCTGCACTAGGCAATTGTGATGTTTTCAGCATTGTGAAAGCTGCTGTCTGACTGGATCAGTATTCATTGTGAGGACATTAACCTTCATGATCTCAACTATGACAAAACTAACAAGATATTGTAATATTGCATGTCATTTTGTCATGTTTATCTCCCCTAGCATTGCATAACATAGGATATGATATGTAAGAAAATGATCCACAGTAGAGTACTTTGTGTTTTGGGTATGAAAATCCATACACTTCCATATGGCAAGGCAAGGCAAAATTTATTTAAAAGACGCCCAATCCCAGAGGCTCTGGGTGCTGTACAATCAATTAAAACAAGCATTTTAACATAATAAATATAAGAATATACACATAAATACAAATCATTTCAAAACTAAACATTTAAATATAAATCTATATCGAACATTAAATTAAATTAAATTAAATGCCATAGAGAAGAAAAAAAGGCCTTTAATTGGGCCTTAAAAACATCCACCGATGAAGCCTCTCTGACCATAGTTGGTAAGGAATTTCACAGAAAAGGGGCCATGGCACTAAATGCCCTATCGCCGGCCGGCTGATTTCAGCCTAGTTCTGGGAATGGTCAGGAGGCATTCATTGGAGGAGCGAAGAGGGTGCGTGGAGAGAGCAGGTGACAGAAGATCTAACAGGTAACCAGGGCCCTGTCCGTATAGGGCCTTATAGGTAAGAAGACCTACCTTAAAGAGGACTCTCCACCTGACTGGCAGCCAGTGCAGTTCACGCAAAATCGGTGTGATATGACAAAACTTTTGCTGCCCAGTTAACAACTGGGCAGCTGCGTTTTGCACCAGCTGCAGTCTGCGGAGAGACCCTCCCATGACCCCGAGATAGAGCGTGTTACAGTAATCAAGCCTAGATGTGACTAAGGCATGTATCAAAGTAGGGAGGTCCAGAGGCGGAACAAGGGATTTGATTCTGGCAATGTTTCTGAGATGATAAAAACAGGTACGAACCACAGAGGATATATGAGCCTCCATGGTTCGATCCTGTCCAGAATCATGCAAGATTTCGCACCCAAGCGGAGGCCTTCAATGGCACAGACCCTAGGACAAGCCCAGTTTCTGTGTCAGAGGCCATCCTATCACAGACTCTGTTGACTCCACTACTAATACCTCCGTCTTATCGGGTTCAGCCGCAACCAGCTGGAGGCCATCCAGTCGTTAATCTCGGTCAGACAGATATTAATCACATCCACTGCATTGGATGTTCCTGGGGCAAAGGAAAAATATAGCTGAGTATCATCAGCATAGCAATGAAAACTCAAGCCATATTTCCTAATGATCCCACCCAGAGGCTGCATGTACACTGCGAACAACATTGGAGCCAATACTGACCCCTGGGGAACTCTGTAAAGAAGCAGACTAGGTGTAGATGAGAAATTTCCCATCACAACCCGCTGCCTCCTGTTAGTAAGAAAGGACTCGAACCATTTGTTGACATTACCGGTGAGTCCACATAGGTCCCCAAGGCGAGCAAGCAGCACACAATGGTCCACAGTGTCAAATGCTGATGAGAGATCGAGAAGAACCAGAATTGTCTTATCTCCCCGGTCTCTAGCCCTGAGAAGGTCATTCTGCACCTGAACAAGTGCAGTTTCGGTGCTATGTCTGGCACGAAAAGCCAACTGGAAGGGTTCGTATAACTCATGAGATGAGAGGTGCTCTTCCAACTGAAGCGCTACCACTTTCTCAATAACTTTTCCTAAAAATGGAAGGTTAGAGATTGGACGGTAATTTGCCATGATCTCCGGGTCCAAAGATGGTTTCTTTAAGAGGGGTCTCACCAGAGCCTCCTTCAAGGCATCCGGAAAGACACCCTCGGAAAGGGAACACCGTACAATCATGGCAAACACCGGGCCAACAGAGTCAGCGCATCTCATTAAAAAACGCGTCGACACCGGGTCCAGTTCACAGAAGGTGTGCCTCACATTGGTTGCTACCTCAGTGACCTCACTATCCTCCACTGGTCTAAACTCACCCCAACCAGGCGGAGTGCACTCAGAACACATCAGGTGATCACTGCCAGCTGTATCATTTCTGGCTGAAGGGGCCACCCGCCGGATCGCAGACACCCTATCCGAAAAGAATCGAGCAAAATCCTCACAGTCAGTATTGGAAAAAACCTTCCCAGGCCGTAGACAGACAGGATGTAAAAGTCTATCAACGGTCCGGAAAAGTGAGGCTGGTCGGTTCCTTCCGGCAGCAATCTCCCCAGACAGAAACACTGTCTTCTTACGGTTGATTGCCTCCTGGTACCCACCATAGTGGGCACGCAGGGCCAATTTGTCTGCATCCAGACGGGATCTCCTCCAGCAGCGCTCCAATCTCCGACCCAGTTTCTTCATCTCCCTGAGCTCACCATCAAACCATGGTGACCTCAGGTAAGAATCTTAGGTGCGTACACGGACAGGTGCGAGGGAGTTTACGGTGTCGGATAACACCTCATTATAGGCGTCAACTCCGACCACCACACCTCCCACGCATGCATCACCCACTCTAGATAAATTCGCTGCCACCAGAAAACCCTCAGGGGTCAAACCCTCTAAAGGGCGACAGCGAATCATCTCAGCAGGGGAAGGGCTTATGGCAGGAGCCCCAAGCGTGAACTGAACCGTGCAATGATCAGACCAGCGAACTGGATCGATCTTAAGATCACTAATATCAAGTCCCAGTGAGAACACCAGGTCCAACATGTGGCCATCCCGATGTGTTGGTAAAGTAACTACCTGCATCAAACCAAGGGAGGACATGATCTGGGAAAGCTCACAACCATGTCCATGATCTACATCGTCGAACCAAACATTGAAATCCCCCAGAAAAACACATCTGGGGGATTCCAATGATGCAACGGCGATGAAATCTGCGACCTCATGCAGGAACTCCCCCATCAACCCAGGAGGGCGATAAATAAGAAAGATCCTGCAGCCTGCATCAGGTCCTCCCCGGACGGCCACACATTCAAAGGAACCCGGGGCTCTCACCGGGTGCACGGTAAAGTTCAGGCTGGATCTAAAACAGATGGCTACACCACCACCCCTGCACTCCACTCTGGGACAGTGTACCACGGTATACCCAGGGGGGACTGCAGCCTCAAAAATTGGGCCCGCATCGTCTCCCACCCAAGTTTCTGTGATAAAAGCCAGATCGACTAACGAAACCAAGGCAGCAATAATTGCTGTCTTATTTCTGATTGATCTGGCATTACAAAGCACTGCTGGCAGGGGATTTGGGGGTGATGCAGCCCCACAGGTTACCTGGCCATTTGATCTAATAGGCTCCCTGGGGATGGACACCAAACACGACTGGCCTCTCCAATGTGCCCGTCGCAACCCAGGGCGTCTCCTGGAGCTGACAACTTCAATTCTCGCATAACCCGAATTAAAATTTCTTGATAGTGCGTGACCAACACTATCCCTGCCAATCCCCACCTCCTGGCAACGTCTGATAGTAACATCAGAAACCGGAAGGGGGATGAAAGGGCGTAGGTCGCACAGCATCAAGTTATCATACACAATTCTAGCCCCTCTCAATCCTCCCATATCATATATATATATCTCCAAGGCACAACAAATACAAAAAATAATAACTTATATATAAAATATATATAAAATAACCCACCAAGCCTAACTTCTAAAATATGGCAGACCTATTAATAACCATACCCTCAAAAAAACTAGTTCTACAACTACACATGATAAAGGCTATATAAATAAACAATTGATTACCAAAACCATGCTAAAACATAGCCCCACCCCCCTGTATCAGCTAAGCATTTCCAGTGCCGAGTGGCACAGTAGTGATGTCGAAATTCTGTTGTACCATAGTACTATAAAGTGTGTGCTGATGCAGATGCTCAGTGAGTGGCACACACAGTGTCCCAGGCCTGTATCCGCAGCCCTTTGTGGTACATCATGAGCACAGTGTCTCTCATGGGATGTAACTACTCCTTGTACTTTGTCATTTATTTATTCATAAAGCTGATGATGGAAAAACAATGGTGTAACCCTATGCTGTTACCAATTATGCAGTGAAATAAGCCAGATCAGACACCTGCAGATGACATAGAATGTAGCATCTTGTCTCCTCAGTCAAAAATTCTGGATTTTAGTCGTGTAGATTTTAGTGGAAAAAAAAAGTTTAGACAGCTTACCCCACACTGATTTGCATGTCCATTATGCATCTGAGGTTCTTGACTGCATCTATTCTTAATTGGCAAGCCATGCTTATATCACCTCATGTCATGCACACTCCTGTGCACAGATTTTAAAGATTATTGTGTTTAGCATGTGTGTGTCAGCTGCGGTGAGCTCTGAGTAGCGAGATGATAATCAGAATGTACTACCAAGTATTCTTCAGTCAGTCCCCTCCTCCCCAACACATGGATTTGCAAACCTATGATGGTTTGTGCTGGGTTTGAGGCTTTTGATTGCATGTGTGTTTATAGAAACCACACGCATTAGAAAGCATCTGTGTTATTGTATCATTTATGCATCCACATGCTGTTCTTCTTCTGTCTGATCAGCATGTAAGGTACTTCCCCTTGTTACACTCAACAGAACAATAAAAAGCATTCAAAAATATCACAGCAAACTGTTTGCTACAAGGAAGCTCTAGCAGCTGTAGCTGCTCATCCTTATGACATTTAGTTATTCAGATTCTAGAATCCCTGTTGTTGTTTTTAGGTAGGTTTATTTCTTTGTACCATTGCCAGATGTCACCCATTCCTTGCAGCTGACATTCTTCAAACAGGGGTGCGGCTCTATGCTGTCACAAATCAAGCAGTGCTGTGTATTAGTCCACATTAGAAACCACCAGGTGGCATCGGATCCTGCAGCTCGTCTTCTCACTCAGGCACTTTGCATCTTATTTTTGCGGATTTTTGCAGTAAAACAGTTTATATATTATGCTAGTCAACTTACCCCTAACAAATGCAGATTTGGAACCCTATTATGCTTTTGTGGCCTTTGATTGTATTAGAGGTTGCAGAAACCACAGAAATCAGAAAGTTTCTGCCTTTTCTTTTGAGCAGCTTTGAGGTGGCAAGATTTGGAAGACTATAGCCTGTAGTTCAAGGGGGTGGTGCTACTGACCACACCCCCCTTTTCATCTATTTAAAGGCTTCTCCCCTCACCCCACACACAAGCATTTTTTCTTGCAGCCGGAGGGTCTGTCAATCTGTCTTCTCTCCTGGGGCCTTGCCTGCCCCCCCGCCCCACATACATGCTTGGACTCGCTTGATTTGTGCTGGACTTCTGTTTTTCTGTTATCCTGCTTTTTTTTTGCATTACTGGCCTCTGGCTGCTCCATACTTCTGTGTTTGCTGGTTCCCTTCCTGCTCCTATCCTTGAGTATGCCTTGTTTGTTTCTTTTGGGCTTTCTAGTTTTCTAGTGCCCTGTCTATACATTGCTACTTGTGCTTCAGGTTTTACTCTGTGTTTCCTTGCCTCAGGCTACCTTGTGCCTGTACACCAAGGCTCCATTTCTCACCTAATATTGCAGCCCTCTTTTCACTGCATTGTTCTCTGTATGCTTTAGCTGCTTTCTGCCCAACAAGCCTCACTCCCTGCTGTTATCATTGTCTGTTTCGGCTCACACTGCAATCTGAAGCCTTGCTCCCCTTAATTGATTACACCTGTTCATGGTTTTGCTTCCTAGCTAACAACTTCTACCTGTTTTACTGCTTCACAATAACCTAAGCAACCAGTCCATGGAACTCAATCCTGCTTCTTGAGCTTATACCAAACGAATATTGTTGCTGTTTTCAGTGCTCTGCCTCACACTACATTTTCTATTTTCATCAGATTGCTACACATCATTATCTTTGTTTTTGCTTGTCTTTCTTTGTTTGTTGTTTGTTTGTCATTGTTGATTTGATGTGGAGCCTTTGGAAATGAGTCTCTGACTCAAATGTTTGAAATTCTGATATACCGAATAAATAAAAATTATTGCTACTCCCACCTTTACCAGGCCTTACTTAAACCAAACCCTCAGCAGTTTGTTTCTGATGATAACCTAATCCTGCTTTCATGGCTGGCACATATTAAACTTATTTCATTAGCTGCTTGGTGTTGTGGTGTCATGTTTGTGGCTTCTTTGCTTTTCCTATGGCAGGGGACTGAGAAGTCACATTGGGCATTGTGGCTCCAGGCAGTGGGAGCAGCTTTTAACTTCTTGTATGTTTTATTGGTCACTGGCTCCCCCGGCCTTCTATTGCTGCTTCACACAGCCTTTATGGCATTCTGCAACCAGCTATTCTAGGTAACTCTCTACCTTAGGGCAGCTGGCTCTGCCCAGCCATCTATTATCCTTTCCCTGATATTCTGCACCTGATTTACACGGTCATCCCAACCTTCCTGTCCCTTGCACTACCAGTATTGCTCATGTACCAGCAATCATGGCACTAATGCAATTGGCTTGCAAGTCCATTCTTTTCAGGACCTCTCCCCTTTCAATAGTGGCATCCCCTTCCAAGTCTGAGAGCATCACATGTTTACTTGCTTCAAACCGCACCTCCTACCATACTGGTTTTTCAGCCTCCTCCTTCCTAATTGGCTTCACAGCCTCCTCCTCTCCAACCTTCGGCACTGGGCTCGCCCGGCCTCGCCATTCTCTTACACCTAATGTACTATCCAATTCACTCCCAATTTGGCTTTCTAATGGACTTGGTCAGCATGCATTCCTGTGGTTGACAACTGCTATTTGCCTTACCTAGACCCATGAGAGGGTCCATATTGCTCAGCCTGACCTATGTTCAAGTCTAATCCTGTCAAAACCCATGAGAGGGTCCACAGTGCTCAGTCTGACCTATGTACAGGTCTTCCTATGTCTGCTGTCATCCATTATGACCCATGTACAGGTCCCATGCTTCTTACCATGTGCAGGTCTCATGCTCATTACAACTCACTTTTCCACATTTTGGAGACATGATGACCATATCCATTACTCCAGAACTCAGGGCTAACCCTGTGGCTGATGGTCTTTCTCTCTCTGTACCCCAAAGTCCGCATCTTGAGCATGCAAAGCTTGAGGAGGAGTCCTTCTCACCTGGCCATAGTTGGGAAGGTCCTCACTCTTGGTGGACCTTCAGTCATCAACCTTACTGACGGCACCTCTTGATGTAGCATTTAAGACTTCAGCGGCGAAGGGGTGGGGCTCTCACAGGAAGGGCCCCTTTAGCTGCCCAATCAGGTTCAGAGGCACCCTTTCATGCTATTCTCCCTACAACTGCCTCTGGTTTACCTGGTTTTATTCATAGATTGGTAGACCAGCTGAGTGCCTCGGCAGTCATTACTCTCCTCCTGCCTTGGTCGACTTTTGTTGCAGAGTGCACTTGCAACTCTCCACGACATTCGCATTAGTGGGATAGAGTGAGAGTGTTCCCCAAAATTGCAGTTCCCTTGGATTGGTCTACTAAATTGCAGTAGCAGAGCCGTCACTAACCAAAACTGTCACAACAGCAGGAGGGAAGGCAACCTAGGCCTTGGATTCCCAGAGGTTTCCTCCTCAAAGGGTTTTTTTCCTCTCTTCCATGCCAAGGGTCATAATACTAGATAGGCATGCTTGTAGTCCCTAGGTCACTTAGGTAGGTTTCCCACTTAGGTAGGTTTCCACTGTTGGATGGAATCAGGTGGATGTCCCGTAATTGTCATGTCTACTCCTTTGGCTATTCTCTCTCTCCTTAGGAAGCCAAGCCCCCATGCCGTACAGTCAGACATCTGAGTGGGTCACTATTCACCTGTCATTTTCTACCTACTTTACTGAAACAATACGACCAACTGACCTATGCCACCAGCTGAACCCCATTACCAACCAACCTGTGTACAGATCTTCATTGACCCATGCTACCAACTGAACCTATGCTACCACCTAACCTATGTCCCGGTCTTCATTGACCCATGCTACCAACTGAACCCATACTAACAACCAACCTACATACAGGTCCTCGACCCCAATATGTATTCACTATCTTGTATGCTTTGCTTAACACTCTTTTTGGGTTAATTCCTAAGGTACCTTTACCTAAGGGAATCACTTCCGCTGCACCTCAAGGGGTGGAACCCTTCCTTAGGGTTCCTTGCCTTCATACCCCTACAGGATGGTATATCCCATGAATAGAGAGGCAAACAGCCTAAGTTTATCTACGTTACATGAGCATGAAACCAGTTGCATAGGCACATTGAAATGTTTGCAATCTCTTTTCATCTGTACATTTTTGAGCAGATTTTAAATATGACTGTTGTGTTTAGTGTGTGTAAGGTCGCTGCAGTGAAGTCTCAGTACTTATACAACAATCAGAATCTATTACGAAGCTTTCATAAGTCAGTTTACCCCCCCCCACACACACACACACACACACACACACACACATATATATGGATTTGCAAGCCCATGGTAAGTTGCACTTCGTTGGAGGCTTTTGACTTTATATGGGTTTAGGGAAACTACAGACAATGACCACATATGCCTTCTTGTATCATTTATGTATCTTATTTATTGTTCTTCTTTCTGATCAGTTTCTAAATTATGTTATTGTGTTCCCCTCACTGTGACACTAAACAGACTTATGCACATGCTTTCAGGAAGCTTAAGTAGCTGAAACTACCCATCCTAATGGGATTTAGTTTAAGCTGATTATGGAATTCAGGAGGTTGACAGTAGTTACAAGTTGCCTTCATTACTGCATGATTTGACTCTTTTCCCCTTTCTTAAGGTTGATGATGTGAAAACTGTAGTGCAGCCCTATGCTGTCACAAAGGATGTAGTGTATTTGGTCATATCAGACATCAGCAGGTGCTATAGAATGCTGTCACTTGTCTCATAACTCAGGCACTATGTGTCTTATTCTTATAGATTTTTACAGAAAAAAAGTGTTTTTTTAAATTAAGCTTACCTCCCACACATTTGCAAAACTATTATTATTTTGAGACTTTTGATTGTATCTGTGTTTGCAGAAATCACACAAGCTGGAAAGAATCTGCCTTTCCTTTTGTGCAGTTTTTAGATGTCCAGCTATACTTGCATCACTTCATATCATCTGTACTTGTTTGTACAGATTTTAAAAGTTATTTTTATGCATAGTGTCTGTGAGTCAGGTATGGTAAGGTCTGAGTAAGGACATGGCCAGCAGAAGGTAGAGCATGTTGGGAGATTTGTTATATAGCTCTCCCATCAAAAAGATTCACACGCACATGTTGCTTTATACTTTGCACTTGAGAGAACTATAATAACCAAACAAACTAGAAATTCTGTCTTCTTGTAATGTTTACAAACTGCCTTTAATTAACATGAATGTCCTGCTAACTGTAATTGGTCTATAATGGAGAAGTATAGAAAGTTTATACCAAGAGGATACATTGTAAAATTCTTTCTTGTTTTTTGTTGGTATTTTTTTGGTTTTATGGCTAGCAGTGATTACACAAGCTAATTTCTCACTGTTGACCTCTTTTGATGATCAAGCAAATTGACACTCAGTATGGCTTCCACAATCCAGAAGATACAATTAAAGAAAAGTTTGAAATAACAGTGTTTAGGAGATTGCAGAAATAAGAGCAAAGTGAGAAGGACGGCTTGACACCTCTCAGTGGGATTGGCACTTATATCAGAGAAATGTAGTGCATGACTTCTAGTATGATACAGCATTTACATTAGTGCTTTTCATCCCAAAGTGATTTACAAGCAATTCATTTTCATACCTGTAGCACAGCCTAGCCAAGATGCTCCATCTCATTTCCTATGGAATATACCCCCACTTAGGACAACTTGCCACCATTCAGTACATTGGTACTTTGATTAATTATGTTAAAACATACATTTGAGACCATGGTTGTGCTTTGGCACTCAATTTAGTTGGGTTTGTGTGTGTGTGTGTGGGGGGGGGTGAAACAGTTAGTCAGCTTTAGGGTTGAAAAAACCTAAAATCACATTTCCTTACTGTTGTGGTGTTCATAATTAACTTTAACTTATGCAAATCACATAGTTGTTTTGCAGTGCATAAATAAATATGGGACATATGAACATACAAACATACAAACTTACAAAAAATAGCCAGCAGAAGGAGACCTCTTGGTCTATCATGTCTGCTGAAATTGTTACAGGATCCTGGCCTTACACTTACACCAGTGACCCTGCCTCCTCTCCCCCCTCCTAGCCTCCTTACTTTTCTACCTTCTTGGTCCCATGACTTCCATCTGTCTTTGTCCCAGGTTCTCTTGAAAGATCCCACTGTCTTTGCCACCACCATTACCTCTGATAGCTCTTTCCAGGCAGACACCACCTGTTCTGTAAAAAAATGCTTCCTTACGTCCCTTCTGAATCTTCTCCCCATTAATTTTAGACTGTATCCTCTAGTGGTGTTATTGTCTCTGTTATTGAAGAGACCCTCCCATTCCACTCTATTAACTCCCTTCAAGTACTTGAAGGACTCTATCATATCCCCCCTCAGACTCTGTCTTCCAGGGAATATATTCTTAGGGCTCCCAGCCTCTTCTCATAAGACCTATCGTGGTGCCCCTTGATCATGCTAGTTGCTCTCCTCTGGACCCGTTCCAACATGTTAATGTCTTTCTTAAGATATGCACTACAATACCTCACTCCATATTCTAAATGTGGTCTTACCAACTACCTGTACAATCACGAAATAACCTCACTCTGCCTACTACTGAATCCCCTTGCAGTACTTCCTAGCATCTGTTTCAGGACACTAGTAATTACCACCCCAAGTCCTTTTCCTCTTTGGAAGCAGTTACCTGAACCTTTCCTATGTAGTACTCTGTCCTTGGGTTCTTGGTCCCTATGTGCATCACTTTGCACTTGCTGGCATTGAACTTAAACTGCCATATTCCTGACCATTTTTCCAGTCTTACTAAGTCCTGCCTCATCCCTTCCTGGGTGTCCACCCTCCCACAGCACTTGGTATCATCTGTGGACAGGCATATTTTCCCTTGAATGCCTTCTCCAATGTCACTAATAAAGATGTTAAACAATACTGGTCCCAACACTGGAACCCCTGTGGGATCCCGATGGTGACCTCCTTGGTGCTGGAGAACTCCCCCCCCCCTCATCTACAACTACTCTCTGTGTTCTTCTGTTCAACCAGTTTTCAACCCATCTTACCAAATTCTTCCCCACCCCAGGTTCCTCAGTTTCGTTATCAACCTTCTGTGTGGCACCAAACTGAAGGTCTAGCTGAAGTCCAGGTAAATGATATCCATTGCCTGGCCTTTGTCCATTGCCTTAGTGACCCAATTGGAAAACCCAGTCAAGTTCATCTGACATGATCTGCCTGCCACAAGCCTGTGTTGTCTGTTGTCCTGCAGACCATTCTCCTCCACGTACCTCACCAGCCCCATCTTCATTATGGTCTCCATGAGTTTGGTAGCAAATTATAATAATGAACCAAACTGAGCAACTCAGAAATGAGCGCATCAGTTTGGTCACTTAGAGGATCAGTGATGAAGAATGGATAGCGAGGGGAAGGAATAGCAATGGAGAGGGGAAGAAGAGGGATGGGCTAAATGGGGATGTGGAGTATGACGCCACTGAGCTACCCACCTGGTGTAGTGGGTAGGGACACCATTTACATTGCTGGTGGTACTGGGTTCAGGAATGCATACAGGTACGGTCTGTGCTTTGCTTTAACAGTTTTTTTTTGTCTTTCCTTTTTTAAGTTATTGTCATTATCAGTCCCTCTTCTTTCCTCCAATGTCCTTCCACCCTTGGAGATGATTATATAAGTATGGGAGCTCCGGGGAGCTTGACCCTCTCCGAGTTGGTCTTCAGTGTTTATTGTTATGTGCTGAATTGGTTTTCAGCAAGGTGTACTCGCTTTTTTGTGAGTTGTCCTAGAATGTTCACTGTTATGACATGGAACCCATAAGTTTACATACTACTGAGATCAGGCAGACTGGCCTGTAGCTGTCCGGGTCCTTCTTGGGTCCACTCTTGTGGAGTGGCATGGCATGTGCTGTTCTCCATTCTACTGGCACTACTCCCAAATACAGAGATCTACTGAAGAGAATTGTCAGCTGGCCTGCCAGCTCCTCTGCCAACTCCTTTAGCACCCTGGGGGTGTACTTCATCTGACCCTGAGGATTTGTCCACCCTCAGTGTCATCAGCCCCTCCCTCACTCTTTCAATCCCAATGACCCCTATTGGGTTCCCCCAGCTCCCTCCCTCCCTCCCTTTTCCTGCATGTGGTATTTGTCCCTCCATTTCTTTTGTAAAGACAGAGCAGAAGTATTCATTTCATACCTCCACTTTTGTTCTGCCTTCTATAATCCATCTGTCCCCTTTCTTAATCCTGATGATGCCATCCTTCTTGTCCCTCCTTTCCTCATGTAGTGAAAGAAGGCCTTTCCCATTCTGTATTCCTTTTGCTATTTGAAGCTCCTTCTGTGCTTTGGCCTGCTGTACCTCCCTTCTTGCTATCTTAGCCAGCCTCTGGTACTCCTTCTCATCCTCCAACTTTGCTGTTCTTTTGCACTTCTTGAAGGCTGCCCTCATAACCCTTACTACTCTGGCCAAGAACGTGCACATTGAAGCGAGTCACTTTGGCATCCTGATCTATGGCGGAGGATACTTTTTTTGAATTGAGTTCTGTTTGTGTTAAAATGTAGTGGTCTAGAGCTGTTTAAATTGAAGAAAGGGACTGATAAGTACTTATACAGGTACAAATGCTTCTTATAAGAATGGTATTTTATTTTAAAACAATTTTGCTCATAAATGAGCATTTCTTCATGAAACTTTATATATTTTTTCTTCTGTTTTTTTAAGGTGAGACCTTGGTAAATGTATATTAAATGTATGCCGAGAAATCTATATAGAGAAAAATCCTTTTTGGAAACCATATGCTCTAGGCTTAAAGGTAAAGACCTAATATTTGGACTTTTATTTTATTTGAAATTAGACACATTAAATAATGAAATAATACTAAAAAATCCTTTACTATATATTTTTTTTAGATGGGGGAATTATACAATAGAAGGGATCTCAGCTAACTACAAGACCCCCCCCCACATCCATACCTGAGTTATCTCCACTTTTACAACAGAACACCATTATTATACAGAGATTTGTCCCTCTCAGCTTAGTTTCCCCTGCTTTATTTCTTATAATCACTTAATGAAATATATCTGTAATTTTGAGTAAGCTCTAAAACTTTTTTATGAGCTCTCTCATATTTGTTTATGTTCAAAGAACAAGACCAAGTTTTATTAAATATAATAAGCACAAAAGCATCAAACTGACAAAAGAAATTTGAATTTAAAAAGGCTCAGTTGTCTGAAGAAGGAACGCATAACTTCTGAAATGTTACATTATTTCTGAGAAAATAAAAGAAGAGCCATATCATGAAACAAGAAGTCTGAAGGGAATTTTATTTAAGAGAGTTTGAGGTAAAGGGGGTATTCCATTTTTCCCCACTCCCTCATGCTTACTACAATTCGATCCTGATATTTAATTTCACATAAAAGGGAACCTTAGGAGACACTGAGTGGATACAGTGTACTCTGGCCACCTCCCATTAAACAAGCTTGGTGATCTAGACCCTGCTTTCTTGCCCCTCACTTTTATGAAGCTGCTTGTTGCCTTCTGAATGGGCCCACTAATGGTGTCCTATATTCTGTCCACCTCCATGCCTTCTTCTATGCTCCCAGGTCTTCCCTAATCACTTCTCTCATCTTTTCAAAGTTTGATCTCCTGAAATCTAATGCTCTGGTCTTTGTGGGGGTGTCTTCCTTACCCATGTCTGGACTGAACCACACTGTGCTGTGGTCACTCCCACCCAGGAGTTCCCTAATGTCTATCTCCTGTACATGCTCCCCATTAGTCAATCAATCAATCAAAATCTTTATTTAACCAGGTGGACACCATTGAGTAAGTTCATCTTCAAGGTGGACCTGGGACAAACAAATAGGTGAATACAATTTGATGAGATCAACATTCAATTACAAAACTGTGTATAACAATTAGGCATAGGCAATACAAATGCAAGTAAAAGGTGCAGATTAGTGTAAAACATTATTTTACAGATGGACAATTTGTACAGCACAGACAAAGTGCAGAACATACAGGAAAACAGTAGGTACAGAGTAGGCTCAAGCAAGAATATCCAGGTAATGAGATAAGTTCAAGGCAAGGGGGGAAGGGGTAGGAGGAAAAAAACAGATAAACAGACAAAATAGAGGTTGAAAAGTTATGGGTGAGAGGATATGAGGTATAGGTGTGGGCAGCGGAGTGAGGGAGGAAGGCATGGGGAAGGCAAAAAATAGAGTCTAACAGCAGAAAGTGACCTAAAATCATGATGAGGCAGGAGCGGGGTTAGAGAACTGAACAAGAAGCTCTGTAAGGGATAGGAGTACCTAGAGTCAGGAGGAGCAGACACAATATTCTTTAAAATGGAGTGTATATAAGGATTTGAAAGCTGCCAGTCTAATGGGGTAATTGATTTTTAGGATTTTTTGTATCTTGTTCCACAAAAGGGGCCAAACTTGGCTAACAGATGCCCACCAAACCAAGATTTGGCCTTGGAAACCTTCCGCAAAATGTAAGAGGCACTTCTCAAGGCATACTTACTTATTGGGCAGAACGGTAAGCAGTCCGAGATGTAATCTGGCAGTTTATTTATGATGACTTTGTAGATCCAGATCTCAGCATTTCTCAGCCATCTAAAGCTAAAGGATGACCAACCTACCGCCGAGTACAGAGAGCAATGGTGGGTGGAATAGGGAAGGCCCGTTATAAACCTTAGAGCTCTATCGTAGAGCGTATCAGGTTTGGAAAGAGCACCTGCAGGACTCTAGCTGTAGAGGAGGTCAGTGTAGTCTAATAAGGAGAGAAAGGTAGTTTGGACTAGCCTCAATCTTGCATCCCTGGGGAGGAGGTTTTTTATCCTGTAGAAAAGGCCAAGTCTCATTCTAAGTTTCTTTATCAGCTCTTCCATATGAGCAATGAAGGAGAGTCTATAATCCAGCCAAACCCCAAAATATTTAAATGTTGATGCATACCCCAACTGTTCACCCAGAATAGTGATAAGTGGGGAGGAGTAACCCCGTCACTGCCAGATTTGCTAAGGTAGGAAAGGGTGACAAGAACATAACTTTTGTTTTCTTAGCATTTAGAAGCAACTTCTTTTTTTGAAATTGTATTTTATCCTCCTCCTCCTCTGCCTCCTCCGACCCTTCGGTGTTGTCCCGCAGACATCCCACTACCCGCGACCCAGCTCACACAATCCATGGGCCCCCATGGAGCCACCAGTGTTCTCGGCGGGACCAGGAATGCATCCCCGAATCTACAGTTTCGGCTAGCCCCGCGGACTTGCTGAGTGGGCGCTGGCAAATCGTGGGCACGTCCCAGGACCCCGCTTCCTCCCGGACAAGGCAGGCTCCATTTTTCCTGTTTCCTCCCTCCCCTTTGCAGATGCAATCCCCTGATGTCATGACCCGTATGTCGACGTCTGCTCTGCTATTGGTGGCCATCCGACCAATCCCTGAAAGGGCATGCGCTTCCTCGAGCCTCCGCTCGGGGTCGCACAAGGGCCGGAATGTGGCTGAATCCCCTTCCCGGAGTAGGCGAGCTGTCATCGGACGCTCAAGCCTGACCCCTCTGCCTACCCACCGCTACCCGAGTCCGGCCCTCGAACCCGGGTCGCCGGCGTGGAGCGAGGTGTGGCGTTCAACGCCTCAGCCCTCTGCGCCACCGGGCCGGCTAGAAGCAACTTCTGGTTTAGGAGCTGGGTCTGTAGCCAACTGAAGTCATCCTGGAGTTATGAGCATGCCATTAGTGAGCACTAGGTCCAGGATTGCCTCCCCCCCGTAGGACCTGCTACATACTGTGTCATGAAGTCATCCTGGATCGCATAAGGATTTTCTGACTTCTGGCATAGGATGTGGTGGGAGTAGCTCATTCAATTTTGGGTAAGTTAAAGTCTCCCATCACTACTATCTACCCCTTCCCTGCTGCGTTCCTCAACTACAAGCACAATTCTCTATCCACCTCTGTGACCTGGTTGGGTGGTCTATATGCAATCCCTATCCTGATTTTTCTTCCTCTGTTATTCTGAAGTTGGTGCCACAGTGTTTCAATATTCCCCTTTTCTGTTTCTTCCTCTCTTGTGCATACTATTCCTTCCCTGATGTATGCTGCTACCCACCCCCCCATTGCTTGTCTCCCTGTCCCTTCTGTACAGTTTGTAATCTGGGACTGAAAGATCCAGTCATGGTATGCTGTAGCCCAGGTCTCTTTAATTGCTGCAATATCTAGTTTACCCTCTGCTTAGAGGGCATGCAATTTTGCCATCTTGTTCCCGAGACTGCGTGCATTCACCAACACCATCCTCCACTTTGATCCTGCAGTACTTTTGTTCTTTTGCCTAATTAGATTGTCCTGACATGCCTCCCATCCCCTTCTCTTCCCCTGTTTCTTAGTTGGGCCCTTTTCACCCCTCCCTTATTGTTAGCTCTGCCTTTGTGGGGGGGAAGTCCTCTGGCCTCCCCTTTTCTGCCTTCCCCCTTAGCAGTTTAAACCCAGTTCCCTTCCCATATACATGCACCCAGCCTATCTTTCAATGTTTTTTTTTCCTTCCCAAATAAGGTGTAGCCTGCCTCGGCTTTAGAGACCCTTGTTTGACCATGTGTCCCCCCACTTCCCTATAAGACTGTAACCCTCTTCTCTGCACCACTCCCCCAGCCACTCATTAAATTCTATCATTCTCTTTTTTCTAGATGTGCTTGCCCTAGGGACAGGAACTATTTCTGAATAGGCAAATGAGTTCACAGATTCTACACATGATCTTGCTATGTCTCTGAATCTATTTTGTACCACCGCCTGCTCCTGTCCTGCTAAATCATTGGTTCCAATGTGCAGAATCAAGTTGGGCTTTTCCCCTGCCTCACCTATCAGCTCCCTGATTCAAAGTGATGCTTTTCCTGCCTCCATTCCTGGCATGCAAGCTACTGTTGTCCTATTGTGTGGGTCCTCCCTTCTTCCCCATTGTATACCTTTTAGAATTGAAGCCCCAAAGACTATTATTTCTCTCTTTCTAGAGTGTCCAAACCTTAATTACATTTCATCCCTTCTGAAACTAATACCCCTCCTCCTTAGTCCCTCCCTGTCCTGTACTGTGGTTTCTCTGCCTGTTTCATCAGCTTCCCCTCCTCTTACTTCCTTGCTCATGTTTCATCCTCTCCCTCCCTGGTTCCCTGCTCCTGCTCATATTATGCAGTCTTCCATCCTACTTTTTCTTCTACCACCCTTGATGCCTCTTTCTCCTTTCTGGCTCCTCTCCCCTCCTAATTATCCTGTGCTACTCCCTTTCCTAACCCCTTCCTCCATGGCATCTACTCCTTGACTGACCAGAGATACCCTCTGCTCTTCCTCCCACTTCTGCCCTATCACCTCGCTTTTACCCTGTGGTATCCCTGCCTCTATCCCTCCTTCAGCCTCTTGCCTACCCTCTGCCAGTACTGCATATCCATTGGATGTAGGTACCTCAAAGAGGGAGCTGTCCTGCATTCACCTGTTCTTACCCAGAGTAAATCCTCTATGTCCCCTGTTTCATACCATCTTCCACCCCTCCTCCATGGATCCACCAGCTTGGTATACACCTTTTTGCTGGTTCCGCTTTGGCACCTGTGTAACTCTTACCTTTCCTGCCCTGTTCCTGAAGTTATTGTGCTGTAATGAATCAGATCCTTGTCCTGTTAGTCTCTGCTGTTGCTCCCTACTTCTCCCTTTAATGCCCTCTACATCCCCAGTTAGCCACCTTATCTCCTTATTTAGATTGTTCAAGTTCCTGCACACTGGGCATCCCCCTATTTTCCATAGTATCTCCATGAATACTGCTTCCCCACATTTGTAACATCACACAGTCCTTCCCCTGCTGCCCTGCTTAGTATGCCACCCTACCATACTGCTGACTGTTACAACTCCTAATCTCCCACATTTTTGACTTGGCTTATCCAGCTGTAACTGCACTTTGTTTCTTTTTCTCCCTGAGATTTTGTAGGTTGCGTGTCCTAAGAGACTGATGTTGAAACACTGGTTTCCCTCCGTGACCGATGGTGTATAGGGACAGTTGTTGCACCTCCCTTTTGTGACTCTGCTTAAAAAGAAAATTGGCCAGATCCCACAATTAATTTACCAGATGATCCAACAAAATGTACGTGCCCAATATTCTTATCTGGCATCAAACAGAATAATTCTCTTGCAAATGTAACCCCCTCATTCCCTGAAGTTACTAGAATCCCATCAGTGTCAGTGCTAAGTAGGGAAGGCAGCTAGTGAGTAGCTAGTTAAATGGTTTTTCACCTGCTTCATCTCTGTTCACTTGGTCTTAGCTGAGAGGAGAGAGATGATGCCATTTAGAACTATCGCATCAGCATAAGCCATGGTAGCTAGCTGTGAGTGGGGAGCTTTAGAATTTTCAATTAGTTCTATGTCAGCAGCCAGTATGAGCAGTTGGAACAGTAAAGAGTTGCAGTGTGGGTTCTGTGAGGAGAGCCCATTTTTCTCACCTTAGTGCTAAGAAACATCTGCCTGCCAGTAGAACTAGTAGAAACTGTCTAGCAGGAGTTCCTGATTTTCTCATCCCCTTTGAGATGAGAAGGACAGCAGAATGGATCTGAGGGGCAATCCCCTGTCTTTGATCCAGGACATTGAAGCTGCCTGTTTGTTTGTACAAATGTGAGTAATCTGACTTTGGGTATCCCAGGAGGACTGTACCTGTGTTTTCTTTTGGGGTGTACTCTGACAAAGGGTATTATACACCAAGTTCTGTTCTAGTTTGAGACTGTTCTCATCCTTTCATAAAGTTGGCTGACAATTGTGGATTCCCCAGTGAGACTTGACACATTGTTCAGGACTTAAGTTTACACTCAGAAGTAGTGCGTTTCATATGCTGAATGTGAAAGTCATTCCAAGGAGCATTGTTCTACTGTTTTGCTAAAAGTTTGAGGTGTAACTCTGAAAGAATGACTGGGTATGGACATTGATACAGTTGGTGGGCAACCCCCCCATCTGGAGTGACCATTTCAACATTACAGGTTCCGTAAGGGATATCTGCTTATTCAGGACATGGTGGCCAATGCCTGATGAGAAAGTTTACCTCCTGGTGTGGGTTTGTGCTAATTTGAGCACCAGTGTGCTCCTTCGTGGCCAGATGCCACATTGCAAAAAGTTTAAATCCTTTGCCATATGAGAAATGCTCTAAGTTGTGGCCAGTGCCACTAGAAGAAAATGTGTGTTTCAGCTGAGTCATTGCTGCTGAAGAGAGTCCAAGATCCTATGCAATATGGGATGTTTAGAGTTTCTGTCAGCTACAGATGTTGTTATTCTGCATTGCTTTTGTGCCACGAAGTATAAACCCTTGGGGTTCCACCTTTGCTTTTGTGTACCATCTTTGGAATAAAGCCACTCTCTAGAACACCAACCTGGTTTGGTCATTCATGTTACTGCTTCTTGTGTGGAATTACTGGGGGGTACCCCTCCAGAAGTACAGACCTAGCATAGCCCTTGCAAAATGTTCTCTCCTCAGGACCTGGGCATAATGATCATTTGTGTTTAATTTGCTTTTGTACACCCCCACCCCTTTTCTTACCTCTAGAAGTAATGAGACTGGTATACATTCCCAAAGCCAGGGATGGTACAAAAAAGTTTCTGAAGTAGCTTGGGTGCCCAGCTGAGGGTACCAAGGGGTAGCTTACTGTGTAAAGTAGTGGGGGGTGGTTACACAAAGCTGGACTTTTACTCTCAGCTTGGGCTTATCTAGCTTTTAATTCAGTGACCATGTTTATATTGCCCAGACCAGGTTTAAATTCCTCAGATCCCCTCAGCTTGGGCTTATCTAGCTTTGAATTCAATGACCATGTTAAATTATCCAGATGAGGTTTCAATTCTCCAGATCCCCTCAACTTGGACTTATTTTGATTTGAATTCAATGACCATGTTTAAATTGCCCAGATCTTCCAATTGATTTACCAAGATCATTCAAGGGAATGTACATATGTCTAATATTCTTTTCTAGCTTCAAACAATTTCTTTAACTAGCTATACCTATTCCCATCCATCTACAAACATATTTTCATATTTTAATTGCCCCAGAAACACAGAATTTAACTTGCCAAAATCTTCAGATTAAATGTTCATGCGCCCCTTGCCAAATACATGTCACTGTATTTTCTGTAATTCTGCACTCCTCCCACAGACAGTGCCCAGTGCTCTTCCCTTTATTTTGGCAATTTAACAATATGTTTAGGCAGGGAGGGTGGGGGGCAAAAACTCAGTGGAGCAGCAGTAATATCAGAGCAGGACTCCTGATCCTCCAATGGCACCTTCTGTAGCCTCCAATGTGGGAGGGGAGAGTGAGAGCAGTCTGCTCACAGTCCCCTCTGCTCTCCTACCCGCAGCTATGGGCTGGATAAAAATATCACATTTATTTTTATATGCAGATTTCACCTCCATGACCTTACTAGTGACAGAGCCACAACTAAGGCCTATGGAGGTCAAACCCTGCATATTAAATAAATGTGATATTTTTTAGCCAGCCCATGGCATATGCCATTTAAACAACGATAGTACCTTTCTAGCGAGATAGACCATAGTCCTGATGTCCAAGCAGTTTATTAGAAAGGATACTTGTTTTAGCTTTCTCAATGAATCATTTCACTGTTGCCATGCACTTTCAGATGAGAGGATTTGATTTCATCTGAGATGTTTCAAAGTACAACTTATGCTGACAAAGATGTTGTGATGGGGAAACTTTGCACTTCAGGAAGTCATTACAAAGATGAAATAATGCATCCAAGAAGACCTGGCATTGGGGATGTTGGGGGGGAGTTGGGTGGAGGGAAAATGGTCCAGAATAAAAGAGCATATTAAAATCTAGAAAATGGGTATATCAAGCATAAGCAGAAAGAGGAGGAGAAGACCATTATGGTTCTCGAGGGAAGTGGCAGAAAAGGTAAGGGAAAAACAGTGGCACTCAGAAGGTAAAAGGACACCCAGAGAGAGGGGGACAGAGAAGTGTGTCTGGGGAAATGGGGGTAGGCTGACAAGGCAGTAAGGAGCACAAAAGCACAAGCTGAGGAAAGAATAGCCCAGACAGTATCAAAGGAGGACAAGACATTTTCAGGTATATCAGCGACAAAAGGGAGACCAAGGGAAGGATTGCACAATTAATAAAGGAGACAAGTGGCTATACTGAGGAGGACCAAGAAAAGGCAAATGTCTTCAACAAATGTTTCTGCTCAGTATTCACTCGAGAGGGGGAAGGGAAGGGACCACAAATAACCCCCAAGAGATTGGGGGGAAGGGATGAACAATAGTCCATGTTCTGAGAAGAGGATCAGGAAAGCTCTCATTAGTCTGAGGGTGGAAAAAGCCTTGCGGCCAGATGGGATGGCATGGGGTAATAATGTAATGGGAAAAACAGCATGGAAAACAATGCTGCAGTCAAAATAGCATGTGTGAAAAACAGAGTCAGTGAAAACACTGACTGAGACAAAAATATTGCAAACCATTGTTTTTGCAGTGGGGAGTTCTGCCCCCCCCCCCGGAACAAACTCCAAGGGGGTGTGGACTGAGGAGATGAGGGGAAACTCGGGAGGGAGGAACTTAGTCTTTGCCACGATTAAAAAACTATCAGATGATGGAGAATAAGACCCCATTCCCTAGGTCCACACTGCCTGAGGTGCCTATGCCTATGCCTTAGCCACTCCACCACAGGAGTGGCTCGACAAGGTACAGCACCTGAGGCTACTTCAGCGCTTTCTCCAGTCTGTGGTCAGTGACATGGGTAGCAATCATTCCCCACTGCTATTATACCCCTGGTGCTGTAAATGTCTCTGGCCTTTACACCACGCGGTTATTCCTACATTGTTTCAGCAGCACTATTTTGACCCGGTATGGATGGAGTTCATCCAAGAGTGTTAAAGAAACTCAGGGAGGTGCTAACTGCACCCCTTCACTGCCTGTTACTATTAGCATAGTGAGCTGAATTGCATTTTTCATGTTTTTTGCGTTGGTAAACTGCAGAGTTTGTTTGCTCATTTTTTAGTTTGTTCGTTATTTTTTGTATTTCTTTACCAGACGCAATTTGCTGGCATTGTCTTTAAGTGCTGGCTGTCTACTTTTCTACTTTTCAGTTTTTGGAGGAATCTATTGCTGTTGTCAGTGCCATGATTGTACAGCTCTATCTGGATTACATCTGGGGTAATTCTCTGTTTTTTGCAAACCATATTGTGGCTTCCTGGTGGAGAGATTGTGGTCTGTACCTGGAACTAGAGTTGTGGAAGAAGCCTTGTCGGACATTACTGGGCTTTGCTGGGGAACACATCCTGAATCTGGAGTCTGGCTGTAAAAGATCCTGGCATCTTGGTGGGCATGGTTAGTGGTGTTGGAGGTCCTACCTGTCGTTTGAAGAAGGACTGTGGAGAATGCTTGGGGCTGGGCAGCCAGCCAGAGGTGAGTGCTCTGTTTGTGTTGTCCCATGGGGGTGTCAGGGAACATTTATCAAGGGTAGACGGTGACCTGATTACCTTGGGATTTCCCAGGGATGTCTGCCAGAGGTCAAACATTCATTGGGGGCCTTAATTTGGAGGGACACTCTGGTCAGGATATCTGCTTTTAGGGCAGGGTGCCGCTAGTGGCCTGTCATTGGAGTGATAATTTGAACTGCATCAACAAGGGTCTCCTGTCTGCTGGACAAAACTTTTTGATCTATCCTTCCCTCAAACACGTCGGAATGATTGTATCAGTGTCAGCTTGCCTTGGATCATACTGATGAACTGTGAGGCAATGAGAGGGCCTCGCTGATCTTTATTTACTGTTTGAGTTTATTGTAGTAAGAGCTGTGGTAATGGGAATGCTGCAGTTCTGTGGACCTTTTTTAGTGAGTGGAGTGTTGGGGTGAGAGCCCTACCTTCACTTATATACATTTTAAGCTCTGGCGGGTGCTTTTAAATCTGTGATGGAACAGTGAATTTTATTCATTGGATGTTTTTGAATCTCATATGGGACAGTGAACTTTGGTCAAAAAGTGATCTGACTCAATACAGCTCCAAGATCAACTTTTATTGTGTCATTCTGATCTGTGTTATACTTTATGTGATTATTAGGGGCTTTGTTTTTATTTTAGGGGGGAAGAGTTAATTTGTTCTGTGCATTGTTTAGGGGGTAGGGCTGCAATTTTAACTGGTTCTTGTGAGTTTAGGGGGATAAGTATACATGGAGGTGTATGTGTATGTGTAGGATAGTTCTGTATTAGGTGTGTGAATGATGTGAGTGGGTTTGCTCCACTGGGGTGCAATTTAACTTTAGGGGTTTCTGTTTTGATTAAGCAGGTGGGGGGAGGTTTTTATGGTGTGAGGTCTGGCTCTTGCATGGTGAAATTGTGTGCAATTCTGGTTTTCTGGTGAGGACTAGATGAGTCAGACAAAGATGTGTTGGTGCTGTAGCCCTGCTAGAATAACTTACGATGCCAATCAGCACCGCAACCTCCACCCCTTTACCGACTTCCCAGTTCCTGCCAGCACAGCTAGGTGCTGTAGGGAGGTCAGAATTATTAGGAAGCGAGTGATGTGCAGTGAGATGAGGGCAGCTGAGAAGGGGTGGTGAGCTTTATTGAGGTTGTCCGGTCCAGGAGATGCCCTGGGTGTAAATGGAGCCAAGGGAGAAGCCAGACATTTTTGGTCTCTGTACCAAGGGTTCCCACTGGACCAAGTGGACAGGCAGCTAAAGGACAGGCCACGTCCTCAAATCCTCTTCCGGCAGTGCTTTGCAATGCCAGGTCAATAAGGAATAAGACCTCCATTTTTGCGGACTTGATTTCCTCTATTGACCTGGCTTTCATAATGGAGACCTGGCTTGGTGACGATGCCAGTCCAGTCCTTGAGGCTGCCATCCCTAATGGGTACTCTGTAGTGCACTGCCCAAGGAAGGCTCACAGAGGAGGGGGTGTGGTCATTGTTTATTGAGCCAGCCTGGGCTTCAGGATGCACCCTGTTGGTGACACCCGATCCTTTGAGTGCTTCGCTGTGCATGGGCGTGCAGGTGCAGGTTGCAGGATTCTCCTTATTTGCCACCCTCCTGTGGTGGGGGGAGATTTCCTGCAGGAGGTGGCGGACTTTGTTGTCAACCAGGTGTTGGAGTCCCCCAGGTGTTTAATCCTGGAAGACTTCAATGCCTGGATCCATAACGGATTCTTGTGTTTTGGTTATGACTTCCTCCAGTTGATGCATTCACTGGGTCTGACACAAGCAGTTGCTTCTGTGACACACCAGCATGGCCACACACTTGATCTAGTTTTTCAGCTGGGTCTTGAGGTCAATGACCTCAAGATTGATTGAGTCACTTGGTCTGATCATTGTACCATGGAGTTCACATTTGGGGCCCCCCAAATGGTCAGCTATCACCCTTTAAGGAGTGTGCATCCTGAGGGACTGTTGGCACTAGCTGACCTAGCTCTTGTCAATGTGGCATGTGCGATTGATTCCTGAGAGGTAGTGGTCACCTATAATAGGGTGGTCTCTGAAGCTCTGGATGCTCTCGCACCAGTTCGTATACAACCTAGATCCTCTCACTTGAGGTCCCCTTGGTTTGATGGGAACCTCAAGGTGATGAAGATCAAGAGTCTGAGGTTGGAGCATTGCTGGTGGAGGACCTGGCTGGAGGCCGACAGGCTGGCCCTGCATGCCCACTATGATGAGTACCAGGGGGCAATTTCCTGTAAAAAGGCAGAATTTCTTTCCAGGGAAAGTGCTGCAGGGAAAAACAGACCTTCCCAGCTATTTCAGACTTTTGACAGGCTTCTTCATTCTGCTTGCAGCCTAAAAAAGCATTGTAATCCACTTTGTGAGAGGATTTTGCTCTGTTTTTCTCTGACAAAGTGTCAGGCATCCAGTCAGGGATCACGCCAGGGAGGCATTTGCCTCGCAGTAGTCGGGTTGGGGTTTTCAGAGGCACTCCACCTGTCTGGGAGGAGTTTAGGTCAGAGGAGGTGTCAGACATGACTAAGGTGATCTTAGAGCTGAAGCACACTTTTTGTGAACTGGACCCAGCCCCAACGTGTTTCTTAATGGGAGGTGTTGAGGCTGTTGACCTGGTGTTCACTAGGATTGCCAGGTACTCAGTGGTGGAGGGGGTCCTCCTAATGGCTTTGAAAGAAGAACTGGTGAGGCCCCACTTCAAAAAAAACCTTTCCTCGTCCTTGATGTCCTGGCAAATTACTGCCCTATCTCCAACCTACACTTTTTGGGCAAAGTCGTTGAGAAGTTAGTGGCACAACAGGCTGAGGATCACCTGGTGTCCTCGGGCATCTATGAGCCATTTCAGTCAGGTATTTGGGCTAGACATAGAACAGAAACAGCTCTAGTGAGGGTGCATAATGATCTGCTCAGGGCTAGAGATAGAGGAGACAGGTCAGTTCTTGTTCTCCTCAATCATTGTCTTCAACCTTTGACACCGTGGACCACATTGTGCTTCTTGATCACCTCTGTGAGTTTTGTGGACTCACCGGTACTGCCATCAGATGGATTGACTCCTATCTCTCAGACAGGGTGCAGCGGGTGATGATGGGGAATTTCTCCTCCTCCCCAATACTCCTGTCTTGTGCAGTGCCATGGGGCTTGATCTTGTCGCTGATGTTGTTCACAGTTTATATGCTGCCCTAGGTGAGATCATTTGACAGTACAACACGGAGTTTCACTGCTATGCAGATGATACCCAGCTGTACTTGTCTTTTGCCCCAGAACATCAGAAGCTGTCGAAGTGCTTAACAACTGTCTGGCTAAAATCAATGACTGGATGGCTTCCAGCTGGCTGAGATTTAACCTGGCCAAGACAGGGGTACTGGTGATTGAGCCTGGTCATGAGCATGAAGGGTTGCCACCTGGGGCTGATACAGGGCTTCTCCTGGGTTCTGCCCCATTGGTGGTTTCCCCAAGGGTGCAAAATCTGGGTGTGATCCTTGATAACAGATTGACTTTTGAAGATCAGGTGTCATCTGTTGTCAGCAGTGATTTTTACCGTCTGTAGACCATCGCCTGGATTAAGCCCCTCTTTCTGCTTGAGGACCTGCCAAAGTTAGTGCATGCCTTTGTGACCTCCTGGCTTGACTGCTGCAACTCTCTGTACTTTGGGGTCATGGGAGGGACCATTTGCAGACTGCAGCTGTTGCAGAACGCGGCAGCCCAGTTACTGATGGGCCTTTTGAGGTCCAGTCATATGACCCTGGAGCTGTGGGCTCTGCACTGGCTGCCGATCAAGTGGATGGTCCTTTTCAAGGTGGGTCTTCTCACCTTTAAGGCATTATACAGACTGAGTTCTGGTTACCTGTCTGAACACCTGACACCGGCGTCCTCTGCTCGCTCCCTCCACTCCTCATCGAGGGGCCTCTTGGACATTCCCAGGGTTTGGCTCAGGATTTCAGGAGATTGTGCATTCAGCATCTCTGGGCTGACCCTGTGGAACTCGCTACCACCTCTAGTCTGGGAGGATCCCTCAATTAAGGTGTTCAAGTGGAGGCTGAAGGCCCACCTCTTTGTCCTGGCTTTTGCAGATTCCTGATTCCATCCTGTCTAGTCCCCTTATGCAACAGTCCAAAAGCCTTTTATTATTTTAACTGCTCTACTTTATTGTCATATCTATTCATGATGGTTTTATTTCTGTGTTATTGTTTTAATCTCTTTTAGTCGCTCAGAGCATCCAGAATTGGGCGCCCTACAAATAAGGTTGTCTTGCCTTGCCTTGCCTTGCCCTGTCAGCATTGTTTAACAGTTCACTGCAGACTGGTGTGACCCTGAAGGATTGGAGAAGGGCAGACGTAGTCCCTCTTCACAAATGGGATCAAAAGGAGGAGGAGGTGGGAAATTACCGACCTGCCAGCCTGACAGCTGCAGTAGGAAAATTGTTGAAAACACTATTAAAGGAAAGAACCGTGGAACACTTGGAATCAAGTGGACTGCAGGACCCATGGCAGCATGGCTTTATGGAGGGGAGGTCATGCCAAACAAATCTGATAGATTTTTTTGACTGGGTATCCACAGTGTTGGATAAGGGTGGGGGGCTTATGACATTGTTTCTTGAACTTCAGCACTTCAGCATGGCCTTTGACACAGTTCCACATAGGATGCTAGTAAACAAGTTGGGTAGCATGGGGGTGGGCAATAAGGTGGTAATCTGTGAAAGAAACTGGTTGGGGATAGGAGGCAGAGGGTGGTGTTAAATGGAGTTTGCTCTATGGAGGACAGAGTAACAGGTGGGTACCGCAGGGGTTAGTATAGGCACCGGTATTCTTTAATGTCTTCATTAGTGACATAGAGGAGGAACTGGAAGGGAAGGTCTGCTTCTGTGCAGATGACACCAAGATCTGCAACAGGGTGGACATTCCAGAGGGGGTACAAAGAACAGAAAGAGACTTGAAATGACTGGAGTGGTCAAAAGTTTGTCAGCTAAGGTTAAATTCAAAAAAGTGCAAAATAATGCACTTGGGTAACAGAAACGCCGGGTTGCAGTACAAAATGGGGCAAAGATACTAGCAGTGACCAAGCAGAAAAGATACCTTGTGGTAATCATATTATATGACCTGAAGGTGGCCAGGCAATTAAATAAAGCAATTGGGAGAGCTAGTGGGATGAAAGGATATATACTGTAGGTAGGGGTATTATCAGCAGGAAGATGGAAGTTGTGCTGCAGCTATATAGGTCTTTAGTAAGATCTCAGCCAGAGTACTGTGTCCAGTTTTGAAGGCCACATCTCAGGAAGGACATAGATAGGATGGAGGCTGTCCAAATGAGGACTGCCAGGATGCTACAGGGTCTACATTAAATTTCCTATAAGGAGAGGGTAAAGGAATTAACTAGGTACACCCTGGATGAGAGGAAGAATAGGGGGATATGACTAAGACCATTAAATACCTCAAAGGGGTGAATAAGGTGCAAGTGGGAGATATTTTTCAGAGGAAAGGGTGCTTCAGAACAAGGGGCCAGGATATGAAGCTGGAGGGGGCTAGGTTTTGGGGAAAAGTGAGTGAATATCTTCACAGAATGGGTGGCGGATGACTGAAATTGTCTTCCAGTGAAAGTTGTTGGGGCCAAAACAGCGGACTCAAAAAAAGCCTGGGATAAGCACAAGGGTGTCATAAGAGATTGGCAAGGGGAGGTGATGAAATTGTTGCTGACCAGGAGGGGCTCTACAGTGTAAGAAATGCAACAAAAAATGGCAGACTGGATGAACCATGTAGCCCTTATCTGGTCTTAGCTTGTATGTTGTTATGCTTTTGTTTGAAATACTTGTAAACTGGGCACTTCTCCAACAAACTTTTTTGCAAAGCAAGGAAAAGGGCCCTTAACCAGTGAACCTTACTTCAATAAGCGAAAAGGGTTCATTGCCAAATGTTATGTATCCTGCAGGACATTACTAGCTATACAAAATCTGAAAGAAGAGTTAATAACTTCACCGTCCCCTATAGCACTATATCTGCTCCTTCTCCCCATCAATGGTCCAAGCAAAGAGGAAATATCAACCCTATTCAAACTCAGAGCATGTCAAATTTCTCCCTCTTCCCAAACAATTTCAGAAATGTAATTTTTATGATCCCCTTCCTCTAAACCACCTAGCATTCCAACTCCTCCATCTATAATCTTGATAATAATTAAATAGTACCCTCTCCCTAAACCAACCTTGCATCTTAACACCCCCCCAAGTGAGAATTTTCAGAGCTGGAGATGGTAAATGGTGCATCCCAATTTATAGGACCTCGGCCTGCACCTATCTAAGAAAAACTACTGAAGTGATATACCAGATAGTATATTGCTACATCAGTTGAAAGGTGTTTTACTGAAAATCACTGAAACTCCTATAATAGTGGCAACAGTAATATTATTTAATATGGCATTCCTCCTTGGAGGCTCAGGTTGCCTTACAAACCTATACTGCAAGGTATATAGCAAAACATAATAAAATAACAGCATAAATGATAAATGAACACAAACTAATAACCATCCTCAACAGGTATCACTAAATGTCAAGAAAAATTTCACAAGGTCCCAAATGCTTCAAACCCTTTTTTAGTGATTCTTATTAGCTGGCTGAGGTGATGTGAGGTGGCTGTGCTGGTTGCTAATGCTGAATCTGAGAATTTATTTACTAGTTTTTTTTTCTTTTTAAAGAGAGCACACACACAAGAGGGATTTGGTTCTAAGTGGGTTGGAGAAAGGGGCACTGTTTAATTATTATTAAGATCATGGGTGAATGAACAATGGGATGAGTAATGGACTTGGGAGGGGGTTATAAAATAATTTTTCTCTGCCTGTGAGGGGTGGATTGTGGGATTTGGGATGTTACTGGACCATGGGGGTAATGGAATATGTGGTATTATGAGGGTGATAGGGAAGAGCAAAGAGCTGGTGAAGTGGAGTTAGCTCTTCAGTGTAGTTGAAGTACACATAGTGGTTTTTAGTGTTGGCTTTTCCCTTCATGAAGGGTTGTGCAATCTTTTGACCTTGCCACAAACTATATTAAAAGCCTAGTTTGCAGACTTCACTCATCATTACTATTAAGTTGTTTTGTATGTTCTTCTTCTTTTTCTTGTTGTGTATTATATATAATTTAAAAATTGGTGAGGCTAGTGGACAACAACCTCAGTTGGTTGCAGAATCCATCATACCACCAAAACACAGAAATTCCCAGCACTGTCATGCCAGTGTCACTGCAAGAAAGAGCAATTCATGGTCATTGCTGACATCAAGTAAGAAATCAGACACAAGGTGAGGTTTATGGAGTGATAAGGGCACGCTCCAGGTGAATAATGAGATACGAGGTGCTTGTGCTGAGTGCCTTTAGCTGCTGGGAAGTGCTCTTGTCAGGCAATAAACCACATTTTGGAGTGTCTTATTCCACTTGCAAAGTGGGTCTGCCAAATAATTATTAAAAAAAATTCAAAAATGGAAAAAAAAGGTTTAATAATAGCTGCAATGGTAAGAAATAGTACCCCTATTAGAGTACATTTTGAAGTGTTTCATCGCCAGTAGAGGGCTTCCTATATATTCCTCAGGTTGTGTGCCTATTATTGCTGGTTTTACTATCACTGGACCCCCATCCCACACACATTTTTCTTTGTGGAGTCTTTGTTTCTTAGAAACCCTAAGAATGGCTGTTTGCCTGACACCCAATGGCCGATTTTACTGAGAGGGAGCGTATCCCTTGGCAGCTGCCATACTTACTACTTTATTACTTTTGGCTGAGTGGTTATGAGATCACTGTTATAACTTCGGGCCAATACTGTCTGATAAGTGAACAAGTTACAATTTTTTTTTCTTATGGATCAAAGCAGTAGTGGAGGAGTGCGTCTGGATTTTTTATTTCAAAAGTTGCTGCTGAGGAGGGGGTCTGTAATACAATGCCTTCCATGTATCTGTTACATGCTGTCCTGCCTATTCCCACTTCCTCAGCAGTGCCCCAGTCTCTCTGACCCATACAAATTTTCACCTGTAAAGAAATGGGCTTTCTGGGCAGTTCTAAGAAACATTCTGGCACTGCAACACTGAGCACAGTAAAGGGCAACTGATGCAATCCTTTACACTGATAAAATGTGATACAAAAAAAGTGTTTCCGCTGTTTAGCAAATTTGCTATCTGAAATGGCATGCAGCATGAGCATGGTATACACGTCACTCATTTTACTGTGGTCCACTTTAACAGATAAGCCCAGGTTAGAATTTCTTTTTAAAGTGTTTCTGAGTGCAGTGATTCAGGGACTTGTCTGTCTACTTAAGTACAGTAAGTGACAGATTGTGTCTGTGTGTCGGGGGGGGGGCTTGTGGTCTCCAGCTCAGGTAGTCAGCCAGCTCCACTTCTAAAAACTAAAGGCTAGCACAATAATCTGTCTTGAGAACAGTCATGACCATTTGAAGAGGTACCAGTTGCCACAATATGCACCAATAAGGACATGGCAAAAGGTACTGCTCAGCAAATCAGAATCCAGAAAACTCCCAACCCTCCCAACTCCCAACGTTCTTTGTAAGTTTTATTATAATACGGATTTTAAAAATCCTGTGATCTGACTGGCTAAGAGGCCCTGGCAGTAGGGCATTTATCCTGGCACAAAGGCACCCTGGCACTCTACAGCATTCTCGCATATCACTGCCTGCTGTGACAGAACTTGAAAAGTTTGCTTGGCAGCCACTTTTTTGCCAGTCTGACAGGAAAAAAATCAACTGAAACATGAAGACTAACTTTGACTTACTTGCTGACAGCTAGAATGAAACTGCCCAATAAAACTTTATGCAGAGGTGAGACAGTTACAAGGGATTCCCTGGCTTCAGCCAGCACCAAAACAGCACTACAAGAACATAAAGCTGGCTCATAGCCACTGGAGTTGTAAAAATGACTCAAACTTGGTCACAGGATAATAAGAACATAAGATCGTGTTGGCAGAAGGGGACCATGTGATCCATCAAGTCTGCTGAGATTGCCTACCATCCCCCATTCTGTTCTCCTTCTAAGATTACAGCAGTGCTTATCCAACGCTAGGTTAAAAGCAGTGTGACTGTTTTGACCTCCACACCAAATGGTGGTAAGCTATTCCAAGGGTCCACCACCCTCTCTGCAACATAGAACTTACAAATGTTGCTTTTAAACTTAACCCGTTAGTCTCAAATTGTGCACCCTTGTTTGCATGGTCTCATTTTTGTGAAAGAAGTTTTCTGCTTGTACCTTAATTATGCCCCTTTTGTATTTGAAGGTTTCTATCATAGCCTCCATTTTTCCTTTGCTTGAGGGAGTACATTTGCAGTTGCTGTAGTCTAGATACATATTGCTCCTGGTGCAGTTCCTGTACCTTTTTAGTGGCTGTCCTCTGCACAGCCTCTAAGAGGTCATAGGTGCATTGGTTTATAGGTTAATTATGAGTCATAAGGTCACTAGACCCATTAACAACTCACCACTTATTAGTGGTAGTACCTCCATCTATCCTCTCCTATGTATCTATCAAGTGCTCATTTAAAAGAGGTCATGGAGTCACTGTTCACTACCTAGTAAGGTAAACTGTTCCAACATGATATTACTCTCTGATTAAACCATTTTGATCTCTGGGCAGTCGTTGGTAGCTCCCTCTATATTTGCAAATTGTGCGTTCTACTTCCTTTTCCTATTGCTCTCCTACCAATTCCAGTGCTTTCACACAAGTCATCTTTCATTGCCCTATAAACTAGGCAAAGATCCCCCCTTATTCATCTGTAATCTAAGGAATACAGATTTAAGTTCTTCAGACAATCCCCATATGGTCTATCCTTTAGTGGACTTATTTTTTTCGTTGCCCTATGTTGTACACCCTCTATTAGTTTTCATTCTCTAATACTCCGAGGAGCACAAAATGCAGAATTGTATTCCTGGTGTGGTCTTACAAGGGAAGTGAACAACGGAACCATTACCTCCTTTGATCTACTACTAATATTTTTCAGTATAATAGCCAGTATCCTATTGCTTTTTTGTGAACATTTTCTAGCATGAGTTTCAAACTTCAAATCATTTGTAATAATTACTCCCAAATCCCTCTCTTACCCTGCTTTATCAATCCTTCTGCCATTTAAGATGTACTGGTATTTGTGGTTCTCCTTCCCAAGTGCATCACCTTACACTTCTCCTCATTGAAACTCAACTTTCTGTTTCCCGCCCATTCCTGTATTTTGTATAAATCTTCCTAGAGATTTTTTAGCAGACTCAGCATTATTTATGGTAGCACCTATTTTACTGTCGTCTGCATACTTTGCAATCCAAGAATGACTTGATGTCTGCATAGATGCTATAAATATACCAAACAGAGTGAGTCCCAACACCGAACCCTGCAGCACTCCACTCATCACTTCTCCCCAATCTGAGTTGTGCCCCATTATTACAATTCTTTGTTTTTTTCCCTTCCAACCATGACTCTATCCATAGGACTATATCTGTGCTTATTCCTATTTTCACTAATTTATCAATCAAAAGATTATGAGAGACTTTGTCAAATGCCTTAGCATAATCCAAGTAAATGACATCCACCAATAACCCTTTATCCAATGCAACACTGACTGATTCATAAAACTGGAATTGATTTGTGAGATCATGCTGCGTAATGTCCTTATGCCCCTGTATCTTTATTTGAGTGAGTAAATACTCTTGTAACATTCCCTCCACAATCTTACCCAGAACCGAGGTCAGGCTTATAGGGCAATAGTTTTTAATCTCCTGCCTACTTCTCCCCTTATGCAGAGGTGTCAAAATTGCCTCCCTCTACTCCTCTAACACCATCACCTCATTTATTGATGAGGAAAACAGTGTTGCTATTAGTCCTGCTAGTTCCTCAGCCAGTTCAACCAATAATCTTGGGTGTATATTATCGGGTCCAGGTGATTTGCCAGGTTTTAATTTCAGCAATCTTTCCTTAACAGCTTTTTTTGTGATTATTATATCCATCTTATCTGAAACTACCATCTGATTTATATGCAATTTATATTCTTTTGGTAAGAAATTTCCTAAAAAATACTTATTTAGCACAGTTGCTATCTCACTTGTATTTGTAATAATCTCTTCCTCAGATCTGAGTGGTTCTATTTTAGGCTTATTACTCTTCGATGATCCAACGTAGTTGTAAAACTGTTTACTGTTGTTTTTGTTAATATTTTTTGCCAATGTATTTTCTGTATCCCTTCTTGCTTTATTAATAATTATTTTACATCTTTTCACTTGTACTTTATATTTATTCCAGTTTTCTTTTTTCTTACACTTATTATACAATTTCTTCTTCCTTCTTATATTTCTTCTGATGTTATTATTAAACCATGCAGGCATTATTTTAGTTGAAAGGTACTTATTTCTTTCTGGTACACAATTATGTATTCAGTAATCTATTTTAGCATGTAACTTTTCCCAAATATACTGCTTCCTTTCATTCTTAAGTTCCTCCTCCCAGACCCAATCAGCTAAATATTTCCTCATGGCCTCATTATTTGCTTTATGATAACACCTAATAGTAGTTGTTCCATTTATTCTTTCCCACTTGGTGTTTATGTCAAATATGATCCTATTATGATCAGAATTGGCTAATGGTTCCAGTATAGCCAAATTTCTTATATTCTCTGGCTGTGAAGAGAATATTAGATCTAGAATATTCTTGTATCTTGTATTAATAGTGACATGTTGCTCTAGACTCTTTTTTATTGTTGCATCTATAAATCTGTTTTCTACAGATGTAGTTCCTTCCAAGCTGTGCCAATTAATGTTTGGAAAATTATAATCCCCCACTAAAACATACTCCTCATCTACATCCACTTGCTCCAGTGCTTGTATGATCTATGTCTATGTCCTTTTTTAAGTGTGGCTCCAGAACTGTACACAGTACTCGAGATGTGGCCTCACCAAGGACCTGTACAGAGGGAGTATGACCTTTAGAGTCCTACTTGTAATGCCCCTGCCAGTACATCCAAGGATGATACTAGCTTTCTGCAATGCCTTTTCACATTGTCTACCCAACTGTAAATCATTGGAAATAAGTACTCTGAAGTCCCAATCAAGTTTTGTTTCTGTTAATTGTTCACCATCAAGTGTGTATGTTTTCCTTTGGTTTCCTTTACCTAGTTGCATGACGTTGCACTTTTTGATGTTGAATTTCAACTGCCAGTCCCTAGACCATGCTTCTAGGCTCTTTAGATTTGCTTCCATTGCTGCCATTCCTTCAATTTTATTTACCCTGTTGCAGAGGTTTGTGTCATCGGCAAACAGGTATACCTTACCTTGCACGCCATCAGCAATGTTGCTGATGAATATTTTGAAGAATATTAGGCCAAGGACAGATTCTTGAGGCACACCACTGATCACCCTTCCCTCGCTAGGCAATGTTCCATTGACTATGACTCGCTGCATTCTATTGTGGAGCTAGTTTTGAACCCACTTGACTATTTTGTGCACTATCCCGGTGTGCTCTTGCTTATTGACCAATCTTCTACTGGGCACAGAGTTAAAAGCCTTGCTGAAATCTGGATAAACTATCTCTGCTGCCCCTTCCTGGTCCACTATTTGGGAGACCCAGTCAAAGAATTTCATCATATTCGTTTGACATGACTGTCCTGCTGTAAATATATGCTGTTTTGTATCTAGCTGCCTTGTTTCCATAAGGAACTTCACTATTCTTTCCTTAAGCAGGGACTCCATAAGCTTCCCCACTACCAAGGTCAAGCTCACTGGCTGGTAGTTTGTGTCCTCCTCCCTGCTTCCACTTTTGTGCAAGGGTACCACTGTGGCCCTTCTCCAGTCCTGAGATATTTCCCCACTCTCTAGAGACTGTGTGAATTATTCTGCCAGTGGACCAGCAATTTTCTGTGCCAGCTCCTTCAGAATTCTAGGCTGGATTTCATCTGGCCCCATTGCTTTATTTGCTTTTAATTTGAGAAGCTCTTTTAGGACACTGCCTCTAATAAATGGTCCAGCATCTGCTTCTATGGTGAGTCCACCTGTTTTCTGCATTTTGGGTCCATTGCCGTCATCTTCTTTTGTGAAGACTGAGCAGATGAAACTTTAGAATCTCTGCATTTTTCATTCTGATTTTCTGCCTGTTTGCCATCCTTGATTGCTAGTCTTATAATGCCTTCTTTGTTTTCCTTTTTTCTCTGATGTATCTATAAAAGGTTTTGCCACCCTTCTACACTCCTTGTGCAATTATCTATTCTCCCTGGGTTTTGGCTGCCCTTACTGCCTTCCCTGCTTCTTTTAGCTTGGTTTTGTAGACGTCCATATCTGCCTCATTGTTAGTATCCTTGAATCTCTTGAACGCTTTTCTTTTATCCTTTATTTTTTTTTGCTACATCCTTGGTATACCATAGTGGTGTCCTCCTTTTTCCTGACTTAGAGGTCCACTTCATGCATTAGGCAGTTATTGTGAGTAAAGCTTCCTTCAGGGCTTTCCACCTCTGTTCCACTGTGCCCCCTGTTTCCTTGCTAAGTATTTGTTTTCTGGAAGCCCTCATTTGAATAAAGTTGGCCTTTTTGAAATCCAGGACCCTGAGTTTGCTGTGGCTGACTTCCACTTTATGGTGATGGTGATCCAGTTGGTCCTATGGTCACTGGTACCCAGATTGCTGCCCACCGTTGTGTCAGAGATCCTGTCACTATTTGAGAGCATGAGGTCCAGGATGGCTTCCTCTCATGTTGATGTGGTCACCATCTGTTCTAGTCCTGCACCCTTTAGTGCTAGGAGGAATTCTCTGCTCCTTTCTACAGAGGCTGTGTGTGAGAGCCAATCTAAATCTGGTAGATTGAAATCACTGACCAGCAGCAGTTCTCCTTTCTCTGCCATCCATAGGATAGCCTTCAGGAGTTTCCTGTCCAGGTTTTATCCTGGGCTGGGGGTCTGTATATAACCCCAACTTGAATAGAGTACTTACTTCCTGCTCTGAGGGTACCCAGAAAACCTCTGCATTGCTGCTATGTCCCTGGGTTTCCATAGCATTGATGTTGTTTTTTTACATACATTGCTAGCCCACCACCTTTCTTATCTTTGTGGTTTATTCAGAATAGTGTGTATCCTGGAATAGCTACATTCCAGGTGTGGGTCTCCGTGAACCATGTCTCTGTGACCGTGACCTAGTCCAGGTCTGCTTCTGCCATTATAGCAGTGAGATCCAGGATTTTGTTCACCAGGCTATGAGCATTGATGCAAAAGCTTTGCCTTCCTTGGTTAGAATCATTCACTGTGGCGCTTCCCTTTTTCTTTATATTTGCAGGAGACATTGTCTTGATACAAAGTAGCCTTTTAGGGTCCTTATGTGTGCTGATAAGGTGTGTCTTAGTGTTGTCTTAATCTGGTTGTGTGTTCTTAGGAGATTGTTGGGAAGTGGCAACAGTTGTCCCCTGTGGTTCCTTGGGTGCTGCTGCCCACTGCTCATTAACTAAATTATAAATGAAAACTTCAAATTTCTGGCCTAGCACCTGGGTGCCCTCCTTGGTGAGGTGCAAGCCATCATATCAAAAGAACTGCCTTTCCCAGAACATATTCCAGCCCCCTATGCATTTGTAGCCCTTCTCTGCACACCAGCCTCTGAGCCAGTTGTTGAGCACAGAGAAGTCTTTATCTCTGATCTTCTTCCCGCTAGCTCCTTTTTCCCATACCAGAAGAATCTCAGAGAATGAGACAGTGAACAAAACAGGAGAACGTTTGTCACCTAGAGAGATCAGATGCCTCTTGATCACCACCGAATGATTGGCCAGGTCATTGGTGCCTAGGTGGACTAAAATGTGTGGTTTTATCCCTGTGTCCCATGTGATTTTCTCAATGTGGTTAATCTTTGTGTGCTGATGATCCTGGAATAATAAATAGCAGTAAAAGTAGAGCAGCACTTACCACTGCTGATCATCACTGATGGTGGTCAGTGGCAGTGAGTGCTACTCTATTTTTAATAATAAATCTGATATTTCTTATCCTGCAACCATGTGTGGGTCATTTGTACAGCTTCAGTGGTTGTGAGCTGTCTTTTTGCTTGTATAATTCAGGTAAACACCACCAGAGATGATTCTTCACAACCTGCCATTATTCCAGGGCCTGATTACAGTACTATACCACAACATGTAGTGCATCATCATGGGACTGCCTCAAAACCTACTCTAAATTGGTTAGAAATGGAAAACAATGTGTTGAACATAATGAGGCAGACAAGCTGGGCAATGAATCAATTTTCAGCTATGAGACAATCAGCAAAATACAACTAAATACCATCCTGAAGGAACTGTATGCTACCATCAGAAACAGACTGGGAGAGACTTACAGCATTTCAAGTTATGTCTCATTAAGAGCAAGCATAAACAGAAATTTTAGCAAACCTCTCCTCAGCTAAGGATTTAACATCATGAAAGATATAGAGTGTAGCTCTTCAAACAATGTTTCTAAAGGGCATACTGGAAACACTGAGTAGACATTCAAAAGATAAACTTTTCATCACCACTGTATTCCTCCTTCAGAGCTTCAAAAAATAAGAAACTGTGCTGCTCTTGATCCATGGACCATGGCAGGTTTAGAAGAGAAGGTGTGGCTGGCTAGCCATCTCTTTTTTGCCTGTCGAGGCTGTATGGGACTAAGATTACTTACAGCTACACGTTTCCAAATACAAATGGATGAAAATAGCCTCCATTATGCCACAGTGACCTTCAATGGGGCAACCAAAAATCACTGAGACCCCCATGACAACCACCTCAATGAACATCGTGGCTACATGAGAGAGCTGCCTGGAGACCTATTCTGCCTGATTGCCTCCCTCCAACTCTACTTAGCTAACATGCTGGCCAGTGCTGCCACCTTCTACCTACACTCCTGAAGAATCCCTAACTCACAGCTGCAGTTTGAAAAAGTATGGTTCTCAAAGGAACCAATGGAGAAAAACCTCTTAGCATCAATGCTCCCCAAATCTGCATGTAAGTCAGCCTACAGACTACTTATACAAACCACTCCCAACAAAGCACTGTGATGCATCTGCTTTCCTCAGTAAGCCTCAAATTGTGGAGATCATGGTCATTACCAGCCATCATTCCAAAGGCTCCCTTTTAAGTTATTAGTACCCCTATTTAGAAGATTGAGAAATGTGGTTGAATTATATCCTTGCTGGTAAATATCAGCTCCCCATGTGTACTTGGTGTGTGGTCCAGCAATCGGTATGCTTTGAGCAGCCAGAATAAACCTCCGATCCTCAGCGCTGTAATGGCCAGCATAGCGAATCTCCTCCAGCACTATCTTGCACATTTACAAGGTGACTGTATGATGACTGGAAGCCATCTAATTCTGTAAAGGTCTTACCAGTTTGCAAGTCCAGCTTGAACTGGTTATAAAACGCAAACCCACAGCACTAGTGACACTCCTCAACTACCACCAGGACTCCTATACAAGTGCAAAATCCTACAGGAAACAAAGAAACCACAGCCCCCAACCAGCAGTCTGCACTATCCAAGTACATAAGTATGGGTATTCTGTATGGTGACATCCAAAAAATGTGTACAATTACAATGAGAAACACAAGGGCTGATTCGGCACATAAGTAAACATGTGCAGAAATGTTAGCAGTTGCAAGAGATTAAATACTGGTATATTAACAAAAAAAAAGTAGAACTGAATTTTAAACCTGTTCCTTCTAGACCCTGATTTACCCAACTTCCTAACAAACACCCACACCCCCTCCCAATAAATCTGACTACTGGATGTTGAATTTTTTCTTAATCGGAATACTTCATTGTTGTATTTACATACTGAAATGTGCACGTGGTTGCTTCTGATAGAAAATAATGTGTTAAGGATGTTGCCGGGGGTTTCAGAAACCACACTTCAAATTTATTATTTTTTGAATAGTACACAATGATCATATAAACATTTAAAATTCACACCAAAAAAAAACATGGGTTATCATGATTGTTTTAGGTTAGCTGGTGAGACTTAATCCCTCTAGATGGAAAAAATCCATTAGGGGTCAAATTGTTTAATGTAGGTATAGCGTCAATGTTTTACTGTAGGTGTCAATGTGAGTGTGAAGGAAAAAGTGAAACAAGGACACATTCTTTGTCATTATGGTTCCTTTATTTTTACCACAAATACAAATATAATGAGAAAACATGACCAATACTATGACACCTTCTTGAACAAACATTCCCTAAAATGGGGGAAATATTTGTATATTTTTATACATAAAACCATTTCAAACTCATGTCATTTTCATATAGCTTTTTTTTTCTCTAGAAGTAGAATATTTATTTATTTATTTAGTCATTATTGACTGGGTGAAGGCATGCTAGCCATAGAAATGATTATTTTCAGGCATGACCCAGGAGGTTACAAAGTAGAACAAATACAATACAGTGGATAATACAATTTCCCATTAATGGCAGTATATGGTTATGAATATAACAAAAGAAAGAAATATAGGGGTTCCCATACATATTTTGTTATCTCCAAACTTCTTTTGGTTACCTCCTTAGTCAATTTTGTGTTGACAAATGTGTTTGCTATTAGAACTTTATATGAACTATGTTTTACTATTTATGAAACATTGGATTTTGTTCTATTTTCTCTGCTGTAAAACCTATATCAAATCACTGACATTTTGCTAGTCTTTGTATTAGAGTTTACTTGCAGACCTGTATTATGAACTAATGTTAATTCTGTATAACTGTCTTTTGTATACTGTCATTTTATCTTCTGTATTGTTACCTGTCACAACAAAGACCTCCTTTCAAATGAGCATTACTAGATGGAGCTTTTTCCTGGTAAAATAAATAAATACAAATATCTGCTTTCAAAGTTGCAGTTTCAGAGGTGGTCAGCTCAGGACAAAAATAATTGAAAAATTCCAATAAAAAGTAATACTTGCAATTGCATACAGAATGTCAAAGATTTTAATTAAACACTAGAAAGGAACATATTTAGTCTTAGAGCAACCTCTAGTACCTTCTGACCATCTCCAAAAATAACCTTATTTGATATTTTTATAATGCTTGAAACTACATTGTGAGAGCTGTAACATTTGAACAGTTAATACAGTTCTCTTGTGATACTGCATGCACATATATGTCAATATAATGTGATAAAATTGACAGGACTTTAAAACTGCGGTGAACCATTTTATTTAATTGATTTTTTTTAACGTTACATTTTTTATTTGAAAGTTTTGGAACATTACATACAGACTTGAAAGAAACATTAAACAGACACATTCTGAACAACATATAATAGATGCAAACATGCAGTACAAAGAAGCCAGCAGAAGAAGGCCATTTGATCTAGCAAGACTGCTCATATTGCAGGGTCCACAGCTTGAGCTAATGTCCCTGCCCTCCCTCCCCACTCCTCCCATCCTCCCTACCCATGATCCTTACCTTCCCCCATGCCTATCCCAGCCTCTCTTAAATCTGACCACTGTCTTCATTTAGATGACCTCTTCTGGCAGAGCATTACAAGTGTCCACCACCTTCTCTGTGAAGAAGTGCTTCTCGACCTCCCTCCTAAACCTCCCACCCTCCATCTTAAGTCTGTGGCTCCTCGTGTTACAGTTGCCACTCAGCTTAAAGAGGCTCTCCTTATCAACCTTATTTATCCCTTTGAAGTACTTGAAGTTCCCAATCATGTCCCTTTTCTCCTGTCTTCCAGGGAATAAATGTTTACTGTCCTCAACCTCTCCTCATATGCCTTGCCTTGCTGACTGGCTATCATCTTTGCAGCCCTCCTCTGGACCTTCTCCAACAGGTTAATGCCCTTTTTAAGGTGTGGGCACCATTACTGAATTCCATACTCTAGATGCGGCCTTACCAGTGACCTGTACAAGGGCAGTATAACCTCCTCTCTCATACTACTGATCCCCTAGCTATGCATCCCAGCATCTTGTTTGCCTTTGCTGCTGCTTTCTTGCACTGAGCGGAGTGCTTCATTAATATATATATAATATTATGAAAGATACACAGAAATAGCAGAGGCGATACTGTAATGCACTTTATGCAAAAGGAGATGAAGATACATGTTGTGCTAACGTTTCCTATGTTTTTATTTTTATTGAATCACCTTGTATTAGCTCTTAATTTGAGAAAGGGGACCCACATTTTATCATATATCTATGTCTTAATGATGACTATATGTGGGAGTTACAACAGGGATGCCATATGGCTTCGTGTTTGAAGCCATTCATTAAAAGATGGTACAGCAGGAGCTCTCAGTTTCCTAAGAATGAGTGTTTTGGCTACAATAATGGTGGCCAGACCCCAGTGGATCAAGCAAGAGGGAAATGTAATTGATTGATTAGTGATCCCCAGGAGGACAAAAGGTTTGACCAGTATAAATCTGGTAGGCTGAATCTTTTGACAGAGATTGAAGATTTTCTCCAAAAAGGGACAAAGCATAGCAGGACCATAGGACATGTGAGAGGGAACCCGTGTATTTGTCACATCTCCAGCATCTATCATTAGGCTGCACCCCCACCTTATGTAGGTAGAGAGGCATTCTGTACCTTCTGTACCAGTACTGTAAGATTTTTATTTGGAAAAGCTGAGCCCTGGTATCTTTATATGGCTGGTGGGCCTTTCACCTGAAATGTTTCAATTCTTGATCTGGGATATGATATTTAGCTCATTCTCCAATGCAGTTGTTCTACTTCGGGTGGAAGAAGGTCCTGAATCTTGCATGCATCTATATATGTCACCCGCCCTACCCCGCTGTAGTTTTATCCTGGAGGTGAAATCCTGACCCTGTGCATCCTTGCCTTGGGTATATTCAGACATATGAAATGGGTGAGTGCATCCTTAATTTGTAGGTACTGCCATAGATCACTTTGGGGGTAAGTTATAGCACATTACAAGGTAATTAAAGGGCATGATATAATTTTGACCTACTGTACAGATGTCCTGGAAAGTAAGAATACCAGCCTCTGTCTAGGTGTGCTAATGAAAAGGTTTGTGGTCCACAGTAAACATAAATTTATTCCAAACCAGTCCATGAGATATGGGCATTATTGAAATCTGAATGGACCTTCCAATCATCTGCCAGTAGTGAACTGATAAATACATCATGGAGTACAGTATCTGGAAAGTCCTTTGGGGGTTTGGTGTATAGGCTGAAGTGTCTGAGCATTCACAAAATGGCCCTTAATTTCAACCCATTGGGGTGAACTGGAGTTTTTAGTAATAAACCATTTGGTAACTTGGGCTGTTATAAATGTGATGTGATACTGTCCAAAATTTGGTAGGCCCCAGCCACCATCTACCCAATGCTTTCTCAGTTTGGTTCTGCTGACCTGTTGTGGTTTTCCATTCCAGAGAAACCACCCCACTAGCTTATAAAGTACTATAGGCTGAAACAGTTGTCAGGTATATGGAGGGAGAGAGGAACAAGGAGATGAAGTAGTCAGGGTGCTAGCATCATTCTTATGGCTACAGATTTCCCGGTCAAGGAAAGAAGTAGGACACTCCATCTATCTATGTCTGTGGTTAGGGCAATGAATAGAGGGGAGAAATCACTTTTGCAGATGTCTGCAAGTGTGGATGCAATGAGGATGCACAAATAAATGAATCCATTTTGCACCCACTTCCAGTTTGTCTGTTGAAACTGTGATGCCAAGCAAATGATGATTAAGAGCCAATACCTCCAACTTATCATGGTTAACTTTAAGTCCAGATAAGGTGATGAAGGAATCCAGGATATTGCAGAGCAGGGTTATGGTTGCCAGGGCAACACTTAGTAAAACCAGGAGGTCATTCACATAAGATAGGGGTTTTTATTCCTTGTTACCCACCAGGATTTCATTGACTTCTGTGTTGGCCCTTATAGCCATTGTGAGGGGCTCAATGACTAAAAGAAATAGAAGAGGGGATAGTGGGCAGCTTTGATGGGTGTCATGAGCAAGTGGAAAGGGTTTAGAGATATGCTGTTGGTGAGAACCTTAGCCATAGGTGTGGCATATAGGGCCTGGACACCATTCAAAAAGACAGGGCCTATCCCTACTTGACACAAGACAGTGAACAGATACAGTACTCTGACTCAGTAGAATTGAATACTTTTTCTAAATTGATGATCAAAGCAGCAGCAGCAGTGGGGAAATGTTTAGCTACACTTCTGAGATTGAAAAAAATTCTCAAGTGGTCGAAGCTAAGTCTCCCCCATAAAAACCCAACCTGCGATGGATGAATGATCCGTGGGATCTCCTTTTCCAGTTAGAGTTGCCAGGACCTTTGCCAAGATTTTGGCATCTGCATCCATCAAAGAGATGGGCCTGTAGCTGCTCGGAAGGAGCGGATCTTTGCCCTTCTTTTATAGAATAGTGATGATGGCCTCTCTCATAGTAGGTGGCAAGAGTGTATGTGATAGGGAGTGTGTATATACTCACAGAAGAAGTGTGCATCTTGCAAACCAGGCACTGTATATAACTTTCTGCTCTGAGTTTGTGAAACCTGTATGACAGTACTTGCTTGCTTTCTCTCCAACTTCCCATTATGTGTGGTACAGTCTAACTAGAGCAAGTTCATCTTTCCTGGCATAGTGTGCATTCAGTTTCATTGGACATTGAGCATTTCATGAGGATCCACTAAGGGGTCAGCTTTGTGTCTGCTTTCCAGGCTTTTTAACTGGGATTCTAAGTTTTTCACCTCTAACTCTCTACTTCTTCTTCGAATGCATGGCATAACCAAATATTTGGCCCCTTAAATACGCTTTAAGAGCTTTCCATAGTGTACTGCCTGTCACACTATGGTCATTATTATTGGCCAGATATTCCCACATTTCTTGACATGTCCACACTATAAAGTCTGGGTCTTTCAGAAGTAGATGATCTAACCTCCATGAAGAGTTTCATGACTAAGTGAATGGTGCACTCCTGAGAGACATGTATATTCTCTGATGGATGGATTGGCTAGCGTCTATGTGTCGGTTTGAGATTGTTCCTTGATTCCTTGATTATCTGTGTAAAGGCAGCGGCCATCTTAGGGTTTGTCTCAGTGAGACCAGACAATCTGTCAAGAGCCAGATCAAGGGGTAAGGCTCACATCACCACCTGCCACCATTTTAATTTGAGGAGTATTAAAGGATGCCAGGTCATCTGACAACTGAGAGAGATACTTGGGGTTGTCTATGTTGTGGGCATATACATTGAGCAATAGAAGAGGATCTCAAGAGTAGACATGTTTGCCATAATCCATCTGCCCTCCATATCCACCCACAAGGAATGACATTTCCACTTGATAGACTTAAGCAAAAGTATTGAGACCCCTCGCTTAGTAGTGGCATAGGTGCTGTGCACCTCCATATGCAGCCACTCTCTTTGTAATTTGCAAGCTTCAGCATGGGATAACTTCAACTCATGGAGAAAGGCCATCTTGGTTTCCAATTTTTTTAGATGGGTTAAAACTAATTTTTAATGGGGGAATTAAGCCCCCTGACATTCAAGGTGGTAAATATTATGTCATCCATTTTGCTTAGGAGATTTTTAGATTGAACTCCAGGGCTGACCAATTGTAGGGTGGCCATAGCACCAACAGGTTTTGCTCCGTGCTAGCTTATCCAATGCTATCCCACCTCAAATATAGCCATCAATGTGCAGCCTAACAATAACATCAAATATGCCCAACAGGGGCAACTAAGTTAATTGGTGTAAGACAAACATTATGAAACAATGCATGTAATAAATCAGTATCCGAATTCCACTATTAGACCATGCATCCTTCCTGCAGTGTCATTTATAGTCACCAAACAGAGATACAGGTCTAATTCTTGGGGACCTCCCCCCAACCTTATATAAAACATACTAACTTATCCTATACTCAAGTGACTAGGAGATTTATTGTTTTGAATCTAAATCTAATAAAGGAACAACGCTGGGTACTAGTTGGTGTCTAAGCTGTACTTTTTCTGTCCCTATGGGAATTTTCTAGTGGTGTCAACCCCCCAAAAGACCCCTTCAAACAATCTGGAGAGTCCTCTAGATAAAAGGTTTAGGGCAATATATTCCTGTTTTACACACATACCACAACATAGGATATTAACAAATAAAGACACTAATATGATATCTCATTTAGGATCATACTATTATGTTTTAATGTCTACCATGCCTATAGCTAATAGACACATGCTGAACAGAGAATGGCTCACAGCTTATATGAGGGACTATATGGTGAGGACCATAGTCTCCTTGAACAGCAGCATACTTCTTAATAGAATAATGCAAACTAGTTCTGTAGTGCCTGCCAACATAGAGGCCCTCATGTAATCTCTGCCTGAAAGCTTGTCACTCCTCAGACTGTGGGCACAGTAATTTGATGTTAATAAAATCTGGATCAGGAAGGTCAGAGATGTTATATATGCAACTAGAATTGGGAGGGAGTTATGGACAATGCAAATGTGTGTGTAATCTGGCAGAAATATATTTTGTGATGTTGGTTGCCATCATCTGCTGATATAAATTGTAAGGAAGTCAATGCTGCCATTTTAGCTATTCATTTTTGACTGAGTGCCTCTCTGATGAGGAGCACAGAAAAGCTGACACTGCCCGATGAGATCATTTTAGCAGCTAAAACAATCTGTGCCTTTTACAGGAGTAATGTGCCCCCATTTACCAAGGACCAGGTCAGACAGTTCAGCAACAAATGCTTCCCTATTTCTGGGATCATAAAAATTAACAATAGCATATCACAGTTTGAATGAGATTGGTGCCCAAGATTATTTGTGTGCTGTGTCATTCCCATCCATGCTGCATAACATTCAGAACACATACTTCAGGGGTGAGGGATCTTACCAGCCCCTGCTATTTAAATGGAAAAACTAAGTTAAATACTTTATTAAGTAGAAATGGATAAACAAAACCTTCTATGCTCTAGTAAAGTGTCTTTCTGGAGTCTTAAAGTGGCAATGTCAGCTTTGCTGTGCTCCAAAAACTATGAGCACCAGGGCCTAAGCTCAGACCCTTTAAGAAGACCCACAGGGGTGGCTGAGCTTAATTAGTGTATGTTGCAGACCTTATCTGGTTGGAGAACACCAGACTACCTTGAGGTCAAAGATCGGACTAGACCTGATTGCATAGTCAGCCATTACTCTGCAGGGCCATCTCAGTATTTGGTGGCACCAAGACCACTGCTGCTGAATAGGAGTTACTGTGCTATTCCTTGGGGCCTAGTAGAGTGCTGGAAGGAATCAAGATAAGTTTGGGAGGGGAGACTGGTGCCTGAAGTGTGTGCCAAAGTTTTTCCATCAGAATTGATGTTGCAGCTTGGGTTTGGCTGCTTTGTGAGAGGCTTGCTGACAGAGATGCAGGTAACAACTGCCGAAGGGCTCAGCATCAGAACTTCCAGTACAGGCCCTCTTATCCTGACTTTTGCTGTGGCTTATGGGATGGTGCACTGGGAAGTCGGAGTTGGATCCTTCTGTACCTTTTTGTTTAACAGTTCTAAGACCACATTTTCTGGATTTGGAGATCCAGAGGTCATCCACCAGTTGTGTCTGATGTGGGGGAACTGGTGGGTAAGTGGTTGTCCCTAACTTAGGCTCACTGAGGTTAGGAGTAGTATCCATATCTCTAGATCTTCTATATTGGGTCTGTTCTAAGAGCTGAGTAGCAGGCCAGGAGCAGAGGATAAATTCTTTAGCTACTTCTGGGTCAGTAAATAAATGATACACACCATTTTGTCGTAATCCTTAATGTAGCAGGATATTTCAGGTGATAAAGGACTTGAACGTCCATTAAAGCATGGTGGGCATGATTAAATTCCTGATGCCACTCAGTGAGAGCAGAAGAAAAGTCAGGAAAAATTTGGATCCAGTGCTCCTGCCATGAAAGAGGGCACCTATCCCTTGTCAGCTGCATGATTCTGTCTTTAATTGGAAATCTTAAGAATTTCACCAGTATAGGATGAGGTCATTGTCCCAGGTTTGGGGGGGGGGGTGCTAGTGAATGATGGAATATTTCGATCTCAAGTGGAGCTGGCCATTGATGTTTCAGCAATTTTGGTTAAGTATTTTGTAAAAAAGCATGACATGTCGTGGTATTCAGCTCCTTCTGGAAAACCGACCAGATGGGGATTCTTCCTCCGCACATGTTTTTCCAAGTCCTCCACCTTGTCCCATAGCTAATAGACCACGAGGTCTTGTACCCTTGACTATGCAGTGAGATGGTCTGTCACAGTATCTTGTTTAGATATTTGTTGTTTGTTTTGTGTAAGCCTTTGTGAAACAGAAACTATGTTCTGTCCAGTTTTAAAGTTCTGTCCTTTGAGATCTCTGATCTCATTTAAAAGTTGTGAAAACATGCTCCATAATTCTTGCAAGTTGTTTGAAGCCCTACCTGGGTCTGCAATGCTGGCAGCAGCCATTTCTAGGCAGGGGCCAGATTTCCCCTGCAGCTGCAAGACAGGATCTAAGGAGCCTTAATCCAGAAGTGAATTGTGCACCAGAGGTCTGTTTAAAGTGATTTTTTTAGGTTCCACAGGTATTGATAAGTCCATATATCCATTTAGATCCAAGATTTAGACCAGCTAGTATCAGGATTTTGTAGGGTGAAAAGGGGAGTAGAGGGAGCTCGAGGGATCAAGCTGCCATTGAGTCAGCTGCTAAGCCACCCCCCCTCATTTTATGTTTTTTTTTGTCTTGATATGAAACATTGGGCTCAATTTTCAAAAGTAAAACTATGACAGAAAGTGCCTGCGCTAAACAGATATGATGTAAGTGGCACCTTGCGTCATAGTTTCTGGCTATCCCAATTATGGAACATTGGCTGCAGCCTAATCAGGATGCCATGCAGCAAAGCCCCATTGCACCACCCTTGTGGCAAAAGTGCCCATGTGCCAGGTCACAAGGGTGGTTGTGCCATGGAGGGTCTACATCAGCCCATTATTTTGTATTCTAGAAGCCCTGCCGTGGTCGCAAAGGAGGGATCAGCTTAGACCAGTTAGGAAGTGGTCTAAGGGCCATGCACCACTGCAAAGCAGGGTGGCAATTGGGTGGGGGGGCTGCAAGATGGTGAGTGGGAGCAGAAGGAGCATGGGGAGTGGCATCAGGAGCAAAAGTGGCATGGTGGCAATATGAGGGTGCTGAGGTGACACCTTGTGGGGGTGCCCTGCAGAAGTGTAGCCAGCCAACTGGCCCTGGTACTGGGGATTGGCAGGAAGGGACCGGGACCTGGATTCAGTTGCATGCAGCCCTTGCACCTGCCCAATAAATGCTAATGACCCCAACATCATAGGTGGGCAACAGGCTGCCTCCAGGCAGGGAGCTGAGTACCAGGGCACTGTCACAGTGTGCAGGGACCGTTCCATTCCACCACCTCCACTCTGCACCCAGCAGCCGATGTTGCCCACCTGGTGAGGTCATTGGCATCTATGGGGCAGGTGCCAGGGCTGCAAGCACCAGAGGCTGGGTCCCAGTCCCTTCCTGCCAAACCATAATAACCTTATTGATCAGCCCGTACGGTGCCACCTCAGCACCCTCACATTGCTGCCATGTCCCTGTCATTCCCTATAGTACCCTCAATGCTCTTTCTGCCCTCAGTCTCTGTCTTGCAGCCATATTCAGCCCACCACCTTCATGGCCTCTTGAGTGCTGCATCAGGTGGGTAATTTCAAACCCCACAGGTGCACCACTGCTTCAGTGAAAACCTGCAGCTATGGCATGTCTTGGGTCTTGGGTGCAGGGACCCTTATTTTTATAAAATGTGGAGCAGGGTCCCTGATGCACCCTGAGGTTGCCAAATCCCTAGATCACTGCAACTTGCATAGATCTAAGGGTTCTTTGAAAATGTAGCCAATTATTTTTTTTTTATATAGATAGAGATGAAGCCGCTTAATCGGGACACCCCAATGGCAGACTTTTCATTGTACTTAAGTGTCCATCCCATATTTGGGCTGACAGTATAGCACAGAGGTTAGAGTAATGAACTGTGAACAAGCCTGGTACATCCAGCAGACCAGACCTTGGTTTCATTCTCATAACCTTCACTTGCATACTGTGTGACTCTGAGCAAGTCACTTAACCGCCCAGTGCTCCCAGGTCTCCCCTGAAAACAGGCACTTGTGCCTTGTGGGCCTTACCCAGTTACCAAAGACTAAAATAAAAAAATAAATAAATAAAATATCAGAAGCCCAATTGTTTTAATGCTAAATTGCATTCACGACTAATTCCCGCCTCCCACTATCGGCATCTCCCACACATTGTCCACACACCCTGTTGCTTGGCTTGATTCCACTGTTCCTTTGCTGTTGGAGTTAAATTGTTCACACAGCTTGCCTCCTGCCTTTTACTGAGTGTGATAGATTAGAAAAGTGAGATAGATTAGAAAATGAACACACCCTATTGCTTTGCCTGATTCTTCTGTTGCTCTGTTGTAACAGTTAAGCAGCAGTCATCAGACTGGCTCCATGGCACTGAGTGATGCTGCAACACTTTGGAATGCTGGTGATCTGGGTTCACACCTCGAGCCTGGATGTCAGGAGTGGAGGCCAGTGGGGAGAGAGTTCAGAGCGTCTTTTGGATGCTTCCCTTCTAGGGGTTGAGTTATGCTGGCTACTACTAATACAACAACTCCTAGTGGGCCTTGTGATGATGTCCTTGGTGGTGTGAGTGACCACATGCTGCCAGACATCCCCACCCCAGGATGCCATTGAGGCCTCTCATGTTAGTGGGAGGTGGGCAGGTCAGAAAATGGGAAAAAGCCCGACCCAGCCAGCCAGATGACAGCTGCCCATCACACCACACCACAGTCCCCAAAATGCATCACTTCTGTCCCCCGTACCTGTAGTTCCGGAGTGGTCAGAGTCCACTATACCTCTGCCCTGCACTCTCCCCTTGTGGGAGGGGGGGCCCCAGGAGAGGGATAAACCAGAACCCTCCAGACACAGTAAAAATGTGGAAGCCAGGTAGCGGAAGCTTACAGAGGGGTTGAGACTGGCATGCATCAGGGGCATTTTTTTTTCTAATTTACCCATATGAACTGTTTTGTCCTAGTTAATAAGAACATACAGCCTCTCCTTGTCTCTGCTTCTCTACTGTGTAGGGCTTTCTCTATCCACCAATCACTTATCCTGTTGTGAATAATGAATCAGTTTAGCCTTATCCTGTTGTGAATATTGTACAGTTTAGCCTTTTTTTCTAATTTACCCTGAATAACTGTTTTGTCCTAGTTAATAAGAATGTACAGCCTCTCCTTATTTTTGCTTCTCTACTGTGTAATGTTTTTATCCATCCACTATTGATGCATGTATTTTCACTATATAATCTTCTCTACCCACCAATGACATCTGTATCTTCACTCACTTCTACTCTGTACTGATGCATTTTCTATTTCTATAATTGCCAGCTACTGTGGCCCAGGTTGTGTCTGAAAATGGTCTCTTGGATCAGCGCACTAACCCGGCTACAAAAGACTTAAATAAACAAGCATTTGTCTGTGCCGAATGTTGGCTTGCTGGCATTGGCATTGGTAGTGCAGGAGTTAGAGAGATGCATAATAGGAATGGCAGTGAAGTAGTGAACTGATGCCGATAGCCCTTTTTAAATTAATACAACTTGAAAGCTAAGATTTTGTTTTAAAAACATTGAATGCACCACCCTTGGGACAGGATATGATATACTCTAAATTTCGTATTTGAAATCCAAGTCATTTTTGAGTTATAGGTGAGAACAAAAGTAGGGAGGGATACAAGAGGGCATCATCTGAGGCTGGAGGGGGTAAATTCAGGAGGGAAATCAGAACACTTTTTTCACTCAATGGGTGGTAGGCAAGTGGAACACTGTACCTGAGGAGGTGGTATCCTATAGGACAGTGGGCTGTTTCAAGAGGGGATGGGACAGAGTGGGGGGGGTTATGACTATGGGGGGAGGAAAGGGTGGGACAGCTGCAAGTTGAGAAATTTGAACTGAAACAGTGACTGACTGAAACAGCGCTGTAAAGTAATTGCTGTGGAATATTGGTGTTGGGAGACAGGCACAGCTGCTCTTGGTAATAATTCTAATTCTAATTATGGGGATACCTGGTGGCCCAGCGGTAGTGCATCGCCACTTCCATGCTAAAGACCCGAGTTCAGGAGTGGACTTGGGCATCAGCACTCAAGCGGCCAGGCTAGGCTCTGCAGCAGCACATCCCAGTCGGGGAGTAGTGATGGCACACTCCAGCACTGTAGCAGCTTTGGCTGGTGGACCAGGGAAGCTTGATCTCTGAGCAAAGTACATGCTGTATGCATCTGAGGTGTATTCTCCCAGCATGCTGTGTGTGCCACTGGGAAAAAAGTATCATGGAAAACTGAAGCCCAGCCACAGCAGGATGACTGACTGATCCATTGCAGGTCACGAACAACTGCCCTTGACACCGGCCTCTGTTTAAATATTCTGGTCCCTGAAAGGGTGTGAGCCCCTACAAGTGCCTACTAGGGGGGCACTAGATGCAGCAGGAGAGGTGTGGGTTCAGTAAGTTTGGGATAAGGTTGTTGAAGTGGCTGGGTGGATCAGTCAAGATAGGGTGAGTCTTTGGCCAAGAGGATAAAAAATCTCTATAAAAAAGAATTCTAATTACATCAGAAGCTGAAAGTGTGATAGTTCCTGCCCTATAATTAGAAAATATGTCAAGCCAGTCCTTTCTGGTGGAATGTACATACATACATATATACATGCATGGGTATAAACAATTTTTTTCTCCATGACTTACCTTAACATACTTGAGAATCAATGTTTATTTTTCATGGATTTCTACCTGCTGATCATGGCAACAGTATTAATGTGAGTATATTTAGTGTGTGTGTCTCTCGCTTGTTTCTCTCTATACTGGTATACATTTAAAAAAGTGTTCTTGAAGGCAAGGGATACATTCTTGTGGTCTCTCTGCATTTTTCTGTTGTAAATCCACGGGCTGCAAACAGTAGTCTGAAGTCAGAGAACAGCTCCTCTTGATAAGAAATATCCCAGAGGTGTCTTCTTTGGTTCCTCAGCCTACTTCGCAAGGCCCGAGCAATCCAGGGCTCTCAATCAGCAATGACCTGCGCTTCTCCCTTTCTTCGATCCCTACTGAAACAAGACTTGGTGAAGCCAGCACCTCCAAGGTGCCTGGCCATGTCCAAGGGCCAGTAGCAATGCAGGAAGGTCAGTGGATGCTCAGGAAGGGATTATAGATCAACTTCACCTAAGTGAGTTCCCAGAACTCACATTTACCCAAAACAGAAATCCCCAAATCTAGAAGTCGATCCCGTGCAACTTCACGGATGTCAAGAGACCAAAAACTGCAGTCTTCTGAACAAAATGCTACTTGAAATGAAATGTCTATTGTAACAAAAAAAGGGATGCAGACAACCTGTGAGTTCCCGAGGCGAGTTTTCTCCCAGATGAACTAGGGTTGATGATGGAGGATTGGTTTGCCTTTGAAGCAAGATGAGCCCATCCTGTTGTTCCCCAGTTGGCTGTGGTCCTTAGTTTGCACAGTACTTGCCAGAGGTCTGCATTTTGAGCAGTGGGAGTTATTGCATTCAACAATGAAGTTAAACAGTTGTGGTTTCGTTTTTTTTTTTTTGGTGATAGGAAGCTTGGTCTACTGAGCTCCTCCGATTCCCACATAGGGTAGGATCTGCCTCTTTAGTCAATCATTGTCAAATATCTGAGAAGTGTGTGGGTTTATTTTTTTTTGTTTTGTTTTTTTTTTGCAGATCAGAAAGGAGAGAGAGAGAGAAAGGGAAGTGCCTTCCCCGTTGGCTGAGTCACTATATTTGCTTATTTTCTTTGGTGAGTGTGCATTTATATAACCTGACACTTGTAAAACATTAGAGCGCAGGTCAGGTGCACTTCTGTTTTTACTTCTCTGTGGGCTGTGAATGAAAGGCATTGATCATCAGATCTGAAGTTATTAGTCCAGCAAGAAAATTAAAAAAAGAACTGTTGGAGCTTCTTTCTTGGAGAACTTGAAAGTTGGAGACAGGACAGCCTTGAGCCAAGCTATCTGTTTGCATAGAAAACTGAGGGAGGATGTGATCTTTAATATTTTTTTAGCAAAAGAAAATCAATACGAAAAAGAGGAAATAATGGGAAAAGTTCTGCGAACAAAAATATGGATGTGCAGAGGTTCAATACAATTTGTGAAACCTGAAAGAGAGTATTCATTATACAATCTCGTATCAGTCAGAAAACTGGGTATATTAAAAAAATAGGTATTGGTTGCAAAGGAGGGGTTTAACTTAGAAACTAAACTCTAATGAAGAGAGAGGATAAAAAGGAAAAGCACACGCTTCTGAAACTATTTTATACAATTTTTATGTGTGCGTGCATGTGTGTGTGTGTGTGGGGGGGGGCGTGCTATTAAATTGAGAAGCAATGGGTGATTTGAAGGGAAGTTCCCGGGATTATGATGACAATGATGGTCATGATGCTGATGATGGTGTCCTGTATTTATTCAGTGAAATGATCCCACTGACATTAAAATCTCATTTACAACAGTGCCTAGACATAGATGAAAGACTGAAAAAAGAGGACATTGAGTAACAGCCTAGTCGTTGAATCGACTTGTAAGTTGCTAGATGAGTTTTAAAAACCGTAAAAGCTTGATGTCCCCTTTAAGAAAGTCAGACAGTGCTTTCAAAGTTTTGTGGACTGGGTTGTGCCTTACATACGCTATAGAAATGCAGAGGGTTTTTTGCACTTTTGGCTTTCAGTGAATAATGTTTTTTAAATGTAAGTGCTCCAGCTCGCTGAGTTGAGTGCTCCAAAGAGAGGTGTGAAACAGGACAGGACAGCTTTCAGGTCCCTGCCAAGTGCCAGTTACTCTTAACCTGCAGACTCACCCATCCAACGAAGACAGAGGGGAAAAAAAAACAGCGCACAAAACTCCCAGCTTGCAAATGAAGGAAAACATGTGGGGTAAAGAAAAAACTAGCCAGACATGCTGACACAGGGATTGTGCTTGCAACTGAAGGAAAACATGTGGGGTAAAGAAAAAACTAGCCAGACATACTTACATGGGCATTGTACCCCCGATGTCGGATTCCTTTGGATTTAGTGGCGGCGGCTTCGACACCATGTTTATTGAAATGTTTCACTAGGAAAGGCACGTACGGGAGGCATGTCTTTGTGCCGCTGCATGACGAGCTTGTCTCTGATTACAGCAGCACTTTCTTTATAAGCTGTGTTCACTTTACGTAATGTTGGTGTCAGCGCTATCATCTTGGCTTATTGGGGAATGAGGGATGCACCTACTAAAGCTTGCCCTGCATTCGCCCACACTGACACACCTCTGAAATGTGTTACTACCACAAGATGTTGGCTTAGCGTGTCACGACAAGCCAACATAAAATAAATCTGCAGCCGCAGGGAGTGGTGGGCTGTGGGGCTAGGCAAGAGGGAAAATATATAATAAAAAAAAAAAACAGCAGTCATGGCTTGCCCCTGCCTTGCATTGTCTGCATCTCCCACACAGGGAGGGTGTGGCAAATAGCAACAATCTGGATGAGCTTATCCACCTGTAACTTTTCTTTTTTTTAAAGTTCCCCTTATCAACTTGGTGAGTGCAGAGATGTCTGCTGTTTTCTCTAGTGTGAGCACAGTGTTCAGGACAAGTTTGTCAACCTGTAATTTTATTTTTTTAAAAGCTACCCCCTCACTCAAACAAAACACAGGGTGATTGAGGTGAATGGCTGCAATCTGAATATGTTCATCAAGTGTAAGGTGTTTTAACTGTTTTGTTTGTTGTTCCATGTTTGAAAAAAAAAACTAAAAGTTACAGAGTTCTGGACTGCAAAATAGCAGCACAGTGTAAAAGGAGCTGGGGAGGGGAAGGGAGGAACAGTAGCTCATTTAAGCAGTTGAGACATGTCACATATCCAGTTGTGACATTATCATTCATCGCCATTCACATCTACTGAAAGGTATGAGAAGGGGCTTAGAGCTAGCTTGCAGATGGACAGCTCTGGGCAAGTTCAAACCCAGTTGTCCCATTTAGATGGCAAAGACATCCTGTTTAAGCATTTTAAGGTTCCATAGTGTAATACAGACACCTAATCCGTTCATGGTGGGAAGTCCCAATAAAGTGGATACTCCAATAACCATGCCCTGATTGATTAAGTGGTATGTGGTCACTGTGATTATCTATTAATGATATAACTACTTGGCTGCCTCCAAGCTTTCATTTAAAAAAAAACAAAACAAAAAAAAAGTCTCTAGCCCTAATGGTTCCAAAGTCATCACATTTTAAAGAAAATATCTCTTGAAATGTCTAACTCTGGAGCTCTTGGGCCTGGAAACTTATTTTTTTTTTAAATGAAAGCTTGGAGTCTAGCCATTAAGAAATGGTTTCAATATAATATATTGTTATTATGTAACAGTAGTAATTATGTTATCAACATTAAAAACAGACAGTTTAGCTATATTGATATACCTGTTTACATCACAACCGAACTGCTTTTATCTCAAATAAATATTGATATACTTTACCCATAACAGCTAAGTATATCAACAATAAACATTTTCACTATCAACATGGAAAATTTCATGACAGTTTAAAAAAAAATGACAAAAATATTTTTTTGCACTTTTTCTGAATTTTGGCAATAATCCCCATAATGTAACTGGTCTCTATATAAGTGTAATACCCATAAACATTAATCGTATACCTTAAATCATGTGGCTAACATTTCAATCTCTTCACCAGCAGTACCAATTCTTCCTTGCTTTCTCAGCCTTCGGTTGCAAAAGTGTCAGAAGATCAGAAGATAATAAACAGAGCAACCACAGACAAACATATAAGTAAATAACCTTGCATGATGCCAACAGCTGCAATTGTGGGAGTTGATTTCCTTGCTGCCATCCTGTATATATTCTTAGCAGGACATGACATAATCGGCTAAGGCCCAGATATACAAAGCTTTGCGCAGTGTGCAAACCATTTGCGTGGGTTTAGAGTGGGATTAGCATGGGTCTGCTATATTCAAAAGGCCAAGTAGCGCGCACAAAGCGCATTAGCGCTGGGCAAACCATAATTATATGCAAGGGGCACACTGAACATGAATACAGGTGCTATGGGATATTCAGCGACTAGCGCCACGCTAAGGTGTTTAGCGCGACTTAGCACAACCCTTTGCACAGTACAAATTACTGCCCAGGAAAAGCTGGTCTTAACTCTGGGTAAACAGCATTGTGCAACACTGTGGCCTTGCACGGCATTAGCGTGGCTTTAAGGCGGCCTTGCGCAACCCTAACATAGAAATATGACACAGAGATAAAGCCAGACATGGAGAAAACATGCTGCTCACTGATGGTACCACAATGATGCCAACTGCTGCCACCAGTCCCAGCCATGCCAGGTAGTATGTATTGACCCAGCCCCTGGGGGCCACCATGGTAGAGTGGACATACAGCATACAGCTGCAGACCATACGTCTGTGGTGACCAACAGATGCCAGCACACACATGCAGCACTGTGGGCATGGTGGGTGCTGAATGGAGGGTGTACGGGTGGCCTGGCCTCACCACAGACCGTGTGTGGTCACAAGGTTGGGACACAGCACGCAGTGCACATGGGCCAGTATTGGGAATACCCTAATACCAGTGTGCCTGTCCAATCGTACATGCCCCCCCAGTCATGTAGCACACAGCTGTACGTAAACCACAGCACACACAGTTGGCCATGTCTACTGTATGCCGCTATGAGCATCCCATGCCAGAGGTGCAGCATCTGTGCATCACACAACAGTGTGACAGAAATGTCCACTGGCAGTACACACCTGCAAGGTGGGCTTGTCACTGTGTACAGTGCAGTGGTCATCACAACCCTACACACCGTAGGCATTGCTGTGTCCCTCACACTACTCTCCCTCTTGCTACTGTGGTGTCTACTGTGCACTGTAGCATGCCCTACAGAGTACAGTTGCATGCATCACCACCGCCGCCTGTGCCTATTCTGTGTTGTTCCCTGTGGTACACAATGCTATGCTGTACTGCATACATGTAGCCTGCAGCAACCATCATGCACTGTCAGACTTACCTACAGGTGGAGTTGCGGCCAGACCTGACCAGCCTCTGTACTTTCAGACTGACCTACAGGTGGAGCTATGGGACCCTGCAGTAATGCTGGGCAAATTACATGCAAATCAGGGTATAATGAGATTCTAATCTGGATGTTTGCCCAGAGACTACCTAAGTAGGCTCATTTCCATGTCACTTTTGAATATGGCAAAGTTTAGCACTGGGCAAATGTGTTTGCACTGGGCAAATGGCTTAGCTCTGCGCTAAAGCCATGCAAACTTGTTAGCATGGCGCTAACAGTTTGCGGAATATTATACAGTTTTGAACACTGTTCTCTGACATCTGCTGCTGCCTGCAGCTGTACTGAGTCCACGCATTTGCCCACACACACATTGGCCACATGGTTCACCTCTACCTACATTCACGTCACTGTGCATTGTGTTGTTGTTGTGGTTTGTACTTCCTGGTTGCTATATTCCGTGCTGTCTTATTCCAGGGCTACTTTTGCCCTGCACTCCCAGACCAGTTTGCCCAGCCTCATTACCATGCTATATTCAGAAGCTGTTTGCCCCAGGCTTTTCCTTTTGAATATAGCTTGCTTTGTGCTCTGGGCTAAGTTTGCCCACTGGGCAGAGCTTTGAATATCTGGCCTAAAATCTTTATTCTGATAATGTTTACATACATTATATTTAAGAATTAACTTGTAGCCGTAAACAGCCATCAAAATGTTTTAGAGTGTTTCAAAAAACTGGGAACTTGAAACACTAGAGAACATCTTTAACTGCAGTTTGAAAAGTGTTCTTTCTTCTTCAACTGTTTAACCTGCTCCATAATTAACCCCCAAAAAAGTGAATTTTGCCGATTTGATTTCTAACCAAAGCAGTATATTTATTTGTTACATTGAATGTCATTTACTGGCCATTTTTAACAATATTTATAAAGAAAGTTTTACATTTAAATCTTAAAGAAGGGACTATTTTATGTATGTTTCGTAAAACAAAAATCAATAATTAAAGGCACATAGGTGTTTTTAATAGACTTTATTTTTTAATTCTTCTTGTGCCTCTTTCCAAAATGTTTGCATAGAACCCATTTCACAACCACAATAAGGCACTCCAGGGGGTGTGCTGTGCTGGGATAACAGCCCTTCTCGTGTACTGGAAGCACTCAGCCTGTTGCCCCATGCTCTAAAGCTCAGCCGAGATGGGCCACCATTCCTCCACAACATACCCCCGTCACACCTTAATGGTTAATTATACTGTAGTTCAGAATTTTGCAGTCTACTTCAACCCATGCCATTTACTATACTGTGAATCAAAGTGTTGGACTGACTTCCAAAAATTACATGAAACAAGCATTTGTCAATGCCGAATGTTTGCTTGCTGGCATTGGCATTGGTAGTGTAAAAGTTACAGACCTGCATAATAGGAATGGCAACGAAGTATTGAACTGAAGCCAACCCCACCACCACCCTGCAGAGAGTGACAGGCATTGGGGTGTGCCTTTGGGTCATCAGGCATACCGACCATGCCATTTCACCACACCCTACTCTAGAGTGCAGACACTTTGGCCCTTATGCGCACCCCATTCCATCAGGAAATATGGTGAGATGGGTGCGGCATAGGAGAATGGGGTGAAGTTTGGGTCCGAAGAGTCTGAGGCACACCTTGATGCCTCTCACTGGCTGCAGGGTGTGGGTGGGGGTGGAATGGTATGAGCATGACAGGCAAGAATCCCAGTCACACCCTGATGCCTGTCATTCTGTACAGAGGTGAGGGGTTATGGTAGGAAACATAACGCCTCAGCCATTCGTTGGTATTTTCACTCCAAATTTTCAACATGTTTTTTTTGTGACCCCCACCTCATGAACAGTGGCAATATCAGTTTGTTAGCCGAAAACTGCTTTTGCATAGCGACTATGGCATTTGGCACCACAGGGGCAAAAACACATTCTGAACAGGATGTGAAAAATGACAGCGATACTGTTCATGGGGAGGAGTAAAAAATGGCAATGTTGAAAATCTGCTGTGAAAATCTTAAAAAAACTGGTGAAGTCATGAGCATGCGTAGAAACTGTGCAATGCACACCCGTAATGTAACTAGTTTGGGGATTTTTTTACAGCAGATTGTTAACACAGGCATTTTGGGACCTCCGATCATGAACAGTGTCAGTGTGATTTTCTTTATCTGTCCCGAACAATGATATCCCACAGCGACTGCGCATTTCTGTGCTGAAAGTGTGAAAACACATTTCGGCCATGTTGTGGAAAATGACAGCTGTACTGTTCATAAGGAGGTGTGGAAAAATGCCACCGGTGAAAATCTGGACTGAAAATATTACAAATTCATGAACTTACGAGGGTGCGTGGAAACTGCACAATGCTCACTGTCAATACAGTTGATTTATGGAGTTTTGTCACCAAATTTTCAACATAGCCATTTTAAGACCTCTGCTCATGACCAGTGTCACTGTGATTTTCTTAATCTGTCCCAAACATTGTTTTCACAAACCGAATTACCATTGTTGCGCTACATGTGCGGAAACACATTTTAGGCGAGATGTGAAAAATGGTAGCTGTACTGCTCATAAGGGAAGTGCGGTAAATGGCTAATTGTTGAAAATCTGGTGTAAATATTGCAAATTCGCAAACTTGCCAGTGTGCATAGGAACTGCATAACGTGCGCTCCTAAAACAGTCATTTTTGGGAATTTTTTTACCAAATTTTCAACATAGCCATTTTAACACCTCTGCTCATGACCAGTGTCACTGTGATTTTCTTAATGTGTCCCATACATTGATTTCGCACACCGACTGCGCCATTGTGGGCTACATGGGCAGAAACACGTTGTTGGTGAGATGTGAAAAATGACAACTGTATTGCTCATAAGGAGGTGTGGTAAAATGGCAACGTTGAAAATCTGGAGTGAAAATATTGAAAATGTGCGAACTTATGAGTGTGCGTAGGAACTCTTCAATGCACGCTCATCAAACAGTCATTTTTAGGAATTTTTTCACCAAATTTTCAACATAGCCATTTTAACACCTCTGCTCATGAACAGTGTCACTGTGATTTTCTTAATGTGTCCCGTACATTGATTTCACACACCGACTGCGCCATTGTGCACTACATAGACGGAAACACATTTTGGGTGAGATGTGAAAAATGACAGCTGTACTTCTCATAAGGAGGTGTGGTAAAATGGCAACATTGAAAATCTGGAGTGAAAATATTGAAATTTTGCAAACTTATGAGCGTGCGTAGGAACTGCGCAACGCACGCTCGTAAAACAGTCATTTTTAGGAATTTTTTCACCAAATTTTCAACATAGCCATTTTAAGACCTCTGCTCATGAACAGTCTCACTGTTATTTTCTTAATGTGTCTCATACATTGATTTTGCACACCAACTGCGCCATTGTGTGCTACATGGGAGGAAACACATTTTGGGTGAGATGTGAAAAATGATAGCTGTACTGCTCATACGAAGGTGTGGTAAAATTGTAATGTTGAAAATCTGGAGTGAAAATATTGAAAATTCGTGAACTTATTAGTGTGCGTAGGAACTGCGTAATGCACACTAGTAAAACAGTCATTTTTAGGAATTTTTCAGCCAGATTTTCAAAATAGGCTTTTTGAGAGCCCACCTTATGAACACTGGCAGTGTCATTTCATTAATCATTCTGGAAAGGTGATTTTGCACAGTGGCTGCGAAATCACCCTTCAGGCCCGAGTAACGCCATGACAGTGATAGCATTCATGAGAAGGGATCCCAAAAAACCCATGTTGAAAATTTGGGCCCAAAATTCCCAAAAATGCCTGAGATATGCAACAAAGTTGAAAAAACCCTCTCTATCCCATTACACAGCTTACCGGCATTTCCTCAGTTCGCGGTCGGCTTTGAAGAGTGCAGAGCGTGTTCCCAGTCCACCGGGATCGCTTAATCGTGAGCTCCAGAGGTGGGCATGGGGTGGGAGTGGGGCAGGTTGCACAGTGGGTGGGTGTGGGTTGTGGAGGGGGCAGGGAGAAGCGCGAGGACAGTTTTTGTATTTACAGGTTTTTTTTCTAAGACTACGAGGAAGAAGACTACAAGGGGACGTTTGCACACTGGGGTGGGCTCCCAGCATGGCAACTGGAAGGCTGTTGGGGGTCTGAGCCGACGAGGGGATTGGGCACCCCGTCGGCCATAACATCAATTTGCCATGCTGGGGTGTGCTTCCAGCTTGGCACCTGATGCTTTGGGGGCTGCAGTCAATGGGATTGGGCACCCCGGCCGCCATAAAACATTTTGCCACGCTAGGTGGGCTTCCAGCATGGCACCTGGAAGCTTTGGTAGGTGTGCAGCCAACGGGGATTGGGTACCCCGCCGCTATACAGTATGTGCGCAGGCACAGCAACGCCAATATGCATTGGTGTGTGTTGGGGGAGCTCTGCTCACTGAAGCGAGCCTCCCTTTCAACTGTATGCCACTGCATTTTCAGTTGTCATAGACAGCTGGAGCAGTGATTGGCACACTGCAACCGCACCTGCAAACACACTGACTGAATTGGAAGAGGCTGACACACCTCTGGAAAACTCGGATGATGGCACTATGTTTCTTGCACATGCGTGCAAGCAAACATAAAAATGGTGTAGAATTAAAGAAGAACCAAATATACTGGCCTCATTCTGTCATCCTTCTGCAAGCTTGTTTCAATTCTACCCTAGGTGGACCACCTCTGCAGGGTGTGAGTATTGTTCAGACTTTTTATCAATTCAAAAGTTGGCCAATGGTTTGTGAGAAAGTCAGCAAATGGTCAGTTTGGTTCTGTGACAGATTTTGGTCTACTAGGAACAATGATGAAATAACTACAGCTCTAGTTACTGCATAGAGGCCATTAAAGGGGAGGATTCTTGAACAGTCTGCATCGTACTGTATTTTGAAGGTCTTTGAAAAGCTAATTTAAATGTGGTATTGGGCCTATCTGTAGCTGACTGCAGTTATAGATATTGATGACTAAGTCTGCTGCCTTGCATTACTGTTACATGGCTACTGTTTGTACAACCTTGTGATGCAATGCAGGGTGAAGTTGCACCTAAATGCCTGGTAGTTAGGTACGGTAAATTCCAACTGTAATCACACTCTCGGGGAACACTGAATCTGGGCACACAACTGAAAATGCATACAACTAAAACTGACATTGTTTAACTAGGACTGAGAGGAAAAGAAGTTTACTAATAATGCTTGTATATGTTTACCACTGTAAGCTTTTATTAAAGCAGTAAAAATGCTGTAAGGATTAAAACAAAACTTTAAAATATTGACATAATTTAAAACTGCTAAAAAGTACAGGCTTTTGTTTTTAGTATACACTTCTAGTCTGGTTTTATTACATCCATGATTAAAGTTTGCCGAGTGTTTGTCAATGTCAGTCTCTATAGCTGGCATTCAGAAGCATAGAATGGGCTATAACCCCACCATATTCAAAAGGTTTGCATTTCGTGCAACCCGTTTCACTGGTGCAAATGGCTAATTGCACCATAATGCAACATTCAGCTGTTTGAGCTGTGCCAGACACATGTGCTAGCGCCTGACCACAAAGCACAAAATTAAAGTGTTCAGCACAGAAAAAGGGTGTGGTGATGTGAACATGCAGCACAGCCTCATATTCAGTGGTTTTGTGCAGTGCAAGCAGCAGTTAACACTACTTAACACATTGAAAATGAAGGCCTATAAAAAGCAATACTTAACCTGGTGCAGACTCCACAGGCATAGAGCACCACTGCACAGCACAAAATGACACACATTGTGTACCTAATGTAGGATGTCATGGAGGATGAGGATCAGGTTAATGCCACCCCGGGCCCCTACACAGCCCCAGAGGTGCTGTGCTGCAAACAGACAGTATCATGCAAGAGTCATGTTCACTCAACAGGGTCATGCTTATGCAGCTGTTTGAGCAGCTGCATCAGCAGCTCTGGACAGACACCCACCACTGTCATGCAATGTCTGTACAGCTCAAGGGGACAGCAACACTGTGCTTCTTGGCAACCAAAAACTTCCAGATAGTGGTGGGTGACTCCACCAGTATCGCACACTCTGTCACCTTGTGTCTGTTGGGCCAGTTCCTAGATGCACTGCTGGCTCGTGGTGGGGAGTCGATTGTATTCTCCACCACACCACAAAGCTAACAGCAACCACGCAGTAATTCTATCAGGTTGAGCAGCTACCAAACATGCTGGGTATCATTGACTGCACCTGTGTTGTCATCTGTGCACCCCAAGGGGAGGGATGGAGGCCTCTGTGAATAGAAAGGACCTCCACTGCAGTAACAACTAGGCAATGTATGATGCAACAGGGCTTATCATCAGTGTCCTGACACGGTACCTCGGCAGTGCCCATGATGTCTTCATATGGCACAATTCCATTTTGTGCAGAGGTTTGAAACTGAGATATACCTAGTGGGCATCTCATTGGTGAGTATATGCCCATGACCTCCATCTCCTTCATAGCTGCCATTGATGTCACTAACCAAGGCCCTTTTCCTGCACTGGGGACAGTGCATCTCCTCTGAGTCCCTGGCTGCTAACACCTGTCCTTTGATCCACATTCATTGCAGAGGACAGGTATATTGTAGCACATATTGCTATGTGCTATGTCCTTGAGCATGTCTTTGGCATGCTCAAGATGTACTTCAGATGCATTGACAATCCCGGTAGTGCCATACAATACAACCCTCTGCAGGCCTGTGCCTTATCCCTTTCCTGTTGCATACTACGCAGGATGGCACTCAGCAGTGGAATATGGTTGCCAGCCCCAGAGGAAAACACTGCAGTGGTTGCAGAGACAGTAAACCAGGGAATGCAGGAGCAGCTCAATAACAATGACCCCAGGATGGCCAGAACGTCCAGGAACTACAGGGAATGCCTTATTACAGACCTCTGCAGACACAGATGGTGAGTACAGAGCCCACAGGAGACAGAAATGGTTTAACAAAATGGATTACAAATATCACAAAAGAATGTCAAGATAACACAGGGATTAGAATATATAAAAAGCCAAGGACAAAACTAGGAGAAGTCAAAAAGAGATCTTGGGGGCGGGCATGTACCAGAACAACTTGTAAAGCCTCAAAAGATGACTACATATATAATATAAATAAGAAACCCAGATGTGTAGTTATATCCATTTTAATTACATGGGGATGTATAAGCATATTCAAAAAAGCATTTGCAGGCTTAGTGGGTGACAATGTGCATTTCTATAAGTAGATGGAAGTTTCACACAAGAAATGAAATTCCACAACAGTGCCTTGAAGGAATAGTATTTTTACATAATTTGACTTGGGTGGATATATTCAGAGCTGACTGGATCTGCGTCCAAGTTGAATGCACTGCACAAAAAAATTGGTCTGGTGAGCTCTGACATGATATTCAAATAGAATGCATGATCAGAACAACCCCCAAATTTTGTTTGAATATTGGACCCTGGATGCGCAGCACATATCAAGCGGCCACCATGTTTGGTGCAGTGCATCCAGGGAGTGAGATGAAGACCACCCATAGGGGAATGTGTGGCACATTCCTGGATGTGCCGAGTCCCCCATGATATTCAGCCCAAACATGCAAATGAGCTAATTGGGCATACATGGCACAAAGAGGCCTTATGCATGCCCATTATGGGCTCATTTGCATGGCTGCACCTGGCAGAATGCACTGGGCCAGCTCCCTTCCCTGCCACGATCCCCATTATAATAACATATACAATGTCACAGTAACCCGTGAGGTGGGCGCATGAGGAAGGGTGCCATCCGTAATGGCGACACCTTCCCAGTGCAATCCATCACTGCCACAGGAGGGTAGGGTGACCGAATGAGGGGTCGGGCAAACTGGGTGACAAGATGTAGCTATGTGTATGTGCTTACGAGGAAGGAGCGAGCACGGAAAATGTGGACTTGGAGGGAGCAGAGGGGCTGTAGGTTGTGGTGCTGTGGTGGATGGCTGAGCTGCGTCATGGCATTGGGGGTTAGCTAGTGGCTAGGGTGGGTGAGGTACAGGGTTCGGGTCCGGGCGCTGGTGCCATTTACAGCCTGCCAGAACCTTTTATTTTTTAATACTTTTAACCTCCCAACTTGCACCCCCCTGAGCTGGAGAATCCTTAAGCAGGGGGTGTAGTAGTCAAAGCACCCATGAGGGGGTGCTGTGGGGGGGGGCACAGCCCCACCACAGAAAGCATTAAAAAGATCTCCTGGCACCATTGTCCTGTGTGCTAGGGTTGTCAGATTGCCAAAAAGCTTTTTGGCACTCTGACTGTGCGATAATGGAGATCGCCTTTAGGCGTTTGCCATTATAACATAGACCCCAATGTCACTGATCCCTTATTTTCCATAGTGTAGTATCCCTCCTCCCCAGCCCCAGTCCATCCAATAATAAAAATGATAGCATCCCCATCTCCCTCATAGTCTAGTGGTTCCCCCCTTCCCAAGCCCCAAATCTTGTAACATTACATAAAGGTACAGCCCTGATCCTTGTAAAATTAAATTAAGGTGCAGCCCCAATCCTTGTAATATTGAATAAAGGTGCAGTCCAAGTCCTTGTATTATTACATGAAGCAGCATCCCAGAGCCCCGATCCATGTAATGGTACATAAAGTAGCATCCCCCTCAATCAAGCAATCAATCAATCAATCAATCAAAATCTTTATTTTGCCAGGTGGAACATCATTGAGACAAGCTCATTTACAAGATGGACCTGGGGCAAAACAATTGCTAACAGGGTTAAGACAGCACAGGTTGAATGAACATACATAGCAATTACATTGTAATAATAACATAATAACATATAACCTTTGTATGTGATGAGATACTTGCACCAGAGTATAGCAATAGGTTCAACTGGAGGTAGTGCCATTTAAATACAATTGCATGGATACAGATATATGGACGTAAGGTAATGAGCTAAAGTTTATACAGTAAACATCATTGGAGGAGTCATAGTGAGCAGGAGTGACAGTTCCTCTAACGTCAAAGTATGAAGAAGACTGAGATGTAAGAGTCCTTTGATAAGTACTGTAGGCATGGCCTGGCAAATGGGGTGGGAAGGGGAGGGGGGCATAGGGAGTGGGGAGGGAAGGGAAGGTCAGCCGAGATAGGAGAGGGTTGGACATGATGGCCTAGGGAGGAAGGACTGTTCGAAGGAAGAACACAACAGATGCCATAGACAATGGTTGGATTTAAGTCCAATATTTGAAACAAAAACAGATTGTGATTTTGGGACCTTGATTTGGACAATGATAGAAGGAGGACTCAAATGATGCCTTAGGCAATGATTGAGGTTTAAGTCCAGAATTTAAAGCAGTAACAAATCCCTGGTAGTCTAGTGGCCCCACCTCCCACCCTGGTAGGCAGTAACCCATCACCTCACACCCCACCTTATACCATGCAGAGACTGGCACAGCCCTCCTCACCCTGTCATGGCCAGCCGCCGACTGATCATTACTGGTTGTCGATGAGTGCGTATTACTTACTATATGCGAGCAGGGAGTTTATTTCCTATGATGTAATCTAGCTACAAAAGTGCTACAATTAAAGAGATGGCAGCTGGCTGTGCAGGCGGGCATGTTGTGCTGTCACTCATCACGGGGTTATAGTTTAAACATTAAATTAATAAATAATGCATTATTCAGGGTTTCTATGAAATACTATTTTTCCCTTGCACACCCCTGATTTTCTCACCACTAAGGAGAGACTGACTTGCCCATAGTTGCAAGCCTCCTCCCTATTGTCACTCTTATGTAGAGGGACCATGTCTGCTCTCATCTTGTCCTCTTGAATCATACCTGTTTCTTGTAAGTTGTTTGAAAAGGCCATCATCAGGGTAATACGTTTAGGGTATTTGTTTTTATTTTATTGTGCCGTCTTCCTCGTTAGGACCTAGGAGGAGTGCTCCCTCCTAATGTTTCTGCACAAGAGTACACTGTACAAAGAATTAAAAACAGTGGCTCCATGCATTGCTTGGCTGAAATCATTTGATGTGCCAGAGTATGACCTTCTGTATTAGGCTTCACAAACAGCAGTCTGACTATATACCAATGGCACAAAACAATTGTACATCACTTATACAGATAGCAGTATGCAGATGAATCTACTTCTCTAATTAGGATACACTGACTCCGTTCTGATGTCCTGTTAGTTCATCTATGAGAAAGTGATCAGTCAGCAAGCTGTACTGAAGTGTCTTTGCTCCATTAGTTGCATTGTTTGTATTACATTCAATGGGTGCTGTTGCCTTCCATGTCTGGATGTGAAGGCTGGTTTCCTCACCAGAAATCTCCTTCAGGTTTGATATTACAATGGAGTCCACTTATAAGAACATCCCTTAAAGGAACATCCCGTTTATAAGAACATGAGTCCCATGTCCCAGTTTTTAGTAATGCATTCTTAAGAGCATAAAGCCTGTTTTATAATCACTGTCAGATCAGTTAAAGGAACATTTTCTGTGGTATTTTATGTGCTAGCTCACTGACAGCTAACAGTTTAACTGACTGATTTAACAGTCACACCTTGAACCTGGCTATTAACGCCTTCTCTGGCTACATGTGAATGGCTTCTAATTAGCTTCAGCATTCAGTGCATTCAATGTATTCCAGTGTAGACTGAGTGATGAAAAGGTGCTGTTGGCTGTTGTTTTCAGTAGGGTCAGTTACAGTGCCAGAGATGAAAATATAGGATAGTGTATGGGTAACCATACACTAAAAGGCTATTCTTCCACCAAGTGTATACAATGCCAACTGATGACCTCGAGATAGAAGCTCGAGAGGTCTCCAAGTCAGCATTGTATCTATGAGGTGAAAGAATAGCAGAGTAGTCTATGGGTAACCATACACTGTTCTATATAGTGTATGGTGCCCGAAAAAAAGACAAAAAGACACTCACTTTTCTATATTTTCACTCAGTTCTGCCGATGCCCTCGGTTCACAACTGACACTGCCCAGCACACTTGCATGCCCCTCTCACACAGCAAGAGACGAATCACGACATCTGATGTAGTCCCTTGTATTATGATGTCCTTACTAATGCAGAATGAAAAGTCATTCTGCATTAGTGAGGACATCACTACTGCAGCAGAACAACTTTTTGTGGTGTATGGATTTCCATACACAACCACATTCCACCATACACTATAAACAAAGCCTGTGAAAGGCAAGCAAAGGACTGCACTTCGCTTGTCACAGAAGGTCACTATAAAAGAATGGGTCAGGGATCCGTCAGGTTTTTATGTTTGATGGATAAAGTACAGTAACATGACTTTGGATAATTTTTTAAAATGTTTTTAATGTTTTAAGCATTTGCTGCCTATTATGTGCTTTTATCCAGTACAGTACATAATGTTTTTTGATGCAGTATTAAATCTAATACTTTCTATAGAACTTAGAGTGGCTTACTGTGTCTTACATTGCATTCTACAATCTCCACCTTGTAGCCAGAATCACAAATTGCGGGTGCCTTGTCATTTAAACAGGCAGCCCATCTATAAAAAGAAGCCTGCTTATAAGAAAAAATATTTGTGGCAAATGGGAAGTTTTTATAAGCAGGCTCCACTGTATTTGTTTTCTACCTACTGTTTGTTTATTACATCCCTAAAAGCACTGAGGGGTGCTTTATGGAGAAAATAAGTTAAAAGTTTAAGTAACATAGGGGCTTGTCCTCAGATCAATTAAAATAATCAACTGACAAGGACATAAAAGTGTTAGATTGCCAGGACATATGCTGTTAATATAGTGCAGCAAATAGGGCTCTGGAATGTGGGGGACAGGACTAGGGCAAAAGTGATGTGGGTGATTGTGATTTCTGTCCGTCACCTACACTGATTGTGGGGGGATGGGTCTGGAGCTGTGCTCCTGTTCTTGTTTTTGTGTGCCAGTTGGGGAGTGTTTATATATATATACATATATATATATATATATATATATATATATATATATATATATATTAGCGTGGAGTGCGGGGGCAAAGCCCCTTATGATGGGGGGTGCTGGGGGCACAGCCCGCCATGGAAAATTATGGTGCCACTGGAAGGGTGTCATTGCAACATGCAGTATGAGCTCGGGGGGGGGACTGAATTTCCTGTCATGCATCTTGGCCTCAGTCTTTTGCCTGTGTTCCTATTTTCTGTGCACCATTTGTTTTTGCTCTAAAGTGGGTGACCCTTGACAGAAGGGCTCTAGAACTTTTTTCACAGTTGATCTGGGAGGATGGGAGCAAGCACAGTTAGAATTATGCTGACCCTTGCCAGGGCTGAGCCCTGGTGGCTATCCAAGGAGCCCCAGTAGCTATGAAAAATAAATCTATGCAGTAGGGCTGGGGCCATGGTCCTGGTAGCTGCTCCTTCAATGAGAAATCACAGGTTAACCCCTCACATCTAAGAATGAACCACTTAGAAAGCTCACTTTGCATTGACTTCTGTTTAATTCAGGTGTCAGGGAGTTAAATTGAACAAGAAAATGTATTGATTGCTTGATTGTTAACATTTCAGTTGTATGCTGTCACCAGCAAGTAATACATTTTGTGACATGTGGGCTGATCTCCAACTCAGAGAGTTAGAAACTTACAGCCTTTTGCTGCCAGAGACAAGATTAGAAAATCAAGCTGATTTGTGACTCTTGTCTGTTTGGAGTGATATTGACTGAGCTATCCATCCAGTCAAAATGCTTCAGCCTCTGGTCCACCAGGTCTAGTCCATGCTCTTGAGTCACTGAACTTCCCTGCTGCCCACGCTGCATTCCGCTGGCTGGTCTCAATCTCAGTTACTAGATTCTTCACTGGCTGGAGGGGAAAAAAGTAATTTATGTATTTATTTTAATTATTAGAAAGCCAGGAGTCATTTGAGTGGCATGGCCTGGGTATGGATAAGAGAGGGAAGGAGCAGTTGGACATATATGGTTGGGCTGGCAGTATAGCCTACATGTTAGAGTAACAAGCTGTGAATGAGCTTGGCACATCAAGCAGATGTGGGTTTTATTCCCACAACCTCCACTTGCATACTGTGTGACTCTGAAGAAGTCACTTAATCTCTCCCAGTGCTCCCAGTTTCCCTGAAAATAGGCACTTGTGTCTAGTGGGCCTTATCTGGTTATCTAAGAATAAAAAAAGTTACTTGCTCACATTATGTGCTTCAGTGACCTGGATAGGTTGCTAGTGTATTTGAAAAGCAGAGCAGCCAGGAAGTTTTCAGGCTTATAAAAGGGATATTGGCATCTTTTTTTTTTTATTGCAAAGTGCAGCTTCGCCGTTATTTGGAACATCGTTGATTTACAGGAAATTTCGCAAAATGAGGATTTTTAGGAACTTTGCCAGGGATGTTTAGCCCAAAAGGTGAATTTTGCAATGTATTATGGGTTTTTAGGTCAAATATCATGTGGAGGCAGTTTCTAGCAAAGTAGTAGTATATGTACATACTAACTGACAAAATTTGATTGATGGATGATTTATGATTAATTGACCCACCCCCTTTTAATTGATGATGTAATACCTGCTCCTTTTTTATTGATGTCCAGATGTGATCTAATGCCCTACCCCTTCCACGTGTTCCAGAAATTACACAATGGCCCCAACCCTTCCATATCTGGTGTGCGACGGAAATTACCCAATGTCCCATCCCTTCCTTATATCGTGTGCGCTGGAAATTACACAATGTCCCACCCCCTCCATGTGGTTGCCTGATATGACATAGCACCCCCACCCCTTTTCACACCCATGTCCACCAGAAATGATGCAGCACCCCGCCCCACCCCCACCTCTTCCATGCTGTGATGCAGCTATGGGTGCAGTGAAGGTTGGTTTGTCTCGGCTAGCTCCGGACATATTAGAAAGGTTATGCTGATAAAAGCATTCAGCACTGTTCCTCCATAGTTGGTTTATGTTTTGCTCCTGTGTGTGCAGATTGCTTGAGGAAAACAGTGAAATGGATGAACCTAGCCTATCAACACCTGCTAGTGCCACATTGACAGATTCTGTTATGACTGAATTGATCGAATCATTCATGAGAGATGGTTTGCATGATAACAATGAGTGTGTTAATATGGATGAGCAGTGGGAAGTGCTAGATGTACCAGATGCTGAGAAATACCCTGGTGAAAAGGCTGATGTGGGCATGACAGCAATTGAAGTGCCACCTGAAAAGATTATCATGTTGGACCTGATAAAGGGTATTCTAATACAACTGCTGCAAGACTTGATGGCTCAGGACTTGAAGATAAACTGTGAGGGATGAACCACAGACCACCCCTCGCAGATAAGACATAGCAGTTTATATGAACTAGAGGAGGGGTACTGGGAGCCTGCTTTTCCTGAAGTCTGTGAGAGGTTGAGCCCATGACGGATCAAGCTACTAGTCAAATCAACAGCCTGGAAACTTGTGTACACAGCATCCTATTTTGATACATAACAAGCAATAAATGACACTTTTTCAGAATTTAAAGAGATGCTATGCATTGCTAAGGGACTTGACACACTTTATGAACAATTGAGTGTAACACTATGTAGTGCTGTTGAAGAAGCGGTTTCATCAGGAAGTTGTAAAAAATATTTTAAAAGTCCACTAAAAAAGAAGCCCTGTGCCATATTATATGTACTTGTATGATATTGTTAGTTCTGATGAGGAACACAGCACTGCATGGTGATGGGTAACCTGTGGAGTAATCACCAAACAATATTTGAAAAGCAGAAAATAGAAAATCTTCTACAGACTTTGATAACCATGCAAATTTCAAACCCTGCTGATCAAACTCCAGGTAACCCGATAAACTTTAAAAAACTTTAGTTTATACAGATTTTAATGCATTACATTAAAAAAGATGTACACTGGTGTGAAATAATGAACATGACCAAGTGTCTAAACAATGATGTGTTAGAAACAGTTGAAAAATTGGATGTGATTTCTCATGGCCAAGTATTGGTAGCTGTGGCTTACATTGTTGATATTTGTTGTCACAGTTCAAAATGTCAGAAACAGGAAGATGTTAGCAATGTGATTGGATTTGCATCCCATTTTCTTGTTACACAGGAAAACAAGGCATGTATTTTCTCATTGTAATATTTATAATGGAGTACAGCATCAATTTATCACAATGGCTAACACATGCTCTGCGCTGTCATATAATTAGATATATATGTTGTGTGATCTGTCATAAAAAAATTTTGACATTTGAAAAAAAAAACACCTGTGTCCCTATTGCATTACTAAACAGCAGTCATGGTTAAGAAATCATTGAAAAAAATTTATTATGAACCCCATACACCTGGTAGCTTAGGAGGTGTTCAGAGACTTCATGGTTTACTTGGTTACATGGAACAAAAGAAGGCCAAGTCCCATTGAGATTGTCCCCCACCACTATGGTGGGAATTTAAGCCCAATTAATGTATATTATTTGACTCAATCCACGAGTCCAGGCCTCCTTTAAAGGAGTAAATAGAGTTACAATCCACCAGATTTTGAGGTAGACTATTGCAAAGTCTAGGGGGTTCTTACAGTAAAATAATTAGATCTTTTTTTTTTTTTACTTTCTTTCTTTATCCTCTTTCCTACCTCTGGAGCCCCCTCCTTCCTTCCGCTCATGTCTCCCTTGCCCACCTTAGGGATCTGCCTCTAGAGTGCCCATCCTCCTCTCCTTGCACAGTGGGGTCTGTCCTGTAGGTGGTCCGGGTGGACTTACGGCGGCCTTCATCTAGGGCTGCCGGAGGGGAATTTCCGTTTTCTCCCCTTACGTCCCCTACCGGGCACTGGAATGCTTGGGACATACATCCGAGTGATGGCTTGCTGACGCACGCCAGAGCCCTCATGCATCAGCAACGTCCCCCCTCCCCGGCTCCATTAGATGGAGCAGCCTCCATCCCCTCTGTTGTCGGTGCTTCCACCGGCTACGAGGGTGATGTAGAACGTGGAAGCATTCTTGGTTCCCACTCCTGAGGGAAGAGAGCATCCGTTGGGATGCTCGATCCTCCCTCCCCCCCTGCCGACCCCCGGCCACCCAAGTCCGTTCCCGAACCCGGGTCGCCGGCGCAGTGCGAGGTGTGGCATCTAGCGCCTCAGCCCTCAGCGCCACTGGGCTGATAATTAGATCTTTTATTAGTTGTTAATGTTGCCACATCAAGCTGTTTGTTGTGAAGCCAAGCGGAAGTCATTCTATCTGAAAATTTTAGTTCACATTGATCAATTAGATCCTGGAACATTAATAATGGTGCTGTTGCAAAACGGTAGAAAAGAATTGCTAGCACTCAGGTATCCCAGTGGCTCTTTTTACAAGATGCTTACACTATGCACAAGCCAGCGAGAAAACTATTTCTTAGAAACAGAGTGGCTGTTAACAACATTGATGCACAATGGCAGGCTGATTTAGTCGATATGGCTAGCCTTTCCAAAGACAATGATGGCTTCCAGTTTATACTAACAGTCATTGATGTCCTATCAAAATACACATGGACCAAATTGCTAAAAATAAAATCTGGAAGAGATGTGACAGAGGCTTTCAAAATGATACTCAGAGAGGGCCCCAAGCCCAAAAATTACAAACAGATGAAGGGACTGAATTTCATAATGTCAATTTCAATTGTTTTTAAAAGAACAAAACATGCATCATTTTACAACATCAAATGATGTTAAGGCTTGTGTTGTGGAAAGATTTAACCGTACATTGAAAACAAAAATGTGCAGCTATTTTACAGTGTTTAACAAATATAGATACGTAGATGTATTACAAGCTTTAACAATGGTCTACAATCAGAGCTATCACCGGTCCATCAAAATGAGGCAGACAATTCTTTAGATGTCTGGAAAATTCTATATGGTGGTCTTATACACAAAGTGAAAAGGCCTTTTAAATTTCACGTGGGGGATCATGTGCAGGTTTCTAGAGTTAAGAAAACATTTGAAAAAGGTTATGAGCAAAATTTTACAAGTGAGATATTTATTATTTCTGAATGTATACCTAAGCCTATACCAGTTTACAAATTAAAAGATTATGATGGAGAAGAAATAAGAGGTACTCTTTATGAGCAAGAAATGGTAAAAGTCGAAAACATTGCAAACAGGGTATACAGCGTTGAAAAAATAGTGTCACAAAAAAGACGAGAGAAAAAAACTGGTTTTAGTGAAATGGTTAGGCTGGCCATCAACATTTAACAGCTGGGTAGAATAAAAACAGCTGACAAATTTAAAATTATAACTACATCCCTGTGTTTTGCAGGACATCAGTTGAGAGAAGACATTATTGGTAAAACAATGTCTGAGAATGGGTTTTATGTTACATTGCCCAGCAATGCATCTTTTGAAATGTTTCCCAAGAATACTATTTCAGAATATACTGTGAAATTGGCAAAACCTATCAATTTAGTATGGGTGTGGGAAGTCAGTTTGTCAGAAATACAGTACCCAAGGACTTGGGACAATATTACACAGCAAGACGGGAGATTTCATGCAGGTGAAACTTCTAAGCTATTATTACCATTATCAATTCCCAGAGGTTATTATCACGATGTTGATGATTTCACGGTGGCCATCAATGAGGCACTGGAATAGGCACAGCTAGGCATGTTTTTAGAATATGATAGCCTGGAATGGAAAACAAAATTCCACAACACCAGTAGTGGAGCATTTATTGCACACCATAATCTGGCTTGTATTTTGGGTGTACCACTCTGTATACCATAACTACAAGCAAGCACAAGACCATATTATGCTGACATCAATGGGGGGTTTTATACACTGAGGCCCAGATATTCAAAAGGGTTGCGCATGGCGCAACAGTGTTGCACCATGCGCACCCCACTGATGCACCCTGGCACGATATTCAAAAGGGAATAGTGTGCTGCACAAATCCCGATGCGCCAGAGCGCATCAGTAATGTATGCAGGCACAGGTGGGGGGGGCATTCCCATGCATAACCTGCACAGCCCGATATTCAGCCCAGGATGTGCAGAGCCATGCATGTGAAACCCCTACCTGCGCCTGCACAAAGTTAAGCCAAAAAAAAAAAGGAACAAATTATGGCCACCCACAGGTGAGCTGCCACATTGCACGGTGCAACATGACAGCTGCTACCTGTAGGTGGCCACCTGAGTTCCTGTCACACCTGGCGTCACCCCCCCATGCCCTATCACCGGCATCTGTTTTAATAAACCCCCCTCCAATATCCCTGGTGGTCCAGTGGACCGAGTGCTGCCTGATCGCCGGCATCTGGTTAAATAAATAAACCCCATCCTATATCCCTGGTGGTCCAGTGGACCGCTATGTGCCGATCGCGGGCATCGGTATAATAAACCCCCAATATCCCTGGTGGTCCAGTGGACTGATCACTGCCCAATCGCCGGGCATCTGTAAAAACATAAAACCGACCCTATTATCCTGGTGGTCTAGTGTACCCCCTCCTCACCCGGCCACTGAGCCCACGCCCATCTCCCCGGTCAGCGGTGGGTGGCAACACCCCAACCGCTGCCCCCCCCGCCCACCAACTGACAGCTCGGTAGGGCTGCATGCCCATTGGTTCACAACGTGAGCCAATGGGCGTGCAGCCCATACCGTACTACACATTCCAGATATGTGAATGAATCAGGACTGTAACAGAAACAAAGTTTAACTCAAAACAGGTTCAAGATATAATGTCTATGACCTGTGGCCATTATTGTATATGTTTCCTTTATCATAGATGCAAAGGTACAACTTTTAATGATGTAGTTAGGATACATTCTGATAATTTAATGTCAAATGGTAGAAAAGTTTATGCATTTGTCAGTCAGTGGAGAATTGTTGAAAGGTTAACACCTTCTTTTTCTTTTAGCCCACAGTCAGTAATTTCATGTTATGATTATAACCAGCGCTATTACTGCTGGTAGATGTAGAAATAAGCATGTTGCATGTTATAGTGAACAATTGCAGCTGACTTTTAAAATGTATAATTATTAAATGTGCTTATTGTAAGGTGACAATAAACACAGCCGTTTGTACATTGCATCAGACTGTCTGTTTATTTTTAAAATGATGCTAAGATTTCTGTGATGGCAGTACTGAGTGAAACATTTTTGAATTTCACAATTTTCAGATGCTGTTTCCATTAAGTCATCTATAATTAAAAGATTTACTTTTTGGGGTGGTAATAGTTCATCATCTTGTAGAGTGTTAGGAGTACCCTCTATGAATTTCAAGTGAGGAAATTTGCCACACAAGTCTGTATACAAAGGTTGCAAGCAACTATAGCACTAGATAATATTTTCTAGAAATTTGGTCAAGGCATTGAGACCTGCATCCAGCATGCTTTTAATAAAATAACTTCTTCCAGAGTTTGATGGCCCTGACAAAATACAGGAAAATGGGTGCCCAAAGCGTATATCCATACCATGGTCAAAAGCCATAAGACAGTGTTTTAAAATCCTCAGTTAAAACCCTTTTGTCGTATACAACCCTGAAAGGTTTTTTTTTTTCTGGCTTGTTTTCAATAGTGATGCTTTTTTTGTTCTGCACAAAATGTTTTTCAAACCTATACTAATCGACTGTACACCAACACCTTCATTCACACCTCCGTCCTTTGACAAAATGGTCAACAAGTGATTTGAGGCAGCTGTAATTAACCTTTTCACTATTTGTCACACGAAGTGTAATTTCTTTACACTTCATACAAATTTTGCCATTGGTCAGTTTGTAACCATAGGTTTAGGACCACCTGATACAAACTCAACAATGTGTTCATCAGGTGGTAGTTCACTGGTCAGATCACCCAAATAGTCATCCAGCGGTAGATCCCAATCACCTGGCCTGCTAAAAATATGACTGAGTCTGTGTCATGGTACAGACAGTGGTTCTGCAGGCTTTCAAGTAAACTGTACAATTTAAGTCTGGTGTAGGCTGTGGAAAATGCAGCTAAAACAAAATTAATGTTGGTAGCATTAGCATAGTGTCTTTCAGAGTATTTCCAATGTACTAATGCTGTATCATCATTGATAAAATACAGACCAGATACGTGGTAGCAATCTCCGAAAATATAATGAAAGAGTTCTTCAGCATCTTTGACAATGGCAGTGTTCATCAAATTGGGGCGCTGACCAAATTTCCCCCACAAAGAATTCAAAAACAGCTTTGAAATCTGTCTTTGTGCAGAGTTGTATGCTATATTCTCTGACTGTAAAACAATGCCCTCCTTAGTATAATACTGATGGATATATGCTTTACGTTCTACATCAGTAGTACACCAAGTTGGATACTCTGAAGCTTCCTGTTTCTCCTTTAGGTGTAATTTAATATACTCTATAAAAAGACTGCCAGATTTCTCTGGGTAGTGCTATACTTCATATACCTGTGCCACCTTGTACCCCCTCTCTAAAGCCAGGTTTAATTCCTTGGAACACCATGTACCCTCCAGAGATTGCTGATCATCTAAATGGGTACAAGGTTGTGACTGTTGTGCTGTCTCAGCACATGTGCAACACAGTGTAAACAGCAGCTTTCCGCTGATCCTGCTGGGTAGTATGGGCAAATAGAGACCACAGGGTGGATACACTTTAGCTTTAATAAGTCCAAAACAATGTCTGAGATTCCCAAAGTTCTCATATATGTCCACTGGGTGCCCAGTGGGGTATGTCTTGGTCTTGTTCACATAGGGGTATAACCTAGTAAAATCATAATTAAGGATTTTGTCATCAGGCTGCGCATGGTAATATAATCGTACAGCATTTATACACCACTCATAAAGTGATTCACGGGGGTCCATCAGTTCTGGAAAGTGGGTTGCTTTCAAAAAAGCATGCACCTATGGATTGCCACACATCAGCTGTTTTCATTCATGCTCCCACATAACCCTAACATGCATGCCTTTTTCATGTCTGAGACAGTTTAATTTCTTGATGGTTAGGTAATATAAATGTCTGTAGGTTGTGTTAAGCACTGGGTTCAACAGTTCTTCAAAGTAATACACCTGGCAGCCATGATAAAAACAGCCTAAAAACTCATAGGTTGTGGGGGACACCATCTATTACAGAATAACCATCTAGAAAACAAGGACCTACCTGTATTTCCCCACCATTCACTGCATGTTGCATGGAAATGTTTTCTTGTTTACTGATGTACATCAAACACTGTATGGCTGGTGTGGAGTAACGCTTGCACTGATGGTGATAGTTGTCAGTGGGTACAATCCCTATTGTGTCTGACTCTAAAAATTTAAACCAAAGCATGGCCATACAAACTGATGCTATAGTGATGTACCGAAAGGGGTCAGTTTGGTCCCTTTCCTTTGCATCATCTTGAAACATCTGCTCAACACCATCCTGAAACATTTCACAGGCGTGCTTTAGACCTCTCCGCATCTGACTGATGGTAATGATGTAATTCCTTTTTAAAGTCAAATACACCATCTTTATGCATTTCATACCACTCCAAAAACTGCTTTTTTTTCTCGTCAGTAATCATGATGTCTACACCAAAAACTTTGTGATGAGGCATAGGCCCTACATAATTCTGATTTTCCAGTTTGTTTCTGGCCCCCCAAAAAATTGACATTTTTAATACCATAATAATGGTTTCCGTGTAACAGGATGAATACAGATTTTGCCCATTTATTAGGAGATGCAACAAACCTCTGCCATGCACCAGCTTTGTTCATAAAAAAACAAAGATGTTCACATCTAGCGCTGCCTCAAATAGATGTATATGGCTCAAATTTACCATTCTTTGTTCTGACAGCCCTATCCCTGCTCTGCAAATTTCTAGGTTTTGCTAATATCTGTTGGTCAACTAGCTGAGGGTTTAGCAAAGCCACCAAGCTCATGGAGAAGCATATTGCATTATTTTGATTTACTAAATTAACTAGATGCCTTGGTTTCTGTTTGACAATATGGCTAGATAAAGCATTTCTAACATCTCTGGAAGCTCCCCTGCATACATTTCTCACAACAGTAACGACTAACATTAAAATCTCACTAGCACACACCTCCACCATGATGTTTAATAAATTTGCAATATGCTCTAAAAACTCATCAGCATTTAACTCTTGGGAGTTTCTATGTAATGAAAACACAGGGTAATTTAAACTACCACAATCCAGGTGTAGCTGTACAAAATCATTACTACCCAAAGTAGGCCTTATTCTGCCCAATAACTGCTGCACAGCTGTATGGATTGCAGAATAGTATTGATCTATGGATGTTATACTGTCTAGATTGGCAAAACGAAACTGCTGGCAATACTCAACAGATTAAAATTATTTCAGGGTACTTCATATTCATTTATTAATTCTAAATAGACAGGCTCTGCTAGACCATTTTCCACTAACTGCTGACCCTTCTGACCACAAATGTCTTTGTCATGGTTTGGTGTGGCACCACCCGCTATCTGCATGTCTTCAGGGTTGTTATTTTGTGCTGGACTGATACAATATTCACTGTCTGGCAGGTCTGTGTGTACATCTGAATGATCACCTTGCCTCCAAGCACATTGTTCACACATACAGCACTCAGTTTCACATTCACTTCTTTGACACTCAGGAGATTGTTGAAATGGGGAACTCACACAACCATCACACACACAGCATCGTGTGGCAGTCCCAGATACCACAAGGTTATGGAGTGGTGTCCTGTGTTTTCCCAGGGGTGTCTGATGCTGCTGCATTCTGTTATAGGTAGCCAATATTTGTTTAGCCTTTCTAATTCTGCAGCTAATATGCTGATTCACTATATTACGCCTAGTGCTTCTAATGACCTGCCTATATTGTATAATTTTATCAAACATTTTGTCACAGTCCTTTTGTATAGTAGAAATGTTTGTCCCACTACAGGCTACATTTTAATTAGTTTTTTGAGTGAACACCATTTTCTGGTATATAAACAACAGCCAAAATGTATATTTGCAGTTTTAATGCACTTATTATGATGGCTTTGCTTTTGGGAAGCTGGCCACCTTAAATGTGTTGTTAAAAATTTCAAATGTTAGTTTGCAATCAGGGGATACCGTCACATGTGAAGAAACCACCACTGGTATGAAAAATTGTTCTAAATTATAACTATATGTATATACAAGTGTACCACCGGTAGACTTTTGCTCATGTGGTGTCACTTTTTGTGTTGTTAAACTTTCAGGTTTAATTACAGAGCTAGCTTTATCCACACACACACACAGCAGGCAATTTAATATGTGGCAGCTCTGCAGATACACTATCAGGGGCACTGGATAATGCTACAGATGTTTCCGTTTGCTTATTGTCATGTTTGCAACAACACTTACCCCCAACACCTATACGGCAATGGTGTTCACGTTTTATTGTGGGGGTTGGTTGGTCTGTCCATAAAGATTCAAGGGGTAGGGCTGAAGAAATTTTCACATAGCCCTCACCCCTTTTGTTTGCTGTTGTGGGTGCAGGCGCTGAAGACTGTGGTGGTCTTGTTTTGTCAGGAGCATTCCTTTTCTGTCTGGATAACCTTGAATGTGTGTGGTGGCCACTTGCGTGCTTAGAAAATACTGCTTCTAGAGGCTTAAAATCGACATCATCTAGGAAACATTAATTATAATACATAACTATACAGCCCCTGTAACGTATATTGCATTATAATAGTGCTGTCTTTCTGCAGGCTGATTATATATTAGGTACATTTGTGTCAGATAATCATTCTTTTATTGTTTTTTGATCTTTTAGTTAATTGATACTCTCAATAAAAGCATGCGTAATGTCAGCATATTAAATAATTTGCTGCATTAAACCACTCTGAATTTAAAACTATAAAAACAGGAAGGGGGGTTATTGGATGAGAGAAATATGGCCATGCCAAAACTTCTTAGTGTATGTTGTGGAAACATGGCTACATATTATAATTGTTCTTAAAAGAAAGCATGCTAAATTCAAAAACAAGAACAACACTGTAGCTAATTTACAATCTTCAACACATTAGCCCATTTTTAATCTGTACTGTAAAAAAAGTGCAAACAATTATGTTAATGTAGTACAAAATGTTTGGCTAATTGCTGCTTACTTGTTTTTTAGTCTTCATTATTTAACAGTATAGCTTTACATGATGGTCCTGGTTGCTCTGTTCCTATTACAAAAAAATAAAAACAATTTATAAGTCACCACTAATCATATACTGCTCTTAGTTTTGTTTTTTACAGTGTTACGTATTAAAGAGCTGACTTTAGCAGTTTATGGTTTAGCTGCCAAATCTTTCTACAATGTATAGACCTTAACGAAATGATTTTGCGAGAGGTTTAAAACCCTGGCATACAGTATATAGTGACAGTTCTGAATGCACAAAGGATAAAGCATAACATCTTTATTTTATTGCTAGTCCTATTCACATCTAAAATGGTTCTCTGTACATTATCAGCAAAACATTTTAAACTAAATAAATTACTATACACCACCCCAAGTGTATGCAACACTGGCAAACAAATATGACTGTGGAATTACTCCCATATACACACAATTATAACATTTAAATGCTAATAACATGCTTGATAAATTTAATTTGACATACCATGTAAAAAGGATCCCTCCAAGCCCTCCAGGATCAAGGAACCAGCCTTTGGACTGAAAGATGCCTCTGGGGTTCCTGCTTGACCAGCGGCCCCCATTGAAGATTAAAGCGCTCCTCCACAACGACTGTTGCCAGGGGCTGTACCGACCGCACGCTACCCGAGGAAGGGAACCAGGAGCTCGGCCGCTCCCTGGTACCTTGTGCCACTAAAGGCGTAAAAGCCCGCAAGGATCCCTCCAAGCCCACCGGGGCTTCGGACACCCTTCTCCAGGATCAAGGAACCAGCCTTTGGGCCGAAAGATGCCTCTGGGGTCCCCGCTTGACCAGCGGCCCCCATTGAAGACTAAAGCTCTCCTCCACAATGACTGTTGCCAGGGGCCGCACCGACCACATGCTACCTGAGGAAGGGAACCAGGAGTTAGGCCTCTCCCGGGTACCTTGTGCCGCTAAAGGCGTAAAAGCCCGCAAGGTACGTTCAATTGACCTCCCTCCTGCCGGCTCTCTCCTGCTGGGTTTGGAACTATACCTAGTGCCTTTCTCCACAGAAAGCGACTGTTCTCACTTTGTAATTTTGGATTTGGACTGCTATTTTTCAATCCCAGGGACTGTGAGCGCCGCCACCGCAGCTAAATAATACAGCTCCCTAAAGACTAAATTTGCTGCCTAGACAAATTATCTCTTGTGTCTCAAAATTTGTAAAATCCTGGCTTAGAAATTCTAAACTGCTGTAGCTAAGTTAAACTGCTTCTCTGCTGCCTTGTACTGCCTTCCCGCCTTTCTCTGTTTGAATCTCCTACCCCCCTTGTTCACCTAAAACCTATTTTTAAGTGCTGTCTTCTTATCCTGCCTTACAACTGAAACCTGTAACTCTACTCCTCTGCCTACTAATCTCCTCCTTTCTCCTACCTATGCCCCTTCCCTTTGTCCTGCTGCCTTCTTAATCTGCCTCTCCTTGCTACCCCCTCAGGATCCCTCCAAGCCCACCGGAGCGTCAGACACCCTCCTCCAGGAACAAGGAACCAACCTTTGGACCGGAAGATGCCTCTGGGGTCCCCGCTCGACCAGCAGCCCCCATTGAAGACTAAAGCACTCCTCCACAACGACTGTTGCCAGGGGCCGCACCGACCGACGCTACCCGAGGGAAGAGAACCAGAGCTCGGCTGCCCTGGTACCTTGTGCCGCTACAGGCGTAAAAGCCCGCAAGGTACGTTCAATTGACCTCCCTCCTGCTGGCTCTCTCCTGCTGGGTTTGGAACTATACCTAGTGCCTTTCTCCACAGAAAGCGACTGTTCTCACTTTGTAATTTTGGATTTGGACTGCTATTTTTCACTCCCGGTTACTGTGAGCACCGCCACTGAGGCTAAGTAATACAGTTCCCTAAAGACCCTTCCCGCCAGCGCTTCACACCGGCTCCCCACCCTCCCCCGCCTCACCCACCCCTGGTCACCCTTTACAGCTTTATAGACGCCAGTGGGTCATATGACTAAGTGTCCACTTTTCCATTGGCTCCTTATACTCCACTTCCACTAGGGGCAGCTTCCTATCTTTCAAGATAACGGCTCTGTAATTTCTCTGCCGAGCCCACCTTCCTGGGTTGTACCATAGCGTCCTATCCCTCCCTTTGTACACTCCCAGGCCTACAAATATTTTCACCCTTTAAACGCTTTGCCGTCCTCGGCACTGTTCTGTTCAAATACTCCTCTTTCCTCCACCCTTACAACCTGCTCTTCCTATACTAAAATGACACTTCATCTAGGCATCTATCACTCAGGCTTGACTCCTTTATTCTACCTATGTCTTCTGTATGGACTAAGCAATGTCTCCTATCTCTCCTCTTGCCACTGATCACAAGGCACAATCGATCAGGACTTTAGTTTCTCTAATCTCCTTCTTCCATACCGTCACCCTACCCACTTTTCACTATGCACTCCTGAAGAAAGGCTGTACCTACCTGTCACTCCTGTACTACCTACAGCATAGTGCTAGTGGAAAAATGGGAGTTATACACTAGAACCTTGCTTAAGTTCCCTACCAAAGGCTACTCCTGATGGCTGGTGACATCGAATCGAACCCAGGTCCGCCACATAATATCCCTTTAGCAGTCTCAACCAAAGCAAGTAAAGGCCTATTACTAGCCAATATGAATATTAGGAGTCTTGTAGGGCACCTGGCTGAGCTTGAAGCCTGGGCAAGACTGGTTAACCCTGATATCCTGTGCCTTACCGAAACATGGCTCAAACCTAATATCCTGGATGCCCACTGCGCCCTGCCTGGGTATGCTGTCATTCGCCAGGATCGAAGTGGCTCAAAAAGGGGTGGGGGTGTTGCCATTTATTACAAAAATCACCTCTCAATAAAAGTGATTCCCAATCCTGGTCCCAATATGCGCTGTGACTCTCTACATGCAACACTGTCCCTATGAGCAAAATATCTGCACATCCTGTGTTTGTACAACCCAACCACCGGCGGGATGGAAAGTCTCCAGATCTTACTCCAACATGTATCACAATCTGTGAAACTGAATGAGTGCATCCTGTTAGGTGATGTTAATTTAAACTGGCTAGTGCTGAATCACAGTAACCTTGCATCTCTGGTCCAAAAATATAATTTTCACCAACTTATAACAGAATGCACGAGAATGACTAACATGCATACAGGAATGCTCTTGGACTGGATTCTCACCAACAGGCCTGACCATGTAGCCAAAACTGCTGTACTAGCGGACTTTCTGTTAGACCACTCTCCCACGGTCTGTCACTGACGTTCCTGTCCGCCGCCTGCTCCTCGATCCCGCCTTATCACCCTTACCAACTTCGCAGCGCTTGATGTACAAGCATTTCTCTCTGACATATCTAATATGGACTGGTCCAAAATCTTCAGTGCAACTAGTGCTGAGGCTGCCCTGGATGTGTTCCTCAGCAGGTTTGGAGAGGTACAAAGGAAGCATGTACCTAAGATAAAGAGAAGGGTCAGGGGGCAACAAACAAGGTGGTTGGGCAAAGATCTTCTCCACACGCTTAAACTCAGGGACAAACTCTGGAAACATTATAAATCTACCGGCCTGCCCTGCGATCATCAGATATACAAGCGGCATAGAAGTGACTGTAAGAAACGCATCAGGCTTGCGAAGAGCAGATATTGCCAGGACCTTTTAACCAGCTCCACTAATGATCCACGAAAATTTTGGAGTCACATAAAAAACTTCCTTGGAACCCCCCAATCCATCACCCCCTTAGACATGCTACTCAAGGGTCCACTGCAATGACTCCTCACCATTGCCAATGCCTTTAATCAGCAATTTTGGACCTATCTGCCATTACATCCTCTTTAAAATCCCTGCCAGTTACCTCTCAACCCTACTCTACACGATGATGAGCTCCGATCCACAACTTGCCCCTAAAAGATTGTTTTATTTTAAAGCGGTTACTGGAAATCAAGTTTGCAAACTCCTGTCGGGCATATCTGACAACACTAGCCCTGGCTCTGATGCTCTGGAACCTCGATTGCTGAAAATAGCTGCTCATCTCATATCCCCGCCCACTTGCCAGGATCTTCACGCTATCTCTCTCCACAGGCACTGTCCCCGAGATTTGGAAGGCAGCCAGAATCACACCAGTTTTCAAAAAAGGGAGCAAAAATGACTTGTCAAACTATAGACCTATAGCCATACTTTCGGTACTTACCAAAATTCTCGAGAAGATAGTAGCCACCCAGGTCACTGATTTTATTGACTCCTCTAACGCTCTCTGTGAAGCTCAGCATGGCTTCAGGAAGCACCATAGTACTACAACTGCACACTGACAAAATTCACCTCGGATGTTCTCTCAAATATGGATAGAGGGCAGCTAACAGGGGCTGTGTTCATAGACCTTACAAAGGCCTTTGACCTAGTTGATCTTCCACTGCTGCTTGCCACCCTCCAAAACCTATGCTTCTCAGCCCCAGTAACATCCTGGTTCAGTAGCTACCTCACCAACAGGTCTCAAGCTGTAAAACTTAACTCGGCCATCTCGGACAGTACCACAATCAATATTGGAGTACCACAGGGCTCTATACTCGGTCCACTCCTCTTCTCACTATTTATCAACAACCTGCCCAACGTCATAACATCAGGCAACTCACTGCTTTACGCTGATGATCTTGTTATATATGCTCACTCTGACAACCTCTCTCACCTAAATGCCACTCTGTCATCAGCTTTCCACCTGGCACAACACTGGCTTGATGCGCATCGCCTTGTACTCAATGCAAGCAAGACAAAGGCCTTGCTATTTGGATCAAATCCTAAACTCAGAACCTGCACATCTCCACTTAAAATTCTTGATGTTGACGGAACCCCCCTTGAGACTGTAAGTTCTTTCCACTATCTTGGAATACAGCTTGACCAAAACCTTGACCTGAAGCAGCATATCCAAGAGTCGTGTAAAAGTGTCAGCTGTAAACTGGGGTCTGCCTACAGGATGAATTATATGCTCACACCTACTGCCAAACTTGCCATTGCCTGGGGTATCCTATTACCCACCCTGTCCCTACTGTGCTCCCATACTCACAATGGCAAACAAAACCATTCTACAGAAATGGGACACCACCTACAATAATGTCTGTAGATATGCAGCTAAAGCACCGCGCCTGATGCACCACTGCCAACTCTATAAAGAGTTAGGCTGGCTATCCCCATCCTCCACAAGGCAATATCATCTCTGCAGCCTATCAGACTCCATATTCAGAGTAGCGAAGCCAGCCACACTATCTGAACTGCTTCAACCTGTGATCCCAACGCGTGACCTGAGGTCATCAGACAAGTCTTTTCTATCAGTTCCCCACTGCCGTACTTCTAAGGGAGCTGGCGCTTTCAGGTGTGCTGCCCCTCAAGCTTGGAACTTGCTGCCTATGGATCTGAGAAGTGCCCCGTCACACCTAGCTTTCAAGCGTGGACTTCGCTCTCACCTCAACTCTATGGACCGTTGCACTTGCTTTGATCCTACTTAGACTTTGAAACCTGTCTAAGTCAATCCCCCCTTTCCATATATTCACTAGCCTGCCTCCCTTTAATTGCTCTGTCATTTTATTTGTCTGCTTGCACTTTAATGAATTGTTTACAAGTCTGCCTGCACTTTAATGTAATGTTTACAACCTTTTCTGTATGGTCACTCTATTCTAATCATGCTGCTATAAATTGTTCTTACGACTGCGTAATTTGCCTTAATTCTATAATATGTATAGTATCCTGACTTGATCATATTATTATGCTGCATATCTAAACATTGTTTCATCTCTCTGACTTCTGTATAATTTAGACATAATCCTACTATTGTTTGATCCTTCGTCCATTCTACTGTGTTGCACTATACTATATATTTCACTTAATGTTAGTGGGTACTGGTCCCTCTTGCTCCCCTCTCCACTCCTGCTTGCTCCTCACCCCCTCACAGCCCTGCCGGGTCTCAGTTCCAGAGTCCCGGGTCTTTTTTGTGCCTTTTCCTGCTAAAGCCGTAATTAGCAGCACTTTGCCGTAAGCGCCTCAGAGCCCTGCCGAGTTTTAGTTCCATAACCCCAGGTCCTTTTTGCGCCTCTTCCCGCTAAAGCCGTAACTCGCCGTCCTCCGCCATAAGTGCCTCAGGTTGGCTGCCTCCCTAGTTCCAGTTCCATAACTATTGGGTCCTTTTCGCCTTTCCTGCTAATGCCGCACTTTATCATTTCGCCCTCAGGCTGGCCGCACCCCTCTTGTCCTACTTCCTTACCACACTCCTCTCCCTGCTTGCCGACCATCCCCTCCCTGCTCTGCCGTCCCTCGGTTCCTAAGCCTGGTTGCGTATCTCTGCCCATCACCACAAGGGCATTAGCTGTAACTTTCCCTGTCTTTTCTGCCAAAGCCCTTCACCCCTCATTAGCCTCACACTCCCTTCCTGCCTGCTTAAAATCCACTTCACCTCCCCTTCCCTTTCCTCTCCCTCTCCTCTAAATATGTGCTTCCTCTATTACCCTCTGCCTATTGAAACTGTATGCCTGCCTTTGAAATTGTATACCATACTTGTACCAATGTACCTTTGCCTGTATTGTGTTAAACCTAATTGTCCTATCTTGTACTGTAACCCACTGATGCACCATGGCGCAATATTCAAAAGGGAAAAGTGCGCCGCACAAATCCCGATGTGCCAAGAGTGCATCAGTAATGTATCCGGGCACAGGTAGGGGGGGCGTGCCCATGCATAACCTGCACAGCCCAATATTCAGCCCGGGATGTGCAGAGCCATGCATGTACAACCCCTACTTGCACCCACACAAAGTTAAGCCAAAAAAAAAGGAAAAATGATGGCCACCCACAGGTGACCTGCCGCGTTTCAGGGCACAACATGGCAGCTGCCACCTGTGAGTTCCTGCCACACCTGGCGGTGCCCCCATGCCCTATCGAGGGCATCTGTGTACATAAACCCCACCACCAATATCCCTGGTGGTCCAGTGAATCGCTGTGTGCCCAATCGTGGGCATTTGTCTCCCACAAAAAAGCCTCGTCTAATATCCCTGGTGGTCCAGTGGACCGATTGCTGCCCGATCGCGGGCATCTGTAAAACATAAAAGACAACCTATTACCCTGGTGGTCTAGTGTACCCCCTTCCCACCCTCCCACTGAGCCCCATTGCCCTGCTTTCCCCCATCAGCCAGTGGGCGGCAGCACCCCACCCGCCTGCCACCCTGCTGCTTGCTGACTGACAGCTCGGTAGGGCTGCACGCCCATTGGTTCACAGCGTGAACAGCCCATACCATATTACACAGTCCAGATATGTGAATGAATCTGTGTGACATGCGCCATGCACAGTGGGGGTGGCCAGGGTGCGATATTCAAAGCTGCTGTGCCATAGTGCAGCTCCGTGAAATATCGCCCAGGCCACACCCCTGTGCAACCAAGTTGAGCTGCGCCCAGGCTTGTGCCACAGACTGGCGCAGTTTGAATATCCCGGCCAAGGAGTTCTGAAACTTTTTTATTTGAGATACAAAATAGACTTCCATATGCATATATTCAGGAATTTCATAAAAAAAGTATTGTTATACACAGTTTTAACTGAAAATAGTGTCTTGGTCTAGCTGAAATATAGTTTAGGTAAACCGTACCCGGTTACCAAAGACTAATATAAAACTTATCTGGTTACCAAAGACTAAAATAAAAAATAAAAGTACATTACAACAGAATGTGAAATAAAGCTATGAAGTGATACAAAACTTTTAACAGATAGTTTCTCCTTTAACATGTATTATGTGAAACAGAAACAATTCAAAAATCTTTCCATTAAAATGAATGGGGTCTTTGTTTTAAATGTGTAGAAAAATAAGGAGGTTTTGTTGTGAAACTTATTTATTTCAGATACAAAATAGTCTTGAATATGCACAATACCAGACTTTCCATAAACATACAAAATAATGTTATATTTTAAACCAATAAAGGGTCTGCTGACATGTTTTTTTTAATTTATTTAGTAACATTAAAAAGATTTGTACTATGTCCTGGTTAAGCAAACTGTATCTGACCTTTAGAGTTCTCTTACTGTGAAAAAACACCACGGCTGAAAAAAAAAACAACAGGTCTGACCTGCATGCATCCATAAACTGCATGTTTATGAACACTTAAAACTCTGTAAATAGCTGTTTTTGGATGGCCTGTATAATTAAAGGCAACTAATTTTGCACATTATCTTGGAAGGAATCTTAGATGATCTGCTCCCCTTTGTTCTGTTGAGATTGGCTTAAGATATTTTCAACTGAACCTATATTTTATGGTCCACCACCCCTACAACTAAACAGGCCAGTCCCTTTTGCTGAGTCAGAATTGAAAAGACATGTAGAGGTTACTCAGAGGGCATCTTTTGCTAAAACCAACTTAGACTTTCTATAAAAATGATAGTCTTGTATCACATTGCTAACATCTTCCTGTCTCTGACATTTTAAACTGTAACAACAAATATCAACAATGTAGGCCACAGCTACCAATACTCAGCCATAAGAAACCATGTCCAATTTTTCAAATATTAGTGGTAGCACATTTTGAACAGTTTCTAACACATCATTGTTTAGGCACCTGGTCATGTTCATTATTTCACTACAGAGTACATCTTTTTTAATGTCACTCATTAAAATCTGTATAAACTGAAGTTTTTTTGCAGTTTATCAGGTTACCTGGGATCAGCAGGGTTTGAAATTTGCATGGTTATCAAAGTCTGTATAAGATTTTCTATTTTCTGCTTTTCAAACATTCTTTGTTGATTATTTAACAGGTCACCCATCACCATGCAGTGCTGTGTTCCTCGTCAGAATTGCCACTATCATACAAGTACATATAATGTTGCACAGGGCTTCCTTTTTGCAGTGGATTTTTAAAATATTTTTTACAACTTCCCAGTGAAACTGCTTCTTCAACAGCACTACGTAACGTTACACTCAATTGTTCATAAAGTGTGTCAAGTCCCTTAGCAATGCATGGCATCTCTTTAAATTCTGATAAAGTGTCGTTTATTGCTTGTATTGTATCAAAATAGGATGCTGTGTACGCAAGTTTCCAGGCTGTTGATTTGACTAGTAGCTTGATCCGTCATGGGCACAACCTCTCACAGACTTCAGGAAAAGCAGGCTCCCAGTACCCCTCCTCTGGTTCATATAAACAGCTATGTCTTATCTGCGAGGGGTGGCCTGTGGTACATCACTCACAGTTTATCTTCGAGTCCTGAGCCATCAAGTCTTGCAGCAGCTCTATTAGAATACCCTTTATCAGGTCCAACATGATAATCTTTTCAGGTGGCACTTCAAATGCTGTCATGCCCACATCAGCTTTTTTATCAGGGTATTTCTCAGCATCCGGTACATCTGGCACTTCCCAATGCTCATCCATATTAACACATTCATTGTTATCATGCAAACCATGTCTCATGAATGATTCGATCATTTCAGTCATAACAGAATCCGCCGGTGTGGCACTAGGAGGTGTTGATAGGCTAGGTTCATTCATTTCACTGTTTTCCTCAAGCAATCTGCACACACAGGAGCAAAACATAAAACAACTATGGAGGAACAGTGCTAAATGCTTTTATCAGCATAACCTTTCTAACATGTCCAGAGCTAGCCCAGACAAACCAACCTTCACTCCACTCATAGCTGCATCACAGCATGGAAGAGGTGGGAGTGGGGGTGGGACTTTGTATAATTTCCAGCTCACACCAGATACGGAAGGGTCGGGGCCATTGTGTAATTTCTGGAACACGTGGAAGGGGCGGGGCATTACGTCATGTCCGGCCATCAATCACAAATGAGTGGGGCATTATGTCATCAATTAAAAGGAGCAGGGAAATTAAACATCAATCATCCATCAATCAATTTATTGCCTGACAGTGCACACATCCTGACAAATGCCCTGATGTCCTGGTGACTAGTGGTCCCTCCCCTCCACCCATTCACCCTGAATTATACAGTAACCCCCCCATATCCATCTCTACTTTAAAAAAAAAAATTCCCTGGTGGTCTAGTGGTTTCCCACCTCCCTATCCTATCCCCAGTCCCATATTATTTCCCTGGTGGTCTAGTGCCTCCCCACATACCCATGGTGTCCCTCCACCCCACTCCCACCCCCATCCTGAACCACTGCAGCTGGACTGGCACATCCCTCCTCTCTTCTCCATGGCTAGCCCACCCAATTAGCTGTCAATGAATAAATTCATTCTGTAGGAACACACTCATTTATTGACAGCTCAGTGGTGGGCCGGCTATGGAGGAGAGAGGAGGGATGTGCTGGTCTGCCCACTGGGGTTCAGGATAGGGGTGGGAGCAGAGTGGTGGGAAACCTGCTGGGATGGGGAGTGGGGGGCATTAGACCACCTGGGAAATAATATGGGACTGGGGATTTGGGATGGGGGTTGGGAAACCAATAGACTACCAGGAAATATTTTTTTTTAAAGTATGGCTGGAGATGGGAGGGTTACTGTACACTTCAGGGGAAATGAACAGATGGAGAGGGGGAACCATAGCCATGAGGGCATCATGGCATTTGTTGGGCTATGGGCAGTGTCAGGCAGGGGATGGGGGAGGGATTGTTCACTATTTAATACAAGGAGAATTTTTTTTTAGAAGTCGGGTGGGTGATCCAGTGGGGGGAGGGACCACTAGCCACCAGGAATATTTAATGTGTACCTGTGAGGTGGCCTCTAGCCACCAGGGCTTATTTCTTTGATATGGGGTGAAATTTTGCCCATAACTTTCATGGAAGCTTTCTGCTCCACCACTGGTGGAAGTTCGGAAACTTCTGCAAATGTTCGCTGATTTCTGTGGAAGTTCCATGGGGGCAGAAACCCACACTTTTTACCATCCCTAAATCTGCTTGTCATACTTGCTACTAGCCATTCTGCCTATATTGAAAAGAGAATCTCCCTGTACCATTCAATAAATTGAGGGTTATGCTGGTCAAGCCAATGTCGAAATATAACTTTCTTAGCACAAATCGATATAAGGGCTATATATGGTTTTTGATTACCCATCAGTCTATTCTTATATTCTCCCACTAGGGAAATCTCAGGGAAGAAATTATATATTTTTTTGTACTGTAACTACTAGTAGAGTAGTTGTCCAGAGATACTGCTGTGCTGATCCCTGAATTGTTTTTATTGGGGAGGTGTTCTCTGCAGTGAAGGATGCATGTTATTCAGATAAATTTGCTTACTCTTGCCCTGTTACACTATTGTTGAATCCCCGTTCTATATAAAAAAGTACATTCTAATAAAGTAGTTGCCCAGAGACTGCTGGTCCTGTCCCTATTGGGGGTGGTTTTGTCTGGGTTTGTTTGGTTTAAATTTGGTTACCCCTGTTCTGTTACCATGTGTTGTGTAATCCCTGTTCTATAAAAAATAAATAAATTGTACTAACTACTATTACATTACAGTAGTTGTCAGACACTGTTGATCCCTATTGGGGGAGGTGTTGTCTGTTATTGTTTTGTTTAAATTTGCCTACCCCTGCCCTATTACCCTGTGTTGTTTAATTCCTGTTTGGGAAAAAAATGTGTTGTTTTAATAGAATAGACAACTGTAGTTTTACATAGTGTTTTTACCTGGTTCATAGTTGGCAGTATTGCAGACTTTATTTCCAGTTAGTAATTGATCTTCTGAAAGCAAGGCAAATGTTAGAGTAAGCATACAAAAATGCCTGTGAAGAAATGGTCCAGTAAAGTGAAAGGTGCCAGGGGGAATGAGGCAGCAAAGAAGTCTGTGAAGGAAAGTAGTACTGCAGTTCCACTTCCCAAAACCAAAAGTATGTCTGCATCAATGTCTTCTGTGGGCTACAGTCCCATGGCAGGTACCAGCAAAGGAGTAGTTAGCAGAACTGGCATAAGTGTGGCAACATTTTTTTTCAGCCAGATCTGTTGCATCCATACTGGTGTGGAATGAAAGTAAGAAGAAGGGAGACACCAGTACAGGAACAGTGGTCCAGGAGAAGGAGAAGGCTGTTGGTGTGACTGTCCTCATTTCTGTTGATGGTGGTGATAGTGTTGAGCTGGAGTCAGGGCATCAGGGCATTATGGAAAATCAGCCCCCTGAGGAGAAGGTGATAGAGCAAGAGAAAGTTCATGAGGAAGAAGACAGGGCTGTGGAGGAAAAGGAGGACATCAGTGGCACTACTGATAATGATGACGTGTTGGATCCCCTATGGGAGCCAGAGAGGGAAAAGCACAAGGGTGATGCAGCCCATTCAGATGATGAGGGTCACAGTATTAGCCTGTCTCAAAGCACTCAACTCACCACCCCCCCAATATTATGGAACTGATGAAAGCAGCACAAAAAGCATACATTTCCACACCTTCTGCTCAGTTTTCCCAGTCCCAGCACCATGTGAAGTCCAGAGGTATATAGTACCTAGTTTGGGACTGTTACATGCTTGATCAAGCTGATGAGACCATTGCAACATGTCAGCTGTGTCAAGCACATGGTAGTCAGGGTAGAAAGGGCAGCCACCTAGGCACTGGTGGCCAGCACACATATTTGAAGAACAGGCATCCATTGCATTGGCAGCAACACCAGAAGGAAGCCAGAACAGGAGGTGCTAGTTACCTTAGCAAGTTAAACATTACCGACAGCAGTGCAATACAGCAGGAGGAGGGAGGGATGAGTGGGCGAGGGGAGGAGGGGGAGGAGAAATCCTTTGCTCTCTCTAGCAGTGGTGGCGCCATGTCCCCATAAGTCAGAAAAGTAAAACACCATAGCAAAAAAAAAATAAAAATAAAAAATTAACTGATTTCATGTGAGCTGCACATCCCCAAGAGTCAACTAGTACCCCAACAAGAACAACAATGTTGCCATGAGTCCAGCAGTTTGGTCAACCAACCCCAAAGATGCAGCCCACAATAAAGAGCATCTCTGAGCAGCACTCAGAGTACCCCCCCACACACACAAATCATGCCACTGCACATGAGTTACATGCAGCCACTGCTGAAATACTGGCCATCAATCTATTACTGTTCTCTGTCTAGGAAAATGCTGGATTTCACAGGTTTCTGGCCCTTGCCGGTCGCAAATGGCAGGTTCCATCATGAACCTAGTTTTCCAAATGCACTATGCCAGAACTTTATGGGACAATGTCAGAGTCCATAATACATGCCCTGAAGCATTCTTCATCAGAATATATCCATCTTAGCATGGATATATGGACCAGTGGTCAAACAGTTTCAAGCTTGTATTCATGCATCACAGCACACTGGGCACAGGTACCTGGGGTGGTAGTTGATTTGGGTCATGTAAAAACCTGCATGAAGCAAAACTGAGGTGATAGCAACACACCAGAGACTCAGCAGCATGCCATACTCAGTATGAAAATTATAACCAGCTCTCACATGGGTGAGGAAAGGCTTCATGTGTTGCTCAACGAGATTGATGAGTGGCTTCACAACCATTCACTGAAAGCAGGGTTTATTGTGAGTGATAATGGCTTCAATGTTTTTAAGTACAATAGTGATGGGGTTTATTTCAGCGTGCCCTGCCTTGCACACTGCTGTAATCTGGATATGCAGGGCTTTATTAACCATGAAGAAATTAAGGAAATATTGACCGCTTCCTGTCGCATTTGTGTGCACTACGCCCATTTTGCAAAAGGCCCATGACCAGTTATGGGATCTCCAGCTCAAAAAACATCTGCCTCAGCACTGCATGAAGCTGGATGTTGTGACAAGGTGGAACTCCATGCTGTACATGATTGACTTGGATATATGAACAATATAAGGCAGTCTCACACTACCTGCTGTGCCACACCACCCAGGACGGTGCTGGAGTGTCCATGGCTCTAACAACAGAGTGGTGGCAACAAATGGATGGCCTAATAAGCATTCTCCTTCTTTTTGAGCACGCAACACAGGCAGTGAGTAGGGTGACTGCCTGTATAAGTCAATCAATACCCCTTGCACATGTGCTGAGGCAGATACTAGTAAATGTCCAGCAAGGGAGGGAAGCAAGTGGGGATGGCAGAAGTTGTGAACTAATAGAACACATGCTCAACATGCTGGACAGCAATACCCATATTTCTGACATTCTAGAATCAGATGAATTGCAATTGCTACCATGCACTACCCTTGCTACAAATGTGGCCTGCCATCAATATTTGAAGGCGGTCATGAGCAAGTGCAAAAGTTGACTGAGTACCTAATAAGATGGGTAAATGGTACACAGTGGTAAAAGGCACAGAAGGCACAACTGTATAGAGACCGGGTATTGCTACCACCAGCAGCTCACAGGGAAAACTGTCTGAGAAACCTTGCAAATTACAGCCAAAAATGGCAAGTAATCCCATTTGGGATGTTTTGTATCAGGTGGGAGTTTCTTTTTTTCCTTTTTAATTATTTAACCACGAGTGGCACACTAAGCCAGTAAGCTGAAAGCTTGTTTACAGGTGCGACCTGGGAGTACAGGGAAGTTAAGTGACTTGCTCAGGGTCACACAGTATGCAAGTGGGGGCTGTGGGATTCAAATCCAGGTCTTCAGGTTTGCATCTCAGAGCCTTAAACCACTGTGCTATACTGGAGTGGAAGCCATAGAAGAAAAAGAGGAGGAGACTAATGAGGCAGCCAAACTCAGGGCAGTGCAACAAATGGTAGAGACCTATATGGGGGACACAAGGCAGCTTGGCATTACTGATGAGCCTTTGCTGTACTGGAGCAGCAAAGTGACTGATTGGCCAGCATTGACATCAGTTGCTGTTAAATACCTGAGTAGCCCACCATCCAGTGTTAATGTGGAATGAGTGTTTAGTTCAGCTGGGGCTATTGTGCCTGACAGGAGGACCAATTTGTCGTGCAAGAATGTTTCTATGCTGGTATAACCCCCTACAAATGATGGTTCCTAAAATGTCTTATTGGGCTTGCCTAAACCCCACTACCATGATGGTGTTCTGTGTCTCCAGCAGTTTAAAATATGTCTGCATGAAAGTGCCCTGTTAGCCTCCGTGTCTATCTCTTTAAGAGCCATCTATTCTGTGTGTGATAATTTGTCTGGGAGTAGTTTAAGGCCCACTCAGGGAATGGTATTTCTGCTCCATTCTGCCATCACTATATGTGCAGAGGGAGCCCTTTTAGGATCTGTGATTGTTTGCTGTTTATCTGCTTTAATAATAATAATAATAATAATAATAATATGAGAGTTTGTCTAACCTGCCTTCCTTTGCAGTATGGACTTTTCTGCTTAGAGCTGCCATTTTGGTTCTGGACTGCCAGTTTGTCCAATCAGAACCTCTGGGAGACCTAAAATGGACACTGTCCCAGATGTCTTGTGGGAATGAATTTCTTTAGGAATTGTAGTTGTTACTGTTTGGTGCCTAAATGGACCTGGAGGGGGAGCCCTTTCTGTGACAGACAGATTCATTAACCAACTGAACCTTTTGGATCACTGGGAAATCCCAGAGGTGCCTGCAGCAGTGTGTTAGTCGAGAGTTGGAGTTTGGAGAGTGAACAGCTCGAGTAGCTCAAGCAGCTGCTCCTGCATGGTAGCACGGGGATTTGGTGGGAAGGCTGTGTCTGGCCTATCTGCTACCATCTTCCACTGTGACGAAGTCTGTGCAAATAGAATTGGACTAAATCTGAATGCCTTCATTGAGACCTGACTCCTGAAGTGAAAGTAATTGAATTACACCTGAAGTGTAGACTAAAGACTTGCTCCTAAAGCGATCAGCCTGTCGGGTACTGAAGTGAGCCGCAGAATGAAAGGTTTATGCAGAGATCCTGTTATATTGCAAATGGACTTCATCTGTACTGTGGCTGAATATTTGCTTACTTATAAGTGTGCTGAATGTGTTGTGTGGGTTGCGACTGGTTCCCCACACTCAAATGTTATGCTAGATGAAGGCTGCTCCGGCACCTTCATGTACTAAAATCCAAACTTTCCACCCAGTCTGGGCCTCACAATCTCGGCCTAGATTGCCTCTCCCACTAGGGTGACTTATCCAACGAAAGACCCTCTTGGGGATTCGGCTCCAGCTCAACACCATCAAACAAGCATCGACCACCACGGTGCATTGTGTGGGCTCTGCTTCCCCAGGCAAGCTAGAACAACATCCAGAGGTCTTCATCTCATTAATCCTGCCTCCTGGTCTGGGTAGCGTGAGTACTAAACAGGGTAGCTCCCTGCAATGAAGCTGCAATCATTGTGTGTCATCTGATTTGTTTGGGTTTATCACAACGAACTGAGCCATCCAGCTCCGGAATACAAATTTTGGGTTGAAGTGCATGTTAATTGTTTTCTTTCCTAAGGGCCCCAATAACAGCTGCAATACCAGTCTAACACAGGTAATGCATTAGGCTAGCCTGTATGACAACTGGATACCCAGAGTGGGTGACTGTGACAGAAGGACTTTTAGTGCATGCATGCTCAGCCTGAATAAATTAGATCTAAATAATCTGCTAGATTTACTGCCCCAACCCTGTACAACTTCCCCAAATAAATCAGATTTTGTTCTTTCTGCATTTAACCTGGCTAATGTGTACCTTTGTGGAGGGGATTTTATTTTTTTCATTTATTTTTGAAAGTCAGATTTACAACCTTTAAGTCAGGGACTCATTTACAAAGGCACCTCGTCACAGGGAGGGTAGACATGGTTACAGTGTGAGATACAGTACAACAGTGGTAACATACAGTACAGGTGCAATACAGATAACAAAAAGAACACAATATAACAGTTGTTTACCGGATAAAGTTGCGTGCAGTAAATAGCAATCATATAAAGTATAACAATAATAGAAGTCACAACCCTGGTCGTACCGGGGAAATACCTAAGTGGAAGGGTGCGAGGAGGAACAGGGGTGAGGAAAAGAGAAAACAAAAGGGGGGGTGGAAGCAGTCCAATGGACATTGTCAAGGCTATGAGCAAGAAACGGGGAGGGATCCCAACATTAGGTCGATTAAAGGCAACTACAGCTTCGGGCACCAACAAGGTGGTTACGGAGAGTGACTTTAAAGGGACCAATTTTAGCAGACTTAGTGACAGCGAGCGGGAGGGAGTTGAACCATGTGGGGGTGCAGTAGTGGAAGGACCTTTGGGCTAGAGCGATCTTGGTAGGGGGCACCAGAAAGGTGGCTTTTACTGAGCTACAGGTGGCAACAGATGGGGATGCAAGCCACAGGGACACGGTGACCCCTGGGGAGGACAGTCCTAGCAAGGATTTTTTTGCAAGCAAGCAGGTTTGGCAGTGAAGGTGCTCCTCCAAGGTGAGCAGGTTGGCGATGGAATACAGCTGGCAAGTGTGGGTGTGGAGGGATGCACCGGTCAGGAGCCTGCAGGACTTGTTTATTGAGGTCTGGATTCTGGTGAGGGCAGTATTGTTGGCCACAGCATAGACAGGTAGGCTGTAGTCCACTAGGGACAGGACGGAGGAGTTGATGGCCAGTCAGAGAGTGGTTTGGGGGAGGCAATCTCTGTGGTGATAGAGAAGGCCAATCCGAGAGTTTATGGCTGAGGACAGGGTATTGATGTGGGTGTGGAATGTAAGAGCCGAGTCAAAGGTGATGCCCAGGTACTTGTAGGATGACACCTGCTTGAGAGGGTGAGCATTACTGGGGAGAATGCAGAGGGGGCATTTTTGGCCTTATTCTGGTGATGCGAAAAAAGCATAGATTTAGTTTTTTTGAGGTTATTGACCAGTTGGTGGTCAAGGAACCACTTTTTGACTTGGTTGAATGTGTGTTGCAGGGATTCCTGTAGAGATGCGGGGTCAGGGTGGCAGGCAAAGAGAACCACATCATCGGCATAGAGTACCATATTGCCTGAGCAGGAGCTGGAGAAGGTGTTGAGAAATAGGCTGAACAGAATAGGGCCCAGGATGGAACCCCGGGGAACCTCCATGTGAACAGGCAGGGTATTGGACAGGGTGCCATTTACCTTCACGCGCTGTGATCTGGCAGAGAGGTAACCGGTGAACCAAGCCAGTGAGCAAGGGGAGAAGCCAAGTTGGTGGAGGGAGTCAAGTAGGAGGGGGTGACAGACAGTGTCAAAGGCCTTTGAGAGGTCAGTGAACACTGCACCTGCCGCATGACCAGAGGGACACTATATTGTTGTTGAACTATTATACAGTATTGCAGATCTCATTTTACACGGGGTCTCCAGGGTTTCTGCTGCTGATCCCGCACTGGTGATAAGTGCACCGAGTGAGTGTTCAATGCTGATGTCATATGGTATATGTGATTGTTAACTACTTATCTGTTTAGGCCACTAAAAGGGTTGGTGGGGGGATATAGTGTCCCAGAGAACTATATCCCCAGCAGTTACGCTACCCCAAAACCATTCCTACGGATGGAGACACCTGTTCACCTAGCTCAGGCCTCTCAACCTGTGCCTAGTCACGCAGGCTGGGGTAGTAGCCCTTGGGATAGCGCCACCTAGTGGTTACAGTAACATCCCTCCCTTCCCACAAAGGCTGTGCCATCCTTCTACTTCAGCCAAATACCCCTGAAACAGGTTGAAGACATGCTAATCAATCTAGATACTAGAAAAAGTGCCAGTGCAGACCTTATAGATCCGTACTTTCTAAAAATCAACTACCAGGTCCTAGCTGTCCCTACAACTCACATCTTCAACCTATCCCTTACACAGAGCACCCTTCCAGACAGCTGCAAAACTGCCCATGTTGTCCCTTTGTTCAAATCCGGGGATCCTGCTGACCTCAATAACTATTGGCCTATCTCTCTGCTTTCCACCTTATCCAAAATGTTGGAAAAGATTGTCAGCCTACAGATTAGAGACATCTAGAACTGCATAAACTACTCACCCCTATACAATCTGGCTTCAGACTTCTACATAGTATTGTATCTGCACTCGCAAAAGTCACTAATGACTGGCTTAATGCATTAGACAATAAACTCTTCGTAGGTGCTTTATTCATGGATCTAAGTAAGACATTTGACATGATGGACCACGTTCTCCTGTTGGATGCCCTCCGCAAATTAGGCCTGGATTGTACCTCTCTCAAATGGTTCGAATGCTACCTTGTTGGAAGACTACAGCAGGTAAAAGTGGAAGGAGACCTTTCCCCTTTGGAAACCCATTATAGAGGTGTACCACAAGACTCTATTCTGGGCCCCCTCCTCTTTGCCATCTATGTAAATAACATATATGCTGGCATCCATTATGCTGTCATCCACTTATTCTCCGATGACACTGTCTTATACATGTCTGGACCCACCCCTGACAAAACATGGTCAGACCTCCAACTCGAGTTCAACCACCTTCAGAAAAACCTATTGCAACTTAAACTACTGCTCAACGAAAAAAAAAAAAAGACCATGCTCTTCTCTCCTTTTTTGAGGTCTGTCCCTACTAATGTAGTTGGTGTGCAAACCTCAATTACCAATCTCCTCAATGAACCTCTTGAAATAGTAGATAAATTCAAATACCTGGGGATGTGGATTGACCACAAAATGTCCTTTCTTGACCATATTGAAGAACTTTCCAAAAAACTGAAACTGAGGCTTGGCATATTCTTCAGTATTAAGCACTTGCTAAAGTTGGAAGCTAGAACTAGAATTGTACAATCTACCTTCCTCCCCTTACTTGACTATGGGGATATTCTCTACGGACAAGAGAACAACACAGCTCTTAAAAAACTTGACATCTTATACCACCAGGCCCTAAGATTCATATTGGGTGCTCCCTACGTGACTCACCACTGTTCCTTATATTCCCTAGTTGGCTGGACCTCCCTCAGTATAAGACGATACAAAAACACAGCTATATGGACTTATCGTGCTAGTAACAAGAAACTACCCCTTTATATCTCAGACTGCCTCCCCATTTGCTTCCCTGGTTTGAATGCACTAAGAAGATTCTCCTATACTATTCTTGTTGTTCCTAAAGTCAAAACTCCATTTGGCAAATTTTCCATTGGCTATTCCCTCTCTACCCTTTGGAACCAGCTCCAAAAAGTACTACAAATTACCACCTCACTTCTCTTAACTACTTTTAAAACCTTACTGGTCAGGACGGCTACAGAAATTTGTAACTGTGCTTCTTAAAACTCCCATGCTAACACTTCTCCATCTATCCCTTACCCTAGGCCCACTTCACTATGATTTCCTACTGCTTTTTATCTTATATAAAGGTGATTTTGCTTTCCTGCTGTTTCTGGCCCACGTGGCTGGTGCAGCCTTACCTAGCAATTGCCTTGGACTCTTCTCCTATGATCTGTATCTATTTCTCAACTCCTAGAGATGGTCTTCCATCCCAGCAGATCTCTGCCCTCTTGGCTATCGGTTTGCTACCTTGCCAAGCAAATTATGCACTATCTATAATTGACAGTTACTTCTAGCTAATAGAAATGCTATTGCATTTTGTTTAAACCAATCTGTTTATATCCTAACCAATCTGTTTAAATAACAATTGTTATGAACTGGGGATCGTAAATATGTGAAGCTGATTGGCCGAGAGGTTTTTGAAGCCGTGATGATATCGGGCTAGCTCATCACGGCTTCAGAAAACCTCCGGTCACCAGCCTTCTTGCTACCGCGCAGCGTTTCACATGTCCTGCAGTACGAGTCCAAGCTGATCGCTCCTCTGACAAGACATTGTCTTGCTTGTGCCACACAGAGAAGTCGCGCTGCTTGAGTCAAACCAAAATAAAAAAAAAAACGCCACACTGAAGCACCAGCAACCATAGTAAAACACGACTGCTTAATGACACACATACCTCCGTACCTTCCTTCACACCACATTGTCCTAGTGGTTGTTCTAATGAGCTGCTCACTTGCAGCATTCCGCAGCTCTGGCCCGTGACTTTTTTGTTTAAAAAAAAAAAAAAAACAGCGTTGAAAAGCTGCAACTGCCATGTACAAAACTCAACAGGAAGTCACAGATATATTTATCGGTTCCCAGAGCACACAGTGGCACCGGGTTAAACACAGTAGTGCTGGCAGAGTGAGACAGATTATACAGACCAGTTACAACAGCGCCACCTGCTGCCCACTGCCTTCCAGGAACTATTTTGTCAAAAGATAACCCTCCAACATCTGAAAACATGCATTTTAAAAAGGCTTTAACTTTTGTTTACATTTTATTTACTGAAAAAAAAAAAAATTAACCCAGTTCATAATAGCAATAAGTCACTCCAGGGTGTGGTATATCATGAGATATCGTCACTTCTCGGACGGTTGGATGCACTCGGCCTGCGGCCACATGCTCAACCACCTGAGGCATGACAATATCCCATGATGTACCACACCCTGTCGTGCCTTATTGCTTAATTATGTTGTAGTTGTTTGGAATATCCACTTTATGAGGATGTGTTGATTTGTACTCCAATATCGTTCTGCCACATATGTCATTTTTACCAGGTTCATCTTGTAAATGAGTTCTTCTCAACAATGTTTCGCCTAGCTAAATAAAGATTGATTGATTGACTGACTCATAAAAAATGAATGAGGGGCACATTCCACATTCCACAGTTATGTTGATGATGTTGCCACACAAACGTGGTGCTGGTGACAATGATGGCAATGAAGATGCCTGCACTGCCAAGGCTTCTACCAGCAGGGAGGTGGATGAAGCAGCAATGCAGAGAGAATGCCAACCTGGTGACAACTCCAGTCTGGAAGACTGTGAGGGAGTATCCTGTGATATGGGTGAAGCAAACTGAGCAACTCAAATATGAGCAACTCAATTGGCACTCCCGAAACAGTAGCGAATGTGGAGGTATAGCCACTGGAGGGGATTGCGATTGTGGAGCGACGTAATAGCAAGGGCCAATGACAGGGGAGCTGAAGAGTTATGCTGGCTAAATAGAATAATGAAGCCTACTGCTGCCAAGCTGTCCTCCTGGAGTGGTGGCTAGGGTCACCGCCTAGAATAGTGATGGTCCCAGGTTCAGGACTGCTTGTAGGCAAATCTTATTTTAACTGTTTTGGTTGTTAGAAATTTTTTTTGTTGTTCTGGTGTTACCTGGACTGATGGCACCTCAGCTGCAGCATCCTCCAGAAATACTGTTCCCCCCCATCCCATGTATTCCCCTTTCCGCCAGTGTCCACCCCTCTGGAGTTGATTATATTAGTTTGGGGTGGTGTGGGTGGCTTGCTCCCTGCAACCAGGGGTGCACAGGGTTATCACCCCACATTGTGTTAATTTTAACATCCCCCTCTTGGATCCTAGTTGTGTCGTGGTATTGGCAGTCATTGAGGTGGGTTCAGTGCCGATTTTTCAGTCGACATATTGTACTCAATCTTGTGTGAGTCGCTGTAGAGTTTTTACCTTAAAGACATGGAAGCCTGTGAGAGCTGCTTCTTTGATGATGTGGTAGTGGAAAAAGGCTGAAGGAGGGTAAGTTCCTCTCTCCTCCCTTTTCAAGTCAGTATAGTCTTTTAATTTATTGTTATGCAAAGTTTGTTGATCCATGATTTTGTTTTATTGGGTGTCTGTGGGGGAGGTGTTATCTGCTGTTAGTCAGATAAATTTGCTTACCCTTCCCTGGCTGTTACCCCATTGTTTACTCCCCATTGTATATTAACAAAGTACATTTTATTAACTACTATTACAGTAGTTGTCCAAACATGCTGGGCCATTGGAGATCTAAGGGCTCAGCTCCAGGCAGCATGGGCAGAGATTGCACACCTAAAATTGCATATTCAAGAGGAAATATATTATAAGAACCACCCGCCATTTCCCCAACATCCAACAGAAGCACCTTGACCACAGAGGGTAGTTGATCTGGGAATTTGGCAGGTGGTTAGGAGGGGAAAATTGGGTGCCCCATCACTCGGTGATCTCCAACGTATCACCTCCACAGACCATATAAAACTACAAACAGGTATCTGCCTCGATCTCCAAAATCAAACAAAGGGGCAGAGGACACTGCAGAGCAGAACACTACAGCACAGGAGCTAGCACAGCAATACTCACCCAAAACAGGAATCAAAACAAAAAAAGCAAAAAGGAAATCCAAAAAACTTCTGATCATAGGAGACTCCATGATTCAAGGAGCTGATGCCTATCTCCAGCCAGGGGTAATGGTCAGATGTCTCCCAGGTACATCAGCATGGAGAGACACTGACTGCATTGCTAAAATTGTTCAGGAAGCAGGAGAAAACACTAACGTCCTGGTACACAAAAGGACTAAAGATCTTGCCAGGCAGTCAGTTGTGGAGACCAAGGAACACCTGACTAGGCTGGGTGACAAACTATCATCCATTTCATCAGGCATCTCCTTCCCTGAGATCCTGCTAGTTTGGGAGAGGGGGGAAGATGGATGGAAGGTCAGAGAAGGAGAGATAGGGGAGCTAAACATGTGGCTCAAGAGATGGTGCCAGGAAAAAGGACACAAATTTGCAGGGAACTGGCAACAGTTTTGGGAGTGAAATTTCTTTAAATTTGATGACTACATTTGACTAAGGAGGGAGTCAGTGCATTGGGGCAGAAGTTTGATGTCTTTACAGAATATTTAAACTAGCAAATGGGGAGAGAGGTGCAGCACCCCATACATCGAATGGGAAGAACATCCCTCCCCCTCAGCTAGTGGTCAAACAGGAGTTAAGCATGTTTGTAGTTCATTTGCATCACCAGGTAAGGAAAAAGGTCTGGCTCCCCATACAATGCACAGGGGAAATGCCAGACCTCACCCAACAACTAACACACCGAAATCTGGCCAATGGAAAATCATGTACACAAATGCTCTCAGTCTGGGAAAGAAGATCCCAGACTTGCAGGCAATAATGACAGAGGCTAAACTGGATATAGTAGCCATTAGCGAGACATGGTTTACCAGTAACCACACTTGGGAGACTTCAGTACCTGGCTATGTACTATTCAGAAGAGATCGAGGTGCAAAAAGGGAGGGGTAGAGTGGCCCTTTATGTCAATGAAAATATAAAAGCTACAGAAATTCAGAATACATATAAGAAGCCAGAAGAACTGTGGGTCACCCTGGAAACAGGAAATGGGACAACCATATGAACTGGGGTTGTGTGCAGGCCTCCATACCAGGGGGAGGACATAGACACTTTACTGTTAGAAGATATACAAAACATGACAGCTAAAGGTGAGGTTCTGATAATGGGAGACTTCAACATGCCAGATACAGATTGGTCAATACCAGCAGGAACATCTGCCAGAACTAGACACATGGTGGATTCCCTGCAGGGGGAGGGCCTCAAACAACTGGTACAACAACCCATAAGAGACAGGGCTATCCTAGATCTAGTACTGACTAACAGGGAAAGGATCACAGATCTCCAGGTAGAAGGTCACCTGTGGGCCAATGACCATCACATGGTATGGTTCAATTTGGCCACTAGAACTAAATCATCCCATTCCAAGGCAAAAATATGGGACTTCAGAGGAGCTGACTTTGATAAGATAGCCAACAGTTAAGCTAGCCCCGGTGATACAGGCGAGTGGGTACAGGCAAAGTGGGCAAGTATTAAGGATGTAATACTTGAAGCAACATCCCATTGTGTTATTGAGAAAAGGAAGTGCAGTAGAAGAAGGAAACCACTTTGGTTCTCAAAAACAGTAGCAGAAAAGGTCAGCGCCAAAAGGCTGGCCTTCAGGAAATATAAGGGAACGTTGCAGGATGAAGATAAGGAGGCATACCAAACTTCCCTAAGGGAAGCAGGGAAGGCAGTAAGGCAGGCAAATGCCCAAACTGAAGAAACACTAGCACAAACAGTAAAAGAAGGTGATAAGACTTTCTATAGATACATTAGTGAAAGGAGAAAGTCCAGAGGGGGTATTGCTAAGATCAAAGGGGATACAGGGGAATGTGAGGAGAACCATGTAAAAGCATCTATCCAAAATAGATACGTTTGAGCAGTATTTACTGAAGAAAAGGTAGGGCAGTGCCCACAGCTCAGTACCATGGACTCAGGAGGGAGGGAGGTGAGCACAAGTCCCTTCACAAAAGAAAGGGTCCTACAAGAGCTCAATAAGCTCAGGGTGGACGAGGCAATGGGACTTGATGGCATACATCCCAGGGTACTAAAGGAGCTAAGGGTGGAACTAGCAGAGCCATTATCAGAACTGTTTAGTGAGTTTCTAAGCACAGGAGAGGTCCCAGAAGACTGGAGAAGGGCTCATGTGATCCCACTCCACAAGAGTGGTAACAGGGAGGAGGCAGGGAACTACAGACCAGTCAGTCTTACCTCAGTAGCGGGCAAGATTATGGAGGCCCTCCTTAAGGAAAGGATAGTGCAGCACCTGGAATCCATAGGAGCACAGGATCCTAGACAGCATAGGTTTACAAAAGGAAGGTCCTGTCAAACTAATCTCATAGATTTCTTTGACTTGGTAACCAGAGTGGTGGACCAAGGGGGAGCAGTTGATGTCACCTACCTTGACTTCAGCAAAGCTTTCGATACTGTTCCACCTAGAAGATTGATTAATAAGCTGGGTAGGCTTGGGGTGGGTCAGAAGTTGGTCAACTGGGTGGCAAACTGGTTGACAGGCAGAAAACAGAGAGTGGTGGTAAATGGTATACAGTCAGAAGAGATGCAAGTCACAAGTGGGGTACCTCAGGGATCAGTCCTGTGGCCAGTCCTCTTCATTATCTTCATCAGTGACATTGCAGATGTACTGGAGGGTAAGGTTTGTCTGTTTGCAGATGACACCAAGATCTGCAACAGAGTAGATGATCCAGATGGGGTGGGCAGAATAAGAAGAGATCTGGATAAACTAGCAAAATGGTCGGAAAAGTGGCAACTGGGGTTTAACACAAAGAAGTGTATGATCATGCACATAGGGAAGATAAACCATGAAGACACCTATTGACTGGGAGGGGAGTTACTGGCAGTCACAAGGGAAGAAAGAGACTTGGGCATCATCATCCCCGATGACCTGAAATCATTCAAGCAGACCACTAAAGCAGCAGGTAAGGCTAGGGGGATGTTGGGGTGGAGGAGTTTAAAAAGGCCCTGAAAACATATCTGTGGACCCAAGTATAGGGAGTCTGATTGTATTAATTTGATTAATTGTTTTTATTGTAATGACTAGAATTTTATCTATTTATTTGTACGGCGCCTTGATTTTTTGAAAGGCACCTTTAAAGTTTATTATTATTATTATTATTAGAAGGGGTATCACAAGTCGAAAAAGAGAGGTAATAATCCCTCTTTACAAGACACTGGTTAGGCCCCATCTGGAGTACTATATGCAGTACTAGAGGCCACACCTTCACAAGGACATTAAACAAATTGAGGCAGTGCAGAGAAGGGCAACCAATATGGTGCAGGGACTGCACCAGAAAACATATAAGGACAGATTAACGGAGCTCAATATGTATACCCTAGAGCAAAGGAGGGAAGAGAGGTGATATGATCAAAACATTCAAACACCTTAAGGGCATTAACAAGATGAAAGAGTCTAACATGTTTCAATGTAAGAAAATTAGCAGGAGAGGACACAGTATGAGATTAGAGGGAGGCCGATTAAGGGGTAATGTGAGGAAGTTCTTTTTCACAGAAAGGGTGGTGGATGCATGGAACAGCCTACCTCAGGAAGTGGTGGATATGAATACAGTGCAGGGCTTCAAACAGGCATGGGATAGGCATAAGGGAGCAATACAGATAAGTATGAATAGATAGGCCATTGACACGGCAAAAGGCCGATGGCACATTCATAAGGTAGAATAAGAAATGGGCAGACTGGCTGGGCCTTGTGGTCCTTATCTGCTGTCAACTTCTATGTTTCTATGTTTCTATGTAAACACACTGCTGATCCCTAGTGGAGAAGGTCTTCTCTGCCATTGTTGTTCAGTTTAATTTTGCTTACCGCTCCCCTTATATTCTATTGTTTAATCCCTGTTCTATGTAATAAAAGGGACATTTTATTAACTACTGTACTATCTGATTAGTTGTCCAGGGACACTGCTGATCCCTACCAGGGGAGGTATTCTCTGCCATTTTTTCATTTCAATTTTCCTTACTACTGCTCTGCTACCTCAGATATCAAGACCCAATGCCCTGCTCCAGCTAGAAGCAGCAAACATCACCACCATTTCCACCTCTACCTCCTCCCTGCCTGTGTGTCCACCAAGCCATTCAATGTAACAGCTTTGTCCACTGCACTGATACAAATAGTACTGTCGAATCATGACAGTACACTACCAGGTACCAACCGGTCCACAACCACTACTAGGTGAATCATCATGGATACTCCTGCCAGAAATAAATTTTACCACAATCTTCTCCTCCTCTTTGTCCTCCATCCTCTCTATGCCAGACAGTGTAACAACATTGGCCTTCACTGTCATACTACTGAAAAATGATGATAAAAACTAACTAGGCAGATGAGCTGATGCTTGCTCTGCAATAAACAACAGTTACATCAATGCTGCCTCCACCTCCTCCTCTAGTGTGCTTATAACCACTCAACCATAATGACAGCACATCTTGGGCCAGTACCTCTAGAATAGTGATGCAGCTGTTTTCTACCAGCCAGCCCACTTGCTTCACTAGCCCTCAGGCTGACCCTACAGCCAGCCAGCTCATCAAGGCATGAAGACCTCTGCTCCACCTTCATGGCCTGTCTTTGTCTGCAGTGATGGTAAGTCACTTTCAATTGTGTTAACAGTACTTATCCCTCAATTCCGTCCTTGGCCTGAGCAGGCAGAGGATGAAAGGCTGCCATCCTATGCTGAAATGACTTCAAAATGAATTCTTGTCTTTTCTTTTGTCTTCCTGCAGGTTTTACTATCAGCACACCATCTGAGGCCAGGAATCCGGATACATGGCACCGCCTGCACCAACATAGCAAGCATCACTATTGTTCAGGTAAGTGTCATCACGGTTTACTGTTCTGAATTGTTATAATTTTTTTTCTTCTCGCAGGTAAACATGGGTCCAGCACCAGCAGTGGACAAATTTGGAGACAACCTAATTGAATAAATTTTACTTTCAGGTGTACAGATGTACAGTAGCTGTGTACATGATACGGAGATTTCCTCAATGCACAGATCATAGTGGCAAAATGTGGGCAAATTAATTGCTCTGTTTTATCTCAGGCCAGATGGCACAACTGAGAAAAGGAAAGTTTTTCTATTCTTTTTTTTACCAGTGATGCAGCTGAGAAAAGGAAAGTTTCTGTTTATTCTTTTTCTTTACAAGTGACACAGCTGAGAAAAGGAAAGTTTGCCTTTATTCTTTCTCTTTACAGGTGAGGCAGCTGGGAAAAGTATAGTTTCTTTTTATTCTTTTTTATCACAGGTGATACCACTGAGAAAAGGACCATTTCTCTACATTCTTTTTCATCACAGGTGATGCAGCTTATAAAAGGATAGTTTGTTTAAATATTTTTCTTCACAGGTCAGGTAATGCAGCTCAATCACAAAAGGGCACTTTCTCTATTTGGATGCCAATGATGCTGTGTGGAGTAGAACAAAGGCTTTCCACCTTATTTCAAAATTATATCACGATGTTCTTTTTCTCCTTTTGTCTCCCCGCAGGTTTCTCTTTCACCATCAGCACACCATTTGATGCCAGGAATTGCAATAAATGGCACCACCGACACCAATATGGCATGTATCACCAATGTACAGGTATTGTAAGTATCATTTATATTTACCTTTCTTAAGTTGTTATAATTTTTTCCTTCTCCTATTTTAAAGGTAAGCATTGTTCCAGTACCAGCAGTGGACAAATTTGGAGGTAAAGTAATGGAATAATTTTTACTTCCAGGAGTACAGATGTAGAGAAGCTGCATACATGGCACAGAGGTTTCCTCACTGCAGAGAACACATTTTCCAAATGGAGGCAAATTAATTGCACTGTTTTATTCACAGGTCATATGACCCAGCTGGGTATACCATCATAATGGAGACTGAAAGTGAGTGACACGAATATGAGCAACTCACTTTCAGTGCCTGTTATGTGGGTTGCCCTACAAGGGTAGCGACAGTATGTGGGCTACCCTGCAAGGTTAGTGACTGGGAAGAATAGGGTGACAGGAGGAAGGGGAAGGGGACAGAAAGAGGAGGAAGGGTATGTAAGGAGTAGTGTTGTGTGAGGCTGCTGAGCTGGTGCCTTGGTGGAGTGGGGAGAGTGGCTGGCTACAGTGGGGAGGGTGCAGTGTTTGGGGGCTGGGTAGGGATATGGATTTTTGTGGGTTTTTGTTTTGCAGTACTTTGTTTCTGTAATTTTCCAGAGTTTCAACCCCTCCTCGACATGCACCTCCCCCCCTGGAGTTAGTAATCTATATTTGGGAGAGTGGGTGGGAGGGGCTGCAGAACAACCTTTTCACCCATTTTCGATGCTGTGAGTGTACATTGCCTTTTTTTTCAGTGATGTACACGCGCCATAACAGTGATCACTATTCTGTGATCGCCATTATGACATGGAACCCCCAGCCAAGAAATATCATACAACAATCCTAACCAGCTGGCCAAGTGTCACAATCCTCCCCACCTAGACTGAATTTGGGGGCTCTGTCCCTTGCATGGGATGAGATCCCTAAATCAGTTCACTCCTCATATAGATGCAAAAAGCTATCTGTGTTCTGATTTGTTGCTCCAGCTCTACGTAAGATCGTCATGTCATACCCTTGCAAGGCAAGACTCCATCTTAATAGTCTACCATTAGTTTTTCCCATTTGTGTCAGCCAAACCAGGGGGTTGTGGTCAGTTTGTACCTCAAAATGCTGCCCATATAAGAATGGATCTAACTTCTTTAAGGCCCACGCTATGGCAAGACACTCTTTTTCTACAGTAGAGTAAGCCTGCTCCCTGGGAAGTAACTTTTTACACAGAAACAGTACAGGGTGATCTTTTATCTTGGTTGGCTGTCTGACTCAGTACTGACCCAATACCCACTTCTGAGGCATCAGTCTGGACTATAAAGGGTCTGTTATAGTCATGACTTGTCAACACGGGAGCACTGCACAGTGCCTCCTTCAGTCTGGTAAAGGCTTTTTCACAGGTTGGTTTCCAGGTAATTTTCTTAGGCATCTTTTTCTTTACCAGGTCAGATAGGGGAGCAGCCAGGGCACTGTAATTAAGTACAAATTTCCTATAGTACCCTGATGTCCCTAGAAAACTCCTTACCTACTTCTGCATCTCTGGTCTGGGCCATACCTTGATCACTTCTATTTTTACTTGATTAGGATGGAGCTGTCCCCTGCCTGCAACATGCCCAAGATATGCCACTTCAGCCATGGCTACCTGGTACTTCTCAGCTTTGACAGTGAGTCCGACCCTCTATATCCTGCTCAGCACTTCCCTAAGGTGGGACAGGTGTTCCTCCCAGCTGAAACTAAAAATGGCAATGCCATCCAGGTACACCACGGCGTACTCCTCAGCATCATTTAACATCTGGTTCACCAACCTTTGGAAAATGGCCAGGGCATTCTTCATTCCAAAAGGCATTACTTTAAATTCAAATAAGCCTATCAGAGTGATGAAGGCCAACCTCTCCCTAGCTCTGTCAGTTAACTCTTCCTGCCAATACCCCTTTTTTATCAGGTCAGTAGTTGTAAGGTAGGTCGCCCCTCTCAACTTGTCCAGGAGTTAGTCCATCTGGGGCATCGGCTGGGGGTCTGACTTTGTGACTGCATTCAGTCCATGATAGTCCATACAGAAATGAGTAGAGCCATCTGACTTGGGCACAAGGACTATGGGTGAGGCACAGGGGCTGTGGGATCCCTAAATCCAGAATTTCCTCCACCTCCTTCCTAATGTCCTTTTGGACTGCCTCTAACAGCTGATATGCTGTCTGCTGTAGGGGCGTCTGTGCCCTGTCTCCACATCGTGCTTTGCTAAGGTGGTTAGTCCAGACTTAGCTCTAAACTGTGGGTCAAAGTCTGCTAAAACCTCCTTTACTTCCTGGATCTTGTCCGGGGTCAGTTGGGGAGACAATTTAACTACCTCCACAGAGGACTCCCATTTGCTTTCTTCCAGCAAGTCCAGAAGGGGGTCGCCTTCGCCCGTCCCCTTCCCAGGACTACATACTGCAAACACCATGTCAGCCCTATTAGCATATGGCTTCATCATGTTGACATGGTACATTTTTTCTGTATGTCTTCTGTCAGGTAATTCTATAATATAGTTCATGTCATTTACCTTTCTAACTACTTTGTATGGTCCTGCACACTCAGCCTACAGCTTGTCTTTCCAGACCGGAATGACGACCATGACTTCCTGATCCACTGCGTATGAGCGAGCTCTGGCTCTGTGGTCATACCACACTTTTTGTTTCAGTTGGGCAGCTGCCAGGTGCTCTGGGCTGTTCCCATAAGCTCCTTCTGCCTTTCCCTAAACCTAAGGACGTAATCCACTATGGGGAGTGCCCTGGGTGGCGTGCTTTCCTTCCCAGTCCTCCTGGATCAAGTCTAGGGGCCCATGTACCCGGCTTCCATATAAGAGCTTGAAGGTGGAAAACCCTGTCGACTCTTGGGGCACTTCCCTGTATGCAAACAACAGGTGGGGAAGGTATTTCTCCCAGTCCCTCCCGTGCTGTTCAGCAAATGCTTGGAGCATTGACTTCAAGGTACTGTTACATCTTTCTACAAGCCCATTGGCATGTGGGTGATAAGGTGCCATGCACTTCTGCAGCACCCCACACTTCTCCCAGAAACATTTCATCAGGTCTGACATGAAGGAACCCCTCGATCAGTGATAACCTCCTGCGGAAACCCAACATGGGGAGAAAATCCCTAGTAAGGCATCTGCCACTCTGTCTGTCCTCAATGAGGATAGGGTGACTGCCTCAGGGTACCAGGTGTCATAATCCACCACAGTCAGGATGAACCTCTTCCTGGAGGAGCTGGGGGTAGTTAAGGGCCCCACAATATCCATTCCTACCCTCTATGATTCCCAGATGACCAGACAAGGGAATATCATGTGCAATCTTGAGCAACTGATCACGGTACCCCTGGAGACCGACAAGCTTCCTGCCTACCACCCCTCCCTTTGTCTTCACAGCCTGAGTATACATAAGTCCATTTTCCCAATAAACACTTATGTTTACTGAAACCTCCTTGTGCTCCATCATAATCTGCCCAAGCCCTCAGCTTCTCTAGACTAGGATCAGTTTTCTGAGCAGCTGCAAACTCATTACACATTCCCAAGGCATGGGACAGGTCCCTTTCAGTCTCTAAACTAGGGTCCCTAGCACTAGCGTCAGGGCACTCAGGATCACTGCCATCCCTAAACCTTGGACAAAGGATCACCCCTCCTTCTTCAGAATAACCTTCCATAGCTGTTTGGTTAACTGCTACAGGGGAAATTTCTACCCCCTTTTCATTAGTTTCCATATCAGGAGACACAGGCTGGAGAACCAGCTTCCTGGTGGTTTCACACAATGGCTTCTGTGGGGTCCAGAGAACTACAATTTTCCCTTACCACTTGGCTATGGGTAACTGTATACACCATCTTCTGTTTGAGATAGCTGCCAAGGATGACATCAACTGCTAATGTTTTGGCGACAGCCACCTGTTGCACAGTTCCCTCTGTTTCACCCCAGTCTAGGAGAACACTAGTGAGTGGCAATGTATAGCAGTATAGTGCAGTGGTTTAAGGCTCTGAGCTGCAAATCTGGAGACCTGGGTTTAAATCCCACAGCCCCCACTTGCATATACTGTGTGATCCTGAGCAAGTCACTTAACTTCCCTGTGCTCCCAGGCTGCACCTGTAAAAAAGCTTTCAGCTTAGTGTGTCTCACCTGGTTAAACAATTGGCAAAAAAAAAAAAAAAAGTGGTCTCCTCACCAGTGAACCCTTGTATAGTTACAAATTTATTGGGTATAAGCTGACCAGGCTCTTCCAGATCCTTTTTTCCCAATGTCAGGGATGCCCAGGTCCCTTAATCCTTGTGTCTGTACACCATTCACCGTGACTGGGTGCATGTGTTCCCTCATGTTCACAGGCATGCTTCCAGGGACACACAAACAACCCACTTCTTTCCTAGTACCATTTTGCATATTGCTTATCCTTTTGGGACACTGTCTGGCAATATGCCCAGTTTCTTTACAAACCCAACATTTGTTTCTTTTCTCAGAGAAATCTTTGCTTTGAAACCTGGGGCTAACTGGTTTCAGTGGAGGCAGTGAGGGTTTTACCTGCCCTGAAGGCATGCTTTTTCCCTTTCTGCACTGCCACGCCTGCCCCATTCACTCTCAGAGCAGATCTACTCTTGGCATAGCGGTCCTAGAGTTCAGCAGCCTCTTGCATTATTTTGGGATCTCGGTCCTCCAGCCAGGTTTTCGGCTCAGCTGGGCATGCCCCAAAAAACTGTTCTAACAATATAGCATTTTCAATTTTATTTACGGAGATTGCTTCAATTCCTTCACACCAATGTTTTAAAAACTGATGTTGTTGCATGGCTAGCTCCTCGTAGCTCATATCAGGGCTTCTCCTGAGCTTACAGAATTTCGCTCTGTATGCTTCTGCAGTTAAATCAAACTTTTTTTAAAGTGAAGCTTTAAGTTTGCTGTAATCATTACTGTCCCCATTGTCCATTTGACCCAATGCATCCTGAGCTTTCCCAGTAAGCAGCGGGGATAGCTGGAAGCTCCAGAACCCTCTAGGAATCTTTGCCTGAATACAAAATTTTTCAAAGGAATTTAAAAAGGTGTCCATATCCTCCCCCTATTTAAATTCAGCTATCAATTTGGAATTTAATTTGTAACCCAGTGCTGTAGTTCCAGTTAAACCCAAGCCACTTACCTGCTCTGGTGCTGGTGGTTGGAGTCGTAACTTCTCCAGTGCATGTCGTCTCTGGTGCTCACACTCTTCATGGTCTGTCTCTCGCTGTTCTCGCTCCCTCTTCTCCTCTGCAGCTCACTTCTCTTGCTCAGAATCTCTCTGTTCTCGCTCCCTTTTCTCCTCTGCAACTTGCTGCTCTCGCTTCTCGTCTTTCTGGATCTCCAGCTCCATTCTGCGTAACTCAATCTGCAGCCTGATTGCTTCTGGCTCCAGAATGCTGGTGACCTTCCCCAGCTACTGTGGCCCTGGCCTTGCACTGGCCCTGCTGTCCTCCCCATCAGATCTGGACACTGCACTGGCAGCTGGCTCCTCCCCACCCAAGGTTTGGTCCTTTACAGTCACAGTCTGTGACTCAATGCTCTGGGCATCTGCTGCCATCAGGGCATCTATGAGGTTCTGCTTGGTGTATCTCCCTTCATGCAGGACTCCTCTGTCCTGGCACAACTGCCTCAAGAAGTCTGTAGTGTACCTGCTGTAGTTGGAAGCCATCTTCTTCCCTAACTATGGGTACTCTAACTTGCACTTTGAAAAAAAAATAAAACAGGTAGGAACTTGACTGTAAGCAAAATGATATAGTTCTGTTTCCTTTTTAAAAATAAATCACTGCCTTATTTTGCAAGTGAGCTGTACAGTATTAAACTGACACACTGAACAGTTAAACATTGTGTTACTAATTTTTTTATCGCACCGCTGCTAACCAAATCTGTCACAAATGCACTCAGCAGGTCAGGTACCTCTGCTCCCACAGTGCCAACCTCTGAGCACAATAGTGTGAACAGGTAACAGACAGGGTAACCCTCCTGTCTGCTTTTGGGTCCGAATCACCTTTAGTCTCAAATTTTGTGTGGGGGGGGGATTCAAACTGTGAACCTTATGCTGGCGTACCCAATGTACAGGCTCATATACGTATCCTCTTTGGGGATTGTGCTACAATCTTTTGCCAGGGGCACCAATCCAGGCTTACAAAATGAACCCTTAAAACTCTGTAACAGACCTTAGGTATTTTCTTACCTTTTCCTAGTTTAGTAACACTATCAAGCCCTTCAGAACAGCTGTCAAACTTAGAACTTGGAAAACACACCCAGGCAGTATCCTGAAAATAAATATTTACTAAAAGATGATAAAAATATGAAAAATGTAAACACAGAACAATATATCAAAGAGCTCACAATCACATAAAAGAAAAAACAAGGAAAACTACAATACCAAACTCCTACCAAAACACATTCAGGTCTTTTTTATCTAATGTATTACCTCAGTAAGTGCAGTTAAATTAGAGATCTTGTTTCTTAAGAGCCCAAAAAGATATGACATTCATCTGAGACACAAGTGCCAGTTTAAATTGTGTCTCCACACCCCTTCTGTGAGTCATCTATCTCCTCCTTTTAGAATATAACATTACAAAAAATTATTTGCTGTCAGGAGATATTTTAAATAGTGTGACTCCAAAAGGAAAAAGACATTTCCTAAATTATGAAAGTCTTTAATCAAGCCTTTCCTTTGAACTGATGAATGGTTCCTGTTTTCCCAAGGAACACCAAAGGGTTTTACAACTTTTTAACACCATGTTGGTATCAAATGTTCTTCTTCTTAAGGCACCATAAAAGTTTATTAGGCTGATCCTCTGGCAGACTCATAAAGTCACATTGCATTTCCGCTTCAAAGAGCCAAGGCATGTCATAACAAACTAATAAAATGCAATTTCTCAAGGAAGTTAATTACATTACAGAGATCTCCTGGTCAGTGTAATACTTCCTGTAGCTTCACTGAAACCTGGGGGGCACCCATGGAAGCATAGCTATCTTATGTGAGACAGTCACATACTATATTTTTATTTTACAAATATCATACAGCAATGATAACCAACTGGCCAAGCATCACAATACTTACCTTCTATGGTTAGTTTAAACTTCTAAGTGCCCCAAAAAGGTACAGGCTGGATTCATGCAGCACAGCAGCAGGCAACATTATTCACAGTATTGCATACCTGAAAATCAGAGAAAATTAAGAAGGAATGGTGAGTATTGGTGAAAGTGTTAACTCCCTCTCCCCCCAAAAAAACGCTTACCTCACAGACTTGTTCACAAAAGTGAAAAATTCTCCCCAAAATAAAGGTCACACAGTTACATGTTTGTGTTCACAGCAGCAGAAAGAGACAGGCAGATGCTGAAATTACCACGTTTGTGTTCACAGCAGCAGAAAGAGACAGACAGATGCTGAAAAGTATCTAAAAGTGGACCAACACAAACAGAAAACAATTACTGTCAAAACTGCACATCTTTAATGACTTAACCCCACCCTCGAAAAAAAAAATAACCCCATACTTACCTTTGTGGCTACTTGGAAAATGTGGTGAATTCCAACATCCTATTTGAAGCTTTGAAGCATTATGATGTCATCATCCATACCTAAAAAATAATGGAAAAGCAGTACAAACATATTAGATTTCAGGTGGTAACAATAACAATCCCCTTACAAATAAAAGAAAGTAAAAAATAAAAATACTTATGCAGTATGTGTGATACAGCCACACTAGGCAAGAGTATTTCTCAGCAACCACAGCAGCACACAGGAGCAGCACAGCAACATCTCTTTCAGCTATTTCCTCAGCTCTGGACAACAAGACAGGACAGCAAGGCTAACTTCTCTGTCTTGAATCCTTGAACACTTTTTGCCACAATCTTGTGTTGCTGTATCATTCCTGACCTCTGTGCAGCTCCAGCAATCATCCATTGCCACAATGATCCATCATTTACACACACACACCTTCTCCTGACCTGGAGGCAGTCACAGCATGGACAGCACAGCCAAAGACACAAGGAAAATTACCTATAATTACAGGAACAATGACAGAGAACATTTACTCCATCAGCTTAAACTTCTAATTGCCCCCAAAAGGTACAGGCTAGACCCATGCAGTGCAGCAGCAGGCAACATAATACACAGTAATGCATACCTGAAAATCAGAGAAAATTAAAAAGGAATGGTTAGAACTGGAAAAAGTGTTAACCCCACCCCCCAAAAAAATGCTAATTTACTAATTCTCAAAATTGAAAAATTCCACCTCAAAATAAATGTCACTGGTCGACCCGGTGGTGCTGAGGGCTGAGGCACTGGATGCCTTACCTCTCACCATGCCGGCAACCTGGCTTCGGGAATGAGCTAGGGTTACCAGGAGCCTTCAGGGGGGAGGGAGGGAGGGAGTGGAATTGAGCAGCCACATTGCAAGCTTTCCTCTCTTGAGGAGGGATCCTGTTACCCCTCCCATAGTTCCACGGCCCTCAGGTGGAGGCCTAAGGATAGCATAGGCGGCTGGGCAGCATGGAGAGGGAGGGTGTCACAGAATCGTGGCATGCTTATGCTTTAACAAGGGGGTGCTCAGCTATAGCATGGGGTGGGGGTAAACAAGGGCATGGAAAAAAGGAAAAAATCTAGATTAAAAAATAAATAAAGGTCACATGGTCACCACATGTTTGTGTTCACATCAGCAGCAAGAGACAGACAGATGCTGAAAAGTACCTGAAAGTGGACCAACAAAAAAAGGAAAAAATTACTGTCACAGCAGCACATTTTTACTGACTTAACCCCACCCTCAAAAAAAAATAATCCCATACTTACCTTCATGGCTGAAAAATGTGGTGAATTCCAGCATCCACTTTGTAGATTTGAAGCATTATGATGTCATCACCCATACCTGAAAATGAATGGAAAAGCAGTGCAAACATATTAGACTTCCAGTGATAACAATAACAACCCCCTTTACAAAGAAAAGAATGAAAAGAAAAATATTTGTGCAGTATGTGTGATACAGTCACACCAGGTAAGAGTAGTTCTCTCAGCAATCACAGAAGCACATAGCAGCAGCAGCAGCACAGCATACAGCAACATCTCCTTCAACAAGCAAGCTGTTCTCTCAACTCTGGACAACAAGACAGGTCAAGATGGCTAACTTCCAGAGTTAGATTAAGGCATAGGCAAGACAGGCACAGGCATAGGGCCCCTGCCTGCCAGGGGTCCCCAGAAATCCCCCACATATATTTACTATGCAGTATATCCTTTTCTTTCTGCCTGAGCTTTATTTTTTAGATTTTTTTGAAAAGGACTCCACTAAGTAATCTGAGCAAGGCAGGGGCCAAACTGTGACATGACTCTCACCTCCCTAATTAGGTGTTAAATGCAGTTGATAGTTTTAGAGAGTCCCAGCCAGGCTGACCTTTGCAGATATGCTACACCTGCCAATTGTACTGAGGCCCTCCATTTTGTTACTATAACAGACACAAGGATAATAATGATGTGTAATGTTTACTAATGTTAGTTAGGGAATACTGCTACAACTACTGCATTATTGAGAATTAATGGATTACTGTTTTTCCAAATAATGCATGGGACAGACTTAAGGCAATTCTAGTGGGGGGTAGGAGGAAGTAGGCTGTTGGTTAACTAGGATCTGCAGCTTATCCGTTAGGTAAGGAAATGGGCAGACTAGGTGGGCCAAGCAGTCCTTATCTGCAATCAAATTCTATGTTTCTATGTTTCTAATACATTTGTGGTCTACAATGCCAGCTACTGACAAATGTTAGTTACTCTATAATAGAAACAAAGACTTTGACGGCAGATAAGGACTGTTTGGCCCACCCAGTCTGCTCATTTCCTTACCTATTGGATAAGCCGCAGATCCTAGTTAAAAAAACAAACTAAAAAACAGCCTGTTTCCATCTACTCACACTAGAATTGCCTTATGTCTCTCCCATGCATTCTTGAATTCCCCCACTGTTTTTGACCCCACTACCTTCTAAGGAAGGCCGTTCCATGCATCCACCATCCTCTCTGTAAAAAAATACTTCCTCACATTGCTCCTGAGCCGTACCCCATCTATCTTCAAATTGTTCCCCCTTGTTCTTGCACGTCTCTTTTTCTGAAAGATTCTACCCTCTTGGATTCTGTTGATTCCCTTGAGGTACTTGAACATTTCTATCATGCCCCCCATCCCTTCTTTCCTTGAGGGTACACATATTAAGTTCCTTTAGTCTCTCTTCATATGGCTTCTGGTGCAGCTCCATACCATGAGTGTGCCAAGATACTCTGAGTGGTGGACCTCCATCCCCCATCAGAGCAAGAGATATTGAACTGACGGTGTTAGGCCCTGGTAGGCATCATCACCAATCTGGTGATGGATGAATCTGACCTCCCATGTATAGAAGTGCTAGTTGTGGGCCACCAGCTTGAATTGCTTCTAGACAGTGGTGCTGCTGTTTTGGTGCTGCATCAAGAAGACCCGCAGTTATTTTGATGGTCTACAGGAAGATCTACTTCTGCCCAAACCTTCAAGGGGACCATAATTACTACCTGCAGGACCAAACCCATACTGGTCACCATTGGCACCCTGGAGGTACAAGAGATTTGACCTCATGGTCTTATGTCATCACCGGAGCATCCTGGGAATTAGTTTCCTAGCCCAGTATGGATGCATTTTGGATCTGGCCAATAGACTATTACTCCAGATTCCAAGACAAGGCCACATACTTCTCATTTCTGATTTGCATGTGGTAGCAGCTGTGAAAATCAATGACCAACAGTATGACATCATGGTTATGCTACAACACCATGAGCTGCTTCCCCAACTCAGACCTATACTGGACAGGCACAGTTAGGCCTCTACAAAAAACAAGTATGATTGTTAAAGGATGGACACCGTTATCCACGTTACTGGCAAAGATCCACCATGCCACAAGCAGTACCTGTTTCCAGCTGAGACAATACCCTCTTTGAGGGCCACCACTGACTCCTTTCTAAAACAAGAGGTCATTAGGCCTTGTGTATCCACAGTCAACTCTCCCATCTAGCCTGTGAAAAAAACAAAACTAGTTGGAGACTCACTAATGATTATCACAGACTCAATCAAGTCACCCCCAGTTGTGCCCCAACTGTGGCTTCTGGCCCAAATGTGCTCAAGCTCCTCAAGCTTAAGCACCAGTGGTTGAGCACCTTGGACATTTCCAGTGGATTCTGGTCAATAACATTGGCCCCTGAGAGCCAACAAAGATTTGCCATCAAATCTGAAGGACGGCAATACACGTGGAACTGTCACAGAAATATAGAAACATAGAAACTTAGACTTTGATGGCAGATAAGGACCGTTTGGCCCACCTAGTCTTCCCATTTCCCTATTATTGGATAAGCTGCAGATCCTAGTTAACCAGCAGCCTACTTCCTCCTTACCCCCTCCTACACCCCACTAAAATTGCCTTATGTCGTTCCCATGCATTCTTGAATTCCCCCACTGTTTTTGACTCCATGGCCTCCACAGGAAGGCTGTTCCATGCATCCACCACCCTTTCTGTGAAAAAATACTTCCTCACGTTGCCCCTGAGCTGTCCTCCTCTGTCTTCAAATTGTGCCCAATTGTTCTTGTGCATCTCTTTTTTTTCTGAAATATGCTACTCTCTTGGACTTTCTGATTTTCTTGAGGTACTTGAAGGTTTCTATCATGTCCCCCTTTCCCTTCTTTCCTCAGGGGTATACATATTAAGCTCTTTTAGTCTCTCTGTGTATAGCTTCTGGGGCAGACCCTGCACCATTGTGGTTGCCCTCCTCTGGACTGCCTCCATCCTTCTTGTCTATGTCCTTGTGGAGATGGGGTCTCCAGAACTGCACACATTACTCTAGATGGCGTCTCACCAACTGTCTGTACAAAGGGATAGCAACTTCCTGATTTCTACTGACGATGCCTCTCCTTATGCATCCCAGAATCCTCCCAGCCCTCCTTACTGCCTTCTCACATTGCCTTCCTACCTTAAGGTCATCTGATTTGAGTACCCCAGGTCCCTTTCCATTTTTGCTGACGTTAGTACCCCCCCATTGTGTACTCTTCCCCTAGGTTTTTATTTCCCAGGTGCATTACTTTGCACTTCTTTGCATTGAAACTAAGCTGCCATACTCTTGACCTTTGCTCCAACCTTGCTAAGTCCCTTTTCATCCTTTCCACCCCTCCTTGTGTATCAACACTTTTGCAGATCTTTGTGTCATCTGCAAAGTAGCATACAGTATTTTTCCTTCCAGCCCCTCTGCAATTCACCTATAAAGACATTAAAGAGTACCGGTCCCAGTACTGAACCCTGTGGTACCCCACTCACAACTCCCCTTTCTCCAGAATGTGCTCTATTTACTATTACCCTCCGCGTCCTGTTGTCCAGCCAGTTTGTTACCCAGGCCACCACCCTGGGACACACTCCAAGGTTGGCTAACTTATTTATTAATCTTTTGTGTGGTACTGTGTCAAATGTCTTGCTGACGTCTAAGTAGGCCATATCTACATCCCCTTCCTGGTCTACAACTTAGGCACCCAGTCAAAAAAATCTATTAGATTTATCTGACATGACCTTCCTGCTCTGAATCCATGCTGCCTTGGGTCCTGTGCCCTGCTGGCTTCTAGGTACTCGATAATTCTTTCTTTCAGAAGTGATTCCCTCATTTTCCCCTACCACTGAGGTCAAACTAACAGGTCTGTAGTTTCCTGCCTCTGCCTTGCTCCCATTCTTGTTAAGGGGATCACATCTGCCTTCCTCCAGTCCTCAGGTATCACACCATCCTCCCATGATTTGTTAAAAAGGCTAGTCAGTGGGGGCATGGCTCGACCGCTGGAGCAAAGGCTCCTTAATTCCTTTAGCTTTCCCCCTATCAGGGCAACATCCATGCTCTGGAACCACCATCCATGGGTATCTGAACCTAATAGCCCTCTTCAATGTCTGGGTAGTCTGTTTCTAACCGACCTGCAGCATTTTCAAAGGATTCCAATGCAATTTGCCTTTTCTGCAGTGCCGGGTATCCGTGAGCTGCATGGGCACCGTAGGCCACATAGGCCCCAGTTTGCTTCACTCAACCTGCTGCTACAGGTGATAGCCCCTGTGACCAGCATTTGGAGCCTTGAATCGCAAGTATATAGCTTCCTCCACGGACACGTCCTTTCTGGTGAAAATCAAGACCAGGTCCAGCACAGGGCAACTGGACACACAGCCCAGAAGTGCCCAATCGACATTACAGCCCACTTCTGTCACAGATTCCCTACAATACATCACTAGCATGCTTGAGACTTTACTGGTGAGGGTAGATGATATTAATACCTCGCTCAACAATGCAGTGGCTGATGTCAGGCAATTGCAGGACAAAATGAATGTGGTGGAGCAGCACTTGGACACCAGTGAACACCAGCAGTCCTCATTACTACAAAGGGTACAGATGCAGGAGGAGAGACTCGCTAACCTATGGGACCAGGTGGAAGACCAAGAGAATAGGGCCCAGTGTAATAACCTGTGCATCATAGGTCTTCCAGAAGGGGTGGAAGGCTAATCTATGGAACGTTTTTTTGAACGAAAACCTCCCAGTTTTGCTCAGGGATAGGTGGCGTGGCCCTATGGATGTGGAGAGGGCCCATCAGGTGTCCAGCAGAAGGGATAAGAACAATCAAACTCCGAGGCCCATTGTAGCTTACTTACCTCGCTACACTACCAAGGAGCAAATTCTCAGGGCAGCTAGAGATTTGGGAGAGGTACGTTGGCCGGGCTCCACGGTGTCTTTTTACAGAGATTTCACCCATGACACAGCAGCTACATGACGGGCATTTTGGCCGATTAAGAAGTTCCTGTATCAACACAGCTTTCAATTCCACTTTAGATCACTCACCAACTTGCTGGCATCTAAAGATGGCCGAGAACTGCTAGCTGACCACCCCGCTTTGGTTGAAAAATGGCTCCACAGGTTTTGGCCCAAGTTTCCACCTCCAACCACAACTCCCAGGTGTCTCTGGGCACAATCTCCTTTCCATGCCACTAGAGGGACTCATAAGACATGGCAGCAGTTGCTGGAGGACTCTTATTCAGACGGACGTGCTGCTGCCAATATCGGTCCCCCTGTGCTAACAGCTTCCTCACCTAACATAGAAACATAGAAGCTGATGGCAAATAAGGACCGCAAGGCCCATCCAGTCTGCCCATTTCTTTTTCTACCTTACAGTATGAATGTGCCATTGGCCTTTGCTCTGTCAATGGCCTATATATTCATAATATCTGTATTGCTCCCTTATGCCTATTCCATGCCTGTTTTAAGCCCTGCAATGTATTCATATCCACCACTTCCTGAGGTAGGCCGTTCCATGCATCCAACACCCTTTCTGTGAAAAATAACTTTTTCACATTACCCCTTAATCAGCCTCCCTCTAATCTCATGCTGTGTCCTCTCCTGCAATTTTTCTTATATTGAAACATGTTAGACTCTTTCACCTTGTTAATGCCCCTAAGGTGTTTGAATGTTTTAGTCATATCACTTCTCTCCCTTCTTTGCTCTAGGGTATACATATTGAGCTCTGTTAATTTGCCCTCGTATGTTTTCTAATGCAGACCCTGCACCATTTTGGTTGCCCTTCTCTGGACTGCCTCAATTTGGTTAATGTCTTTATGAAGGTGTGGCCTCCAGTACTGCACACAATACTCCAGATGGGGCCTAACCAGTGTCTTGTAAAGAGGGATTATTACCTCCCTCTTATGACTTGTGATACCCCTACTAACACCTCCAACATCCCCCTAGCTTTACCTACTGCTTTAGTGGTCTGACTGGATGATTTCAAGTCAAGATGATGATGCCCAAATCTCTTTCTTCCCTTGTGACTGCCAGTAACTCCCCTCCCAGCCAATAGGTGGCTTCAGAGTTTCTCTTCCCTATGTGCATGATCTTGCACTTCTTTGCTTAAACTCTAGTTGCCACTCTTCTGACCATTTCGCTAGTTTATCCAGATCTCTTCTCATTCTGCCCACCCCATCTGGATCATCTACTCTGTTGCAGATCTTGGTGTCATCTGCAAACAGACAAACCTTCCCTCCAGTCCATCTGCAATGTCACTGATGAAGATATTGAAAAGGACTGGCCCCAGAACTGATCCCTGAGGTACCCCACTCATGACTTGCATCTCTTCTGACTGTATACCATTTACCACCACTCTCTGTTTTCTGCCTGTCAACCAGTTTGCCACCCAGGTGACCAACTTCTGACCCAGCCCGAGCCTACCCAGCCTATTAATTAATCTTCTATGTGGAACAGTATCGAAAGATTTGCTGAAGTCAAGGTAGACAACATCAACTGCTCCCCCTTGGTCCACCACTCTGGTTTCCCAGTCAAAGAAATCTATGAGATTAGTTTGACAGGACCTTCCTTTTGTAAACCCATGCTGTCTTGGATCATGTGCACCTATGGATTCCAGGTGTTGCACTATCCTTTCCTTAAGGAGTGCCTCCATAATCTTGCCCACTACTGAGGTAAGACTGACTCGTCTGTAGTTTCCTGCCTCCTCCCTGTTACCAGTCTTGTGGAGTGGGATCACATGAGCCCTTCTCCAGTCTTCTGGGACCTCTCGTGCTCAGAGACTCACTAAACAGTCCTGGCTCTGCTAGTTCCACCCTTAGCTACTTTAGTACCCTGGGAAGTATGCCATCAGGTCCCATTGCCTTGTCCACCATGAGCTTATTGAGCTCCTGTAGGACCCTTTCTTTTGTGAAGGGACTAGTACACACCTCCCTCCCACCGTGTCCATAGTGTTGAGCTGTGGGCCCTGCCCTACCTTCTCTTCAGTAAATACTGAGCAGAAGTATCTATTTAGGATAGATGCTTTTACATGGTCCTCCTCCTCACATGCCCCTTATCCCCTTTGATCTTAGCAATACCCCTTCTGGACTTTCTCCTTTCACTAAAGTATCTACAGAAAGTCTTGTCACCTTCTTTTACTGTTTGTACTAGTGTTTCCTCAGTTTGGACCATTGCCTGCATTACTGCCTTCCTTGCTTCCCTTAGGGAAGTTTGGTATGCCTCCTTATCTAGATCCCGCTGCATTCCCTTATATTTTCTGAAGGCCAGCCTTTTGGCTCTGACCTTTTCTGCTACTGTTTTTGAGAACCAAAGTGGTTTCCTTCTTCTTTTGTACTTCCTTTTCTCTCTAACACAATGGGATTTTGCTTCAAGTATTGCATCCTTAATGCTTGCCCACTTTGCCTGTACACCCTCACCTGTATTTCTTTTTGCCAGGGCTAGCTTAACTCTGTTGCCCATCTTACCAAAGTCAGCTCATCTGAAGTCCCATATTTTTGCCTTGGAATGGGATGATTTAGTTCTAGTGGCCAAATTGAACCATACCATGTAATGGTCACTGGCCCCCAGGTGACCTTCTACCTGGAGATCCGAGATCCTTTCCCTGTTAGTTAGTAATAGATCTAGGATAGCCCTTTGTCTTTTGGGTTGTTGTATCAGTTGTTTGAATCCCTCCCTTGCAGGGAATTCACCATGTATCTAGTTCTGGCAGTTGTTCTTGCTGGTATTGACCAATCTATATCTGGCATGTTGAAATCTCCTATTATCAGATCCTCCCCTTTAGCTGTCATGTTTTGTATATCTTCGAACAGTAATGTGTCTTTGTCCTCCCCCTGGTCTGGAGGCCTGTACACAACCCCAGTTCATATGGTTATCCCATTTCCTGTTTCCAGGGTGACCCACTGTTCTTCTGTCTCCTTATGTGTATTATGAATTTCTGTAGCTTTGATAAAGGGCCACGCCTCCCCCCCTTTTTGCACCTTGGTCTCTTCTGAACAGTACATAGCCAGGTACTGAAGTCTCCCAAGTGTAGTTACTGGTAAACCATGTCTCGCTAATGGCTACTATGTGCAGTTTAGCCTCTGTCATTATTGCCTGCTGGTCTGGGATCTTGTTTCCCAAACTGCAAGCATTTGTGTATGTGATTTTCCATTGGCCAGATTTCGGTGTGTTAGTTGTTGGGCGAAGTCTGGCATTTCCCCTGTGCGTCGTGTGGGGAGCCAGACCTTTTCCCTTACCTGGTGATGCAAATGAACTACAAACATGCTGAACTCCTGTTTGACCACTAGCTGAGGGGGAAGGGTTGTTCCTCTCATTCGACGTATGGGGTGCGGCACCCCTCTCCCCATTTGCTAGTTTAAATATTCTGCTAAGATGTCAAACATCTGCCCCAATGCACTGTCTCCCTCCTTAGTCAAATGCAGTCCATAAAATTTAAAGAACTTTCACTCCCAAAACTGTTGCCAGTTCCCTACAAATTTGTGTCCTTTTTCCTGGCACCAACTCTTGAGCCACATGTTTAGCTCCCCATCTCCCATTCTCTGACCTTCCGTCCATCTGCCCACCTCTCCCATATTGGCAGGATGTCACTCCTCTTCTCCATGGCAAGCAGTTGCCCTTCTTGAAGCTAATGCCACCACTTCCTTACCACCCTGTTTGGCGAATTTCACTTCTAGGTACAGACAACGGTCCCAGAGCAGCACCTCTATCCCTCCTGAATCCCTCCTGCATGCCCCTCTAGCAAAAAACTCTCAGGAGGATCATGCCTCCTCTACCTCTCCTACCTATCCCAACTACCAAGACCTCTTGACTATAGACTCAGATACATCTCTTGACTGGGTAGAACATCCTGAAGCCTTGCTGATGGTGACAGTAGATGCCTTGACCCCTTTGCAGCCTGAAGTACTGTGATATCATCCAGACCTCAAGATCCTGTTGACCTCCCCCCCGGTCATTATCAGGCAAGCCAAAGGCCCCCGTGGCTAAAGACTGAACTTTTTCTTTTCTCCTTTAATAACATCAGCAGATTTAGGTGATAATTTGCAGTGTTAGCTCAGCCCCCCCCCCCCCACTGTTACACTGGAGCCAATCCCCTAGCATTCTTCCCCTGCGGGAGTACTAAGTAGGGGGGCTGTTATCTCCATGTGTGCACGAGCAGCTCGGACAGGGGTGTTGGTTTCCCCCCTGTTCTTTCCCTTATGTCCCCTCTAGGATGTGTTTCTGGACAATAGCTGGTGCCTAAGGTTATCCAACCAGACATTCTACAAGTTGTAGCCTGCAACTCTTTGCAGCATTAGAGTCTGGGATTCATCCCCCCCCCACCATTTTTATTCCTACCTAGTTTTATAGACTAATTTGTGAGGTTACTGTGAGTCTCCCTAGCACGGCTGATATATTCGGCTAGAAAGACTACCTCTCTGCTCCCTTTTGCCTACCCCCCTGTCAGGAAGTCTAAACCTTACAAACTGCTGTGGGGTGGGTTGAGTCAGCATCAATCACACCTAGTAAGCAGCCAGACTTTGCAAGTGAATACAAAGAGGGTGAAAAATGGGAGAGGAGATGAGGGAATGAACAGCTACAGTCCCCATTGGGAAGGGAAAAGTTTTAGCAATAAGTGAAACTTTGCAACGCCAGATATTGCCTGCACATGGTCGTCAACTGTCAGGAGGTCTAAACCTCACTCTCAGGTTCTTGGCAATAGTGGGCATGCAAGGAAGCACAGACATGTTGCATAAGAGTAATAAAGCTTGTTTATTACTACCAAAAGGAAAATCACAGTTGCCCTAAGCAGTTCTTACCAGTAGGAACTGAGGAATCAATGCTAAGCATTCTCTACACCTCGAGGAATCTCCCTGTCTCCTGGGGTCTCCGAGGTAGAAGACGTAATGTCTTACATTATATACCTAAGATAAGTACCATGGTTACTGTAAGATAGAAACATTTCTAGTTACAGAGATGAGCCCTATTGGCTAAATTAGAGGTGGCTCCTCAGTCCAAGATAACTTTACACAATTTTGTAATAGTCATCACTTTGTGGAAACAAAGAGGTACAGTTTATACATAGCTGTGTAGTAATACAAATCATCAGAAGATGGCAATGCTGACATATATCATAATCATTACAAGGACACAGATGTACTAACATCTTGTAAACAAGAAATACATGTGTATATTGGAAAGTAAAGTGTATAGCAATAATGTGCATACATATTCTGACATCTACTCTTATATAATAGATGCCCTTAGCCCTATATTTTAGTATAACATATACCTAAATGCTAGCTGTCTGCAGTGTATCTCTGGAGGTACCAATTGGAGTGCAGGGACCTTGTGTAATGCCCCCATCCCTTCCGCTCCCTATACCCTAGTCCCCTTAGATCTCCCCGTCCACTCCCCCCCACCTCCAAACCAGGATGTTCTGGTGCCCGACCATTTGGCAGATGCCCTGATAGGGGGCATGCCTCTCACTGGCTTTCATACACTTCCCCAACGTGGGTTCTTTGGCTGGCGTATCTGAGAGTGTTGGCTGACCAACATTTTCTTTCTCACTTGGTCCAGAATCCATTAGTGTATTTACGCTTGTTAACATTGCTCTTTGAACACACTATCTTAGTTGTGTTTAAAATAGTTTTGCATATCAGCTGTTTGGTTGTTGTTGAAAAAGTCAATACTTATTACTGTGTTCTGCTCTTTCTCCAGTTACCTTCCAGTATCAGTGTACTATCTGCAACTTCCTGTGTATAAAGGTTAGTGCCAACGGTTCATCAGAGGTCTTCTGTGTCCCTGGTGGGTGGAACCATTCCTCACTTGCACTGGTATCATTGATCTATTGTCCTAGCTTGGTGACCTGAGTAAGTACCTTTTATCATTGATTTCTTTTTGCTTGGAGACATGGCCCCACCGGTACCTCAATCCTCCCCAGGCACTTCTTTGGTTTCCTGGAACGTTAAGGGCCTTAACCCCCCCCCCATTAAACATACCAAGGTGCTTCACTTTCTCCAATCTCTCCATACAGATATCGCTCTCCTCCAAGAAATACATCTTCTGAGCAGAGCAGCCCCTTAGTTGAAAAAGTCTTGCATGGGAGAGGTACACATTAGTTCAGCCCTGAACAAAACTAAAGGGGTAGCCATTCTGATACGCAGGTCATCTCCCTGGAGGATGGAGGACTCCCGCAGAGACACATGTGGCAGATGGGTAGTGGTCAGATTGTCTTCCCCGGTGGGCCACTTATTATTACTAACCTCTATGCCCCTAACAAAGACCATACCAAGTTTTTCCCCAGCTGTTAGCCAGGCCATTGCATCATTAGCCAGCGAAGGTTCCAACATTCCTATCCTGGTGGGTGGTGACTACAATATGGTCCTAGACCCCTTCTTAGATAAGTACAAACCTCTTCCTCAGTCTCACCCCAAAGTCTATGCAGCTCTCCAGAGTTTGCAAGAGGAGTGGGGACTGGCAGATATTTGGTGAAGGGACCACCCAACAGGACGAGACTACACTTTTTACTCTCATGCCTATACCACGCATAGCCGTATTAACTTCTGGCTGGCCAATGTGGCTGCAGCCCAGCACTTGTCTAACAACAAAATAGGCAGTATTCTAATATCTGATTATGCCCCAGTCCTAACTACATACTCCCCCCATGGTCACTGACCACACAGCACCCGCTGGAGATGTAACTCTCTTCTCCTGAAAGACCTGGAGTTTTGCAGCATTGTATCTCAGGCGGCCCATGAATATTTTGCCATTCCCCGGTGTGCTGGCCAAATTTCCCTCATTCACTAAAAATACCATTAACTGCTTAATCTGGTTCAACCTCAGTTGTTTACCATCTGTATCCCCGCCCAGGTCAACCCTGAAAAGGGAACTTCTAGGCCCAGTGGACTTACCGGGTCAACAAATACAAATAAATAAACAAACTTGATTGGGGAAGTAACCCCGGTTACAGTCTGGGAGGCCTTTAAAGAGGTCCTTAGAGGTCAAATCATAGCCTTCGCTGTGGCAAAGAACAGAGCACATAGGGTGACCATAACCTCCCTTCAAACTGACCTTGCTGGTCTGGAACATAGGTTCCAATCTGGCGGCTCCCCGTGCTGGAATATCTCCCTTGTACACCAAATAATAGGGTTGAAATATCAAATCAACACCATTTTAAATCAAAAAGTGGAGTGGTTACTACTTAGGATGAAGCACGCCTACTGGGATGAGGGGAGAAAAGTGGCTGACTATTAGCATTTAGATTACATAAGCAACAAGTTTTGTCTCGAATCCATGTTCTCCAGGACACATCGGGAAAAGTGGTTATACCTCACAGGATATCAGTCTTACCATGCAATCCTTTTATGCCTCCCTTTATGAATCCCATTCTCTTCTCTCCTCACCCCAGATTTGGCAGAGACTGGCCCAGTTTAGCCAAAACTCTGAGAGGCCGATCCTCACACAAGACCAGGTGTCTTGGCTAGATGTCCTGCTGGAGAAAGCGGAGGTGAGACAAGCCATCTCCCGCCTGGCACCTGGGAAAGCTACAGGCCCTGATGGTATGACTGTCGAACTCTATCGGGCGCTAGGACCTGGAATTATAGGACCCCTACTTAAGGCTCTCTAAGAGGCCTACAGAGTGCAACTGCTCCCACCCACAATGAGAGAGGCCCTTATCACTCTTCTCCCTAAAAAAATCCAATGACTCCCTGAACTGTGCACATTTCTGCCCCATTTCCCTATTACCGATCGACATGAAAATACTTGCTAAAATCCTGGCCTTCCTCTTACTTGATGTTCTGCCCTCCATCATTCAACCGGCTCAGGCGGCTTCATGAAAGGGAAATCAGGCCTTGATAATACCAGGTTGTTGCTCAACCTCAAATGGGCAGCGTCCCAGTCCACAGTCTCTGTGGCACCCCTTGCTGTTGATTTCACCAGAGCCTTTGGCTCAATCAAATGGAACTACCTATTCACAGTACTTCAGAATTATGGCTTTGGCCCCAGTTTTTGTTGATGGGTACATACCCTGTACAGTTCACCGGTGTCCTGCATTCTTACTAACACCACCATTTCTGCTCCCTTCCCATTTCAAAGAGGGACCAGGCAAGGCTGTCCCCTATCGCCTCTCCTCTTTTTGTTAGCTCTAGACCCCTTATCTGGGTTTTTCTAGCCTCACGGTCCATCTCAGGCATAGAGATAGGTGGCACTTCCCATTTAGTAGTGGCATATACTGATGATCTTTTACTTGCCATCTCATAACCCAGTCGGGCACTCCCAACTGTCTTGGCCATTCTGCAGGAATTTGCCTTTCTCTTGGGCTTACATGCTTACCAGAAAAAAACTATCCTGGCCCCCCTGAACCCACAGTGTGTTACAAAGATTGTCTTGCTGGAACGGAACTTGCATGGGCGGAGAAGGGATTCTCTTACTTAGGTATCTTTATTCCGAATCAATGGTCTGACCTGGAGTCCTCAAATTTTTCACCTTTGTTGGCCCAACTCACTGCAGAGGTTGAGTGGTGGTGCAAACTACAGTTGTCCCTACCGGGTAGAGCTGCAATAGTGCACATGCTACTCCTCCCTAAGTTTCTGTATCTTCTCAACAACTCGCCAATCTCCCTTTCACCTGAACTATTTGTGTCTATGGACCACCTCATGTTTTGGTTTCTTTGGGATGGTAAACCCCCACAAGAAGTAAATAGAAACTCCATGCACATTGCACTCATGGTGGGATAGGGGTTCCCTGGTTCAAGGGCTACCACTTAGCTTGCCTTGCAGCTGTGGCCATCCACTGGTTTGTACCAGGTGCTTCTCAGGACCTACCATGGGTTCAGCCTGTACCAAAATGGTCCGCTGATGGCATTGCTTAGCCCATAGGTTAAAGCATCATACAATCTTTCTCCTCCTAAGCTAGCCACATGTCAGGCATGGCGCACCATCATGTCTCTATCCCATACCCCCTGTCCAGCTTGGGTCCCCCATTTTGTTATGCCTCTGTGTGACACAACTCTTTCCTAACAGTTGGGGTGCACCCATCAACTGACCCTCCTGGGAACTGAGAGGATCTCCATAGTGCAAGATGTTTGTATAGCAGCCTCTAATGTCATGCTCACCTATGACCAATTGCAAGGTAAATTCCATCTCCCCTCGGATTTCTGGAGGTATCTCCAATTGCACAGCGCCCTGCAGAGCTGTTCAGCCTAGGTCCATGTAGACACTAAAAGGGAGTGGGTGGGCTGGGTACATAAACCTCCTAGCTTGAAAGGTCTGATAGGGAAATTTTACCATGCTTTGTGAGATGCTCAGCCAGATCCCTCTTCTCAATGTAAGCTTAAGTGGGTGGCAGCCCTCCATTGTGATATGCCAGATGCAACCAGGTCCCAATATCTGCGGGCCATGCACACCCACTATAAGGACACAAAAAGTCAATTTATCCAGCTTAAGATCCTCCTCTATTCGTACCATACCCCAGCGATTTTGTGCCATTGTTGCATGTTGAATCACTCGAACTGCTGGAGATGCAGTCAGCCTGAAGCGAACCTGTTGCATATCCTGTGGACTTGCCCTCTGGTCTTTCCCTTTTGGTCAGTAGTCGCTTCTGATTTCTCCCAAGTGCTGGGCTCTATGATTTCTACCACAGATGCAAGACTCCTTCTCGGGGACGTGACCCCGCTTAGCACCCTATCTACCCCCTACGAGAATCGGTGATACTGGCCTTTATGGAGGCCAAGTGCCTACTCTTAATACACTGGTGCAAGGGCTATTACCCTCTTGGAAAAGCTGGCATGTGGCTCTTGCTCGCTTAGCATCGCTGGAACACCTTTCCTATGCCCATCAAGGCTGACTGGATAGATACTTAGCAAAATGGGAACTCTATTTGCAGTCCCCTTTGTGTAAAGTTTCCGCCCTTACAGTAACCCCCCTATTTGAACCATTGGCACTTCGTGTTTCTAATGCTGAGTTCACCTCGGTGTCTTGGTTTCTTTTGCATAATGCTGTATAGTTGGAGGATATGGTGCACCTTTGAGCTTGTATGTTGAGGATTATCTCTTATAATGTGGATTTTACTCTGTACTGGCTACACTATTTGTAATTGCGATGTTGTTGTCACATATGTATGACTCTATCATAAAATCAATAAAATTCTTCTATGATGTGAAAAAAGGTAGTCAGTGGTGTCACTAGGTCTCCCATTTGTTCTTTTAGAATTCTGGGGTGAATCCCATCAGGTCCCATTGCTTTGTTCATGAGCATTAAGAGTTCTTTCTGGACCCTTTCTTCTGTGAACGGCCTGGTATCGACCCCCCTGCCCAGAGTGTTTCTATTGTTTAGTTTAGGTACCTCCCCCTCTGCTTCTTTTGTGAATAGTGAACAAAAGTATTTGTTCAGTATATCTGCCTTTTACTGTCACTCTTTGCCCACCTCCCCTTCCCTTTATTAAGCCTCACTATGTCTCCTTTGGTCTTTCTGCACTCCCTAATGTATCTATAAAAGGTTTTATCCCGAGCCGTCCCGGTGGCGCTGAGGGTTGGGGCACTGAATGCCACACCTCATGACACTCCAGCGACCCGGGTTCAGGAGCGAGCCCGGGTTGTCAGGGGTCGGCAGGGATGGGGAAGGATTGAGCATCCTCAGGACTGCTCTCCTTCCCCGGGGAGGGAGTATTCCACTAGCCGATGCACTAGTGACTGCTAGCAGAGGCTGGTGGTACTACATGCATGGCTGCAGAATGCAGGGTTGGAAGCTATGGTGGATGTCTTTCAGGGGTGCACAGGAGCGTGCATCAGCCAAGCTGGACGTCATTGCTCATCCAAGCTTCCGGGAGAAAAATAATGGAAAATACCCTGATCTCGGGGATAGGCGACAACACCGCCTCCCACCAGCCACACTCCACCAAGTCGGACTTCCTCTTGTCCTGGGCTGAGCTGAGCCTGGCCACAACAAATTGTATATAGAGTGCCCTGGGCAGATAGGGTGGCCCTACCTCGGAAGGGCACAGAGCCGGGGGGTTGGTCGGGTTGGTGCCGGGACATAAGGAGGAGTTTCAGGCTAAGGAGGTAGAGCTGGGAGTAAGACAGATGCCTGAGAGAATTCCCTGAAGTAGCAGTGAATAAAAAGAGTCTACAAAAAAAAAAAAGGTTTTATCCCCCTTATTAACTGAGCTGTTTCCCACAGGGTTTCCACAACAGCCCCTCATTGTTCCATATCTACATGAAGGATGCCATACATGGGTTCTCAACCCCAGAATGCCTCCTTCAATATGTGGATGACCTTCTTTTGGCAACAACTGGTATGGAAAAGCACCTAGAGCTCCTAGATGAACTTCTTACCCTCCTGCAGAGGGCAGGCCTCAAATGCAATCCTGCAAAAGTACAGTCATGTCAACCAGTGATGAGCTTTCTGGGCCTATGCATAACTGCAGAGGGCAGGAGCCCAGCCTTGGACAAGGTTCAGGACCTTCAAGACTAGCCATTATCCACCAGTGTGGCAACTCTGAGATGTTTTCTGGGCACGGTTAACTATTTCAGGGACTTCATTTGCAACTTTTCACAAAAGGCTGCACCTCTGTATGAGCTTCTGAAGAAGGATGTCCCATGGCAATGGGGACCAGAACATACCAATGCTGTCACTTCTGAAGAAGGTCTTGGCCTCTGCACCAGCATTGGTCAGTCCCAACCAAGATCTTCCTTTCCACTTGGTGACTGCTGCCTCTGAGACAGGCATGTCAGCAGTCCTTGCACAAATAGCTGATGGCACCTTGAGGTCTATTGCATTTGCTTCCCAAATGCTCTCCATAGTAAAGCAGAAGTATACCCTATGCAAGAGAACCTTGGTAGTGACCTTCTGGGCAATCAGACACTTTACCTATATAATAGAGTTTTTCCCTATTATACTGCACACTAACCATACCCAACCAACTTTCTATTGACTGACAGGAACAAAGATGGCAATGTGTCTAACACCAGGCTCACACATTGGTCTCTGCTCCTGCAGGATAGAGACATCACTGTACTTCCCACCAAAATGCCATCCATCTTGGCACATGGTCTCCTGTACCAGGAAGATCCATTTGAGTGTGGTTTGGAGCCACCCACGCTGCCAGATCTAGGCCCCTTCCTCCCAGCAAGGAAGAACACTCTGACGGTCCTTGCCCTATGCCAAATCTTCACAGATGGATCATCCTCTTACCATGAGGGGTGGAAAATTGCAGGATTTGAGGTCCTGGACCTGGTTCCAGCAGTTTACATCTTTGAGATATCCAGGAAGTGCATTGTCAAATCATCCTAGTATGCAGAACTTGCTGCTGTGGCCTGTGCCTTGGGGATCATCAATGGAAATGCAGAAGAAGACACCATCATCTTCTCTGGCTCATCCTGGGTGTGCAGTTCTTTGATAGAATTCCTTCCATTCTGAAAGGCCCATGATTTCACATCTTCAGAACGTGCCCCTGTCAAATAAAGGGATCTGTTTGTTCACATTGTCAGCCTAGCTGAGCAGTTCATATTCAAGCTGTACATCCATAAAGTCAAGGCCCACTCCAAATCTGAACCATTCCATGAGTTCAATGACCGAGCTGAAACTTTAGCCAAAGATAGAGCTCAAGTGGAGAGATTTGGACTACGCCTCCTCCCATTGCAACACTAACTGTGACTGCAAACAAAAAAAACAAAGCAGACACTTGGGATCTGGCAGAACTGCAAATGGCAGATCCGGAGATAAAAAGATGTATGAATACTTCTTGAAGGACACAGAGAAAGAGATGTCTGTGAATAATCCATTCAAAAGACACTCCGATAACCTCCATCTGTCCCAGGACCAGAAATTGGTCCTACATCACTCAGGTGATCAAAAACTTTGGGTGATCCCCAAGATACTTCGCTCAGAGTTCTTCCATAGAGCCCATGACATCGCTAAAGGTGGACACCAAGGAGTGGATAAAACAATCCAAAGACTGAAAACTATTGGCTGGTGGCCTGGCATAACAGCTAATGTCCAACACTACGTGGACTACTGCATTACCTGTGCACTGAATAACCCAATTCCAGGCAAGAAAAATGCCAAACTCCTTCCACAGAGGCACTCTGGCCCTTGGAATGATATCTAGATTGATATCATTGGGCCATTGCCCTGTATATGCAGAAACAGTAAGTTTGTACTCATGATAACCAACCTATTCTCAAAATACGAATATACGAACATACAAAAACACCAGCAGAAACAAGCCTCATGGTCTATCGAGTCTGCTCGATTGTGCAGCTAGACCCTCAACTTGCACCTGCCCCACCCACCCCTCCCTCTTCACAAATACCCCTTCTCACTCTGTCCCATCCCCTCATAAAACTGTCTACTTTGCTACAGGCTACCACCTCCTCAGCAGAGTATTCCACTTGTCCACCACCCTCTCAGTAAAATAATGTCTCCTAACTTTCCTCCTGAATCTTCCCCCCTCCAATCTCATTTGGCACCTCCTCATGACCCTCCCCCTTCTAATCTGGAAAATCCCTTCTTTACTAGCCCTGTTAATCCCCTTCAAGTATTTAAAGGTTTCAATCATATCCTCCCTGTCCCTCCTCTCCTCTCCTCCAGGAAATACATGTTAAGCTCACCCAGCCTCTCCTCATTGGTGTATCCCTCTAACCCCTGGATCATCTTTGTCACCCCCTGCTGTACACCTTCCAACAATCTGATTTCCTTCTTAAAGAATAGGTGCCAGTACTGCACGCAGCATTCCAGGTGCAGCCTGACCAGCGACCTTTTGAGAGACAGGATCACCTCCCTATTTCTGGAGGAGATCCCCCTCACTATACATCCCAGTGTCCTGTAAGCTTTTGCTGCCACCCTCCTGCACTGAGTTGAGTTGTGCATCCTCCACATTATAAGCACCCCTAGATCTCTTTCTTCCTCAGTCCATTCTAGTTCTACACCCCTGCTGATAGCTCCTCCGCTGGTTGTTAGCCCTGAAGTGCAAGACCCTGCACTTTTTGGTGTTAAACCCCAATTGCCATACATCCAACCACTCCTGAAATTTGGTCAGGTCTTCCTGCAGCCCCCTCCATGCTTTGACGTCATCAACCATAGCACCCATCTTTGTGTCATTTTCAAAGGGACTGATCTTACCCCGAACTCCATGGGAGATGTCCAGTATGAATATTCCGAACAACACTGGTCCCAATACCAATCCCTGTGGCACTCCACTCATCACATCCCTTAGTGATGAGAGCTCCCCCGTCACCACCACCCTTTGACACCTTCCTTTTAGCCAGTTGTTGATCCAGCTTTCCATCTTTGATCCCACCCCATATACTACAGCTTCCCCCCCAGCCTCCAATGTGGCACAAAATCAAAGGCCTTGCTGAAGTCCAAATACAGGACATCCATCACATGGCCTTTGTCACCCAGTCATAATACTCAATCAAATTTGTCTGGCAAGATCTTCCCAAAACAATCCCCTGCTGCTGACTGTCCTGGAGACCAGTGATCTCCAAAAAGGTCACCAGCCTCTCTTTTAAGATCATCTCCATGAGTTTCCCCACAATTAATGTGAGGCTTACTGGTCTGTAGTTCCCTGGTTTGTCCCTAGATCCGCTTTTTTTTTTTTGTTTTGTTTTAGTTTTTGTTGACTGGGTAAGTGCACTAGACAAATCCTGCCTATTTTCAGGCACAACTCGGGGGAGGGGGATATAGATGAATGTCAACTGACCTTGAACCAGATTAAGCTGTTGGTGGCATTTTTAGTGAATGAGGGAAATTTGGCCAGGACACCAGGGAAATTCCCCTACTCTGTAGGCAGGTGGCACTGTCCGTCTGTCTTCAGGGATGGAGGATCCCAGTTTGCTTCTGGACGCGGAGGGTAAACGACATGCTGCGGGATGCATAGAGCCTGGTCTGGCAGAGACTGAGGTTCTGTCTCATATGCCTGCGGAAAGTGTGGATTCGTGTTCTGTTATACCAACTTCTGACCATAATGAAGAGGAAGATATCACCGAGGACGAGGCGCTGCTACGGGCAGACTTATTCAAGAAAAAACAACAGCTGTTACTTATGTTGTCAGCAGCAGAACAGGAATTTTTAAAGGGTAAGACGCAGCTTGAGGAAGAACAAAAGAAAAGAAAACGGTCTATGGCTAGTCCTCAACAGGACGTAAGTAAACGTTTGCCTGGGGGGGGCTCGGAACCTGCACCTCAACCGGAACCTGCTAATGTTTTTGATCATCCAAATGAGGAGAGCGCATCTCAGGATATGTGTTTTGAGAGCACTCTGTCCGATTGGACTCCAGGTAAGGCACTCGATCAAGCGGGCTGGGTGTTTATTAATTGATGCTGGCTACCTGATCCTGCTATTCCTATCCCTGGTTCCCCAAACACTAGAAACAATATAACTTCATTACCTGTATTGGTGCCTACTGGGGATGTCAATAACAGAGGTGAAACTTTCCCGTTGGAACGAGTTTTGAATATGGCAATGGATGGTAATTCAGTAGCTGCACCAGACACCGAGCCTCGCTTGTTTCTGGATAATGGCATGGTGCTTGAGGAGTCTCTGGGCAGGGATTCTGCTTTGGGAACTGCTTCAGGTGGGGATTGCTTCACGCAAGGAGGAACAGAGCAATGTGGGGATAGGGCAGGAGCTTGCAGGTAAGGCCATGGAAGAAAAAAAACAGTCTGAGATGCCTCTGGGAGGTAGATGTCCTACGACCTATGCAGGGCTATTCCAAATGCCTATTACTGCTGCTAAAAGGAGATTTTTGGTGCACCTTCGGTATAAAGGTTTAGCCCTGATAATGCCTGATATACTGCGGGTTGGTAAAATGCTATTGATGGACTCTATAGAATTTATACCTGCTGAGGTGTATGCGTTTATCCATGCCCCGGGTAACCACATGTATGATGTTAGCTTTTGTACTATGGCTTCCCTTGACAAGTTTTGGAGGGTATATTATGGGGTAAATGATACTACAGACTGGAAAGATTTTTTAGCCATACCCATTACTAAGCCAACCATTAAGACAATTACGCTGTTGTTTAGGAATGAGGGTGTAGATATCAAGGATATAATATTCTGGTTGGAGAAACGATGTACTATAGTTGATCATCCTTGTCCTATAATGGATGACAATGGTTTTTGGACTGGGAGTGGACTTTTAGGGTTCAGTTGAACCAATCTGAACATGTTATTCAACACCTTCCAAGTTCTTTTTTTTTGGGTCGAGACAGAGGAATCCTTTTTTATGCTGGACAGCCAAAGAGTTGTTATCGGTGTGGATCATTATCACTCCTAAATACGGATTGTGATAACATGAGATGTTTTCATTGTGGCACATCAGGACACACAGCAACGCAGTGTTCAGCTTCCCCCCTGTGTAATCTTTGTGGGGATGATGAGCATGCTTTCCAGGATTGCACTTGGGCTGCTCGAAACTCAGAGGAGGCCTCTGATCATGATGTTTTGCTTTCACGGGCCAAGCATTCCTTTTCTAGAAATGAGAAAGCTGGTATTGCTTTTTCAATGCCTGCTAGGAGAAGAGGTAGAGGAAGGGGTGGAGTTGGAGGCCTGGGGGGAATACCAAGGTCTGTTCCTCCATTTTCTTAACCTGCAGGTGCTACTACCTTCCCCACGTCTGTAGTGGTGGGAGGTTGGCAGGTTCCTGAGGTCTCTAAATCTCTGCAAGAAACTTTTCTTCCTTCCCCCTCCCCCCCCCCAGGTTGTGCTGTGTTGGTTATTGAGCACCAGCAAAAGACTTGTGGAGTCAATCCTAAAGATGATTTGTTTCCAGTTTCTCATTCTGTTAAGGTAAATGATATAGACACTGTGTTATGTCCATCCCCGGAGATGGAGAACCCTACTTTGACCTCTGATGCAACCATTGAAGGTGACTCTGGTACTGTTCTGAATCAGGGGCCATTGTCCCTGGTACATCTTTCAAAAGGTTTTTCTGTGTTCTCCTGGGGTGACAGAGTTGAAGAAGAACAACCTATGGATCTGGGTTCAGAACCTCTTTCCTTGCAAGGAAAGAAGGATGTTACCCAAGTTGATGGGAAACCTCGTGACCCACCTGTGTTACTCTCTAGACGAACAAGATCTAGTTTTCATTTGAAAAAAAAAACACCTTGAGCCTGTTAATATTAAATTGGCTAGTTTAAATGCCAATAGTTTGAAGTCACCTGTTAGACGGACTACTACTTTTTCCATTTTACAACATTTGCAGTTTGAGATAATCTTTTTACAGGATACTAGGTTTCATACACTGTCGGATATACATCTTGCCACAAAAGACTGGATTTGGGGACCTTCATACTGGTCTATTGGTCCTGATTTGTGTTGTGGTGTGGGCATTGTTTTTATGAAATGTGTTCGGGTATTTAGGCTTGTAGACACAGAGTCTGGTAGAGCACTTTTGTTAGATGTAGAAATTGGTTCTTTTTCTTGTCATCTGATTAATATTTATGGCCCTCAATCTAAAGCTCAGCAGATAGACTTGATGTTAAAAGTCCAGCCATTTTTGCATACTAGTAGGCAAATATTCTTTGGGGGTGATTTCAATGTTAATTTTCAACAGAAACATCCCGGTAGTAAACAGTATTGTGACAAAACTTTTTTGATTAACGTGGTTTCTCAGGTGGGTTTGCAAGATGCACATCTGCAGGGAAGTTATAAGGTTAAGCCTACCTATTATAGAGGGACTTTATCTTCCAGAATAGATTATATTTTTATAAAGAAAATGGCTGGAATTGGTTTTACTTGTACGTTACCTATTGAAACTTCTGACCACATGTTGATAGGAATGCACATTGCAATCCCCCCCCCCAAAGAGTGTCTGGGCCGGGTTTTTGGAGGCTGAACGCATCTTTATTGTTAAAACAGGATGTTAGAAATGATTTATGAATGATTCTCTCTGACAAATGCTCCACTATAATTTTATATGAGGGTGAGCTTAGTCAGTGGTGGGATGATGTAAAACAGTGTCTTACACAGTATTTTCAGTTTAAGACTAAAACACAGGCCGCATCATTGAATGCAAAATATTTGGAGCTTAGGAGACAATTGTATCATTTATTGTCTGCTCAAACTGTTAGGAGTCAGGATTTTTGTCATGAAATTAACTTAATTCGCACTGAAATGTCCTTGTATCAATATAATAGATTGGTATCCTTGCAGAAGGAACAATCCTTTGGGACACAGGGGGAGAGTGGATCAAACAAATCCGTTTACCGACTGTCAGAATAGGAGGGAGAAAAAGGGTTTTGTTAATTTGTTAAACGAATAAGGAAAGTTACTTGCTGATAATAAGGCTGTTATGGAGTATTTGGAATCTTTTCTTACTAAAACGTATGGGGAGTTGCCGTTAAATCTTAATAATATGTCTATGGTGTTACAGGCAGCTGACTTACCACAGTTAACAGTAGAACAATCTGATACATTAACAGCTCCTTTTTCTTCAGTAGAATTACAGAAAGTTGTTATTTCTCTAACACCAAACTTTTCCCCAGGTTCTGATGGTTTGCCTGGAGAATTATATAAACTGCTATGGGACTATATGCCAGTAGAACTTTTGGCTATTTATAATTTTATGTTGAGGGATTCTTGTCTACCGATGCAGATGTATGAAGGGCTTTTGATTTTTTTGTTTAAAACGGGACAGGTGTCAGATATTGCGAACTGGCATCCGATTACTTTATTAAATGTTGATTTTAAAATATTAGCTAAATTATTGGGAAATAGATTAGCTGTCATAATGGACTTTTTGATACATCCGACACCGTTTTGTGGAATACCAGGTAGAAGTATTACAGATGCGTTATGTTTATTTAGGGAAATTATGGAAAGTGGGAGGATTACGGCAACTTCTGGGTTAGAAGGGGGTTTTGTGTTTAGTTGAGATCAGGCCAAAGCATTTGATAATGTTTCACATCATTTTAGAAACATAGAAACATCGAATTTGATGGCAGATAAGGACTGCTTGGCCCACCCAGTCTGCCCATTTCCCTACCTACTGGATAAGCTGCAGATCCTAGTTAACCAGCAGCCTACTTCTTCCAACCCCCAACCCCTAGAATTGCCTTATGACTGTCCCATGCATGCTTGAATTCAACCACTGTTTTTGACTCCACAACCTCCTCCAGAATGCCGTTCCATGCATCCACAGCCCTCTCTGTGAAAAAATCCTTCCTTACATTACCTTACATTTTTTATGGCAGTATTTACATTCTTATGGGATTCCTGAGACATTTATTCAGTGGATTCACCTATGTTATGCTTTAGCTTTTGTGAGACCATATGAGAATGTGTATATTGGTAATCCTTGTAAGATTTTGAAAGGGATACGTCAAGGGTGTCCATTAAGCCCTTTGTTGTATGTTTTTTATATTGACCCAATGCTTAGGATTTTACAAAGGTAATGTTTAATTAAGGGTTTGGGTTGTGACGTAGCAGAGAATGTTAAAGTTATTGCCTATGAAGATGATATTTGTTTGTTAGCACAGGATGATGTGTCTCTTTTGAGGGCATATGATGTAATTCAGAATATAAGGTCTGTTACTGGAGTGCGTTTGAACCCTCAAAAATCTATTTGTTTGGCTATTCAGGGGTTTGAAGATCCAATCCTAGAGATAAGAGGTATTCCCATTACTAAACAACCTAGTAAGATTTTGGGTATTTATTTCGGCCATGAGTATTTGGCCAAAGAAAACTGGAATAGGGCATTAAAAAGAGGGATGGATAAGGTAGCTCATTGGAATGTATGGAAAATGTCAAAAAAAAAGAGAATTTATTTAATTAATTATTTTTTAGTTCCGTTATTTCTGTTTATAGGTACAGTTTTTCCTTTACCTTGGTCTTTGGAAACAAAATTATTGGTATGTTTTTTTTCTTGCGTTTGGGGTAGTCGTTTAAATCCCGTTAAGCGCAATGAGCTTTATAAATCCATTAAGGAAGGAGGTCTTCATATGCTTAATCCGCTGGTATTTTTTTTTACGATTTTTGTATACAATAATCTGTTTCATTTAATGAAACCTTCACCAAAATTATGGGTAATTTGGAGCTTACCGAAATTACAAGGTGTAATGTTGGAGTGGAGCACGAATGTTTTTTTACATAAAAATAAACGCTGCCCCGACTAGATAGCCAGTGGGCTGGAGTGTTTGATAAAGTGAAACAATGGAAGGTGACATTTGATTCAGTTTTAAAATTTCCTGGGAAAATTCTGTATGAAGATACATAGAAACATAGAAACATAGAAGTTGATGGCAGATAAGGACCGCAAGGCCCATCCAGTCTGCCCATTTCTTTTTCTACCTTATAAATGTGCCATCGGCATTTGCTCTGTCAGTGACCTATCTATTCATAGTCATTTGTATTGCTCCCTTATGCCTATCCCATGCCTGTTTGAAGTCCTGCACTGTATTCATAGCCACCACTTCTTGTGGTAAGCCATTCCATGCATCCACCACCCTTTCTGTGAAAAGAATTTCCTCACATTCCCCTTAATCGGCCTCCTCTAATCTCATGCTGTGTCCTCTTGTCCTGCTATTTTTCTTATATTTAAACATGTTAGACTCTTTCACCTTGTTTATGCCCTTAAGGTGTTTGAATGCCTCAATCATATCACCTCTCTCCCTCCTTTGCTCAAGGGTATACATATTGAGCTCTGTTAATCTGTCCTCATAAGTCTTCTGATGCAGTCCCTGCACCATTTTGGTTGCCCTTCTCTGGACTGCCTCAATTTGGTTAATGTCCTTGTGAAGGTGTGGCCTCAATACTGCATGCAGTACTCCAGAGTGTCTTGTACAGAGGATTATTACCTCCCTCTTCACGACTTCGATACCCCTACTAGCACACCTAACACCCCCTAGCCTTACCTACTGCTTTAGAGGTCTGCTTGGATGATTTTAGGTCATCAGTGATGATGATGCCCAAGTCTCTTTCTTCCTTTGTGACTGCTAGCAACTCCTCCCAGCCTATAGGTGGCTTCAGGATTTCTTCCCTATGTGCATGATTTTGCACTTCTTTGCATTAAATCCCAGCTGCCACTCTTCTGACCATTCTGCTAGTTTATCCAGATCTCTTCTCATTCTGCCCACCCATCTGGATCATCTACTCTGTTGCAGATCTTGGTGTCATCTGCAAACAGACAAGCCTTACCCTCTAGTCCATCTGCAAGGTCACTAATGAAGATGTTGAAGAGGACTGGCCCCAGGACTGATCCTGGATGTACCCACTTGTGACTTGCATCTCTTCTGGCTGTATACCATTTACCACCACTCTCTGTTTTCTGCCCGTCAACAGTTTGCCACCCAGTTGACCAACTTCAGACACCCCAAGCCTACCCAGCTTGTTTATCAATCTTCTATGTGGAACAGTGTCAAAAGCTTTGCTGAAGTCAAGGTAGGAGACATCAACTGCTCCCCTTGGTCCACCACTCTGGTTACCCAGTCAAAGAAATCTATGAGATTAGTTTGACAGGACCTTCCTTTGTAAACCCATGCTGTCTTGGATCCTGTGCCCCTATAGTTCCAGGTGTTGCACTATCCTTTCCTTATGGAGTGCCTCCATAATCTTGCCCACTACTGAGGTAAGACTGACCGGTCTGTAGTTCCGCCTCCTCCCTGCTACCACTCTTGTGGGCGGGATCACATAAACCCTTCTCCAGTCTTCTGGGACCTCTCTGTGCTCAGAGACTCACTAAACAATTCTGCTAATGGCTCTGCTAGTTCCTCCTTTAGCTCCTTAAGTACCCTGGGATGTATGCCATCAGGTCCCATTGCCTTATCCACCCTGAGCTTAGCAAGTTCTTGTAGGACCCTTTCTTTTGTGAAGGGTAGTCTCCTCCCTCCCCTGTGTCCATGATGCTGAGCTGTGGGCCCTGCCCTACCTTCTCTTCAGTAAATACTGAGCAAAGTATCTATTTAGGATAGATGCCTTTACAGGGTCCTCCTCCTCACATGCTCCCTTTTCTCCATTAAGCTAAATACCCCCTCTGGACTTTCTCCTTTCACTAATGTATCTATAGAAAGTCTTGTCACCTTCTTTTACTGTTCTTGCTAGTGTTTCCTCAGTTTGGGACTTTGCCTGCCTTACTGCCTTACCTGCTTCCCTTAGGGCAGTTTGGTATGCCTCCCTATCTTCATCCCGCTGTGTTCCCTTATATTTCCTGAAGGCCAGCCTTTTGGCTCTGACCTTTTCTGCTACTGTATCTGAGAACCAAAGTGGTTTCCTTCTTCTTTTGCACTTCCTTTTCTGTCTAACACAATGGGATGTTGCTTCAAGTATTGCATCCTTAATGCTTGCCCACTTTGCCTGTACCCCCTCACCTGTGTTTCTTTTTGCCAGGGCTAGCTTAACTCTGTTGCCCATCTTATCAAAGTCAGCTCCTCTGAAGTCCCATATTTTTGCCTTGGAATGGGATGATTTAGATGTAGTAGCCATTAGTAGCCATGTAGTAGATATTATTCAGGAATGTTTTATGAACTACCCTTTTGAAGGTTTCTCAGTGGGGGATCAAACTTCAATTTCTACTTTACTTCTGGATGTTAGGATCCCAGAGAAAATGTGGGATATGGTATGGTTGGCAATCCATGGTAAGGTAAATGTAAGAGGGGAATCATAAGCATAAGCAGCTCCAGGATCGCTAATGTCCAAGAGATACATGTGTACAATGTATTGAGACTATGACTCATTCATACTTTGAATGCCCTTATATTAAACAGTTTTGGTATTTGATTGCTAATTTAGGTACCTGGACAATTGACTTTCCTCTGGATGAGAGATTATTGTTCTATGGTATTATTCCAGCTTCACAAAAATTTATCCCTCATAGTATTTTACATATGATTATGGTATACTTTCTTTATTGGATATGGATAGGACGGTGTAAATTGGCACTTCAACAAATGGAGATTTCAGGAGGGGAACTTTATTTTCTCATATTTACCGCATTAAAAGCATTTAAACATTGGGAATTTTTTATATTTCCTCCAGTTGATTTGGAGAATTATTGGAAATATTTTGATTGGCTTTAACTTATGTTTTTGATCCGTTTTCTATTCTATGATTATATATACAAATTTCTTGATTTGCATGATTTTGTTATGTTTTGTTTTAGATTATAATAAATCCTATTTTTATAATAGGGAAGGGGAAGGAGTGGGTCTTAATTGCTTTTCTAAAGTTTGTTGTATGACTTAATACTTTGGTTTTTGTTTTTTTGTGCCTTTTTTTGTACAATTTGTCTGATGGAATACTGACTTATGAATGTCCTGTTTGGAATTCAAAAAAAAAAAATCCCCCACTCTTTTAGTGGGGAGGGGGGTATGTTTATACATGTTTCTTTTCACACTGCTCAGATGATGTATAATTGCAATACTTCTTTGAGTTTGTTTCCTATATGATTTGTTTATTATTTTGTGTGACTTATCACTGTTTGTATTTATTTTTGTTTTGCTTTTGTGATAATAAAAAATTCCCCTACTCTTTTCGAGAAGTGCCATGGGGTCTTTAACATCCACCTGAACTACCACCAAACCAGGCAGATGGGACCTCGGTTTAACATCTCATCTGAAAGACGGCACCTCAGAAGTGCAGCGCCCCTCTCATGCTGCACTAGTGTCAGTACTGGGATATTAACCCAAGTGCCAGATGTGGGAACTGAACCCACAGCCCTCTGATCTTCCGGCCTCAGAGACAAGTGTGCTGCCTACTGAGCCACTGACACTGACATTATGGATGGGTACCACATGGGTCATCCTCTAGTCCTGTGGCACACATCCAGTGTCTAAGGTTGTATTGAACAGGTCAGCCAGAGGTCCTGCCAGGACCACCGCCAGTTCCCTAAGTACTCTAGGGTGAATGCTGTCTGGACCAGGTGACTTGTGCCTCCTCAGAGCCCTCAATGCCTTCAGCACCCTGTTCTCTGTAATCCCTACATCAATTACCTCTCCCCCCCACCCACTCCTCCTCCTCTCCCTGGTGGTATCTCCCACTTACTCCGTTTGATCCTCCCTGTTCTCCACCCAGCCCCCTCCTTTCCTAATCCTCACAGTCTGATCCTTGTTTTTCCATCTTTCACTGATGTATCTGAAGAAGTCATTTTCTCCATCTTTTATGCCCTGCACCAGTCTCAGCTCTGTGGACACCTTGGCATCTCTGACCAGCCTGGTAACCTCCCTGGACTTCTTCACATACACCTTTCTGTCCCCCCCCACCCCATCTCCTGAGTCTCCTAGTTGCATTAATGTGGCCCTGACCCCTTCCATGACCTCCTTCATCAGCCAGCTGGGATTTTTTGCCCATCCTTTCTTACTCCTTGTTCTTGTACATGTCCCAGTCACCTTCACCAGGCCTTTCTTAATGACATCCCAATTTTGGCTAGCATCCATGCACATCTGAATTTCCACCAGCTGCTTGCCTCAAATTTCCCCCATCATTTTAAAGTCCACTGCATTAACGTCTATCATTTTGATACCCATATCTCCTGCTGCCCTGCCCATCTTGAGTATGAACCAAACAGCATGGTGGTCACTCCCAGCTAGAGGGTCTTTCATCTCCATATCCCTTACAGCCTCCCTATTTGATAGAACCAGGTCCAGAGTCCTATCCAGTCTAGTTGGCTCACTGACCAACTGTACCAGGAGGCTGTCCTGAAATGCCTCTAGTAAAACCTGCTGCCTTGTACTCTTGATGGTTGGGGTGCTCCACTCTACCCCAGGTGGACTCAAGTCCCCCACCACCACAGTTTTCCTCCTCCTACAGACCCTTCTGATTTCTTCTGCTAATCCCTATCCAGATCCTCCCCTTGGGCTGATGGCCTGTACACCACCCCCATCCTCAATGTCCTATGTTTTGAGCCTTGAAGCTGCATCCTTATGGCCTCTGTTCTGGCTTCCTCCCCCTCCACCCTTATGCATCTTATCCCCTCCTGAACATATATTGCCACACCCTCCTTTTCCCCTAACCCTATCCTTTCTGAATATCCTATACCCTGGGATCATCAAGTCCCATTCCTGGTACTGGGTGTCCCACGTTTCTGTGATGGTCACAAAATCCACTCTTCCAATTGCTGAGAGAGCCTGTAATTCTGCTGATTTGTTACCAAGTCTTCTTGCAATCAATGGGACCATCTCTCAACCCATCCCTACCCTCCCCCTCCCTGAATTACCCCTTCCTAGTCTTCCCATGTGCCACTGCTCCAAGTTCCTCCTTACTAGCCTGGGGGGTAGGCTTATTTGGCTCCCCTTTCTGGCATCCAGATCTACCCACAATCCACTTGCCACCTCCCCTATCTATTTTAAATCTACCTTCATACCTGTGTATTCCACACCCTCTGCTTTAATACCCTCTTCCCCTCCCAGCTCAAATGTAGCTTATCCTCTGCATAAAGTTCATTGTTGTCCCAGATTCTGTCCCAGCCCCTCCACCAACCTGTATCTTCTGGACTGACACCATTCCCTCAGCCAGGTGTTGAACTCCCCAATCCTTACCTTCCTTGCTGTACTAGCGCAGGGTACTGGAAGCACCTCCAAGAAGGCCACTGATTCCCCCAGTTCCCCAAATAGCCTACCTAATTCCTCGAACCTCTCTTTCACTACCGCAACTCTCTCCCTCACCAGATCCACTGCCAGATCATTCATACCCACATGCACTACAAAATGCTGTTTCTGCCTACCCCTCCTAGCACACTTTAGAATCGACTGCCCCACCCTGCCTGCAGTTAAGCCAGGTATGGACTCCACCCAGCTGTGACAAAATGGGCTGAGGCCTTCCCATGTGAGGCTAAAATGGCAAGAGCAACTGCCCAAATCCTGGTAGAACAGGTATTTACCAGATGGGGTCTACCTCTTAAGGTAGACTCTAACAAAGATATTACTTTCACAGGCCAGTTAATGCAGGAAACTTTCAAGTTATTGAGAGTCAGTCAAAGGTTTTACATAGCATGACACCCCCAGTCATCAGGGGAGGTAGAGAGAGCCAACAGACACATAAAACTGATGTTATGTAAGTCTGCTACTGAAAATGGAAAAACTTGGGATACCCTGTTGCCCTTACTCTTAATGGCAATTAGAGCTACCCCATCTACATCAACCCGATGTACATCCTTTGAGATGATGACTGGCAGACAAATGTGATTACCAGAACATCTGATAATTGATCTCAGTTCATCCACTGCAGACAGAGTGTCAGTAGATACTAATGTCACCCAACTGAGAAACAGCATTGTCCAAATCTATTTGTTTGCCACCAACAACTTGGGTCAAGCCCAGCAATTGTCCAACCTGTACTTTGATAAAACTGTAAAAGAGCCAGCCTGCTGGCACAGCAGCAAGGCATCCTCTTGCAGCGCTGACATTCTGAGTTTGGTGACAGATTCAGGAGTCAGATGGCCAGTCAGTGGGAGAAAGATTGAGCACCCCAGGGACTGCTCTCCTTCACCAGTGGGAGCAGGGAAAGTGTCTGTCACTATGCAGACCTCTGGTGGAGGTTGAGGTTTCTGCTTCTGCACAAGGAGGAGCGGGGTGGGTGCCGGTATCATTGCATGTCCCCAGCCCCAGGGATCTTAGCATACCTGAAAAAATATTGGATCTGTTCATGATGGCCCCTGCCTCCACTCCTGCTGTGACTAATGCCCACCGGGGGTCCTGCTCCCATGGCCCCACCCTGGGGGAGTAAGCCAGGGCAAGAGACCATCTTCCTTGGGAAGTGGGCACCTGGCCAGTGGCCACACCCAGGGGATAAGCCTGGGCATGGGGGGAGGCGAGCAGGGTGGGGGGGCTGAACCCTTCAGTCTGGGGGGATGAGCCTGGAGCAAAAACAAACTGTCAAAGAAGTCGACTGGCAAGTCAGTGACAGAATCATGGTACTAATATTTGCCTCTCCTGCACATCCATTTGTAAGTAAGTGGTCAGGCCCATTTGACATCAACAAACTGAGTCCAGCTATTTACCAAGTGTGTCTTTTACATTGCAAGAAACCAGTTGACAAATGGTACCATGCCCATCAACTGAAGCTTGACAATGTAGAGTAACCCCAAACAGCATGATGTTTAAATGCTCCTTCCTTTACACCAGGAGAGTAAGGAAACCTGTCCAACTAACCTTTTTTTTGCTGTTTTTCTTTTCAGCTGCTGTAAAACTCAAAAGTCTGGAAAACCAGAAGGATGGATGCCAGAGGAAGACTGATTTTGTTCCTACTACTGTTAGGCCTTTGGCTGAGAGATCTGTTGAGCAGCCATCTGATTCCTTACCAAACACTGTTGCAGAGTGAAGCATACCACCAGAAGCTCCAAAAGACCAAGGCCTACCAGACATACACCCATACTTTTCTTCATGCCATGAATCCCAATGACCCAGCCTACTTCCCTTTGCCTGGCCTTGCCCCTCCCCCAGCATTGGTATTACAATTGACCTTCCCTCTACCCATATTTCTGTTCAAGAAGGAAAAGATGTATACTTAAGAACATTAGTAATAGCACCTCCACATGCTACTCTACAGATTGACCAGAAAACTGATAACACTGGGAGACAGCAACTTCCAGTGGCCAACCTTGCCACAGGAACTTTCAAAGGTTGGCCCAACACCTGTATTTAACCCAATGGAACTTTGTGCATGCAACAAGTTACCCCATAGCGTACAGGCCTCTACAACCATACGGCAAAGGTTAATAAAGGTTTTTCACACAATTTCATAACATTACTGTACATAAAATCTGTTTTAACTGCACATTTGCTTTAGTTGCAGTTTTCCTTATAGTGACTCCAACATCCAAAGATGAACATCTTCAATGCCCTGCCTTGGAGCCTGGCCCTAATAATGCCCTGGCAGCAACATCTATTCCAGTAACTCTAATAAATAACATCCAGTATATGCATGCTCCAGTGGTGTTAAACCTCACTCATTGGAATATGGTGGGATTTGGTCATTGTTTATCCACTAATGTTTCTCACTTTCATTCTGTAATGTTATTAGATTTAATGGCAGTATATCAAGCATGAGCACAGGACCCTTTAGCTGGGCATCACACAACTGAACATTGAGGGGTTCTCAGGCCTAAACATCAAACATGCGTGTTAGGTGCAGCAGTAGTAGCAGGCATTGTTACTGGTATGTTTGGTTCTGGCATGTCAACTTGGAAGCATGTCAGTTTGGCCAAAATTCAGATAAATAACCACATTTTGCATTCCAAATTAGCTGACAGTGTGGCAATGCCCGTGCTACATGATATAGATGGTATTCACATGAGGAAAGATTCACAGTGTATAACATGCATGATATTGTACATGTGTTTGATGAGACCCCCCAAAAAAAACTTAATGAACTGGTTCTTCTAAACAATAAAGAGGTTCAAGAGTGGCACATAGGCAGGGAAATCATATGCTCCATATATGGTTCTTTTGCACTCAACACTATCACTAATCAGTTCTGGGATCTCGACTCAGGGAGGATCCCAGATCTGGTCCAAGATAAGCATATGGCTAAACAATATTGTCCCCAGTGCAAATCCCATTTCTATATAATCAAGTGTATGGATAAGACTGTATCATTCTCTTTAGCCACGGCACAAAATTTGCATTACGTTACTCCACACCCAAATCAAGGACTTTGGTTTACTACAAACCACTGCAGTATTCGGGACACTATATATGCTGTTTATAGTTTCTCTTCCAGTTTTTGACAAGGTTTCTTCAGTCTTTGAAAAACTTGCAGTCATCTACTCCATGGGCCATCTGGAGGGCAGAATCTACCAAGAATGGATCAACTTGCCTCCTTTGCTGGTGTTTCATCCTCATCTTGATTCCTGGGTTGCCCCAAATACAGACTGTTATGCCAAAAGGGGCTATCACCATCTCTGCAGATGTGATGTGTTTGATGTTACTGTGCCAGTTTGTGGTTACTCACCTGATTCAATGGACTGGTCAATGATGTTTTCTGGTGGCTCACTTGATAATGCCACTGTCTCTGCAACTCCTTCTATGGATCAAGCCAGCATTTCTTCAGATCAAGATCAAGCCAGTCTGAATGCTCCCAGCACCACTTCCAGGAATGCCACCCAAGAAGATGTCATATGCCCACACCAGCCAAATGATGAATACCTCCATCACCTGCCTAATCCAGCTCACAAAGTGGTGCCTTCCTCAAGTATTTATTACCTATAACTCTGATGGACAGTACTGTGTGGTTACAAACTACAAGACTATTTCTTATGGATCTTTAATATATGACATATCCATACCAAACTTTTGCTTCATTCCTCAGGAACACTCTATCATTGACCACACGGTTGTCCTCCCTGTTAGCACCCCGGAACTTGATTACATAGAAAGTGACCATGACTATGTATATGCTATAGCCCAGTATTTACCACTTTTTAATGTACATATTGATCCCCTCACCCTGACTCTCAAATCTTTATTAGAGAGAAAGGATACTCATTTAGTGCACATCAGCAACAATATTATTAAGGCAGGTGATTCTCTCAATGCTTTTTTTTCATGAAGGTAACCTCAGCACCACATTATCTAATACTTGGTTAGAACTGACATCCAAAGATTTTGTTGTAATTCAAGTGTTTTAAATATTTTTTTTCTAATTATTACCTTACTCTGTTTAAGAAAGACTTTAAAACAACATTGTGCTCAATTAAAGTTTCTCTATGAATCCCATGTAGCCACTAAATGACTTACCCTGCTACCTTATTAGTGCCATTGCCATCTCCAGGCAATGGGGGGGGGGGATATGTAGACATGCTACATCTGCCAATTATGTTGAGATCCTCCATTTTGTCACCATAACAGAAACAAGAATAATAATGGTATACAAAGTTTTCTAATGTTAGTTAAGGAATACTGACAGAACTACTGCATTACTGAGAACTAATGGATTACTGTTTTTCCAAATCATACATTTGTGGTCTACAATGCCATCTACTGACAGATGTTAGTTCCTCTAAAATATTCTGAGTCTAATGATATATTTGTGGTCTAGTGCACCACCTACTTTATGAAGTCATGATGCTGTAGTCAGCAAGATTACGAAAGCCATTCTACTGTTCTGAGAAGTTAGATAGTCAGCACAATAATGTATCCTGTGCTTCTGCAACATTTTGTATCTTTGGGGTGCAAGATGCTTAATGTCCAATTCACCAATAAGAAGACAAATAACAACCTTTGCTTATTCACATGAGCCCATAACTCTGATAATGGGGCTTTCTTATCAGCTGTATATACAGTGAAGCACACTAGGATGAAATACAGTATCACAGGTTTCCCGCATGACAAAATGGGTTAACTCCCATGGAAATGTTATTATTTGTTGCAGTAACTCTATTGCAGAATTCTGTGGAGTTAAGCTTCATCCCGATGGGCTTCCCTGTAAAATCATGTACACTGCTTAGCCCTTTGGGTTAGCTGCTCCTACACCAGGTGTATGAACGTTCTGCGTACCATATTGGTGAGTACTGGTAAGCTATCTTACTTAGACATTCCTCATTATAGTGATGGGGTAATAAACCTTTATTCTGCACATCTGTGTTCTGTATGATGTTTTACCATCAGGTCAGAATCTCTTGGCTCTACACCTTTAAGGTGTGAACAGGCCCATTTCCTTTGCTTTATCTCCCACCCCATTTAGAATCCCCACTTAGGATCAAGTCTTACTCTTAAATATAAAAGATTAACAGTGTAATTCAATGTGTATGCTTTATGTTTAATCTCACTCCTAAAATTAAGAACTCTACAATGCGTTTCAATGCTACAATTAAAACCTTTACTCTTTTTTTAATTCCTCATCTCACTCATATTGAAGTTCTGACCTTGATACAGCTCCATTTTCAGGGTGAACAGATTAACATACCTTCAGAGTCCCATCAGTAATTCTTGCCATTTATTGATCCTAGCTTACTTATCAATAACAGAAATGTTTGATTCTGGGAATAATTTTTTCCAACAATCGCTCGCTTTCAATATAAATTCTAAAGTTCATGACTCCTCTAGTAAACAACCAACTTAACTCCTGCACCACCCAGGACCTAGCCTTTTTCAGAGGTAGGTCCCTACTCTACCTAACAAAACTTCCACATCCTGGTTCATGCTACCTAACAGGACAAAATGATAACACCCAGACTGCAAGTGCACATGTGTGTGTTGGGGGGGGAGCTTTGGAGAAGTGCAAATCATGACATTTCATATCCCCAAAAAATTATTTTTACCAGACCAAATAGTAATTATTTTCTCAAAATGGACAACACTCAGATTATTGTTATTTTTCCAAATGAATATTATTAGTTTTGTTAATTTTGAAGTATTTTACTTAGGTCATTTATGTTTTATGCCACTTAAGAAAATGTTTTGTTCAAGTTTCAACAATGGCCAGCAGGTGTGGTCACAGCAAAGGGGCACAGTTGTGGCAAATGGGCATGGTTGCAATGACTGTTTCCCTAGATTTTTCTAGGGCCTAGGGACCCAGGTTGCCATAATCTGGCCCTGCTAACTTCTCTTTTTTGATTCCTCCAACACATTTCACCAGAATGTGTTCAACCAACATCATCATGAGCAGCTCCAGCAGTACAGCAACAAGCACTCCTATCAACTGCAGCAGGGCAAGAGGACACCTACTCTTCAAGTTTACTCATATATAGACATCGTCACCACAATTTCTTCACACAATATAGTGAAACTTTCCTTCTCGTCCATTGTGTCGATTTGTTGTCATGGAAGCAGTTTTTTTTTTTCACAGAGAACACAGTGACTTGACATTTGTGATGAGTAGCAGCAGGAGAAAAGTTCATGACGTCTACAAGAATTATGTCTCACTTCTCAAGAAATGTTCTTATGTGATTTTCCTCAACCTCTGGCCTTTTGCACAACACAGCAACAAGAGGTAACTAGTAGCAGGAATGCAGTTATGAACTTGAGACCCAGCTTAACATTTGTAGCTAGCAGGAGACATCTTAAGCCCTAAAACAAGATTTTTGTTTAACTTCTCAGGAAATGTGCTCATGTTTGTTTAATTCTTGTTGAATTCTCTGGGCAGTTCCACACCACTACCACAATATCACATGACATCAGGAAATAGTATTTTTTTACTGGGAACAATACTTGATATTTGTGACTAGCAGGAGGACACATGTTAAGCACTAACACAAGAATTATGTTTCACTTTTTAGGAAATTTTCTCGTGTTTTTTCTTGATTTCTCTGTTCTGTTGAACACTGCTGCAACAAAAGTATCTAGTGGCAGGAAAGCAGTTTTTCATTCTGGCTACAGCTGACATTTGTGGCTAGTAGTGGGGTGGCAGGAAAAATGTTCATGACTTCTACAAGAATTATGTTTCACTTCTTAGGAAAATTGCTCATGTGATTTTTCTCAACTTCTCTGGCCTGTTGCAGAGCAAAGCAACAAGAGGCAACTAGCAGCAGCAAATCAGCTTTGAACTTGGGTCCCAACGTTACATTTGTGGCTAGCAGGAGACACCTTAAGCTCTAAAACAAGACTTATGTTTAACTTCTCTGGAAAAGTGCTCATGTTTGTGTAATTCTTGTCAAATTATATGTGCAGTTGCACACCACTGCCATAACAACACATAGCATCAGGAAATCATTTTTTTTTTTACTTGGGACAATACTTGACATTCATGGTTAGCAGGAGACATATTAAGCACTAACACAATACTTATGTTTAACTTCTCAGGAAAGTTGTCCATGTGTACAGATTATAACAGGACAGGGGTCAGGACAAATGGAATACTACATGAAGGAAAAATTCAGGTAGTGAACAAGGGAATGGATTGAAAGAAATGGGGACCCCATAATATAGCACAAAACCTTAAGAAAGAAATATTTTGGATAACTGACCAAGAGGATAGAGAGGAAGAGGATAGAAAATATATATTTTTCTTTTTTATCTTTTTATATTTTTTTATGTGTTTTTTTGGGGGGGGATAAACTATAATACAGACAGTGTGGAACACAAACATAAGGTTACTCTCTCCCACTACCACTGACAACACTGCCACAATCACCACGTAACCCCACCAGGATGTTCAGGATTTTTTTCCTGATCATCCATCATTTGTTTCAGGTCCCCTGTGGCCTCATTAAAGACCCTGGTAGAACTGATTAAAGTCCTGCCAAAGGTACTGGACTTCATCCCACAGGACAGCCATGTCTGCCTGTGTGACTGGTGCTGCGGAGTCACCTGGTGGTAGGGAGCCTTGGTGGGGTGCTGGTGCTGTGAACTGCTGTGCTGATGGCTGTGTATGGTGAGTCCTCCTCCTGCTATGCTGACTCACAGCATGATGGCCTACCACCTCATGCCACCCACCTTCTCTTTCCACAACATCCCCCGCCCTCTTTCCACAACATCCCCTGCCACTACTGATTGCTGCTGCTACAACTACCTCCTGCTGCCTGGCCTACCACTTGGCACAGTGGTGCACAATGAGGTGAGTCCTTTGCCCAGCAGTGCCAAAGTGCCTCCTTTTCTTTCCCCAGCATACACTGTAGCTGCACAGCTTGCACCTGATGACACTGTCATCATCCCCATCGATGGAAACAAAATGTCATATGGCAGAGCTCCTTGTCTGCTGTGGGGGGGAGCTGCAGAGGAGGTTGTGGGGTGCTCTGCAGTGCCTGGGTGGAGCTGCTGGTGGTGGTATACTGATGCAGGTGGTTGAGGACCTCAAGCTGCTGCTGCTGCTCCGAGTGATCACCCTGTGCCGCCTCGGAAGCAATGCTACTCCTCTCCTCAGCTGGGAGTGGTTGGGGGGGTGCCTCACTCCCAATATGAAACAATCACCTTTTTTATATAGTTTTTTGGGGGGGTTGTAAGTTTTCTCCTACACCCCCCAGCCCTGTCAAATGGCTGTATATGCACGTGGAGGAATGCATGCACATGGAAGCCAACTCAGCCCCATCCACCCACCCCTGTTGCTGCCCCCACCCACCTACATTAACCCACCCAGTGGGGAAGGACCTATGGAAGGGGGGGGGGACAACACAGCACCACCCCTTGGAGAGAAGAGCAGCCCAAAGGCTCATTTAATCCCACTCCTCCCTCCCCCCTGGCTGACACCCGACAACCCAAGGTCATTCTTGAACCCGGGTCACTGGTGTAGTGTGAGGTAAGGCATACAGTGCCTTAACCTTCAGCACCATCTGGCCAGTTACTTAGGTGAATAACTGCCCTCCTCCTTTTGGCCACGTTGCTCACTTGGTCACTGCATAATGAAAAACACAAGGTTTTCTTAAAGAAAACAAAATAAAAAGAAAGAGAGAATAAGAAAGACACACACACAGAAAAAGCAATCTAAACTTACAAGAAAAAGAATAGGCACACACAACCGATATCCTACACAAAAGTAAACAAAGGAATTCTTTTAAAACTAAACTATCATTTGCAGTACTGCAAAACTCTGTTTGTAAGAATGTAAAACTCCTACTCTTACTAACTCAGCCAGCTAACACTACCACTAATGAGAAAACGAAACCAAATCATTTTACTTCCTGCCTGACTGGAGTCTCCCATGTGACCCGCAGAAAGTGAAACATTTGACAGAGCCTTTTTTAATAACTTCGCCATGACCAATGCAAGGCAAAGTTGATGGTGAAATTATCAGCAAAGTTTCAGAGTAGGAGCCAACTTCGTGAAACTTTCCACAGGGCAAATTTAGCTACTTCGCCGGGACTTCACCAGCAAATTAAAACTTTGCAACATCTCTAGTTGTGGGATTCAAAAACCAGGTCTGCTGAATGTACCAAGCTCATTTACAGGTTGTTACTCTAACCATATGGGGGGGGGGGGCGCAGCAGTCATCTATACTGCCAGTTTAAAAAAACACACAAGTCCCTTCCCTAGAGAAATATGCACTGGTGGCCATGCAGTTTGGGTTCCAGTAATGCTTAGGTACTTCATTTGACCAGTTACTTCTTTTATTTCTTAATTTTTCTTGCTAAAGATTAAACCAAAAAAAGAGGCCAATATATTTCAGAAAGGTTACACTATTCCCTTTCTGTCTAAAGAAAGCAATGTATATGAGCAAGTGTTCATTTTCAAAACAAGTACCTAAGTGTCACTGGCACCAAACTCTGTAACCACTGGGCATACTTTTCTGTGAAACAGACTTAATGTTGTTTTGAAATGGGGAAATATAGTATCATTAGTCCTCACTTGAATGACTTTCTGATTTGGGGAGGAAAACTCAGTTTATACTGTGTCTCTATGTGTGCACCTTAGTCACCAGGGAAGGGTTACTACAGTCCTTTAAAAAAATTCCCAAATGTAAACAACATTCAAAAGGCAAGCACATGTCAAGTCAACCAGGACAGAAGTAGCAGAGACAAGCTTGGCTGGTACATCCTCCCTATATGCTTTGAAATGTGCCCTTCATATTCAAATAAAATCTTATTAAATTCAACATGTAAAGATGATTTTGTGATTGTAAAATCATGTGAAGTACCTGTGAAATGGGAAGTAAAGTAAGGTAATGGATTACTTTCTGAAGCCATCCACACACCAGTCAATGGTGGGCTTCATTAAGAGTGTAGGGTGTGGAGAGAAGGTTTAAATGCACACGGAAGGAGCGTGCATTGATCCTAATTAGAAAGTGTGGGGGGAAGGGATGGCTTGGACATACAATAAAAAGGTGAAAAAGCTATATGTTGATATTTGTTGTTTGGTTTGGATTAAGCAACAATGCAATGAATGGGTTACTAGATAGTGTAGTCTGTCCTATCACGGTTTATTTATTACATTTATAAGATCTTACGGTAACAGAGTAACACTTACTGAGCTAATGCTAGTTTTTTTAATGTAGTTTTGCTTGACTGGGAAAGTGGAGGGCTTCAACCACATGGGGGGGTGCAGCAGTCAGCAGGGGGAAGTAGTCAGAGATTAGGTAGGGTCTGTGGTAACAATACTGGCAGGGACACAGTATGCAGACTACAGTAGGTTGGCCAAGCAGTCCTTATCTGCCAACCAATTCTGTGTCTGTGTAAAAAGGAGGGCTAGGTAATTCTGCCTACTTTCAGTCCCTCCGCCCCCCAAAAATAAAGTTATTTGTTGGTGCCATTTTTAGTGAATTAGTGGTTTCTGGTTATTACATAAGAATAGGATATAGACTGGAGTTCAAAAATACCTGTAGTATTTCAAAAAAATGTTTGTATACTCTTTAGTAGCTTGCTATATTTAGATTTTTACAATGCGGTAGTATAGCCTAGCCTAGAGGCTAGAATAATGAGCTGTGAATGAGCTTGGTAAATCCTGCTCAGCTGGGTTTGATTCCCACAACCTCCACTTGCATACTGTGTGACTGAGCAGGTCACTTTACCTCCCCTGTGCTCCCAGGTCACCTCTGAAAATAGGCACTTGCGCCTAATGGACCTTACCCGGTTACCAAAAAAAACCAAAAAACTTGTACTATATTGCTGGCTGGCCTCTCCCTTGAATGCACTGCTGCTTAAAAATCAGTTCGAAAAGAGTCACAAAACTGAAACTGCAAAACAGGATGGCCTGGATACTATAAATATTGAGGCCTCCATGGAATGTCTCTTATGGTAGAAGAGGCTGAGATCATGAAGTTTGGGTGTGACGAGCACAACGCATAGTAGAGCAGTCCTGGCTGTGTCTCAAACCTCAGGAGAGGAGTCCAATTCTCTTGTACCATAAGACACACCACAGGGGCTCTATTAACTCATTGTAAATCACTCAAGCATACAAAAATGTATGGGAAGTGGTGCACCTGACTTTGGATTTTTGTATCCTATCTAAAACATGCAGTAGTGGAAGAGAATTCAAAAGTTATGAAACAAGGGGGGGGAAAGGTTTTGGTGAGCTGATGTGGAATGGGTCCTTCATGATCCAACATGCAATAATACATGATACAGTGTTTGTGGGCCTTATGAAGAGATAACTGGCTGCCTAGGGGAATTGTAAGACCCAACACTGATGGCAGAGGGTCTTATATCCCCTGAAGGGTGTTATCTCAGCACATGGCCATCCTGTCATGTCTTATTGCATTTACAGAATGGGTGCTAGGTAGATAATTTATAGCAGCTTGGGGGGGGTCACACTGGATCATGATTTTTCTGCTACTGCATCACACACACAGCAGACACCCCTAGAAAATTCAGTAATATGAAAAGAAAGTTGATTGAATCTTGATGAATGAACAGCAGTAGACAAGCTTTCTTCACCTTGGTTTGGGTGGGGGAACATGACATCTTTTTGAAAATGTGCATTTTATACTGGCAGTGTAATATTTGAGTGGATGAGCCAGAGGTAGACTAGAACTGGTACATTTTCCTCAGATGGCATTATGGTACGCAGATGCTGAGATAAATGTCTTGGTGTCAGCTTGTCTAAGGCATCAGTAGCTTTGAATTTGCTCTACCCATTTTATAGGCATTTTATACTTACTTCCAGCTTTATTATGCATTTTTGGGGGTTTATTTTGTTTTTGTTGACCTGGAAGGAAGACTAGACAATGTTTTGCCTGTTTTCAGTCTTGTCCTGGGGGAGGAGGATACAGATAGATGCCAACTGAAATTGAACCAGATTTTTAAGCTATTGATGTTTTTAGTGAATGGGGGAAATCTGGCCAGAACACCAGGGAAATTCCCCTACTTTGCCAGCAGGGGGCTTGAATTCGTGAGAGCAGAATGGAGGAGCCCAGTTGAAAGCCGGACAGAGGAGGAGGAGGAAGTGCTGATGTGGCAAGAGAGATCCAAAATGCTGTAATGGTGGAAGTGCTGCTTTTTGCAGATTTGTTAGACAGTGCTAGGCTGTTGGAGGAGACAGATGCTACAGCCTTGCAGGCTGAGACTTTGTCCCAGATTTTGGGCATGATTGTGCAAGGAGATGAGCAAATTATGCACTCCACAGAAGAGGAGCATCTGAACTGAAGTGATGTGCATGGTACTGTTCATGCAACGGGGGAAGTGGAAATGAGCGGTCAGTCCACAGATTTTTCACCAAATGCTTCAGAGAGCAAGCGCTTGCAAAGTGCAACGGAAGCGATGCAGAGTTGCAGCGAGCCAGCTGATTCTCACTTGGTGAAAGGGAATGCGAGCCACAGTGCTGATGTGGTGTTGAATGGAACGTGGAAGTATGCAGAGCCTGAATCAGCAGAGTCAGACAACCACTGGTCGAAAGAAGCTTTACTGAATGCAGGATGGATCTGCATGAATGGGAAATGGATCCCTGATTCAAACTGGGAATCTTTTACACAGACACAATCGGATGGTCAGGGGGCCCCCTGCACAACACATTCAGGTCATCAAAATGACAATGATATTAATGTTGACACTGTGGGGACTGGAGAACATTTAGAGAATGGTGAAATACTGCACAAACAAACAGAAAGGCCAGACGCTATGCCTGATGAGTTCCCCTCCCCCCCACTCCCCACGAAGGAACACCAGGAGACCTGGTCCTAGGTTCTCTGACTTATTTAAAAATAATAAACTGGAGCAAGCACCACCCATGAAATGCAGTCTGCCTACATTATAGGGGAGGGCTATAGTACCACCCAGACAGGACCTATGTGGTACGCAAGTTACTGAAGGAATCTATGAACTTTCAGACCTCTGAAATCTATGCCCTAATTAACATCAGGGATGAAGATACATTTGACATTAGCTTTAAAACCTTTGCAAGCCTGGATAGATTTTGGAAAAAATATGAAGCATGTAAAACAATGCCTGTATGGGTCCCTTTTTGGGGAATCCCTTTAACTAAACGTTTGTTTAAAACTGTACACATTATGTTTCGCAATGAAGGGGTAAATGTGGGGGACATACAATTTTGGCTTGAACAAAAATGTAATGTGTTGGGGCCTCCTGAAGCCATAATTGATGAAGAAGGCATTTGGACAGGTAGCTGGAGATTTAAGGTTAAGATACATGTTTTAGGAAATGAGGTAGCACACATACCAACCAGCTTTTTTTTTAGGTAAAGACAGGGGTGTATGTTTTTACCCAGGACAGCCCAAAGCATGTTACAAGTGTAGGAGTAGACGGCACCTCACTAATGTCTGCGAGAAAATAAAATGTGCTCTATGTGGGGACTTTGACCATTATAGTGGGACATGTAGAAATGTGTTTTGCTGTAATTTGTGTGACGAACAGGGACACACATACCATCAGTGTCCCTGGGCAGGTCAAAATAGGCAGGGAGGGTTAGATAAGGAGGATTTAATCAACCGGGCACAAGAGAGGCATAGTCTTCATTCTACTGATCAGGATACTCCCCAGACAGGGCCTACTACTTTTGACACTGGCACTAACCAGCCAATCTCTGATGTTAGGCCTCCTACTGAACAAACATCCCAGGATCCCCATGCCTCAGTACATACAGATTTACTTGGTATCTCAATCATTACAGAATGTAATGTCATGCTCCCCCACCAAAAAATGGACTTTCAAGTACCAAATGGGTCACCAGGGCATCCAGCAAACAGACCCCCCCCCATTTTGGTGGCAGTACATAACACTTTTCAGGTCTTACAGGATCAGGAAGGGGGTTCAGAGTCAGATGTTTCCTCCAAATCTGGTGCCATCTCTGAAATGGAGTTGGAAGAAGAAGGAGATTAAAAATGAACTCCAGCAGAGAGTGATTACTTACATATGATTTATATGGTTTCTTTCTGGGAAACACAGGATCAACCAGATAACTGATCTAATATTACCAAAAATAAAATTTACACACAGAGCTTACTACTGCAATTCATCTTGACATTTAAGTTCATGAAACACCCTTATCAAGTTGATGCATTAGCAGCCATAATGGCTCTTACCAGATTGTGTTTGTCAAGGCTGTGATCATCCTTTATTGTTGTGCAGATACAGGAGGTAGAAATGTAGACAACAAGTTTCTTACCTTACTTGAGGCACATAAAAGCACCACTGCACAAGCCATTCAGAAAACCCTGTTGGAATTTTTAAAATCCAGTAATGACAGGTACAAAAAGTAGACTATGTACTTTAATGAAGAAAAAATCCCCATAGTGCATTGTAGTCATTGTCTTGCCAACAGACTAGAAATATAGAATATGATGGCAGATAAGGACTGCTTGTCCCACCTAGTATGCCCATTTCTCTACCTAACGGATAAGCTGCAGATGCTAGTTAACCGATAGCCTACTTCCTCCTACCCCCCCTACTAGAATTATCTTATGTTTGTCCCATGCATTCTTGAATTCCCCCACTGTTTTTGACTCTGTGACCTACTCAGGAAGGCCGATCCATGCATCTACAACCCTCTCTATAAAGAAATACTTCCTCCCATTACCTCTGGGCCGTCCCCCCTCTTTCTTCAAATTGTGCCCCCTTGTTCTTGCACATCTCTTTTTCTGAAAGATGATACCCTCTTGTACTTTGTTGATTCCCTTGAGGTATTTGAAAGTTTCTATCCTGTCCCCCCTCTCCCTCCTTTCCTCGAGGCTATACAAACTATATAAAAATAGACTAAAACTAGTAGTTGCTGATACTGTTTGGGAAGTTGGAGGAACAACTTTGAAATATTTGGAAAGCTATACAGTTTATTCATCCAACCCTCAAAGAACAAGCAAGAGATAGCTTCCATAGCACAAGAAGCCTCATGTGAACTTTTGAAAATTAGCTCAGTCTCCAGTGTGAGATGGGTGGCTAGCAACTACAGGACAGTAAAAGCAGTTCTAAGGTCACATAAGGCATTTTATTCTTATCTTACATTTGCATCAGAGGACAGAGACAGATCATTGTCTGAATGTGCAAAATTTCTTAGACTAAAGAAACATCTTACAAGCACTGGATTTGTTTTGGATCTTGCTGTAATGAATGACACCCTGGGAGAACTGTTTAACTTGTCATAGATACTACAATCTCATGATTTGTCAATCTATGACTCAATGGAGCATGTGAGAAGCACCCATCTTGTAGTAAAAGCTATGAAGTTTACTGATGGACAAAGTATTCATGAAGTCAACCACAGATCTGTGATGAGAATGTGTTTAATGGAATTCAGGTGCAGCCTACATTGCCAAAGATTAATCACAACAGTTGTAACTGTCTCTTGTAAAGAACCTGGCAACCAGATTTCCTGATTTAGACTTTGGTAAAATAATAAGCCCTCTGAATAAGACTGCCTGGCCAAAAGAGGAGGAAGAACTAATTATGCCTGGAGAATGGAGAGTGGCTGTGTTTGCAAAAGAATGACAGTTGCCTGCAAGAGATGTTGTTACACAGCTTTGGATCTACAAACTTTCTGGTTCTGTTGGTGGCCAACTGGCAAGATTCATGGCAGTGGTGAAAACATATCCAGCACTGACTGCAGAATGTGAGAGGGGCTTCTTTGCCATAAACATGAATGGAATTCCTCAAAGAAACAGACTTTCATTGAACATCTGAGAAATGCAATGTGTATTAAACTAAATGGCCCAACCTTGTCTGAGTCTGATCATAGACCATTCATTAAGTCCTGGTTTAAAAGAGGTAATAGACTGTCAACAGCATAGAAAACTGTCGTGCAACCCCCCAGAAAAACAGAAGAGAATCATAATCTCTGGAACCTTTTCAACAATAACTTTGGAAGACAAAACATGACATTCTGCATTTTCTGTTAGTTTTATTTTTAGTTATAAAAATCCTTCAGGCAAGTTCCTATTTTCAAAGGACTGAGAGTCAGATATACAGACATTTAAGTACAGTACATAGAGAGTGTATATACCGTATAACTGTGCACAGATTTAGGATTAGGTTATAGGTGTTTTGGCAAATCAAAAGTGCAGTATACAAGAATTCATTGTCAAGAATACAGTATGTTGATGGGAAGCATTTATATAGTCCAGAAGCAGTAAACATGGACAGCAACTGCATTTTAAATGGTGGAGCGCAGCTGTATAATTTATATGCACTAGGGCTGTACTGCTGTATAGTACATACATAGATACATAGACAGTGTCGGCAGATAAGGGCCTATGGCCCACCCAGTCTGCCCATTTGAGCTTGTAAATTCAGTTTGTTTTCCTAGAAGTCTGTTGCCCCTTACCCCTGACCTCCAGAATTCCTTTATGTCTATCCCATGCATTCTTAAATCCCGTGATTGTTTCAGCCCCCACCACTTCCTCTGGCAGGGTGTTCCACTTGTCCACCACCCGTTCTGTGAAAAAATTCTTTCTCATGTTTCCTCTGAATCGTCCTCCCTCCAACTTTATCCCATGCCCTCTAGTCCTGGAACATCTTTTCGCCTAAAATAATGTTTTCCTGCACCCTGTTCCTCCCTGTAAGATACTTGTATGTCTCTATCATATCCTCTCCTCCTCTCCTCCAGGGAGTACATGTTCAGTTCCTTCAACCTGTCTTCATAGGACTTGTGATGCAATCCATGCACCATCTTTGTTGCCCTCCTCTGAACCTTCTCTACCCTGTCTATGTCCTTACGTAGGTATGGTCTCCAGAACTGTACACTGTACCCAGGTGGGGCCTCACTAGTGTCTTGTATAGCGGAATTATGACCTCCCTTTTCCTGCTGGTGATGCCCCTGCCTATACATCCCAGCATCCTATTTGCTTTACCTGCTGCCTTGTCACACTGTTTCCCGACCTTGAGGTCATCAGATGATAACCCCAAGATCCCTTTCCTGCTTGGTGCATGCTATATCCTCACCCCCCAACTGATATATTGTGCCAGGGTTTTTGTGCCCCATATGCATTATCTTGCACTTCTTTGCATTGAATTTCAACTGCCAAACCCTGACCATTCTTCAAGTTTCTGCAGGTCCTTTCTCATTCTGTCTACACCCTCTGGTGTGTCTACTCTGTTACAGAGCTTTGTGTCATCAGCGAACAGTGAAATTCTGCCTTCTAGGTCCTCGCAATGTCACTGATGAAGATGTTGAATAGGACCGGTCCCAGCACTGATCCCTGTGGTACCCACTGGTCACTCTTCCCTCTGTGGGTGACAGCCATTTACCACCACCCTCTGTGTCCTGCCACCCAGCCAGTTACCTACCCACCACACTACTGTCCTGCCCACACCCATATTCCCCAGTTTGTGTAATAGTCTTCTGTGGCACAGTGTCAAAGGCCTTGCTGAAGTCCAGATAGGCCACGTCCACTGCCCTGCCTGATCCACCTCCCTAGTCACCCAGTCAAAATTCAACCAGGTTGGTCTGACATGACCTCCCCCTGGTGAAACCATGCTGCCTTGGGTCCTGTAGTCCATTGACAACCAGATGTTCCACCAATCTCTCCTTCACTAGTGCTTCCATGATCTTCCCCACTACTGAGGTGAGGCTGACTGGTCTGTAGTTCCCTGCTTCCTCTTTGTTCCCACTTTTGTATAAGGGGACTACATCTGCTGTCTTCCAGTCTTTGGGTAACTCCCCTGTTTCCAGTGATTGGCTAAACAGGATAGCCAGAGGTTCAGCCACCACCTCTCTTAGTTCTTTAAGGACCCTGGGGTGCACCCCATCTGGCCCCATTGCTTTATCAACTCTTATTCACTTCCAGTTCCTTCCAGGACCCTTTCTCGTGTAAAGGGACTTGTGTCCATTTCTGCACCATTCTCACCCTTGTACTCCCTTCAGACCCATTACCCTCCTCTTCCTCAGTAAAGACTGAACAGAAATACCTGTTCAATATGTCAGCTTACTGTTGTCATCCTCACGCGGCCCCATCCTCCCCTTCAGTCTCACTATCCCTCCCTTTGTCTCTTCTTTTTCACTTATGTACCTGTAAAAGGTTTTGTCCCCTCTACCCACTGATTTTGCAATGTGTTCTTCTGTCTGAGCTTTGGCTTCCCTTACTGACCTCCCTGCCTCCCTTTGTTTCTCCTGGTACTTCTCCCTATCCCCTTCTGCCTGTGTCTTCTTGTATTGCCTGAATGCAATCTTTTTGGCTTTCACTTTCTTTGCTACCTCTTTGGAAAACCATAATGGTCTCCTCTTCCTTTTCCTCTTGCTAACCTGCTTAATGCATAATTCTGTTGCTCTTGTATCCCCATTTTAAATACTGCCCACTGTTTCTCAACCCCTGATTCCTGTCCCATTTCCCTTAATGCCTCTTTCAGGTATCTCCCCATTTTCCCAAAGTGCTTTTGTGTGGTTTGGTTCTGCTTTTTCTGTGATTTCAAACCACAATGACTGGTGGTCACTGTTTCCCAGGTGCTCCCCCACTGTTACCCCCATCACACTGTCCCTGTTTGTGAGCACAAGGTCCAGTATTGCCTTCTGCCGAGTGGGTTCCATGACCAGTTGCTTGAGGAAGGCACCCTGAAGGGAGTCCAGGATAAATCTGCTCCTAGTTGATGCTGCTGCTGGGATGCTCCAGTCCACGTCTGGAATATTGAAGTCTCCAACCAGTACTACCTCACCCTTGGCTGCCATCCCTTGGATGGCTAGCATCAGCTCCCTATCTGTTTCTTCCTCCTGGGCTGGAGGTCTATAGACCACACCTGTGCAGATGGCTGTCCCATTTTCCTTTCCAGCTTAACCCACAGTATCTCTCCCCATTTTGTTCCTCCTGGATCTCTGTGGCCCTTATGTCATTTTTCAAATACAGTGCCACTCCTCCTCCCTTCCTGCCTGCTCTGTCTCTTCTGAATATGTTGTAGCCAGGTATGGCCATCTCCCAGTTGTGGTTACCATTACACCAGGTTTCAGTGATGGCCACAATGTCCAGGTCTGACTGTACCATGACAGCCTCCAGATCTTCCATCTTGTTGCTAAGTTGCTAGTACATTTTATTACATTTGTAACTGCATTTCCTTTGTTTTATCCTGGTATAATTTATCATGTCAAAAACTGCTGGCCACTACCCTGTAGCCATGACTCTTCCTCGACCCCCATTTGCACTGTGTACTCGTTCCCCCAGCCACCCTCACCAATTTACAGTATTGTTCCTTCTCTGCACATTTATCGCTTTTGTACATTTGCAAATATTTAATTTCATACACCTTATTGTACTTTATTTCTCTGCAATTTGTGTTTGCTTTTTGCACAGTTGTTATTGTTGGAGTGTACTGTTCTCCCCACCTCTCTACCCTCAAGTAAATAAGTAAATAAATGAATAACTAAATGTGCATTGTTGCTTTTTGTTTCTTTTTAACTTCTTACCCCCTTGTTTCCTTCTCCCAGATCACACCTAGAAACAAGCTTTGGCTCAGTGTGCCTTTCCCAGTTATCAGTAGTTTACAAAAAAATAACATGCCATGCTCAAACATTTAATTTGTAAAAATTGCATTAAAAGCCTTGTAACACAAGGCTTTGCACTGTATGCTTATTTTGACTAATAAAAAAATTGGATCTACATATTTATGAGTACTGTTTAATGCAGTGTGCTATCCATGTGACCCATTGGTGTGCGTTATACACCAATTTAAAACAACTGCAGGTGGTCCCTGATCCACAATTTTTAGGGCCCAAGTAGCTCTGGAAGTGTCACTCCAACACTGCATTGTTTTACAGTAAAAAAGTGTAAAATGTACAGCTTTCTACCGTATTTCATTATATTTGTTCTGGCCATATATCATTCATTCATTCAGATAGGTGTGGTGAATCAAATGCTGCATGGCTGTGGGCTTGTTTGCAAGGGCAAAGACAGTAGGGTACAGAATTAGACCACTGGAATCACAGAGGCTATCAGGATTGGCTGCAACATGGTCATGTTGCTGACAATCCTAATGGTGTCTGTGATTCCAGTAGTGTAATTTTATTTTGTGGGGGCGGAGGTCTTGCATACACACCCTGCTACTGGATGCAGGGTATGTACAGTATGTGGCCTCCCCCACCCTCAAATAAAAGGGCAGGGAATGACCTGTATCTCAACAGGTACTGTGCAGCACCTGTACAGGTGCTGTGCAGGCCTGCTCTTTATACCTGCTCATTATTTAGATTGGGCCAGTGCAGGTGGTCTACAGGTGTTGTGCAGGTGCTATACAGGTACTGTGCAGGCCTGCTCATTATGTCTGCTCATTATTTAGAGTGGGCCAGTGCAGGTGTACTACAAGTGTTGTGCAGGTGTTATACAGTTGTTGTGCAGACCTGCTCATTATTTAGAGTGGGCTGGTGCAGGTGCTGCACAGGTGCTGTACAGACTCTGTGCAGGCCTGGCTGCCATTCACACTGCATTAAATTCAGTCCCTGTTAAGGCCTATGATATTTAGAATAAAGTATAGGGTGGTGTATGTGATAAGGAGTTTACACACACCCATGATGTTAGATGCTACATAAACCCCAAGAGTGAAGCTCGAGGGGTTAGTGCAAGCACCTAACACTGAGGGCATGTGTAAACATCGAGTTTTCACAAACCACCCCATATTTTATTTTATATAATTGCTGGGTTTGCCTTTTTTGCCACAGCAATAATAGAAAATAAATGAATGGTTCCTGTGTTGCTGCAGCCTGGTTCAGTTTCAACACGCAGTCCACAGTCGCCATTTTTTATTTATTTAAAAGTTTTTGTATTTCTTTCTGTCAGTAGTTGAAAGAAGTTTTTTTCCCCCAGTAGTATATTTTGTGTCTGAAATTCACTTACTACTGAGTTCGAGTGGCAGTTGTGTCTCTGTGGAAAAGGCAATGTGGCCAGACGTGAGAAGGAAAGAGCTACAGCGGGTGCAATGCGTAGAGCAAGGGAAATCATGTGTGTGTGTTTGCCATTATAAACACTCCTTTATAACAGAAAATTATGCCACAGTTTCTCTGTGGGAAAAAGGCAAAGCCAGTTATTATATGCCTGTAAAGGGTTCATTAGTATGCACGCTTCTGGTCATATTATGCACACTTTCAATCATAATACAGGCATATTACAGGCCTCTTTTATGGATATAACACAGACAAACTGTAGTTATAAGGCAGGTTCTTATACAGGCAAAGAACAGGCAATGTGCATATGTTGGACATTACTGCAGCTTTGACCAGGCCTAGTATGTGTGTTACTATGTCCCTTAGCATCATACATTGTCATATTAGATTGATTTCACATATTTGTTGGATGCTGGAAAAGTGAAGCAAAGCTGAAGAGAAAACTCTCATATTCTAAAAGTGGCTGCCATTGATGAATAATCATACAGTATTATAAGCTGATCAGTTTTACTATTTTTTAAATTAAAAAGTTACACTCCAGATATGCTTGTTGTTGTACGACTCCCTTAAGACTCTAATTTATATGCAGCAATTTGGTTTGCCTATACCGTATTGTTAAAATGTTACATATTTTTCTAAATCAAATTAGAAGAGATATTATACAGAACTAATTATTTCTTAGTCTTCCAAGTATTGAATACTTTTAAACTTTAAAATATAAATAGCATCTGTAAATCTACAGTCACAGACACTGATGACACGTTCATATGTGTTAGCCCCCTCTCTTCGGAGGGGCTTATGCTCCCACTATGGACCCCTTCCACCTCCTATCCCCAGAGCTTAAGTATTTATTTGTGCTCTGGGTGTTAATCCCTTCTGGACGCCTAAAGGTGGCAGCAGAGGGCAGGTCAGGAAGGGTATATAAGGAGAGTAAACAGGAAGATTTGGGCTCTTTACAGCCTGGGCAATAGGGCTGAGGCTGTAGGGGAGCAGCTGGAAGAGAAGGAGAGGCAGGCAAGGAGGCAGCTCATCAGATCAGTTTGGGCCTGTGGGCCCCCCCCAATGTCAGTAGACAGAGACAGCTTCTTCAGAAATGTGGCATTGAGGAGCAGGGAAGGGAACTCCATAGGGAGGATGGTCAGCCAGTAACACGGCGTCATCGGGATGGGGGAGGCCTAGCTGATAGGAGAATGGCAGGGTAGGCAGGAGCCTTATGTGGATCCCAAGCAGGAGTGGCCAGGGTTGTCAGGGCTGTTGAGACTGTGACATGGTTCCCACAGGGGAAGGGTTGGTGGCAGGAGTCCCCTGCTGTATCTGGAGTGGCAGGGCAGCTCAGGTGTGGAGGTAGCCAGGAGTGTCCTTCACCCATGAAAGATGGCCTGCTTTGGAGTGGCAGGTCATGGGATACTGGCATTTCAGGACTGGGTGGGTCAAAGGTCTTTAGGACAGGCCTTGGGGGGAAGATCCTAGCTGCAGCTTAGTTCAAGCTGAGGATGTGATGGCAGGGGCATGGGCAGGGAGGCTGGGGCATCCTTATATGGTCATTGGAGGCACATGGAAGAAACAGACACCATGGGGCTGAAGAGGAAGGTGGGCTGCTCAGAGAGCCTTGGAGGTGGCAGTGCCCAGGTCTCTCATGGCAGAGCAGCTTGTAAGGTGCAGCTTGAGTATTGGAGCTGGGTCAGGTTTACGGGCCTCAGAACCAGTAGGAGTGGGAGATTGAGGAAGCAGGAGCAATTTAATACATGTTTTAGTAAGACCTTCACTAAGAGAAATGATAATAAGAGGGTGGCAAAAGAAGGGATGGATGATTCTAATGTTGAGGGAGTAATAACTGTGGATAAAGTAGTTGAGAAGATAAGATTGCTAAAGGTAGATAGGGCTGCTGGTCCAGATGGGTTTCACCTGAGGTTCATTAAGGAACTTTAAGTGGAATTGGCACTAGCTATCACAATGATTGGACAGAAATCACTAGCTGAGGGATATGTACCAACTGATTGGAGACTGGCCCATGTGGTGCCGATATATAAAAAAGGGGATAGAAGCATTCCATCAAATTATTGTCCAGTAAGTCTAACTTCGGTGATCAGTAAAATAATTGAAGGGATTTTGAGTGATGAAATAAAGAACTTTATGGAAGGGATTAGTGGATAACAGCCAACATGGTTTTGTAAAAAATAGATCAGGTGAAACTAATATGGTCTGTTTCTATGATTGGGTCACTACGAAGTTAGATCAGGGGAAGAATATTGATGTGGTAATGCTGGATCTAAGTGGGGCCTTTGATAAGGTCCCTCATGGATTGTTGTTATTAAAGTCATTAGACATGAGAGTGAATGTAGGACTGATAAAATGGATTAAGCATTGGTTGGTGGTTAGGACCCAGAGGGTGAGAGTTCAGAGATATTTATCGGAGGTGGTTAGGGTGGAAAGCAAGGTGCCACAGGGTTCAGTGATGGGACCCTTGTTGTTTGGTATATTTATGAATTATCTAAAATTAAATAGTGAAAATAAGTTAGTTAAATTCATGAATGATGTTATAGTAGGAGGGGTAGTAGACACTTTTGAAGATAGATTAAGGTTTGGACAGGATTTATTAGACATTGAGGAGTAGGCCAAAAAGAACCATATGATTTTTAATGCCAACAAAAGTGTAATGTTAAACATGGGAAAGGGTAATATAAAACAGGATTATTATATTCAGGGTAGTAAAATAAGATCTTCCAACTGTGAGAAAGATCTGGGTATACATATCCAACAGGATATGAAATATGAAACACCCTGCAGAATTACAGCAAATAGAGCTATGCATTTGGTAAATTGTATAGAAGAAGTTTTCATACTAGGAATACAGAAATGCTCACTAAAGTGTTTAAATCATATGTCAGACCTATTTTGGACTACTGCTCTTCACTTTGGAGTCCTTGTTTGAAAAAGGATAGGGTTTTGCTGGAATGTCCTCAAAGAATTCTAACTAAATTGGTATTAGGTCACAAGAACCAACCAGATTAAAATCGATAAGATTATGGTCCCTATCTAAAAGAAGGATAAGGGATGATTTATTGTTCCTTTATAAAGTTTTGCACCAGGATAGTTTAAGAACTGAATTAGGTTTGTATTTTAGGGAAAAGATCTTTAACTGGAGAAAACATGATCAACAGTTAGTGAGTGAAAGGTGTAGAAGAAACTTCAGAAAATACGGATTTGTATGTAGGACAATAGAAAGTTGGAATGAGTTACCAGTGTTCGTTGTGCAGGCAGATTCATTCATCATTTTTAAGAATAGGTTGGATAAACATATGTCAGTTGGTGACTCTTGTTACCTCCACTGATTTGTGGGGACAACCTTTAAATCGGCTTTTTAGCCTTCTAGACTGTCTTATGCAACCTTATTATGAACCTTAGTATGAGTGAAAGAACCAGTGTGGGAGTCGTTTGGTACACCGGTAGGATTCAGGCTCATATGGAAGGAAAAAAAGGAGGGTTACAGGGCCTGGGTCAGAAAGAAAAATCCTGGGACCCCTTGAGATTTGGGCCAAGGTCCAGGGACAAGGTGGGGAAGCAGCTCACTTCTCATGCAGGAAATAGGGAATCTGACCAGTGCCATACAGGGAAATTGGGGGATGGTAACCTAAAAAAGAAAATGAGTGGGGGCCTACCAGTGCCAATGAGACAGGATTCTGATGATCCTTCAAGTCTGGAGAATCCACTCAGGAAAAGCAACCGAGTTTTCAGTAGATGAAGTCAACCTGCTTGTACTGCTTGTATGCTATCTTGTCTGCTTGAGAGTTCCAGCATGGGTAAGATGTAAAAAATTTGATAGCTCCATGGAGTTGCTTTATTTTTCTTAGTATAAGATGGAACCCCTATACCCCTGGAATCATTTGGAGTACAGGTGAAAAAATAAAGAGCTGTTTGGGAAGGAACTTGGTAGTGATCTTTCTCTGTGTATGCTTAAAGAGATGTAAATGAAATAAAGGACCCCTTATATTTAATTTATTCCATAAGTTAGTAATTCCAGAAGGTGATCATCAGTCTGTACCGGGATCATGAGGCTCAGGAGCTCATGGGAAGCAGAAGGCTACAGATTGCTTGGAAGTCCTGGATCTGGTGGCAAGAGGTTTGGAGCTGAACCAGTTTTGCAGAGGTAGAGATCAAGAGTGTACAGTGTGCTGAAGCCATTGAGAGGTAGGGCATATCATTTCCTTTCTTTATTTTGGGTGCACTGGCTTGGAGTTGTTTCACATTGCTGTGATCCCTTCTATATTCCCCTGGTACATCTGTGATCATTATATGCCCCTAGACAGAAGGGGAAGGGGGGGCTTACATTTGGGGGCTTGTCTGGGATGTTTCCTATGCCCCATAGCCCTGCAGGACCCCGGGTGCCAAGATCCGAGATGCTGGAATGCTTCCTGGCCTAAGTAGGCCCAGTGGTGCAATAAAAAAAATGAGTCCTGTTGCAGGTCTAAAGAAGAAGTAGGCCTCAACATGCCTGGTGTGGTGTGCGCACATGATCAGCTGTTCATGTGACTCTGTGGCAGAATCAGATTGGTGAATGACGAAGAAGAAGCTAGAGCAGCTTGCATGGGATTGCCATCTTTGGGAAAGCAATCAGAGGGAGCAGTGCTGAGAGAAAGAGCAGGTGAACAAAAAAGCAAGAGTGACCCATTGTACACCCACAACAGAGCAGGCAAAAGAGACAGCTCAATTGAAAGTAAGAGGGTTCCTTTTATTGTGGGTACTGATAGGAGCAGCAGAGGGATTTAAGGGGGTAGCCCCCATGGATTGGCACTGGATTGTCTCAGGCAAAGAGGAGGGTGGAGAGGAAGTGCCCCCCCCCAAGAGGAACTACTGGCCACAGGTTCCCACATCATTGCTCTCCTGGTTATGGAATGCAGAGGGAAAAGGATAGGATAACAAAAGATGCATGAGGTGTGGATATCTGGGAAAAGGCATTGCCAGATTGCCTGTGTGCAGAGTCTGCTCAGGTGCAGCCCCAAGAGAAAGCTTAAATCGAGTACCACCTGTTCCAAGTTGGGGGCTCCCTCCCAGTACCTCAGAGGGCTGTTATGTGTGGTGGTCAATGGCTAGTGGGGATTCAGGAGCATTTGATAGACTCTCCCTGGGGGAAGTGCTCATGCCCATGTGGCTCAAGCCTGGAGTGTTTTCCCGGATGTCATAACTGAAGCAGTGGAAGAAGAGGGTGCAGGAGGAAAACTGGGGGCAAGGAGGTGATGGGAAGCACAGGCATCTGCCCAGCTCCCTGCCACTGGCTACCAGCTGTCTAGTGGCAGAAGGAGGGGATGGGTCTCAGAAAACTGGCAGGTAATCCCCTAGGACCTTGGGGATCCCTGTATTGGCCTCTGTCCAGCAGTAGCCCGCTGGCTCTGTCCACTAAGTCAGAGCCTACATCTGGATCTGAGTCAAAGATTTTAAAGCCCAGCAGACTCGGCTCTACGTCTGTTGCTGCACCAACAGTGGCCAGGGAGGGTGTTGAGGCTCAAGAAGAACCAGAGGAGCTAGATGAGGACAGGTTCATTGGTAAAAGGTTCCCATTCCAGAATTACCAGGTGTGTAGAGCCATCCCCAGACCTTTTCATTGTCTGGTGATCAGTGTGGCGGACCATGCCCCACAGCTTCTGGTTGGGGCCAAAACACTGCAGACCCATATGGATGGGTTAATTCTTAGTGACCCACTAAATACCAAATACAGAAAGGGGATGAGGTTGCCACCCAGGCAAGCCAGGAGGACCAGCGTACGAGACCTGCCAGAATGAGGCCAGGCCGAGAAATGGGTCCACAGGAGGCTGTGTGTGGAATATCCCCATATGGACTATCCATATGTGCCTGAGAGGATATGGGACATTATTGAGGAGATGAGGGAAGAGTTAATTTTCAAGGAACAGATGGAACGTTTGAAGAACCGTCCCAGAGGTGGAGGTGCCCCATTTCAAGAGTTGATCCAACAGGCTCAGACAATGTGCCACACGGGGGACCTGGTCTGGTCTGACCTTGTTTAAGAACTTTGCTTTGGTCCCAGACTTGGTAGCAACATGGACCAAATACTGCATTTTAAACCATGATTCCTTCGAGGATATGACCACCAAACCAGGCCCAGAATACTATTTCCCACCGGAAAGGAGGCCTGCAACTTAGGCCTTCTGTATAACTGACTTATGGACTGCACTAGGACAGTTGCTCTATGGAGTAGGACATGGTGACTATATATAGTTTTCTTGCAAGAAAGAAGAATGGTAATTAAAATTATGTCTATTATTATTGAAATTTTTTTTCTAAGATCATAGATAATTTATGCTGTGGACGCAGGTTGAGAGGTGAGAGAGAGTGAGTGTGCGAGAGATTGTGTTGGGGGATTGTGCTTAGAGTAACATGTTTCTATCTGGTGAGAGGTATATATATATATATTTTTTTTTTTAAATTCAGAACTACCTCACTAATGTTGTTGCAATGTTGATGGTAAAGCTAAATCATTAAGAAATCAATGATTATGATTGTCTATTGTCAGAGTGATAGTTTAGGCCTTTCTAAAATTTTACAATTATTTCCTGGCATAGATAAATTTTATTTTGGTAGGACAAAACTTGGGTTTAGTGGGGCAGATTTCAGAGGTGCTTGTGGCCAGGTATCGTGTGTTTGCTCTCAGAGGACTGGGGAGTGCAGTTACCCAGTTTAATGGGAGAAGACCATCACTGGACCCTTACCATCATTCCTAGGAGGGAATGATTTCTTTGGTGGGGAAGAGTGTAAGAACCCTCTCTTCAGAAGGGCTTATGCTCCCACTAGGGACACTTCCACTCCTACCCCCCGGAGCTTAGGAATTTATTAGTGCTCTGGGGTTAATCCCTTCTGGATGCCTAAAGGTGGCAGAGGAGGGTAGGTTGGGAAAGGTATATAAGGATTGTAGACAAGAAGTTGGTGCTCTTTCCAGCCCAGGCATTAGACCTAAGGCTGGGGGGGCAGCTGGAAGAGCAGAAGAGGCACCACGCAAGGAGGGAACTCATCGGTTTGGGTTGGGCCTGTGGGGGGAACCCCCCCAAAGTCAGTAGACAGAGTCAGCTTCTACAGTGATGTGGCATTGAGGATCAGGGAAGGGAGTTCCACAGTGAAGAAGATGGTTTGCCAGTAACACTGCATCATCAGGATGGGGGAGACCTAGCTGGTAGGAGAATGGCAGGGTAGGCAGGAGCCCTATGTGGATCTCGAGCAGGACTGGCCATGGTTGTCAGGGCTGTGGGGACTGTGACAAGGTTCCCACAGGGAAGGGGTTGGTGGCAGGAGTCCCCTCCTATCCCCGGAGTGGCAGGGCAGCCCAGTTGTGGAGGGAGCCAGTAGTGTCCTTCACCCATGAAAGAGGCCTGCTCTGGAGGGGCAGGTCCTGGGGAGCCAGTATTTCAAGGCTGGGTGGGTTGCAGGTCTTTTGGACAGGCCTTGGGAGGCAGCTCTCCTCTGGAGCTTAGTTCAAGCCGAGGATGTGATGGTAGGGATGCGGGCAAGGAGGTTGAGGCATTCTTAAATGGTCATCAGGGGCACTGTGGAGGAAATGGACACCATGGGGCTGAAGAGGAAGGTGGGCTGCTCAGAGGGCCTTGGTAGTGGCAGTGCCCAGGTCTGTCTCATGGCAGGACAGCATGTAAGATGCAGCTTGTGTATTGGAGCTTGGCCAGGTTTAGGGGTCTCAGCACCAGTGGGAGCGGGAGATTGAGGATGCAGGAGTGAAAGAACTGGTGTGGAAGTCATTTGGTACACCAGTAGGGTTCAGGCTCATATGGAAGGAAAAGAGAAGGGTTACAGGGCCTGGGTCAGAAAGGAAAAATCCCTGGACCCCTTGAGATATGGGCCAAGGTTCAGGGGCCAGGTGGGGGAAGCAGCTTGCTTCTTCGTGCCAGAGATAGGGCATTCTACCAGTGCCATACAGGGAAACAGGGGGATAGTAACCCAAAAAAGAAAATGAGTGGGGCTTACCAGCACCAGTGAGAGAGAGGAGCCTGATGATTCTTCAGGTCTGGAGGGTCCACTTGGGTAAAGCATCCGAGTTTTCAGTAGATGAAATCAACCTGCTTATACTGCTTGTATGCCATCATGTCCACTCGAGAGTTCCAGCATGGGTAAGATAGAAACATAGAAACATAGAATTTGACGGCAGATAAGGACCGCTTGGCCCACCTAGTCTGCCCATTTTCCTACCTAACAGATAAGCTGCAGATCCTAGTTAACCAACAGCTTACTTCCTCCTACCCCCCACTAGGACTGCCTTATGCCTATCCCATGCATTCTTGAAGTCCCCACTGTTCTTGACTCCACGACTCCTCAGGGAGGCTGTTCCATGCATTCACAACCCTCTCAGTGAAAAATACTTCCTCACATTATCTCTGAGCTGTCCCCCATCTATCTTCAAATTGTGCCCCCTTGTTCTTGCACATCTCTTTTTCTGGAAGATGCTACCCTGTTGGACTTTGTTAATTCCCTTGAGGTACTTGAAAGTTTCTATCATGTCCCCTGTCTCCCTTCTTTCCTCAAGGGTATACATATTAAGCTCCTTTAGTCTTTCTTCGTATGTCTTCTGCTGCAGACCCTGCACCATTTTGGTTGCCCTCCTCTGGACAGCCTCCACTCTGTCTATGTCTTTGCAGAGATGGGGTCTCCAGAACTGCACACAGTACTCCAGATGGGGTCTCACCAACTGTCTGTACAGAGGGATATGTAAGACATATGTAAGAGATGTAAAACATTTGATAACTCCATGGAGCTGCTTTATTTTTCTTGGTGTAAGATGGAACCCCTATACCCCTGGAATCATTTGGAGTGCAGGAGAAAAAAAAAAGGTGTTTGGGAAGGAACTTGGTAGTGATCTTTCTTTGTTTACATTTAAAGATGGGTAAATGAAATAAAGGATCCCTTATATTTATTCTGTACCATAAGTTTGTAATTCCAGAAGGTGACCATCAGACTGCACCAGGATAGTGGTGCTTGGGAGTTCATGGGAAGCAGAAGGCTGCAGATTGCTTCGAGGTACTGGATCCAGCAGCAAGAGGTTTGGGACTGAACCAGTTTTGCAGAGGTAGAGATTGAGAGTGCATGGAGTGCTGAAGCCATCGAGAGGTAGGTCATATAATTTCCAATCTTTATTTTGGATGCACTGGCTTGGAATTGTTTTGCATTGCTGTGATCCCTTCCATTTTCCCCTGGTACATCTGCAATCCTTATATGCCCCTAGACAGAGGGGGGAGGAGGGGTTTACATGTGTTTCCTGGGATATCACTTGAGAAATGTCCTGGTTACCTGTAGTATCACTAAGGGCCATTGGAGAGATTTTCTTTAGCTGTCATATAAAAATAAAAATCTGGAAACATACAGACAAATTGTTGTCTACAACTGTAACTTTACATGTGTCATCAGGTACAGTACAAGTGTTTTATGGGCAGCATCCCTCACTTTCCATGGCTCTTTCATCCTAATTTCTGTGGTAGGGCTCCTAGACTCCTGTTGTACATCTTGCTCATTTATGCAGCATAGATTATTCAATTCCATGGTAGAATTGGACACAATGATTGGCCAAGATTTTTATGATGTGAGTGGCTTTGAGATAGCAAAGAGGGGAATCAAAACAGTTACTATGGAAAAGAAGGGGGAGGAACATTAAGAAGGCAGATTTTGATAGGATGACAAAATTGTGTTAGCTTAATATGAAGGGAAGTGGGACGCATTTAAGTCAGGGGTTGCAAGAATCTGGAGCCTTTTGTATGAGGAGGGTAAGCAAAAGAAAGAGGGTGAGAAAGCCACTCTGGTTTATCCAAGTGATGAAGGAAACAATAAGATAGAAAAGAAGGGCCTCTGAAAAATACGAAAGTACCAAAGGTAAGAGGAAATAATTATGTAGTAATGGCAACCAGGGAGATCAGCAGAAGGGTCAAAAAATGTGAAGTGCTCTGTGAAGTTGAGGATAGTGAAGGGGAAAACCTAGGGGGCAAGAGTCTTTCTGTTATATGAGAAAAGCAAAATTAAGTAGGGTACAATAAGGCTGATGAAGGGGGAAATGGGAGGAAAAGAGGAAAAGCAGAGATCCTGAATCAAACTTGTGTTTAACATTCACCTAGAAGGAACAGCTGCTACCAGATTGTGGAGAGGGGGCAGAAAGGAGTGAGGGGGACACTAATGGTGACCTCCACATCTCCAAAGAAAAGATACTGGAGGCACTGAGTGCATTGAGGGTTGATAAATAGTGTGTCCTGATGGAGTGCACCCAAGAATGATAAGGAAACTGCAGAGGTGTTAGCAACACCCCAACCAAACTTTGTAACTGCTTAATGAACAGAGGGGTGATCCCAGGGATTGGAGGGCTGATGATTTGGCTCTCCTGCATAAATGTGGTAAGAAGAATGAGCAAGGTATAGCTGCAGTAATTGACACTAGCAGATGCGTCCCACTATTTTTTTATCTTTTATTTTTCTCCCCATGCCGACTGGCACCTGTTCACTGGTCTCCCCAGCCTAATCAACCCGGCATCCTCTGGGACTTACACCATCTGGCTGTGCCCCCAGGAATTGCCCCCTCCTTGCAGGATTGGCAAGGCCTCCCCTTCAGCCCCACTGGGAACAGGATCGGGGTTGTGTGGACATGGCCCAGATAGCCAAGAGTGGGTCTGCAAGAGACCACTGTCACCCTACAAGTCAGCATCATTTTCCTTGTTTCTCACCCGGTATGGAGGAAGTAGCATGCAGTGATACCAGTGGCCATGCCACACAAGTTCCCATATGCTGCATGCTGAGTGTTTGCCATGCCTCAGCCCCTCCCCCATACAGTGTTGGCATGGCAACCTCCAGCCACCACAAGGGGCCAGGCTAGTGCCGGACACTGATCTCACCCCTCCCCAGAAGAGGGCAGCAGTCCATGGAATGATCAGTCCTCCTCGCCCTGGTCAACCCTCCAACTCTTGAGATCGTCCCTGATCTCGGGTCAGTGGCACCGCAAGTGGTAGGGATACAGCTGCGATGCTGGACTGGCGCTTTAGATTATTTCTAGAGAGAGTCTCTCTGATGGCCCAGCACCTGTACTGAAAACAGCCTTTTTATATGTTTTCTAATTATGGTATGGTGTTGGTGTTGAGTTTCTCTCTTCTTTTCTTTTTTCTTCTAGGTCACAGTTCTCTTGAGCTGGACAACATTTATTTTCCAGCAGCAAAATTCTGATTTTGCTTCCATGAAATTTCATGAAATATCCATGAAAAGTTTATGAATTTTTACCAAAATTGCAACTGAATTTATTTCTACATACTTTAAAAAGCATTTGTCCAAATTACACCAACTTTTTTGTGGTTACTTTGCCAACATCCATACAGAAGTATACCAAGTTTCAGACTCTATCTTTAAAGATGACTGAGTTAGAAGCCTCCAAACATTCAGAAATTTTTAATTTACATTTCACAATTGTGTAGGTGTAGAATTTTGAGCCTCAATAACTTAAAAAGCAGAGAACAGAATATCACACATTTTGTTAGGTTCACTGACCCAACACATTAGGCTTTGCAACCCCCCCACCCATGGTCCAGCAGCAGAGTGTTGCACTGCCATGTTGATGACCCAGGTTCAGAAGGAGCCAGGGAAGTCATGTCAGGAGGCAGGCCTTGGCAAAGACAGCTGCCATTCAGCAGTGCATCTTAGTCAGGGAGGGTTGGCAGTGGGTTCCACCAACACAGCAACCCCTGCAGCTCGGCCAGGGAGCTTGCTACTGCCACAGGGGAATGTGTAGCCTTGTGAGACTGGCAGAGGCATTGCCCCACCAGGGAAAATGGGAGGAAGAAATGTTTCAGAAAAATGCGGTAGCCAACTGAATGATTGAGGGGTTCAGCCTCATCAGGGTACATCCCTGTGAATAGGTTGTATCCTTGAGAGATGACCTGCCAGCTGGGAGAAAAACCAGCATGGAAAAATAGGACGTTGTGTGTGCCAACTCTCTAATCTCTTACTCAAAGGCTCATCAAGTTATAAGCAGCCAAAGATTCTAAAATAATATCACTACTTATAGTTAAATTTCATGAGCTTTTGTGAAATTTTGGATGTTGTGACACTTTTGTCAAAGCCACGTTCATACATTTTTCCCAGTTATACACTTGAGTTACCACTGTAGAGAAGGGAAATGGCTGGGTAAAGTGGAAATAAGGTGGCATTCCTAGGAGGCTCCGTATAAAAGCATAGTGCTGCCAAGTATCAGGTCACTATCTTCAGTGACAAACCATGAAGAATTGTCATGGACATCACTGTGCACTAGCCAGAATTATTGCAAAATGCCAGATAACCACTAGAGCTAAGCAACTTAATGACTTGTGGAAGTACATGGATGAGCAGCATTGTTTCTGTATAATGGCACATGCTGACTCTCCAACAACCCTGTAGATAAAAATGTGTATTTCTGCTATTAGAAAACATTGGCACCAAGTGATGCCAAGCCTCAAGTCTTACAACTAGTTGCAACTTAGGCCATTATAACGGAAGTATCTGGATATCTTTAGTCATGATTGAGCACGATGCTGGGCATCTATGTCACAGGAGTGTTGGACATGTATTGCAAGGCAATGATGCTAATGCACATATGGCGATTCAGTGGTGATAAGAATTTTGTAAAAGTTAATTTCCACACATGGAATTCTAGTGGCATTTCCTACTATATCACATGCCCAGGAGTTTTTGAGCCAGTTTTGCAAATTAATAATTTCTAAAGTATCCACAATACATTTTAACCCACTAAACCACATTTATCCAGCTTAATTGGATACCAGGATGTAATTACTTTTGTACACATCCCAAATCTTAAGTGCATACCTGCAGTAGCATTGGAGCTATAAGCATCTAAATCTTTTGCAGATTTCACACAATTTAACAATTAAGATGTGAAATTTTGAACTTTTGTAACTTACAATTCACACGAGTTACCTCTCTGTTTAACAGTTTCTGTGACTCTTTCTAGAAACATTCATATGAATGTTAAATTATCTAACTTCAAAAGTGACTAAGTTGTAAGCATATAAATATTTTCAGAAATGTTCACATGAATGGGGCAGTCACATGGGTGACTAAACTAGATGGCTGCTTAAGCATTAAGCTCTGAGCTGCCCTCCCATTATCCTCTGAATTCCACTGAGTAAGACCACTTGATGAGTACTACAAACTAAATGCCAAAATAGAGGACAAGTACTATATGCCTACAGGGATATCATCTCTAGATGATGCAAATTCAGTGGGAAAAAAAAAAAAAGCTAAACAAACTCATCGCCTACTAATGAAATCCTGGCCTTTACAATGGCATTGCAGGAATTGCCACTGGATCAGCAGGGTTCCCTCTCTAATGTACTGCTTCAACAAACTGCCAACAGCATGGAATGGCTGACTGCAGCAGTAACAAAGACAAACCTGAAAATTGACCACTTGACTGACCAGATTACTGGATCAGAAAACCAACTTACCACAGTAACTGTCACCCAGGGGGCACCATGAGGCAAGGCTGCAAAAAACGGAAACAGACATAAGATGGATTATGGCCAAATTGGAAGATCACGAGGGCTGGGGACAGAGGAACAACCTAAGAATAGTGGGGATGCCAGATGGCTCGGAAAGAAATGACCCAGTGAACTTTCTTAGAACCAACCTACCAAAGTGGCTACAACTGGACCCTAAAACATATAATTTTGGGATAGAGACAGCCCATCAGATCCGTCGCATTGGCAATAGAGCTGGGCGAAGTGGGCTCAATCTGCTCTGCAAAGTGATTCATGGAGCAAAGGCGGATTCGCGGAGTGCTTCACAATGCGAAGCGGAGTACTTCGCGTTATAATGAAGAACGTGAAGTGCATTGAAAACAGCTACTTCGCGTTACTCCGCCTCCACTGGTCACTTCTCTTTCAATTTTTAAGGTGGAGTACATTGGTGGCAGTTCAGTTCGCCTCATTTCACCTTGTTTTTGAGCTCCGAAGGAGGATTTTGCAGCGATTCATGGGAGTTGAGGTCACATGGGCTCTATATTGATCTGCACAGTCTCAGTTCGAAGTAGTATGAGTAGGAAGGAGTAGGAGACAGTGTGCTCTGATAGCTGTCTGTAGGAATCTTTTAAAAGCTGTTCAAAAAGCATTTTTGCTTCTTTTGGGGGGGGATCCAACTGTAGTCCATCGATTGTAGGAAACCATCCTGTGCTCACATCATTGAGCATTTTTGTTTGTGTGTGGATTATGAATGTAAATTTATAACATTGAGTGTGTGTGGTGAAAGACAGTGAAGCGTGCTGTGTGGGGGAGGGGCGTATCTGTGTAGGTAGATTTAAGTTGGAGAACTAGTGATTTCTTTGTGTTTTGGCAATATTTTTGTTATATAACTGACTGTTACTGTACACGTAGTAAAATTGTCAGTGATAGTACAAATTTTCTTGCTGCTTGTTGCGTGAATGTGGTGCAGCATTTCATAAGGTCAGGTTGTTTAAATTACAAATTTACAAATTTATGTGGCACTGAGTACACTGAACTTCTGCATTTGCATCGCATTCCTCGTTCAGCATTGTACACAAATTGTTCTGTGTTGTGTGTGCAGTGTTGCGTGCATCAAATATAATACACCTTTTAAAATCTGTGACACAGATCAGTGTAAGTGCAACTAAGCGCAGCAGTGTGAACCTGCTATCCACTACAGCTGCCTGATTTTGTACTGCGATTGTGTTCTCTGTTCTTAGTGTTGCTGCTTGTAGTGCTGTAAAAATCAGCACTGTCTGTATTCAGTGCCCCTCCCACTTTGAATAGGTATTTTTTACCAGACTGGATTGTTTTTGTGACCCCATCAGCACCACTGGTTACTGAATTTGTTTTAATTCTGTGACAGTGTCACAACACAGTAGTCCCTTATCTGTTGCTGAAGCCACAGTTGTTTATTTTGCTTCACATCCAGCTAGCGAGTAGTGACCCTCCAGTCAGAAAGTGAACATATCAAAATCTGAATTTGGTAATAATATTTGTGGTTGATCCCCCAAAATGCCTGCAAAGAGTCGTGCAAGTAAAGCTGTTTCTGGCCATGGCAATGTTGGCAGTAAGAGGGTCTGTAGGCGTGGTAGTAGTATGCGGATGGAGAAATGCATTGCTGATGTGAGGAAAGGTATTTCTCCTGCAATGTTTTTTACAGCCCAATCAGTAGCTTCACTGATAGTTGGAGGAGATGATGTTTTCCCAGCTAGTGATGTTAGTGTTACTGGTGTTAGTGGTGGTGGAGGTAGTATTAGCATTGTTGCGTCAAGTTCTAATTCCGACCAGTGTACCATATCCAAACATATTGAGTGTGAAGCAGTGCAAGTGAGTGACAGTGTAGATGATGTCATACTTCCCAGTAACATCCCATTAATTGAACCTGATTCTGATGATCATGTCAACGATAGCATACAATGTGATATTCCATCCACCGTGGCACTTAACGTCACTCATTTTCCATGCAACAGTGATTCACAGTGTGGTGAAAAAATATCAGGTGATGGTGGTGTAGATGCTGATGATGAATGTGATGATGCTGATGATGATGATGTTGCAACATGCAGTCCACATGTTAGCATCCGAGCAGAAGATGTGGATCTGTGTGTGACAGTGATGTTGATGAATATGATGATGATTTAATTGACCCCAGTTGGGAACCGGAGAAAAAGAAATTAAAAGTGGCTGTGTCTGAATCTGTTTGCAGGAATCCACCCCCCTTTGTAAAAACTTGTGATTTACCAGTTTTACTGGATGATAATGGTGATGATGACGATGACAACCCAGTACTCAACATGATAGGTAGTTGTGGTGGTCAGTTGCAGTCCAGGTCTGCAGTTCCAGAAACATCACCTGTCACCCCCACTTCAGTGCTTAAAATAACAGACTTAAATAAGCCACATCATCATGGATATGTTAAAAGCAGAGCATCACAGTCCCTTGTTTGGGATTTTTTTGTTCAAGATGCAAATGATGATTCAGTTGCCATCTGCCAGGTTTGCCATGTGCGTGTGAGTCGTGGTAAAAAAGGGAGGCATCTTGGGACAGGAGGACAGCATACGCATCTTAAGAATAAGCACTTGGCTCTGTGGACCCAGCACAAGCTGGCAGCCAATACCAGACTTGGGCATTCACCCCTATCACCTATGGCAACCATAACCAGCATGTTATCCCCTTCCATGACTGTTAAGCCCAGCAGGAAATTAAATGTGTGCAGTAGTGCGGTAATAAGAGCAGAGGATTACTACAGGCATGATGAGGTGGAGGAGCATAATGACTTTGAAATGTTGTTCAGTGATGGTGAGAGTAGCATTTTTTGTGGTGGTGGTGGTGGTGGTGGTGGTGGTGGTGAATGCAGTATGTCTAATGCAAGTGGTACATCAACCCCGGTTGTCAAATCTGGAAAAATAACATAATTTCTGGGTTTGTCATCATCACCTGTGCAACCGTCTTCATCAAATGTCCACACTCCACCCCCCTGCCAATGCCATTCATCACAGAGCACAACCATTTGTGACCAACAACACACACCGTGTAAAACGTTTAAGTCAGCCCACGTTACAGAGTGTTTTTGCGCATAAGATGAAGTACCCCCCCAATCATACAGTGTCACGAGAACTTAAAGCTGCTGTAGCAGAAATGCTGGCAATCGATCTTTTGCCCTTCTCCTTTGTGGAGAATTCTGGGTTCCGGTGGTTTGCTACCCGTGCCTGTCCAAAATGGAAAGTCCCATCCAGGACATACTTTTCTACCCATGCTGTTCCCGAGTTGTTCCGCACTGTCTCAGACTCAGTAAGACATGCCCTTCAACATTCCTCCTCTCCATTCATCCATTTAAGTATGGATATGTGGACAAGTGGCAAAACAGCGGGGAGTTCATATCTGTGTATAACTGCACACTGGGCGCAGGTGCTGGGGGTTGTTTGTGATGCTGATAGTGTGAATAATCAGTGCACGAAGGTGGACTGTCGTGGTAGCAATCTTCCTGGAATTCTCCAGCATGCAACAATTGCTATGCACAGTGTGACCTGTTCAGACAATGGTGAGTACATGTTGGACATGGTACTGACTGAAATTGAAAGATGGTTAAACCAACCGGCCCCATAGAGCTGGGTTCATAGCAAGTGACAATGGGTCAAATGTGGTGAAACGCATCACGAATGGTGTTTTTTTTCGTGTTCCATGCATAGCCCACTGTTTAAATCTTGTGGTTCAGGAGTTTCTACAGCACCCTAACATAAAGGAAATGCTGACCATTGCACAACGTATCTGCTCTCACTTTTCAAGATCTGGAAAGGCCCATGACCAACTGCGGCAGTTGCAGATACAAAACAGCCTGCCTCAGCACTGCTTGAAGCTGAAAGTTGTCACCCGATGGAACTCCACGTTTACCATGGCAGAGAGGTTGTATGAACAATACAAAGCCATTACAGATTATCTTGTTATGCACACTAGCCGTGACAGTTCTGGGGCCTCCATGTCTATGACGACTGAACAATGGCGCCTCATAGACTCTGTAATAACAATTTTGAGGCCTTTTGAACATGCCACACAGGCAGTGACTGGCGAGTATGCCTCCATTAGCCAATCAATTCCACTGCTGTGGGTGCTGAGGCAGACATTGGTGAATGTACAGCATAGCCTTGATGTTGCCAGAGACGGTGGTAGCAGTATGTTGCTGCAACACATGCTGACAGTATTCGAACAGAATCGTCAAATTGTGAGCATTCAGCGTAGTGATAACTTTGCCATGGCAACAATGCTGGACCCATGATACAAACATGGAATTGCATCAGTACTGGAGGGAGGGCCTGAACAGGTAAAAAATATCAGTGGTCAACTGGTGCACTTGGCTCATGGGGCACAGAAGTCACGTGCCAAGGTTAGCAAACCTCAGCAGCATAATCCAGCTGAAGGTGTAGCTGGAGGAGCAGTAAGAATATCATGCAAGGGTAAGGGAACTGTAGTTCCTGGTGGTCTGTCATCCAAAGTGGTTGGCGTCAACCTGCTTTGGGAGACTTTGTCCCAAGTGGGTATTTGTGACATCCATGATTCCGGGGAACAGGCTGATGCATCAACAATCGGACTTAGTGCGGCACAGAGAATGGTTGAGTCATATTTGTCTGAAAACAGGCATTTGACAATAAGTGAAGATCCTCTTTTGTACTGGAGTGGAAAGGTCAGTGAATGGCCAGAGCTGACTGCAGTGGCACTGAAGTACCTCACATGCCCACCTTCTAGTGTAAGTGTTGAGAGGGTATTCAGCTCAGCAGGTGCAATAGTCAGGGATCGTAGGACAAACCCGTCTCCTGCAAATGTTAGTTTGCTAACATTCATTAAAAAGAATGAGAGGCACACACCAGCACAGACTGCAACCGCAGTATTAGTACCCTAGCCTAGTCATGGTGGTCTTGCTGATGCGGAAATGGAGCATTCTGGTGGCACTGGCAGTGGCTGCCTGAAACGGCCCATCACTGATGTAGATGATGAGACAATGGTGAAAGAATTACCCAGCGGTCAGACTTCAGGGATCGATGACTGTGAGGGCAGTTTTCTTTATGAGGATGATGATGTGGTTAATGTTGGCAGGTTTTAACTGCAGTATTTAAAAGGCGGTGTGCCCCCCCCCGGACCACCACCACCGGTACTGATGTTATCCAACTCTGCTGCCACCATGAGGCTGTCTGCCCACCCTGGACCACCACCACTGGGACTGATATTATCCCAGTCTGCTGCCACCATGAGTATGTCTGCCCACCCTGGACCAGCACCACCGGGACTGATGTTATCCAAGTATGCTGCCACCATGAGTCTGTCTGCCCCCCATGGACCACCACCACTGGGACTGATGTTATCCAAGTCTGCTGACACCATGAGTCTGTTTGCCCACCATGGACCACCACCACTGGGATTGATGTTATCCAAGTCTGCTGTCACCATGATTATGTCTGCCCACCCCGGACCACCACCACCGGACTAATGTTATACAAGTCTGCTGCCACCATTAGTCTGTCTGCCCCCCATTGACCACCACCACAACCAGGACTGATGTTATCCAAGTCTGCTGCCACCATGAGTCTGTCTGCCTCCCAATGGACCACCACCACCACCGGGACTGATGTTATCCAAGTCTGCTGCTACCATGAGTCTGTCTGATCCCCATGGACCACCACCACCACTGGGACTGATGTTATTCAAGTCTGCTGCCACGATAGGTCTGTCTGCACCCCGTGGAACACCACCACCACCGGGACTGATGTTATCCAAGTCTGCTGCCACCATGAGTCTGTCTGCCCCCAAATGGACCACCACCACCACTGGAACTGATGTTATCCAAGTCTGCTGCCACCATGATTCTGTCTGGCCCCCATGGACCACCACCACCACTGAGACTGATATTATTCAAGTCTGCTGCCAAGAAGAGTCTGTCTGCCCCCCATGGAACACCACCACCACCGGGACTGATGTTATTCAAGTTTGCTGCCACCATGAGTCTGTCTGCCCACCTCGGATCACCACCACCGGGACTGACGTTATTCAAGTCTGCTGCCACAACGAGTCTGTCTGCCCCCCACGGACCACCACCACAACCAGGACTGATGTTATCCAAGTCTGCTGCCACCATGAGTCTGTCTGCCCCCCAATGGACCACCACCACTGGGACTGATGTTATCCAAGTCTGCTGCCACCATGAGTCTGTCTGGTCCCCATGGACCACCACCACCACCACCGGGACTGATGTTATTCAAGTCTGCTGCCACGATGAGACTGTCTGCCCCCCATGGAACACCACCACCACCAGGACTGATGTTATCCAAGTCTGCTGTCACCATGAGTCTGTCTGCCCACCTTGGATCACCACCACTGGGACTGATGTTATCCAAGTCTGGTGCCACCATAAGTCTGTCTGCCCCCCATGGACCACCACCACCACTGGGAATGATGTTATCCAAGTCTTCTGCCACCATGAGTCTGTCTGCCCCCCATGGACCACCACCACCACCGGGACTGATGTTATCCAAGTCTGCTGCCACCATGAGTCTGTCTGCCCCCCATGGACCACCACCACCACCGAAACTGATGTTATCCAAGTCTGCTGCCACCATGAGTCTGTCTGCCCCTTGGCAGAAGACACCAGGAGAAGGACTGCTGTGTGACTGGACTTTTCTGCTGGGACTAAAGAAGAAGAACTTTTGTACTTGGACCTTTAATTTAGGGTAAAAAAAACAAACTAACAAACAAAACAAAAAAAGTGTATGTTTGTCTGGGTTAACTGAACTGAATGTGTATCTGAACAGTTATCTAGGTGTAAATCTCAGGTGATTGAAAGGACTTAATAGCTGTGAGGTTTAAATTACTTGTAGAAAGATCTAGTAAGTAGGGGGAGTGGCTTAGCTAGAAGGAAGCTACATTTAAAGACTGCCTTAGAAAGATTCTGCTAATAGCTTGGCAGAAGACACCAGGAGAAAGGACTGCTGTGTGACTGAACTTCTCTACTGGGACTATATTGCCCTCCTTTCCTCCCCCTCCCCAAAGCTAGTTCTATTTTTATAGGCACAGAATTTGACTGACAACAGGAACTTCCTGCTTGGGAGCAGGAAGTGAGTGATCACAGAACCACCAAAGACCCACCATCCTAGAAGGGCAAGAGTGGCTCTCCAGCCCCCTCTAGCTGCTGGAGGTCTGCCTCTGAGCAAGTAAGTGGTTTACAGAGAAATATAGGATATTCTTGTCTCAGAACAGGACAATCAGAAGCTTAAAGGGCACACAGGCAGAAAGTAAGGAGAGAGAGAGAGAAAAAAAACAGAGGAAAGAGTAAGGATTGCAAACAGTTATGGGCCAGAAATAAGACATGATTGCAGTGGTGCAGTGCAGTGGCTGTGGAGCAGCAGTCTTCCGGGAGACGTTCTGGAGGATGCGGTGTTGTCCCATCTGCAGGCACCTCTCTGGGCTGAGGGAGGAGGTTGCTCATCTCCAGGCTGAGTTGGCCAGGATTTGTGGGACCTCCTCCACCATCCAGGGACCACCAGTGCCACTGCCGTTGCCTCAGAGGTTGCCAAGAAAGAGGAGTGGTTGGACCACAGTGGGCTCAGGGAGAAGGAGGGTGGTGGAACAGAGGTGCATCCCTATAGTTGTACCTCTCCACAATTCCTATGCCATTCTGGCAAAGTGTGGTTCCTCTATGGAGGCACCCGCAGTGGAGACCAAGGAGGATGCTGGGAACCTCCAAAAGGAGACCCACAGGAGGGTGGCAGGGGACCCTGCAGGGGAAGGAAACAACTCCTGGTGGGGACTCCATTGTTAGGAAGGTAGAACTGGGGAGGAAGGGAGGAGGTAAGGTGCCTGCCTGGCGCCATGGCTTGGAGGGAAAGGGAGCGAATCCTCAGGATTGCCAGAGCAGCTGCACAGGGGAGGAAGCTGGGTGTCATTGTCCACCTAGGGATAAATGACCTGGCTAAGAAAGGGATTAGAGAAGTGCAGGAAGAGTTTGTGGAATTAGGGAAGGGCCTTAGTCAAGTAGCAAGCACAGTAACCTTCTTGGAGGTGCTGCCCATCTATGGCATAGGAGAGGCTAGGGTGTTCTGCACCATGGTATTCAATCAGTGGTTGAAAAACTGGTGTGGAGCTCAGGGATTTGGCTTCATTGGGGACTGGAGGGCCACCTGGAGTGATGCAAGCCTATACTGGCATGATGGGCTGCATCTGTCCGGAAGGAACCAGGATCCTAGGTGATAGGTTTAAATGCTTCATTGGCAAGCTTTTAAACTAGCCAAGGGGAGGCACTGGAAAGGAGCAGGGAAATCCTAGCCCCCCAAATAATCATGGTAGTAAGTGCGGCAAACACCAACATAGAGGTGTTGATAGGGAGAAGGGCAGGGGTAAATGGAGAAAGTGACAAAGGCAAGAAGGACAGGGATGGGGCCAAAGGGAGTAAGGCCATCAGGAAATGGAGTGTAATGAGTACCAATGCCCGTAGTCTGGGCAACAAGCTCCCTGAGCTGGTGGCCTTGATGGAAGAGGGATGCCTGGATATCGTAGCAGTCACAGAAACATGGTACACAGAGAACCATGACTGGGATGTTAACATACCAGGGTACATAACCTACAGGAGAGACAGGCAGGGAGAAGAGGGGGAGGAGTAGCTCTCTATGTAAAGGAAGGGATAAAAGCAACTGAACAAAAGAGTAAACAGAGGAGAGGAGGCACTGTGGGTCACCTTGGAGACTGGAAAGGGCACCACAATCTGAACAGGGGTTGTGTACTGACCCCCATGTCAGGGGGAGGGAATGGACAAGGATATGATAGAAGGCATTCTTAGAATGGCAGAGAAAGGGGAGATACTGTTGATGGGAGACCTGAATATGCCAGATGTTAACTGGAACACAATTTCTGCAGCCACATCCAAGAGCAGGGCCATTCTTGATGCCCTACAGGTGGCATGCCTTAGACAGCTAGTTTCGGAACCCACTCATGAGGGAGCAATCTTAGACATCGTACTGTAAAATGGGGGCAGTGAAAGGATCTCAGATCTAGAAGTGGGTTGCCATCTGGGAACAAGTGACCATCAAACAGTGTGGTTCACGTTAAACTCAGCTACAGAGTCAAGCCATACAAAAGTGAGGGTACTGGACTTTAGGAGAGCTGACTTTGGCAAGATGGGAGAGTGCCTCAGAAAAGCACTAGCAAACAGGCTAGAAGGAGGTGTGGAACAACAATGGGGAATCATCAAAACTGCCATCACAGAGGCAACAAGCCTTTGTGTGAAGCAAATAAACAAATCAAAATGAAAGAAAAAGCCACCGTGGTTCTCAAAAGAGGTGGCTGTGAAAGTCATGAAGAAAAGATAGCATTCCGGACATATAAGGAAACACAGAAGGAGCTGGACAGAGAGCTGTACCAGTTAAGGCAGAAGGAAGCAGGGAGGGAAGTCAGAATAGCAAAGACCCAAACTGAGGAAAAGATAGCCAACTCAGTTAAGAAGGGGATAAAACTCTTTATAGGTGCATCAGCGAGCCGAGAAAGACAAAAGGAGGATAGTGAGGCTGAATAGAATGAACGGTGGGTGGGCAGAGGGGACAGTGAAAAGCAGGATACTGAACGTATATTTCGTCAGTATTCACAAAGAGGAGGGGAAGTGCCTAATCCAATTAACAGAAGCACTCTTGATAGAGGGGTCGATCCCAGTCCTTTCACAGAAGAAAGGGTTCTGCAAGAACTCCTAAAACTGAAGGTGGACAAAGCAATGGGGCCAGATGGAATTCACCCCAGAATTCTAAAAGAATTAAGGGAAGAACTAGTGAAACCACTGGCTACTCTTTTTAATTAATCATGGAAGGATGGAGTGGTACCCGAGGACTGGAGGAAGGCGGATGTGATTCCCCTTCACAAAAGTGGGACCAAGACAGAGGCAGGAAACTACAGACCTGTCGGTCTGACCTCTGTGGTAGGGAAAGTGATGGAGTTACTTCTGAAGGAAAGAATAGTTGAGTACCTAGAGGCCAGTGGAGCACAGGACCCAAGGCAGGATGGGTTCACAGCGGGAAGGTCATGTCAGACGAATCTAATAGATTTCTTTGAATGGGTGACCAAAGTAGTAGACCAGGGAGGGCTGTAGACATGGCCTACCTAGACTTTAGCAAGGCATTTGACACAGTCCCACACAAGATTAATAGTCAAATTAACCAGCCTGGGAGTGGGTCCCAGGGTGGTAGCCTGGTAAAACATTGTCTGGACAACAGGACCCAGAAGGTAATTGTAAATGGAGTCCACTCTGAAGAAAGAGGGGTTACTAGTGGGGTTCCATGAGGTTCAGTATTGGGTCCAGTCCTTTTAATGTCTTCATCAGTGACATTGCAGAGGGACTGGAAGGAAAGTATGCCTTTTGCAGATGACACAAAGATCTGCAACAGGGTTGATACACAAGGAGGGTGGAAAGGATGAAAAGGTACTTGGCAAGGTTGGAGGAATGGTCAGAGTAAGGCAGCTAGGATTCAATGCAAAGAAGTGCAAAATAATGCACCTGGGAAACAAGAACCCAGGGAAGAATACACAATGGGTGGGAGGTAGTAACAACAACAAAAAAGGAAAGGGACCTGGGGGTAATCATATCAGATGATCTTAAGGTTAGCAAGCAATGTGAGAAGGCAGTAGGGAGGGCTGGGTGTATACTGGGATGTATAGGGAGAGGATCAGCAGCAGAAATCAGGAAGTTGTTATCCCTCTGTACAGACAGTTGGTGAGACCCCATCTGGAGTACTGTGTCCAGTTCTGGAGACCCCATCTCCGCAAGGACATAGACAGGATAGAGGTAGTCCAGAGGAGGGCAACTAAAATGATGCAGGGTCTGCAAGAGAAGCTGTATGAGGAGAGACTAAAGGAGCTTAATATGTATACCCTTGAGGAAAGAAGGGAGAGGGGGGACATGATAGAAACTTTTAAGTACCTCAGTGGAATCAACAAAGTCCAAGAGGGTAGCATCTTTCAGAAAAAGAGACTTACGAGAACAAGGGGACACAATATAAAGATAGAAGGAGGGCAGTTCAGGGGCAATGTGAGGAAGTATTATTTCAAAGAGAGGGTAGTGGATGCATGGAACAGCCTTCCTGCGGAGGTTGTGGGGTCTAAAACTGTGGGAGAATTCAAGAATGCATGGGACAGACATGAGGCAATTCTTGTGGGGGGTAGGAAGAAATAGGCTGTTGGTTAACTAGGATCTGCAGCCTATCCTGTAGGTAGGGAAATGGGCAGACTAGATGGGCCAAGCGGTCCTTATCTGCTGTAAAAGTCTATGTTTTTATGTTTCTATGTTTCTATGCCCCCATGGACCACCACCACCACCACTGGGACTGATGTTATCCAAGTCTGCTGCCACCATGAGTCTGTCTGCCTCCCATGGACCACCACCACCACCGGGACTGATGTTATCCAAGTCTGCTGCCACCATGAGTCTATCTGCCCCCATGGACCACCACCAGCACCGGGAATGATGTTATCCAAGTCTTCTGCCACGATGAGTCTGTCTGCCCCCATGGACCACCACCACCAACGGGACTGATGTTATCTAGATCTGCTGCCACCATGAGTCTGTCTGCCCCCCATGGACCACCACCTCCACCAGGACTGATGTTATCCAAGTCTGCTGCCACCATAAGTCTGTCTGCCACCCATGGACCACCACCACCACTGGGACTGATGTTATCCATGTCTGCTGCCAACATGAGTCTGTCTGCCCCCCATGGACCACCACCACCACTGGGACTCATGTTATGCAAGCCTGCTGCCACCATGAGTCTGTCTGCCCAACCCGGATCACCACCACCGGGACTGATGTTATCCAAGTTTGCTGCCACCATGAGTTTGTCTGCCCACCCGTGGACACCACCACCACCGGGACTGATGTTATCCAAGCCTGCTGCCACCATGAGTCTGTCTGCCCACCCAGACCACCACCACTGGGACTGATGTTGTCCAAGTCTGCTGCCACCATGAGTCTGTCTACCTCCCATGGACCACCACCACCACTGGGACTGATGTTATCCAAGTCTGCTGCCACCATGAGTCTGTCTGCCCCCCATGGACCACCACCACCACCAGGACTGATGTTATCCAAGTCTGCTGCTACCATGAGTCTGTCTGCCCTCCATGGACCACCAACACCACCAAGACTGATGTTATCCAAGTCTGCTGCCACCATGAGTCTGTCTGCCCCCCATGGACCACCACCACCACCGGGACTGATGTTATCCAAGTCTGCTGCCACCATGAGTCTGTCTGCCCACCCCGGACCACCACCACCGGGACTGATTCTATCCAAGTCTGCTGCCACCATGGGTATGTCTGCCCGCCATGGACCACCACCACCACCAGGACTGATGTTATCCAAGTCTGCTGCCACCATGAGTCTGTCTGCCCACCATGGCCTCCACCACCACCGGGACTGAAGTTATCCAAGTCTGCTGCCACCATGAGTCTGTCTGTCCCCCATGGACCACCACCACCACCGGGACTGATGTTATCCAAGTCTACTGCCATCATGAGTCTGTCTGCTCACCCTGGACCACCACCACCTGTACTGATGTTATCCAAGTCTGCTGCCACCATGAGTCTGTCTTCCCCCTATGGATCTTCACCACCACCAGGACTGAAGTTATTTAAGTCTGCTGCCACCATGAGTCTCTCTGCCCACCCCGGACTACCACCACCGGGACTAATGTTATCCAAGTCTGTTGCCCCCATGAGTCTGTCTGCCCACCCTGGACCACCGCCACCGGGACTGATGTTATCCAAGTCTGCTGCCACCATGAGTCTCTCAGCCCTCCCTGGACCACCACCACTGGAACTGATATTATCCAAGTCTGCTGCCACCATGAGTCTGTCTGCCCCCCATGGACCACCACCAGCACCGGGACTGATGTTATCTAACTCAGCTGCCACCATGAGTCTGTCTGACTACCCTCGACCACCAGTCTACCAGTGCACCACCACCACCAACTTCTTAATATTTAAACTATAAAGTGAGTATGTGCACTCATGTTTGTTATGCTGCCTCACTTCCTTATGTTGTCTGTTTTGTTTTCTGTAGCTTTTCAGAGCAGCAGTGTCAAAACACATACAGTACACTTATTTTGTTTCTTTTACAGGAGAACAAAAACAGGCTCCATCGCTAATATTACTCGCTGAGAAAGATGCTGTTGCTATACCATACAGAGAGGAAGCGATGTAATGTCCATGTGAAATGCATTCTGGTAAGTATGAAGATTTTATTTCATCCATTTCATTGCTTTGTTAAGACTGCTGCAAATATTGCAAACAACAGGTTGTCTTAGTAGTTGACAAGATGTGTCTCTGAAATGTAACTTAGTTGACAACAGGGACTGAGATTTGAGAGCCTGGGAGGGACACATAACAATGAAGTTGTAACTTTTAAGAAATTATTCATTTCTTTTTTTAAGAAAATTCACGATACTTTGTTGTTCTGTCAAAGTGGCCTTATCCAAAAAAGTTCGTCAACATGATCAGGCACACCCCTCCCTGACCCGAGCTTGGGCACACATGCAACATGCAGAAGTCGTTCATTCGATGACCATGACCATTATTAAGAACTGGACTGCAGAAGGATGCTGATGAAATCTGTGAAGAAATAAAAAAATAAGAAAACATTACTGACAAAACTGAAAATATGATTCCCCTCATCAAAAAAAAAGAAATACTTACCTTCATGTGCTTGAGAGTTATCCATTTCCATTTAAGTGCAAAAACTTCTCATTGAGCACTGGACGGTGCACAGCAACAATTTGGAGATGGAGTCACCTGTGTGTGATGCAGAACAATAGCATGAGTACATGTCCATGTCAGGTTCAACCCCCCCTCATCATCACCTACAAAATACACAACTCTATATATATATATATATATATATATATATATATATATATATATATATATATATATACTCACTAAGGCTACTATTACTGTACATCCAAAGGGCACCTTTCAATCCAGTTGAGATGATCACTTTTCACTTTTCTGCACACAAGGAGGATGCATTGTGGGCTTGCAGAAAAAATCTGGGGACTCTGTGCTACCACTGCGCACATGACTGAGTGCACCATAAATTGTGGGGGACTTTGTATGTGCTGAAACAGTCTCATTTCACTCTGTTACCACTTGTCAATTTTCTGGACACATGGAGGATGCATTCTAAGCCTGCAGAAAAATGAGACTCTGTGCCACTTTTATGCGCTTGACTGAGTGCACCATAAATTCTTGGGCACTTTTATATGTGCTGAAACAGTTTTATTTCACTCTATTACCACTTGTCAATTTTCTGAACACATGGAGGATGCATTGTGGGCCTGCAGAAAAAATCTGGGTACTCTGTGCCACCACTGCACGCATGACTGAGTGTGCCATAAATTCTGGGGGACTTTGTATGTACTGAAACAGTCTCATTTCACTGTGTTACCACTTGTCAATTTTCTGCACACAAGGAGGATGTATTCTGGGCCTGCAGAAAAAATCTGGGACTCTGTGCCACTTTTATGCACATGACTGAGTGTGCCATTAATTCTGGGGGACTTTGTATGTACTGAAACAGTCTCATTTCACTGTGTTACCACTTGTCAAATTTCTGCACACAAGGTGGATGCATTTTGGGCATGCAAAAAAAATATGGTGACTTTGTGCCACCACTGCATGCAGGAGTGACTGCGTAATATATTCTGGGGGACTTTGCATGTAGTGTGTGATACCATTTCACTTCCTTAGCACATGTCAATTTTCTGGACAGAAGACAGATGTATTTTGTGTGTTGTGATTGTGAGCACATAATGTCATACTTAAATTATAAATTAAAGCAGCATTGCAACAATGTGCTGACAATTTTGACCTATAGTTTTTTATGCTATTTTACATCGTCGCTGGCACCACCGCCAGTGCAGGCCACTAGTTACCTGATGACTTGTATGATACCCTTCTTTTCACAATTTGTGTCTGCTTTACTACTTTTTCTCATGTCTGAGAATAAAAAAGGAGCACGACATTTAATATTTGTTCTGACCAGGTTCTTAGCACTATTTGCAGCTGTTTTTGAACAACTATTGTTCTGTGATGTCATAAAACACTGCCTGCTGCATAACTGTTAATTTGACAACAGAAATAACAACAGAAATAGTATATAACAACTGATGGAGAAAAACAGAGCAAAATACTGACGAAGAACTGGTTTGCACCATATTAAAAGGAGTGCTCCTTTTATTATCTCACACATGAAAAAAGTACTAAAGCAGACTCAAATACTGGAAAGAATAGCATCATACAAGTCAGGTTGTAAGTAAAGTGGCAATGTAAAATAGCATAAAAAAGTATAGGTCAAAATTTTCAACAGATTGCGGCACTGCTGCTTTAAAGAGATTCACCAAGTTACATAGTTATGGATGGTATTACACCCAATATATTGGTACCTAACCTCCAAGGGAATCTTTCTTGCTCCACATGTCCTTAAATAGTGCAATACTTTTCTGGCAAAAACGTTCGGAATTTTGGTAAAATGGGTCCCGGAGGACTTCCCATTCTGAAGAGCCGCCCAAGTTCTGCCACCCGCATTCAGCAACGTTGTGGTGATACGTGGGCACGTTTCAACTAACAAGAGCCTTGTTAGTGGAAACATGCCCATGTTTCACCACAAACTGACTATTATAACATAAAGAAACTTTCAGAAAGCTGCCAGCCATTCACTATAATAAAGCACACCCCCTGTGCTCTCCCTGGCATCATGTCATAATATTGCTGAACAAGTTGGCGGAACTTGAGCAGATCTTCAGAATGGGAACTTGGGAAGTCTTCTGGGCCCCAGTTTACTGAAATTATGAGTGTTTTGGCCAGAAAAGTATTGCACTATGGAATGCAAGGACATGTGGAGAAAGAGAGATCACCCTGGAGGTAAGTCACCCATATAAGGAACATGTATGACTGTATGTGCATGTATATATTTAAAGGGAAGCAGTCAGCAACAGGAGCTCCTGCGTCCTGCACAGTGCAAGGCTGACCCTCCAGTTAAGCCTTTTAAGTATGTTGCAGCATTTTTGTCATGCCGCAACATACTATATTTAAAGAAAGAAAGGTCAGCAACCCAGAAGGACGCCGGATGCTATGGGGGCCACATTATGTGTAAAGGAAAGGTGCAGCGGAGCTGTACCATGCACTTCAAATAGTTTTGTATTGAAGTGCATGGTGCGTCAACGTTACACCTTTACGAATAATGGAGCCCTCATAGCATCTACCATACTACCTGGTCGCTGACGTTTATTTAGTATAATAAAGTATGTTGTGGTGTGAGAAAAATGCCACAACTTACTTAAAAGGCTTAACCGGATGGTAAGCCTTGCAGGGGGCAGGATGCAGGCACTCCTGTTGCTGACGGCTTCCCTTTAAACTAATACTGTGGCCTTTCCTCTGTCTGGTATGAAACAAACAAAACACAAAACAGTACAGCACTGGGGGGGCAGAAAACAAAACCTAATGCTCGATCCCATGATGTTCCAGCAGCAGATGAAGCATCAACACTATTTGTTGCTGCTCTTGATCGATCCGCACCATCTGCTGCTGGACAGCACCCATCCTCTGATTATTTTTCTCCATCACAACCCACAGCAGTGCTACTTCTGACTGCATTGCAGGCATGGTGGTCTCCCCTGCTGTGGGAGGAAAGTCAGGTAGTGGTGGTGGTGAGGGTGGTGCTGGTGGCAGTGGTGGAGGTAGTGGTGGAGCAGCAGCTACTGCTGCTGTGGCCGTCCTCCTGCTCTGGCAATGCACAGCAGCAGTACCCCCTGCCACTGCCATAGAAGGGCCAGCAGGTGGAAGCCTGGCCCATTCTGTGGCAGCCTGCCACTCCACCTTGTGGTGGTTCAGCATGTGTGTCCTCTGGCCCCCAGTCCCAAGATGTGTCCCCCAGGGGCCACGGCACACTTGTACACCACAAAGCAGGCACACTACAATGCTACTGTCCCTCCTAACACAGTTGAAAAACTACCAGAGTATCGAGCTGCGGGGGGGGACCAGATACAACAGGGGCAGATATATTGACAGCAGCAGTGTCATGCCCCGGGGGGGGGGATCGACTTGCTGCTGTGGAGTGGGAGGTGCTGCTGCTGCTGGAGCTCCTGCAGCTGGTACAGATGGTGGTGGTGTTGGTGGCAGCGGACTTGCTGGATGTGGTGGTGGCACTGTTGGTGCTACTGCTTCCAGGGGGGGTGGATGGAATATTCTGGAGAGGTCCAGCGACACCCGCCCACGCTGACCCCCATATGTCCACAATCCCCTCTGTCCAACATGGGCCACAGACTGTCCCTGGTCCATAACTCTCCTTCCCTCTCCACTCTGACACGTCACGCGACAAAGACCAACTCACACACGCACACACACACTGTTACACACAGACACACACACACACATGTACACGAAACAAAACTTATAAAACAAATAAATCAGTCACAGAAAAAGAACTCAAAACAGTATAACAAAAACTAAAGAATTAGCTTTTAAAAAAGCTGTTGGGTTTTATGATGTTTAAGCAAGTTAAACAACAAATACACACTCCTCTCCTACACTATCCTTCCTTCTCCTATTTCTGCAAAGAAGAAAGTGAAAGTATCTGCTGGTATGACACACTTCCTGCCTGGCTGGCTAAAGCAGCATGTGACTTACAGTACTGTAAGCCATGTGATGTGTGTGTGGGGGTGCTTAAAGTGCCTATTGCTGTCATTCTGCCTTACTTCACGTTAAGGCGGAATAACAACACAGAGTCAACTCATTATGAAAAGGCAAAGTGAGTACTCCTTAATGTCCACTTCACGTAGCCTGCAACTAACGCAAAGTGGCCACTTCACGCTCACTTCACCAGCGAATTTTAAATTCGCTGCATCTCTAATTGGCAAGCTGACATCACCTCGTCCCTCCTGCTTTATCTTCAAGTTACTCCATTTTCTGGATCAACAGTTTATTCTTCTGAAAGCCAGAGAATTAAAAGATATTTACATCAGGTGGGGGCAGAGAATCCCCTTTTATCCAGAGTACCCCCCTACAGTCCTCTGACGCAGGCAAGATTTCAAACAGATTAAGCAGTGGCTTAGGAAAAGAGGAATCACCCATGCCCTGCTTTACCTAGCTATCCTATCAGTCAATTTCCAGAGCCAATAAATGGTACAATATGCGGCAAAAGTAACGGACAGGCTTTAAACAGACAGCTGCTTGCAACAGATGAAATCATGCAGCCAAAAGCCGATTACATAGACCGCAATGTTATTTAATAGGATTTAAATGGACCTTGAATGCCGGGTGTAAAGGCCACCAGAGGTATTAAGTGCTGCCCTTTAACACCTAATTTAACACCTATATGACACTTCCTTCTGTTACAGTTCCTTAATCGCCCCCTATTAAGCATTAATCATCAATTTAAGCCAGCTGCACTTAATTAAGTTGTAGTTAACATTTGAAAATCAACAGTTTAAAGAAGCAAACACTGCCTGTTGCATCTCACTGCTGTTCTGTCTGTTTGTCTGTTCTGTTCTGAACCCTGCTGCTGCCCACTGCTGCCACAATGTTGACTTCTGGGACAGCACCTGGAACTATGCCTGGCAAGCGCACTTGCCTAACTTTGTCAAGGAAAATTGAAATCTTAACAGAGATGGACAAGTTACCTAAACTGAGCATCAGCTAACTTTGTTCCCATTTTGGAATTCCAAAGTTCACCTTAAGTGACTTGTTAAAAAAAAGAGTCCCTACTGTCAGATTGGCACACAAACCAGAACCTTAGTCATAAATGAAAGTGGGATGGCAAGGATAATGATGTTGAGGAAGACTGTTCCACTGGTTTTCAAATGCCAGGGGGAGGGAAGCACTGATAAACAGACCTCTTTTGATACAGAAGGCTGAGCAGATTGCAAAGGCACTTAATAAGCCCAGCTTTCGAGTTACTGTACAGATGGTTGGTTAAGTTGCTGAAAGCAGCAGCATAACATTGCCTTTAAAAAAATTAATTGGGAGAAACAGAATGGGGACACACTTGCTGCTGAAACCTGGGTGAAAGAAGTCCTCCCATAGAACTTAAGCAGTTACAGCCCTAACAACATATATAACACAGATGAGACAGGGCTGTTCTTCTGCTGTGTGGGGTACGGAACTCTCGCTTTCAAGTCTGATGTCCCATTAGGTCTCAAAAAGGTCAAAGAACATGTGACAGTCCTCCTGACGTGTAACATGACCAGCTCAGACAAAGGGATCTTGATGGTCATTGGCAACTCAGCCCAATCCAGATGTTTTAGAGGGGTCCCTAATCTGCTGATCATTTAGAGGCATAACAAAACTGCCTGGATGACCGGAGACACTTTCGAGGCATGGCTGTGGGATTGGGACTATAGACTATGGTCCCGCAAGATAGCTTTGCTGTTTGACAATTGAAGCACCCATCCCCCAGTCAGAGGTCTAAGAAGCATAACATTTTCCTCCCCCCAACATGACCTGCCTTATGCAGCCCTTATACCAGGGTATAATTTATAGCTACAAGAGACATCATGTTACCCTAATGAGAGGCAGACTTCTAGAGATCCTGGACAGGGATAAGGAGATCACCGCTTCTGCTTGCGTGCACCACATAAGACTGCTTGCTGTGGTTTATCTGCTGCATCAAGCCTGCAACATTGCTTCAGCCGAGACTATCCAGCAATGCTTTAAGAAGGGAGGCTTCACAACTGACCCTGCCACTGGTGCCACTTCAGAAGAGGAGCAGAATTTACAAGAGGAGCTTGGATTGACCAAAGAGGATCTCACTGTTTTATGTAACCTAGGTAACAAAGGCCAAAGAGAGGCTGTGGATAAGATAACGGAAGCCATCACTGGCGTATCCATAGAGGGGGACCAGGAAGACATGGAGGTCGAGGATTGAATGGGATGTGGAGGAGGAAGTGATTTTACTCCTCAAGATGTCCATGCAGCCCTTCTTACACTACAGAGGGCAATGGAGCAGCACAAGGACATCCTACCACAATGGGATTTGCTGGTGCAAATGGAGGAAACATGGTGCCACTACACAAGCGGTCGAAGAAAGCAGACCACTATCGTGGATTACTTAAGCCAGAAAAGCAGTAGCTCTGACTGAAGCAGAAGCTAAGGGAGAGGTACAGTACTGTACTGTCAGGACTGATAGTGCAGTACGTGATTTCAGAATATTTTAAATCAATTTAATTACTGAATTAACAAAGAATTAATAAAGATATGCACAGACAGCAGCAACAAACTCCAAAAGGAGCTGTAATCACTCACTGCTGACCTGGTGCATATAGAGCACATAGGGCTTTACATTTTTTTTATCTCTCTTTTAGCCATAAATGTTGTACTGGATGCCGCTTCTACTGAACATATGGCCAGATGCCAAACTAGTCCGGTACAAGCGGTGCATACTGTATTTCAAACCCAATTGAAGGGGATCATTTTTTCTAACAGCATCAAGGCTCTCTGAAATCTCAAGTGGCAGCAACTCACTTGCTTACCAACATGGATGAAATCCTGGAAATGCCGCCACATACACTTATGCCAGTGGCGACTGAAAATTGTAAGTAAATACTGAGCTAATGTCCTGGTCAACATAAAGCTGAGCACCACTTGCTGGAACCCAGAAACAACCCTGATTTGATGAGCGGTCCAAGGGGTTTACTTGAATCTGCTACTCCTTTGTCAGTCACTTTTTGAGATCAGTTGCTCCAATTATTCTATGAACAGAAGCGCGGGTTGCGCTTGGATGCACTCTAAACTGTGATATAAATGCTGCTGTTAGCACTTAAAGTTAAAAATTCACTGTCCCCTGGAGGTTATCTGAATAGTCAGCAAGGTATGTTATTGTAGCTGGAATGTACTGAGAAGGGTGGGAACAGGGCTCGAGGATAAGGACAAGCAGAAGGTTACCAGGGTGACCAGTTAAAGTCCTCTTTCTCTACTAAAATTTCAAACAGCTGTTAACAATCCTTCTGAACTCTCCTCAAATGCAACTTACACTACTGACTAACAACCTTTTGCTTTCCACCACGGGCAGGACATTTACATGCCCAGCTGTCAAGCATCCTCCATCATGACAGCTCCTGCAATCAAAGAATATTAATACTGGAGCAGCTAAGTACAGATGGGAACCACATAAAATAGTCACCCCCTCCCTCCTCTTCCTCCTTGCAACTCTGGAGCATGAGTCAGTAACATCAGAGCACTAACGCTGTTGTCCACCCCCAATCCAAGCTCTCTCCTGCCCCCCATTTCTCTTCTTCGTGTAATGAATGGTGTGGCAGTTACTTATTGGGCCAATAATCTCTAGTGTACAGGCTTGAGGACATGAAGAAAAATGCACAGTTTTCCTTGTGGAGCACTGACAATGGCGACTGCCACGGGGCTGGGGGAGACCGCATGGCACATGCACTTCTTGGAGCTGATTGCCATCTTGTTTCAATGGAGACTTGCAGGGACACCTCCAGTGCAGATGCGATCGCTGAAGATATGCAGCAACACATCAGCCCCCTTACTCAACAAGGGGACACAGAAACGGGTGTCTAACACAACGGGACACTTCAGGCAGAATAAGGCAAGCAAGGAAATGTCTGACACCTTCAGAGCTGTAAAGGAGACATGGGCACGTTTCTTGACATCCTGGGATCGTACACAACCTATGCGAGAGGGTGACTGTGACTTGCTGCTCCAGTCTACCAAAACTGAACTGGTGTATGTCTGACTTTACCTCAGGAATTCCTGAAGTGTTAAACCCACCCTACAATACGACACTGCAGATATATACTGCTAAAACATGAAGTATGGAGAATACAGCCTTACCAAGAACTGCATTGTTTACAAAATATCCTCATTCACAAAAAAAATGTTATCACTACACAGTGTTTTGAGGCTTAGAATATGCTGATTAGTACAAAGATTAAAGAACTAAGCAATATCTATTTTAATTGACATATTGAAAAGCTTTACTCTAAGCACTGTAGGCAATCATCAGGTTATCTGACTAAGTAGGGAAATCTTTCACTCTCCAATTAAAAATGAGGGTCCCCAACACCTGCATACCTGGAAACACTATTGAATAGAGAAGGGACCAGATTGTAACTGCTACAGACCCACCCAGATGATGATAAACACCCCAAGATCCAACCCTCCCACCATACTACTTCCAGGAAGAGGAAGTGACACCACTGATGCCCAAACACCCAGTATGTATGCCCCCTCCCCATCACTCCCATGCCCAGTAGAAAGCATCACAAGTGACAATCTGCTCATCTGTCCTCAACACTCTCCTTCCTGCAACCTTAGTGAATACCCCTCATTTTCTTGCTACTAGGCAGGGTACTGAGGGCAGCCAGGGTCACCTTTCCTAATTTAGGTCTGTGTAAGTGAGTGCATAAGTGCTCCCCTACCACTAATTAGTAGTGGTAACTGGTGTGCCTCCACCAGTTGGACTCGCTTTAGAAGTCTTTTATTACAGAAGTTCTATGGTGAGCATTGAAACTGTTTCAGGGTATTCAACTTTGTTGATATAGTTCTATATTATAAATCTAGATATACCTGTATCATAGTTGCTTCATGTATTTAATGTGGCTTTTTGCAATTCAGGTTGTTGTACTGTAGATGCCCCCCCTATAGAACAGTGATGGAGTTCAACACTCAGGCCATTCCTACCTTACTAATTGACAGACTGTCAACTGTCAGGAACATGGCTTCTTTTGATAACTTAAGCATAATATCTTGGAATGTTAGGGCCTTAACTGCCCCAATAAGAGACGTAAAATGCTTTTAAAACTTAAGGACATACATTGTGACATTGCCTTACTCACAGAAACACATCTGCTATATGTGGGTAGGAGCAGCATACACCAGCTCCTATGTCTCAAAGAGCAGAGGGGTGTCTGTCCTATGTACAAAATGCTTCCGGCTAGGAGTTCGTAAACAAGTAGCAGACAAAGAAGGGTGTCTAATAGTTACAGGGGGAACCTATCACTATCGGAAGCTTCTATGCTCCCAATGCCCCTGAAGAAACATTTTGTAAAGACTCCCTTAATCTGTTGCCCAGGGAACTGGGAAGTGTGGTACTGGGAGGAGATATCAATATAGCCTTAGATCCACACATGGACAAAACTGGCTCTGTCACAGAGTCAGAACTGTGAACTGTAGCAGAGATAACAGAAACATTTCATTCCTTAGACCTATATGATGCTTGGAGACACACACATCCTAATACTAAAGACTACATGCACCACTCACTTGTCCACTGCTCCTGTAGCAGGATAGACACTATTTTCTTTTCCCATGCTCTTCTACCAAGAATCTGTAACACCTCCATAGGGTCGGACCTTGCCCCAGTCCTTTTGGCTTTGGCTTGGGGCAGACACGTACCCCCCCAGAAATAAGTGGCGATTCAACTCCTTTTCACTCCAACCCCCAGGATTCCAACACTGGGCTGAAGGGGAGATGCAAGACTACTTTGCTTTCAACGACACTCCAGATATATCAACAGAAACCTTGTGGGAAGCTCTGAAAGCCACTAAATGAGGCAAACTCATAGTTTACTCATCAAAACTATGTAAAGACAAAGACAGGGAAACTAAGGAAACTAAGGACAGGTTGACTGCTCTAAAACTCTGGAGAAGTAACTAGCACTTTGCCCTGAAAGAAAAAAATGCATGTAAACCACATATTCTAGAAGCTAGAGCTGCCCTGGAAAGCTCCCTTCATTATAGAACTGAATTTTCCCTATTTCTACTAATCCAATCCTACTGGGAAGCTGGGGGGAGGGGAAGCAGTTAGAACAGATTTTAGCACATAGACTTCATGCCCGAGAAGTGGAAAGATACATCCCATACATCCAAAAAGAAGATGGAACCAAAGTCTTCTCACCTCTCCTCATCAATGAGGAATTTCAAAAAATTCTACAAAACTTTGTAAACATTAGAATGGCCCCATTACAAGGGGAATTAGACCACTTCAATACAGGTATACAGATGCCAACCCTTACCCCTGAAAAAGGCCAATCCCTATTATCACCTATCACTGTGGAAGAGACCCTGCATGCTATAATCTCCCTGTCCCTAGGGAAATCCCTGGGACCAGACAGATTTACATCTGACCTTTACAGTGCTTTTGGACACATTTTGGCACCTCCCTTAACCAGAACCTTGAATGACACACATTCAGTGGACAGACTACCCCCAACCTTCCTATAAGCACTTATCATCCTCCTGCCAAAAATAGGGAAAGACAGCATCCTCTGCTCACAGTTTCATCTCATTCCACTTCTTAATGCCTTTGCAAAAATGTCTGCCAAAATACTAGCTTTCCAGCTGGAACCAGTTATTGGATCCCTAATCCATCAAGACCAGGTAGGCTTTGTACCTGGCTGTATGGGAGGGGACAGAATTAGATGGATGCTGGACCTAATATGGCAGGCCCAGCTATCAACAGAACCTATGGCCATCCTGTCTCTTGATGATGAAAAGGCTTTTGACAGGATGGAGTGGACCTATCTGTTCCACACCCTGCACAGGTTTGGCCTACCTCCATACTTTGTAGATATGATCAAGCTCCTATATATAGGACCCTCCGCTACAGTTCTTACAAATCTACCATCTCTCCCCTTTACCATACACAGGAGCTCCCATCAGGGATGTCGTCTATCCTCCTAAATATTCTTTCTAGCTATGGAAACCTTAGCCCTTAAAATACGAACCTTGGACACCTTCCCTGGAATAGCTGTGGGCAACACAGCACACAAAATCTCCTTATTTGCAGATGACATCACCCTGTTCCTGACGGATATCCAACTGTCACTGAGATTACTCCAGGATACCATATCAGAATACTCCAAGCTCACCAGATACAAATTAAATGCTGCAAAATCACAGGTCCTACCACTCCCAGACTCCTGCTCTCTTCCTACACCTTTCAATGGGTGCCTGAAGGCATTACATGTCTGGGGGATAAACTCAAACCAACTGTGACAAGTACTATGGCAGCCAACATGGCTCTTATTCTGGACAAACTTATGTCAGACATTAAAGCTTGGAAATCCAACATTCCCATTGGGGTAAAGCGAATGCTCTAAAATGAATCACCATTCCAAAGATTCACAACATCTTGGGCAGCCTACCACTAGTGATACCTGCCTCTTTTTTAACACTTTAACATCCAAGATGACCACATTCATTTGGACTGGGAAACCACCCAAAATCAAGATGCATGCACTGATGAGACCCTGGAGAGAAGGAGGATTTGGTCTTCTGAACCAGAAATCAAAACATGACATAGTCATGCTGCGACCAGCCATACTCTGCTTAAAACCATCCCACTCATTCTCACAGCCTCAATGGATTGGACTTGAGCTCTAACAGGTTGGCCTACCATGCCCACCTGCCCTCATCTTTCCAGACTGGAAAACCAGGCCTAATTAATCCCCCTACTTACAAACCACCAAAACAGTCTGGTCTCATCTTGCTTGCCAAATCAACTGAACATTGACCACAGCCAGGGCACACCCTTTATGGAATAACCCTACCTTAACAGTTGGCAATGTACTGATGATCTGGGACTCTTGGGCACAGAAGGGCATACATACACTAGGGGACCTGTACCATCCACAGAAGGGAGTGTTATACACCTTCCAAGAACTCTCATGCAAACACCCTATCCCAAAGGCTCAAAGTCACCAAAGTCCACACACTGCCACAAACGAACCCCCTCAATGCATGGGTGGCACAGCTTCCCTCCACAAAACAACTGTCCCTGAAATTAGCTACCTTTCAAGGCTCCATAACAATGACCCCAACTATAGGCACTCAAGAAGCATGTGAATAAGAACTAGATATATAGAGATGTTGATAGGAAGAAGGGCAGGGGTAAATGAAGGCAATAAGGATGGGGATGGGCAAAAAGGGGTAAAGCCATCAAGAAATGGAGGGTAATGAGTACCAATGCCCATAGTCTGGGCAACAAGATCCCTAAACTTGTGGCCGTAAAGGAAGAGGGATGCCTCGATACTGTAGCAGTCACAGAAAAATGGTACACAGAGAACCATGACTGGGATGTTAACATACCAGGGTACACAACCTACAGGAGAGACAGGGAGGGTAGAAGAGGGGGAGGAGTAGCTCTCTATGTAAAGGAAGGGATAAAAGCAACAGAACAAAAAAGTAAACAGGGAGGAGAGGAGGCACTGTGGGTCACCTTAGAGACTGGAAATGGCACCACAATCCGCACAGGGGTTGTATACAGACCCCTATGTCAGGGAGAGGGAATGGACAAGGATATTGTAGAAGGCATCCTTAGGATGGCAGAGAAAGGGGAGATACTGTTGATGGGGCACCTGAATATGCCAGATGTTAGCTGGAGCACCTTTGCTGCAGCCACATCCAAGAGCAGGGCCATTCTCAATGCCCTACAGGTGGCATGCCTCAGAAAGCTAATTTTGGAACCCACTCATGAGGGAGCAATCTTAGACCTCGTACTCTCAAATGGGGACAGCGAGAGGATCTCATATCTAGAAGTGGGTAGGCATCTGGGAACAAATGACCACCAAACAGTGTGGTTCACGATAAACTCAGCTACAGAGTCAAGCCATACAAAAGTGAGGGTACTGTACTTCAGGAGGGCTGACTTTGGCAAGATGGGAGAGTGCCTTAGAAAAGCTCTAGCATACAGGCTAGAAGGAGGGGTGGAGCAAAAATGGGGAAAGATCAAAACTGCCATCACAGAGGCGACAAGCCTTTGTGTGAAGCAAATAAACAAATCAAAATGAAAGAAAAAACCACTATGGTTCTCAAAAGAGGTGGCGGGTAAGGTTAGGGAGAAAAAGGTAGCATTTAGGAAGTATAAGGAAACACAGAAACAGCAGGACAGGGAACTGTACCAGTTAAGGCAGAAGGAAGCAGGGAGGGAAATCAGAATAGTAAAAGCTCAAACTGAGGAAAAGATAGCCAACTCAGTTAAGAAGGGGAATAAAATCTTTTATAGGTACATCAAGGAGTGTAGAAAGACAAAGGGAGGGATAGTGAGGCTGAATAGAAAGGAAGGTGGGCAGGCAGAGAGGGACAGGGAAAAAGCAGGGATACTAAATGATTACTTCTGCTCAGTATTCACAAAAGAGGAGGAGGGGGAGGTGCCTTATCCAATTAACAGAAGCACTTTGGAGAGGGGGGTCGATCCCAGTCCTTTCACAGAAGAAAGGGTTCTGAAAGAACTCCTAAAACTGAAGGTGGAAAAAGCAATGGGGCCCGATGGAATTCACCCCAGAATTCTAAAAGAATTAAGGGGAGAACTAGTGACACCACTGACTACCCTTTTTAACAAATCATGGGAGGATGGTGTGGTACCTGAGGACTGGAGGAAGATGAATATGATTCCTCTTCACAAAAGTGGGACCAAGACAGAGGCAGGAAACTACAGACCTGTTAGTTTGACTTCTGTAATAGGGAAAGTGATGGAATCACTTCCGAAGGAAAGAATTGTTAAGTACCTAGAGGAAAGTGGGGCACAGGACACAAGGTGCCATGGGTTCACAGTGAGAAGGTCATGTCAGACAAATATAACTGATTTCTTTGACTGGGTGACCAAAGTAGTAGACCAAGGAGGGTTGTGGACATGGCCTACCTAGACTTTAGCAAGGCATTTGACACAGTCCCAAACAAAAGATTAATTATCAAATTAACCAGCCTGGGAGTGGGTCCCAGGGTGGTAGCCTGGGTAAAACATTGGCTGAACAACAGGGCACAGAAGGTAATTGTAAATGGAGTCCACTCTGAAGAAAGAGGGGTTACTAGTGGGGTATGGCAGGGTTCAGTGCTGGGTCCAGTCCTTTTTAATGTCTTTATAAGTGACATTGCAGAGGGACTGGAAGGAAAAGTATGCCTCTTTGCAGATGATACAAAGATCTGCAACAGGGTTGATACACAAGGAGGCATGGAAAGGATGAGAAGGGACTTGGTAAGGCTGGGGGAATGGTCAGAAGTATGGCAGCTTGGACTCAGAGCAAAGAAGTGTAAAATAATGCACGTGGGAAACAAAAAAACAGGGGAAGATTACACAATGGGGCAGAGATAGAAACAACAACAAAAATGGAAAGGCATCTGGGGGTAATCATATCAGATGACCTTAAGGTTAGCGAGCAATGTGAGAAGGCAGTAGGGAGGGCTGGGGGGATACTGGGATGTATAGAGTGAGGCATCACCAGCAGAAAACAGAAAATTGTTATCCCTCTGTACAGACAGTTGGTGAGACCCCATCTGGAGTACTGCGTCCAGTTCTGGAGACCCTATCTACACAAGGACATAGACAGGATGGAGACAGTCCAGAGGAGGGCAACTAAAATGGTGCAGGGTCTGCAAGAGGAGCCATGTGAGGAGAGACTAAAGGAGCTTAATATGTATACCCTTGAGGAAAGGAGGGAAAGGGAGGACATGATAGAAACTTTTAAGTACCTCATTGGAATCAACAAAGTCCAAGAGGGTAACATCTTTCATAAAAAGAGATGTGCAAGAACAAGGGGACACAATTTGAAAATAGAGGGGGGACATCTCAGGGGCAATGGGAGGAAGTATTTTTTCACAGATAGGGTGGTGGACGCATGTAACAGCCTTCATGAGGAGGTTGTGAGGTCTATAACTGTGAGAGAATTCAAGAATGCATGGGACAGACATAAGGCAATTCTTGTGGGGGTAGGAAGAAATAGGCTGTTGGTTAACTAGGATCTGCAGCTTATCCTGTAGGTAGGGAAATGGGCAGACTAGTTGGGCCAAGCCGTTCTTATCTGCCATCAAAGTCTATGTTTCTATATTCAGATTCCCCAATCAATGTGGGATACTATATGGTCTAGAATCTAACAAAGCTTCTAGGGAAATGCAAGCCAAAACACTGCAATACAAAATTGTACATCAAGCATATCAGACCCCACTCTGGTTGTACAAGAGAGGCCTAGTTCCACACAGGGACTGTTGGAGATGCTTTTCACCTCAAGCCTCACTATCCCACATTATGTAGTATTGCCCCCTACTTGAAGACTAGTGGGTCAAAGTATGGAAAATCTGTAGGAAAATAGTCCCTTTCCCAGAAGCAAAGCCCCCACACTGGCTCTTTTGTCAATCCCCCGAATCTGCTATGTCCACGAAACAGGAGCTTTGAGCCATGGGAGCCTTGGTGGCTGCCAAGAGAATCATACCACAACATTGGAGGGAATCAGATTCCCCCAGCATTGCCAAATGGCTCAGTCTACTGACCCTGACTGCTGGATATGAGAAAATAGCCCATGCAACGATAGGCCGAACCTCCCAGTAAACAAAATATGGGGCCCCTACATGCAATGGAAATCCCACACCACACCCACGCTGCTCCTGAACAGGTGAACACCTGCTTGCTAAAGCTAAATTTCAGTATACCAAAGAAATACTGCCAGCTACCTTACTGCCTCACACCAAACCATGCTTACTCTAGAAAGAGTAGCTATAACCCTTTCAAATGGACATTCTACCCTCCACCCTTTTTTCTAAATAAATTATAACGTCAACTAGACAGGGACCTAACATAGACACCCCCTCACTCTTGGTCCCTCATAGTCCCCCTCCCTTTCTGTACTGTTGCCGAGAATGCTACAGTATGTCATAATGCATAAAATACTGCAGCAATCTCCACCTCTACCATGACTAATAGATGAAATAAAACTACTTCCTAACAGGAGCAACTCTATACAGTTGAAGTACTACCACTGACGAACTACTGTTAAATGCATACCTTCAGTTCATTGTAAGTTGATGTTTACAATGTTATCTTGGTTGTAGAAAATGTATCCTGATTGGCCTAGTACCTGACATAAAACCGTCTTCTACAATGATGTAACCAATGGATGTTATGTACGTATGTGACTACTAACTTTTAAAAATAAAAACTTTTTTTTTTTTTAGTTAAAAGTTTTATTGTTTTGTTAAATCATAACAAAAGACCAAAACTCACAAAAACAGCATTAACATTGAATCTCGGCTATAAACAGAACAACAGCATGTTATTGACGTATGAGGGATTGCTTGAATTACATCACAATTCTTAAAGGAAGAAGTGTAAGGAACCTGTTATGTCAAAAGGCACCCACCTTAAGTCTTGCCAGAGAATCCGAAACCACGAGGAGGTACTACTGCAAAGTAAGTCAAGGCTTCATACATTACGGAAGCTGTACCTTCCTATGGCCGAATCTGAGGGATCATCTGAAAAATAGATAAGTATGGTGCCACAAAGTAACTAAGGGTAATTAAAATAATTCCTGAAGCGGCAGGGTGCAATGTAAATCTCCCAACCATATCTTCTATATATAAAACACAAAACGTAAAGAGAGTGTAAAAATAGCCTAACTATAACAGTATATGATAACAATTATAACTATTTACAATGTCCTCCTTCATTGGATAAAAGATAAAGAGCGCATGCTTGATAATGATAGGAAACAAAAAAATAAAATCTAAGTTCAATGAATGGTCTGATTTCACTGTACATCTTGTTAGGAAATAGAGCTGTATAAGACAACAGTATACCAAGTCAACCGACACCTGCTCTGGAGGCCAGATATGCCATGTAGGGAGCCCAGCAACAATGGTAAAGAGCCATTCGCACTGTCATCAGGTGAGAGCACCTATCTAATTCGGATATGTATGTAATGGCGGATAAGATCTCTGTTATATTAGGTATAATAGAAGATCTCCAGTTTTTAAGGATAGAGCGCTTCACCTGCATGCTTAGGAGCATCAGCCATCTAAATGCATGAGGGTTAAGATTTGGGACTTCAGATTTAAGACCCAGCAGCATAAGGAGGGGACTAAGAGGATATTACATTGCAGGATTAGGTTGCTGCACTATGGGCAGACTTCCAAACATCTGTGATCAGAGGCAGAGCCATAGAATGTGATAAAGATCTCCTTCATGTGCAAGGCATCTCCAACATTTATCATGAGAGAGCACTTTCATTTTTTTTAGCATTACAGGAGTTCTATACCAAGAGTGTATTATTTTATTATGAATCAGTCTGCTCCTAGCGTCAGTAAACACTGTATGTCCTACCCTCCAGCATTGATTCCACTGAGTTTCGGTCAATGGTATTTTTAAGGCCTTTTCCCACTTATGCCTTGAGGATTGATTTGAGTTAGGCAAGGTATCTCTAATTAGGATACATATTGCACCTGCTGTCCCCTTCTGTAGGGCAAGCCACGAGTGCACTGGGGGTGAAAGGTCCTTGGAAGCATCTGACTGTTGCAATTTTTGTTTCAGGGCATCTCTGATCTGTAAATACCTCCAAAATTCAGAGCTCTGTAGTTTCTATTTGTTTTGTAGTTGTTGAAATGTATCTACCCCTGTGGAGCCCTTGACCAGTAGGTCCTTTATGAATATGATACCTTTCCCCTGCCAAGTAGGCCAAAACACAGGCTTGCTCCCTATGGTGACATTGGGGTTAGTCCATAAGGGAGTGTATAGTAGAGGAAGGGCTGACACATTTAATTTTTTGTGAAGAATTCACCACTATTGAATAGAGGGGCCTATGGTGGGGTGCAACAGAAGTTCCTTAGGGGCTCCAGGCCACAGTAGTGTAGCTGCAACTGGGAATCCACTGAGGCCTTGTTCTATTGTTAGCCATTGGGGTGACTCTTCAGACTATGGGTTGAACCATCTCAAGGTCTGTGTACATTGGTATGCAGTTTTGTAGCCCTCTATCCATGGGAGACTCCATCCTCCATGTTTCCAGTGTGCCCTTAGTAAATTTTTGCCAAAACGGGGTTTAGCTTTACCCTATAAGATGTGACCAATATTTTTTTCAGTTTTTTTAATCCATACTGTAGACAGAAATAAGGGGATGTGAGATATTAAATAGATTTTCGGTGCAATTGACATTTTATAAGCCAATATTTTTCCAGCTAGCGTCCAGCAGTCCAGGTCAGACCTACAGCTAGATAGTAAAGGGCCTAGGTTGTTGTCCCACCATTTCCCAATATCAGCACCCACTTTGATTCGCAGATATGTAATGGTGTGTTGTGCCCATTTAAGGCCAAAGTGGGACATGATGTGGGGGAGACATTTAGAGTTAAGTGGAAGGATCTCTGTTTTTGCCTGATTAATTTTGAGTCCAGAAATATGTGAGAAGTGTTCTAATAGGCTAAGAAGAGGTCGAATGGCCTTAGGGGCATCTCCCAATATAACCAGCAAGTTGTCAGCATACATAAGGGTGGTGGGTTGTGGGTGGTCTGCAGTGATACCAGCAATAAGAGGGTGTTGCCGGATTGCAGCAGCCATAGGTTCCACCGCTAGAAGAAACAACAGCGGAGACAGGGGGTAGCCCTGTCTGGTACCTCTGTGAAGTTGAAATGAGTTAGATAATACAGAGTTGGTGAGTACCCTGGTGAGGGGGGCTGTATAAAGATCTGTTATAGCAGCTTGGAAATGATGGCCGAATCCGATATGCTGAAGGACAGTGTGAAGGTAGTCCCATTCCACAGAGTCGAACGCCTTCTCAAAGTCAATGGCCAATGCAGCCACAGGAGTCGAAGCGGATTTGGCTCTGTAAATGAGATTGAGAAGAGTGGTCTGAACTATATCTACTTTTCACAAATCCTGCTTGGGATGGGTGTATCAAAGAAGGAAGTATAGGGTTAAGTCTGTTTGCCAGCACCCTAGCATATACCTTGCTGTCAGCGTTAATCAGGGAAATAGGGCGGTAACTAGCGGGGTCTTCAGGAGCTTTCCCCTTTTTAGGAAGGACAATTATAGTGGCCTCTCTTAGGGTTTGAGGTAAGATGCCCTTATCTTCCAACTCCTTAAAGACCTGACATAACAGAGGAGAGATCATGGGAGATATTAGCTGAAGGAACTCTACAGGGTACCCATCACCACCTGGTACCTTTCCTGATTTGAGAGCCATCAAAGCCGAATTGACTTCTTGTGGTGTGAAGAGGGCTTCAGGGACATCTATGTGGGATGGGGATAGTTTCAGTAGCTTAATAGATTGAAGGAATGCTTGGGTTGCAGAATTATTTTTAGGTCTGGAGGAAGTGTAAAGTTGTGAGTAAAACGATGCCATAATTTCGTTTACCCTTTGAGAGCTAGTTTGAACCTTGCCGGTATTAGGGTTTCTCAAACCTGCTATGTAACATTGGGATTGTTGGTTTCAGAGTTGGTATGCTAAAACTTTCCCATTTTTGTCTCCCCCTTCCCAGTATGTATGACGAATCCTAAGGAGGGCTAGATCAACCTTTCTAGATAGTAGTTTGTTAAGTTTAATACGCAGTTGTAAAACTTTCCTTCCAGATTCTGAATGGGGTGATGGGTGGGATAAGGTCTTGTGCTCCTGTTCAGCTTTAGCGAGTTCACTTTCTAGGTAGGTAAGTTCCTTTTCTTTGCACTTCCTTCTATGGGAGGCATATCCAATAATTTTACCTTGCATAGTAGCTTTATATGCTTCCCACGTGTTGGAGGCAGAAGTCTCCGACACAGGATTTTCTTGCAGGAAAAGCTGAGTTTGTGATTTGGCCCATTCAATAAATTTTTGGTCATGCATAAGAAGGGGGTCCAGTCTCCAGGCTGTAGATCGTGGTGTAGATGTTCCCCATATTAGTGTCAGCTGCACCAGCGCATGGTCTGAGATAACTGTGGACAAGATATTAGTACTTAAAACAAATTTCGTCAGAGACTGGGAAATTAACCAAAAATCAAGTCTGCTGGAGGAGCCATGCACTTCAGAATGAAAAGTATAGTCCCTATCTGAGGGATTGACTAAGCGCCAAATGTCCACCAGTTGAAATTCGGAACTAAGACTAATTACGGCCTGTGTTCCTCGAGTATGATACTCTCTCCCATGATCACTTCTATCTAATGCAGGGACAAGCATTAAATTGAAATCCCCCTCCACTAGGATTGGTATATCTGGTTTCAGCATTGTCCCTAATTTAGAGCTAAGCTCTAGGAAAAAGGATGGGCTGTCTTCGTTTGGTGCATATATATTAGCAATTATTAGCTGACCATGTGGGGTATCCACTAAGGTGATCACCCACCTTCCCTGAGGGTTGGCTTTACTCTGCAGGATAGACCAAGGAAGTAATTTGTGCAATAAGATGACTACACCTCTCTTTTTTGTGGCAGCGCTGGCATGAATTTCTGATCCTACCCAGTCCTTCACCAAATATCTGTGATCCTGCTTGGTTAATTTGGTCTCTTGCAAAAGAGCAACCTGGGCTTTAATCCTCTTTAGATGGGTTAGAACTTGTTTTCATTTTGAGGGAGAATTCAAACCCCTGACATTCCATGTCATAAAGGTTGTTTCATCCATGATCAGACCAAAGGTGAAACATGGTAGCTGAGATGACCTTATATAAAAGGGTGTTGTCAGGGGAGTGATAATGTGTTGAGTCAGCCATTGTTCTTAGGCTCGTACTGCGAGAGGTGAAAGTTGTCCAGTCAGACATAAATATACATACATTGTGCAGCATGCGTTCCAAGGATAAAATTTGCAAAAACAGGAAAGACAGCAGTATTGTACAGAGGCATAGTTTGCCTGAACTATATACAAATATTACCCAACTTTGTGTGGTGATATGTGGGCATTAGGGGCCAAAGGTCTGAGGCCTTAATAGCCCACCCACCTGCCAGACTGTGGGGAAGAAGACTATAGTCCCATTCACAAGGCTAGCCCAGAGCAATGAAGGAAAATAAGAAAACAAAACACATTCCCCCGGGAGTGATATGAACACGGAGTCGTTTACTTGATAGGCTTCCATGACCTTATGCCATAAAACCTGGAAAGTATACTAGAAACAAAGTTAGCCAAGGGGTTACTGAATATTTCAGGTGAAATATAAGAAAGTTATTGCCCAGGAGGAGTTACAGCCTTTACTGGGTAACCAACCTGGCCTGTTAAATTCTTGAAATGTCCCTTCTAACCTCGAGAGGGACAGCAAGATATATACACACGAAAAAAAAAAAAGCCCAGGGGTCCCTTCAAGCTTACTGTATCATGCAACAGGACAATGAGACATTATATCAATACCCCCTAATTCAAATCTGAGTACAGCGACTATGCATTATAGCCCTTGTCACTTTCCCTTTAGACCATTTTTACTTCTTTATTATTTCCAGCCTAGGCAGGGAATGAGATGCCTGGTCTGCGATGCTAAAAGAGAGAAAAAACACCATAAGTCCAGCATCAAGTCCAAGCATTGCTTTCAGTCGCAGACCACCCTCTCAAAGTCATTGCCAGGTTGGATGATAGAGTATAGTATAGGAAAAAAGAACAAGAACACTTATCTAAGTCCATGCATGTTGATCATCCATCTGCAGGAGCTCTAAATCTGAGGGGGCTTGCAGAGACCATTCTTCGGCAGGGGTTACAGCTGACGAAAATGGAAGGGGCAGTGTCACATCCATCACAGCTGGGGAGTACTTGGGCGAAGAAGCTGTGACCGGAGCCTGAATTGGGGCCTCAGATTTAGCATTTTCTTGAGCCATTTCCTCCTCTGGGTGAGTAAGGGAGTCAGCTGCAGTCTCACCCAAATCCACAGGAGTTAAGACCGCAAAACGGTTTGGCGTGGAAAACCGCATTACAAAATCCTCTGGGTGGTTTAATGGAGATTGGGGTGCACCTTCATTTCTGTCATGCGGGTGTTCTTGTCTCAGATGGCTTCCAGATTGCTGCCGCTTGCGAGTTGTGGCTGGAAGAGCTGGTTGGCAACCATGAAACTGGAAGCTAGGAGGGGGGGAGTCATGGCGATTCTGCGAGTAGTAGCCATCATGTTCTGCCAACCTTGTTCTGTTTCTGTCTGGTGATTATTGTTTCGTTCTGAGGTTGGTTGGGGAGGCCAATTAGACTGAAGGTACTGCATTAGGCTGTCTGGTGTAGCAAAAGTCATATGCGAGCCATTTACCTCTAAGCGCATAATTGCTGGGTAACACAGTGAAAACTTAATTTTAAGTGAATGCATCAATTTTCTAGCCTCTGTATGTTCTTTCCACCTGGCAGCCAACTCCCGAGAGTAGTCCTGAAAAATCAAGATTTTATGGCCTTGCCAGGACAGACCCCCAAGCTCTCGCGCCCTTACAGTGATCCACTCCTTATCTGCGAAATTCAAGATGCGAGCCATGATAGCCCTCAGTCTTTCCCCATTCTTCAGAGTCGGGCTGAGCATTCTATCGGCTCTTTCTATTGTGAGCCCAAGCGGGACCTTGCATTTTAACAGATCAGGCATAACATCGTATAAGAAGTCTAAAGGATTACCGTGTTCCACACCATCCGGAAAGCCAAGGAATCGGAGGTTATTCTGACGGCTCCTGTTCTCCATGTCATCCGATTTACTTTTTAGTTGTTGAATCATTCTGCTTCGATCCCTAATTACGGCTGTAAGCTTCTCTATTTCCGTTGAGTTTTGAACTGCTTTTTGTTCAGTGCAATTGATGCGTGCCTCAAGCTGTTGGATAGCTAAAGTAGTTTTATTAGAGGCAAGAGTCACTTCAGCCATCTGATTAAGTAACGCTGTAAACATTTCAGTAGTCTGTAACGATACTGACTCTGTCGAGGCCTCTGATTTTTTATGCTGTGCCATAGCACTACGCAAATGCACAAACCTGTAGAGGAGCTGGTGACAATCAAGATGGATCTTTCGGTTCCCGGTATGTTTGGCAGTGTTTTTCCGGTTGTCTCTATTCAATTAGCAGGTTTTTGGCTATGTAAAACTCGGAGGGTGACCGGGGTTATAGTGAGCATTCGTTTTAGGCAGCCATTGTGTCTGGAGCTAAGCCACGCCCCCTAAAAATAAAAACTTTGATGGAAAAATAAATGTTCACATGAATAATAAATTGCTAGACTTTGAGCCCCTAATAACATCCCCACCCCTCATTCAAATTTCATGAAACTTGAAATCCTTTGAGGGCCCCTTTCAAGCCACATGTGTGACAGATATCAGATCTCAAGCTATAACATAAAAACAAAAACAAAGTATTGCGTCAGCATATGGTCTGAAAGCAAAACAAAATCATTACATTAAATGCATGCTGAAAATAGAAAAGAGTTAAAAATCTACATTTCAACCTTAGAAATTCCAATCTTCAGAAAATTTCTAAAAAAAAAAAAAGCAAAGCCATAATACTGACCAAGTTATGACTAATTAAAGAATTTTGGGAAATGTTATAAAATTCATGAAAATTCAGGGACATCAGAATTTGCAAATTTCACCAAGCCCCACTGTTCTCTCGATGTTAGCTGATTCCCCAATATCATATTGAAGGTACACAGTTTACTGGTAGTGGAGATTGCAGCAGATGGAGTCAGCTGACTTCCTGAGCAAAAATATATCCCACCCTATCCTTCTACCCACCCTCCACCCCTGCCCCACCCCCTCCACCCTTTTCCAAAACCCCTTTCCCTTTCCAATGCCACAGTAGACCTTCCTTTCAAAACCTTCTTTCTATAGGTATTGGAGTTTGAACTTATTCATTCTCTTTAGTGACTAATTATTTGCAATATAACTTAAAATTACAATTTTTTGTATGTTACCTTTTTAAAATTTTGTAAAAAGCAGACTTGTTTGCTAAGACATACAACTTTTAAAGATTTTTGATGTTTGATGTTATTACATGTCTGTAAGTCAATGACTATATGTTTGTAACTAAAAATGATGACTGTTGCACACGCTGACGTGGAACCTTTGTAAAAGAGCCTCGGCTCAAAGGTATCTTAATCCTAGATTAAATAAATAAAATAAATAAATAACCATTTCTCTTCTGTACCTGTATATTGTCAACACTAATGTGCTTGTTGTACTCCCTCGACTATGCTAGCCACGGTGTCCACCAGCAATTGCAGCTGGCCTTACACCTGATTGATCTGGCAGGTCACCTGGGTACTATATTAAAGGGAGTTTTCAACCCCTTAGCCAGCCACCTGCTGAAGCTTAGCAGTGAAGCGCTGTGGCTTTGGGTTGATCTAAGAACATGTGTCTCTGTCTGTGCTACACCAGCATTTGCTGGTTCAGTAAACTCACTAGCTGTAAAATGACTGCATCTGCATTTTCTATTACTGAATCACAGTCTGGTCCATGAGTGCTGTGCTTTCTTGTCTGCCTGCTTTTGTTTGGGAAGCGGTATCCCTTTATTTGCACCAAGCCCTGCACCACCACATGCACACCTCTCTGTCTGTCTTGCCCAACTTGGAGGGGATAGATGCAAATCAAAGAAGATGGTCTGCATTTCAATGAGGAGGGTAAGTGGGTGCTGAGAATGAGATTGCACAACACATATGAGATAGTTTATACTACGTTGGGGTCAACTTAGTTATTGACAAGAACAGTCGCAGAACCCAGGGGTCCCTCCAGGCCTCCCCTGCCAAATGTAAGTGTTCTCCCAGAAGTGCATCAGAGTAATCTCCACCTCTTATTTGCACTTAAGGCTTCCCTGCAAGTCAAGTCCATGATCCATGCACTGTACTCGATCACTTGAGTTGATATCCCCACAAAGAAATATCACTTGCAGATCCCTAGCCTTCAGTCGCAGATGATTGACTGCTGGCATGGGTAAGCTGCATCTTTTAAAGAAGAAGTGGTCCCCTTTCCTTAACTCCCACTTGTTCTCACTGCCCAATACCCACTAAACTCTCTACAGATAGATAGTTACCCCCCAGCAATGACTGCTGGATAGAGTACTGAACACAGATGAACCCAGTTATAGTTGGCAGAATCCCAACATTAGACATAGGGTTTCATTACCCTCTTCAAACTCACAGCAGATGATGGGAGCACCATCTTAAGTTCTGCCTTAACAGGACACCATTGTAAACAAGTTCTGCTCAATGGTTCTATTGTTAATAAAATTGAATTGAACTGATAAGGCAATTTCTATGAGGAAGGGATGAGGAAAGGAGGCAGCAACATGCAGGAAGTTGGTATGAATTAACACAAGAAGACTGGGAAAAAAGATATCAGAGCTGCTGGCCCTACTGAAAGAAGGGAAACTGGACTTTGCAGCTGACACAAAAACATGGGCAACGCAGACTCACAAATGAGACATGACTATTAAAGGATTTATATTACTTAGGAGGAAGAGGGTGTAGGGTTGGGGTGGAAGAGTGGTACTGTATATAAAGAGAATATTGAGGCAACAGAATTGAATAAACTGGGGGATTCTAAAGGGCTAGAAATATTGTGGGTACAGGTAATGCTTGGCAATGATAACTCAAAACAGAAGGGTTGTGCAGACCACCATCCCAGGCCCTGGAGGTGAATAGGGAACTTGAGGAGGTTACAAAGAGGGTAGCAGGGTCTGGGGAGGTACTGGTGGTAGTAAACTTAAGTAACTTAGTAAGGAATAGTAATAACAGCACACTACTTGATATCATGCTAGTGAATAAACCATATCTATTCACACACGCTGGAGTGCTTCTCTGCGATATAAGTGATCACTGCTCCATCGCAGGGGTAAGATCCACCAGCATAACAACAAGCCCTGCAAAATTCCTCATGAGGAGATCCAAGAAAAACATCAATATTGAAGGATATTTGCATGCTCTAGCTTACTCTCCACACTGGCAAGAGTTTTATTTGCCTATTCTGTTGAAAAGCCAGCAGGTGCTAAATAACATTATAATAAATGCCCTTAACACCCATGCCCCAATCTCTAGCATCCGAATAAAAAACAAATCTTTTCGTTGGTTTACAGCTGACCTCAAAGCTGCACTGCTGGAGAGAGACAAACTCTGGAAAATGGCAAGAAAAACCAAGAATGCAAATGACTGGATGATCTTTAGGAAAGCCAGGAATAGATGCACCAAAAAGTTAGGGATGCAAAGGCTGCCTTCTACTTGGCCGAACTCGACTCTTCCTACCATAATCCTGCTAGGTTTTGGGGCACCATCAAGGGTATGGTGGGGCAGGACGCTAACACCCCTCTTCCAACTCAATTACACAACAGTTTTGGCCCTGTCACTGGCAAAATGGAAATTCTGGACGCCTTCAATAACCACTTCACAACGGCTGGCCTTGCCTTTGACACCTCTCCAGCTAACCTGCTGAGGGAACAATTAAGCTCCCATTACACTGGTGATCAGAGAGTTGACTCTTCCTTCAGCTTCAAATCTATACTGTTGAAACAAGTAAAGGATCTATTATGGCAACTGGATACCAAAAAAAGCGCAGGGGCAGACTCTCTGCACCCCTACTTTCTAAAGATTGCATGCCATGTACTTGCAGTCCCCCTAACACACCTCTTTAACCTATCCCTAAACTCTGGCTCTATTCCCACACTGTGGAAGATAGCCCAAGTGGTTCCTCTTCTAAAATCAGGGGACTCTATGGATCTTAATAATTACAGGTCCATTTCCATTCTACCAGTGCTATCCAAGATGCTGGAGAAATTAGTGAGTAATCAGTTAAGGGAGTATCTTGACAATGCAAACCTCCTAAACCCAGCTCAATCTGGATTCAGGGCCAAGCATGGCACTATCACTGCACTAGCTAAGGTCACAAATGACTGGAAATCGAATTAGATAAAAGAATAATGTCTGTGCAGTATTCTGGACCTGAGCAAAGCATTCGATACTGTGGACCACGAGCTACTACTTTCATCCCTGTACTCCATTGGCCTAGATCCATCCTCCCTTAAGTGGTTCAGATGCTATCTCACCGGTAGGTCACAGCAGGTAAAAGCTGAAGGTGACCTATCTCCATTAAAACCACTATCAAGAGGAGTCCCCCAAGGTTCTATTCTGGGTCCTATCCTTTTTGCCATTTATCTAAATAACATTGATTCAACCCTTACCAATTCCTCTGTACACCTCTTTGCTGATGACACTGTTCTGTATGTCAGCAACCCTCTTCCTGCAGCTGTTTCGTGGAAATCCTACAAACAGAATTTTCCTTGCTACAATATCAGCTACTCGAGAAAAAGCTTCTGTTAAATGCAAAGAAAACTAAAGCAATGATGTTCACAAATCAAAGCTCCACCAGCACATCCTCTCCAATCATTCTCCCCCAGCTATGCACTATACTTGGAGAAAATCTGGAGTATGTAGAAAACTTCAAATACCTAGGTGTGTGGATTGACAACAGACTTGACTTCACTTATCATTTAGAAGAACTGTTAAAAAAGCTTCGCCAAAGGCTTGGCCTTCTCTATAGATTAAAACCCTTCTTAAACAGAGACTCAAAGATGAGGTTAGTCCAGGCCATTTTTCTATCAGTTGTTGACTATGCAGACTTCCTTTATAGTCACTGCCCCATCTCCTACCATCACAAGTTGGATACCTTATATCATAGAGCAATAAGGTTCATTACAGATCTGCCATCTAATACTCATCATTGCTCTCTTTATGCTGCAGTTGAGTGGGTTTCCCTTCACCTCAGAAGGAACAGAAATGCAGCACTATGGATTTACAGAGCGTTGTCAAAAAAACTTCCAAACTATATCCTGGACTGCTTCACCCAGACCTCTCCTAGCTCCTATGCCCTAAGAAGCAACAACATCATCCTGCTCAAATTGCCCAAATTCAACACCAGGCTAGGGAGGCAGCAATCAGCTATTCTCTAGCTATAGCATGGAACACCCTACAAAATCCTAAAACTGTCCAATATCATTCCATTTGCATCCTTTAAACAGCATTGTACAGTCTTCTTCAAAGAGAAATGCAATTGCTACCACTAGAGCTAGCATTGTCATCTCACAAATCTCCTTCAAACCATATATGGCATATTCCTTCCAGACAGACACCCCATCTTATGGCACAGTAATACCTTCACCATCCCAGTATTACATTATGTTGAGTGTCTGCCACCCCCCACTGGGATATGTACATACTGTACATACTGTAAATATTAGCTTAACTTTCCTGTAACCGGTTTTTATCATGTGAATTTACTGTACATCACTGTGTTTATAAACATTATTTTCCCCTGTATGTATAACTGTCTTATATAATTGTATGATGTATTTGTTGTGTATCAACTATTGAACCTTGACCTTATCAGGTCCATCTTGTAAATGAGCCTTGCTCAATGATGTTCGCCTGAGTAAATAAAGATTTGATGATGATGATGATGATGAAACTTAAATATGCCAGACACGGACTAGAAGGTCCAAGTCCCAGCAAATGAATGGAACCAGTTCCTGGTGGAAACATGCCAGGAAGCTTTCCTTACATTTCTGGTTCAAGCCCCCACAAAGGAGCCTTGCTGGACCTAGTACTCACCAACAGTGAGAGGGTCCACAGTATCACAGTCCAGGAACCGCTTGGGTCATGCTTCCACAGGACTGTGCGCATGGAGGTTTAGTTGATGCCAACAAGGGTAGAAGCCAAACAAAAGTGTGTGAATTTAGGGGAGGAGATTTTAGTAGAATTCAAAAAGTGCTACTGGAGAGTATAAGGAGAATAGTGGAGACTGAAGAAGGGGAAGGGAAATGGAAAGCATTCAAGACAGTGTCACAGACAATGTGGCTTGTATTGGAATAGTAAGTAAGAGAAGCAGGGCTAGGAAACAACTGTGGCCACAACAGAGACATAAGATGGAAAGGAAGCAGTGAGAGGGAAAAGAAAAGCATTTAGAATATACAAGGAAAGCCAAAGGGAGAAGAACAGAGAGTTATACCTTAGGGTAACTCAGAAGACCAGTGAGGCAACATAGGGACCAGTAAGGTTGTTGGAAACACAAAGGCCAGGGTGGAGTTGAGAATAACAAAGATGGTAAAGCAGGGAGACAAGTCATTCTTTTGATACATTTGGGAGAAACGCAAAGTTATGGAGGGTATAGTGAGGCAGAGGAGGAGGTATATGAGGAAAGGGATAGTGGAAAAGCTGAGATACTGAATAAATTTTTTTGTTCAATGTTCACCAAATAGGAGGAAGGTCAACTACTGAGTCGGGGAGTGGGGATGAAAAGGGAAAGTGAGAGGGGAACTAAAAGAAGCACCCAAGTCATAAAGAAAAAGGTGCTAGAAGGGCTGAAGGTATTAAGGGTAGAAAAATCAATGGGGCCAGATAGAATGCACCCAAGAATGTGTCAGGAAACACCGGAGGTGATAGCAGCACCTTTGACTGAAATTTTCAACTGCTCACTAAACATGAAGGTAATCCGCAGGGATTGGAGCACCACTGATCTGGTTTCCCTGCACAAACATGGCAATAAGGATGAGCCACGTTACTATAGAACTGTCATCCTGACATCTATAGTTGAGAAAGGGCTAGAGATCATACTAGGAGAGAGACTGGTAGACATTCTTTATGTAAATGGGCTACAGCATGACAAGTAGCACAGGTTTACACAGGGCCATTGATTCAGTCCTACACAGGAGACTAGGCAACAAACAGAGGACTCTAGGGGTAGAAGAAAAGATAGCAACATGGGTGGAAAATCAGATGAAGGTGAATGGGGAGTATTCTGATGTTAAAGAGATAACAAGTGGGGTACCACAAGGCTTGGTTCTGGGGCCTGTCTTTGCGAATACATTTATCAGTGATGTAGGAGTAGCTGTTCAGGGCAAGATCTGCCTCTTTGCAGATGATACATAGATCAGCAGAAGGATGGCCAATGAAAACAGGGACAGTATATGCAGTGAGGACCTGGGAAGACTAGAGAGATGGACCAAGATTTGACAAGTGAATCCAAATGCAAAGAAATGTAAGTAACTCCCCAAAACACAATACCTGATGGGGAAAGTGGTGATGCAATGCATAGCAGAGGAAAAAGATATGGACATGATAATATTGGATATTCTGAAATCTATGGTTCAACTCAACAAGGCAGAGGGGAAGGTGAACAGGATGCTGGGTTGCATAGAAAGGGAATCAACATTTGAAACAAGATGGTGATCTTTCCTCAATACAGGTAAGCAAGCAAAGCAAGCAAAATGTTATTTAATATAGCACATTTCTCCATTTTGACTAAATGTGCTTTACAATAAAATTCACACACTTTAAAACAGTACTAATAAAACAATAATACAGTTAATATACAAACACATCTGCTAGGTACTCATAAAAGCTTGGTTAAAAAGGAAAGACTTCAGCTCCCGTTTAAATATTTCAACAGATGCACTGTCGTGAACCTGACAAGGAAGGGAGTTCCAGAGAACTGGGGCCACGAAAGAAAAAGCACATGCCCCAGATGTTTTTAGGCAGATCCTGGGCACCTCCAACAAACCCTCATCACTGGAGTGAAGAGAACGAATGGGCTGGTAGGGAGACAGTAGATCTTGTAGGTAATTGGAACACTGGTCATGCAGGGCTTTATAGGTCAGCAAGCCAACCTTGAAGGTGATCCACCACCTAACAAGCAGCCAGTACAGACAGCGCAGCACAGGTGTATTGTGACACAATCTTAGTATACTAGTCAACAACCTTGCCTCTGCATTCTGCACCAGCTGTAGGAGGTGCAGATATACTCCTGCTAGCCCTAGGTATAGGGTATTACAGTAATCCAAACATGAGGTCACAAAGGCATGAACCAATGCGAGCAGATCTCCTAGAGGGATCAGGTGTTTTAACATGGCAATGTTTCTAAGATGGTAAAAAAAGTCTTGACTACTTCCGACACCTGTGATCTCAGTGTTAGACCACAGTCAAGAACAACAGCAAGGTTCCTCACCCGATCTGAGGTAAGCAACTGGGAGTCCCTGAGCCTTAGCCCTGAGACTTGACCAGATTGCATTGTCATCCCCTGGTGACCAGGTTCCAGCACTAGAACCTCAATCTTATCTGGATTCAACCTCAACCAGTCCGCCCTCAGCTAGTCTTGAATTTCATCCAGGCAACTATTTAGCACTGAGATCGCCCCTTGCTGCTCGGGCACAAAGGACATGTAGAGCTAAGTATCATCTGCATAGCAGTGAAAACTCAGCTCATATCACCTTATAATGTCCCATTGTTGCAGCATGTACACCATGAACAACATGGGGGACAAAATGGAGCCCTGCAGGATCCCACAAGGCAGGGGCATGGAGGCTGAGGCACACACCCCAGACACCACATGTTGTGATCTGCCAGTGAGTTAAGATTTAAACCAGTTGTGGACTGTTTCCATTAGTCCACACGATACCCGCAGGTGCTCCAACAGCATCGCATGGTCCACGGTGTCAAACACCACTGAGAGATTGAGGAGAACAAGGATGGAATATCTCCGTTGATCCCTCACCACCAGGAGATCATTAAGCACCCAAACCAGGGTAGTCTCAATGTTATGCCTTTTCCTGAAACCAGGACCCTGGAGCTCCTGCACCTGCAGTATTGTGCAAGGTTCTGGAGCTCATACCTATGAAAGGGTTGTCAAAAGGTGGAAATTGTGCCAAGAAGAAAGTCCAACATGATCCAGAGGATGGAGAAAAAGATGATATGATGAGAGACTGAGGGACTTCAATATGTACACCATGGAAACGAGGAAAGCAAGCAGAGATATGGTAGAGACATGCAGATACATGTATGGAATAAATAGTCTGTCACACAAACAACTGTTCATCTGAGCATGTTGAGGATTTAAAAAAAACTGGCCAAGGGAAGATTCAAGAAGGATGTCCATAAACATTTTTTCATGGAAACTGTGGAGGACAAGTGGAAAAAATTGCCAGAGGAAATGGTGTCGGCCAAAATAGTGGGGGGATTCAGACATAGGTAAGACAACACAAGGCCCTAGAAAGGGTGGTAGAGGATGAAACAGCTAAAAGGAACAATTGAAGGATGGCCATGCCAGCTTTTTTTCCCCCCAGTGCATAACCTGCTTCTTTCTGCCTGCCCTCTCCTCCAGCCTTGACACCCCACCATCTCTGGGACTTACTTGTTGGTTCAACAGTGCCCCATGGTTTACCCCCCCAATGGCAGAGCCGCTCTGGACACCCAACTTATCCCAGGAGAGGTTTAGTTCAGATGTGGCCAGAGAGTCTAGTAGGTGGATGCAAGGCCTGTGGAGGTGGGAGGTGTCATCCAGCAGGCTGGAGATTTTTCCTGTTTTTCCCCTCCCAGAGACAATGCACATTCTCATGCAGAGATGTGTGCATGCAACGGAGTATCCCGGTGTCCTCCCAGAGAACATCTACCCAGACACTCTGCTCATCTCCCTCAGGCCAGCCCCCTGTCTACCTGGGCCAGCTCCTGAACCTGGGACAGCAGTGTCATGGGCGGTAGCTTTACTGCTGCGCTGGCAGGCCAGCCCTCACTAGGGCCAGCTTGCAGAATTACGTAGGGTAGGCAGACTGAATGGGCTGACAGGCCTCTTTCTAGCATCAAATTCTGTGTTTCTACATTTCTGTGCTCATCTGGTAATATTATGCAGTGTTACTAATTCCTTGTTTTGTTGAAGATATACAAGTTGCTATTAGATTAAGTGCTTTTTTAAAGCATCATGAACATCTGCTGTGCCATTGGTCCAGTTTTTTGTTATGTGACTAAAATGCCAAATACATTTTAACAACTTTGTGATAAAAAAAAGGAAAAAAAGTATTTTCTTGACTAAGCTAAATTCTGTTCATAAAATGGCATATTAACAGAGAGCTACATTTTAATTAGCAGAATTTTACATATCCACTTTACTGTATCTTTAAATGTGATGAACCTCTTTTGTTTTGTCTCTGAGTTCTGTTTTCAAGGAGTGCAATAACTCTGACTCCATAGAACTAAATGCTCTCTACTGATTAGATTAGTTAAATGCCAGCCCTTACTTAGGGACTGCAAGCTGCAGAAATTGCTATTAAACTATTGATTGGAATGCCATCTTAAAATATCAAGTCCTTAACCATTTTTACAGCATTTCTTGAATCATTCTGAACTGACTAACAAAGCTTTCTTTATAATGCCAGGTTCTTCTTAATTGCAGAGTATTATTTAGGTTTATATGACTACATCCCCCATTATATCATCAGTACAAAGCTTAAGCCGGAATTTAATGAAGTCGTCTGTCAATCATTCCGGTACAACCACTGAAACTGGAATATTTTAACTCATAGGTTACAGCATCTTTGTCGATTAAAGACATTGACTACTGAAACAAAGCTTCAAGCCAGCATGTAAGACTGACAATAACTTGTTCATATTAGCAATTACTTAAAGGAGATAGGAAATTATTTTTACATAATCGGCTGCCCTTCCATCTTCCTTTCCATGCCAGTTACATATCTGATATGTGTTGACACATTTTTGATTAAAAAAAAAAATCTAGTTTTGGGGTGCCCTCAGATATAAATAGAATTTCACTCTCCTCACCAGCTACTACTATTTCTTCTCATGTTTCTAACATATTCTATGACATCTGTAACACCATTCCATGCCATTCATCTATGTGGACTGGAATGGTATTGTTGATGTCATTGAACATTCAGTTAGTTATGAAAATAGAAAGCAGCAACTGCTGAGGCGAGAGGGATATAGTGTAGTTACAAAGGGGAAAATAAACCATCAAAATACTGGACAGACATTAAAAGGACATCAGGAAGGCATCTACCAGTGGAAAAGACTGTTTCATACCATCTTTAAGTCAAAACATATACTGTATCTCTCTCTCTCTCTCTCTCTCTTGCTCTCTCTCCATATATATCATATATATAATATATATACATATATATATTATATATTGCAAAAAACTGTATTAATGCTGTACTTTGGGTTACAGACACAAAGGTAGGCAAATGTGGTGTTTGGGTTTACAAAACTAACACTCCACCCCCAGGCTGCACACACCAACAGGGGTAGGGAGTGTTCCTTGGGGTTATCAGCCCTAATGCTTACCCCGTTCCCTAAGTAATAAGCTGAAATGTGTACAGTATTGGAGAATAAGGTGAATGTTAGCGATGACAACCCCAAGAAACACCTCCAATGCCTGTTGGTGTGTGCAGAGTGGGGGTGGGGTGTTAGGTTTGGAAACCCTAAAACCACATTTCCCTACTTTTGTGGTTGTAACCCTAACTTAAGCATTAACACAGTTTTCTGCAATTTAATTCCTTACTTTTTGAGCTAGTATAATCGTATCTTTATTCGACAGTGGGAGGGCAGGGGCCTTCAGGCTATGTGCTCCCATCCGTCCATAGATAAGTATATGTATGTAGCTGTGGAAGCACAGGGCTCTATCAGCCCTGTGCTTCCATTTATAGGAAAACAGTGACCAAATTATCAGCTTAGATATCATATTACCCCACCTCATGTACCCTGTACAGAAAATTTTCAAATCTCACAAAACATTATTTTTTCACAGCTATGACATTCCATGCCACAGATGCAGAAGCACATTTCTGGCCAGGATTTGAAAAATGACAGCTGTGACATACATGAGGTGGGGTAACAAGAAGGCTATGTTGAAAATCTGGGTTAAAATATTTACAAATTCCAAAGTTACAAGTGAGTGTAGCGAAATTGCAACAAATGTTCATAACTTTGCCATTTGTACATATTTAGACCCCACATTTTCAACATAGCCATTTGGGGACCCCACCTCATGAACAATATGACTGTCATTATGCAAATCCCATCCAAAAGGTGAATTCGCCAAGTGACCACAAAACCACCTTTCAGGTGGGAGTTGCATAATGACAATCACATTGTTGATGAGGTGGGGTCCCCAAATGGCTATGTTGAAAATATGGGGTCAAAATCTCAAAAAATGGCTGAGTTATGAATAAAAGTTGAAACCCCCATTGAAATACATTGAACCACATTTACCTTAGTTTCTCATATTTTATTTATTTATTTTATTTTATTTAGCTTTTGTTGACCGGGTAAGTGCACTAGACAAATCCTGCCTATTTTCGGGCACACGACCAGGGAGGATACAGATGAATGGCAACTGACCTTGAACCACATTAAGCTGTTGGCGGTATTTTTAGTGAATGAGGAAATTTGGCCAGGACACCAGGGAAATTCTCCTACTCTTTTCGAGAAGTGCCATGGGATCTTTAACATCCACCTGAACTACCACCAATCCAGGCAGATGGGACCTCGGTTTAACATCTCATCCAAAAGACGGCACCTCAGAAGTGCAGAACCCCTCTCGTGCTGCACTGCAGTGTCAGTACTGGGATATTAACCCAAGTGCCAGATTTGGGAACTGAACCCACAGCCCTCTGATCTCCCAGCCTTAGAGGCAAGTGTGCTACCTTTTGAGCCACTGACACTGCTGATAATATTGCAGTCGCTGGCTCCAGCAGCAAGACATGTCTTTGATTGGAGAGTGGATCTCAATCCTGGGACCTGGTGAGTGAGGGGGTGTGTGTGGGTGTACTGGAGGGTGTGAGGTAGTGGGTGATGAGTGGGAGATGGGGATGGCTGATCAGTGAAGGACTATTTTCTTTTTTTATACAGTTTTTTTTTTTGCCACAAAGATTTTTCTTGAGGTTTTTGCATAACACAACAATAAGAAAAAAATACAATAGCAATCATACACATTATATGAACTTACAAGAAAAAAGTAGATATACCAAAAAAAAAAATCTATAGATTAATAATAATGTTGTTATAGAAAGAGCCAAAGGTACAAAGTAATTATATGTTGCAATTAAAAAATAATAATAAATGATAGACCACTAGACACAATAAGACAAAACAAAACATAATGAAAAAATTAATGCCCAGGTCTCAAACAATATAAAAGGAAAACATCTGTTAAGGATCAATTCCTGCTAAGTGCTCAAAACACTTAGTGAAACAGTGGGTGAACAAATAAGTAGCCCAAAAAGGAAGTGGTATTGGGAGAGGGTGTAAACTACAAGGGGATGAGGGGAGAGGAAATGGAGGAAAGCAGTGTTCATGCTCGGGGGGGATTCCTTAAGGTGTGGTTACCTAGAGGAGAGGCTTAAAAACAAGTATCAACAATTGGGTTGCAATGCTAAATTAGGTCTGGGGAAATTAGTGAGAAAGGGTTGCCAGATCTTATCATACAAGTGGAGTTTGCCTATAATCTGATAGGAGGTTTTCTCATAACAAGCTGTCAGGGATAGAACATTAAACCACACTTCAAAAGAAGGAGGGTCAGACGACCTCCAATGTCTAAACAATACCCTTTTTGCTTCAATCAGGGCACATTTCAACCAAGAAAGTTGGGGCTTGGTCAAAGAAGAATTGCTCTGGGGTATCCCAAGGAGTGCCAAATGTGGCTGTCGAATACCAAGATGAGGGATAATCAAGGAGCAGGCTGTCCACACCCTAGACTAATAAAGATCAATGGCAGGGCATGGCCAGAGAATATGGATGAGTGATGCCTGAGGAAAATTACATCTCCAACAGTCACTGTTGGTTAGTAAGCCCACCTTGTACAAACATTGTTATGTGCGATATACCTGGTGAAGAATCGTATACTGTATAGTCCTGGCTTGCAGTTCACGAGAGGAGTGAAAAGCATTGATCCAGGTTTGAGCCCAATCTGCTGCAGTAAGCTCAATGCCAAGTTCCAACTCCCATTTTTCCTTTGGGCCTAATAGGGGAAGTGTGGAGGGGGGACTCAATTCCAGAAAGCTTTCAGCTTCACAGTCAAATGTTGAGAATCTCAGAAAGTGGAAATCCACACTTCAAAGGCCTCTGCCCGGGGAAGAACAAGGTCTCTAGTGACCTTACGTTTGAAGAGATCACAAATTTGTAAATACTTTCAGAAATGTGTGCCAGGGAGGTCAAATTTAGATTGAAGTTTGATAAAAGAAAGGAAAATACCCATCGAGGAGTCAAACAGGAGTCTGACAATTCATCTCTCTGACCAATTGTTCCAATATAAAAGTTAATTAGAAATAGTAAGACTTGGGTTATGCCAAAGTGGTCTATTTGGGGAAGTAGAAGGGTTCCAACCCAGGCAGGTAGCATAATGATTACAAATATGTTTGGTATAGTGGGCACATGACAAGATATTATAATGAAGGGACCACTTAGAGTAGAGCAAAGCAGATGCTGTGGGCAGAAAGCCTTGTACCAGCTCTAGTGGGTGCCAGCTGAGTGTAGTATGGTCCTCAAAATGGTGTCTTTGTGCTCACAAATTGAGCCAGGGGTGTGGCCGGGGATGGCTAATACTCAAAAGTTCAAAAGAATTCCAAAATGGCTGCACTCCACAAGAAAGAAAAAATGCAGTACTATATTAATTTGCAAAACAAAGCAGTCTTTTTATTCAAGCAAAGTTTCTCTCAATGGTTCCTTGCCAAACATACAGTGAAACCAAAATCCTTTGTGTAGTAAGGGCTAGGAGAGGAGCATAGCTGAGCACCACCTAATGAAGAACTGCAAAATCATGGAATTGCTTCATCTCGGGTTGGCCAAGGCCTCCCCCTTTCCAGCATTGTAGTGTGATCTAAAGTCTGATTTTGGAAGGTTTGCCATTCCATATAAATTAGGACATCCTGGATTAGAGCTTCTTGAAACAATCTCCCATTAAGGCCAGAGGAAAATTATTTTGTTTTTAATTTATTTTAGTCTTTGGTAAGTGGGTAAGGCCCACTAGGCACACGCCTCTGTTTTCAGGGGCAGCCTGGGAGCACTGGGTGGTTAAGTGACTTGCTTAGAGTCACACAGTATGCAAGTGGAGGCTGTGAGAATCAAACCCAGGTCTGGTCTTCTGGATGTACCAAGCTCGTTCACAGCTCATTGCTCTAACTTCTAGGCTATACTGTTATCCAGAGTGTACTGCACCTTTGGGAGAGCAACCATCTTCAATGCATTAACCTTATAGTAGGAGTTATACTAGGATGAGTTAGATGTACAGAAGGTGGGTTACCCATGTAAGTATATCTTCCAGCATGCTGGAATAAATTACTGTGGTTTCAGGAGGTAGGTGTCCAAATTTTTTTAAAAAGTCTCAATATTATTTAAGTTAACTAAATAGTTTGGCAATGAATTCCAAAGTGGGATAATTCTTTGTGTGAAGAAGAATCTTCTATAATTATTTTTGGGATAGGTTAGAGGTAGTTGGAAATTATGGCTTCTGAGGTTACATGGACTGGAAATAAAAGTCATGCCTAGTTCAGTCATTAGTTGTAGGTCTCTTGAAATGTTGTACATTAATAGTAAGTTCCCCCTTGTTCTACGCTGTTCCAGATTGTACATATTCAATTCCCTCAACCGGTGGTTTTAGGTTGTATTTTTCATGTCGTCTACCATTTTGGTAATCCATCTCTGGACCCCCTCAAGTCTTGATACGTCCTTCCTTAGATATGGACTCCATAATTAGGAACAGAAGTTGAGGTGGGGTCGTATGTAAGCTCTATATAGAGGCAATACACAGCCCCTGCTTCTGGATACAAAAGATTTTCTAAAGCAGCCTATTATTCTATTTGTTTTAGTTGCCAAATGGCCACAGTGTTTTCCAAAACTTAAATCGGAAAATATTATTGTCCCTAGGTCTTTTTCTTCAGTGACTGTATTTAATATTGAACCATTTAATGTGTAATGGTTATTGGTGTTATTTTCACCAAGATGCATGATGACATATTTTTCAATATTGAATGACATGCCATTATTTGGTGCCCAGACTTCCAGTGTATTTAGGTCCTGTTCTATATATTCAAAGTCATCCTTAGTTGTGACTTCGGATAATATTTTAGTGCCGTCTGCAAACTTTATAACAAAATTATGTAAGTTTGAGTTCATATCCTTGCCCTAGGGACAAAATAAAGCACTTCCAACATGCAAGATCAGAATCTGGGATGTCCAGCATTTTCCAAACATTGGCAGAGAGGGTAGCCAACATTGTGAGCTTAAGAATAAGACCCAGGCAAGTAACACCACTGGGGGACCACTGAAAAGGGTAGTAGGTGAAAAGATCCACCGTACAGGAAGAATTCAAAGGTAGGAGCTGAGATTTCCCTCATTCAATTTGTAGCCAGAAAGGGAAGAGTAGGAGTTAATGATGTCCTGAAGGGCAGGCAGTAAGGAGTCCAGTTTGGAAATAATAAGGGCAACATCGTCAGCAAATAAGGCAATTTTATGGACCGTATTACCCATGGTAAGACCTTGAAACCACTTCACTTCGGTAATTCTGGTGGCAAAAGGTTCTAAAGCTAAAAGAAAAAGGAAGGGCAAGAGAGGACATTCCAGCAGGGTTCCTCTGCCTAAAAGGATATATGGGGAATGAACTGAATTCGTAAGGACTGCAGCCTTAGGAGCTATGTAAAAAAATTTCACTGATGAAACAAATGAAAGGGGAAAACCAAATCTATGCAGGACTTCTAACAGGAAGGCCCACTCCACCCTGTCGAATGCCTTTTGAGCATCGAGAGACAGGGTGGCAGTGAACTAAGAACAGGAGCAGGCCACCCAAAGTAGGTCCAGGGTCTGATGGATAATGTCAGACCCCAGCCTACCTGGGACAAATTCCATTTGGTTTGGATGAATTAAAACAGGTATGGTGGGCTCCATCCTTTTAGCTATAATTTTTGCAAACATTTTAACATCTGCATTTAAAAGGGAAATTGATCAGAAATAAGAACAGCAAATACTGCCCTTACCTTTTTTCAGGATAAGAGTAATTATGGCTTTAGTAAAAGTAATGGGGGGGGATGTTTTCCAGTGTCCCAGGCTTCGTTGAAGACCAGTAAAAGCCTAGGCGCCAAGAGGTCTGCAAAGGTAATATCATTTTCAAATGGAAGGCCATCTGGACCAGGTGACTTGCCCTGAGACATTCCCTGAATAACCTGGAGGACTTCTGCTGTTTGGATAGGGGCCACTAAGAGGAAATTAAATGCTCCAGAACAGTGAGAAGAGGTAGTCCAGTGAAAAACTGTGAGTACTGATCAGAAGATGGACTAACTTCTGAGGAATAGAGGACTTTATAATAATCCTGGAAGGCCTGATTAATATCACTAGGGGAAGTAAGACATGCACTTGAGTTGTTTATAATATTAGTGATGTATTTTTCTAGGGCCTGGGCCCAAAACCTGGAGGCTAGCAATTTGCCGGGGTGTTCCTCCGCTTCCCAATATTTTTGCTTAAGCTTGTACAAGGCATATTCGGTACGGTGTTGCAAGATATCCTCAATTTCTGTATAAGTTGGGTCCTATAAGCAGAATCACCCTGGATGTTTTGGGCAATGAGAAGCTCTTAGGATTTTAATTCAGCCTCAGGTTTTTTAAGGGTAGATTATCGTTGCCATTTAAGTCAGGTAGCATAAGCTATTAGCTTGCCTCTAAGTACAGCCTTGAGGATATTTGGATTATTCCTCCCATAAGGTAGCCTGGGTATATTCTGAGTGATCATTTAGAGAATAGTATTCTTGAATGGCCTGTTTGATCTAAGAGCAGATCTCTTCTTGAAGCAACAGAGAAGTGTTCAGGTTCCAAGTATTGCGCCTGCTCATGGAAATGTCCCATGCTAAGAACATCGCTGGAGCATGATCTGACACCAGAATGCTACCCAGAGAGGTCCCTCAGGTCTGACAGAGCATGCTAGAAGGTGCTAAAATTATTTGTATCTCACTGTAGGACTTGTGGGAAGAAGAATAATAGGAAAAATCTATTTTTGAGGGATGGTTCACCCACTAAATGTCCACCAGACCAAAGTTCCGTAACACTGCGGACACTTGTGGAGCCAAGGAAGATTCATTATCTGGACCTGGGCCTATGCAATCAATTAGGGGATACAAGGACAAATTCATGTCTCTACCAAGGATAATAGAGTCAGGGGACTGGGGAATTTCAGTCAATATAGAATGGTAAAATTGAAAGTCAGGGGTATTGGGGGCATTAAAGCTGCCCAGAACAAGTGGATCACCCATGTAGGTGCCAGCTATCAGTACATAGCACCCTTTGGGGTTCTTATACTCCTCAGAGACACCCAAGGGTAAGTTCTTTCTGCAAAGAATGGCCACTCCCCTTTGACGGGCAGAAAAAGCACTATAAATGTATTGGCCCACCCATGTTCGACCTAGGAACATTGAGTCTCCTTCCTGTCAATGTGTTTCCTGTATTAAATCTATGTCACACTGGGCATCTCGCAAATATTGGAGCATAGTTCTACACTTCTTGGGGTCATTTAACTCTTGAACATTCCAAGAAATAATTTTTAAACAGTTAACATTTGACATTATTAAAGGCAAACCAGAAGAAAGACAGAGCTCAATACCCCGTGACATACAATACCTTGTACCCCAAACCTCCCTATCCACCCCCATCTCTCCCAAGTAAAACAAAACAGTAGCCCACCAAAAATGTACCAAATGGGACTCATGAGAAAAAAACAGTTGTAGCTATACAACAGTAACCACACACAGTAGGGTGGAAAGAATGAAACAAAGGAAAGAAAAAAAAAGAACACAGTAAAATATGAGAGGAGATAGGCGAAAAAGTAACAAGTACAAACAGCAGATGAAGGCAAAGATAAATGTTCCCAAACCCAGTGGAGAAACACTGGTTACTTCTGTAGCTGAAGGCAATTGGGGGCTATTAAGCCAATGCTTCCACGGACCTGAAGGAAAACAAAAACAGGAAAGTGAGACCCCTACCACCCCCCATACTCTCCCTGCCTGTATGGCTAATTGAATCAATGTAGCTGGACCAATGGTCAAGAAAAGGGGGACAGTGAGCAATGGTGTTTAAGGGAGGAAAGGAGTAATCTGGACTCCAGAGATATTACAAGCACATTAGGGAAAAGGCTAACAGCAAATGGGAGAAGACCTTGGGATTCTCAAAGGGTAGACTTGGGCATAGACAATACTAAGTGCTGAGATGCTGAACAGAACAGAAGAATGAGTAACAAATGAAGAAAACGCAAACAGTAGATACTTCAAGAGCTTGTAAATGTGGGAACAAACAGTTGTGAACATATCACATTTCCTTCATAACAGGATATGGTGCCTGTAATAAATTCCCACAGCATATGAACAGGAGGAAAACTAAGCATAACAAGTCTTGCAAGTTACGTATTAATAAAACCAACTAAATATGAGACAGGGTTCAAGAACTTTATCAAAATCTAAGTAATAACACACAGAATAACTACAATTCTGTTCAAGTAGAGGGGAAGCCAGACTGAAGCTCTGATAAGGAAAAAAAAACAAAGTCCAGTACTAAGTATCAATATAAAACAGACTTAATGTAGCAGTTTAAACCATAAGTAGCCCTGGACCCTTCAAAACTGAGGATATCTCTCAGAAGGATATGGGGTCAGTCACTGATCCAGAACGTCTACACAAGCGAGCAGCTTGGATGAACAGAAATTGGGAGCACTGAGCAACTCAGTCATCTCTGAGGGAACATGCAACTGAAAATAAAAAGGCTCCCTGTAGCACTTCTTGTCTGGTGCCAGTATAATTTGTGCCATTGAGCTGGTCAGAAAAGTAACAGGAAATAAGATAGTTCTACAGGCATTTAGAAATTAACCATTGAGATGCCATAGTCACGTTTGTCCCAACAGTTATTGTATTTAGGCAGGGTAATAACAAACTGCAAATCCTGCACAAGATGGTCCAACACAGGATCTCTCCCCTGAATGCAACAGCATGACCAGCCACACCAAGATTCACTGAGGCAGTTACAACAGATGCATGCTCCAATGCGATAACAAAATAAGCTGACGGAGTCCTTGAGAGAAAATGGAGAAGTTTGCAGAGATCAGCTGGACTATACAGGCAGCTTGGCATCGCAAAGCCTCTACTCTGGGTGATATCCATAGACTGAATCAAAGATGCTGTTTTCAATAGATATCTCCACCAGCGAGATTGATGCAGACTAGCAAATAGGCATGTGCGAAAAAGAATTTCCACTGACGGAATTTCGGCGAAAGTCGGACTTTCACTTCCATGAAAGTTCAGAAATCATTTTACCAACTTTCACAGAAATTTCACCTAAAAACTGCAGAATAAATGTGAGAACTCTGTAGGTTAATGTATTAACCTGTGGGCAAATATTCCACAGAACTGATCATTGTCAGTGTTCAGCTCTGCTGCTTTTACCCCCACACGTTTAATTCATTATCCCCCTCCCACCAATTGCTGGTCCATGGTCCTGAGTTTCTTGCACCCTCCCCATCACTGATCGCTGGACCCATATAAACTAAACTATTGGTGCCCAGTCCCCCCACCCACCTGCCAATCTCCCTTCCATATAAAAAATAATAATATCCTCATTCCCTGATGTCTAGTGCCCCCTTCCCCCACCCACTGATTGCTGGCCTCATATAAAAAAATTGTTGGTGTCCTGTCCCCCCACCCACCCACTGATGCCCATCCATTTAAAAAATATCCTCATTCTCTGGTGTCTAGTGGCCCCCTGCCACACGCCAATAGCCACACCATATAAAAAATAAGATATATCCTTTCCTCATTCCCTAGTATCTAGTCGACCCCCACCCCCCACCCTGGCAGTTAGTCCATCACCACCCCTCCCCCATCCCAATCTTGAGTGGGTGACCAGCACAACCCTCGTCTCTCCTCCACAGCTTGCTCTTCATTGAGCTGAATGAATGAGTGCACCCATTCATTCTTTGCTGCTCCCGGTCATTTAACAGCATATTTTTCAGGGAGTAGAAAAGGGGGGACTGTTCCAGTCTCCTGCGTGGGTGGCAGGATGGGTGGGGAAAGGCCTCATAGGCAACTGGAACAGCCCCCTTCCCTTCTCTACCCCCTGACAACTGTGCTGTAATTTTATATTATTATTTTTTATATGGAGGGGTGATCAGCAGGTGGGTAGTGGGACTTGACACCCATAATCGTTTTCATATGAGGCCGGCGATCAGTGTGGGGGGGGGCACAAGAAACCAGGTGCCAGGTTCCAGCAATTGGCTTGGGGAGGCTGTATCACTAAATAATACATTAAACTGCAGATGGAATAAATTCTGCTGTTTAATGTATTATTACACCGTTCAGCCCAGAAATTCTGCAAAGTGAAAATCCACAGAAAGTGGTCAGAAGGTTCCAAGCTCACGATAGGCAAAAGTGAGAAAACTTTTGCGGACTTTCTGAAATTCCACGAAAGTTCCACTAAGGTGGAATTCACAACTTTTGGCATCCCTACTAGCAAAAGAAAAGGTGGGCAGTTACCCAAACTAATCTCATTCACTCCAAAGCCACATAATGAAGCCACGCTAAGGTTTGTGAGATCCATGATGACAGAGGCAGTAAAAGAGAATCCAGCAGGAGATTAGAATAAAAACAAGTCCAAACCATCATAAAAAGTCTTGAAGCCACCACGAAAAATCCCATGAACAGGTAGCCACCAGCTTAACTAGGTGCAGGGTCAAATGAATTAACCAATATATATTATAAAAACCAAAGAGAGAGGAAATAACATCTCAAAAGTTATTCATAGGCGAATAGCACAGTCCGTACCTTGCAATAACTTGAGGGAAAATGAAAGAGGCAGCAAGACTGCTCAGAGTAGTACAAATCAGGAGTAGCAAGTGCTTATACTCATGTCCCATACTGTAGAAGCAAACCGATCCAGTTGTTATCTGGCAAACAGCAAATAGGGGTAGTGCACTCCCCAAGCAATCTCAGTCAAGGTCAATAAACATGGGTGTTCATAGAAAGCTCTCTAAACTGTGTCAGACAGCTGCTCATGCAACATGCTTGGCATTTGAAACTGCCGATGTCTCCATATGGTCTCTTCCTGTCTCTGGCGGTACTGATATTATATTGGAAGTGCCTGACAAACCTAAGTGTTGCTGCAAGTATCAATCTGCTTCCTCCGGATTTTGAAACTTTAGTGTCTGCCCATGCAGAGATAACACCAGAGTAGCTGGATAAAGTAGAGCATAAGTGCTGCCTCTGTTATGCAAACTGATGTTAACTCTGTTGAAGGATTGGCGCTTTTCTAACACACTTTTAGGATAAACCGGATAAAAAGAGATGCGACCCCCTCTGACCTGAATTTCATGAAGCTCCCATGCCTTAGCCAAAATTAGCTCCTTATCCTGGTACTGGAGCAATTTGAAGATAAGAGGCCAGGGTTTGGAGGGAGAACAAGCAGGCTGCACCCTATGGATGGTCCCCACTCATTTCAAAATCAAAGTCCTCCAGGGCAATTGGAACCTTCTGGGGAGGTGCTCATGAAGAAATGTCATGGGATTCTTTTCTCCACTCCTTCAGGGAGACCAATGATGCAGACATTTATCTGCCTCCCCTGACCCTCCAAATCCTCTAATTTGGTCATCAATCATCAAAGTTGAGCCTCCACTGAATGAAGATGCTGATCCTACATAAGGACACACTCAGCTGTTTCTGCCAGAGATTCCTCAGTCTTTTCCACCCTGGCAGTAAGTAAAGAGATGCTGTTTTTTGTTTCTGGGATGGTCAGATGTATGACTTCAAGTGATGCAGCTATTTTCTCAATTAGGAGGGCTTGTCAAATAGGGTCTGAGGAGGGAGGATAATGATCTCCAGTAGCTGCCATTTTGGAGTCAGGAACCTGGCTTCTCGGAGGAGATTTATCGATTGATGTTTTCAGTTTCTGAAGTAGAAGTTGGTCAGAACATAACACTTCTCCTGCTTGCATGATGTAAAAAGCTTATAGTCCCACTAAATAGGAATTAGTACACTGAAGATAAACTAGTATAGAGGGAGAAAATATGGGGAGCAGCATGGAGCTGTAGGATTCGGCAGCCATCTCCTCCAGGTGCACATGTGACATCCTTTTTATACAGGTTTAAAAAAATAATCGAGGGACTGTTTCATTCATTTCATAGTTATGTCAGAATTGGCAGGGGGGTGCTACTAGAAACCAAGAAACAAACTGGACAGTGACCAAAGGGTAAGGGTGCCACTAGACACAAGGGAAGTAAAGACAAATAATGGGGACAACGATTGGTGGTTGGGAGAGTGCCACTAAACACCAGGGAAGAAAAAAAAGCAAAGGAAATGGCAACTAGTGAACTGCAACAAGGATAGCTGTGGTAGAGCTGGGAAAGCACAAAGTTATGGGAGGGTGGAGGGTGGCAGCACACCACCACTGCCCGAACCATAGGAGGAAGCCAGAGTTTGATCGGGTGAGAAGGGACATAGCCTTATGGTCTCTTACAGGATATGGGATAACAATCCCTTTCACTCCATATCCGGAATGCAGTCATGCAGCCCATCAGGATCACAAGGGAGATTGGTAGGTAAGTTCAGCGGCGGCTCAGTACAAATGTTCAGTACCTGAGTTCAGTGTCCACACCTCTCAGTAGCTTATGCATCTGCTTCATCAGGGTGTTCGTCAGGGTCAAACATTCCTCAGCAGCCTCCTGTGAACCTGAACTCACCACCTTGCAGTTTGAGCTGCTACTGCCGTGGAGGGTTCAGTTCAATTCAATTTTATTGTTCAACCAATGGTCATTACAATTTTACAAAAAGACACATCTACAATCTCTAATAATAAACAGTTGCTAAAAGGAAGCACATCAGCAATCAAAGCAATGAGTACTGCATGAACTTCAGCACAATGAATTACTATGCCCCCTAGTAGAACTGCTGAAGTGTCAGGTAATTAATAAAATATGGTAATCTGTAGTGTGTTGTATAAACAAAGTACAGCACAATTTCTGTTGACAAACTCTTTAAAATTATCCACAGTTCATTTTTCATGTTCCCATTGGAACTGCTTTCAATAAATCAAGATCTTTTATAAAAATAATTTAATGAGGTGCATTAATTATTATAATTATCGTGTCCCTAAAGTGTTAATACTATTCACATTTAAAAATCCAACCGAGATTCATTATAGCAAGGGACACTATAACGAGGGAGCACTGTACATAAAGCATGTTTAGTATTTCATCACCTTAGAGAAGCAGGCAGGATTATAATTTGATTCCAAATTGTCATGATGGGATTATACGTTAATACCATCAGAATGTCCCTGGTGTTACTGGCTTTGGGGGAATTTTGTTTTCTTAGATATAGTAATAGTATTTCATGACATCTGATCAATATAATTCCAAAACTTATTTGCTAATAAAATGTATATCCTTTTGTACTGGGGTTGTCCAGCCAGTTTTTATATATTTCAAATGTACCCCCTCCCCTTCCCTCCCAAAAGCATAAACACTGATTGGTTGTATGTTACATGCGGTAATGTTCTTTACTTCATATAGAGCCCCTTAGCTTAATTTTATTTATTTTATTTATTGAATTCAGTGGACCAGGAGGCTCACTGCGTCTATGGGCCCCCTTCTTTTTTCAGGAGGAGGGATGCAGATGTTCACCAACTGAAAAGGAACCAGGTTAATGCAGTCAGCATAGTGTAGCGGTAACAGCACTAGGCTGTGATTCTGAAAGTCTGGATTTGAATCTCAACTTCCCTTAATATTCTTTGGCTGTTTTAGGGAACAGATACTGTTGGAGGGCTACCTGTCTGAGGGCCTTTTGGAATACAAGGATTAGGGATTGGGGCTGATGAATATGTTTTGTTTTGATAGGTATTGCCACACTCAGCACCACTTTGACCCCCGTAATTTATATAGTTGGAAATGTCTGAACCACAGATGTCCCAGATGCAAGAAAGTCAGGCTTCCCAAATTTCCACACCAGCCCAAGATAAGAGTCAAGACCGTGCAGGGCAGGAAGGCCAGATGCTACCTGTGGCCCAGTCTACACAGATACAAGGGCAAGACCAGGAACTGCTGGATGCCCTGCAATGCTTTAAGGAAATTGAGGGGTCGGATTGGCTCATTGCTATATCCAGGCTGGAACCAGGCTTACTGGTCACCCTTTCAGGTGGGCAAGAACTACCAGAGGCAGTCCGTCCCACCTTAATTAAACAGAGACCTCCTGTACCAACAGAGGTGGAGGGCTGACAATCTAGGTGGCACCAGCCCTTGGCTCGCTTATTAGAATCTGTAGCTCAAACAAAATCTGGTAAGAAAAAGGGGCAAGGTGGACAGACAAAGCAAAAGGCTCAACCACTGGGGGAGACCAGAAGAAAGCAGACTGAGGTTAAGTGGAGTGGAGTTGAAGAGGGTGCAGTGAGCACGGTCTAACCAGGTGCACCAAAGAACAAGGTGGAAAAGCCCCCTGCAGCACCCGTGGTTCAACCACAAATCAGTGAGTACAAAAGGGATCATAAGAGTGACACCTCTCTAGAGATGGTGTGGTCAGACTCTGATAGCGAGGATGAGCAATCTAGTGAAGGCCCAGAGCGGCTGCCTCTAGAATCTGTAGCCACAGAATCAAAATACATTAAATGGAGGCAAAATTTGAGAGACATGGATAAGGCTTCGGCCACCAGGGAACGGGAAAGGAAAAGGGCTATGCTCAGGGAAGGCAGGATGGAGGGCATCCGCCATCAGCCGGATCCAAGCAAAACCCAGGTCAATCAGTGGGAGGAAGCTCAGTGGGGGGACAATACACAAAGCCACAAAGTGTGAAGTGGGGCTACTGGAGACAGTTTATCACTGGCACTGCAATAGCCACCAGTATGGCAACATAACCCTTTCACGTGGCCCTTTATGTATGGGGGCATGGGCAGCATGCCATCCACTTGGGCTGCAATGAATTCATGGGGACCATATTGCCCTGTTCCCCTGACACCCCCCCCAGGGTGGGGTGACAGCAGCCATGCAGAGACACAAACCTTCCCTGTCAATGAACCAGGCGAGGGTACTTCTCAAGGTCAAAAGGGCTACAAGATACATGGCTCTATGGGCTGGCAAGGATTTATGTCACAAAGGGGGGTTGATCCCACCATGGATGGAGCAACAAAAAAACATGTTAAGTCACCCAGTACAAGGCGTTGCTCAACAGAATTCCTCAGCGGCCAAGGGACTACCTGCACAGCCCTCCTTGTGCGGTGTCTCAAAGAGCCCTGCAGTAGGGGTCAGGTGAGCACAGGGAGCTGCAGTACAGATATGGACCGGGGTGCCAGGCCCCTCAACCCAGCCTCTGCAGGGGAGCAAGGACAACCTTGTGGCAGTAGCAGAAGGTGGGAACAATGTTACCACATTGACAGGAACCACCCCCACAACTCCATCTGGTGTCAGTGCAACCAACGACCAACACTCATGCCTGGAATGTTGGGCTTATGCCGGGGTAGAAGAACCCCTGGGGATCACCTATCCAACACATTCAGGGGAAAAAATTTGGGAATAGGAAATTGTAGACATGTTCTCGCTGTTACACAGGGAGATCCCTGAGGAGAATGATGATAAAAAGGAAAAACAGGAGAGGCCACGGAGGTCCAAAGTACCATTCACATTTGAGAATTGGGCAGCCGCTTTTGTTATATTTATGTCAGTATATGGGATGAAACACCCTGATAAACTGATTGCACTGCTTAAGTATAGGGATACCATTACATTTGCCCATTCATCATTTGATGTATATGCATGGCTAAAATATGATGAACAATTTCATCTAAAATTAGCAAGACAGCCCAATTTCAAAGGGGAAAATATGCACATAGACCTCTGGGTTTGTTACATGACTCGTGGAAGACCTAATGTAGTAACATATACAGATAGTAGCCATGTCATTTCCAGACAGGCAGTGGGTGACTATAAGAAGGATCAGAAAAAGTCAGCAGGTACTGTAAGAAGGCATGTTTTGATTATAACAAAGGGAAATGTTTTCGTTCCTTTTGCAGATACAACCACATCTGCAAAAATTGCAGAGGAGAACACAGGGTTGCAGATTGCACCCGGCAGTTCACTAAGTGGCAGGGTAGCGAGGGAACTGGGGTGGAAAAAGGAAAAGGGGCTGGGAAGTCTGGCTAACTCACAAGTCCACATACTGTAGACCTAATAGAAATATGGCTCTCTTGTTAGCCTGACCAAAAAGCAGCACAGTATTTACATGATGGTTTCAAACACAGCTTTAAGATCCCATACAAGGGACCTAGGGTGGCAACCACAGCTCACAACCTTAAGTCTGCGAACTCACTCCCCAATATCATCGAGAAAAAGATCACCAAGGAGGTGGAGGTGGGCAGGGTGGCGGGACCATTTGACACCCCCCCCCGGTTACCAACCTCAGGGTATCACCACTGGGGCTGGTCCCCAAAAAGACCAAAGGGGAATACAGACTGATACATCACCTGTCCTACCCAAAGGGAACCTCTGTAAATGATTTCATCGACCCAGAGGATTGCACAGTACAGTATGCATCATTTGATGTGGCACTGTGCCGGATACAAGAGCTGGGTCAAGGGACACTGATGGCAAAAAGTGACATCAAGTTGTCCTTCTGCCTTTTACCAGTGCATTCTGGTGACCACAAACTATTGGGTTTCAAATTTAAAGGCCAATGGTATGTGGGCAAGGCGATGCCCATGGGTTGCTTGCTAAGCTGCGTAGCTTTCAAAGCATTTTCAACATTCCTGGAGTGGGCTACAAGAAGGCACACACGGAACCCACACATAGTACATTACTTAGGCAATTTTCTGTTTGCAGTTTCCAGTGGATCACATACATGTGCGGAGACACTGGGGAGCTTCAGCGCACTAATGGGGTATTTCGGTATCCTGTTAGCCTAAGAAAAAACAGAGGGTCCTACCACCCGCCTCTCATACCTGGGCATAGAAATAGATTCTGAGGCCATGTTTTCCCACCTGCCACAAGAAAAAGTGACTCTGTTGAGCAAGAAGTTAAGGGAGATGGGAAGAGCAAAGAAAGTGACCCTACTGCAGTTACAATCTATCGTAGATCACCTGAATTTTGCTTGCTGCGTAGTCCGTTCTGGCAGGTCATTCCTCAGACAGATGACCTCAGCCACATCGGGGGTTTTAAAACCATACCACCACATCAGACTGATGCAAGGCATTAAAGCTGACCTGCAGGTCTAGGAGCTTTTCTTGCAAGATTTTAATGGTATCACCATCTGGCAGACACCTGAGGACCAACTGTATGATCTGCACATAATCACAGATGCATCAGGTGGTATTGGTTTTGGAGCATTTTGGTAGAGGGCATGGTTTGCAGAGTGCTGGCCACAGGAGTGGTTAACAAGTGGTCTCACAAAAAACATTACGCTGCTTGAACTGTTCCCTATCATGGTGGCAGTGAGGGTGTGGGGGCACAAACTCGAGAATAAGAAGGTGCTTTTCCATGCAAACAACAGGGCAGTAGCTGACATATTGAACTCACGGACTTCTCGTTCTGAGGAGGTGATGAAGGTTCTGCTGGTCTTTGTGTTATGTTGCCTATGGTACAACATCTCATTCAGGATGCAGCATTTGCCAGGGAAAGTAAATGTCATTCCTGATGCCCTCTCTTGGCTACAGCTCAAGCACTTCAGGCGGCTGGTCTCAGGGGCAGACCTACTTCCCACGTAGATACCGGAAACTGTCTGGAAACTGGGGAAACAAGACTGCAGCAACTGGTACAGCTCTCTGTGGCCCCTTTGACATTGAGGAAATACATAGGTAGCTATGTGTCTTTCCAGGAATTCTGTGGTCATGAGATAAGCGTGACATTGCCCGACACTCAAAGACAAGTCCAAAGCTATGTCCTCCATTTAGAATGCCTGGGAAGCACTCCGGCTGCAATATGCCTGCAATTGGTGGGCATTGCATTCCTCCACAAGACCGAAGGTTTCCCCAACCCAACTAACAGTTTCATTATGAAGAAAATGTTACAAGGTCTGGTGAGATCTACAGGATGAAAGGCAGACACAAGGAAGCCCATAGGCTTGACCGAACTGTCCAGCCCCCTTAACGCACTGGCAGTCACATGCAGCTCGGGTTATGAAACACAGCTTTTCAGGGCCTTCTTCACTTGCGCATTCTTCAGGGCATTTTGGGTGTCAGAGATGGTACCGTAATCCAACTCAATGGGTCAAAACACAAATCTCCAGTTCGATGATTTTGCCATCTGGCAAGACAGATTATGTCTACAGTTGCACAAGTCAAAGACAAACCAATGCAGGCCTCCAATCTTCATAACACTGTTCAGGGCTCCTGCGGGGAACATTTGCCCATGGTTATTAATGAAAGAATATCTGGATGTGCGGCCAACAGGTCTTGGTCATTTATACATCCACAGGGATGGTAAACTGGTCACGAGGCAACAGTTCACAGCTGTCCTACAGAAAGGCCTGTGGATGGCTGACCAAAACCCAATGTTTTATAATACACATTCATTAAGAATTGGAGCGGTCACTGAGGCAGCCAGGTGTGGGTTGAAGAAGGATCAGAACAAGGAAATTGGCTGATGGGCATCAAAGGCATACAAGGGTTATATTATGCCTCAGCAGACGCCATTTGGGGGTGAGGCTGGAGGACCCAGCACCTAAGGCGAATGTTCATAAATGCGACATCATACTCACATTTTCTGGTTTGTTTTACAAGCATGGCTACTGCAACACCAGAGATCTGGATTGTGGATCATTTGCACGTGAGGGAGGCCTACACAAGGGTGAAAAAATGGCCATACACGAGGCAGCTGGGCATCCCAAGAAGTCAAGCTGCAATCCAATGGGCAGGAAAAGGGGGGATGAACTGGGGGGCATTGTTCAAAATGATATTCAGAGTGGGGTTACAACAGCAACCACCTGTTGCACTATTAATCCACCTAGAAGGGAATGACTTGGTCCCCCCGAGGGCCCCAGACTTATTGGGGAAATAAAGAAGAGCTTGGCCCACCTAAAACAGCTGTTGCCATGCACCATTCTGGCATGGACTAGAATCAATCCATGCCAGCAGTGGCATGGTAAGCAAAAAGCGGGAACCATCAACAAAGCATGCAGGTAGGTGAATAGGGAGGTGTCCCATTTTGCAGCCTCGCTTGGGGTGGAGGTTATCAGGCTTCTCCTTATCATCAAGATGTATAAGGGCCTATACAGCCACAATGGGGTGCATTTGTCCGACATTGGAAATTATATTTTCAATTACATACTAAATGATTTTTGTGAAACTACTATTTGGAAAAAGTAAGATCCTTGGGTATTGGTTGGGGATACTTGTTGGCACCGTATGTAAGTGGCAGTAATTCATGGCTGACCCTGGGTAATTGAGTCTCCTGACATTAAAAAAAAAGCTGTGATTGGGTGTCACTGGGGAGAGGCATGACCCTAGTATGGGTATGCTTCGGGGACCTGGGGAGGAAGTCACTCAGGTGGGGCATACACCAAAGTGGTTGGAGCCAAGATTCCGAGACGGGGAGTGCGGCCCCGGACGGGCATGCTCCTCGTCAAAGGGTCTAGGAGGTCCTAAATTTGGTGAAGATGGAGAAGAGAACTGTCCTGAAGGAAGACAGGGCCCCAGATGGGTCTGTTTCACTAATGGGAAAGAGTTCCTTTGGGCAAATTGGATGAAGGAGCCAGGGTTCGGCACAAACATGAATTTGCTGCCCAAGCGCTCTTACTGTAGGATGATACTTTATTTATATAGAATTTGGATGTATATATTGTAATGTGCATGTATCTGTAGTGAATGTGGTGTACTTATTTATATCTGTATTGTATGTGAAGTATTATCTGTAATCCAGAATTCTGATTAAGTAAAACAGCTGCAGCCTTTTTTCTATTCCAAGACCTGTGTGGTGTGTTTTATTGAATTCTGGATCTGCTTTGGGCAACAGTCAGAGAGGGAAGAAGGAGGGAGGGAGGAATGGAAGGATGGGAAAACCGGTGGTGACACTAACAGCTTTTTTTCTGATTGTAATTAAAATATTCTCGTCCTCTGACTGATAGTGCCTGAAAGAGACAGGAAGGCAGGTGTGAGATAAAGGAGTTGTACTTTGGGTAAAGTTTATAGTTTATTTCTGGCTTTCTTGTTTCTGATAGAAGAGCTTAAAATAGAGCAACAACTGTATAGTACTGTAATAAAGGTCACTTTCTAAAAGCTGGATGGCTTATGTGTTATGGAATTGTGATCCCACATATGGAGCATCATTTTCATTACTGTAGTGAAATATACAATTTTGATAATTGGGCTGATTGCTTAATTCTGTGGAAAGATGTACCATCGGGCCATCCCAGTTTCTGGCTTCCACTGTATTTTCTACCTGGGACAGCAATGGGGTGGGGGGGCACCAAACACCAGGAAATGGCAGCTCACAGCTAACACTGTAATGGTAGCACAAGTTCAGCTGTGGCTGCAGAAGTGAAGAAAGTCCCACTGTCCTCATACAGAGAATGCAGGGGAAGTGCTCCTCTTGCTAAGCTGGGCACTGGGGATTTTGGGTGTTCATTAAACATATATGTGGCCATTATGTTTATAAACAAACATCAGAATCTACCTAAACGTGTCCAGTTTAGTTAGCTTCTGATGTTTTTTTTTTAAAATCCCAGCGTTTTTATGTATTTTCCATTTTTCTTAGTTTGTGAAAAAAGTCAGCAAGATGGCACTTGGCACTGCAAAATAAATGTTTGGTGCTTGCCATTCAAGTGATGCAAAAACAGAAGAGGAAATTTTTGGCATCAAATTTTTACTTTCGCCGAAGAATATTATCTCAACCTATGTGGTGATACCAGTTAGTAATCTATCTTAGATTTTATACTTGCTTTGCTTTTTGAAAAGATCATAGGAGTCTTGTTTGTGCCTGCATAGGTGGGGAGGAGGGTCAAGGAAAGGGGATGTGTGGGTGGGGGAGTTTTATTTTTGGTTTTAGCCTTTGCATTAATTTTGGTTTCCTTCAGGGGATAGCTGAAGCTGTTTTATCTTTTTTGTGGGGTAGTTATACTGTTTTGTAACTGATCTTGTCAAGCTAGTACCTTTCTTTATAGTGGTTGATGTTTGTCATTTGCTTTGTTCTAGTAATTGTTATACTTGTCATGTATTTTAATAACGTATACTAAGTTTTAAAAAAAAAAGAACGTTATCTCAAAACCACTGCTGCGCATGTCAGAAAACACAAAATTTTAAAGCCTTATAACTCGGAAACCCTTAAATATATTTTCACCAGACCTGTCAAAGGCACACAACCTTTGAACATGACACATGTTCTCTGCATGTTTGGGGCAAAAATTCCTTTCCTTGTAAGCTGTAGGCAAGAGTAAAAAAAGAAAACAATGTTATATATAGGAAAGAAATTCGACATTTACAAAAAATGACATATCTGGATCTCAGCAACAGCACAAGCTGGTGTCACAAAAATGTCCACACATTAAGACCTTGCCTCCTAGACAACATGTACAGAATTTCAGCTCATTTTGTTAAAAGGAGCTAAATATATTAATGTACAGTCTTAGGGGTTTAACACTGAACAACCTACTCAGACCTTACTATAAGGTGCTACTGCACCCCCTATAATATACTCTTGGCAAAAAACATTGTTAATGCATCAGTTAGGGTTCCCATAACAAAAGTTGTGAAATGTGTGGTTAGAGTTTCCAACCCTAACACCCCGCCCTACTGTGCAGGCAGCAACAGGCATGGGGGGTGCCTTGGAGTTGTCAGCCATAAAGATCACCCTATTCCTTGTGTAAGTAAGTTGACATGGTTATGTGTAGGAGAATGGGGCGAGCATTAGGGTTGAGAACCCCAAGGCACCCTCCCATGCCTGTTGCTGCAGCACATTTCCCAGCTTTTGTTGCTGGAACCCTAACTTATGCACTTACAATGTTTTTTTGCCAGGAATTTCCTTACTTTTGGAGATGGTATAATTATATTCTCCACTATAATATATCTCATAATCTTATTTACCTGTGGGAGCACAGGGCCCTCTGGGCACTGTGCTCCTATCCCTCCATATATGCATATGTGTATGTACCAGTGGAAGGGCTCAGTGCTTCCATTTATAGGCAAGAGTGACCAAATTGTCAGTATAGTAATTTTATTACCCCAGCTCATGTACCCAGTACAGAAAAATTTCAAATGCCTACCAAAACATAATTCCATGTAAGTGCAACGCCATTCCACACCAGAGGTGCGAAAACACATTTTGGCCAGGATTTGAAAAATAACAGCTGTGACATACATGATGTGGGGTAATAAGAAGGTTATGTTCAAAATTTGGGGTCAAAATATTTAACACTTCCAATGTTATGAGCATGCATCGAAAAATGTCAACGAATGGTCATAACTTTGGCATTTTTGCCATATTTTGACTCCAAAGTTTCAACATAGCCTTCTTATGACAACACCTCATGAACAAGTGTTGTGAACATGTTCAAATCCCACCAGAAAGCTGATTTCACCAAGTACCCACAAAATCACCTTTGGGGTGGGAGTTGTGTAATAACAGGCATATTGTTCATGAGGTGGGGTCCCCAAAAGGCCATACTGAAAATTTGGTGTCAAAATGTCAAGAAACTACTTAGTTATGCACTGAACCACATTTACCTTAGTTTTTCATATTGTAGTCATCGGTTCCAGCAGCAAGATGTGTCTTCTGTAGGAGAGTGGATCTCAAACCTGGTACCTGTTCAGGTGAGTGAGGGTGTGTGGGGGTGTACTGGGGTGTGTAGGGTAGTGGGTGTTGAGTTGAAGGTGGGGTTAGGGGGTACTGATCAGCGAGGGACCATTTTCTTTTTTTACAGGTGTGTAAAAAAAAAACATCAAGGCTCAGTTTTCTTCATTTCAGGGTTTTGCCTGAAATGGGAAGGTAGGGTGTCACTAGACACCAAGGGTAAGAAAAATACCAATGGAAATGGTGATTGGAAGGTAGGGGGTGCCACTAGACACCAGGGATAACACAAATACCAATGGGGGCTGCAATTAGTGGGTGAGGGGTGCCACTAGACAGCAGGGAAAACATAACTAGTAATAGGGACACTGATCAGAGGGTGGGGGTGTGCCACTAGACACTATGGATAACAAAAACATCAAAGCTTTAGGCAATCGGAGGGTGTGAGGTGCCCCTAGACACCAGGGATAACAAAGCCAGCAGTGGGGATGGCGATTGGAGGGTGGGGGTGCCACTAGATACCAGGGATAAAATAGATGAAAGAATGCAACCTCCAGGAGTTGCTAGAGGCACTGAGGGAATTAGCTGACAACTCTATCAACCATTTAGTCTTCATTTTACATCATGAAAAAGGATAATTTTTTGTGACTTATAAAATAAAAAATAATTTTTTTCATATCACATGTCATGTAAAATGACTTAAAATGTTAAAAAAAAGAAACGTATGCAGCATTTCGGCAACAGAAAAATGCAGAATGCAGCTGAGCAGGTCCCAATAAGCAAGCTACATGTAGTAGTTTTCCTCCAAATAAATCATGTTCAGTTATTAAAACTGATTTCCCTCACTAACTGAAAAACAAGATGGTGGCAGCATGAAAAGGATTTCCCATCTGTGAGAAGGGTCATCCATCTGCGACAAAGGATCCTTTTTAGCATGGGACAGCTAACTGCTCACATTGAAAAGAATGGGAAAATTTAAAATGTAATAACTTTGGAATGGATTAATATTTTTTCACCAAACCTTCAAAAGGCACATCTGACTGTGACCCAACACCTTTGTTTCCTAAAAATCTCTGAGCAAAATGGCAAGCCTTTGTTGCGCAGTGGCGTGACAAATAATTTTACCAAAAAATGGTAATTTTCACTTTTTCTGATACTTCATATCTCTGCATCCGCATATCAGACTGGAACACAACTTGCCACACCAAGAGATCATTGGTCCCTGATGTCACTTGTAAAATTTCATGAAAATGGCTTGAATGATTGCTAAGTTATTAAAGTGCAAAATATTGAGTTTAACATAGAAGTGGCTGTTGAACCCTAACTACAGGGATGCAACCACGCCCCTATAATATAATGTGCAAAAAACTGCATTAATGCACCAGTTAGGGTAACTTAATGCCACAAAAGTAGGGAATGTGGCATTAGGGTTTCTCACCCTAATGCCCCCCACCCCCAAGCAGCAGAAGGAAAAAATCATTAGGGTTTTGGGTCTCCAGAGTCTTGGTGAATCAGTGGTGGGTTCTTCCTTGGGGGTTGTTAGCCCTAATGCCCAACACATTCTGTGAGCAAACAATGTCACACATGATCTGCTTTCTACACACAGGGTCCACAGGGGGCAGAGGTGAGGATTAGGGTTGACAACTACCAAGGAAGACCCCACCACTGATTCACCAAGTCTCCAGAGACCTTAAATATAATTATTTTTTTCCTTTTGATGTTTTTGAGGGTGGGAGAGCATTAGGGTGAGAAACCCTAATGTCCCATTTCCCTACTTTTGTGGCATTAAGTTACCCTAACTGGTGCATTAACTCAGTTTATTTTCAAATTATTTCCTCAATTTTTTAGATTGTATAATCGAATCTTCATTTGCCTGTTGGAGCACCTTCATAGATGTGTACATGTATGTTGCAATGTGTGTGTGGACATACCTTACAAATATTATTTTTCAGCAATATCAATTTTCCCCAGATTGAACACAGAGAATACCGGGCCAACTTAAAACCTAATATGAAGAATGGCAGATTTATGGTAAAAAGCTAATTAAAAAAACTTTAAACAGTAGTGCTTATACAAAGTATGCAATGGTTTGTAGAGGGATTACAGTACACATTTATCCACATGTCTGAGTATTAAACCTTTATTATTCCCAGTTTTGCCATTCTGAGTTATTTTATGGGTAAATGTATTACTCCACTGTAACCTATAATTGAGCAATCTAAGTTCATCTAAACTGGTTTCATTATTCAATGATTTAATAACTCCCCAATGCATTTGGCTTCCAGTATTAAATGTAAACAAATTAAACTTCACACCTTCAAAGAGCATAAGCTGTTTTGGCACATCATTTTTAGGAGATATCTACTTATTCCATAACATCAAACGTGCATAATTTGACAATAAAATACATGTTAGTAAACCCTCCCCTATTTACTTAGGTTCCCTGCATTTTATTTTAATAGGGTTACTCATTTAAGAAGACCATTTAATTTATGAACAATTGTGCAGGGTCCAATTGCTCTAGAGATTTGATATAGATTTTACTCCTTTGATTTCACCCTTACTTTAATTTACTTCAGTATTTATAGAGATAGATAGATAGATAGATAGATAGATAGATAGATAGATAGATAGATAGATAGATAGATAGATATACAGATAAAAGAGAGATAGACAGGCAGACAGATAAAGACAGGTAGATAGACAGTCAGATAGACAGCAAACAGATAGATAGACAGATAGACATATAGACAGACAGACAGAGAGCTAGACATTTCCTGGCAATACATCATTAGATAACCTTATTTAAATACTAGATCTTCTCATTTGTTAATTGTTAGATAACTTTGACCTGCAGTGAATGGCCCTACCTGAGACAATAGAAAACTGGTCACCAGTCAGTATGTTTGCACCACATTTCGGTGCTAGTGAGAGTGTATGTAGAGTAAGCCTTTTACGGCAGACATAGTTAGACTAGTTCTCTCTTATAGATTGCAATTCCTTGAGGGCCATGAGCTGGCAGTCCAATTATTGGTAGAGTCATGTAAGTTTAAATACCTCTGTGCCCCAACCCCGCCACTTGGTTTGGGGTGCCCCCTAAGAGATCCAATCTCCTACTCATTGCGACAATATATCAGCAGCTAATCTTACACTTATTAATATTTGACCTACATATGTATAACTTAAATAACAATTTTAGCCTGCTGTGATTGACCTTCCCCAAGAACAATAGAGGACTGGGTTCCAGACTGTATGTTTGCACCTCCCTTCAGTACTTGTGACAGCATAATGTAAAATTAACAATTTATGGTAGCCAGTAGCCACTGTAATGCTAGCTGTTGGATACTGTTTGTAAGTCATTAGCAGCCTTGCACTGGCTATTGGATCAGCGATAAAGTCATACTGAGCCTAGGTGCCTCCATCTCCTCCAGGGCATGGCTTGGTGTATCTCAAAAGTAAAACCAGTGTCATACTCACTGCAATCAGATAAGAAACCTCTCATATTTGTGGTTGCTGCATAGACATAGCTACCAGAAGAGAGATCAGGTTGGGAAGAAGTTGATTCACGTCTCCCGTGGGTCCTGCAGCACAGTCTGCCCATGATGCATGTGGTCGGAGTTGGTCAGGTAGATCTTGGACTTGTGGAGAAGGAGGGAGTTGGTCACTTGGATGTCCTTTCCAGCATTCTACTCTGCTGGAGGCAAGGCATATAGTGCTGTATATCTGTTATGGGTTTTAATGGTAGGGTGTGCAGGAGAGCCACTGCTGGATGCTGAAGAGAGGGCTCTGCTTCCTGCTTCTGAAGTGATGTTGGGATGGTCCTTCTTTCTGGCTCACTTGCTGTGAAACTAGGGCACAAAAGTAAATGTATTTATGACCCCCCCCCCGAAAAACAGGCATACAGTGTGACATCCCAGAGCCAACGGAGGTCATGTATAGGGAAGCAAGGGCTATTGGTATTGAGTTGCAGGGGTGTAGACATGTGGCTCAATTATAAAGGTGGTGGGGGAGCAGGTATTGAGATGAACACTGTACCTTGGTGCTGCTGACACTACACTGGTGTTGCTCGGGGCTCCTGGTTGCATCTTCCACCAGCGATCAGGGCAGGGTGGCAGTAGAGGGTCCCAGCTGGTCCTGCTATAAATCCCTGGTCTTGTGGCAAGAGTGGAGACTGCAGAGCCGTGTCCTGGTCTTGATCTTGGTGCTTCTTTTACACTATGCTTCTAATCCTGCAAGTCAGGTCAGCTCCTGGTTCTGGTGCCACAGTCCTGGTGGGTCAATTACACTCCAGCATGTTCTCATTCTGATGGAGAGACCCAAAGTTGCAGCAGAGAGGAAAAGGTGAGTGCAGCGACTTCTACTGCTGCTGATGAGGGATGGGCTGAAGCAAAGAGCCAGGCTGAGCAGCAGCCAGCTGACATCAGCCACAGCAGGATAGACTTCAAGGCTTATTGGGCAAGCAGGACTGCTGAGACAGGTGTCCAACCAGGCTGTGGATGAACCTGAGATGGGAAACTAAGACAAGTTTCTGAAACAGGTGTAAACCCAGACAACCTATGAAATCTAAATCACAACCAGGATACTATCAGGAATAATACAGCCAGCCCAAAAACCTGAGATCCAAATACACATTAGGGTCCTATCTGAGACAAGTAGGTAGCCAGCAATATTCCTGAGTTCTTGATCGGGATCCAGTCTGAAATGAAGTGGGGGGCACCACCACTACACACCAGGGAAACGATGGCTCACAGCTGTCACTGCAGCCCACAGCATGAGATCAGCTGCAGAAGTCAATAAATTCTTGCTGTTCTCTCCCCCACCCTCATGCCTCACACACCCAATTACCCCAACACATGCCCTCTCTTGACAACTCCCCCCCACTACTGCCCATTCCTTTACCACTCTCATAGCTCTAACTTACCTCTCTCTTTGACTCTCACCTATCCCCTCACCCTTATTTCTCTACTCCACTCCTTTCTCCTCTATATAACTCCGTGACAAAGACAACTCCTGTCTGAGCTATTTCTCACTGCTCACCCCTCAACCTAATGTCTCTACCCCCACTTCTTTCTCCTCTATATAACTCCATGACAAAGACAATCCGTGTCTGTGCTATTCCTCACCCCCTCCCCACTCCTCCTCCTAATTATCTTGTTTCTTGCATTCCAAGTTCATCAATTTAAGTTACAATCTTTTTGTACATTATTTTTTTGTATTTATTGCACTGTATCCATGATTTTTATTTTTATTTTTTTACTCCCTGTACTTACCTATGTATGTATCTAATATCTACATCTACCAATGTCTGTACTTAAAAGTCTGCATTCATTTGTAATTTTTTTTGTCCCTAATCATGACATGGAACCTTTGTAAATGAGCTCACCGCTCAAAGGTGTAACTCCAATATGACAAATAAATAAATAAAAAATAAATAAAATATTGCTTTGAGACAAATCTATCATAAAGTGTACGGCCAGAAAAGTAACTGCATGAAGCTGGGGCGAAACACAGCACTTTTGGTATTGTACTATTGTGGAAAAAGTACAGTAAACCCAACACCCATTCCCCGAGTTCAGCCAAGTACTTTGTGTTGGGACAGACAAGCACTACATACAAATGAGACATAATGAGTCCAGGACCACCGCACCTAATCTGACATTTTATCAGTAATGATTTGTCTTCCATTGCATATAGCCACGCACACCTTGGTCATCACAGCTATGTGCAATCATTCTATATCGTGCAGTGTCAGGCCACACAACCACTGGACAGAATTGCAGAATATATTTAGAACAACAGTCCATGTTGTCATTTGGAAATGTAGGCTGATAGGGAGCCTGACATGTAAGCTGCATGCACAAGTCAATGTTCTGCAAGTCCTGGATTCGGTCTGACTTGTTCATTGTGAACATGACTTGTATGTCTCATTCATTGCACTGGAGCACAAGTAAGAATATGTTTTTGAAAATATGGTTCACTCATGTCGGGTGACATGAATCTGGTCACCATGAATTAGGGTGCCAGAAACACGTCGCCCTCAAGTACTGCGCCCATACATTTTCCTGCAACCCACATTGGGTGACAATGGAGAACAGGTTACAACAGTTGGTTTTGGTGCAGGAGTGCTTCACCCACTGACACTATGCTGTGGGGTGCTCTTTCAGCCACATCACATGACACTAAATATAACCTTCTCCGGGTCTAGGCATCAGTGGACCGGAGGAGAACAGTGTAGGTGTTGAAAGTTGTCATTAGTGAAGTGTGCTGCAAAATCCAGCACACCCCTGTAACTTGAGCACTTTTGACATTGCTCTTATTGTGGTCGGTGAATTGTGGTGTCTGCATAACAGTATATGAAACATATTTGTGTGACTAACCTGTTTGAGATAGGATTATCGAAAGTGTCATAATGGACTTCCTACAGTAGCAGCAGCACTGTACATAAGACATCTTTGTCCACGCAGACATTCTTAAATCCCAGAACAAGTGTAATACACTGAATATCTGCAAAAATCAAAATATATTGCTACATATATCAGTCTCCTTATGACAGTGACATGACATCCACTGATAGGTTCAGCATGGCTCATTACTTCAGTTGGAAATATGCATTACAGACATGATCACCAATACAGTTATATACATAGTCACAGAATATGCATTTGCTGAGAAAGTCATTAGTTCAGACCAATACCAGCATAGATGGGTGCATCTTACCAGGACAACTTGTACAGAAAACACTTCTGTAGAACAGAAAAACAGTCAGCACTCCAAGCGTACTCACAGTACTCATTTATTTCATGTGCAAGTGCATCAAAGCCATTTGGCAGCAGAAAAGCGAATAACAACAGCAGTAAACAAAGCATTGGATAATCCATAGCTTTCTCAGATCCATGGGAGTCTATAAGATGGCAAATAAAAAAAATTATTGTACCCACAGACTCAACATTGAGCACCCAAATGCCAGCACAGAAATGTTTACGTTTCAGCATAACAAACTACATCTTCATCAGAACATGTGACATACAATGACATGCTGAGCATTTAAAGGGACACTGTCAGCTTTGCCCCACCATGTGCTTCAAAATTGCACGAGTGTGCCTCTTGACACATACACAACAGAAGATTACTGTAGAATGCACCCCATAGCTCAAAATTCCCAATCTGTACACATTTTTTTTATTTTTACCTTTTCAGTGATTCATCTGGTCCGAATTTAAGTTACGCACCTGCCGGAAGCTGGTACCAGTCAGGAATGGGTGTCTGCTACAAGCGCGACCCGAACTGCATTTTTTCCAAGAGCACGATATGAAAATATGCTCCACCGATCCATTGTAGTAATTCTAATGTTTAGTAGACACTCCGAAAATAAACCGAGAACTCTGAGTTGTTAAAATAAAAGTTTTCACCTGAGGTTGAAATCCTGTGCATGCACAAGAACAGCATACTCCTGCACATGTGCAGGATCTTTGCCAATTGCACTTCTGTGCATGCGCGGGATTTCGACCTTGGTCAAAAACCTTTATTTATACAAATCAGAGTGCTCGGTTTGTTTTCAGAGTCCTAACTAAACATTTAAATTACTACACTGGATTGGAAGAGTATATCTTAGTACCATGCTCATGAAAAAAATGCATTTTGGGGTCGCGCTCGTAGCAGATGCTTGTTCCCAACTGGTATCAGCTTCCGGTAGGCGCATGACTTGAACTCTGACTAAAAAGGTAAAAAATAATAAAAATGCATACAGATTGGAGATTTTGAAACATGAGGGTGCATTCTGCAGTAATCATATATTGTGTGTGTGGAAAGAGGCAAACTCATGCGATTTTGAAGCAAACCGTGGGGCAAAGCTGACAGTGCCCCTTTAAGAACTAATTAATTAAAGTGACCCTGCAGTGAATACAAAGTGCAACAGCAATAATAAAGGAAAGGGAAGGGGGGGGGGGGAATACACATGGCAAGGCATCATTCACAAATGCTTAATAATTATACAAAGATATTGCATCATTCAGTCCTTTTGGTTTAACAGTATCCAACATAGTGATCCAAAAAGCTTCTTTTTTAAGCTATTTCTCTTTCAGGCTCCCTCCTCTTTGATTTAATATTATTTTCTCAATACCAAAATATTGCAAAACAGACATAGACATATGGCATGCTTCCCTAAAATGTTTATCAAATGCATAGCTCTCATTATTTGTTCTAATAGCTGTCTTATGCTCTGCAATCCTTAATTTCAAAGCTCATTCCATCTGTCCCACATAGAAAATTCCACACGGGCAAGTCAGTATATACACAACACCTTCAGAACTTCAATTAATGAACTGCTGTACATTAAATCTCTTCTCAGTTCTGGGGTGTACAAACATAGTGATGTTTCTTGTACTACTACAATGTATACAGTGTCCACATTTGTAGTTTCCTGCTGGAACTTTTGTTAGCCAGTTCACATTACTTGATTGCTTTGGCATTAATGTATGAACCACTGTATCTCTGACATTGCGACCTCTCCAAAAAGCAGTTCTTGGTTGTTCACCACTAAGAGTCAAATTTTTTTATTACCTTTTAAGATATTCCAATCTTTTTTTCACTATTTATACAACTTTGTTTACTTTTGGAAAATACTGAGTCACAAATGTAATTTCCGAGGAATTTCTCTGTTCTTGATTAACAGTGGCAGACTCTATGTTTTTATTAATACGTTCAGTGCTATTTACTTTACTGGCGTAAGTGTAAGCTCTGTCAGTAGCATAAGGTGTATGCCATCTTATAGACTCCTATGGATCTGAGAAAGTGGTGGCTTAGGCAATGCTTCATTTACTGCTGCTGTTATTTGCTTTTCTGCTGTTAAATGGCTTTGATGCACTTGCAGATGAAATGAATGAGTACTGTGAGTATGCTTGAAGTGCTCACCATTTTCTGTGCTACAGAAGTGTTTTCTCTACAGTTATATACATATCTGTAAGAGATATGCACTTGCCCCTGGAGAAATAAAAGTAATATTTTTCATGAGTGTGGTTTTACTTGATGAGATCATGAGTGGTAAGTCCAGGAGTGATGCCAGCAGGGCAGCAGCATGTGAGAGTAGGGTTTGCAGTTATAGCACCACGGCAGGTGGCATTTTCCATTTATCCAACGCTTAGTGGTAATATATTCCATATACGTCATACCTCCCAAACACTGAAAACAAATGTTGCTTTTCTGCCCTTTCTTGGTTGGTTATAAACAATGTACAAGGAATCCATAAATGAATACCTCTCATATTTCAAATAATTTTGTGTGGATTAATTTTAATGCTGAAACATTTAAGGAGGAACTTTGTTTTATATACTTATTTCCACATCTTTGTTGCAAAGAGTGATAAATAATTGCATCTTCAACCTTTTCTTTTTTGGGTCAGTTTCCTTTGTTTCACTAATTCTGTAGACAAAAGTGGTATTGAGAAATGCAACAAAACACATTTTGTAGATATGTTTGTGCTGCACTAATTTAGTGCAGAAAGTTCCATGCTATTAGTTATTGTTTTATTCTTCCGCTCTTGTTTGTTGAAAAAATAAACAACAAAGGGATTGTCAGCTGTGTTTTTGGTAGTTATACAAATATAGCAGGTATCTTTGAGTGGTTCTCCACTCACTTTGGAGATATTTTGGTGCAGAACACAGTTCGTGATCACAGGTGCATGCTATCAATCTTCATTTTAACTTTATTTTATCAATTTCACACAGTTCATAGTACTACAGAGGCTGACCGCTCTCAATCAGAATATTCAAAAGCTACAGTGATTATATTGGGCCCCAAAGTGAGAATGAAAACTGAGAGTCAGAAGATTAAGGTATTTTCACTCTCGGTTTGGAGGAATCAACAATATCACCAATATCTGCTCATGAATAATCTCACAAGTGTTCACGGGCCTCAGGTTCAGGAATGAACCCGGGATGCTCAATAGCCAGCTGGGATGGTGAGGATTGAGTGACAGCTGCATGCTCTCCACTCCTGGGGGGGGAGTTGTGTGCCTCCAGTTTGGTGTTCCTGGGTGATTATGGGACACGCCATTTACTGGAGCACCAACTAGTGTGTCTCACTAGGGAGATGGATCGAACTCATGAAATGGGTGTGTTGCAGTGTCCTTTGGACCTACTCCCCAGCAATATACAAGAAACATCCTCCCAACAACTGAATGACACCTCCCACCCATGGTTGCCCTGGGTCCCCACAGCAACCATTAACTGGAACCCCCGAGGTTAAGGGGGTAGCTCTGGAGCTCAGTCCAGGGGTGTCATCCAGTGGGGCATTACAGAAGAAGCAGGGGTCTGCTCATGGGGTGTAAAGGCAAAGGGGAATGTCACAGGGAAGCTCTACAAAGCATGGGTTGGTAAAAACATGTGTCCCAATGGGACCAGTAGCAGTGTGCTGCTGTGTTTGAAATACCATCTTTAATGCACATGTAACCCCCCTACAAATGGGGGTTCCCAAAAGTTTTCTTTGGGTGTGCTTAAATGCCCTCTGCCAGGCTGGTGTTCTGTGTTTTAGCTATTTAAAAAGAAATTGCATGAGAGTGCCTAATTACCTCTATGCCTGTCTCTTTAAGAGCTGCCTATTTTGCAGTGTATAATTATTCTGGGTGGTGGCTGAGTGTGTCTAAGCTCGAGTCCCACCTGGGCTGCAGTGCCTTTGCTCCATTCTGTCATCACTAATTGAGTAGAGGGAGCCCCCCCCAGTATTGTGACCAAATTTATTTATTTATTTGCTTTTGCTGACCGGGTAAGTTACACTAGACAGCCAAGTGCCTATTTTCAGGTGCACCCGGGATGAGAGAGATCCATGAGATTGAGAATGATGGAGAGGGATGGGAGCCTTATGCTGGGGCTGCCCACACCTGCCAGGCCCCTGAGAGGGGTGAGGAGGCTGAACTGCAACAGATAAGAGAACTGATCAAGGAGTTAACTGAGTTGAGAGTCAGTCAGCAAGCTGCCAAGGCAGCCAAAGATGCTAATTCCTGTCCAGTGCCCCCCCGAGACAAAGAGGGAAGTCCTGCCAGAAGGGGTGGAGGTACACGTTGTTTCTTCTGAAACCCATTGTGAAGACAGCCTGCTGGAAGTGGTACAAGAACTGAGAGCTTCAGTGGGAGACCTGCTTCAAGTTACCCAAAACACTAACCCTTGAGGGAGCTCAGAGAGTCAAGAGAGCAAACCACCCGACCAGAGAGAGACCCCGAGGCTCCCCAACTATGTTCAAGCAGGGGAATATCTCCTCTTCCCCTAGAGACTCGAAAGAACCTGTTTTCTATTACCACTGCGGAGAGGATGGGCACACCCGGTTCACCTGCCATTCACCTGAGAATCTGAGAAAAGTTACCACTAGACTGCTGGCATTGATTCGATGGAGCAACATACGGCTGCAAGTTGGAGCTGCCCAGAAAATCTATTCATCCAAGGCAGCTGTAAAGCCAATGTCCAAGCCCAAGTCACCTGAGTGGTCCGAGATTGTGGGTCCCTCAATGGAAATTACAGTGACAGTGAACAGTGTGTCTACCTGGTCCATGGTTGACAATGGATCTCAAGTGACCATAGTATTGTAAGACTGGTACCAGAAGCATCTGCCTGATGTGCCCCTACAACCCTTGGGAGGTCTGCACATGTAGGAGTTCAGTGAGAAGTCCTATTCATACTTGGGGTATATCTGGATCTGGTTGTCATTCCCTATCGCCATGGCTGGGGTAGATGAACAAGTTGAGACACTTGCCCTAGTGTGTCCCCCCACTGGACTACTGGACTGTATGATAAAAATTCCCTTGTTAATTGGAACAAACGCCCACATGTTTGGGAGGCTAGCACAACTCTTTCATGAGAAACAAGGGCAACGGACTGGATGGGCCCTAATAATTCCAGCATTAATCAAAAGGGCTTATGACTTGCAACAGAAACGCAATGAAGTAGACTGAGATGAGTCAGTGAGGGAATAGTGTGGAAAAAGGATCCTGACTATTTGGTGTTAGCCCCCAATGCCCAGTGTACGATCTATGGAGAAGTCCACCTAAGGAGAGATGTAAAGAACAAAATGTTGATGATAATATTCCCCTGATGAAGGGAAACTGCCAGAGGGGTTGATGGTTAAGCCCCGTATACTACCTGCACGTGCCCATGCCTATGCTCACTGAGTGACAGTGCAAGTGAGAAACATGTCAGACAGGGAAGTTCGTGTGAACTGGGGGATGTACGCTGACTACAGTACACTGCACAGACACTGCAGTATTACCCAATAACAAGTACTCTGGTGAAAGGGAGAGAGTGACCTCAGATTTATTTGACTTTGGTGATTCCCCCTTGTCCACCGAATGGAAAACCCAAATTAGCAAGAAACATGCACAGAGAGACCAAGTGTTCTCACTAAAAGAGTGGGACATGGGGTGTGTCCATGGAGCCAAGCATAATATACGCCTGCATGATGATTGACCATTTCGAGAGAGGTCCCAACACCTTGCTCCAGTGGACATAGATGATGTGAGGAGGCACCTACAGGAAATGCTCGCTGCTGGCATTATTCAGGAATCAAGAAGTCCATATGCATCCCCCATCATAGTGGTGCATAAAAAGAATGGATCCATGAGGATGTGTGTTGATTATAGGACCCTCAACCAATGGACTATCCCAGATCAATACACCATGCTACACATACAGGATGCCCTGGATTGCCTGAACGGGTGTCAGTGGTTCTCAGTACTGGATCTCCGCAGTGAATATTATCAGATTCCAATGGCCCTGGAGGACTGTGATAAAACTGCCTTCATCTGTTCTTTGGGGTTCTATGAATTTCTGAGGATGCCACAGGGGATTTCGGGTGCCCCTGCCACCTTCCAGAGATTTATGATACATGCGGTGAGAGACATTAACTTGCTGGAATGTTTAGTGTACTTGGATGATGTCACTGTTTTTGAATGCATGCTGGAGGAACATGAGACCAAACTGTTCAAAGTCCTTGATCGTTTGGAAGAATTTGGCCTCAAGTTATCCATAGACAAGTGGCAGTTTTTTCAAACATCTGTGAAATATGTGGGACACATAGTGTCTGCAGAAGGGATGCAGATAGATCCCAGCAAAGTTGAAGCTTTGACCACTTGGTCCCAGCCCAATAACCTAAAATAGCTACATCATTTCCTGGGGTTCTGCAGCTACTACTGCAGGATCATCAAAGACTATTCAAAGGTGATTCAACCGCTCCTTAACCTTACCAAAGGCTACCCCCCTGCCAACCGCAAAAACAAAAAGGGGGCTATCAAAGACCAAGAGAAAATGTATTTTTGAACTGGTGAGCCTTTTGGGACTTGGTGGACACCCAAATGTGAAGCAGCTTTCTTTGAAGTCGTATACCAGCTCTCCCATTCCCCAGTCCTTGCCTTTGCTGATCCTACCAAGCCCTATGTTCTGCATATGGTCGCTAGTTTGCAGAGCCTTGGGGCTGTGCTATATCAAGACTAGGAAGATGGCATGAGACTTGTAGCTTTCATCAGCAGGAGCTTGACCCCATCAGAGTGGAACTATCCTGTCCACAAGTTGGAATTCCTTACTCTAAAATAGGCCATAGTTGACCAGTTTCATGAGTACCTCTATGGCGCAAAAATATTAGTGAAGACCGACAATAACCCACTGACCTATGTGCAGACTTCTGCTAAACTGGACTTCACTGGGCACTGTTGGCTTTCTGCCTTATCAACTTATGATTATGCTGTGGCCAGACTCCAAGGACAATTGGGTCAGATTGTCTGAACCTGACATCAAAGCATTATGTCAAAAGTTTGATAAAGATGAACAAATGTCTGCGGACACAGTGGACTGCTTAGTAGATTACTTGGGCCCTCCTGATACCTGCATACCTGCTGCCTGCTGCCATTTCTCTGCATTAGATATTAGTGCACTACCTCAGTTCGATAATGACAGTATTCAGTGGGCTCAATCCAAAGATCCCATGATTCAGCCAGCACTTGACTCCCTGCATGTGGAGAAAGATGTGTCCAAGTTGCACTCCCCTGATTTGCAAATTGTGTTATTGTTCAAGGAAGGCCCCAGGTTAAAGTTGCATGATCAGTTGTAATACAGAGAGACAGTAGATTATCGTGGTCAAATAGACAAGCAACAGTTGGTCCTACCCACGGCCTTTAAACAGCTGGTACTTAAGTACCTCCACAATCACATGGGACACCTAGGTATTGACAGAACTCTCGACTTGGTATGATCCCGATTCTATGGGCCAAAGATGGGGGCAGATATCAAGCACCATGTAACGACCTGCAGTCATTGCCTCCAAAGGAAAGCCCTGCCTCAGAAGGCCACCCCCTTGTCAATATCAATACCAGTGCCCCCAAGGAACCAGTCTGCATAGACTTCTTGTGCTTAGAACCCGTCCAAAAGAATTTTGGCAATGTGTTGGTAGTTACTGATTATTTTACATGGTATAGAAACATAGAAACATAGAATTTGACGGCAGATAAGGACCACTTGGCCCAACCAGTCTGACCATTTCCCTACCTAATGGATAAGCTGCAGATCCTACTTAACCAGCAGCCTACTTCTTCCTACCCCCAACCCCTAGAATTGCCTTATGACTGTCCCCTGCATGCTTGAATTCCACCACTGTTTTTGACTCCACAACCTCCTCTGGAAGGCCATTCCATGCATCCACAACCCTCTCTGTGAAAAATACTTCCTTAAATTACCTCTGAGCCACCCCCATCTTCAAATTGTGCCCCCTTGTTCTTGCACACCTCTTTTTTTGAAAGATGCTACCCTCTTGGACTTTGTTGATTCCCTTGAGGGACTTGAAAGTTTCTATCATGTCCCCCCTCTCCCTCCTTTCCTCGATGCTATACATATTAAGCTCCTTAAGTATCTCTTCATATGTCTTCCAGTGCAGACCATACACCATTTTAGGTGCTCTCCTCTGGACAGCTTCTATCCTGTCTATGTCTTTGCGGAGATTGGGTATCCAGAACTGCACGCAGTACTCCAGATGGGGTCTCACCAGCTGTCTGTACAGAGGGATGATAACTTCCTGTTTTCTACTGGTGATGCCTTTCCCTATGCATACCAGTATCCCCCCAACCCTCCTTGCTGCCCTCTCACATTGCTTGCCCACCTTTAGGTCATCTGATATGACTACCCCAGGTCCCTTTCCATTTTTGTTGTTGTTAGTATCTCACCCCCATTGTGTACTCTTCCCTGGGTTTTGTTTCCCAGGTGCATTACCTTACACTTCTTAGCATTGAATCTAAGCTGCCATACATTTGACCATTCCTCTAACCTTGCCATGTCCCTTCTCATCCTTTCCACCCCATCTTGTGCATCAACTCTGTTGCAGATCTTGTGTCATCTGCAAAGAGACATACTTTCCTTCAGTCCCTCTGCAGCGTTGCTTATAAAGACATTGAAGAGGACTGGTCCTAATCTGAACCCTGCAATCCCCACTAGTAACCCCTTTCTTCAGAGTGGACTCCATTTACTATTACTCTCTGTGTCCTATTCTCCAGCCAATTCTTTACAGGCTGTCATCTTGGGACCCACTCCTGGCTGGCTAACTTGTATATTAATCTTTTGTGTGGGACTGTGTCAAATGCCTTGCTAAAGTCTAGGTGAGCCATGTCCACAGCCCCTCCCTGATCAACTACTTTGGTCACCCAGTCAAAGAAACCTATCAGATTCATCTGGCATGACCTTCCCGCTGTGAATCCATGCTGCCTTGGGTCCTGTGCCCCTCTGGCCTCTAGATACTCGACAATTCTTTCCTTCAGAAGTGATTCCATCATTTTCCCTATCACTGAGGTTAAACTAACAGGTCTGTAGATTCCTGTTTCTGCCTTGCTCCCACTTTTGTGAAGGGGAATCACATCTGCCCTCCTCTAGTCCTCAGGTACCACCCCATCCTCCATGAATTGTTAAAGAGGGTAGTCAGTGGTGTCACTAGTTCTACCCTTAGTTTTTAGAATTCTGGGATGAATCCCATCAGGCCCCATTGCTTTGTCCACCTTCAGTTTTAAGAGTTCTTTCAGAACCCTTTCTTCTGTAAATGGGCTGGTATCAACTTCTGTATCCAGAGTGTTTCTGTTGTTTGTTTTAGGTACCTCCCTCTACATTTGTAAATACTGAGCAAAATAGTTGTTTAGTATCTCTGCCTTTTCACAGTGACCTCTGCCCACCCCCTCCCTTTATTAAGCCTCACTATCCTCCCTTGGTCTTCCTTCGCTCCTGATGTACCTAAAATATTTTATCCCCTTCTTAACTGAGTATGCTATCTTTTCCTCAGTTTGGGCCTTTGCTATTCTGGCTGCCTTCCCAGCTTCCTTTTGCTTTAACTGATACAGTTCTCTGTCCTGCTCCTTCTGTGATTCCTTGTACTTCCTGAATGCTTTCTTTTCTCTTGAACCTTCACTGCCACTTCCTTTGAGAACCATAGTGGTTTCTTACATCATTTGTTTTATTTGCTTCACACAGGTTTGTTACCTCTGTGATGGCAGTTTTATTATTCCCCATTGTTCTTCCACCCTCCTTCCTGCCCATTTGCTAGTGCATTCCTTGGCACTCACCCATTTTGGCAAAGTCAGCCCTCCTAAAGTCCAGTACTTTTGCCTTTGTGTGGCTTGACTCTATTACTGTGTTTGCTGTGAACCATACTTGTTGGATGGTCATAGTTCTCAGATGGCATAACCACTTCTACATCTGTAATCCTCTCTCCATCTCCATTTGAGAGAACCAGGTCTAAGATTGCTCCTCTCAGTGGGTTCCAATACTAGTTGTCTAAGGCATGCCCCTTTAGGGCATCAAGAATAACCCACTCTTGAGTGGCTGCTGCAACTGCACTCCAGTTAACATCTGGCATATTCAGATCACCCATCAGCAATATCTCCCTTTTTCTGCCATTCTAAGTATACGTTCTATCATTTCCTTGTCTATTTCCTCCCCCTGAAAGGGGGGTCTGTATACAACCCTTGTGTGGATTGTGGTGCCATTGCCTGTCTCCAAATTGACCCACAATGCTTCTTCTCCTCCCTGTTTACCATTTTGTTCTGTTGCTTTGAATCCTTCCCTTATGTAAAGAGCTACTCCTCCTCCTCCTCTTTTACCCTCCCTGTCCCTCCTGTAGATAGTGTATTCTGGTATGTTTACGTCCCAGTCATGGTTTTGTGTGTACCATGTTTCTGTGACTGCCACGATATCTAGATGTTCCTCCTCCATCAAGGCCACTAATTCAGGAAGCTTGTTACTAAGACTACGGGCATTGGTACTCATTGCTCTCCATTTTTTGATGGCTTTACCTTCTGTTGCAGCATCCCCCCACTGACCTTTCTACCTCGGTCTTTTTCTCATTTAGTACACTGTTTTGTAGGAAGAGGCTGGCATTTTCCTGCTGCTTATCAGTGCCTCCCCCCTTGACTAGTTTAAAAGCTTGCCAATGAAGCATTTAAACCGATTGCTCAAAAGACTTGTTCCCTTCCTGGACAGATGCAGACCATCCTGCCAGTGTAGGCTGGTGTCCCTCCAGGTGGAACCCCAGTCCCCAATGAAGCCAAACCCCTGTGCTCCACACCATTTTTTCAACCATTCATTAAACTGCATGTTGCAAAGTACCCTCGCCTCACCCATACCATTGACAGGCAGCACCTCTGAGAAGGATACTGTGTGCGCTACTTGTCTTAGGCCCCTCCCCAACTCTACAAAGTCCTCCTGTACTGCTCTAATCTCATGATGAGCCAAGTCATTTGTCCCTAGGTGGACAATAACGTCCAGCTCAGACTCCCGTGCAGCTGTTCTCATGATCCTGAGGATGTGCTTCCTGTCCCTCCAAGCCATGGCACCAGGCAGGCACCTTACTTCAGTTTTCCCTGCTCCCCCCAGTTCTATCCCCCTAATAATTGAGTCCCCCACCAGGAGCTGCTTCCTTTCCCTGTGGTGTCCTCTGCCTCCTTCCTGTGGCCCTCCCTTATGACAGTTGTCCTCAGCTTCCTTAATCTCCTCTGCTGGTGCATCCATAGGGGAACTATACTCCTTCAGAATGGTGTATGGATTTTGGAGTGGAACAACTGACTGGGTGTGCCTCTGTTCCACCATCCTCACCCTCCCTAAGCCCACTGTGGTCCAAACTGCTGTGCTTTCTTTGCAACCTCTGAGGTAGTGGTGGTGGCTCTGGTGCTCCCTGGATGGGGGAGGTTCCCTTCCTACTGTCCAGTGTGGCCTGAAGACGGGCAACTTCCTCCCTCAGGGCAGAGAGTTGTCTGCAAATAGGGCAGCATCTCAGCCTCCAGAAAGACTCCCGGAAGACTGCTGCCCCACAGCCATTACATTGCACTACTCCCACATGTTTATCTACTTTTTATACAATGTGTATGCTTATATTGTCAGTGCAGTGTGCTAGAGAGGATATGACAGTGATATGCACCTTGCACTCTTGAAATGATGTCAGAACCCCAGGTATAAAGGAACTATTTCAGGGGTGGGTGGGGTGAGGGTGTGGGCAGGAGTTGGGCCTAAACTGTGCCCTCATGAAACAATCAGCTAAAAGCTCTGACCCACCGCTGCGATGAGTGCCTTCCTGTCAGCAAGATGCCCTACACAACAATTTGACAGAGAAAATACCCTGCTAATCAAACAGAGAAAAATCCAGACATCAAAGTCAGACACAGGTAAACCTCCCCAGCCCCAAAACAGCCTGGTGATTTGTGCTCTGAAACAGTCAGCCCCAAAATAAGTCAACTGTGCACCAGGACAGACACAGTAAACAGTATTCCGTCCCTCAGGGTTTAAACTCTTCCTGCACTGAAAATCTTAATTGTAACAAAAGTAAAGCAAGATCCACCTTCCTCTGTTGCTTGAAAGACTGTCTTTCCTGATCATTCTAAGTTCCTTATTTCACCTTTCAGTTAGAAGTAGCCTCCACCTACAGAATATCTGCTACAAACCAAAGACAATTGTAAGGTTCACCTCCCTCTGCTGTGAGCACAACTCGCTTCTTTGCAAATCCTATGTTCAGTATTGCAGCTTCCAGCCAGAGGTAGCTTCACCTGAAGAATATTAGCTGTTCTGATGAGTTTGCTATAAAACACTTGCTTATAATACTGTTGTTATCAGGTCTGTAAGACTCTTCCAAAGCTATTGGCTGATAAGTAGCTATGATGTAAGCACGTCCTAACACAGTCTGGCCTGGCCTTTTAAGGCACACACAGATAAACACAAAAAACAGTTTCCACCCCCTGGGGCACTGTCTGGGTCAAATACACAGCCTGTACCTGCACCTACTTCAGGACTTATGACAAATTCTTAGCCCAGGGTTTAAACTTTTCCTGCACTGAAAATCTTAACAATTGTAACAAAAGTAAAGCAAGATCCACCTCCCTCTGTTGCTTGAAAGACTGTCTTTCCTGATAATTCTAAGTTCCTTATTTCACCTTTCAGTTAAAAGTAGCCTCCAGCTGCAGAATATCTGCTACAAACCAAAGACAATTGTAAGGTTCACCTCCCTCTGTTGTGAGCAGAACTCGCTTTCTTGCAAATCCTATGCTCAGTATTGCAGCTTCCAGCCAGAGGTAGCTTCACCTGAAGAATATTATGCACAAGTCTTCCCAACTAAAGATCAACAGACCTCTACTGTGGCCAAGGTACTAGTAGAAAAATTCTGTGTTCACTATGATGCACTCCAACTGATCCATTCTGACCAAGGCAGAGACTTTGAAACTAGGTTAATCAAAGAAATGATCTCTGTGGGGGTGCAGAAGTCAAGAACCACCCCCAATCACCTGCAGGGGGATCCTCAACCAGAACACTTTAACCGCACCCTTCTGGACATGCTGGGCACCCTCCATCCAAAAGACAAGCATAAGTGGAGCCAGCAGATTAGCACCTTGGTACACGCGTACAGCTGCACCAAAAGTGATGCTACTGGGTCTCCCCCTACCATCTCATGTTCGGGAGGGAGGCCCGACTGCCAGTTGATGTCTGCTTTGGGGTCTCTCCAGATGGGGTCCAAGCTGAAAACTACTTGCAGTACGTACATAAATTGAAACATCAGTTGAATCATGCCTATCAACTAGCTAAAACTATGGCTGCTAAGTGCACTCTTGTCAACAAAGAGAGACATGATTGATGAGTAAAAGCCCAGGAGTTATTGCCCAGAGATATGGTGCTACTACGCAATTTGGGACTGCATGGAAAACACAAAATTGCTGATAGATCTTCATCTTCCCAATGTAGTAGTTGGTAAATTGGGTAATCTGCTGTTGTACAAGGTCCGCCCAGAAAATAATTCCAAAGCTGTTGAGACCCTGCACCGTAATCACTTACCGCCCATCGGCCAAGTTATTATTGATGCTGAATCAACACCTGACACTTCTGGGCCAGTGACTCGTGCTGCTGCAAAGAGAAAACAGAGCCAATCTGTCCATGTTGTTCCAGAGCTAAGGCCTTCCCCTCAGCCGGCCCTGAATGATAGTGATGACTGTTTATCTGTCTCTGATGAAAGTGACTGTGATAAAGCCTATTATCCCTCATATGAACTGAGTCAGTTGTTTCGAGGCAATCCTCTGCAGAATCGTGGGGATGAAGCTGGGCCTTCAGAACTGCCTAACCCCACCGCTTCTTCCCTGGACCCAGTAACCCCTGAAAGTGAGGTTCAAAGTATCACTTCTGAGGTTGCAGAATCTCTGTGTCTTGTAGAACTGTTTGACTTGCCTGAAGAAGGGGCAGATTATCTGAAACTCCCTGGTGAGATACCAGAACTTTAAGAACAATATGAAAGTGTTGACAGCACACCTTTAGTGCCACAATGCCTAACTGTGCCAGAGTCTCCTCAGAATGAGCAACCTGGGCCCTCGTCAGAACATAATAATGAGCAAAGTGTTGTGGAAACAGAGTCTGCAGAGCCAGGAGCTGATTGTGTTCCCAATCTGGACATTTCAACCAGTGCAGAGGCATCCCTCACTACAGGAGAAGAAATAAGTACCAGTGTTGACTGCCCAGAGTTTGTGTCTGTTCCCCCAAGAAAATCTGGGTGACCTGTTAAGCCAGTGCTATGTTTTAGTTATGATTCCCTGGGAAGCCTGTGGACTTGCCTCTCAATGTGGTCCATAAAGGTTTTTATGTTTCCAAGAGCTCACTGCCCAAACTGAGCTTGACTGCCACCTTCCGATTAATTGTTCTTCCTTCAGAACATAGTGTCCCTGTCCCATCTAGCCCTAAGTTAGCTGATAGGGAAGGGCCCCCTTCTGCATTGTTTACTGTACAAGAAGTTATAAAGTGAAGTCATAGGTAACTGTTCATAGTATGTTAATCATAATAGAATCAGAATAGAATGCATGAAACATGCATAAGTATTATCAATGAAGATATGGTATAGTGAAATATAGTGAAATGTATAGTAATGTGATAAGTTTACATTAAATGAGGTATCAGATATTATTCCCATAGTATGCTAATGTAATGTATGTTTCATATATATTGCTTCTTCAGTACTGTGATGTTGTAGACTTGATGCAGATGCCAAGTTTTCCAGGCAGAGAAGGGTGTAACCCCCCTACAATTGGGTGTTTCCCAAACTCTTCATTGGGTGTGCTTAAATGCCCTCTGCCAGGCTGGTGTCCTGTGTTTTAGCTGTTTAAAAAGAAATTGCATGAGAGAGCCTAATCACCTCTGCTTCTGTCTCTTTAAGAGTTGCCTTTTTTGCAGTGTATAATTATTCTTGGTGGCGGCCAAGTGTGTCTAGGCTCGAGTCCCACCTGGGCTGCAGTGCCTTTGCTCCATTCTGCCATCGCTAATTGAGCAGAGGGAGCCCTATTGAGAGCTATGACAGTTTGCTGAGTATTTTCTGTAGTAGTGATAATATTGTAGTTTGTTTAAACTGCTTTCCTTTGCAGCATGGACTTTCTGTGTTGCAGCACCATTTTGGTTTTGGACTGCCAGTCAGCACCAATTGGTACCTTTGGGGACCCTAAAATGGAGCCTGTCCCCAGGGATCTTGTGGGAGCAAATTTCTGTAGGAATTGTAGATTTTGGATTTTAGCTCCAAAACAGATCTGGAGGGGGAGCCCTTGCTTTGACAGACCGATGGATCAACCAACTAGAACCTTTTGGACAGAAGGGAAATTCCCAAGCTGCCTGCTGCAGTCAGTCAGTCTGGAGTTAGAGTCTGAAGAGTAAACAGCTTGGGTGATTCAAGCAGCTGCTTTTTGGCCTGTCTGCCTGCAGTCCCTAGACAGAGAATCCTTTGAAAGGCTTAGCAATCAGACTGTATCCAAATTGGAGTGTGACAAAGCCACTGAAGAGTGACCAGATTTGAACCTGAAAAAGACTGAAGATTTGCTGTACGCGATAGGCCTAGCAGGACATCCATTTACCACAGAATTCCTGGTTTTGCTCAGAGATGCTGATATTGTGGCTAGACTGCATTCTGCATTGTGGTATGGTGATTGCTTTACTATTAATGTGCTGTGTGCTGTTAGTGGGTCGCGATTTGGTTCCCCATTGTGTAAATGTGCCACGCTTGCTGGAAGCTGCATCCAGCACTACCAGACTCAAAATCTGAACTGTTCCACCTGGCCTGAGCCTTGCCACCTGGCTGAGCCAGCTACTTCAGGCACAGAAACCATCATCAACGAGAGACTTGCCCAGGGATCAGCCCCCTGCTCAACCATCTCAAACAGGAACGACATCTCGGTGATTCGTGTGGGACCTGCTTCTCCTGGCAAACCAGTCATCAACCTGCAGTCTCCATTTCTTCAAGCCTGTGTCTCGTATTGGGTAGTGTGAGTAACAATCAGGGTAGCTCTCTGCAACAACAGCTAAATCTCAAGTGTTGTCATCTGATTTCTTTGTTGTTTTTTCTTTCATGAACTGAGCCTTTAGGCTCTGGATTATAAATTGTGTGTGGTTGTGCATGCCTTTTCTTTTCATCACAGGGCCCCAACAAGCTGCGATGCTGGCCTACCCCAGGCTACGTTCCAGGCTATCCCACCTTACTTCCAACTGGGTACCCAAAGCGTGTGACTGTGTAGGGAATAAAAGTGCATGCATAATTGCCTGACTAGATCAGTTTTCGAATCAAACAACCTGATTATGCCCCTTCCATAGAAACATAGATTTTGATGGCAGATAAGGACCGCTTGGCCCACCCAGTATGCCCATTTCCCTACCTATTGGATAAGCTGCAGATCCTAGTTAACCAGCAGCCTACTTCTTCCTACCCCCAACCCCTAGAATTGCCTTATGACTGTCCCATGCGTGCTTGAATTCCACCACTGTTTTTGACTCCACAACCTCCTCCGGAAGGCCATTCCATGCATCCACAACCCTCTCTGTGAAAAAATACTTCCTTAAATTACCTCGGAGCCACCCCCCTTCTATCTTCAAATTGTGCCCCCTTGTTCTTGCACACCTCTTTTTTTGAAAGATGCTACCCTGTTGGACTTTGTTGATTCCCTTGAGATACTTGAAAGTTTCTATCATGTCCCCCTCTCTCTCCTTTCCTCGAGGCTACACATATTCAGCTCCTTAAGTCTCTCTTCATATGTCTTCCAGTGCAGGCCCTGCACCATTTTAGTTGCCCTCCTCTGGACAGCCTCCATCCTGTCTATATCCTTGCAGAGACTGGGTCTCCAAAACTGCACGCAGTACTCCAGATAGGGTATCACCAACTGTCTGTACAGAGGGATAATAACTTCCTGTTTTCTGCTGGTGATGCCTCTCCCTATGCATCCCAGTATCCCCCAGCCCTCCTTGCTGCACTCTCACATTGCTTGCCCACCTTTAGGTCATTGGATATGACTACCCCCAGGTCCCTTTCCATTTTGTTGTTGTTAGTATCTCACCCCATTGTGTACTCTTCCCCTGGGTTTTTGTTTCCCAGGTGCATTACCTTGCACTTCTTAGCATTGAATCTAAGCTGCCATACATTTGACTATTCCTCTAACCTTGCCAAGTCCCTTCTCATCCTTTCCACCCCACCTTGTGCATCAACTCTGTTGCAGATCTTTGTGTCATCTGCAAAGAGACATACTTTTCCTTCCAGTCCCTCTGCAATATCGCTTATAAAGACATTGAAGAGGACCGGTCCTAATACTGAACCTTGTGGTACCCCACTAGTAACCCCCTTTCTTCATTTACTATTACTCTCTGTGTCCTATTCTCCAGCCAATTCTTTACCCAGGCTGTCATCTTGGGACCCACTCCCAGGCTGGCTAACTTGTATATTAATCTTTTGTGTGGGACTTCCTTGTTCAATTCCTCCGAATTAATCAGATCTAACTTTTTTTGCATTTAATCTGACTGTGGTTCCAGTTTGTACCGAAAGCACTGTACTGTTGTTATTTGCTGTGCCTAACCTTGTTTTACAGGGGGTCTCCAGGGTCGAACTGGTGGAACCAGCCCTGGTGGTAAGTGCAAACAGTGTGGGGAATTGCATGCTGAATAGGCGCTATTGTGAAAGTGTTTGTTGAATATTGTCTAGGCCACAAGAGGGGAAAGAGGGGGGTTACAGTGTCCCGGAGGGCTGTACCCAGGTTAGCCTTGCTGCTAACAACCTGGTCCTCCAAGTTTAGGCACCCGTTTCAGTACCCAGGCCCCTCAACCTGCAACTAGCCATGCAGGCAGGAGTAGTAGCTCTTGGGATAGCACCACCTATGGCCTACACATACTGTAGTTATGTGTACAAAGTCAGGTAAAGTGGTATTGGAAATTGTTAGCCTGGGAGCAAGGAAAACAGTGAAGCAGTCATTACAAGTGGGGCACACTGAGGTTTGGCATTCAATGTTATAATGCCCAGTGCAACAGGCTGTAGTCCCTTCTCCAGCTATGGCAGCAGTGTCTTCTTCCCAGTTACTTTGGACACAGTTAGCACCAACAGTGAGCTGTGCCCCGAGAGAGATAGGAACAGTGACAGGGAAAGTGTAAGACTTGGAACTGGATATTCAATCTCCAGCAGTGTCCCCTCTCTCTGTCTGTCTGAGTGTGTCTCTCTGAATCTGATAGTCATGGTGCCTATTACAGTAAATGTGAAAGGCAGTGGCATCCTGGAAGTGAGGGAGACAGAGAAGGACAGCAACAACTACTTATGTTGGCTGTGGCATCCTTGTGCAGTCCTAGAGACAAGCATCACAGCACCTCCTTGCCAGAAAGTGATGAAACGTGCGGAAATGTTTGACTAGGGGGAGACCGAGTGGCAGTCACAGGAGCAGCACAGCACAGAGCAGCAGAACTGTTGATTGGGACAATGTGGCACTGTACACGAGTCATGGTCACAGTCATCCTAGGAAGGACACATACAGTAAGTACAGGTAATACAGTACTAATAGCATGGGCATTTATGGCACAGAAGCTGTAGTGCAGTAGATAGAGAGGGATAAATTCCAAGATGCTATTGAGCATGAGTGACACAGGGCACAGATGTTGAGAGACAGGGCTGCAGATCGTGAGTGCCTCGCACACCGAATGATGCATCACCACAGTTATGTCATGAAGCATCGATGGCAGAAATCAACATTACAGTACCTTTCTGCTATTTATGTCTTCATTCCATCACTGTGTTACACATTATTTCTTGTGAACTACTTTCTTAGGCAGCAGGATACAATACACTTTCATAACTTTTACGAAGAATAAACATGTTTTTTAGTAATGTTTTCCAGTGTTTAGACAACCCATGCCATAAGTACAATAACCCACTCCAGGGTATGTGGTTATGGTGATTAAAAGCACACCTCTGTTGTTGTGCTGGCACTCTGCCTGTTGCCTCATGACTCACAATGCACCCTACCCAGTCATGGGTTATTGCAGATATATATATATATATATATATATATATATATATATATATATTCATGGCAAAAACAGATTTTAATACACCATTAGGGTTGAACGGTTCAAAGTAGGGAAATAAAAACTTAGGGTTCCCAAGCATAAGGCCTCACTCCCACTGCACATGCAGGAGCAAGCATGTTGGGAACTTAGGCTTCCCAACCCCAACACCCCAACCACACCCTCAGCTTCCAATCATAAAACCTCACCCCTGCCCTACATGCAGGAACAGGTGTAGCATGTGTACCTTGGTGTTTCAACCCTAATGCTCACCCTGTTCTGTTATTCTCTGCCCATATTACCTTACTTAGTCTTGAAATGGGGTGAGCATTAGGGTTGAAATGCCACAGTACACCAGCCACACCTATTCTTGCATGCAGAGTGGGGGTGAGTTCTTACGATTGGAAGCAGAGGGTGTGGGTGGCGTGTTGGGTTTTGGAAAGCCTAAGTTCCCCTCATGCTTGCTCCTGCATGCGTAGTGGGAGTAAGGCCTTTTGCTTGGGAACCCTAAGTTTTTATTTTTCTACTTTGAAGTGTAAAACCCTAATGGTGCATTAAACATTGTTTTTGGCATGAATTTCCTTGTTTTCAGATCATTTTTTTTGTTTCCTTTTTGGGGCTGGAAGAACTTAAAGTTGTGACTCTTATTACTGTAAATAAAAAACACAGTTACAAGCATGCATGCCCAAATTGCAATGACTGGGCATAACTTTGTCATTTTTTCACATTTTGACCCCAAAGTTTGAACATAGTCTTCTTATTACCCCCACCTCATGAACCCTGTAGGTGAAAATTTTGAAATCCATGGGAAAATGCCATTATGCGCCACAGGTGCAAAAACATGTTTTGGGCAGGATATGAAAAATGACAGCTCTACTGTTCATGAGGTGGTGTGATAAAATAACTATATTGAAGATTTGGAGTGAAAATATGGAAAATATCCAAAGTTATGCACGCATACAAAAGTTTCAATGACTGCTCATAACTCGGCCATAGTTACGAGTTTTTTCACCAAACTTTCAACGTTGTCTTTTTAGGATCCCACCACATGAATACAGTCACTGTCATTTTGTTCATTGGTCCTGAAAGGTGATTTCACACAGCAACCATGCAACCGTGCCTATGCAGTAACTGTTTTTGACTGTTCTTATGTTCTCTGTTAAGTGTATTTTAATTCTGTTTATTGTCCAGTGTTAATCGTATTTATTCATATTTAACATCTTGACTGCATTCGTATGGTCCCAGGTCATGCATGAAAATGGGCCTTTGGCTCATCTCGTTTACTCGGTAAACAAAGATAAATAATAATAAATAAAACTGTGTGCCACAGGTACAAAATCATGTTTTGGGCAGGATGTGAAGAATTTATTTATTTATTTATTTATTTGCTTTTGTTAACCGGGTAAGCACACTAGACAGCCAAGTGCCTATTTACAGGTGTGACCCGGGAGATTACGAGGTACATTACAAGGTACATACATGAACATCAGGCAAATACAAGTGGAGGATTACATTACATAGAATTAGCACAACAGGGACTTTACAAGCATCAGATTTCATCAGGCAAATAGTAGTGAAGAATTAATATAAAGTGACCATAACACAGGGACATTGTGAGACAACAATACCAAAAACAGGTATTACAATACAGTATTAAACATTGCAGTCAGTAGGAAGAAGTGCAGTATGAATTCATTGCTCTAGGCAGCAAGTTGTAAGGCTAGCAGTTAGAATAAGGAGGAGTCACAGTTGGGATAGAGTGGGCCCAGTGCGAGAGAAAGGAGTGCACAGTTATAGTGCTCACCCTGTTTTGCCGGTGGGCCTAAATGGTCCATTTTTTATATATGCTGTGAGAACAGGAGGAGTATGAGCACAGTTGTGCTCTGCCCAAGTCGTAATGTTTAGGTAGCGTCTCAGTTAGTTGGGGCATCTCAGGCTGAGAGGTTTGTCTAATGCAGAGATAGGTGGCAGCCATTTTGAAAAAAACCCAGAGGGAGGTTTTAAAGCTCTGGTGCGAGGGAATGATAGTTGTACTGTTCATTGGATGGTGTGAAAAAAATGGCAATGTTGAAAATTTGGAGTCAAAATATTGTCAATTACCAAAGTTAGGCACCTGCATAGAAACTGCTCAGTGCACGCTCATAATGCAGCCATTTTTAGGATTTTTTTCACCAAATTTTCAACATAGGCTTTTTGGCGTCCCACCTCATGAACACTGGCACTGTCATGTCATTAATTGGTCCCAAAAGGTGATTCCGCACAGCGACTGTGAAATAACCTTTTGTGACAGAGAAACAAAATGAAAGTGTTAGTGTTTACGAAGTGGGGTCCCAAAAAGACTATGTTGAAAATTTGGTGCCAAAATTCCTAAAAATGGCCTAGATATCAAGATAAGTTCAAAACGCCGTTGACTGCCATTATACAGCACTTATCTTTATTCTTCAGTCCACGGTTTAGCTTTGAAGAGTGCAGATGTGTTCCGGTCTAGAGAAGATAACAGCACCTGACCTCCCAAGCTAAGTTAGGGGTATAGGGGGCTGCGGGAAGGTGGGTGCACAGTGGGAGGGTCAGGATGGAGGAGGAGGATGGTGGAGACAACAAGGGACTGTTTTCTTCTTTACAGGTTAAAATAATGAAAAAAAGATGTACGGTTTTATTTTTTACAGGGACATAACTAATTCGAGACACTGAAGATGGGCTCTCTAGTGTCTCACACTACTACATGGGGGTTATACATGGATCAGGACATTGGGAGTGGACTACCTATTGTTTCACACTGCCGTGGGGGGGATGTAAATGCCAACACGAAGATTGGGACCCCGATCTTGACAATACAATAAATCATCAATTTACGGGATACTAGGAGCGGGTTCCCCAGTGTCCCATGCTGCCGCTGGGGGTGGGGAGGGGTGTTGTGAATGCCAACATGGGGATTGGTCACCCCGATGTTGGCAGTAAATAAATTATTAATTTACAGGACAATGGGGGTGAGTTCACCTGTGTCCCACACTGCTGGGTGGGGGACATTATTAAAATAATTTGAGGACACTTGGAGTGGGCTTCCTAGTTTCCACACATCAAAATATATGCATTTGTTTCTCTATGGGCAGCAGCATAATGTGTTCAACCTAGAATCCCACATCGCAGCTGCTCCTGCGACATGGGATCCTTGATCATGAGAAACATCTATTTTTTTCCGTCGGAAATAATGGGAAATGCAGAATGGAATAACTTTGGAATGGATTAATATTTTTCCACCAAATGTTCACAAGGCACACCTGTAAGATGAAGGCTTTCTACCGCAAACATTTCAACCAAGAAGCTAAAGCCATTTCCGACATACAGGTGGACAAAAAAAGTGCCAAAAAATGCAAACCTTCTGTATTTTCAGCCCTCTGTATCTCAGAAATGGCTGCAGCTTTTGAGACAAAAGTTTCCACATACAAACACCTACCCAGGGCAATTATGCATGCCAGATTTCATAGAAATCACCTCAACTGTTACAAAGTTATTAAGGACCAAAAATTGCCCAGTAACATTAAACACTCTCATCAACTCTCATATACAGGCACTCTCATGCCTGTATAATATGCAATCACACATGGTTCAACTACTAAGTTGACATCAGTGTTAGTAACTAATGAGGCATGTGCATTGAATAGCAGAAGTAATGGTGTCTTATAAAACTGATTATTCCTATATATGTAATTACTTCCTCGTTTTGGGTCAACCAGATGCATTTCATGGCAACATATGCTCTCTCTCTCACTCCGATGACATGGCCTTGCATCTGACACATAGACACCATGTCATATGTCCTGCTTGACCCCTTTCTTCTTTCTCCTCTGTAGTATGTGGGGAGTTTGGGTAATTATCATCTCAACCATCATTGCTAATATCGCTTCATTCAGGCTTGAACTGGTAAGGCTGCAGGCCCGATCTTGGTGGCTGGGGGCCATAGTCTTCTTGACTGGACTCTGAATCTGAGGACATTCTGCAGTTGTGAAAGAAAATTCAAAAATACAATGCCATTATTAGACCAGGGATAGTGTTACTAGTCAGTTGCAATAATGATACACTGCACAACATTTGGAAATCTGCTGTAACATGGACTGTGTAATCTGTGTGTTGCTGCCACACAATATTGACACACGTGACTGTAGTATTGAGTGGAAACCATAATAAACAAGTGCAAACATGAAAGGAATGGCAGTGCAGCACCACAACCCACACAGATCACCATGACTGACAGCACACCTAACCCTAACAATGTTGTTGGCCTAACAATGTGCAAAGGAAGGGCAACAAAAATTGTGCAGGGTTAGCAGCAAAAGTCATATGAGGAGAGGTTGGAGGATGTCAATTTATATTCCCTGGAGCATAGGTGAGAGAGGCAGAATTTTATGATCAAGGACTTTCAAATAGATCAAGGGCATACATAAGGTACAAGAGAGTAGCATCTTTCAGAAAAAGAGATGTTCTAGAACAAGAGGTCATGACATGGATGCTCAAAGGGGGTAGACTACTGGGTAACATGTGGAAGAATTTATTCACAGAAAGGGTTGTGGATACATGGGAAAGCCTCCCATTGGTAGCGGTAGTTTCAATTTTGGTTGGGGAAATCAGAAATGCATGGGATAGGCATAAGGGTACCCTATAGGTAGGAGAACAAAGTCCGAGATCAAGTCGTGTCTTGGATTTTTACAGCCAGTAGGGAAAATGGGCAGACTAGGTGGGCCTGGCAGTCCATAACTGCCATCAGAGTCTATGTATCTATGTGTCAGTAGAATGCACTTAAATGGTATTTCAACACAGTTATGCCTATGAATAGCATCATATGTGAGAATGGAAATGTAAACAGAATGGACCGCAGGACTTTTAATTTATTTTCTAACAATGTGCATCACATCATAAAAAAACTGTAAAAAACAAATGACAGAGAATATACATGTTTGTAAAAATGCCACTATTTGCATTATTTACCTTGCTGACACAAAGCAAGGGCATCATGTGCGGGGCAATTGAAAGGATAGCAGTATGACAATAAAGTGTAGTTTCTGTCATGAGTTATGTGGTTCATGTGTGGTGATGAGTATATATGGATAGACAATAATAAATGTTCCAAGCCCTGAACATTTTTGTTTCTGATTTTGCTTGTATGTACTGTATAGCCAGCATGGAAAAGTTGATTCAAGTTCATGTGTAGCACATTCACACACATCCATTGAGAATTCTCAAAGCATTAATGGTGGACTGTTCCACTGACAACATGTTCATCCAGGCAATAACCAGCCGCCACACACCAAAACCAATTATTGGCGCATGAGATGTCGGCTGCTGCTAACTGCATATCAAACTGTTGTATGTGTGGCAAAAGATGCAAAGTGATTAGTGTTTGTAATTGTTGTATGTTTTCTGATCACTGTTCACTTTGCTGTAGATTTCTCATTCTCTCTGTTATCCTGGAGGCACCATGACTAAAACTGATGAGACAAGGGTTATTTGCAAAGGCAATGCCATAACTCTGTGGTGGGGGGGGGGGTGAGGAACATACTGATTCAGGAAGCTCCGACTTCTGTCTAGAAGTTTGACACAGCTCATGAACAGGGTCAATAGTCACAGTCTCTCATGGGGAAGCCTAAAGGATGAATGTGGATTGCATGCCCTTGTACAATGGAACTGTACAGTGTCAAACAAATGTACCCTATCTCATCCCCTGTGAGGGTTCACTGTAGTGGCAGATGCTTGCAGTAGCACTAAACACTTTTGTAATGATGCCACAGGTGTCACTGTCCTCAAGTTTGGCCAGGTGCTTTGAAGGACGCCAGTCACATTCTGAACAGGTGACACAAGCGAAACAGAATTTCTTACTCTCATTATTAAAGATCGTAGTTGTATGCACAAAGGGTGAACTCAGCATGAATCATCATGAATCAATGTTGGGCTGTGAGGGTCCTGTTGGTGTGTGGGAGATGGTTCAGTATAGGTGCATGCTGAATGTGGAAAATGGAACATATATGTGGTGATTGACTGTTGTTATAAAAAAGCTGACTTGTACTGTATATCAGGAATTTATGCATGGGAATGTCATCAGTTATGCACATGGATCAGTTAAAACAAGTGACCATTACCATTTTGTATTGTTATTCTACTGTACTGTGCATTGCATCAACTGAAATGCAGCCAATAATCAGGACTAAGACCACACTTATTGATCCAGCTACAGACGTAAGCGATGACTCACTTGTCTTGCTAGCCATCATTGAGGGTGCTAAGTGCGGGAAGAGGTAATATGCAGAACAAGTGCAAAAATTGGCATTGAAGGCATGAAAAGAATCATGTATGGGGAAAAAATTAGAAACTGTATGTCATGAACTGAGATGAGGAAAAAGGTACATATCCTTAGTTTGCTTCTCTGTTGTCTTCCATCTGGATTATAACATAAGGCAGGAGCTGATATGCCACCATGGCTACATTACTCAAAGCTCATGCATAGTACCACCACCATACTGTTAGCCCAGATGCAGTGTCCTAACAAGTAAAATGAGGCCGATGAAATGTGGACAGTAGTACAACAAAATAAATAGTGCCACTCCTGCAAACCAGTACACTTACGTAGCCCTGTCTTTTTTTCCGTGTTGGACTCCCACCATTGCAACCTTGATCTCAGGTCATTTGTTGAAATTCCACCACCTCCCAGACCTCACACTGGCCCACCATCAGAACATATGTCCTCCGTGCTGTATTGTGACATGATGCTACTATGGTGCCGGAGTTCATCCACATACTTCCCAACCCCCCAGTCACTTAGTGAAGCAGGTGCTGTAGTCGACTGACAACAACATATTGAAATGTTATGAACCAGCAAGAGATGTACAGTGAATAGTGAGTTGTGGTCAGAATGGCATACTTTCCAGTGCCACACTTTACTTGCTGGTACTCAGCCACTCCCACCAGTGCGACATAGTGGTAACATGCATGGGAAAGCATATAACTGACAATGCACGCACAGAGATAATAATAAATATTAGAAAGAATGTACAATGCATGTAGTGGGAAGGGGTTGGTTGGGCAATAAACAAGAAGATATCCATTGTTGCTTTCTCTGTGAGCTGGAAACTTGGCTAGCAGAACAATCACCGTCAAACACACCTAGGACCACAGGTTATTCAAGCAAAGCAAACTGTAGCTTCACAACAGAGAATATTCTGGACTCTTTCCTGATGGGTGAGGCCCCACCACTGAGCAATACACGCTGAGCCAGTTGAGGCACGGCAGAATCCCTACATGGAATCAAGTGGTTTGAAATGAATCAGTAAATTACTGTGGAGTATTTCTGTGGAGTCTTTCAATGTATTTTATACAACTGAGATTGTAAAAAGAGCACTGGACATGTCTTTTGCTCGCTGTAAGTACGACAGTCAGAGAGACTTGGACAACTGAGAGAGGAGAGAGACTGCTTGAATCTTGAGGAACATGTCTATATACTGAGCAAGTGACTAGAGTGTCTTTGGGCTGGGTGGCCAATATTGAATGCACTCTGCTAGTGAACGACTGATATGAAACTTGACAAAAAACAAAGGTAATGATTATTCTGAAACATGGCAATGTACCGTAGTGATCAGGCAATGGCAGTAGGAGAATTATATACTTTATACGGAGTAGGGCTGAATCAGACGAGATTGCCATTGCTTAAATCTGGGTTTCAGCTGATGACCTGTGTGATGGTGGTGAAGGTCGGCAGGTTCAGCTATTCCAGCAAGCTCAGATCATGAAATTTTGACAAAGCACAGGAATGTGGTCCATAGGGATTTCCAAATGCATATTTTTTTTTCCAAAAAAAAATATGCAGGTTCCGTAAAGCAGGGTTGGGGGGTGTTGGTGGCATGGTCCGGGTTATGATCCCATACAGATGAGACACAATCCATTGAGCCATGGAAAAGTTTCCTCCCTGCGCATGTGTACAATCTCACCCACTCCCATCCCCCACCAACCGCCACCTCGTCCAAATTTATACTCCCACATGAGACCAATGGCTTAATCAAAACGAGTTGTCAGTTACTCAAGGCATTTCTCCATATGAATAGCATCAAATGTGATGACAGATCAGTCAAAGGACGAAGGGACAGATATACAGCTGTAAGTGCCTTGGGGGGAGGGGAGGAGGATGATGGTGTAGAGGAAGCTATTGGATTTCTGGTTTGCCTAAAAAAAAAAAGATGAAAAAAAAGAAAAGGTGGTGCTAATCTCATTAGCAGCTAAGAGAGGCATTTCCTGTTATGACTATGATAACTAGGCAAGACACACAAGATAATAAGCTGAAAAAACAGAAATTACAGTTGTAATAATTAAGTGAGCAGCTAGGAAAGACCCTTTTGATGACTGCTAATTGAAATGAACAAAGGACCGATACCTCACTCCACACACCCCAAAATATCATGCATCATGTTGCATACAAATCGCTATACAAAACTGCAAGCGATGACAGAGATTTCTATTTATTGCCACTCACAATCCCCACACCCCCACCCCACCACAACACTGCCATATGATCCTGTCATAAGATTACATTGCCAGACAGCTCTGAAGATGAGTAAGCATACACTAGGACTATGTGAACTTGCCAAAACAATAAAGAAGTGTATTTCAAAGCTGATCCGACTGTATGCTTCATTTTGCATTACATCTCACCACATTCAACATTGCTGGGAAGCACGTCTGTGAAGGGGAGAAACATTGTATGCATTGACAAAGATGAACTCACAGACATCAGACTCAGGCAGTAGCAAACCGTAAACAATTCAAAAATGTAGCAAAGCTATACTTTTAAAAAGACTGACAACACTAGTATTAAAAATACACCCCCCCCCAAAAAAAAACCTTGAAAGCAGAAGAATTGACTGCTACCAGTGTGATTTCTGCATTATGGTACAAGCGCCCAAAGATAGCCCAATAAGTATGTCAAAAACATGAACACAAAACGTACTTAACGGAGACCTCATTTACCTGTAGGGCAGAGAACTGTGAGAAGAGGACAACAAACTGATACGAATAATCCAGTGATTTTTCTAAGTGTACAACTTGCTACCCCCGGTACTACAATAAGAATATAGACAAGGTATAGTCACTGAGAAAGACCAGAGTCCATTGAGTATGTCACTTCTGGCCAAGGCTGTCAATCAAGCCCCGAAAATGGATTTTTGGGGCACATACACCATTCTGTTTGCTTTTCAGTACAACAATAGACACCAGTGCATATTCATACATTGCTGACAGTTCCCCTTTAAGATACTTTTTTTGTTTTTGTGGTCCTACACAAGTACTGCAAGCAGACAAACAATTTTTCTAGAGACAACACAGAAATTTAAGGAAAAATCTGACCATGTACTGTAATTTGCTGCAATTGTAGTCTTCCTATGACCCCATCTTGTGATCAGACCAGTGGACTTTTTATTTTTAAATCCAATCTGGAAGGTGATTTCAGGGAGTAACTGCACAAAAATGTTTTGGAGGGATTTGAAAAAACTGACATCTGTCATGCTCATGACATGGGGGTTAAAAGGGTTATTTTGAAAATATGGGGCCAAAATCTTTAAACATAGCAAAGTTATGAGTAAGCATTGAAAACATTCAGCATTTCATCATAATGTTGCTGTTTTTTGACATATTAATCCCATATTTGCAACATAGTAGTTTCATGACCCCACTTTATGATTAAGGCAGGCTGAATTTTTTAAATTGTGTCTGAAAGGTGATTTCATGGAGCAACTGTGAAAACATGTTCCAGAAAATATTAAAAAAATTAAAACAGCCTTTTTCATGAGGTGGGTTAAAAAAGGCTAAGTTGAATTTGTGAGGTAAAACTGTTACAAAAATGACACCGTCATGAGTAAATGTTTAAAACACATTAAAAAACCATTAACTGGACTTACCTTGTTTTCAGCCAGTACATGGTCAGCATTGGTAGCAGTAGGACATTTGGCACTCAAGAATGCAGGTTTGAAATGGATCGGTAAGTGAGGGGTTGGGGTGGTGGTTGATGAGAGGGGAGGGCAGGATGAGGGATGCCGGATGTAGAAGGGTCCAAGGAGGAGTAGAATACATTGATGGACCATTATCATTTTTTCAGGTTTAAAAAAAAAAATAGGACAAAGAGGGATGTTTTTCTTTATTTCAGGGATTGACACTGGAGATTGGGCACCCAACTGGTGGTTTGTGGTTTGGCTGCACTTGGCAGGGGCAGGCACCCTGGTGTCACATGCAGTTGGGGGGGTAGCATTTTCTGGTAGTGGAGCTGGGAAACTAACTTCTGGACTTTGGGGGGGGGTCTGGCAGTTGGTTTGGTCACCTAATTGACAAACTTTAGTGTGGTGGTGGTGTATTTTCCAGCAGCTGGGTTTATCACTTGATCACTGCATGGGGGGGGGGGCATTTGTGTTTTATGGCAGCAGAGTTGGGCTGCCAACCGCCAGATTATGGGGGTGATTTGTTATGTTTTCCAGTGGCAGGGATAGGCACTCAACCACTGGACTTTGTGCAGGTGTTAGCGTTTTCCAGTGGCAGGGTTGGGCACTCAACTACTTGACTTTGAGGGAGGTGTCTATTGTTTTTTCTGGTGTTGGAGATGGGCACTCAACCATTGATGTTTTGAAATCTGAGTCAGTCGGAGGGAGATACCAGCAGCTGAACTGAGCACCCACCACCAGCATTGTTGACTGGCTGATTCAGACAGGAGGGAGGATACTGGCAGTGTGACTAAGCACCCACCGCCAGTGCTATTGCAAAGCTGGGTCTGGCAAGATGGGTGGGACCATAGGCGTAGATTGAGGGGGGGCAGAGGAGTAAGCTGCTCCCCCTGAGAAATTAGACCAGGACTTTTTTAGGAGCCAAGCCACCATTCTCAGGTTATCATTTTTTTTTTTAATATTGAATGGGCTCAGGGCTATGCCCCGACTGCCTGCACCTCTCCGGGGGAAGGAGGGGGTGGCAGTGCGGCGCCGTGTCTCTTAAACAAAAACTATCCCCTTTTCCGATTGGCTGCAAGCCTGCAACCATATTAGCCTGCATGTTACAGCCAATCAGAGAGTGCTGCAAGTTGGTGCCATCACGTGAGCAGTACTCCATTAGTGGCGCCATTTAGTTGTCTGTGTGCCTTCCATGAAGGAGCAGCAGCAGCATCCACATAGCATAGGGCTGAGGAGAGATAGCTATTTGAGGATGTCGAGCAGCAGTCATTGGTTGTCTGTCAGGTGTTACCAGTGTCTCAGTCAGTCTAGTGTTCCCACCCTCCTCCTGTCCGGAACAGCCCAGTTTAAATATACCTCACCCGAGTCCTCTGACTACCTACTCTCTGTTTCTCAGTGCAGCCAGCTGTGCTCTGGGCTCTCCCGCTGCCACCTGAGCCTCCCACTCCTGAGAGCCTAGGAGGCCTGCGGCCACAAGGCCTCTACCACAGGACAGACCAGGCGGAGGTGCGAGTAGTACAATTACAGTGAGTCTGAGGCATGGCCAGGCTTGCCTGCACACCCAGCTCATGTGTCCAGCAGGCCAGAAAAAAGATTTACTGTGTTGTTGGCGAGTCCCACACCACGCCCGTTGCCCGCCAGTTCCACGGTCCACCGAGAGGGATTATTCAGGTCAGTGAACAGCCAGGCCCAGAACAGTGAAGAAGCCGGCGGTCATGCAGGCTATAGCAGACCCATAATGTGACACGTTCATCTGGTGTTAGAAAAAATGAGTTACTGTCTCATCGGGGGATTAATCGGGAGAGGAACAAGACTTGTTAGGAGAGGCTCGGCTACCTGACCTGCCTTCTTGGCCTTGCTGTGCCCTGCTGCATGCTGCCCTGTCTGTGCACTTACTGATTTGGTGTGTAACTGTGCTGCAAGCTGTTTGTTGGAAATTAATACCATTCACATCCCAGAAATGTGTATTTTGGGGGGAGTTGTCTTGGCCATGGCCATGTGTCTGGGGGGTGGGTGGAAGGTTTGCTGTCAGCTTGTGTTTCTTTGGGTGGGAGGAGATTTGCTGGCTGTTGAGGCTGTCCATCTTAGTGGGGTGGGTGGGGGGCCTATTTGTTTGGTATGGTGTAGACACTGGTCATGTTGGTGGGGTGGGGACACTCAGTTACTGTGCTACTGGTGTGGTGGGGTTTGTTGGGAAACTCACTGGATGGTCTGTGTTTGGTGGGCTGGGGGATGGTCTGTTTTGTGGGGTTGGGGTCGGGAGACAGTCTGTGTGTTTGGGGCTGACTCACTGAGAGGATGGTCAGTGTTTGGTGCTGGGGGAGGGCCTGCATTTGGTGGGGCTGGGGGGGACTATCAGTGTTTGGGGCTGGGGTGGTTAGTGTTTGGGACTGGGAGGGCAGTCAGTGTTTGGTGGGGCTGGGGGACAGTCTGTTTTCTATTCTGGGGTCTGGTGGGGTGGAGACACAGGCCATGGTGATGTGGGGACACTGGCTGTGATGGTGGGGTGGTGACACTAGCCATTGTTTGGTGGACTTAGCTGGCCATTTGTCTGGGAGGACTGTCCATGTTTGCCTGCCAGGCGTCTTGTGGGGAGGGGGGGGACTATTTGCTGGTCGGGTGTCTGGTTGGGGATCTTTTCATGTTGGCTTATGGGGGGATGAATGTCGGTGATTGCTGATCAGGTGTCTAGGATGGACTATCAATGTTGTTGGGGAGGAGGAACTCTCTGTGTTTTGCTAGCTGTGTTTGGGGGATTGTTCATGTTGGTGGGGCAGGGAATTCTGTGTTTGCTAGCTGTGTGTCAGGGGTGGGGACTGTCCTTGGTGGGATATGGGGACTGTCCATGTTTGCTGGCTGCCTGGGTGTCTGGTGGGACTGTCCTTGTCGGTTGGGAGGGGTTATTCTATGCTCACTGGCCGGTGTCAGGTGGGAGGGGTACTGTTGGTGTCTGGGGACTGTCCTTGTAGGTGGGGTGAAGGGGGGGACTGTCCATGTTTGCTGACTGGGTTTCTGGTCGACTGTCTGTGTTGGTTAGGAGGGGGGACATTCTGTGCTTGCTGACTGGGTGTTAGCATATAAACATAAGTAAATGCTAAAACATAATTTCCACCTCATCCTTTACCTGTCAAGGGATGTATGTCACTGATCTGTGCCAGCAGCTAGCATACGAACATTAGTAAATGTTGAAACATTATTTCCCCCCTTATCCTTTACCTGGCTGTAAAAGTAATCTTTCACTTTTTTTGATTTCTCCGATTGTCCACTGTGGAGGGGTGAAGCAAACAGATTCCTTGGCCTTGCTGTCTCTGTCTTCATTGCCTGGCAAACACAACCAAAGGGGTAGCTTTTTGTGTTCTCCCCCATACAGTGTTTCAAGACTAGCAAAAAAAAATCTTGCACTAAAACATGCACCCTAAAGAAATGATTATACTACTACCTGGCTATTGTTATAGCAACTACTGACTGGCCATGATTTTTTTTGGGGGGGGTTGGAACACTGGTCGTGTGTGTGGGTGGGGTTGCGGACACTGCTGGTTGTGTGTGTGTGTGTGTGTGTGTGTGTGTGTGTGTGTGTTGGGACACTGCTGGTTGCGTGTGTGTGTGTGGTTGGGGACACTGCTGGTTATGTGTGTGTGTGTGGTGTTGCGGACACTGGTCATTTGTGTGGGTGGGGTTGGGGATACAGGCATTGTGTGGGTGTGGTGGGGGCACTGTTGTGTGGGTGGGTGGAGGCACTGGCATTGTGTCAGTGGGGCAGGGTTGTAATTGTATACCAGGCAAACTGTGCTGACCGTAGCTCAACATCTCTCTTTCCAGACAAAGAAAGAAACATAAACAAAATGCAGCATAAGATGTGGTTTTGTTTATTTTTGTGTGCCTGTGATGGGGAGGCACAGACCTGGATGCCTGGAGAGAATACCAGATAAATGGAGCTGGAAATGGTGTTGGTTGGGTGGGGTGGGGAGAGTGGCTGTGCTGGTGCGGTGGGGAGAGTGGCTGTGCTGGTGGGGTGGACACAGAGTGTGGAGAGTGGCTGTGCAAGTCCATCAGGGTGCAGAGTAGCTGAGCTGGCCAGTCTGGGTGGAGATAGTGGCCTTGCAGGTCTGGGGTGGGAAAGTGGGCTGTAGCTTTTGCATGGACATTTAATTCACTGTTGCTTGCTGTGCCTTCTGCTGCCCTGCCAGCTTTGTGCTGCTGTGCTGACCAGGGCGGACTGGTACACATGCTGAAAAAAATGGTTCTGGCCACTGGTGATGGAGGAGGGAGGGGTGGACGGGCATACTGGCACAGAAATATTTTTTTCAACATGTATGCCAGTCTGCTGGGTACATGCCATGCTTACCTCCATTGTACAAGGGGCTTCGGAGCACTAAAGATAAGTTTCTGTGTCAAAATTAGGAACTGTTGGAAAGTATGAAATCCTACAGTATAAAAATTGTGCATGTTTATGTAGTTTCACCTTACTGTGTGGTTCGACAAGATGTTCTGTGGTCTCTCCTCCTCATTTAGCACCCTGACCTGTGACCTAGCCATTCCCCGGGCAGGGGGAAGGTCCGTTGTTTTGTGGTCTTTTGGTGGTTTGCTGGGCATTGTAAAATGCATTGTTTCATTTACTGTGTTGTACTGCCTGGACCTGCTTTACCCTGTCTCTATCCTGAATGTAAACATGGTATAAAAAAAGTTCATTTTTTGGTGGTGTGTGTCTGTCTGTGTCTGTGTGTAGAAGAATAAAGACACATGCTTGGACAAAAAAAACTGTAGTAAACCACATCAAACTGAAGCAACCATATTTCATTTGTGCCTTTCAAAACTGTCAGAAGAGACGATTTTGAAGTAGTCTGTGGGGGGGGGGAGCATCCACGGCAACCTGGGCTACCACAACCGGCCCACCACACACTGTCATAGGTGATGCTAATAAAAACCTCCAACCAAGTACTTACCTTTCAGGGTGGGTCCTGCGAGGCTGTGCACAGGTATCTGGAGTCGTTGTTCCAGCAAACTTTCTGTGGCATCTGTTCTCTTAGGTTATGTGATGTGACCACTTTTGTGCCAGGGCAGTCGGTGTTTGCTTGGATGGGGTTGTGTAATCCTAGGCATGGACAGAGATGCATATTCCTTAGGAGCCCATGGGGAGGAGAGTGGTAGGGGTTGTGGTGTGAGCACACCATGCTCATGATCATCTTGAACAATTAGGGGATTTATATTGTTCTGTTGCACTGTCCCAGGTACATCAGCATGCTTGTTAAGAGCACCACCTGAGGGATATCAGCAAGTCCCATGCTTATGTATGCAATGCTTGCTTGCTTGAGGAGAGCATTATCCTCTTCGCTTACCTTACCTAACCAGATTCAGGCATGTGACATTGAATAATATGGGATGGGATGAGATGGGAGACTAATGAATTAACTTGGTTATAACAAAGAAAGTGTTAACACTGGGTGTAAGTAAGCAATAATGCCCGACAGGGCGTGTGTCATGCTTGGATAACGTCACGCCTCAGGTGGTTGGGCATGAGTGCATCCAATACATAAGGCATGATGTTATCCTACCACGACACACACCCTGGAGGGCATTATTGCTATTATACAATGGCGTGTTGTTATACAGAATTAAAAAAAATAATTTTAAAGATGTTTTATTTGGTGTGGGAAAATATTTTTAAGAGAAGATACAAAAAAACCACACTAATGCTAACAATCATCAAGAGGTTCACGGAGAGGCTGAGACTAGACCTGTGATGAATTGGATGTACTGGGATAACATCATGGGTCTAGCCCAAGACTGACCAATCAGAGGCTAGCATTCATTCTTGTCATTGTATAATAGCATTTTTTTATGTAATCTTTGTAAATAAGGGCTCATGCTGTGAGGATGCACACGCTGGGATGTTTCCCATACCATCCATGTTTATAGGTATACTGAGGTGGCACAGCCATTTGCTGCACTTCCTTGAAACATGCTTTTTGCACTCCTCAAGGGTGGGAGGGCTAGCTCAAGCAGACATTTCAAGAAGTTCAGGATCCACTATAAGGGCTGGACTTGGAAGGGTTATGTAAGCAGCAAAGGGGGGTGAGAGACTAGTGAGCTATCCACCTGGAGGTTCAGGTGGGGGCAAAATTAGGTCAAGACTGATTTGAATTGAAGCTGAGGGGAGGTCCTCTCCTCTTGAGAAGGAAGTTAAGTTCCTTACATATTTTCAACTTTACAAGTAAGTCCTCATTCCCAAGGCAGAAGAACGAAGAACTGAATACAAAACAAATCTTGGTCAGTTTTTCGACTCTGGTCTCAGGAGGAGTTGGGCCGAGAGCAGGCTGCAGTAAAACTGGTAGGGTGGGGAAGTGCTCTGACTTGGCCTGGGCTGGTCCCTCCCAGGAGTTATTCAGCTGTAGTCTTAAATGTTTTTTTGGGCATTATTTGATGCTGGTTGATTTGTTTGCATTACGCAAGCCACCCGCCCTCTTCACTGTCATGATACGTGAAAATCAGGACTTTTTTGTTACTTTGCCCCCCCTGTAAAAATAACAAACTACGCCCCTGGGTGGGACACTGCTTCACTGGCTGATGATGCTCTAGAAAGGATACAGCCACACTGAGATAAGTGCAGCTACATCCTTTCATATGTGAGAAGTTTCTGCCCATAATTCAGGAAAGCAACATCAACATGAACCTTGTCAGCACTGAGTGTTAACTCTCACATCTCCTGCAGCTATATCACACACCTCCCTGGTCCCTTTATTGCTGGAATGGCCTCAGTATTTTTGCTTTGTGCATGTCTGCAAACAAACATAAAAAGGAAAAATGAAAAAAAGCAAAGCCTAAGAGATAGGCTAATACTATAGAAGAAAAAAAAAGGAAAAGTTTAATCTAAGATTTCCCTTTCTATATCGTGAGAAAGTATAGGTGAGAAAGAAAGAAGTAACCTCAGGATAACCAGCAGGCAAAAGAGATGAGATGGTAACAGCACTTTGATAGGATTCAGGAGTTTTGAATTAATAGAACACTATGTTTATTTTTTATAAACTTACAAAAATTTCTGGTGGTGAACTAATAACATATAAATATAAAACTGTTTTCTAATGTAATGAATAGTCATCTAAGTTCTTTCCTCCTCTTGCCCACATTGTTATAACTAAGAGAAACAGGGGCATAAGCTGTCATGTCTAAAGTCAAACAGTAAGCTAGAGACTAGAAGAAGAATAATAATAAGAAGAAGAATCAGCATTTATCTAGCGCTTTTCATACACAATGTATCCCAAAGTGCTTACAAGCAATGCTAGACTGGCAGTGAAGTGACTGAATGTGTAGTGACAGCCATATCACACATCAACACCTACACACAGCCTGGTGCAGGGAAATCCTAGCCCCCCCAAAAAATATCAGGGTACTAAGTGAGGTAGACACCAATGCAGAGATGTCAATAGGGAGAAGTGCAGGGGTAAATGGAGAAAGTGACAAATGCAATAAGGACAGGGATGGGGCAAAAAGGGGTAAGGCCATCAAGAAATGGAGGGTAATGAGTACCAACGCCCGTAGTCTGGGCAACAAGCTCCCTGAACTGGTGGCCTTGATGGAAGAGGGATGCCTGGATCTTGTAGCAGTCACAGAAACATGGTACACAGAGAACCATGACTGGGATGTTAACATACCAGGGTACACAACCTACAGGAGAGACAGGGAGGGCAGAAGCGGGGGGAGTAGCTCTCTATGTAAGGGAAGGGATAAAAGCAACTGAACAAAAGAGTAAACAGGGAGGAGAGGAGGCACTGTGGGTCATCTTAGAGACTGGAAATGGCACCACAATCCGCACAGGGGCTTTATATAGACCCCCATGTCAGGGGGAGGGAATGGACAAGGATATGATGGAAGGCATACTTAGGATGGCAGAGAAAGGGGAGATACTATTGATGGGGACCTTAACATGCCAGATGTTAAATGGAGCACCTTTCATGGCAGCCACATCCAAAAGCAGGGCCATTCTTGATGCCCTCAGGTGGCATGCCTCAAACAGTTAGTTTTGGAACCCACTGAGGGAGCAATCTTAGACCTCGTACTCTCAAATGGGGACAGTGAGAGGATCTCAGATCTAGAAGTGGGTAGCTATTTGGGAACAAGTGACCACCAAACAGTGTGGTTCACGATAAACTCTGCAGAGTCAAGCCACACAAAAGTGAGGGTTCTGGACTTCAGGAGGGCTGACTTTGGCAAGATGGGAGAGTGTCTTAGAAAAGCACTAGCAAACAGACTAGAAGGAGGGGTGGAGCAACAATGGGCAAATATCAAAACTGCCATCACAGAGGCAACAAGCCTTTGTGTGAAACAAATAAACAAATCAAAATGAAAAAAAAAGCCACTATGGTTCTCAAAAGAGGTGGCAGTGAAGGTTAGGGAGAAAAAGATAGCATTTAGGAAGTATAAGGAAACACAGAAGGAGCAGGACAGAGAACTGTACCAGTTAAGGCAGAAGGAAGCAGGGAGGGTAGTCAGAATAGCAAAGGCACAAACTGAGGAAAAGATAGCTAACTAGGTTAAGAAGGGGGATAACACCTTTTATAGGTATATCAGGGAGCGTAGAAAGACAAAGGGAAGGATAGTGAGGCTGAATAGAATGGATGGCGGGTGGGCAGAGAGTGACAGTGATAAAGCAGGATACTGAATGAATACTTCGTTCAGTATTCACAAAAGAGGAAGTGGTGAGTGCCTAATCCCATTAACAGAAGCACTCTGGAGAGGGGGGTTGATCCTAGTCCTTTCACAGAAGAAAGGGTTCTGAAAGAACTCCTAAAACTGAAGGTGGACAAAGCAATGGGGACAGATGGAATTCACCCCAGAATTCTAAAAGAATTAAGCAGAGAACTAGTGACACCACTGACTATGCTTTTTAACAAATCATGGGAGGATGGTGTGGTACCTGAGGACTGGAAGAAGGGATGTGATTCCCCTTCACAAAAGTGGGACCAAGATGGAGGCAGGAAACTACAGACCTGTCAGTTTGACCTCTGTGTAGGGAAAGTGATGGAACTCACTTGAAGGAAAGAATTGTTGAGTACCTAGAGGCCAGTGGGGCACAGGACCCAAGGCAGCATGGGTTCATAGCGGAAGGTCATGTCAGATGAATCTAATAGATTTCTTTGACTGGGTGACCAAAGTAGTAGACCAGGGAGGGGCTGTGGACATGGCCTACCTAGACTTTAACAAGGCATTTGACACAGTCCCACACAAAAGATTAGTAGTGAAATTAACCAGCCTGGGAGTGGGTCCCAAGGTGGTAGTCTGGGTAAAACATTGGCTGAACAACAGGACACGGAAGGTAATTGTAAATGGAGTCCACTCTGAAGAAAGAGGGGTTACTAGTGGGGTACCGCAGGGTTCAGTATTGGGTCCAGTCCTTTTAATGTCTTTATAAGTGACATTGCAGAGGGACTGAAGGAAAAGTATGCCTCTTTGCAGATGACACAAAGATCTGCAACAGGGTTGATACACACAAGGAGGCATGGAAAGGATGAGAAGGACTTGGCAAAGTTGGAGGAATGGTCAGACGTATGGCAGCTTGGATTCAATGCAAAGAAGTGCAAGTAATGCACCTGGGAAACAAAAACCCAGGGAGGATTACACAATGGGGGAGGTAGCACAATAACAAAATGGAAAGAGACCTGGGGTAATCATATCAGATGACCTTAAGGTTGGCAAGCAATGCGAGAAGGCGGTAGGGAGGGCTGGGGGGATACTGGGATGTATAGGGAGAAGTATCACCAGCAGAAAACAGGAAGTTGTTATGCCCCTGTACAGACAGTTGGTGAGACCCCATCTGGAGTACTGAGTCCAGTTCTGGAGACCCCATCACAGCAAGGACATAGACAGGATGGAGGCAGTTCAGAGGAGGGCAACTAAAATGGTGCAGGGTCTGCAAGAGAAGCCATACGAGGAGAGACTAAAGGAGCTTAATATGTATACCCTTGAGGAAAGGAGGGGGGGCATGATAGAAACGTTTAAGTACCTCAGTGGAATCAACAAAGTCCAAGAGGGTAGCATCTTTCAGAAAAAGAGATGTGCAAGAACAAGGGGACACAATTTGAAGATAGAAGGGAGATGGCTCAGGGGCAATGTGAGGAAGTATTTTTTCACAGAGAGGGTGGTGGACGCATGGAACAGCCTTTCTGAGGAGGCTGTGGGGTCTAAAACTGTCGGAGAATTCAAGAATGCATGGGACAGACATAAGGCAATTTTGTGGGGGGTAGGAAGAAATAGGCTGTTGGTTAAATAGGATCTGCAGCTTATCCTCTAGGTAGGGAAATGGGCAGACTAGGTGGGCCAAGCTGTCCTTATCTGTCATCAAAGTCTATGTTTCTATGTTATGGGAAGGTGAATATTGGCCAAGACACCAGGAATGTCACCTACTCTTTGCGAAGCATGCACACTGAATGTACACTGAGCTGTTGAGGGCATATTGTACAGCCTGAAACAAATATTTACTTTTAAAAGTAGTTGACCATTATTTTTTTTATGTTTAGTACTTCCCCCTTTGGATAATTAGAAGAAGTTCTACCTGACAGATAGAGATGCTGTGAAGTTTTAGTTCACTGGTGAAGTTTTGGTGAAGCTGCAAAATTTGCCTTGACAAAAGCTTTGCAAATTGCTCACTTCTCCACTTTGCCACTTGGCATTCAGTTTTCCTGGGGAAATGGCACTATTTCAGGTGACGTCAGGAGAAGTTAAGGCAAAGTTGCAACTTTACCAGTGAATTTGCATAACTTGTCCTGAAAAAGTACCACGTTGCCTGCCAGAAACTTCCTGAACTTGGCACTTTGCGAATTTTGCAAGCTTTGTAAATTATTTCGTGGAGCGAAGTTTGTCAACTTCACACAGCTCTTTTGGCAGCACTAGGTATGCTTTGTGGAATGGTACTCTGCCAGGAGGCTGACATATCAAGTAATATTCTTCTTCTTCCCTATCATCATTGGAACCTCACTGACTGTGATAGTCACAACTGCTCAAGATGAGCCTCTCAGCAGCTGCTGGATTGATTAGTAGAGATTTTGCCATGAGTGATGTCACAATGCTGATGAGCTAGGACGAGCAATCAAACTAGATATATCACCTGCCAACTAAATCACTGTTCTTCCCATAAAACATAATACTATCAGATAAAAAACCTCTTAATGAGCAAAGGAAGGAAATACTTGAGCAATAACTGGTAACATCTGACTACTTTGAAAAAGTAACATTTTCTGTTTGCTATATTTGGTTCTACTAGCTTTTTAATGTCCATACTCATGGACTATTAGAGGAGCTGTTACCTTCTTAGACTCCATCCATTTTAAAGTTAATTCCTGAGGCAGTAAAAATGACATGCTGGCTATGTGTACATAGCATTTACCTTTTTTACATTTTCTTTAACCTGTAGACAGAACAAAAAGAGATCTACAACAAAGTGTGCCCCTGAAAATAAAGGCAGACTTCAGCTCATGAATAGAAATGCATTTAACTTTTGCAAAGAAGTGTGGTTTCACTATTAAAAAGTAAAAGGAAATCAGCTTTTTTATTACCAAACTTAGTTTCTTATGCTAATGTCCAGAAAACTTAGAAGTAGGCTTCCTTTGGCCACGACTTAATGCGAGTTATAGCATTTCATGATATAAAGTCTGATGAAGAGTAAAATGTTGCCAAGCAGAGACACGGAACTATAGAATAGATATTTTTGCTGTATATAGTAAACGTTTTTGGCTTTTTGCTGAAAAACCAAAAGCCCATTGTTTAAAAAGTGAAGCATTTGTAAGTGATGGAAGTCATTGCAACCTTGATAGCTAGGGCCCTAACTACAGTTGTGATGATCATTAAGGTGCTACAGGTTTTTTATTGGCATACTTGTCATGATCATCAACCAAAGGTTTTAGGGCTTTATTTGCCACTTAAAGGCTAATTTCTTGCAAGTTTTTTTTTTATCAACTGCAGATCAATATCCACTGAGACCAACTTGCAAATCATTGCCAAGATCAAGTAGCAAAAATCCTGAGCACAAAATCTGTGGAATATACGTCAACAAGGGGAGAAACTGAAATGAAAAAACAAAGACTGACATACTGAAATATAATCCCTGCTCAGACTGGCTTGTGAGTTTTAATGGCTGTGCTGCACTGAGTTTTATCAAACTCTTAGTGTTTAGCTGGGAGTGTTGTAATATTATCAGAAAGGCTAAAACCTACAGAGGTAGCCATCACAACGCAAAATGACTTTGATACATGATGTGAGACATCGGACCTGAATTGGCTCTTCCTTTGTTATGCTCCAACATAGACTTTATCAGGCACTATACTTCATGCTGCAGCCATGAGACATCACTGTTCTGCTTAAATATAGTATATGTATCAAGCTCAACCATGGCTGGGGTGTACATGGTTATGGGTGACCTTCCCTAATTAACACCTCCATACACATCACCAGCTGGGACAACATTATTACTGGTCTCTTTGACTAGCTGTTTAGCTCATGTTTCTGTCCTAATACCTTTGGCCTTTTGCTCAGTCACAACTATCCTATCATCTTTTGATACAATGGAAATTAATATCCTGAAGTCCACCTCATTTACATTCATATATTTTAATTTTGAAGTGATCACTCATATATTAGTTAGTAAAGTTGTCCCCTTTTAATGCTTATGAAAGCCTTCCTCTTTAACTGCTTGTCTCTTCTTACTTTTGTGGTGATCACCTTTAATTGTGGCCCTACCACACTAATATTGCTTATGTTACTTGTTAATAATGTCATCCCTGATGTGTGCCTTTTTCTTTCACTTTGTTGTCAATGAGCTCAGGCTTGAAAGCTAATGGGTATGTTGCTGTAGAGAGAATTGAAACAATATCCTACCTTTTTATGTAAGGGCACATCTGCCCACTCACATCATGCCTTCCTTTTTCATAATCAGTATTTTATTGAGATTTATAAAGCAAAAAATTCACAAAAAGATTGAATATGCATACAAGTAGAACAGCCCAGGCTAGGGACAATGAAATAATCCCTCAGAAAATGCAACACTAAGAAGCCATGTATGTAGACAGTAGAGCAAAAGGTCAGTTATATAACATCCATTAGATCACTGGTGAGTAAAAAAGGCAGGCCCCAGTAACGATCCCTGGGGAACACCACTTATCATCTGTTGGAACCTGGAGAGGTGAAAAGTGGTGTTCCCCAGGGATCAGTATTGGGGCCTGCCTCGATTAGTATATTTGTAGTAGACATGAACAACAGGGTCAACAACTGGATGGTAAAGTTTGCAGATGTTACCAAATTAGGGCAACAGTAAACACAGATAAACAAATAAATTAGTAGATGTCCTGGGTCACCCCTGAAAAAGGGACTCGCTGAGGCCTAAAGGGTTTACCCGGTCAACAAAATTAAATAAAGGAAAAAAAAAAAAAAAGACCTAAAGGAAATAGAGGTATGGATACAAATAGGTGGTATTTTCTTCAATACAGAAAATTGTGTGGTCATGCACTTAGGAATAAATAACAAAAACAGTATATATATATATATATATATATATGTATTAAATGGGAAAATATTAAGGAAGGTAGATAGTGGAAGAAATCTAGGCATAGTAATCAATAATGACCTAAAATTCAGTAAACATTGTAGCAATGCCATAAATACATCAGACAAAATCCTTAGTTGTATCAGAAGGGCTTTTGTTTCCTGAAACAATAACTGTATTCTTCCACTTTACAAAACATTCATAAGACTACATTTGGACTATTGTATACCTCTGTGGAGCCCTTACTTGTGGTGGGACATTAACAATATAGAGAAGGTGCAATATAGAGCAACAAAGACAAGCACGAGGATTAGTAAAAAGTTATATGAACGGAGATTACAAGAGTTAGGGCTGTATACCTTAGAGACAAGGAGAGAGAGATGGGAGATATGCTCAAGATGTGTAAAATTGTTAGGGATAAGGACTTTATGAAAAGTCTGGGATTACGGCATAAAGAGATAGACATTAATCTGAGATGCCATAATAATACTATCAAACTGAACCTTCTAAAAGAAACATCAGAAGAGTCTTCTTCACATAGAGAGTGGTGAAATTATTGCATGCATTGCCCAGAGAAATTGTGTCTGCTGATTCAATAAACAAATTCAAAACTAGAATAGATAGCTGTCTTTTACACAAAAATGCTACAAAGTAGCCCCGCTAAATGTGGGAGACAGACCTGATGAGCTTACGTCTTCTTCTATCTACCAAGTATAGTACCCAGTAGAGAAACATGTTCAGTACAGTTATAAGGTGCATTGTATTCTATTTAGTGAGGTGAGTTGGGTATCTATGCTATTGAGGAGATTGTGGAGAGTCCTTACAATCATTTTGCATCTATCTTGTGCCTGATAGTGAGAGATGAGGAGTGTCGACCAAGGGGGGATCCTATTATTGCCCCGCATGTTTTTGTACTACTTGCCAGTACTGTTCAGATTGGGATATTCCATTAAAGGGTGGTTAATTATGCCTGCACCCTCTCCTCACTACCAGCCCTGGTCTGCATTCAGCAGGTCCCATCCGTACAGTTTCTGTGGTGTCCTCTGTCACTGGTTTACTATTTTAAATTGGGTAAAGTGGTTCTGGGAGTCCATGGAAATGTGCACAGATTAGTCCAGCACTTGTTCTATGTCTGCTGAGTGATGTCACATCCAAGCTCTGTGGACCATTTGAGCCTCAGGTTTTCAGTAGGTCTGGTCAGAGTAAGATCAGGCATCTATAGATATGACTACTTGATGGTATGACACCCTTGCCAGAATATAAGTGGTGTTCCCAATTTGTTTGTGGTATTAATCATTAAAGCCTGCTCCAGCATTCTTCTAAGCACTTGTCTCAGCTGGAGGAATGGCCAGTGCTGTTGTTTGGTGAGGACATACATCTCCTGCAGCTGAAAGAAAGCAGGTGGCTCGTAGTGTTGTCTATTAGGTGACCTGTGCATTGCACCCACTGATATGCCCATTTGCTCCAGTATATAAGTTTCCCAACAATGGTGGGTGTTTATGCCTCTGTAGCAGAATGCTGAGTGAGTAATTGGGCTGCCAGTTAGCAACCTTGGCCCATTTCCTTCATGCAAACCTATGTGGCTGAGAGGATTGAGGGAGACTTCAAAAGTTTTGATAGATCACTGGATCTTATTGCAGTGTCTAGGTCCATCCCTAGGAGTGCCCTCTTGTAGTCAGCTCACTTGAGAATATATTGTTGCTAGCCAGTGGCAGCCATCTGTGCCACTTTTTGCAGCAAGTGCATCTCAATTTTCTGTGTGTAGTCAGCTAGGCACATCCCTCCTCCATGGGTCTCTTGCTTTACCTTGCAGAAGCTTATCTTCCTGGGTCCAGTGCACCAGTTGAAGGACAGCATCTTTCTGTGGGTGCTATTGAAACAGTCAAATGATATCTAGATAGTTAGTTAATTAGTTAGTTACTTTTTCTTAACCAGGTAAGTACACTAGTCAAATATTGCTTATTTACAGGCCTGGCTCGGAAGAGTTTCACATGCAGATTCAGTACAGGATGAGATTACATACAATAGCAAGCAGCAGCAGCACCAACAGGGAGAATATACATTGAACATTAAGGATCTTGAGGTTCTAATGTGGGGATAAAAGGAAAGAGTATTACCTATGGGTAACTTGAAACATCCATCAGCGCTGAGAGAAATTACAGTACATACAATGATAAATATAAACATGATAAGTACATTACAGAGATTGTACAGGTTCAAGAACATGCACAGTGAGCCAAGCTGAGTAGATAGTTATGGTACTGGAGTCAAAAACTAGGCACAGAGGGCAGCGGTGGGGAAGTTTCTAATGGTGTTTATAAAATGGGCAGAAAATGTCCTCGCTCCTGATTAGTTGACAGCCTCTGTCAGCCATGTCCTTATGAGGACATAACTTCACAAACAGCACTACATGTGCTAAGCAAGATGTACCGCACAGTAATATCACTGACTGCCACCACTCTCTCGCTGCAGCTCCTCAAATAGCATTGGACAGAACTGGGAGAGTAGTGGCACCAACAGAGATACAAAAAAAATATACCTTGCGAGTCCAGCTCATGCTGCTCCACAGTGTTCCCAGCATGCAGTGATCCTTTCTGCCATCTCTGCAGTGACAGTCCATACACCCATCCTGTCCTCTGCAACATTAACAAGCCCCAAGAAACCAATCACCTTGTAATTGTAGCTCTCACTTCCGCTGCTGTACAGTCTGCCCATGGCAAGAAATCAGACAGCCTTACAGGTACCTCAACTCTGTCCACCATCTGCACTCTCCATCCTCCAATCCTCAACCACCCCTCTCCATGACTCTGTCCATCACTGCAGATAAAAATACAAAATTCCCTAGCTGTAGTGGCACAACAGAGCACAACTCGAGCTTTAAAATTCATGAACCAGAAACTGCTCTCTGTGGTAGCCATCAGGGAACAAGCTCACTCATACTTAAAAGACCACTACCTGAAAAAAAAAAATAAACAAAAGCAAAATAAAGTAAATAAATAAGAAAAGTGTTCTGGGACTTGTACAGCTGGGACATGAGACAAACAGGCACTACAGCAGAAACCGCTGTTTAGGGAGCATGCAAAGGGACACGGTGGATCATATTCGAGGCGCCCGATGACGACAACTAAAAAACAAACAAAAGTACAATAAAAAGAAATGTTTTTCTATTGTGGCAGACAGAGTCAGGACAAGAGAAACACCAATGCCCTGTAGTGCCTGGATGATATATATTGTCTGATAGTGTGTACTACAGATGGAACTATTTTTCGATAAAAAAAGATAGGACTGTTTTTCTGTCTTCTGGATATTTACCACTTTCTATGATACTTCATTGAATAGCTTTTTTTTTTTTTTTTTTAACTAGGTGGGTTTTATGAAGGGGACCCATTTTATAAGTGCAATAAGACACTCTGAGGTGTAGGTTATGGCCTGATAAGAGCACTTCCCAGGTGCTAAAGGCACTTGACACAGGCGCCTCATAGTTCAACTGGGGCATGCTCTTATCAGGCCACCCATAACCCACACCTCAGAGTGTCTTATTGCTGGCATAAGATACTTGGGTCCATCATCGTCTTATATGCAGTGCCCTTTCCCAACGTGTGAGGTGCTGCTTGCTCAACATGGACAGATCCTGATCAAGCTCTGTATGTAAGGGGGCCAAGCTGAACTTGTTGAGTTTCCCCTAGGCCCACATAAAATTGATTTGCAGATAACTGATATGACCTTTTACTGGGTGCAGGCCCCAGGGAAAGCCTGCCCGGTTTTATGCCGTGGTTCCTGAGGCTGATATGTGGGATTTGGCCACACAAGCTTTGTAACCCAAGAGGTTACCACTAGTGGTGAGCAAAGTGGCCTCAATTTGCTCTGTGAAGCGATTCGTGGAGCCAAGGCAAATTTGCGGAGTACTCCAATGTCAAGTGGAGTAATTCATATGATGGGTAGAGCGAAATCCATTGAAAACAATGACTTTGCAATTCTCCGCCTTCCCAGACCACTACACCATCAATTTTAAAGGCTAAGTGCATTGAAGATGTTTCACTTCACCTTGTTTTTAAGCTCTGAAGGTGAATTTTGCAGTGATTCATGGGATTTCAGGTCACACGGTCTCTATATTGATCTGCACAGCCTCAGTTCGGGGTAGTGTGTAAAGGAAGCTGTAGGAGACAGTGTGCTCTGAGAGCTGTCTGTGATTCAGACCTTCTAAAAGCTGGTAAAAGAGCCCTTTTGAGTAATTTTTTTGCTCAAACTTTAGTTCATCGATTGTAGGAAATCCTCCTGTGCTTGTATCATCGATCATTATTGTTTGTGTGAGGATTTGGAATGTTAATGTACAACATTGAGTCTGTGTAGTAAGAGACAGAGAAAGTGTGCTTTGGGGAGGGGCGTAGATGTGGTGTAGGTAGATTTAAGTTGGAGAAATAGGTAGTTCTTTGTTTTTTGGTTATATTTTTGTTATATGACTGTGTTAATGTACACAAAGTAATATTGTTAGTAATTGATGACATTTTCTTGCTGATAGTGCGTTGTGTGGATCTGGTGCAGCAGTTCATAATTTCAGGTCATTTACAATATGTGGCACATTACTAAACTTTTCAATTTGCTATGCTTTACTTGTAGACAAATTGTGTGTGAGTGTGTGTGCAGTGCGGCGTAACATCAAATAATACACCTTTAATTGTGCCACAGTGTAATTGCAGGTGCAGCAGTGTAAACCAGCTATCCATTGCAGCTGTGTGATTTTGTACTACCATTGTGGTATCTTTTCTTTGTTTTGCTGCTTTCACTGCCATAAAGATCTGCAGTCAGTGCCCCCCCCCCCACACTGGCAAAAGGATTTGTTTTTCAGATTGGATTGTTTGTGACTTCAGCACCACTGGTTAGTTAAGGCATTATTTCACTTGTGACTTTGTGTCTGTATCTGTTGCTGAAGCCACAGTTGGTTTTTTTGGCTTCACATCCAGTGTTCCCCATCCAGAGTGAATGTTTCAAAATCTAAATTTGTTCAGAATATTGCTGTTGATCCCCCAAAATGCCTGTAAATAGATGTGCAAGCAAAGCTGGTTCTCACCATGGCACTGCTGCCAGTGGTAAGATTGTCTTCTGGGCGTGGTAGTAAGCAGATGCAGAAGTGCATTGCTGATGTGAGGAAAGGTATTTCTCCTGCAATGATTTTTACAGCCCAATCAGTAGCTTCACTCATAGTTGGAGGAGATGATGTTGTCCCAGCTGGTGCTGTTAGTGCAGTTGCTGGTGGTGGTAGTATGAGTATTGCTGACTCAAGTTCCACTTCTGACCAGTGTACCATGTCCAAAAATATAGTGGAGTGTGAAACAATGCAAGTGAGTGGCAGTGTAGATGATGTCATACTTCCCAGTAACATCCCAGTAACTGAACATGAGAATTCTGATAATCATGTCAATGATAGCATACAACGTGACATTTCTTCCACCATGGTTCAGGTCACGCATTTTCCACGCAGTGATTCACAGTGTGGTGAAAAAATATCAGGTGATGGAGGTGTTGATGATGATGATGAATCTAATGATGATGATGTTGCTGTGGTTGCAACATGCAGTCCACATGCCAGCATCCAAGCAGAAGATGTGGATGCGGGTAGACAAAGACAAGACAAAGAATTACATTGCCAAAGAAAGACATAGACAAAGTATTTCATTATGTAAGGACATGTGAAGCAAGTAAGATTTCCCTTGAAGTAAGGCGCCCATATATCTGGTGCAATGCTGTAAGTTGGTGAATCTCTTTAATGTCTATTTCACAAACAAAATATTTATGGAGCCTCAGTAATGTTTACTTTGTGTCGGAACTCATGATTCAAAGTGTTTCGCAAAAAGCATGACTAAACAGTGCAAGTATGTTGTGCTAAACTGCACATATGCCATCAGTGTTCTTTCCTGTGTGCATACATTATCCAGCTTCATGCAAACATATAGATGGTGTGACTTGTTGCAGTATCTCAAGAATAACGATAACAAAGAATACATGACTTATATTTTATTTGTACCATCAGCACCAGCAGAGTAAGTGATCTGATATTTTTTCAGAGGTATCAGGTCACTGTGCACCTCAGTCACTCACAATGCACACATGACTTACTGTAGATCATAGCACAAAAAGCACATGCTTTCCTAAAAGTCATGTGTGCAGTATGTGACTAAGGTGCACTCTGGCCAGACACCTCTGAAAAAGTTTCATATCACTTAGTCCGCTGATGATGACGGTGACAATAAAATATACGTTATTCTGCCCACTATTCTTTCTACTATAAACACTACAAGTCAGCAATATACATTTGCAAGAAACTGCACAATGTCTGATGTCACACACACACACACACACACACACACACACGCACGTACACACAAACACACACGTGCACACACACACAGAAAACAACACTGACTGCACACATGCAATATAGCACATCATACTTACACTGCTTATACCAGCTTTTCCACAACCACTCCACAACAGAAAGTAAACATTACTGAGGCACTGCATTATAACAACAGGGCAATAGGAGCATGCATGACTGTCTATAATTAAACATAAAAAAAATCACAAAACACTACAACAGGTGGGGGTGGGGAGATATCCAGAAAAACAATACGCTAATGGGGGATTCCATGGTGTTCCAGCAGCAGGTACAGCATTGACACTATCTGCAGCTGCTGTTGCTGGATCTGCTCCACCTGCTGCTGCACAGCACCCACCCTCTTGTTGCTTTCCTCAAGGGCAGCCCACACCAGTGCAATGTCTGCCTGCATTGCAGGCTCTGTGGCGGGATCCACTGCAGCAGAAAAAACAGCTAGTGGTGGTGGTGGTGAGGGTGGTGCTCGTGGCTGTGGTGGTGGTGATGGAGCAGCTGCTGCTGTTGCCCTCCTTCTACTGTGGCGGCAAGGCACAGCACCCCCAGCACCCTCTGCCACTGCCACAAAAAGGCCAGCAGGTGGACGCCTGGCCCCTTCGGTGACAGTCTGCCTCTCCACCTTGTGGTGGTTTGCCATATGTGTGCGCTGGCCACCGGTCCCCAAATGTGTCCCCTGGGGGCCACGGTGCACCTGCACACCACATAAATGGCAAACCACAATGGTGCTGTCCCCCTTACACAGTTAAAAAACTGCCATACTGGGGAGCTGCAGGGGGGGGAACCAGGCACAGGAGGGGAAGATGTACTGCCGGCAGTACCGTCATGCACCTTGGGTACCACACGCGGACTGTGGAGGTGGTGCTGCTGGAGCCCCTGCAGCTGCTACTGGTGGTGGTGGTGGTGAACCTGGTGGATGTACCACCGGCGGTGGCACTGGTGGTGCTGCTGCTTCTTCCAGAGGAGGAGAGGCAACACCAAACAGTTGGGAGTGGTCCAATGACACCCGACCACTCCCACACGTGCGCACGCCCCTCTGCCCACACCCATGGGCCACAGACTCTCTGCCTTGGTCCAATGCGCACAACTAATTCCCTCTCTGACCGACACCTCAAAAGATGGCTTCACACGCACTCACAGTCTTGCACACATGCACAAAACAAAACTTATAAAACAAACAAATTAGTAGCAAAAAAGAACTGAAAAAAACACACTACAAAAAAAACTAAAGATTTAGCTTTAAAAAAAGCTGGGATTTTTTTGGGTAATTCACAAGATATGTAGGAACAATACCAGCAAACACTCCTCTCTACTCACAAAATGCTTCTTTCTTCTACCACTGCTAAGGAGAAAGTGAAACTAACTGCTTCTATGACTCACTTCCTTCCTGTCTGGCTAAAGGATGTGACTTACAATATTGTAAGCCATGTGATGTGTGGGGGGGGCTGCCTATATTGTTGTCACTTTGCCTTACTTCGCATTAAGGCAGAACGACAATGTGAAGTCATAATGCAAAGGCAAAGTGAGCACTTTCCAATGGCCACTTGTTGTAGCACTGGGCTAACGCAAAGTGGCACTTCACCGCCACGTTGCCATCAGATTTTAAATTTTCTGCATCTCTAGTGACCATATTGGTCTAGGAAGTTAAGAGTCTCTAGGCCCATCACCTCTGGGTAAATCAGTGTGAACAGAATATCCTCTGAATGCACCAGGACCTTCTGCATATCCCTAACTACACCGCATGGATAGTACTCTTAAGCAATTGCTTGGAGTAAGGGTTCTAATATGATTATGAGGTGGAGCAGTGAGAGGGTGCAGCCTTCATGGATGCACCTCCTCAGGAGAAGGCTGCCGACTCCTTGGAGGTAGTGACCATTTTGTCCTGGACTGACTAATGCAATGTCTGTACCCACTGGATGAATGTTTCCCCTATGCCAAAAATTCTCGAAGCATGGAATAGGAACCCTCACAGGACCTTGTTGAATGCTTTCTCCACATCCAGCAATACCAAGACTGCTGTTGGGTGTGGATGGGTTACTTTCCATATATTTTTTAGAAACCTTCTGGTGTTATCTGAGCACTTTTTCTGTGGGATGAAGCCCACCTGGTCCTGGTCTATTAGATCCATTATAACACTTTGGAGCTGCTGTGCCATCATCTTTGTGAAGACCATGCAGTCTGCACAGATGAGTGAAATGGGCTGGTAGCTACCACATGCCAAAGGATCCTTGCCCACCTTTGGGATGAGAGAGATGGTGGTTGCTCTCATGAAGGCAGGCAGCTGTCCTAGGTGGCACACTTTCTCCAGAACCTCTCTCAGGGAATCCAGTAGTATCTCATTAAAGGACCAGAGGAATTCTGGAGGGATGCAGTCTTCTCCAGGCACTTTGCATGCTAGCATTTTGTGGAGAGCTATGCTCAGTTGCGGGGAAGTGAAAGGTCATTCCAACTGTTTCCTCTTTTGGTCTGAGAGCTTGGGATCAGTGAAAGTATCCATTTCTGGTCTGGAGAGTTCTCCTATGTGTACAAGGCCTTATATAATTTCAGATTCATTATTAATGGCCTGTGATTCTACTACAGGAGCCCCCATGTGGTCCTTGATTTCTAGGACCCTGGACCTCTTCTGGTGCTTCTTATGTTGGTACACAAGCAGCCTGTTGGGTCTGTCAACTGTTTCCCAGAAGGACTGCTGAAGATGGAACAGTGGGTATTCTATTTTCTGGCGTAGGTGCAGGTTTATCTTGCATCTAGTTCTGATGATAGCAAGGAGACCGGGGGTGCATTTCTGCTTTTTATAATACTTTTTTCTGGATCTATCTGCCTTGCTATCTGTTCCTCAAGGCCTTAATGTGGGCCTTTCTGAGGTGGGATGTGTAAAAGATACCTCTGCCACAGATGAATGACTTGGGTGCATCTCATCTTGAGGCTGCAGATTTATCCCCCTTCATGTTTGTTTCCAGAAAGACATTAACATCAGCCAGTAGGAAGGATTCTCTTCTGGGCTGCACTGTGGAATTTCTTGGAAGCCAGGTAAAGGAGACTGTGGTGTGGTCTGAACTGACTGTAGCCTCTATTCATGCCTCCAGGACATCTGTTGCCTATTGTGTAGGTATGAGCCAGAGGTCAATCCTGGAACAGGAGTAATGGAGGAGGAGAAGAAGGAGTAATCCCTTCCATTTGGGCTGACCAGATGTTATGTATCCACCAGGCCCAAGTCTGCATTCAGCATGACAAGACATGTGCTGCAGTCGATTGGGGGATTGTGGGGGCCATGGATTTGTCTAAGAACTCACCAAGGGCCAAATTAGGGTCTTTGCCTTGGAAAAGCTGTCCTTTCTTGTGTTCTGTCATGGTTTGTGCTAGCTCAGATGAAAAAGTAGCATCCTTCTGGCTTGGACCATTTAGAGAACATTACAAAGTGTAAGGTCCTGTCCTCATTGTGTGCCTTGTACCTGGATATGGCATCCATACACATCTGACTTCACTTTATGGCATTAGTAGGTGATATTCGTATGGATCAATATAACCACCTCTCTGTTTTTAGAGTTGCAGGTGCTACCATACACCTGGTAGACCTAGTCTGTTTTAAGCTTTTCAGTCTCTGGTCTACACAGGTGGGTTTCCTCTATGAAGGTTATCCCCATCCCCTTCATCATTTGGTGGTCCAGGAGGAGAACGAAGCTGGAGGGAGCTACCGAGGTCTGGGACTGAGAGGACATTGGCAGGAGGCTTCATCCTTGTATAGGATGAGAGCTGTGGCATAAGTATTTTTTTCTATTACATATTGGTGCAGTGGTATTGGGTGTTGGGAGAACATTTTGTTTTTCTGGGCTATAGTATGGCTGGGCTGAGTAATCAAACTAAGCCGCTGAATGACTTTAATTTGTCTGTTGGAGGCTGAGAACCTTGCTACACAGCAAAGAACAAACTATAACTCCATTTAGGACCTCGAAACCCGGTAAAGCATAATATTGTTGGGGACTTGTTAAGAAGGGGAGCTACGTTTTCAACAGAAAGTTTCACTTTTTTCCTTATTGGCATTAAGCAGAGAATTGCAGGATTCCATTAAAAGTGTAGTAATTTTATAACCAGAGGGCGTGAGATACAACTGGAGTTGCTTGATTCCTGGGGTTGAGACCTAGGATTTGGAAGGATATTTTTGCAACATTTTAAAAGTGTCCTGCTGGCTGAGGAGTGAGTTCATTTTTATCCCTGGACTCAGTAGAGTGGTTTGTAGGAGCAGTGGTCTAGTAAATTGTGGTGTTAGTTGAATTACTATAAGGGCAGTACTCACCAGGGTGGTGGAGCAGTTGTGTATTTGATTGTTTCTAACAGTCACCAGTGACTGTGAACTACCCACCACCCTTCCCACACACACCCCCAGGTGTGGCATTTCTTAATAGAAATATTCTGACATCACTTCCTCAACAGGTCTTGGGGCAGAACTGTCATATTCTTAATAACTCAGCACAGTGCATAAAGGATAGGTACATACCACAAATAATAAAAAAAAAAAATATATATATATATTACATATTGTATATTATAAGGGAGAGGGACATGTGGGGAGTGGTGCAATGCACTGGCTGTGGGGCAGCAGTTTTCCAGGAGACATTCTGGAAACTGCATTGCTGTCCTATTTGCAGGCAACTGTCAGCTCTGAGGGAGGAGGTTGCCCACCTCCAGGCTGTACTAGCAAGGACTAGGGAGGCCTCCCCCACCCAAAGAGCACTACTGCCACAATCACTGCCTCAGAGGTTGCCAAGTATGAAGAGCAGTTGGACCACAGTGGGTTCTGGGAGGGTTTGGGTGGTGGAACAGAGGTGAACCTCCCTAGCTGTACCTGTACAAAAATCATATGCCATTCTGGCAGAGCAAGATTCCTCTATGATGGCACCCTCAGTGTAGACCAAGAAGAATTCTGAGGACATCCACAAGGGAGTCCTACAAAAGGGTGGCAAGGGACATCACAGGGGAAGGAAACAGCTTCTGATAGGGGGCTCAGTTGTTAGGGGGGTAAAACTGGGGAAGGGAGAGGAGAAGGAAGTAAGGTGCCTGCCTGGTGCCATGGCTTGGAGGGACAGGAAGTGAATCCTCAGGAAGCAGCATCACAGGAGAGGGAACTAGATATCATTGTCCACCTTGGGATAAATGACCTAGCTAGGCAAGGGATCAGTGCAGTGCAGAATGAATTTGTCTAGTTGGGTAGGTGCCTCAGACAGGTAGCAAGCATGGTAACCTTCTCAGAGGTGCTGCCAGTCCATGGCAGGGGTGAGGCTAGGGTACTGCACACCATGTAGTTTAATGAATGGTTGCAAAACTTGTGCAGAGCACAGGGCTTTAGCTTCATTGGGGACTGGGGGTCCACCTGGAGAGATAAAAGTCTATACCGGCATGATGGTCTGCATCTGTCCATGAAGGGAACCAAGCTCCTAGGTGGCAGGTTTAAATGCTTCCCTTGGCAAGCTTTTAAACCATCCAAGGGGGGAGGTGCTGATAAGAGGCAGGAAATTTCAAGTCTCCCTCCACAAAATATGGCAGGTAGTAAGGTAAACACTGAGGTACAGAGCTCAACACAGGGCAGGACAGGGGTAAATGGAAAAATAGACAAAGGCAATAAGAGCAGGGATGGGGGGAAAAAAAGGATAAAGCCAACATTAAATGGAGGGCAATGAGTACCAATGCCCATAGTCTGGGAAACAAGCTTCCTGAGCTAGTAGCCCTGATGGAAGATGAACAATTGGATATTGTGGCAATCATGGTAACATGGTACACAGAGAACCATGACTGGGATGTCAACATACCAGGGTACACAATCTACAGAAAGGACAGGGAAGGTAAAAAAGGAGGTGGCGTAGCTCTGTACATAAGGGAAGGGATCAAAGCTACAGAACTAAAATTTAAGGGGGAGGATAAGAGGCACTCTGGGTCACCTGGAGACAGGGAATGGCATCACAATCCACACAGGGGTTGTATACAGTCCCCCGTCTCAAGGGGAGGAAATGGACAAGAAAATGATAGAGTACATTCTCAAAATGGCTGAAAAAAGGGAGATACTGTTGATGGTGGACCCAAATATGCCAGATGTTAACTGGATGACATGTACTGCAGTGACGTCCAAGAGCAGGGTAATTCTTGATGCCCTGTAGGGGGAAGGCCTTAGACAGCTAGTGTTGGAACCCAAACAGGAGGGAGCAATACTAGACTGGTACTCTCAAATGGAGAGAGGATCACAAATTTAGAAGTCAGTAGACATCTGGGAACAAGTGACCACTGTACAGTGTACTTCACAATGAGCACAACCATGGAGATAAGCCAAACAAAAACAAGGACACTGGACTTTAGAAGGGCTGACTTTGGCAAAATGGGTGAATACCTGAAGAGTGCACTAGCAAATGGCCAAAAAGGAGGGGTGGAAGAACAGTGGAGAAAAATCAAAACTGCCATCATACAGGCAACATGCCTTTGTGTGAAACAAATAAAGAAAACAAAGCGAAGTAAAAAACCACTATGGTTCTCAAAATAAGTGGCAGGGAAGGTCAAGGAGAAAAAGGCTGCATTCAAAAAGTATAAGGAATCCCAAAAGGAGCATGACAGGGAACTGTATCAAATAAAGCAGAAAGAAGTGGGGAAGGCAGTCAGAATAGCAAAGGCCCAAACTGAGGAAAAAATAGCCAACTCAGTTAAGAAGGGGGATAAAACCTTTTATAGGTACATTAGGGAGCATAGAAAGGTTAAAGGAGGGATAGTGAAGATTAATAAAGGAGAGGGGAGGTGGGCAGAGGGAGACAGTGAAAAGGCAGAGATACTGAATGAATACCTTTACTCAGTATTCACAAAAGAAGATGAGGAGGAGTTACCTAAACCAGACAATAGAAGCACTCTGTATAGGGGGGTTGACACCAGTCCATTCACAGAAGAAAGAGTCCTGAAAGAACTCCTAAAACTCAAGGTGGACAAAGCAATGGGGCCTGACAGGATTCACCCCAGAATCCTAAAAGAACTAAGGGAGGACCTAGTGACACAACTGACCACACTTTTTAACAAATCATGGCAGGATGGAGTGGTATCTGAGGACTGGAGGAGGGCAGATGTGATTCCCCTTTACAAAAGTGGGAGCAAGGCAGAAGCAGGAAACTACAGACCTGTAAGTTTGACCTCAGTTGTAGGGAAAATGATGGAATCACTTCTGAAAGAAAGAATTTCTGAGTAGCTAGAGGCCAGCGGGGCACAGGACCAAAAGCAGCATGGATTTACAGCAGGAAGGTCATGTCAGATGAATCTAATAGATTTATTTGACTGGGTGACCAAAGTAGTAGACCAGGGAGGGGCTGTGGATATGGTCTACCTAGACTTTAGCAAGGCATTTGACACAGTCCCGCACAAAAGATTAATAATCAAGTTAGCCAGCCTGGGAGTGGGTCCCAGGGTGGTAGCCTGGGTAGCAAACTGGCTGCACAACAGGACACAGAAGGTAATAGTGAATGGAACACATTCCGAAGAAAGGGGGGTTACTAGTGGAGTACCTCAGGGCTCAGTACTGGGTCCAGTCCTCTTTAATATCTTTATAGGGGACATTGGGTCTGGAAGGAAAGGTATGCCTCTTTGCAGATGACACAAAGATCTGTAAGGGAGTTGATACACAAGAGGGGGTAGAAAAGATAAGAAGGGACTTGGAAGGTTGGAGGAATGTTCAGACATATGGCAACTTAGTTTCAATGCAAAGAAGTGCAAAGTAATGCACATGGGAAAGAAAAACTCAGGAGAAGAGTACACAATAGCAGGGGAGGTACTAACAACAACAAAAATGGAAAGGGACCTGGGGTAGTCATATCAGATGACCTAAAGGTGGGTAAGCAATGTGAGAAGTCAGTAAGGAGAGCCAGGGGGATACTGAGATGCATATGAAGGGGCATCACAAGTAGAAAAAGGAAGTGATTATCCCTCTATACAGACAGTTGGTGAGACCACATCTGGAGTACTGTGTGCAGTTTTGGAGACCTCATCTACACAAGGACATAGGATGGAAGCAGTCCAGAGGAGGGCAACTAAAATGGTGCAGGGTCTGCAGCTGAAACCATATGAAGAAAGACTGAGAGAGCTTAATATGTATACCCTTGATGAAAGGAGGGACGGGGAGACATGATAGAAACTTTCAAGTACCTCAAGGGAATCAACAAAGTCCAGGAAGGTAGCATCTTTCAGAAAAAGAGATGTGTAAGAACAAGGAGGTACAATTTAAAGATAGAGAGGGGATGGCTTAGGGGTAATGTGAGGAAATGTTTTTTCACAGAGAGAGTGGTGGATACATGGAACCACCTTTCTGGGGAGGTTGTTGGGTCTAAAACAGTGGGGCAATTCAAACATGCATGGGACAGACATAAGGCAATTATAGTGGGGGGTTGTAGGAAGTAGGCTGTTGGTTAACTAGAATCTGCAGCTTATCCAGTAGGTAGGGAAATGGGCAGACTGGGTGGGCCAAGTGGTCCTTATCTGCCGTCAAAGTCTTTGTTTCTATGTTCTGTGTGTGAGCATTGCAGGTTTATAGCTACCAGTTCTGAATTAAAGAGGGCTAAGTACAACAACTTAGCTGTGGATGTTTGATTTAAAACGTGACTGTACTGTTATCGTTTGCTGGGTAGTGTAATACTTTTTCTTTCAGGTAAATACATAGAGGAGTTAGACTTTCAGGGGCCATATAAAGAAAGTTGGAGAGATGTGGTGGAGTTTGCAGGATTCCTGAGGATAATACAGGCTTGTTAAATTTTCTGGGCTTATTGATTTCTAGTGCAAATGCCACAAAGGAGCTTACACCTGCCTACCCACCCTCAACCCACCCACCCTGAGCGCCCTCCTCTTTATATAGAGAGTGTGACCTTGTTGTGATACACCCTCTTACCACCAAACAGGAAGTCCCTAACAGAGTAGCAGGGAGAGGACAGAGTGATCACTCTAGAGGGTATAACTAGAGATTGTATAAGGGAAGATCACAACAAACGTGACTGGAGTGGTGCAGTGCAGTGGCTATGGAGCAGCAGTCTTCAGGGAGACATTCTGGAGGCTGTGATGCTGCCCCATCTGCAGGCTCCTCTCTGGATTGAGGGAGGAGATCACCTGTCTTTGAGCTGAGTTGGCTAGGTTACATGGGATATTCACCTCCCACCCAGAGGCCACCAGGTCCACAAATTGAACCTCAAAGGATGCCCAGGAGGAGGAGGAGTGATTTGATCATGGTGGGGTCAGGGAGAGCAAGGGATGGGGATCTGAAGCACATTCCCCAACTAGTCTGATTAAACAACTCTTGCACTGTTTTGGAGGAGTGGCATAGCCCCACAAGGTCACCCACAGCTGAGACCAGAGAGGATGGGAGGGTCCTCCACGATGGAGCCCCAGTAAAGGGGGAAAGAGAACCCCAGAGGAGAAGGAAAATTCTCCTAGTGAGGGACTCAGTTGTCCAGGGAGTGAAGTTAGGGGAAACTAGCAGGAAGGACAGGGAGGTAAAGTATATTCTAGGAAGCACTTCTTGGTGGGATGAGGAGTGGATCAATAGGATTGCAAGGGCAATAGCAAGGAGGGAGGAACTGGATGTCATCATCCACCTAGGGATGAATGGCCTGGCGGATGAAAAGGTGGAGGTAGCTAGAATCCAGAAGTATTTCAGGAGGTTGGGGGGAGCCTGAAAAAAGTAGTACACTCCATCTCCTTCTCGGAGGTGCTACCTGTCCATGGCAAAAGGGAGGTTAGGGCACTTCACATCCAGAAATTCACTCCTGGTTGAAGGAATCATATGGAAGGGAGGGATTTGACTTCATGGGGGACTGGGGCCCCACCTGGATGAATGTGAACCTGTATAAAGACTATGACCTGCATCCATCAAGGAAGGGGACCATGGTCCTGAGTGAGAAGTCTGAATGCTTCAGTGACATGCATTTAAACTGGCCAAGGGAATGAAGTCAGGAAGGTCAGGCAGTTTAGTATCACTCCCGCCCCCCCAGGCACATGCAGAAAAAATAATTGAAGTCCAGAACATTGAAAGCGAATGGAGAGGGGGAAGCAGAGAATTCTGAGGTACACAAGAAAGACATCTGGGGAGGGGAGAAGAAGCAGAGGAGGGTAGGGGGAAAGAAGCAAGATAGCGGCAGCAGGGGAAGGAGGGGAATAGGATGCAAGGCTTGGAAGGCCATGGTAACAAATTCCTGGAGCCTGGAAAATAAAATCTCAGACCTGGAAGCATTGATAGTAGAGGCAAACCTGGACATAGTGGCAATAACTGAGACATTGTACATTGTTAATCATGGATGGGACATAAATGTGCCAGGTTATGCTCTGTTCAGGAAGGATGGTGGAGTAAAAAAGGAGGGGGGTGGCCCTGTATGTGAGAGGGGGTATAAAGGTGACAGAGATGCAGTGTAGGCAGGGGGATGCTGAGGCACTGTGGGTCACCGTTGAACCTGGCAATGGTGTAGCAGTATGCATAGGGGTGATCAACAGGCCTCCCGCACAAGGGGAGGAAGTGGACAGGGAGTTTGTGGAGAAATACATGAGATGGCAATGAAGGGTGAAGTTCTGTTGCTGGGGGATTCAATATGCTGGATGTGGATTGGTCTACCCAGGCAGCTGCTTCAGCTAGAAGCAGAAGGATCCTGGATTGTCTACAGGGGGCAGGTCTCAGGCAGCTTGTGCTTGAGCCCACCAGATAAAAGGTGATTCTCAACCTGATACTGACCAACGGGGACAGAATCACAGATATCCAGGTGGAGGGGCAACTGAGATCCAGCAACCACCACAGAATGTGGTTTAGCATGGGAACAGGTACCCACTCAATTCACACAAGGGCAGAAGTTTTGGATTTCAAGAAGGCAGACTTTGCTAAATGGGGAGATACATCATAATAGCCCTGGAAAAGTGAGAGGAAGGGAGGCGGTGGAAGAGCAGTGGGGGCACATAAAGGAGCCATAGTGGAAGTGACAAACCAATGCATCAGATTGGTATTGAAAGGTAAGAAAAGGAGGAAGCCACTATGGTTCTCAAAAGAGGTATCAGACAAAGTAAAGGTTACAAGGGAGAGATTCAGGAAATATAAGGATACCCAAAGGGAGGAAGACAGGGATGTGTACCTAGAGTGTCTAAGAGAAGTCAGAAAGGATGTGAGGAGAGCTAAGGCACAAACGGAGGAATGATTAGGATAGACAGCAAAGAAGGGGGACAAGGCATGCTATAGGTACATCATTGAAAAAAGAAAAATGGGGGGTATTGTAAGGCTCAAAAGTGATGAAGGGGAGTGTAAGGAGAGAGACCTAGAAAAGGTGGAAATACTGAACAAATACTTCTGTTCAGTATTTACTGAAGAGGGGGAGGGTCAGGGACCACAGCTGGGTAACAGATGTGGGGGGGGGTGGAGTAGACACCAGTCCATTCACAGTGGAGAGAGTCCTGGAGGAGATCACAAAACTGGAGATGGACAAAGCAATGGAGCCAGATGGTATATACACAAGGATATTGAGGGAACTGGGAAAAGAGCTAGCAGCACCTCTAGCAGCCTTGTTCACAGAGTCACTGGACACAGGGGTGGTTCCAGAGGACTGGAGGAAGGCACATGTAGTTCCTCTACACAAATCCAGCAGTAGGGAGGAGGCAGGAAGCTATAGGCCTTTCAGCCTCACCTCAGTAGTAGGGAAGATCATGGAGACACTCCTTAAATAAAGAATAGTGGGTCATCTGAAATCCAACGGGGCCCAGGATCAAAGGCAACATGGATTCACAGCGGGGAGATCCTGTCAGACAAATCTGATAGAATTCTTTGACTGGGTGATGAAAGAAGTAAATCAAGGGGCCACAGATGTTGCCTACCTCGATTTCAGCAAAGCCTTCAACACTGTCCCACGTAAGAGGTTGGTTAACAAGATGAGCAGTCTGGGCATGGGTCACAAGGTGGTAAACTGGGTTAGGAACTGGCTTAAAGACAGAAGGCAGAGGGTGGAGGTAAATGGGATTCAATCTGGGGAGAGGGGGGTGACCAGTGGGGTACCTCAGGGATCAGTCCTGTGGCCAGTCCTGCTCAATATCTACATTAGTGATATTGCATAAGGACTGGAGGGAAAGGTCTGCCTGTTTGCAGATGACACCAAGATCTGCAACAGGGTGGATACTCAGATGGGGTGGAGCAAATGAGGAGGGACCTGGGGAAGCTGGCACAATGGTCTCAGGTGTGGCAGCTGAGGTTTAATGCTACGAAGTGCAAAATTATGCACCTGGGATAAAGAAACCCTGTGGTGAGCTACAGGATTGGGGGGCAAATGCTGATGATCACCAAGAAGAAAGAGACCTAGGGGTTATTATTTCTGATGAACTAAAAGTGTTAAAGCAGTGTGACAAGGCTGCAGGGAGGGCCAGTGGCATGCTGGGGTGCATAGGCAGGGGTATCACTAGCAGAAGGCTGGAGGTAGTGATGCCTTTGTAGAAAACACTGGTCAGGCCTCACATGGAGAACTGTGTGCAGTTATGGTGGCCGCACCTTCGTAAGGACATTGGCAGAGTGGAGATGGTCCAGAGAAAGGTGATGAAGATGATACAGGGCCTGCACCACAAAACTTATGAGGAGAGACTGAAAGACCTCAATATGTACTCGCTGGAGGAGAGGAGAGAGAGGGGGAACATGATAGAAACATACAAGTAACTTACAGGCATAAACAAGGTGCAAGGAGGAGACACCTTCCAATACAGGAGGATTACAAGAATGAAGGGTTATGATATGAAGGTGAAAGGGGGCAGGTTAAGAAGGAATGTGAGGAAGTTTTTCTTCACAGATAGGGTGGTGGACATATGAAATAGCCTGCCACAGGAGGTGGTGGGAGCAAGCATGGTGGAGGGATTTAAATATGCCTGGGAGAGCACAGGGAACCATTTAGGTAGGGCAGAAGGAGGGGAAGCCACTGACCAGACAAAGTCAAGTGTAGGGCTAACGGGCAGACTAGAAGGGCCTTGTGGTCCTTATTTGCTGATAACTTCTATGTTTCTATGTTTCTATGACCAGGGTTTTTTGTCTTTTGACAGGGGAGTGAATGCTCTTCATGTTCCAAGAAATCCATTTAGCAAGGATGCCCACCATGTGGATTTGTTTCATAAAGGAGACAGTGTGTTACATGTGGATTGTGCAACATGAACCTTGCAAGGTAGATTTAGGTCCCTCTCTTGAGGCATAGAAAAGATGTTTATGCAATTAGTAGTCTGGAAATACTGTGCCTTGTGGCATACCTCATAAAACTGTACCGTTATCTGTACATTGTACGGTCACCAGGATTTCTGAGTTCCTTGTGAAGTCCTGAGCTCCAGCTTAGGCTGAAAGTCAGCAATAAGAAGATACAGGTGAACGTAAGAACACTGTAAAGTTAATAAAACAACAAGAACCAATTGTGAGGCTAGTAGACGAGGGCTGAGTGAGGGTGTGGTCCCTGAATCACATACTTTCTAGTCTCCACGCTTGCAATCAGTTGAGCTGAGGCCATGGATGCACTAACCAGTGCTTCTGTGAGTACCAGCTAGGAAATATCCACTCTCTCTCAAGAAAGTTTTGCATAGTGGTGGTGGGGTTACTGTCTGTCAGAGCTGGCTGCAGCTCTTTGCCCCATTGAATGCAGAGGCCACTTGCTTCTTCCTCTAAATGGGGGATGGAGGAGAGAGAGGAGGGATAGTGGTCATAGTGACCAGGTAAGGGTGGGTGACAATAAACTGCTGCTAGCTTGTCCTTGGGGGATGATGATCTGGGGGAGCCGTGGCCTCTGCTAGGCCATCATAAGGCATGCTCACCATCCTAAAATATTAGCTCTACTGGTTGTCCATCAGCACTGGGTGGCTTGCACACGAGTGCATTGGGGTGATGCTCAGTAGGTTGTTCCCATCTGGTAAACATGGTGTTCTAAGTGCATCCATAACTGCCCCCTGTAGGCCTGTTCATTGTTTGTGTACAGAGATTCCTGAACTGACTGTGAACCCAGCAACTTGGTGCCCATAATGCACAGATGCTGTGCAAGTGACTGACTGTGGTCAGTGGGCCTGTAGTAGCTGCATAGGGGTCACAAGGGAGCCATTAACTGGATGTTCATTCATCCCATTCCCCTTGGGATGTTTAGGAATGGATGGTATGAGTCATGTGAGGGGGGGGTAGGTATATTGCCGAAGATAGGGTAAGTAAGCAAAGATAAAAATAAAGACAAGCTGCTTTCAGCTCCCACTCCCCCATTGAGCCCCAGCCAAAAGTAGACGGCCAATATTTACTCAGTGGTTGCTTGCATCAGTGACCCACCTCCACAATACTCACTTACCCCCAACCCATTGCTAGAGGATGAGGTGTGACTGCCAGGCATTATCCAAGATGAACCTTTGCCCTAGTTCCATTGACACTGAGTCCACAGAGTTTACAAACCTGAGTACAGCACACCTAATCTGATGGACAGGGAGGCTCTTTAGAGACACACCCCTGTCTGCTTTCCAACTGAGAGGAGCTGATGGGCCCAATTAAGTGTGGACACAGGGAGGAGACTGAGGGTGAGGTTCCTGAACTAGCGAAACAGCTATGTGGGAAGGACCTGGAGCCACCGCCTACGAGCACTTACCCAGAAATGTTCTGTTCTTTAACACAAGACGGCTGGGAGAGTTCTCCATAAGCTATCATCTGAAAGAGCAGTTGCCACCGCAGTTGGAGGGTGACCCTCCAGCCACTAAATTGAGGATGGTGGTGGTTCACCTGAGATAGGTCACTACTGTGATTCTTGGCCAGCTAGTTATGATTGTTGTATGATATTTGTAATATATAAATACAGTATATGATTGTCTCACATAAGACAGACTGTGCTTCCATGGGTGCCCCCCCCCCCCAGGTTTCAGTGAAGCTGCAGGATATGTAAACTGACCAGGAGATCTCTGTAATGTAATTAACTTCCTTGAGAATTTGCATTTTATGTCCTTTTTATGACCTCATGCTTTTGAAGTTGGGAAAACTAAATATACATTTTATTACAGGACATCATTTAGCTGATTCCTGTTGGCTATATTGCATCTAGGTGACAGACTGCAGGGTTGTAAACCTAAAAAGAACTGGTTGATGGAAGACTCATAATTTGGAAAATAAGTTTTTGCTGATGTCACCTTATTTAATATAAATCCTGATAGGACATCATGTTTGTATTTTTTTTTATTCTAAAAGGAGGAGCTAGATGACTCACAGAAGGGGTGTGGAGACACAGTTTAAACTAATACTTGTGTCTGAAATGTTCGTCACATCATTTTGGGACTCTAGAGAGACACAGTTCTCTAGTTTAACTGCACTTACAGATGTAATACATTAGATAGAAAAGATCTAAATGTATTTTGGTAGGAGTTTGCTCTGTAGTTTTTCCTTTTTTTCCTTTTTGTGATTGTGATGCTCTTTGATATTTGTTCTGTGGTTTATCTTACTGTTTTTATCCATTTTTAGTAAACATATTCTTTAAGAATCTGCCTTAGTCTCCTCCTTCATTTTTGCATGTGGAGGGCCTGTATTTTTAGGTCTGACAACTGTTCAAGGGCTTGATGGTGTTACTTAAGTGGGAAAAAGTAAGAATATACCTAAGGTCTCTTACAGAGTGTTAAGGGTTAATTTTGCAAGCCTGGCTTGGTGCCCCTGGCAAAAGATTTGTACCGCAATCCTTGAAGACGGTACATATCAGACCCTGTACCTTGGGTATGCTAGCATAAGGTTCACAATTTGAATCCCCCCAGAACTTGAGGCTAAAGGGGATTTGGACCCAAAAGCAGACAGGAGGGTTACTCTGCCTTTTACCTGTTCACACTATTGCGCTCTGAGGTTGGCACTGTGGGAGCAGAGGGCTTGACCTGCTGAGTGCGTTTGTGACAGATTTGGTTGATAGCAGTGTGAAAAAATTGGTAATACAAGCTTTAAGTGTTCAGTGTGTCAGCTTAAGACTATACAGCTCGCTTGCAAAATAAGGCAGTGTTTTATTTTTTAAAAAAGAAACAGAACTATATCATTTTGATTACAGCCAAAGTGCCTACTGGTTTTATTTTTTTTTTCTAAAGTGCAAGTTAGAGTAGCCATAGTCAGGGAAGAAGATGGCTCACAGTGAGCACATTGCAGAATACCAGAAGCACTTGTGCAAGGAGAGAGAGGTGTCCTGCATGAGGGCAGAGCCACCAAGCAGAACCTCATGGATGCCCTGATGGCAGCAGATGCCCAGAGCAATCGAGTCACTGACTGTAACTGTAAAGGACCAAACCTTGGGCAGGGAGGGGCCAGCTGCCAGTGCAGCGTCCAGGTTCGGTGAGAAGGACAGCAGGGCCAGTGCAAGTGAAGGGCCACAGCAGCAGGGGAAGGTCACCAGCATTCTGGAGCCAGAAGCAATCATGCTGCAGATTGGGTTGTGCAGGATGGAGCTGGAGTTCCAGAAGGAAGAGAAGCGAGAACAGCGAGCTGCAGAGGAGAAGAGTGAGTGAGAACGGTGAGATGCAGAGCAAGAGAAATGAGCCGCAGAGGAGAAGAGGGGGCGAGAACAGTGAGCAGCTGAATGTGAACAGTGAGAGGTGGACTGTGAGGAGTGTTAGTGCAAGAGGCAACATGAACTGGAGAAGCTACGACTCCAACCACCTGCACCAGAGCAGGTAAGTGGCTTGGGTTTAACTGGAACTACAGGACTGGGTTACAAATTAAATTCCAAATTGATAGCTGAATTTAAAGAGGGGGAGAATATGGATGCCTTTTTAAATTCCTTTGAAAAAGGTTGTATGCAGGCAAAGATTCCTAGAGGGTCCTGGAGCTTCCAGCTGTCTCCACTACTTACCGGGAAAGCTCAGGATGCATTGGGTCAAATGGACAATGAGGACAGTAATGATTACAGCAAACTTAAAGCTGCACTTTAAAAAAGTTGGATTTAACTGCAGAAGCATACAGAGCTAAATTCTGTAAGCTCAGGAGAAACCCTGACATGAGCAACGAGGAGCTACCCGTGAAACAACGTCAGAGTTTAAAACGTTGGTGAGAAGGAATTGAAGCAAACTCTGTAGATAAAATTGAAAATGCTATATTGTTAGAACAGTATTTTTGGCATGCCCAGCAAAGCTGAAAACCTGGCTGGAGGATCGAGATCCCAAAACAGTGCAAGAGGCTGCTGAACTCTCGGACCACTATGCCAAGAGCAGATCTGCTCTCAGAGCGAATGGGGTGTGCGTGGCAGTGCAGAAAGGGAAAAGCGTGCCTTCAGGGCAGCAAAAACCCTCACTGCCTCCACTGAAACTAGTTAGCCCCAGGTTTCAAAGAAAAGATTTTTCTGAGAAAAGAAACGAATGTTGGGTTTACAAAGAAACTATCGATCCAGAAGCAAATGATTTGATACCTTTTAATGGACCAACATAGATGTAACAAGAACAAAGTGCTCTAGCTTTCGGACCAACCAGTCCTTCTTCAGAAGCTCATGGCAGTTGTTTGGAAAATACAATACTTATAACAGCTAGATAATGCAGAGAAAAACAGAAAAATCCCATTGGTTTAAAATACTCATTAAAAAACAGATGATGTCAGACAAGTTTAACAGTACAATACTGCCCTCAGTCCGAATGAACCTTGGGTTCAGATGTTCCTGGTGCAAGACACATATAAGGAATCCTACTGCACATAAATTTAATTGACATAAGATAACACTGCAGAAGCAGATAACTCCCAAATCAAGCCATGAGTGCCACAGTCAGTATAAGGATGTGATTACTGAAAGGCAACCCCACCCAGCTTAAAGACAGACTGAGATAGTTATAGGGCTCATGAAATTACAATGTATGCATTAAAGACAAGAATTACCAGTAAAGTTGTCTAAAAACATCAGTGCTCACTGTGTGATGTGTAAAACCTAGCTGGACTTGCCACCCAGCTGTATTCTCAAGCTAAATAAAAGGCCCAAGATTACAAAACCTCAGGACTATATACATGATAATTAAAATATAAATAGATAATAATAGTGTTAAGCAAAAACTCTAGTCAAGGAACCTCAAGGAGTTCAGACCATGCAGCCTGATATGTACTGATGTCAATATATACTGAGAATGTAGCAACTTCATGTACCACAGGTGTCTAAGGAATCTGAAAAAGAGATAAAAATGTAATTTATCTCCTCCTGTTCATACAAACAATACAACCTAACCCACCCCACATCACAATAATGTGGGTGAGGGAGATACATAGCTTAAACGAGATGTAGTCTCTCTCTCTCTATCCCCACCCTCCTTTTCTCTCTCTCTCTCTCTCCCACAGACAGACCCACACATACATACACACACACACACACACACACACACTCTCAATCCCTCTCCTAGTGAACCTATATTAACTTCAGTCGCTGTAATTGTTCCCCAAAGGAATGCAACTTGTCATGAAATCCTGAGTAAAGTACTATAATATAAGCCTAATGTAAAAAGATATGTGCAGGACCCCCAAGCAAATGAGATCACACATCCCAATATGTACAGAGTTACAAAAATTATATATAACAGTATAAGATAACACTCCTGTATGTACACTAGCAGGCTGGGTAATCTGAATATGGTGCAATGGAATCAATCCCCCACAGGCAAAGATAAAAAGTAAGAAGAAATTCTTTATGTGTGTGAAATAAAAATAGTAACACATTATAACTCCATATAACTAAATAGAGACTTACCTCAATGTGACAGCAAGCCCCACATCTGTTATATCACATACTACAGCGCATACCCACACACATGCATACATACATGCATCCACATCTCACATATGCTGAAGTCCTATAATATGTCAGTTTGAAGAAGAAAAGGTCTGTGAATGTTAGTTTCTGTAGTGTCCCATAAAGCCAATATCCAAGTTCATCCCATCTGCTACCATATTGAGATGTAAGATAAGTTTAATCTCAAAAGCTCGTCTCTGTTGTGTGTTTTGAGATTTCCTTTTAAGACCATTACTGACATATCTGAGACTGAGTGGTCAGGCTGGGAGAAGTGATGCCCACTGGTTTGTCAGTCTTCCTTGCTGTAATAGTATGTCTGTGTGAGTTCATCCTAGTGCGGAGCTGTTGGCGTGTCTCTCCTACATAACCTGTTTGAGACATCTCTTGCACTGAATGAAATAAACAACATATCGACTTGCATGTATAACTCCCATGCACCTGGAATTGTCTGTTTTGTGATGTAACCACACAGTCTGAGGTAGAAATGAGCCTACAGGTCTTGCAGGGCGTTGATTGCAGGGTCGTGTGCCATTGTGTGACATGGTATTCTGTTCGGTGAAAGTTTGCTCCTAATAATTAGGCTGGATAAATTTGGCGGTTGTTTAAAAGATAGTAGTGGAGTTCCTGAAAAATACAATTAAGGGTGTCATCCTCACTAAATATTGGGTGGAGATCTTTAATAATCTTACGCAGACGTTCAAGGTCTGGATGATATGTGACTACCAAGGGTATTCTTTCTGTAGCTGTCTTTTCTTTATATTGAAGTAGTTGTTGTCTTGGTACTTGCGTTGCCCGTTCTGTTATCCTGTCAATTTCCCTGGAAGAGTGTCCCTGCTCCATAAATGTGTTTTTCAACATAGCCAAATGTGTATCTCTGTCATCCTCATTTGAACAAATACGTTGACAACGAAGGCTTGACTGTATATGACAGATTTTTTTGTATGGTTAGGGTGATTACTTTTCCTGTGCAGGTATCTCTGTCTGTCTGTTGGCTTCCTGTAAATACATGTATGTAAGGTTCCATCCTTAATGATGACTGTGGTGTCCAGAAAGTTAACCTTGGTGGTAGAGTACTCAAGGTAAGCTTTATAGTAGGGTGGAGATTATTAAGTTTGTGATGAAAATCTTTGAGTGCATCTGTGCCTTCCGTCCAGATGATAAACAAATCATCAATGTACGGAAATAAGCCAGTGGTTTGTGGGGATACTGCCTTAAAAATCCTCCTCCAAGTCAGCCATAAAGAGGTTAGCATACTGTGGAGCCATTTGGTGCCCATTGCTGTTCCCATAGTTTGAACATAATGTTTACCATTGAAGTTGAAGTTGTTATGTGTCAAATGAATTCCATAAGTTCCCCCACCACTCCAGGGTTGATGTTTTGGTCAGGTCCTTTCTCATGTATGTATTTAAGGCATGCTGCAATGCCATCTGTGTGTGGAATATTAGTGTAGAGGGATGTTACATCCATTGTCACTAAAATGGCATCAGGTGGTAAATCCTTATAACCAGAAAGTACACGCAACAAGTGTGTAGTGTCCTGGATATAACTGTCTCTTTCCATAACCAGCGGTTTCAAAATGGGACACTACAGAAACTAACATTCACAGACCTTTTCTTCTTCAAACTGACATATTATAGGACTTCAGCATATGTGAGATGTGGATGCATGTATGTATGCATGTGTGTGGGTATGCGCTGTGAAGTATGTGATATAACAGATGTGGGGCTTGCTGTCACATTGAGGTAAGTCTCTATTTAGCTATATGGAGTTATAATGTGTTACTATTTTATTTCACACACATAAAGAATTTCTTCTTACTTTTTATCTTTGCCTGTGGGGGTTGATTCCATTGCACCATATTCAGATTACCCAGCCTGCTAGTGTACATACAGGAGTGTTATCTTATACTGTTATATATAATTTTGTAACTCTGTACATATTGGGATGTGTGATCTCATTTGCTTGGGGGTCCTGCACATATCTTTTACATTAGGCTTATATTATAGTACTTTACTCAGGATTTCATGACAAGTTGCATTCCTTTGGGGAACAATTACAGCGACTGAAGTTAATATAGGTTCACTAGGAGAGGGATTGAGAGTGTGTGTGTGTGTGTGTGTGTGTGTGTGTGTGGGTCTGTCTGTGGGAGAGAGAGAGAGAGAAAGGAGGGTGGGGATAGAGAGAGAGAGACTACATCTCGTTTAAGCTATGTATCTCCCTCACCCACATTATTGTGATGTGGGGTGGGTTAGGTTGTATTGTTTGTATGAACAGGAGGAGATAAATTACATTTTATCTCTTTTTCAGATTCCTTAGACACCTGTGGTACATGAAGTTGCTACATTCTCAGTATATATTGACATCAGTACATATCAGGCTGCATGGTCTGAACTCCTTGAGGTTCCTTGACTAGAGTTTTTGCTTAACACTAATATTATCTATTTATATTTTAATTATCATGTATATAGTCCTGAGGTTTTGTAATCTCTTGGGCCTTTTATTTAGCTTGAGAATACAGCTGGGTGGCAAGTCCAGCTAGGTTTTACACATCACACAGTGAGCACTGATGTTTTTAGACAACTTTACTGGTAATTCTTGTCTTTAATGCATACATTGTAATTTCATGAGCCCTATAACTATCTCAGTCTGTCTTTAAGCTGGGTGGGGTTGCCTTTCAGTAATCACATCCTTATACTGACTGTGGCACTCATGGCTTGATTTGGGAGTTATCTGCTTCTGCAGTGTTATCTTATGTCAATTAAATTTATGTGCAGTAGGATTCCTTATATGTGTCTTGCACCAGGAACATCTGAACCCAAGGTTCATTCGGACTGAGGGCAGTATTGTACTGTTAAACTTGTCTGACATCATCTGTTTTTTTTTAATGAGTATTTTAAACCAATGGGGATTTTTTTCTGTTTTTCTCTGCATTATCTAGCTGTTATAAGTATTGTATTTTCCAAACAACTGCCATGAGCTTCTGAAGAAGGACTGGTTGGTCCGAAAGCTAGAGCACTTTGTTCTTGTTACATCTATGTTGGTCCATTAAAAGGTATCAAATCATTTGCTTCTGGATCTATTCTTGCAAGGACCAATACGGCAACTACTAAATCTACAGTTCAACAAAGAAACTAGGCATATTGCCAGACAGTGTCCTAAAAGGACGACCAATATGCAAAATGGGGCTAGGAAAGAAGTGGATTGTTTGTATGCCCCTGGAAGCATGCCTGTGAACATGAGGGAACACATGCACCCAGTCACAGTGAATGGTGTACAGACACAAGGGTTAAGAGACACAGGGGCATCCTTGACGCTGGTAAAAGGGGATCTGGTAGATCCTGGTCAGCTTATACCCAATAAATTTGCACCTGTACAAGGGTTCACTGGTGAGAAGACAACATTGCCACTCACTAGTGTTCTCCTAGACAGGGGTGAAACAGGGGGAACTGTGCAACAGGTGGCTGTAGCCAAAACTTTAGCAGTTGATGTCATCCTTGGCAACAATCTCAAACAGGTGATGATATGTACAGTTACCCGTAGCCATGTGGGAAGGGGAAATTGTAGTTTCCTGGACCCCATAGAAGCCACTGTGGAAACCACAGGGAAGCTGGTTCCCCAGCCTGTGTCTCCTGATATAGAGATAATGAAAAGGGGATAGAAATTTCTCCAGTAGCAGTTAACTACACAGCTATGGAGGGTTACTCCAAAGAAGGAGGGGTGACCCATTGTCAGAGGGTTAGGGATGACAGTGATCCTGAGTGCCCTGACTCTAGTGTTAGGGACCCTAGTTTAGATGCTGACGGGGACCTGTCTCATGCCTTGGGAATTTGTAAGGAGTTTGCAGCTGCTCAGAAAAGTGACCCTAGTCTAGAGAAGCTGAGGGCTTGGGCAGACTCTGATGGAGCACAGGGAGGTGACGGTAAACATAAAGTTTATTGGGAAAATGGACTGATGTATACTCAGGCTGTAAAGACAGAGGGAGGGGTGATAGGCAGGCAGCTTGTCATTCCCCAGGGGTACTGTGAGCAGTTGCTCAATATTGCACATGATATTCCCTTGTTTGGTCATCTGGTGATTGCCCACACTATGCAGTGGTTGGCCCAGAATTTCTATTGGACCAACTTCACCCAGCAGGTGAAGGAGTATTGCAGGTCTTGTCACCGGTGCCAAGAAATAGAGAAGGCAGGTAAGAAAACCCAAGTCACCCTCATTCCATTGCCCACAGTGGAAGAGCCATTCCAGAGGGTGGGAATGGATATCGTGGGGAATTTAAATACCCCCAGCTCCTCCGGAAAGAGGTTCATTATGACTGTGGTGGATTATGCCACCCATTATCCAGAGGCAGTCGCCCTATCCTCACTGAGGACAAACAAAGTGACAGATGCCTTACTTGAGATTTTCACCCATGTTGGGTTTCCGCAGGAGGTTAACATCAGTCAAGGGGGTTCCTTCATGTCAGACCTGATGAAATGTTTGTGGGAGAAGTGTGAGATGGTGCAGAGGCTCACAACACCTTATCACCTGCAAGCTAATGGGCTTGTGGAAAGATTTAGCAGTACCCTGAAGTCAATGCTCCAAGCGTTTGTTGAACAGCATGGGAGGGACTGGGAGAAATACCTTCCCCACCTGTTGTTTGCACACAGGGAGGTGCCCCAAGAGTTCACGGGATTTTCCCCCCATCATGCTCTTATATGGACGCCGGGTACATGGGCCACTAGACTTGATCCAGGAGGATTGGGAAGGCAAGCATGCCACCCAGGGAACTCCCATAGTCGATTACATCCTTAGGTTTAGGAAAAGGCTGAAGGAGCTTATGGGGACAGCTCAGAGCAACCTGGCAGTTGCCCCACAGAAACAAAAAGTGTGGTACGACTGCAGAGCCAGAGCTCACTCATACATGGTGGGTGAGGAAGTCATGATCCTATTCCAGTCCAGAAAGACAAGCTGCAGGCTGAGTCTGCAGGACCGTACAAAGTAGTTAGAAAGGTAAATGATGTAAACTATATCATAGAATTACCTGACAGAAGACATACAGAAAGAATGCACCATGTGAACAGGATGAAGCCATATGCTAGTAGGGCTGACATATGTTTGCAGTATGTAGTCCTGGGGAAGGGAAAGACAAAGGAGACCCCCTTCTGGACTTGCTGGAATAAAGCAAGTGGGAGTACTCTGTGGAAGCAGTAAAATTGTCTCCCTAGCTGGCCTCAGACAAGATCCAGGAAGTAATTGAGGTTTTAGCAGACTTTGCCCCACTGTTTAGCGCCAAGCTTAGACTAATCCCCTTAGCAACTCATGATGTGGAGACAGGGACACAGACTCCCATACAGTGGACAGCATATCAGGTGTCAGAGGCTGTCCAAAAGGACATTAGGAGGGAGGTGGATGAAATTCTGGATTTAGGGGTAATCCAGAAATCCCACAGCCCCTGGGCCTCACCCATAGTCCTTGTGCCAAAGCCAGATGGCTCTATTCATTTCTGTGTGGACTATCATGGACTAAATGCAGTCACAAAGTCAGATGCCCATGCGATGCCCCAGATGGATGAACTACTGGACTAGTTGGGAGGTGTGACATACCTCATGACTATTGACCTGACAAAGGGGTATTGGCAGGTAGAGTTAACTGCCAGAGCTAGGGAGAGATCGGCATTCATCACTTTGATAGGCTTATTTGAATTTATAGTAATGCCTTTCAGAATGAAGAATGCCTCGGCCACTTTCCAAAGGTTGGTGAACCAGGTGTTAAATGGTGTTGAGGAGTACACCTTGGTGTACCTGCAGAGCATTACCATTTTTGGTGCCAGCTGGGAAAAACACCTGTCCCACCTTAGGGAAGTTCTGGGAAGGATACAGAGGGCTGGGCTCAGTGTCAAAGCTGAGAAGTGCCAGGTGGCCATGGCTGAAGTGGCATACATTGGGCATGTTGTAGGCTAGGGGCAGCTCTGTCCTAACAAAGTAAAAATAGAGGTGATCAAGGCATGGCCCAGACCAGAAATGCAGAAGTAGGTCAGGTGTTTTCTAGGGACAGCAGAGTTCTATAGGAAATTTGTACCCAATTACAGTGCCCTGGCTGCTCTCCTATCTGACCTGGTAAAGGAAAAGATGCCTAAGAAAATTACCTTGGAACCAGCCTGTGAAAAATCCTTTACTATACTGAAGGAGGCACTGTGCAGTGCTCCTGAATTGACAAGTCCTGACTATAGCTGATCCTTTATAGTCCAGACTGGCGCCTCAGACATGGGTATTGGGGCAGTACTGAGTCAGATATCCAACCAAGGGAAAGATCACCCGGTACCTGAGTAAAAAAGTTACTTCCCAGGGAGCAGGCATATTCTATTGTGGAAAAAGAGTGTATTGCCAAAGTGTGAGCACTAAAGAAGTTAGAGCCATACTTATATGGGCAGCATTTTGAGGTACAAACTGACCACAGCCCCCTGGTCTGGCTGACACAAATGGGAACAATTAATGGTAGACTATTAAGATGGAGTCTTGCCTTGCAAGGGTATGACATGGCGATCTTACATAGGGCTAGAGCTACCAGTCAGAACACAGATGGCTTGTCACATCTATATGAGGAGTGAACTGACTTGTGGAGCTCATCCCATGCAGGGGATAGAGTGCCCAAATTCAGTCTAGGTGGGGAGGATTGTTACTCTTGGCCAGCTAGTTATGATTGTTGAATGATATTTGTAATATAAAAATATAGTATGTGATTGTCTCACATAAGACAGACTGTGCTTTCATGGTTGCCCCCCCACCAGGTTTCAGTGAAGCTACAGGATATGTAAACTGACCAGGAGATCTCTGTAATGTAATTAACCTCCGTGAGAAATTGCATTTTATGGCCTTTTTATGACCTCATGCTTTTGAAGGTGGGAAAAATAAACATTCTACATTTTATTACAGGACAGGACATAATTTAGCTGATTCCTGTTGGTTATATTGCACCTAGGGGATGGACTGCAGGGTTGTAAACATAAAAGGAGCTGGTTGATAAAAGACTCATAATTTGGTAAATGTGTTTTTGCTGATGTCATCTTATTTAATATACCTCCTGAAAAGACATCATGTTTGTATTTTTTTTATTCTACAAGGAGAAGCTAGATGACTCACAGAAGGGGTGTGAAGACACAGTTTATAGAGAATAAATGATGGGGAAGTGTGTGTTATGAGAATTCAATGCACACCTGAGGTGTGGGATGCTACATGAACCCCAAGGGTGAAGCCTGAAGAGTTTATTAAAGCATCCCACACCAAGGGTGTGATTTCAATCTCAGTATGCCACACACTTCCCCATCTATTATTTTTTATAATATACTGAGCAGCAATTTTTCACACACACACACCTGCCTGTCTTTAGTGTTCACACGCATACACACACACACACATACACACATGCACACACACACATACACACACACATACACACTGGCTGTGACTCCCTCTTTCTGCTGCCTTCTCCCTTTACTTTTTTTTTAATTTTGGCGCCTGTTATTCTTTTTTTTTTATTTTCTTACAGTTTGTAACCACCAAGATCACATCTAGGACGCCCTGTGGGCACGCTGCAGTGCCAAAACGGTCAAACGGCAGGATCAACCAGATATTTAGCGGGGTACAAGGTTAGATCAACCAGATACATTTTAAAAACTAAAGAAGGGATGATCATGTCTTCTTTTTGTGGCAGCTTCTTAGGAAGCGACAGACGGAATGCCATGTTTCAAAGATTGTGCAGCCTGCCCACATCCATTCCTTAAACCAATGCAGGAGCTGCATCATTTGAGAGGCATGGCATGTGAATGTCATAACAACCAGCCAGTTGTTACAGGAAATATCAACTGGTCTCGTCTATAGGAAAAATTGCTAACCAGTTATTATAAACTAATACTTGTGTCTGAACTGGCACTCGTCACAGCGGTGGGTCAGAGCTTTTAGCTGATTGTTTCGTGAGGGCACAGTTTAGGCCCAACCCCTGCCCACCCCTCACACCACCCACCCCTGGAAATAGTTCCTTCATACCTGGGGTTCTGACATCATTTCCTCAAGAGTGCAAGGTGCATGTCACTGTTACATCCTCTCTAGCACACTGCACTGACAATATAAGCATACACATTGTATAATATATATATATTTCTATGTAACAAACCAATCACACACACACACACACACAAAAAAAAAAAGTAGATAAACATGTGGGGAGTAGTGCAATGTAATAGCTGTGGGGCAGCAGTCTTCCGGGAGTCTTTCTGGAGGCTGAGATGCTGCCCTATTTGCAGACAACTATCAGTCCTGAGGGAGGAAGTTGCCCGTCTTCAGGCCACACTGGACTGTAGTAAGGGAACCTTCCCCCAGGCCACACTGGACAGTAGGAAGGGAACCTCCCCCATCCAGGGAGCACCAGAGCCACCACCACTACCTCAGAGGTTGTGAAGAAAGCACAGCAGTTGGACCACAGTGGGCTCAGGGAGGGTGAGGATAGTGGAACAGAGACACACCCAGTCAGTTGTTCCACTCCACAATCCATACATCATTCTGGGGGAGCATAGTTTCCCTATGGATGCACCCACAGAGGAGACTAAGGAGGCTGAGGACAACTGTCACAAGGGAGGCCCACAGGAAGGAGGCAGAGGACACCACAGGGAAGGAAGCAGCTCCTGGTGGGGGACTCAATTATTAGAGGGATAGAACTGGGGGGAGCAGGGAAAACTGAAGTAAGGTGCCTGCCTGGTGCCATGGCTTGGAGGGACAGGAAGCGCATCCTCAGGATCACGAGAACAGCTGCATGGGAGTCTGAGCTGGACGTCATTGTCCACCTAGGGACAAATGACTTGGCTCATCATGAGATTAGAGTAGTGCAGGAGGACTTTGTAGAGTTGGGGAGGGGCCTAAAACAAGTAGCACACACAGTATCCTTCTCAGAGGTGCTGCCTGTCAATGGCATGGGTGAGGCGAGGGTACTTTGTACTATGCAGTTTAATGAATGCTTGAAAAAAATGGTGTGGAGCACAGAGGTTTGGCTTCATTGGGGACTGGGGTTCCACCTGGAGGGACACCAGCCTATACTGGCAGGATGGTCTGCATCTGTCCAGGAAGGGAACAAGTCTTTTGAGCAATCGGTTTAAATGCTTCGTTGGCAAGCTTTTAAACTAGTCAAGGGGGGGAGGCACTAATAAGCAGCAGGAAAGTCCCAGCCTCTCCCTACAAAACAGGGTGCTAAATGAGAAAAAGACCGAGGCAGAAAGGTCAGTGGGGGATGCTGCAACAGAAGGTAAAGCCATCAAAAAATGGAGAGCAATGAGTATCAATGCCCATAGTCTGGGTAACAAGCTTCCTGAATTAGTGGACTTGATAGAGGAGGAACATCTGGATATTGTGGCAGTTACAGAAACATGGTACACACAAAACCATGACTGGGACATCAACATACCAAGATACACTATCTATAGGAGGGACAGGGAGGGTAAAAGAGGAGGAGGAGTAGCTCTTTACATAAGGGAAGGAATGAAAGCAACAGAACAAAAGAATAAACAGGGAGGAGAAGAAGCACTGTGGGTCAATTTGGAGATGGGAAATGGCACCACAATCCGCATGGGGTTGTATACAGACCCACCTCTCAGGGGGAGGAAATGGACAAGGAAATGATAGAAAGTATACTTAGAATGGCAGAAAAAGGGGAGATATTGCTGATGGGTGATCTGAATATGCCAGATGTTAACTGGAGTGCAGTTGCAGCAGCCACTTCGAAGAGTGGGGTTATTCTAGATGCCCTACAGGGGGCATGCCTTAGACAACTAGTATTGGAACCCACTTGAGAGGGAGCAATATTAGACCTGGTTCTCTCAAATGGAGATGGAGAGAGGATCACACATGTAGAAGTGGGTAGCCATCTGGGAACTGGCTACCATCGAACAGTATGGTTCACAATAAACACAGCAACAGAGTCAAGCCATACAAAGACAAAAGTACTGGACTTTAGAAACATAGAAACATAGAATTTGATGGCAGGTAAGGACCACTTGGCCCACCCAGTCTGCCCATTTCCCTACCTAATGGATAAGCTGCAGATCCTAGTTAACCAGCAGCCTACTTCTTCCTACCCCCACCCCCTAGAATTGCCTTATGACTGTCCCATGCATGCTTGAATTCCACCACTGTTTTTGACTCCACAACCTCCTCCGGAAGGCCATTCCATGCATCCACAACCCTCTCTGTGAAAAAATACTTCCTTAAATTACCTCTGAGCCGCCCTCTATCTTCAAATTGTGCCCCCTTGTTCTTGCAAACCTCTTTTGTTGAAAGATGCTACCCTCTTGGACTTTGTTGATTCCCTTGAGGTACTTGAAAGTTTCTATCATGTCCCCCCTCTTCCTCCTTTCCTCGAGGCTATACATATTAAGCTCCTTAAGTCTCTCTTCATATGTCTTCCGGTGCAGACCCTGCACCATTTTAGTTGCCCTCCTCTGACAGCTTCCATCTGTTCTGTCTTTGCGGAGATTGGGTCTCCAGAACGGCACGCAGTATTCCAGATGGGGTCTCACCAGCTGTCTATACAGAGGATAATAACTTCCTGTTTTCTACTGGTGATGCCTCCTATGCATCCCAGTATCCCCAGCCCTCCTTGCTGCCCCTCTCACATTGCTTGCCCACCTTTAGGTCATCTGATATGACTACCCCAGGTCCCTTTCCATTTTGTTGTTGTTAGTATCTCACCCCCATTGTGTACTCTTCCCTGGGTTTTGTTTCCCAGGTGCATTACCTTGCACTTCTTAGAATTGAATCTAAGCTGCCATACATTTGACCATTCCTCTAACCTTGCCAAGTCCTTCTCATCCTTTCTACCCCACCTTGTGCATCAACTCTGTTGCAGATCTTTGTGTCATCTGCAAAGAGACATCTTTCCTTCCAGTCCCTCTGCAATGTCACTTATAAAGACATTGAAGAGGACCGGACCTAATACTGAACCCTGCGGTACCCCACTAGTAACCCCCCTTTCTTCAGAGTGGACTCCATTTACTGTTACTCTATGTGTCCTATTCTCCAGCCAATTCTTCACCAGGCTGTCATCATGGGACCCACTCCCAGGCTGGCTAACTTGTATATTAATCTTTTGTGTGGGACTGTGTAAGAATATACCTAAGGTCTCATAGAGTTTTAAGGATTCATTTTGGAAGTCTAGCTTGGTGTCCCTGGCAAAATTTTGTACCACAATCCCTGAAGAGATCACGTATTTGAGCCTGTACCTTGGGTATGCTAGCATAAGGTTCACAGTTTGAATCTCCCCAGAATTTGAGGATAAAGGTGATTTGGACCCAAAAGCAGACAGGAGGGTTACCCTGTCTGTTACTTGTTCACACTATTGTGCTCTGAGGTTGGCACTGTGGGAGCAGAGGGCCTGACTTGCTGAGTGACAACTACCACCAGGAGGTGTGACCAGGAGGCTGACAAGGGGATGACATAAAGCAACTACAACCACGTAAGCAAATGGCAACTTAAAAACACTTTAGAAAAGGATACCTAAGTGAGTAGAGTTCAGGGAATCCCGTGCTGTGCAGTTACTTTAGAAAAGGATACATAATGCAAGCAGAGCTCAATGAGTCCCATGCTATGCAGTTGAATCACTTGTTTTAAAAGTCAGGTCTCTGATGCCTTTATTCCTTATTCACTTTATTCATTACAAATTGGGTTTACAACCTTTGCAAGGGCACCTCATCACGGGGGGGGGGGAGGCAGACATCAAGACAGTTATTACAGTGCAGATTAAAACAGAGGATAACATTACAGGTGTAGTAAAAGGAACATTTAGCATAGATACACTTAGGTTACATAATGTTTGAGCCAGGTGTGCCACCCATAGCTGCTGTGCCAGCTCCATCGCCACCTCCTCTGTCTGGTTTAATGCTACATGTTCTGCACAGCTACAGCTCTGAGGATTCAAGGGGGCACCAACTGGTTTATTTGGGAAGTGGCCTATTGGCTAAGAGGGCCATGGTCTTGCAGTGTCTCTTTGGGGCTGGTTCCCCAGTCGAGTCCAAGCTGCCTGCTGAGTGCCTCGAGTCCCTGTCATTGTCTCTCTTTGGCTCACCTTCTACTTTGTGCCATGATTTTTGTCTGCCCGTTCTGTGTCTGGCAGACCTTTTTGGTTTTTAAGTTAGCTATTCCATAGGGTCCTGATGGGTGGGCTTCCAGTCTGGAGAAACCCCATTGCCACTACTGTGCCTAGTTTTACAGTCTTGGGCACAGTTGTGACAGTTTTTACAATTTACTGCAGTTTGTGCCAAATATCTGGCACAAGCTCAGTTAAAAAAGCTCCCAGGATTGCTGCAAATTAGACCAGAAAAAGTTGGCATAACTTGTGGCAATTGCCACATAGGATAAAAAATCCTGTTAGATCACTTCAAGCTCCATAAGCCATATCGTCAGTACACCCAGGGCTTGTGGCGATCTAAGCAATTTGAAAATCCTGCCCATGATGTCACTGCCTGTGCAGAGATCCATGGTCTTGGGCCAGGGCCAATATCATCTTGTCTGTGAACCTGAAAAAGCATGCCAAGATAGGCATGAGTCTTTCTCCCTCATGGGGCACTGGTCTAAGGGTACAATGGGCACAATATATTTCCAATCCCACCTTCCAGGATTGCCTCAGCAGACTAGGGCCTCTCTTTGGAGAATGGTGGAGGCATCTCTATTTTAAACCCACTCAGAAAAGCTGACTAAATGGAGATTTCTCCATTGGCTTAGATTTTCAGCATCTTCTGTCTGTTCCCACAGGGTGCTGACCATGCACTCTAACTCTTGTATTCTGGCCTTGTGGCAGTCATCTTTATCATCTACATAGAACACATAGGTTTCTGACGTATCTTGGGAATGTGTGCTGCAGATCTTGGATTTTCTCTTCCAGGGAGGCCACTGAGATCCTGAAGACTGAAATATCCCTCAGGACCATACTTTTAATTTCTGAAGTGCACATGACAGGTGCTGTGGCCATTGCCATTGCTGGTGCCCATTTCCCACTCGACTTTGACAGACCTGCTGCAGTTTTCCAAGTATAACTTGTGACTGCTGTCACACCTACAGTACATGATCAACACCTTTAAATTATTGCTATTGTTCCATCCATCTATCCTACTTTGCATATCTGGTTTACATTTTACTGAACGGTAAGTTGGTTATGTCCCATTTTTTTCTCTTATATAGGGTTCATAAACTACATCATACAAGTTTAATAAGGCACCTAATATTGTACTTCTTTGTTAATCAGACCACTTACCATGGCCTGATTAATGCCCTGTGCATAGCGGAAGGAAAAATAATATACTTTAAAACTTTTATTGCATTGAATATACTTCAAGGTCGGAGAAGGTGGAATTATAAAAATACAATATAAACCTCCCTGTCTAGTATCAAAGTATTATTACACATGGGAATAAAGCACCAGTAATCTCTCCCTGTCATAGTTTTTTGTTTATTTATACTTCACTTTAATGATCAAAAAAGTCAACAAACAGCATGTATTTTACTTTATATTTTGTAGTTTTTATTCAATATTTTCAAGTACAATACCACATCCTGTGTATGAGATTTGTAGAGTAGGGCAAATATCAATTAGTATGCACCATGTCCCACCAAGTCCATCTCTCTGCTACCCTGCATTACCTCATGTCAGCTCTCCGCCAGCACAGTACCTGTACAAACTATATCGTGCTTCAAAACTTCCTTACGTAACCACCTTATTAACACCCGATGCTGTAACTGCCACTAGTCAAAGCCGTACTCAATACTTATGACAAAGCTTATTACTAAGCTGCTAAGGACGACATAACTCTGGTATTGTTTGCATCCATCCTACCTGTACCAGCTTGTTTGTATCTATGTCTTAATTTTACTGTTATACTTCTGTGTTGTACTGCTATACTGTGTATTTTGGTTTGTCTTACTGTGACAAGGTACCTTTGTAAATGAGCCTATGGCTCAAAGGTTTTCCAAACTGCTGTTTAAATAAAATAAAAAAAAATAAAATAAAAAAACATACTGTATATGTTGTAGGCTTTATTCAGTATGTTCAAGTACAATGGAACATGTACGGAATTTGTAGAGAAGTGCAAATATCGGTGGAAAGCTCAATGTTCCCACAGGCCCGTCACTCCACCCCCTGTAGTACCTCGTGCCAGTCTCTCTCCTCCACCAACACAGCAACTGAACAAACATATATCTTGAGTCTTTATTCAATGTTTTCAAGTATAATACCATATATATGGGATTTGTAGAGAAGTTCAGATATCAGTGGTAAGCACAAAATCTTAAAAGATACCTAAACAACATTCTGACAACAAACTATTCAAAAATATGACCTCAAACAAGACTAAAGGAAAGGCTGCTGAATTAGTTAATGTTAAAACTACATTTATATAAGTTACCTATATGAGGTTCCGAAACATTTGAAAAATGTAAAATCAGCTTTCCAATTTCAAAATACTGCCTTACCTGCTTCTTAAAATGGCCACCAAATGTGTTAAGTGATAACATCTTCGGAGCCAAAGTCAAAGAGCTATATGGCTCTCTATAGTGCTAACTAGTTTTTTTTCCCCTTTGTATAGAATTGTTTCACCAAAATGGTCAAAACCACATGCACTATTTAGATTAATTCGCATGTTAGGCTATGGTTCTGTTCATTTTGTTTACTTTAATATGCTGAAGTTGTGTTTTAATCCAAACGACTTTCTCTTTGGCAAACCACAATGCAGTACACATCTTGAATAACCTGGTGGTCTAGTGGTTATGGTGGAGTCAGAATGCTACAATGGAGGGGGAGGGGTGTTGGGAGTGTGTCATACTTGATATGCACTTTTTAACAGTTTTATGAAACCTTTATATTTTCTGCTATTATGCTTTTCTAGAATGTTTTTGACTGAAACTACAAATGTAATCCCTATTTTTGAATTTAAACATTTGTACAATCAATAAATCAGACTTCTTCAACAAAGTGAAATGCAGCAGCAGCAAGTGAGTACTTTACAATAGGGGGGTTATAGCCGCACCCTTCACCACCCCATGGATCCACCACTTGTTTGTAGCAAAGTTCTTCTGTAGTCCAATGCCAGAGATCATACTTTCTTGGAAATCAACAATATGATCATCTTGTCTTCTTGTCTTTATCCATGGGAAATAATAATAAAAAGAATCAGTATTTATATAGTGCTTTTATACACATTGTATCCCAAAGTGCTTTACAAGCAATGCTAGTCTGGTAGTGAAGTGACTAAATGTGTAGTGGCAGCCATTTCACACATTAATACCCACACACAGCCTTGGGACGTTTGCATGAACTGGTTTTATGGGAAGGGGAATGTTGGCCAGGACAATAGGGTCAGGTAGTGATCATGGTGCTGGCAGCCCCATCATAGTGATCTGCTCATATTTCTCCCCTTCTGTCCTCCCCCTTCCCTGAATATAGCAGTACCTTGCAGGAGTGGCCTACTCAGTCCCCCTCTGGTATTCATACTCACTACTTCTCCCCACACCAAAAACTGGTGAGCTCATCACCCTTGTGCATCATGAATGTAGGTAGTACAGTCCCCAGGTTTTTTGATATATCAAAAATAAACAAATATGTCCAGTAAGTCAGGCTGATAGCATCAGGGGACAAGAGGAATTATAGGCTTTCCTATCCTTAAAAGATCTAGGCTACCTTTGATTAGGCACTATTAAATGATGGGTGTGCACATCATTATGCATGTCATTTAATAGCGCCTAATTTTAGGTGGATTAGATCTTTTATTGGTAGGAATGCTTCTGTTTCCCCTTGTGCCCTGCTGCTATCAGCATGGCTTACCAGAAGATTATGTTTATTATTAATATGTAAAAATGACATGGGCGACTGTACTAACTGCATTCATGATGCAGAAGGGTAGTGAGCTCACCCATTTTTGTTGTGGGGAGCAGAAGAGAAGAATGAATGCCAGAGAGGGACTGAAGAGGTCATTCCAGCAGGGTATAGTTATAGTCAGGTTAGGGGAAGACAAGAAGGGGGATGTTTAGCAGATCATTGTGATACCTGGAATGTAGGGCTGCCAGCACCATGATCACTACCTGACTGTGAATAAGAGCAGCCAGCGATGACAAATACTCAGTGGCAGGGCTGCACTTAAAGTGTTACTTGAGTTCAGTGTAGGGAGATTACTCTCAGGTGGGGGGGGGTGAAGTTTGTTAGGACAGTATTGAGGGAGCAGTGTATAGATCATTCAAGATTTAGAAGGGTGGTAGCCAACCAGCTCACATTGTGGAGTAGGGCACTAAAAAGTACTGGAGAAGATTTGCAGGGAACTGTCCTGTGGGGTTCTGCAGATCACAGGTAAAGGAGTAGACTGACACTGGAAGTCTGGTGGATTCACTCAAGGCATTAGTATGCCTCTCCTGCTAATAATATTGTTATCCATAGTAAGTACAGCCCTTATGTGGGCATGAACAGCAGTTTTTCTGGTGAGTCCTGAAGCTTATTGCTTGGCCCTCCACGAAAACACAATTGTTGGTTAATGAGGCGGGACAAAAACACAACAGGGGAACTGTACATACTGCCTTCACTGTGCAGAAGGGTGGTGATCCACTCAATGTTTACTGTGGGAGCAGAAGTCAAACATTGAAAAAGTGGACTTAAGTGTGATTTGGGAGGTATTTTTTAACAGTGCCAGCTGATGATCCCTATTGGTGTAGGTACGCACAACTCTATGAGGTGTACAATTACAGCCTGAGGTGTGATCATTCTCTTCATGAGACTGCAAGCTCATATGCAGCCCCAGGCAGTACTAAGGACATGGTATGGACGGTGAGATGTTCAACAGAAGCCAGGCTAGGTGCAGGGGGTTCACACGGAAAAAGAATACAAGAGAAGGTTTTTTTTGTGGATTATCAAGAATGCATGAGCTTTGGAATTGGACCAGACCTTCACTGTGTGACCCTGAGCAAGTCACTTAACTTCCTTGTGCTGCCAGGCCACATCTGTAAACAAGGTTTCAGCATAGTGTGTCTCTCCTGGTTAACAAAAAAAAAATTCAGGGCATCACATAACCACTAGATCATCAGGTATTTGAAGGGTTTTACTGTTCTGCAGTTTGCCAAAGAAAAAGTCAGCTAGATTATAAAACATTTTCAGCAAGTTGCAGTAAATAAAATGAACAAAATCATAGCCTAATGTATGTACTGATCAAAATAATCCACATGTTAACACATGGTGTTGATCATTCTGGTAAAACAATTCAAAACAAAGAGGGAAAGATGAACTAGTTAGCTTATGGGAATACATATTGGTCGCTGGCTCTGGCTCCGATGATGTCATCATGACTCATCACTTAACACAGTGGGCAGACATCATAGGGAGAAGGCAAGGCTGTTTTTTGTAAGTGAAAGGCTGATGTTTACATTTTTCAAAAACTATGAAACTGCATTTATGTTATTTACATAAATGCAGTTTTAGCATAAATGTAAACAGTAACCTTTACTTTACCTTGCTATGAAGCCACATTTTGAAGTTTGGAGTTTTAAAAAACTGCTTGTTTAGGTATCCTTTAACAGGCCCTTCATCACCCCACATTACCTCATGCCAGTACTCCCCATTCCTGTAGTCCTTTACACACCTCCCCATATTAATCTATTCAGTACATAGGGCACTGGCATAAGGTAATGCCAAGGTGGGTGGGTATTAGGGGTCTGGTGGGCATGATGGCCCCTGCCCCCCCGACAGGGGACATGAGGCGTAGTGCACACCACCAGTCCTTGGCCAAGTGTTATGCACCATTTGCACCACTACTCTGCACCCCCATTCAGGATTACTGGTGAAGAAATTGTGTAAACCATTGGTCCCTATTCACCAACATTATGCCCCATGCCTCCCCAGTCCCCCCCTCGACAACAGCATTACCTCAGGATTGTGTCCCCCATCCCCCACATTGCCCAGAGTACATTACATCAAAGCACAGTGACATATTGTAGTTTGTCCTTGTTGCTCTAATACAGGAAAGCATCAACTCGGCCAAGTGCTGAAGGCAGCAGTTTGAAGTTAAAATCTGGTGCTGTGGCCTCATCGGCCTTACAGACTTGTTTGGCCTTAAAGGCATTAACAGGATCTGTCTTCTCTTTGAAATCTGCATGCTTATTCTCTGACACCATTCCTACCTTCACTTGCATGAGATAGTCTCAGGGGTGTTGGGGACTGAGGGGATCCATGGCCTCCTGCCCCCCCCCCCGGCAGGGGACTGGTGGAAACATGGGACAAACCACCTGTCCCTGGTCAGGTAGTATGTTCCTTGTCCACAACAGTCCTCTGTCCCTCAGGCATGAAACTGTTGAGGGCATAGTGCAAACTGTCCCCCTCTCCAGTGATATGCACTATGTCCCCACAGTCCTCTGCCCCCCCACATTATCCCAGGATTGTGAATCCTTCTCCCACCACTACTCCGATGTCCCTATCATGAACCAACACTCCCTAAAATGGTACATATGGTAAGGTAGTAAGTAGTCATCAGATCCAAGCTTCCAGTGATGTGTATTACCCTTGCAATCTGCAGCTCCTTCCATGACCAACATGGTCTTTCACTCAATTCCCCAGTCATTACCTCAAGTTCCACAGGCCTTCCCTAGAATTCATGAGGTAATGTCAGGGGGTTGCAGGCAAAGGGCTGGTGGGCCTCTCAGTACCTTCACCCACACCCTTGCGCTACCCGAGGCTTGTGTGGATCACCTGCCCTACACCCACCTTCAGGCATGAGGTAATGTATCTCTGAGGTAATGTATCACTCATTTTTTAAAACAGCTGACCCTAAACACCACTTCCCTGACTTGCATGAGATAATGCCGAGGGAGCTGTTTGGGGCCATTGGCTTAGGGGTATTGTGCCCCCTGGTTCACCCACTTCATTGAAACAAGCAAAAGACCAACCATCATTAGGGTGACTGTCATTAGGGCAACAGCACAAAGTCGACCATGATTGCAGAATGAGGTATAGTGCCGCCTGACCCCAAGTGTGCAGAATGCACTGGGGCATTTCTGTGGTCTTTGAGGTGGCTGTGCCCCCCTGACCCACCTATTTGGGGGCTTCACCCCCAGACCACAGAAAGTTATTATAATTACTTCTATGGTGGAGGTTTATTGGGGGGGAGGCACAACACCCATGCTGTGCTCTCCCTAATGGACGCTCTGACAACCAGTTCACCATTGTGACAGACAAACTGGTTGCAGTGCCCTGATCTCATCACCCTAATTTTGTCGACCCAATGATGGGATACTGTGCCCTCCAACACTTAGCTCCCCACCTAGGCTGTGTACCACTAAGGAACATGAGTCAAACTGCCCGTCACTGACCAAGTGGTAAGCATTATTCCCACAACAGTCCTCTCTACCTCCAGGCAGGGGACTTGTGAGAGATATCATGAAAACAAGTGGTATTCACCATGTCCCTGCATCCCATGCCCCCCCAGCATTACCATAGGTTATCTAGTGGTTAGTTTGCCCACCGCCTCACCCCCATTCTCCTTAAAACATCTCACACAACATGGTCTATTTTTTTATAAAAAATGTATGGTTACTTGAGTGGGGTGGGGGTGGGGGTAGCATCAGTCACTAACATGGAGGATAGAGGGGAAACGTAGTCCATAGGGAAACCACCTGTCCATAGCCAGGTGGTATGCACCGAGATACTCTCTTATCCGACATGATAGACCTGGTATTTAGCGGGGTGGTGGTGTTGCACTCTACCACAAGAACCACCTTAGCATCACAACAGTCCCTGTTCGGGACCCACCCATGACTTGTGAATCCATTCATGCAATTGTCACCCTTGGTGCAAAGAAATTACGCATAGTCTGCATCTACAACCCGCCAGCCGGGGGAATGGCTGGACTTCAGGACCTGCTAAACCAGACATCACAATCTGCCAACCTAAATGAGGCCCTAATACTTGGGGATGTAAACCTAAACTGGTTGGGTCCTTTTCACAATACTCTCATGTCCTTAGTTCACAGTTTTAACCTGTACCAGCTCATTGCCGAGAACACAAGGACGGTAATTCCTTCAAAACCAGGTACCCTTATCGATTGGATTCTTACAAATCGACCCAAGCATGTGACTAAGGCAGGTATCTTGGCAGATGCTATAACTGACCACTCTCCAGTGTTCTGTAAATGGACCTCAGGTGCTCCACCATCTCCTCCACCCTGCCTTGTCACCTATACAAACTTTGCGGGCATGGACGTAGACGCCTTCCTTCATGATGTTTCCACCATAGACTGGTCTGAAGTTTACCATGCTCTAAAAGTGGAGGATGCCCTACTAGCTTTCCTTAACAAATTCAGTGACTCCCAGAATAGTCATGCACCAAAGGTGAAAAGGAGAGTCAGAGGAAACCAAACCAGGTGGCTCCACAAATATCTGTTCTTAGAACTATGGCACAGGGACAAACTGTGGAAGCACTACAAAAATACTGGCTTACCTACTGATTTCATGATGTATAAGAAACACAGAAATTCCTGCAAAAAACATATAGGACAAGCCAAAAGTAGGTACTGCCAGAACCTGCTATCCAGCTCAGCCTACAACCCTCGGAAATTCTGGGCCCATATAATGACCTTCCTTGGCACATCTCAATCTATAATCCCCTCAGAGATTATTCTCAATGGTGCCCACTGTAATGACTCTTACACCATAGCGAATGCCTTCAACAGGATGTTCTCTGATCTCTCACCCTACACCACCAACTTTTCACAGGCACCCATAGTATCTCAGCCCACCAACTCTAGCAAGTCGACGGGCCTCCTGTCTTCATCAAATGGGTCTCCACTGGCCTGGCCTTTCTACTTCAAAGCCATCACCGGCTCACAGGTCCTCAAACTGCTAAGAACTATCTCCGATAACACCAGCCCAGGATCTAACTCTCTTGAACCCCGCCTATTGAAGTTGGCCGCCCATCTCATTGCCTCTCCTTTGGCCAAAATCTACAAGCTATTCCTTTCCAGTGGTGTCGTGCCTGACCCCTGGAAGATTGCCAGGATAACTCCGATATTCAAAAAAGGGGATAGGAATGATATCTCAAATTACAGGCCGATAGCTATTCTCTCAGTCCTGAGCAAAATACTAGAAAAACTCATTGCCACTCAAACATTGGACTTCATTGAAACTTCAAAGCTGCTCTCTGATGTGCAGCATGGTTTCAGGAAAAATCATAGCACGTCAACGGCCCTGGCTAAATTCACCTCAGATACTCTCTCCAACATGGACGCTGGACGACTAACAGACGCTGTCTTCATTGATCTTACCAAGGCCTTTGATCTTTTGGATCACTTCCTACTCCTCTCCACTTTTCAAACCATAGGCTTCTCCACTCCTGTTGTAAATTGGTACAGGAGCTATTTAACCGATAGGACCCAAGCAGTGAAATTTAATTCTGCAACATCTGACAACACCACAATCAACATTGGAGTTCCCCAAGGATCTATTCTGAGACCACTTCTTTTTTCCCTCTTTATAAACAACATTCTGGACAACATCTCAACTTGCTCCTCTCTTCTCTACGCTGAGACCTGGTCACCTACGCCAGCTCTACTAACATTGACTACCTAAACTCGTCTCTGACCACGGCCTACAAGAGTATTCAAAATGGGCTGTATAACCATAGACTGGTCCTAAACACATGCAAAACTAAAGTCATGCTCCTGGGCTCCGCTCCCAAACTAAGAACCTGCCCCTCACCCTTGATGGTTCTCGACCTGGAGGGGAACAAACTAGAGGCTGTCACATAATTTCGGTATCTTGGGGTTTTACTTGACCAATCTCTAGACCTAAACCTCCACATTCAAACAACCTGCAAAACAGTAAACTGTAAACTGGGTGCTGCCTACAGAACAAGCTATGTGCTAACCCCTTCTGCTAAGCTAGCCATTGCCAGGGGGATCCTACTCCCAACCCTGACATACTGTGCTCCTATCCTGGCAGCTGCCCACAAATTAGCACTACAAAAATGGGATGTCACCTATAATAATGTCTGTCGTTATGCATCGTCGTCCCCACGGCTCAAGCATGGATGTCAGCTTTATAGCAACCTAGGCTGGCTCTCCCCCTCTGCATCCAGACAATACCATCTTGGTTGTCTATCTGACTCCATAATCAGGCTGGAAACCCTGGCCTCACTTGCAGAGATATTCCATCCCATCATCTCATACCGAGGATTGAGGTCAATTCATACATTACTACTGAGGGTACCCAGGTGTCACACCTCCAAAGGCACCGGGGCCTTTGGGCACACTGCCCCTCAGATGTGGAATATGCTGCCACTAGAGCTAAGACAATCTACATCCCACTATCACTTTAAAAGTGGGTTACGATGTTATCTGGCTACTGCTGAACAGTGTACCTGTTTCTACCCTACCTGACCTTACCAATGAACCTGCCCCACGCCATTCCACTGGACGATCTATTATCTCCTACTTGATGAACCCCCCCCTCTCCTTACATCACATCTCTCTCTCCTCTCCCCATTCTCTCTCATCTTTCTAAACACGCTCCCTGGACCCATCCGCTCCACTACTAGTTTAGTTGTCTGTTTTATTCCTGCATGTTGTATTTTATGACTATCTGAAATAACTGTACTCCTTCATGTTATAACCCATACCTGAATTTGTATTTGTATTGCTGACTGTTGTATCTTTCTGCTGTTGTTGCATGTAGTGCTGACAAATGCTCTTTTACTGTTATCCGAGCCTACTTAGCTAAAATTTATCCACTTGTGCTTGATGTCAGGCACTTCTTTACTGTTTATTGTTGATTGTCTTCTCTTGTTTCCATAGCTAAGTACAAGCCTTATTGTCAAATGTCATTGATTCCCTGTAACACCTTCTGTATGTATTGCCTTGTACTCTCCCGGGTCGTGCCTGAAAATAATCATTTACTGACTAGTGCACTTACCCGGTAAACAAAAGCTAAATAAATAATAAAAATAAAAATAAATGCTCACCACTGATTGTCACTCTTGTTGTCTGTTGTTCCCTATAGTGATGTGTGTATATTAATAACTCCCACAGAGGTTGCATTGTTTGCTGCAGTAACTCTACTGCTGAATTCTGCAAAGTTGGGCTTCATCTTGGTGGGCTTCATTGTACTTGTGTGTGTTTCTTACTGCCTAAGAATGCTACCTCGTGCTGTTTAGGCAAAAGGACAGTAAAGCAAATCTAAGCAGTTCTGTCAGCCCAACCAGCATGAGATATGTAATAAGAAACACACACAAGTATACATCTTAATATATTATGAAGCAGTCAAATATTTTCTGTGAAGAAAAAATGTCAGCTTAACTGTTTAAAAAAGCATTTTTATTTGTTTATAGTGTTCTGTCCCTCCTCTACTAATACTGAGAAGTGAAACAGTCTGGGTGTCTCTTTGATATGGTAATGGGCAGTGGCTGATGAAATTAAGTTTCACTCTGTTTGTTTTAGAAAAAAAATAGGGAGGCATTTTGAAACTGACCAGTAATTAGATGCAGACAAATGAGGAGCAGAATGGTGAGCAGTGAGCAGCAGTTGACAGCAAGAGGCAGCAGAATAGGAAAGTTGAGGGTATTGCATGAGGCATCTGTACACTCAGCAAGAGATCTGTTTGGTTCTCCACTCTGGAAAAAGTGTGAGGCTGCTTTATAATATTTTTAATCATCTTTGCTGACTGCGATTCGAGTCAGGGCTTTGCATACCCTCACCATACAGCAAAATTAAAGAACCTAAAACCATTCTTGTGAATGTGAAATCAACTTAAGATTCCTTTGACACCCCACTCCCCACAGCCTGGATTAGAAAACCTGAAATCATACCTCTGGATGATGCCTGGCCAGGTGTTATAATATGGTGCCACAATGATGTGGAATGCAAAAAAACACAAGAACACGACTGATCTGAATTTCTGATATTGATCAATGATTGTTCATTCATAAAACATGTTGTCTAATGGTATCCTTTTCATTACATACAGTAGGTTCAATAGCAATGGTGCAGTGAATAAAACGAACCACAGCTGACATAATCTTGTCCATTCCTCTGCTGTCAGTACACTCTTCCAAGAGTGTGTGTTGCCCAAAATTAGTGGAGCACAGTTCTGTGGTTTATTTATTTTATTTTTGTTTACTGGGTAAAGTGCACTAGACAAACATTTGCCTACTTACAGGCGTGGCCCAGAAGGATACAAACCATTAAAACAGTACAATTACAGGAACAGTCCTACAACAATAGAGTACATGATAAACTTGGAGAAACAATACAGTGCATGACAATAAATTAAGCATCTGAGTGACCAGAGTAAAGTGAGCAGTACAAACTGAATAGGAAGCAAGGGAAGAGGTCATTAGGAAAGCTCCTAATTGTAGATAAACTAGCAAGTATAACAAGTGACAAGTGCAAGGCTTTTCAAGTACCAGTGGCTAAAGATTACAACGGACAGGGGATCAGAGCAGAAGCATTGAGCCAAATGGAATAAGTGAGAATGGTACAGGCTGTGGAAAGCACGGGTAACAGAATACTGTCTTACGTTAGCAGGTATGCTGTTCCACAATTTAGGGGCAACAACAGCAAAGACTATCTTCCTGAGTTTGGTCTTGACCTTGGATATAGATAGGAGGTCAAAGTCCAAGGATTGGAGAGGATGGGCATTAATATAGGGCACCAGTAGGGAGGCAAGAGACAGGGGTGCATGGTTCTGAATTACACTGTGAGTGATGCCCCCCAAGGAGAGGTCACCTTGGGAAGCAGGAGGTAGCCAGCCTAGTTTGGAGTACAGGATACAGTAGTGGGTGAGTCCATTGCAGGGAAGGGCAGATCAGCAGATATTGTTGTAAGCTACATTCTGTTTCTGCAGGATAACATTTCAGGAGTTAGAGAAAATGGGCAGGCCCTAGGAGAGTTTAGGAAGTAGTATACCACTGGCAATTGCAATGTGGGCAGATGGGGAAAGATTATGGCTGGCTCAGTAGGCTAGTCCAAGCATAACGTTAAACGTCTTGCAGGTGGATGACACATGGACAGAAAAGTAAAAAGGGAGGGATCTAGCATAATACCCAGACAAATGAAAGAGGGCACAGCTGGTGGGTGGGTGGGTGGCTGCCATTATCACTGGCCACAATGAGTGGAGTCAGGATATTCTTTAATTGATGAGCAGTTCTGAATAGCATTGCATGTAATTTTGAAGGGTTCATTAAGAGCCTGTTCTCATGGAACCAGCTGTGAATGACCATCAGGTCAGCTGAGAGGGATCTTGTAATGTCAGGCATGTTCTGAACACTGGTGAATAGGTCATCAGCATACAGAAGTGGGGTACAGTTAGTGAAGCAATGGTGGACAGATCTGATATGGAGGGAAAAAAAAACGGGCCAAGTATAGAACCCTGAAGAACACTGATAGTGACAGGAACTGGATCGGACAGAGAGGATCTGAACCTCGTGACATGTTGTTGTCTATTGGTCAGGTAACTTCTGAACTAAGGGAGAACATTGTCTGAGATTTCCAGGGCATTTAGTTTGTTGCATAGTAAAGAGTGATCAACCATATCAAAGGTCTTAGTAAGGTCTATGAATACGGTGCCAGTGAGTTCACCATTGTCAAGAGAGGTGGCTATACTATTGGTAAGGGTGAGCAGTGCAGTAGTGATGCTATGATACTGTCAGAAAACATGTTGGGCTGTGGATAGAAGGTTATAAGCAGTGAGGTAGGTGGTAAGTTGAAAGGAGACAATTTTCTCCAAGATGTTGCTGAGGGCAAGTAAAATGGCAATAGGTCTGTAGTTGCTAAGGATTTTGTTATTAACTTTTTTAAACACAGGCACTATGGCTGACAATTTCCAGAAACTTGGTACAGTATTGGTAGTGGGGAATAGGTTGAATATTCTAGCTAGTGGGGAGGCCAGTTCACAGGCATTAATGTCTACTAGTCTATTAGGAATAACAAGATTGGTAAAAGATTTCCAAGAAAAGTGTAATAAAGCAGATCTAGTTATAAATTATAACAAAACAAAAATGATGATATTTGGACAAAAAGGAAAAAAGAGGAAAGCATTAAGAATCTTGAATGAAACTATAGATCAAGTCAGAGAATTTAAATATTTAGATTTACTTATGACTAATAATTTGACATGGAAGGCACATGTTAAAGAAACTGAGACAAAATCCAAAAACTTTATTGCAGCTATTTTAAGATTTGCATGTAATTATGAAGGTAGCACAACAAAGAGCAGTCTTAGAGTGATTAATGCAAAAATTAAAGCACAAATCTTGTACTGTTTTGAAATATGGGGACCAGATAATAACATTGGCTTGTAAAAATGTGTAAACATATTTTGCAAAAAAATTATGGGTTTACCAAAGGGTGCATCATCAGCACTTATTTGAGCCAAATTAGGACAATTGTCACTGAAAAGCCTAAATATACAGAGAGTAATAACATACTGGCTTAAAATGTACAAAATGGAAGCTGAAAGACTACCAAGATTGTGTCTCGATGAAGCATCAGAATACTATAAATGAAAAATAAGCTTTCCAGCAATAAAAGTAGTAGAGAATATAATAAAACCTTATGGGCTACTGCAAATGATTGCGGATTCACTGAGACAGACATTTGAGGAAACCAAATGGCATGTTAAGGACAGAATTAGAGACATGGCACAGCAAAAGAATCTAAAAAGATGTACGAAATATAAAATAAGCAAACGGTTAACACAGAATAAAAAGGTATTTTATCTAGAAAAGTATTTGAAACTGATTAAAGCACCAAGAAGAAGGCAAATGTTTGGAAAATATCTTTTTGAATATGTTACACATGCAAGATTAGAGAAATTAACTGGAAGAGAAGTTGAGAACTCCAATGGTAGGTGCAGCTAAAGTCTAGGAGAAGATGATATAAAACATGTATTGCTTGTATGCCCTATGTTTGAAAAAATGAGAAAAAAGACCTTGGGAGAAATTATTGGTCAATGGTATTTACCCTTGGATGAGATTGTGTATCAACTGTTGAACTCACTTTCTGTGAAAATTCTGGAAAAATTGACTTTCTTTTTATGTGGGTAGAAAGCCAAAAATGAACATTTAAAGAATGTAATGTGTAGAACACATTCTGGAAAGCTAAGGATTGCTAGCTGTCTGTACTCTTGAGTTTATCTAGTTCAAATGTGTAAGTGCAATATAAGTATGTATAAGATTACCAAATGTATTTATGTAAAAGGTTATTGTGATGGTGAATGTTATTTGGAATTTTTTGTATTGTAAAGATGTAACTTGTCAATAATTAAAATGTTACCTACTTACCAGTACACACGCAGCTATTCTGAGGAGTTTGGACTCAATTCCATCAGAGCCAGCAGATTTTGATTTGGGGATATGACTCGGGAGTTTGTACACCTCAGAGACACTTACACCTTTGAGTTGAAAAGGGGGACGTAGCCCTGATTTATTGATAGGGGGAGAGGTCTGACAGATCAAAGGAGGTGGAAAGGCATCAGTGAAAGCAGTATGGTTGGAGAAAAGTTTGTTTTTTCAATTTAAAGTTTATTAATCATTTCAATTTACAGAGAGGAGATCCATTATGCATGTAAATAATAAAAACAATACAAAATGACGTAAACAGATCTGCCCTCACGAACCCCCCTCCCCATTTCCCTTCCTCAACTACCCATCCACACAGAGCACAGCTATATATACCAAGTCAGACTACAAAAGAGTTGGCATCTGTAAACTATTGAAGAAAGTAAAGTGCTAATAAGGGGCCCCCGATTTTGTTCAATTTCTTGGGTTTGTTATGCAAACTAGCTATGGTCTTTTCTATTCTGAGGTTTGCTACAAGTTCTTGCAACCACTTAATATATGTGATTTCTGCCATATCTTTTCAATGTCACAAAACAAGTTTTTTAACTGACGTAGCAATGAGAGCTATGTAGAGATGCAGCGAATTTAAATTCCGCCAGCGAAGTGAACGCAAAGTGGGCACTTTGCATTGCAGAGGAGTGGGCAATGCATAGTGCTCACTCCACCTTGTCATTACCACTTCGCGTTATAGTGGAATGACAATGCGAAGTAAGGCAAAGTCATTGTTTTTAATCGACTTCTGGTTCCTCATTATGATTCTAAGTGATCCACTTGGTGTTTCAGATTTGGCAGCCCCCCACACATCACATGACTTACAGTACTGTAAGTCACATGCTCTTTAGCTAGGCAGGAAGAAAGAGAGTCATATAAGCAGACACTTTTACTTTCTCCTGTGCAGACAGAGAGAGAGTAGTGTGTTTTGTGACTGCTGATACTTTTAGATCACAGTGAGAAGGAGGAGATTTAAACTTTGATTTAGACACAACAGCTTTTTTAAAAGCTAAATTTTTTTGTCTTTTCTGTATTCTTTTTTTACTTAATTTATTCTTTCTGTAAATTTTATTTTTCTTACCTTTATAAGTAGTTAATTGTTTGTCAGTGTCTGTGTGACTGTGTGTGTGTGTGTGTTGTGTGACAGTGTGAGTAGTGATTGCTCAGACTGATGGAGCTCAGTAGGAGAGATGGACCAGGGTGAGGGAATGTTTGGGATGGGGCAGCTCTGGGAGAGCGTGGTAGTGGTAAGCATCACACCGTGTGCATGTGTGGAGGGCATGGGTGCCCATTCCTGTTGGACCTCTCAAAACTTGTGAGTGCACCCCCCCCCCACTGAAGCAGGACCAGCACCGCATCCTGTCCTGACTCTGAGGCAGTTGAACCACCACCACCACCAAGTCAAGCACCAGGTCCAGTGGAGCAGGATGTGCCTATTCCCCTGGGCCCAGGTGTGGATCCCATCCCTGTTCGGCACTGTGACAAGCAGGCTTACAATACATCCAAGTAACTATTAAAAAAAATTGTTGTGATTCATGACGTGATCGTAAATCATGATTTGTGACTGCATTTGTGACCGTGATGATGAAGAAATGTGAATGCTTATGGTTGTACTTCCCCGGGCACCAATGAGCTGTAACTTAAAACTCCCAGACTTAAAAACACATATCAATGAGTACAATGGTGGGGTGGTGAAGCCTGGAGAGATGCTACAAAACAGGCTTACAATACATCCAAGTAACTAGAAAAAAAAATGATGTGATTTGTAATGTGAATGATTGTGAAGCGTGATTTGTGACTACATTTGTGAACATGATGATGAAGAAACGTGAATGCTTACCGCCTACTGCTGTACTTCCCTGATGAGCTGTAGCTTAAAACTCCCGGACTTAAAAACATGTACCAATGAGTACAATGGTGGGTTGGTGAAGCCTGGAGAGATACTAAAAAACAGGCTTACAATATATCCAGGTAACTAGAAAAAAAATTAATGTTGTGATTTGTAATGTGAATGATCGTGAATCATGATTTGTGACTGCATTTGTGACCGTGATGATGAAGAACGTGATTTGTATCACGAGTGACTAGTGATGATGGTCCTGACTTAAAAACGCATATTAATGAGTACAATGTTCATGCAGAATTAAGCACCACTCCTGTCCATTACTCTGAAGGGAAGCCAAAGAAACAACTGTGACTTAAGTTACAGATGGAGATTGGGCCCTAAAGAGATGCAAATGCACAGACAGATTAAGATTGTGCTGTGCACTGAAGAGATACAGACACAAAGGCACAACCCTAACCAGTGCTCACCATCAGAAATTCAAATCTGGAAAAGAATACCTTTACCGGTTGGGGTGGGCCGCGCTGGGGGGGGGCAGTGTACTGTACTGCTGCAGTAACAGTCACTAGTACTAGTACCAGAAAAGATACCACAAAGAAGTGCAAAAATCACACAGCTGCAGTGGATAGCAGCTTCACATTGCTGAAATTATTTTGTGGCACAATAAAAGGGTTTGATTTGATGACATGCATCACACACAGCATCACACACACTCTAAGTAATGCATAGCAAATTGAAAACTTCAGTAATATAACCACATATTTTAAACAAACTAAAATTATGCACTGCTGCACCACAACAATCGGCAAAAAAATGGCAAGAAATATTGAAAATATTACTGTGTGTACATTAACACAGTTAAACAAGAAAAATATCACCGAAACAGAAAGCACTGTCTTTTTCTCCAAGTTAATCTACCTACACCACAAATACACCCCTCCCCCAAAGCACACTTCCACTGTCTCTCAGTACACAGACTGAATTTTGTACATTAACATTCAAAATCCATACACAAACAATAAATGCTCGATTATATGAGCACAGGAGGGTTTCCTATAATTGATGAACTAAAGTTTCAGCAAAAAAAAAAAATGACTCAAAAAGGCTTTTTTAACAGCTTTTTGAAGGTTTGAATTGCAGAGAGCTCTCAGAGCAGATAGCCTCGACAGCTTCCTACACACAGTACCCCAAACTGAGGCCATGCAGAACAATCTAGAGCCCATGTGACCTGAAATCCCATGAATCACTGCAAAATTCACCTTTGGAGCTTAAAAACAAGGCAAAGTGAGGCGAGGTTGATGGCGGAGTAACGCAAAGTCATTGTTTTCAATGGACTTCACGTTACCCATTATAATGCAAAGTACTCTATTTCGCGTTGCGGAACATTCTATGAATTCGCCTTCACTCCGCGAATCACTATGCAGAGTGAATTGGGGCCACTTCGCCCATCACTAGAGCTATGTGGTATTTCTGGTTTAAAATCATAATAGTGGAAAAATTCCCTTGTAAACAGATTTCTGCTGTAAATAGGTCTGTTAACCCTAGAAGCGGATCAGCCTGCTGTTTAATGTTATCCCATAGGGAGGCTACTTTAGGACATGTCCAAAAAATATGCAATAAATCATCTTCCTCCTGAAGGCATCGGGTGCAAGTAGAAGATGGGAGACATCCCAGTTTAGCTATTTTTTGAGGGGAATAATAAAGATTGTGTAGAATTTTGAATTGCATTAGTCGGAGCCTATCTTGTGTGACAAACCTGTGACAGTTTTGCCATAGGGAAGGCCATGTGATATCTTGATCAAGAATAAGGGGGGACCAGTAATGGGACAGGCCAAAACTATCAGGCCAAATTCAGTCATAAATAATACCACACATTTTGGATACTGCTGGAGGGAAACCTGCCAAGGGGCCTAAATCTCTTTGAAAGGAAACTTTGGGGGTTGAGATGGGAAAGGCCCAAAACCCTTAAAGATTAAGTGGCATAACTGGAACATTTTGAAAATGGCAGAATTTGGGATGTGGGTTTTGTCCTGGATTTCTGGTGAAGAAAGCCATAACCCATCATTTTAAATAAAAAAGGTAAGAGGACAAATCTCCTAATTGGGGACTCCATCTCAACTGAAGAGGTTTACCATCTATTTTGAGGTTAGGATTACCCCACCAAGTTTGTGAAGGATCCGTATTATGTTTATACTTTAGAAAGGTGCAAAACTGAGAGTGGACTCTTACGGATATTGTAACAGGAGTGTGTTTTAAAGAGGAGGGAAGATAACCTACTGTAGTGTACAGTAGAGCCGAGGGGAATAGACCTTGAGCCTGTATAAGAGTGAGTTCTAGTTTAATCCATATAGATAGAAAAGATATAGGAGCCGGGGGATTTTCAGCCGATGACCATCTTAGGTATTTGGTTGCATGGTTGGCCCAGTAATATAAACCAATGTGCGGTAAGCATATCCCACCTTTCATCTTAGGGGCAACTATTTTATAATACGCTATCCAGGGTTTTTTACCGGCCCAGATAAAATCAGTAATTAAATTGTGAATCTTTTTAAACCATGGTAAGGGAAGCCAAACATTCAGAAGATTGAGTGAGTAAAATAAATGTGGAAATACATTCATTTTTATTGTGTTAATTTTCCCCCAAATAGAGATAGGCAGTAGGGATCCTCTTTTGAAATCTTGACAGATGGAAGTCACTAATGGTTCTAAATTTAGTTTTATAATTTTGTTTGTGTTCTTAGTAAGTACAATCCCCAGATACTTCAGGGAGTCAGACTTTCAGTTGAACCCCAAAGCAGAGACAGTGTGTTTCAGCACTCTATAATTCAGAGGGAATGCCACTGTTTTCTCTACATTTATTTTATAGCTGGACATTTTATTAAAATCTATAAGGACTGGAAGCATTGGTGAGATAGAGTTAGTTGGATGAGACAATTGGAGAAGCAAGTCATCAGCATAAACCGAGACGTTAACTATTTGATTCTGAATAGCTATGCCTTACACCTCATGACAATCTATAAGCCGTCATATTATGGGGTTCCAAATAGATATTAAAAAGAAGAGGGGATAAAGGACAACCTTGTCTAGTTCCGGCGTGTAATAGAAAGGGTTTTGATATAACCCCATTACAGGCAACTCAAACAGATGGGGTTTTGTAAAGTGCACTCACCCATTTTAGAAATTCAGGGGGAAATCCGAATGCATGCAAGGACCATAGAAATAGTTCCAGTTGACCTGTCAAAGGCCTTCTTGGCATTCAGGGAGACAAAAAACAGCAGGGAAGTCTGCATCCCTGGAAGCCAAGAAGAAGTGCGACAGAGTACGAAGGTGATCTACAGAGGACCTGCCCTTCATGAAACCTACCTGTTCTGGTCCAATAATGTCTGGAAGAATAGTACCCAGCTGGTCTACCAAAAGCTTCATTAAAATTTTTATATCCTGATTTAAAAGTGAAATTAGTCTGTAGCTTGATACCATGTCCGGGGGTTTACCTGGCTTGGGCAAAAATGTAATTATGGCTTCGAAAAAGGATTTGTCTGATTCAAGGCCAGAGATAATATGCTGATAAAGTGGAAGGAGAATCAGGATTAACTATTGTGCAAAAACCTTGTAAAAGTTTGAAGAAAAAACATCCGGACATGGTGTTTTGTCTGAAGGGAGATCTTTGATTACTCTGGTTATTTCTGCTGAAGAAAACCGGGATGTCAAGAACAGTTTCTGAGAATCAGAAAGAGAGGGCAAGTGGGAGTCTGCTAAATATGAGTCTAATTGAGATATGGAGGGAGGGTTTTCCATAGGACCTTATAGCTTATTATAATAGGCCCTGAATTCTGATGCTATATTAGTTGGAGAGATCTTTAACACATCTCCTTCTTGGGAGTGGACAGCTGCAATTAATCTTGAAGATTCTTGCTGTTTAAGTTTAAGGGCAAGCAGACAATCTGCCTTCTACCCTTTATCTGAATAGGATGCATAAGCTTTCAAGATGGCAAATTCCGCTTTCTCTCTCAATAACTCCAAGTAAGAGTCTTTTAATTTCACCATATCTTGCTTATATTGGTCGGTCGATAGAGAGGAAATCTTATGTTCTTTCTCCGGAATTTGGGACGATAAAGGCCTAATCTGTTCTCTTGTTTTCTTTTCATTTTGTAAAGTAAACCAATGAGTAAACCTCTTAAATAAGCTTTCAATGCACCCAATTCAATATCAGGTTTACCCATTGAGTTAGCATTGATTTCTGTAAATAGCTTGATTTGTTCTGATATGTACTTGATAGCTCCTGGATCTTTCAGAATTAGATTATTAATCTTCAATGCCCTCCTTTAAAAGGGAGAAACATAAAGGAGATCAAGCATGAAACTTGAAGAGTGATCTGAGGGTGGGCCTGAGTGTATGGAAGAGTCCAACACCCCTAGAATAAGTGTTTGGGAAATAAGCAGGTAATCAAAGATGGAAGAAGATTTATGTACCTGGGAGGTAATGGTATATTCCCTATCCAAAGAGTGAAGGACACGTAAAACATCACACAGGCTGGCATGATCCAATAAGTCACGGAGTGCTCTTTGTGCTGGGGAAAGCCCTTTAAGGGGATTTTCTGAATGGTCCATGTTTGGGTCAAATGTTAAGTTTAAATCTCCACCTATAATAATCAGAGTCGGAAGGAGAGGGGCTAGGACATTGAGGAGATGCATAAAAAACTTGCCTGAGTCAGTATTAGGTCCATATGCACTTCCTAGTATAATTTCAGCTGTATGTAATTTCCTTTTCACTAACATATATTGACCTTCAGAGTCTGTAATAAATTGGGTGGGTGAGAATGGGATAGACCTGTTTAGCAGAATCATGACCCCTCAACTTTGGGTATTACCCTCTGCAGAAAAATATTGACCTGTTTGCTGTCTTCTTAGTTTAACTGCCTCCGAATTGAGTAAATGAGATTCTTGTATAAATACAATATCAGCCTTCAATAGGTTCAGGTGCTTTAGAATTTTATATTGTTTAACTTTGTTTCTAGCCCCTTTAACATTCCATGTGACTAGCTTCAATGCCCTTGCCATTGAGATTTAAAGTAGTAGGGACAGTTTGCCTGTGTAGAATTGTGGTAAGGCATTATTTGCCCCTCAATTTAAAGTGTCTCTGTGGGGCCCATCCCTCCCTCCTCCCCCCCCCACGCCCCAAAAGCTCAAAACACACAACCATTAATCTGAAAATCTACAAAACCCCAAACCCAGCCACCCACCTTCCCTTATTACCTCACTTCACACTTTGCATCACACCCTATAACTTTTCCCTCCTCCTCCAGCTACCCTACCTAATTGTATAGGTTCTAAAACCTTGATCAATACCCATTGACAGAAATCAATCAGAATAAACATCAATATTTATTTAACTACTAGTATGCATATTAACAAGCCTAATTATAATCAAAGGATCAGTGATATTAGTACGAAGCCCTTTAAGTGGGGCTCGATTGTCCATAGTAGCCAAACCCTTAACTAGGGTTGGGATGATTAAGGCAATCTAACGAATAATACAGGGTTAATTTCACCATGGATAATAATAGGAGAAAACTAGAGAATCTACCTTGAAATATCAGAGCACAGTAGTTCTGACTAAAGAAATCAGAGTCCAGTGCCTTAAACTGTTAAACATAAAATGAATAATCGGACAAATATAGATATTAATTAAACATGAAAGACATGTCCATCTTTTGAAACATTAGAACTATAGCTGTATTTGTTTTATGAAAAGGATAGTCAGACATTTAGATTGATAACCCAGGCAACTCCAAATATAACCATATTTAGGCACCCACATAACACGGTTCTTTAGCCTTAGAAACCTGAAAAATAATAATAAAATAATAATAATAAAAGGGAACCTGCTGGTCTGACATGTATAACAAACTAAATCAACCTTTCTGGCTATCAAATTTTGAAACAGGAAAGTATCCTTGCCAGAGATTGTCAAAAAGAGTTGAAAAAGAAAGAGTCTAACTAAAACAAATTTCTATTGAGCAAACAAGCAAGTACATCAAAGGTACCAGACTGCAAATCCTTGGGAGTACACTAGTTCCTTTCAGTAATTTGTAAGTAAATAAACGAAAGTGTAAGCACATTCCACTCAATGTGGGCAGCAAAGAAAAATATTCCTTCCCAAATAGAAACATAGAAGTTGACAGGAGATAAGGACCGCAAGGCCTATCCAGTCTGCCCATTTCTTTTTCTACCTTATAAATGTGCCATTGGCCTTTGCTCTGTCAGTGGCCTATCTATCCATACTCATATGTATTGCTCCCTTATGCCTATCCCATGCCTGTTTGAAGCCCTGCACTCTATTCATAGCCACCACTTCCTGAGGTAGGCCATTTCATGCATCCACCACCCTTTCTGTGAAAAAGAATTTTCTCACATTTCCCCTTGATCAGCCTCCCTCTAATCTCATGCTGTGTCCTCTTGTACTGCTATTTTTCTTATATTTAAACATGTTAGACTCTTTCACCTTGTTAATGCCCTTAAGGTGTTTGAATGTCTCGATCATATCACCTCTCTCCCTCCTTTGCTCAAGGGTATACATATTGAGTTCCATTAATCTGTCCTCATATGTCTTCTGATGCAGTCCCTGCACCATTTTGGTTGCCCTTCTCTAGACTGCCTCAATTTGGTTAATGTCCTTGTGAAGATGTGGCCTCCAGTACTGCATGCAGTACTCCAGATGGGGCCTAACCAGTGTCTTATAAAGAGGGATTATTACCTCCCTCTTATGACTTGTGATACCCCTACTAATACACCCTAACATCGCCCTAGCCTTACCTACTGCTTTAGAGGTCTGCTTGGGTGATTTCTTGTCATCGGTGATGATGATGCCCAAGTCTCTTTCATCCTTTGTGACTGCCAGCAACTACGCTCCCAGTCTATAGCTGGTTTCAGGGTTTCTCTTCCCTATGTGCATGATCTAGCTCTTCTTTGCATTAAATCCCAGCTGCCACTCTTCTGACCATTTTGCTACTTTATCCAGATCTCTTCTCATTCTGCCCACCTCATCTGGATCATTTACTCTGTTGCAGATCTTGGTGTCATCTGCAAACAGACAAATCTCACCCTCTAGCCCATCTGCAATGTCACTAATGAAGATATTGAAGAGGACTGGCCCCAGGACTGATCCCTGAGGTACCCCACTTGTGACTTGCATCTCTTCTGATTGTATACCATTTACCACCACTCTCTGTTTTCTGCCCATCAACCAGTTTTGCCATTCAGTTGACCAACTTCTGACCCACCCCAAGCCTACCCAGCTTATTTATCAATCTTCTATGTGGAACAGTGTCGAAAGCTTTGCTGAAGTCAAGGTAGGCGACATCAACTGCTCCCCCTTGGTCTACCACTCTGGTTACCCAGTCAAAGAAATCTATGAGATTAGTTTGACAGAACCTTCCTTTTGTAAACCCATGCTGTCTTGGATCCTGCGCCCCTATGGATTACAGGTGTTGCACTATCCTTTCTTTAAGGAGTGCCTCCATAATCTTGCCCATATAACTAGGTAACACAGTTTGAGAGATTCTTGCTGTGCTAAGGGTCCCTCTAATGGTAATAACTCAGCATCACAAGGGAGATTGTCTGCATAGGGGCTGCTTCTCGATTGTTCACACTATCAAGAAGACATCTTCTTGGGTCTCAAGGCACTCACTAAAATAATGATTTTCTTCAGCTGTAGTGCTTTTGTGAAGACCTATCAAAGTCGGATGGTACATAACGTCTCAAATGTACTATGTGCGATGAAACAGGCTACCGAGGAAATTATGCAGCCAGGACAGTAGACTTTGAATCTTGATTGAGATCCTGCTTATTATACATCATATAGAATGTATAGGGAACAGCTAATAGTTCTCAGACAGAAGAACAGATAGGATTAAGACCCTCCCTTATATTTCGTTTAGGTGCCTCTGGAGAGATCAGGGAGAGTGGTATTGAGTCCCGCTGATGCCGCTTCTGGATCATCATAGGAGGTCCAAGTCCCTGCAGTCAGAACTTGTAGTTTCGCAGGGTAAATCATTTTAAACTTTATGCCAGCTGCGATTAGCTTGGACACCAAGGGATGAAAAGCTGTTCTCCTTAATCGAACTGAGGTCGGGAGATCTTGAGTAATTCTTATTTTACTTTCTCCCCATTGTACTTCCTGGAGTTCTCTAATCTTGGTTAGAAAATGTTGCTTTTCCAGGAAATTCAGGAAATGAAAGATTAGAGGACATGGAGGAGCCCCCATCAGTGGTTTAGGATAGAGGGCTCATTGCACCCACTCGATAATATAATTAAAGCCGAATCAAGAGGGGCCGACAAGTTTTTCTACCATTTTTTGTATGAAGAGCTCAGTGTCCTGGCCTTCTTCCCCTACTGGAAGACCAATGAGGACAACATTGTTTCAGCGGCTGCAACCCTCTAGGTTCACTACTTTTAATTCCAGTTTAGCCATTTTATTTTTGCAATCTATTATTTCTGGGTCCAGTTCGTCATGTCTCCTATCCACTGAACAAATTCTAACAGTTATTGGAGGCCTTTTGAGAAACTTCTTTCAGCGCTTGAGTTAAGGATCTGATGTCCGAAGTAATTTTGTGTAGATCCTCCCAGAATGGTTTGAATTCCTCCAGGAAGCATTGTAAAGTAGATAGTTCTTGTTCTGTAGGTGAGAGTCCAGTGTTGGAGCCCAAGACAGAACTGGAGGCCATGTTTTTTGGGGGGCCTTTTCGGGCATTCCTGGTGGTGTGTGCCTGGGCGGTGCATTCCTCATTTCTGCATCCATAGTGAGCATTAACTGGAATAGCTGATATCCAAGGTTTGTTTTTTTTATCATTATATAGGCAGCAAAGTAGTTTTCTGGTGGGCTATGTGTGAAAAAATTCAATAATACAGAGTCGGGTGGCTGGAGCGGTGCGAGGGAGCTGCTAGTCGGTGACCTGCATAAAGTCTCTATGGTTGGAGAAAAGTTTGTTAAACACATTAATTTAACTTGCCTTGATATATAGTGCTTAATCTGATGCCATACCATCTCAACTGCATTCATGTCAGCCACGTCTGGTGATATCCTGACCCAGTTCACTGCCTTTTCTTTATGTAGACTCCTGATTCCACATGTTTTGGGTCATTGTTTGTAGACTATAAAGAATGGCAGCAAAAAAACAGTATGTATCACTGCCTTGAAATACAGAGTATGGTTCATTTAGTTTTTAATGACCAGGACTGATCTCCGAAAACATGACAGTCTAAAACAGCAGCCAAAGTAAGGAGCAGTACACATTTGCAGTACATGTGGTAGTATGTGCCAGTTGCAGTGGGTACCTACTGTCCCCAGTATAATACTGTACATTACCATTGAAAAGCTGATGACCATCTGCAAATATATGCCTGGATAAAGGGCACCAGCTTATTTGACACTATCTCCTCCCTGAAAAAAATTACCCTTCGTGATTCCAGTGAATAGCAGTATTGGCCCAGGCGATTGACAGGAGATGGCATCCAAGGCATCTATTTTCAGTGATTGTTTGAGCTATGGTTTAAGTACCAGGAAACCTTTTTTTCCTGAAAGCCATGGTACAGAAGGACTGCATGGCTATAATACTCGCATCTGTAAAAATCATGTCCGCAAACTTTTAATTTGCCTCCGTTGATGCCTTTGCCTGCTCCAGCCTTTTTGTCTTGTTTGCCTCATGGATAAGAAGGCATGTACTGTGGGACAGAAAAATATGCTCTCAGGATCACGTGTGATAGTACTGTGCTGTACCTAACACTGATAGTTCAAACAATATATATTCACAAAATAGCCACAGGTCAGCATTATGGAATAATGGAAATACAATAGATACCAATGGCAAACAGAGGGGGAAGTTCTTACCATACTTTGCCATAAGTCCACCCCTTCCTGCATCTCATGCATTGAATTGAGGATTCAGACACACAGTATTGACATTCCGTGAGTGCATGAAGGACCTCTTGAACACTGATCTCATCATCATCCATTGTAAGCTGATCTACAATGCTGGCAACATCATTATGAAAGAAAGAATTTAAAACTCAGTTCTGGCAGTCGAGCGAAAAAGGTCTGTAACATGGCACACTGGGCAGCACAGTACTATCTCCCTGACCTGTAATGTGGCTTGCTCAAGGCTACTCTGGCAGTACAGTACTATCTCTTTGTCTTGTAATGTGGCTTGCACAAGGCCACTAAAGCAGCACAGTACCATACCACCACCCTGTAGTTTGCAACACCAGTGTACATTATTAAGGTGCCACAGCTACCCACCTAGTGCACACTGTCAGCTAATGCAGATGTTTTTTGCATGGACAAAGGGGTCTCTGGCTGCCAGAGAAAGTCATCAGAATTCCAGCTGCTGCAAGGTACAGTATTTCTGTATCACCATCACTTGAGTCCCCTTTTGTGAATTTCACAAACAGCAAGGCTCATTTGTTCATCCAGCTTCTTGGTCTTGATGACAGTATGAAGGAGGTGGTTTCTCATTCTGCAATGACCTCAAAAAGATTAGATGAAATGCAACTAAATAGTACTGTACATATAGAGGTGCAAATGGTGTGTCCATGAAATGAGACCATTCACACCCTGGGGATTCAAGAGTGAGCAAATCAGATGCTGGGGAGCATGCAGGCATAAGGTGACAATGATGTTGAAAAAAATAAAATCTGAATGTCTGTTCCAGCTCCATTCTTTCATCACCTTTGCCCCCAACACTCTCTCCATTTTATTCTTCACAGCCGTTGCACTCACAGGGGACAGTAGGGCATCTGAATTAACCTTTTCCCCAGGCTGTAGATTGCTCAGCCCTGGAAAAACCCCAAGCTATGAACACTGTGCATGCGGTTTTTGGTGTCCTCCGTCATTTTGGACTTTAAAAGTCCCGCTCCTACTGGACAGTGCTCTGCCTTTGTTTAACTGTCAGCACACTTGACCTGATTGTTTTTTCCCCTACTGCTCGATCTGGGACGTAGACAAGTATCCCACCCATCAGCCCCCCTCCACTCCTAGCCTGGCTCAGCACTAGCACTTCATGTGTTTCTATACAAACACACCTTCTACACCAATTACTACACCCAACCAGTCCATTATAAAACTGTACACCTTTAAAGACATAACTCTTCCAACCACAAACTAACATCTAATAACTATTCACTTTCAGTTTTCTCACCCCTTTAGCATCTCCCATTGTGACTACCGCAGTATCTTACATACTTGCCCCCTCCTATAATTACCAAACAAAGAAATCAATCACATCTGCCTGCAAAAATGCTGCCACTCCCACTGGGGAACACTTCACAAGTGTCTTTTAACCTACTGTCCCACCTCGTCCAGAAAGAAACCACCTCCTTTCCCCAATGCACTCAGACAGTCATACTCCTACTTCTCTTCTCAGGGTCTGTGCATCCCAGCCCTGGCCCCTCCCCTCTAAACTCTTCCAGTGATCTCACCACCCCCCAACAATAATAACACCATCAAGATAGTACACTTAAATATCCAAAGCCTCATGTCAAAACAAACTGTTTTTGAATCCTGTATAACTACCAACAAATTTGACATCATAGCCCTTACAGAGATTAGGCTTACTAACAAAATACCCACCTTCAAAATAAATATTGATGGATACACTATACTCAGAAAGGAAAGATTATGTAAACGGGGGGAGCTGCCTCTTCCTTACCTTCAACCACCTCACCCATGTTGAACTCAACACCGAGCCCAAAACTACCACCCTTGAAACTTTCTACACAAAAATAATCCTTGGCAACAGTATACCTATAGTGCTAACCATTGCCTACCTACGCCCTGGCACCCCAAACCACAAACTGGACATACTCCTTTTTTTATTTCTTTTTCATTTTATTTTTGTATATAAACATTTTATTGACAACTATTTTGGTACAAAAGGAACATCATCCAGCTGAAAGTCAATGAAGCAAACCAAAAAATGAAAGAACATCATACTCACAAAACATTATACTGAATCGTCCAATAATCTACAATAACATTAGGGACCTCCACCTTTCCCCCAAAAATAAAACATATCTCAAACATTCTTCAAATCGAAGCTGAAGTACACTCTGCCAAATCCCCATTAAACTTTGTCATAGCAGTCACCCATTTGTCTCACCCCTTTTGAAATCATGCAAGGGCATTCTTCCTCCAATAAAATACCCTATAATACAAGGCCACTTTAAATAAGGCTTGCTTCCATCTAGAAATAGGTGGAACCTCTACTGTCCTCCAGTACATTAATAAGAGTCTCTTGGCTTCTAACTCAGCCACAAAAAGAAATCCTTTATGAAGCAAAACTTGTCAACCTAGAGTAGAGGAGTCCCCCAAAATTCAAAAAAGGGGGGGAAATGGGGATGAGAAGTTGCAGAGTGTTCTCCAGACAAAGAATAATATCATCCCACCAATCCCTTACCATAGGACCGTCCCATAGGATATGGTATATTGTTCCAGAATCTTGAAAACAACACAGCATAAATCTGATACTAAGACCCCGAGCCTCACCAAAAGTACAGGAGTAAAGTGCCATCTGCTTAGCACCTTCTTGTGAATTAGTTTGAGCTTGGGATCAGGAGAACCCTTATGTGCCTCTGTCCAACAATGTACCCACATTTCCAAGTCTAGAACAATACCCAAATCCTCTTCCCACCTAATTCAGTGAAAATTTAAATCCAGCAAAAACACTTTTTGCAGTTCCTTATAACAAACTGAGATGGCCCCTAGAAAACTTAAATCATTTTTGTAGGTAATTGATAACTGAGGACTGTATTACATGGGTGGCTATCATTCTATAAAAAGCTTTTTCTGGGAACTGGACACACTCCTTGAACTCACCCCCCCCCCATAGGGAATGGATAATCCTGGGAGACTTTAACCAAAACTTGCTCTCAAGTCAAGCAGACAGAGCCAGAGATACCACCTCAGGACTTGGATTGCACCAGCTAATCACAACCTCCACCCACACCAATTACAAAATGGAATACAAATCCACCCTTGATTGGATCATAGTCTTCAACCCAATCTGAGTAATTGCATAAGACAACCTCCCCAACTCCATCAGTGATCACAGTGCAGTTTACAGCTCCTAGTATGCCAAGGGACTTAAAATTGAAACCAGAAACTTCCACACCAGACATCTCAAAAAACTCAACAAATCTGAATTTGAGACTGCCATCTCCTGCACCAATTGGCCTTCACAGACAACATCGAATGCATAGACAAAGCACTTGACACATGCAGCACCACCTTTCTCTCCATTTGAGACTCTCTTGTTCCCCTCAAAAAAAGTCAGGTTAAGAAACAAAAGGTCTGACTGGGTCACTCCAGCTCTCTTACACTGCATGCGAAAGAGGGACAAGGCCAGGTCAAAATTCAGGAAACACAAACTCCCCAACCTACTGCAACAATACAAGACCCTGCGCAACACCTGCAAATCAGCTGTGCATGCTGCCAAAATCAAATTCCTAAAAGAAAAACAACAGAATACCTGGGGTAACCCTAAACTCACATGGACCACAATCAATGAATTCAAATTCAGAACAAAAAAAGATGAGCAAATTATCCTTTCCAGGGAAGGTTGTCTTATCAAGGATTCACAAGAGGTCACCAACCTCTTCAACACCCACTTTGGAGACCTAGACATATACAAACCCCCATCCCCCAACACAATCATTCTAGCTCAGCCCCTGATTTTCCCCCTCACCCAACTACACCTTCTCCCACCTTCCATTTCTGCCATCTTCATCCCTCTCAAGTAATAAAATACATAAGAAGAAATGACACAAGACCCAGCCTAGGTGCTGACGTAATCGACTACTGGATCCTTAAAATCACATGCAGACACATGGCTATCCCCCTCTCAAACATCTTTAATCATTCACTCTGGACAGAGTCATAGAATCATAGACATCTGACAGCAGAAAAGGACCCTCTGGCCCGTTGACTCTGCCCCCCCCCCCAACATGTTAACCTGTCTTTCCCCATAAATGGAAAGTAGCCAAATCAATCCCATCCACAAAACTGGCTTCAAAACAGAAGTTAGGAAATTCAGACCTATCTCCCTGTTAGTGCCCCTCTCCAAAATCCGCAAACAAATAATGCTCAATCAAGCTATGGAATTTCAACAACAATATCATCTCCTAACTGACTCACAACATGGTTTCAGACCAGGCCACAGCACTGAGACTGCCCTTGTAAAACTCACCAGTTACATTAACAATGCAATCAATGAAGATCTCTACACCAGCACTGTCTTCATAGACCTCACCAAGGCCTACAATCTTATTGACCACCACGTACTGTTCCAAACTCTCTCCCAACTTCACTTCTCACAGGAAGTCATACATTGGTTCCTGGGCTAACTCTGTGATAGATCACATTCTACCATAATCGATGGTCAATATTCCAATAGCCATCATATCAAATATAGGGTCCCACAGGGCACCATTCTTTATCCCCTGCTTTTCTCCCTAGCCATTAACTCCCTCCTCTCTATCTATGCTCACACCAAATTTATACTTTATGCTGATGATGCAGCTCTACTGCAAAGATAGGTGCCCCACCTCCCTCCTCAACAAACTACAGCACAACTTCAGCAGCCTGCACTCCTGGTACTCCACCCATGGACTAGTTCTCAATGCCAAACGACAAAGTCCATGGTGTTCTCTAGCCCTAGGAAAAATTCCAATTTCGATTTTACACTCAGACAATGATGGCAACTCCATTGACAGAGTAAATGAATTTAAATACCTTGGGATCTACTTGGACTCCCACCTCTCCTACAAACGTCACATCACCTAACTTATTACTAAAATCCATCAAAGACTGGCTATGCTGTATAGAATTAAGCAATTTCTCATCCCTGAAACTCGAGCACTTCTTGCCAACAGTTTCCTCCTATCCCTCCTCGACTATGGTCCTTGCATCTACTCCTCTACCTCATCCCTCAAGATAAACGACAAACTAAACTCCATCTACCATTGCATGATCAGATTCATCACTGGATTTCCCAAAAGCACTCATCACTTCCATCTCTATTAGGCTACTAACTGGCTCTTCCTTGAAAATAGAATTAACTACAAAATCCTGATTTTCTTCTACAAAGTACTTTACGGCCTGCTTCCCCACAGCATCACCTCCTGCTACCAGAAGCTAACCAGCCTGATTTTGTTCCTGTGCACTGTTTTAACCCCTGATTGATGTATGTCATGTATCTCCTCCAACTGGACTCTTGTGAAAGTGGGCAGTACTGCTCACATGCCTTCCAGTATAAAAAACAAGCATTTGCCAATGCCGAATGTTGTCTTCCTGGTATTGGCATTAGTAGTGCAGGAGTTAGAAAGATGCATAATAGGAATAGCAGTTGAAGTATAGAAGCAACATCAACCCCACCCCACCCTGCAGAGAGTGACAGGCATTGAGGTGTGCTTTTGGGTCACTGGCCATAACGTTTATGCTATTTCACCTCACCCTACCCTGCAGAGTTTGACAAGTGTCGTGTTGTGCCTTGGGGTCGTCTGGCCTTATGCTCACCCCCATTTCATAAGGAAGTACATTGAGATGAGTGCAACATAGTAGAATATGTTGAATGCTGGAGCTGAAGAGTCCAAGGCACACATTGATGCCTGTCAGTGGCTACAGGGTGGGGCTGGAGGACCAGTGGCATGAGCAGTACAGCAGACAATCCAAAGACACACCCCAGATACCTGTTAGTCTGTACAGGGTGGCACATAATGGTTAGAAACCCTAACGCCCTTGGCGTGTGTTGGTATTTGTACTCCAAGGTTTAAAACGTGGACTTTTTTTTTTACCCCAATTGTTTAACCAGGACTGACACACTAAGCTGAAAGCTTGTTTACAGGTATGACCTGGGAGCACAGGGAAGTTAAATGACTTGCTTAGGGTCACACAGTATGCAAGTGGGGGCTGTGGGATTCAAATCCAGGTCTCTAGATTTGCAGCTCAGAGCCTTAAACCACTGTGCTATACTGCCTTTGGGCACAAGCATTTGGGACCTCTGCTCATGAACAGTGTCCCTGTGATTTTGTTAATCTTGAACGTTGATTTCCCAAAGTGACTGCGCCATTCTGCACCACATTAACATTTCAGCAGCACCATTGATAAGAAACATAGAAACATAGAAGTTGACAGCAGATAAGGACACAAGGCCCATCCTGTCTGCCCATTTCTTTTTCTACCTTATGAATGTGCCATCGGCATTTGCTCTGTCAATGGCCTATTTATTCATACTTATCTGTAAACTCCCTTATGCCTATCCCATGCCTATTTGAAGCCCTGCACAGTAGTCATATCCACCACTTCCTGAGTGTAGGCCATTCCATGAATCCACCACCCTTTCTGTGAAAAAGAACTTCCTCACATTACCCCTTAATCGGCCTTCCTCTAATCTCATGCTGTGTCCTCTTGTCTTGCTATTTTTCTTATATTAAAACATGTTAGACTCTTTCACCTTGTTAATGCCCTTAAGGTGTTTGAATGTTTCAATCATATCACCTCTCTCCCTCCTTTGCTCCAGTGTATACATATTGAGTTCCATTAATCTGTCCTCATATGTTTTCTGATGCAGTCCCTGCACCATTTTGGTTGCCCTTCTCTAGACTGCCTCAATTTGGTTAATGTCCTTGTGAGGTGTGACCTCCAATACTGCGCAGTACTCCAGAGGGGGCTAACCAATGTCTTGTACAGAGTTATTACCTCCCTCTTACGACTTGTGATACCCCTACTAATACATCCTAACACCCCCCTAGCCTTACCTACTGCTTTAGAGGTCTGCTTGGATGATTTCATGTCATCAGTGATGATGATGCCAAAGTCTCTTTCTTCCCTTGTGACTGCCAGCAACTCCCCTCCCAACCTATAGGTGGCTTCAGGGTTTCTCTTCCCTATGTGCATGATCTTGCACTTCTTTTCCGTTAAGTCCCAGTCGCCACTCTTCCGACCATTTTGCCAGTTTATATAGATCTCTTCTCATTCTGCCCACCCCACCTGGATCATCTACTCTGTTGCAGATCTTGTTGCCATCTGCAAACAGACAAACCTTACCCTCCAGTCCATTTGCAATGTCACTGATGAAGATATTAAAGAGGACTGGCCCCAGGACTGATCCCCTGCGGTACCCCACTTGTGACTTGCATCTCTTCTGACTGTATACCATTTACCACCACTCTCTGTTTTCTGCCCGTCAACCAGTTTGCCACTCAGTTGACCAACTTCTGACCCACCCGAGCCTACCCAGCTTATTAATCAATCTTTTATGTGGAACAATATCAAAAGCTTTGCTGAATTCAAGGTAGGTGACATCAACTGCTCCCCCTTGGTCAACCACTCTGGTTACCCAGGCAAAGAAATCTATGAGATTAGTTTGACAGGACCTTCCTTTTGTAAATCCATGCTGTCTTGGATCCTGTGCTTCTATGGATTTTGGGTGTTGCACTATCCTTTCCTTAAGGAGTGCCTCCATAATCTTGCCCACTACTGAGGTAAGACTGATTGGTCTGTAGTTCCCTACCTCCTCCCTGCTACCACTCTTGCGGAGCGGGATCACATGAGCCCTTCTCCAGTCTTCTGGGACCTCTTCTGTGCTCAGAGACTCACTAAACAGTTCTGATAAGGTCTCTGCTAGTTTCACCCTTAGCTCCCTTAGTACCCTATGATGTATGCCATCAAGTCCCATTGCCTTGTCCACCCTGAGTTTATCGAGCTCTTGTAGGACCCTTTCTTTTGTGAAGGGGCTAGTGCACACCTCCCTCCCTTCATGTCCATGGTGCTGAGCTGTGGGCCCTGCCCTACCTTCTCCTCAGTAAATACTGAGCAGAAGGATCTATTTAGGATAGATGCTTTTCCATAGTCCTCCTCCACACATGCCCCCTTATCCCCTTTGATCTTAGCAATACCCCCGCTGGACTTTTTCCTTTCACCAATGTATCTATAGAAAGTCTTGTCACCTTCTTGTACTATTCGTGCTAGTGTTTCCTCTGTTTGGGCATTTGCCTGCCTTACTGCCATCCCTGCTTCCCTTAGGGAAGTTTGGTATACCTTCCAATCTTCATTCCGCTGCATTCCCTTTTATTTCCTGAATGCCTGCCTTTTGGCTCTGACCTTTTCTGCTACTGCCCACTTTGCCTGTACCCTCTCAGCTGTATTTCTTCTTGCCAGTGCTAACTTAACTCTGTTGGCCATCTTATCAAAGTTAGCTCCTCTGAAGTCCAATATTTTTGCCTTGAAATGGGATGATTTAGTTCTAGTGGCCAAACTGAACCATACCATGTGATGGTTACTCATCCCCTGGTGACCTTCTCCCTGGAGATCTGTGATCCTTCCCCTGTTAGTCAGTACTAGATCTAGGATAGCCCTGTCTCTTGTGGGTTGTTGTACTAGTTGTTTGAGACCCTTCCCCTGCAGGGAATCCACTATGTGTTTAGTTCTGGCAGATGTTCCTTCTGGTATTGACCAATCTGTATCTGGCATGCTGAAGTCTCCCATTATCAGAACCTCCCCCTTAGCTGTCATGTTTTGTATATCTTCTAACAGTAATGTGTCTATGTCCTCCCCCTTGGTCTGGAGGCCTGTAGACAACCCCAGCTCATATTGCTGTCACATTTCCTGTTTCCAGGGCGACCCACAGTTCTTCTGGCTCCTTATGTGTATTCTGAATTTTTGTAGCTTTGATATTTTAATTGACATAAAGGGTCACTCCACCCCCCCACACACATTTTTGCACCTCAGTCTCTTCTGAACAGTACATAGCTGGGTACTGAAGTCTCCCAAGTGTGGTTACTGGCGAATCATGTCTCGCTAATTGCTACTATTTCCAGTTTAGCCTCTGTTATTATTGCTTGCAGGTCTGGTATCTTGTTTCCCAGACTGCGAGCATTTGTATACATGATTTTCCACTGGCAAGATTTTGGTGTGTTGGATGTTGGACAAGGTCTGGCATTTCCCCTATGCATCATATGGGGAGCCAGACCTTTATCCTTACCTGGTGATGCAAATGAACTACAAACATACTAAACTCCTGTTTGATCACTGGCTGAGGGGGGAAGGGTGTTCCTCCCATTCAACGTACCGGGTGCTGCACCTCTCTCCCCATTTGCTAGTTTAAATATTCTGCAAAGATATCAAACTTCTGTCCCAATGCACTGACTCCCTCCTTAGTCAGATGCAGTCCATCAAATTTAAAGAACTTTCACTCCCAAAACTGTTGCCAGTTACCTACAAATTTGTGTCCTTTTTCCTGGCACTACCCCTTGATCCCCATGTTTATCTCCCCTATCTCCCCTTATCTGACCTTCCGTCCATCTGCCCTCCTCTACCAGACTGGCAGGATCTCAGAGAAGGAGATGCTGGATGAAATGGATGATAGTTTGTCACCCAGCCTGGTCAGGTGTTCCTTGGTCTCCACAACTGTGCAAAAATAAGGTGTGAGGAGATGGCAATGTTGAAAATCTGGAGTGAAAATTTTAAACATTCTCGAAGTTATGAGCGTGTGTGAAAACTGAGCATCACACGCTCGTAACACAGTCATTTAGTGGAATTATTTCACCAGATTTTTAACGTAGCCATTTTGGGACCTCTGCTCATGAACAGTGGCACTATGATTATCTTAATTTGCCCTGAACATTGATTTCCCACAGCGACCAAGCGATTGTGCGCCAGATGTATGAAACTACATTTGGGGCAGGATATGACAAATGACAGCTATACTGTTCATAAGAAGGTATGCAAAAATGACAATGTTGAAAATCTGGAGTGAAAATATTACAAATTCTCAAAGTTACGACTGTGCATGGACACTGCGCAATGTACGCTTGTAACATAGTCATTTTATGGAATTTTCTTTCACCAAATTTTCAACATAAGCATTTTGGGACCTCTGCTCATGAACAGTGTTACTGTGCTTTTCTTACTCTGTTCTGAACATTGTTTTCCTACAGTGACTGCGCCACTTTGTGCTGGATGTGCTAAAACACAGTTTGTGTAGTATGTGGAAAATGAAAGCTGTACGGAGGTGTGAAAAAATGGCAATGGTGAAAATCTGGAGTAAAAATATTAAAAATTGCTGAAGTTACGAGGGTGTGTGGAAACTGCACAATGCACGCTAGTAACACAGTCATTTTATGGATGTTTGTCACCTAATTTTCAACATAGGCATTTTAGGACCTCTGCTCATGAACAGCATCAGTGTGATTTTCTTAATCTGTCCAAAACATTGTCCCACAGCGACCGCGCAATTCTGTGCAGGAAGTGCAAAAACACAATTCGGCCAGGATGTGAAAAATGACAGCTGTACTGTTCATAAGGATGTTTTTTCTCCAAATTTGCAAAATAGGCTTTTTGAGAGCCCACTTACGAATAGGCATCTGAAAATATTTTCGAAAGAGCCAGTCCTGAAAGGTGATTTCCACGAGTGACCATGAAATCACCTTTTCAGGACTGGAATAACACCATGACAGTGACTGAATTATGAGGAGGGGTCCCAATAACTCCATGTTGAAAAGTTGTTGCCAAATTCCCCAAAATGCCCAAGATATGCACCAAAGTTGAAAAAACCCTATTTATACCATCATACATCTTATCTGCATTTCTTCAGTTCGCGGTCGGCTTTGAAGAGTGCAGACATGTTCCCAGCCCACCGAAGATCATCGCGCTGGGTTTCAGAGGTTAGTATGGTGTGAGGGGGGGTGTGAGGAGATGGGGTATGCATTGGGTGGGTGCAGGTTGGGTGAGGGAGCCACAGACAGTGAGGGACCATTTTCTACTTTACAGGGTTAAAAAAAAAAAATTAAACATCACGGAAAGGATTTTTTTTTTCAGGTACAGTTGACACACTGGGGTGGGCTCCCAGTGTGTCACCTGTGTGTTTTGGGGTGGGGAGACCGGAGTCAACAGGGATTGGGCATCCTGTTGGCAAATCAAAGGTGTTTGGCTGGATGATGCCGAGGGGGATTGGGCACCGGCAAACAACTGGCATCGTTGACATGATGCCAATGGGGACTGGGCTCCCCCATCGGCAAATGAACTCAGGAGAGGGGCATGATGATGCTGACAGGGGGATTGGGCACTCCTGTCATCAGCTTTTCTGGGCACTGTGCAAGACGGATGGCACAGCTGCCACCATGTCTGATTGAAATGTTACACCAGGAAAAGCACGGCCCTGCAATGAGGTGGAGCTCCCTCACTGCAGTGGCTAAAATGTTTCAAGTTGGTGACATGCTTTTGCACTGCTGTCATAGACAGCATGCAATCTAATTCATGCCATGGAGCCCAGCCCCAAAAAGCAGTGGTGCCACTGGCCACAGCATGACCACACCTCCAAAACATGCTATTCCAAAATTACCACAACATGTTTCTTGCACACATGCAAGACAACATAAGAAAAATGAAATTAAATGAAAAAAAAAGACTAGCCACTTACCAGCTGCATGCACAAATGTCTTAGGGAACAGTATTTATGAGGGCCTTTGTAGAAAATTAAGATTGCTATTACAGAGATTGCACTACAAGGCAATACACTACATCACTGCACTGAACTATACATTGGATGGAAGTTGACTTCAAAATTAGCCACAGCAAAGTTTTATGGGACACCCAAGGCTACAAGACAGGGAATAAAGAGGGCCTGGTGCTGAAAGTGCTAACAGCACTGCAGAAAGCAGAGCTCAGGCCATCCCAGGAATAAAGCATTCTACACTATAGAATGTCTGATACCAAAGTCATCCGTGCTGTGCCATGATAAAGAGTCCAGTGAGCCTCAAAAGTGTTTAGCTGCACCAGATGTTTAGCTTTGCTTCTTTTTTAATGAATAAATGTGGCTTTGGTATCAGACATTCTATAGTGTGGAATGTTTTATTCCAAGGATGGCCTGAGCTCTGCTTTCTGTGTGTATTATTTTATGTTTTGTAGCTCGGCCGGTAGGTCCTGTTGCCGTTCTCTCTGTGGATCTTATAGCACAGCAGTAAGCCGAACGTGAGAGGTTAAAGAAAATGCAGATCTGCCTGCAAAGCATGCAATTAAATTAAAAAAGGACACCAAAAAATACACAGTAGGAAAGAATTACAATGTTTGGTTTATATGATACATGTTTAAATCTATGTTTATGTATTTATCAAAACTGTGTAAATGCACACTTCTCTCTGTCCTTACTGTGCATTATTTCAAAGTGTGCTATTTCAAACTATAAATGCAAATGAAAAGCAAAAGAATTAATAATAATAGACATTTTGATTTTTATGTACTGTATCATCGACTGCACAGTATTCATACCAAGTATTTCTGTTTTCCACACAGTGTGATATCATTGCATGGGACAATGAGCCATAATTCTATAAAAAGCATGAAGAGCAACTAGAGAAGGAAGTGGCAGATCCACCAGAACAGTAAGCAACCAAAAAGAAGGACAGGGCATATCCAGAGGCGCAGGCACATAGGTGGATCCCAAGGAGATGGAAGCACACACTGAGTAGCAAAATATCAAGGAGGCAAATCCTGAAGACAGGGCAGCACACGAAGAGCAGCAACATCCAGATGAGAGGGCACAACATGAGGAAAGGGAAGCAGACGTGGAGTGGCCACATCCAGAGGGTGCAGTTGTAGGAAAGGGTAGAACAAACAAAGCAGCCAGTGCAGCCAAATAAAAAAAAGCAAAGGTAGGAAAGAAAAATGAAAAAGGCACATACAAGAGTCTTATGAGAAACAGCATTAAACAAGTGCAGGTGGAATGCCGCCAGATGTGGGAAACATTAATGAAAATCAGGTTCAGTCAACTCCAGCTACTGTCCATGATGAAAGAACTGAAAAGGGAATTGAGGGACATACAGCTGGAAATACAAATACCATGGACATCAATGCCTATGGAGTGGTACACAGCTGCTAGTCTTTATGAGGACAATGTGCCAGAGGTTGAGGAAATGGCACCACAAGCAGAGGAACTTTGCACTGACCAGTGCAAATCAGGGACATCATGACAGAAGCCACAGCAGCAGGTATACCACCTATGACACCTCAGCATGCAGTGAATGGACTAGCTCAAGGAAGACATGGGCACAACACATCATACCATAGCCATAAGACAAGTACCAGGCTCGGTCTACCCAACACTGACATTGTGCCTCTCTTGACTGAGAAGGAGAGGGACCTGTAGTGCTGGTACAATTATAAGCCACAAAGATTTGCAGAGGGACAAAGAGTGGGCAGCATCCTCATTAATTTCAGTGCTCAATATGAAGTAACAAACCAAACCACTGAAACGGAGCACTGAAATCTGTTCGGTGTCAAATGTGCAAATTTATTCTGTGGCCAGCATACTGTAAATATACAGGTGCAAAAAAGCGATAACAAAGCGCAAGGTGTATGTGCAAACAAAAGCAAAAAACACATACTGTCTGCACCATGATTATACCATACCTGCTAGGAAGCCTGGCACTTCAAGGATGAACCCTCTTCCTCAGGGGGCATGCCAGCCACAAGTAGGCAGTCTGTTTATGTAGTAGTCAACTTAATAATGCATCATTAAACTCACTATTACATAAGCAGACTCCTTCCATGCATTTGCCACAACCACTGAGGAAGAGGGCTTACCCGTAAAGCACCAGTGTTCATAACATGTACTTTACAGTCATGGTGCAACCAGTATGTTTTCTGTGCTTATTGGCCCTATGCATAATGCCAACATGCTGTGGAAACCGGGCATGTTGGCATTGATATGCATGAATGCCACAGAGCTGGGTCCTGTGGACCCTGTCTGGCAATCGTGAACCAGGCGCAACAAAGTAATGTGCTGGGGGTGAGGGGGGGGCATGCTGGAGGCAGGCTGGAACTAAGCGCCATTCAAAAAGGTGTACAGTGCTGGCCACAGGGAGGGCATAGTGTGGAGCAGGTTATGGCAGCTGGGACCCTGCCGTAACTCATTCCACACCCCCTCAGACATGGCCCGCCATCACTGTGGAACATGAACATCGATCTCTGTGATACCCCAGCCCACTAGGCTGCTAGTGGGGTCCAGTCCGGGGCCAGAGCTGTTGACAGGGTGACCACCTGGTCAACAGAAGGCTGGGTCCATAATGGCAATGTCACTCCATGACCCCTCCATTATGGGCCGACCGGACCCTGTAGTGCCATGCACCTCTTTCCCACACATGCCAACCCTGTCACCGTGCTGTACATCACCCCCATATGCACAGTCCCTGATGTGGTAGACAGGCTGACACCCCCCAACACCTGCTGGTGCCCAGACTGAACTCATATGGCAGACTCTTGATTCTGGTACCCCAACCCACCATCAGTGTCCAGTGGTGCCCTGCTGTGGCACCGCCCTCCCACTGTACCTGCAGTGTTGGTTCCACAGTCGGAGTTGGACAACATCACAGCCCTCCGCAAACCTCCATGGCCACTGGCCATCTGACATATGCAGGGGCATGCAGCTGATGTGCGCCCCCATATGTCAGATGGCTGGCAGCCCTGGAGGTGTGTGGAGGGCTGTGCCACTGGCCATCTCTGACAGTGGCACTGACACTGCAGGTACTGTGGGAGGGCTTGATGACATGGGGGTGTACCACTGGATATCAATGGTGAGTTGGGTACTGGGTTCTGGGGTCTGCCATGTGTGGCCATTTGGGGTGCCATTGGGTGTTGGGGGATGCCTTGCTACCCTGGTGCTGGTGGAAAATGTATGATGGGGAGGGAGGCAGCGGGTGGCCCCCATGCTCTGGATTCTCTGCCAGGGGTACAGCGCCCAAAGATGCATTGATGCACAGGTCTGGGTGTCCGCAGCTGCAATTCTTGCACCCTGGATCCACACCCAGCTGCACAAATGCTCCATGACTGAACAATTTGGGACCCAGGGTGGGCATCTGATGCCCAGCTGGGTCCACTATGACACTCCCCCTGCTGTCAAGCATGGCTCTGCACAACGGTGGGAGGTGCCATGGACAGGTGGCAGCCAGTAGCAAATACCAGCTGGTGAACACCTGTCCACAGGTGCAGAGCTACACAGGCAGGATATGCACCTCTGGAGCATATAAATCCCACCCATTAGTGCATAGGGCCCTGTGTTTGCACATATCCCTTGCCCTTAGGTGTGGCTTTTTTGCACCTGTACAGTTGTGTTGTATTGGCCACTGAATACATTTGTACATTTGATACTGCACAGATTTGAGTGCACTGTTTCTGGGCTTCATAGAGATTTTCAGCACTGGTATTTCATGCCTGTTTGCCATTTGAACTAAATTTAGAATGGGCAAATAAAGTAAATTGTGATGGCATGAGGGGAAAACAGGTTGCCCGATTACTTGACCAATGTAATTCTACTGCATGTAAAGTGGCACTTTGATTTGAAACCAACTGTAATAAGAAAAATAGGAGACAAGTTAGATGAGCAGCTAACAATGATATGCACCAGTGATGGACACCCACTAATGTAAAGTGTGTACTGTATACTGCATATGTATTTGTGTGACTGGTATATGTGTATGCACAATTTGGTTTACATTTTGTGTTCAGCAAACTATTTTATATAAATGTGTAACTTAGAGTGTCTGGAGGGGTTGTGGGATAACAGATAAAGACACACAACTTCAGGTTCAACATACAATCTCTTTGTGATGTTTACTTAAAACACAGGGAGTAACCTTAAGCAATGACATATCCTTTCTTCAATACATCAGTTTGAAGCAACAGACTATGCATGTCCTTCCTCTACACTTAGTCAGCATCCACTGATCTACTGACCTATCTTTTCAGTGGAAATTAATCAATTCCCTATGTTGGTCTTGTGTGTTTGGATGATGGGGAGCTCAAAAAAGAAACACAAAAAAAGCTAGACAAAGAACCTCAGTGCAGAAGCACTGAAGCAAGAGTTACCCCCAAAGGACATTGGTAATAAAGTCAAGTTTCAAAGGAATACAACATCACACATACTCCCATAATGCAAAGCATCATGAGATGTATATGCAATTCACCATGAAATTTTAGGCTGGTTCAGCTTAAAGCAGGAATGCAAGGCGCCAAAGGGCCTCTCAAACAATCTGCAATTTACATGCATTTTAACAACACAACATGGGTTTTCTGATCTCTCTGCCTTGGTAACTTAATTCTATAATACTGTCACCTAGTAACTTTTTACCTTTATCAAAAAAAACCTACTGCCATGGTATTTTCAACATTTACAGGTTTCATAAACATAAGGCATATCCATTAAGGTATTTTATGACATAGTGCTATTGCATACTAAATCTAACAATGAGGAACACAGCCTGTTATTTAAAATCAGCTTGGAGATCACCACAATAACCTCCCTGTATGAGGACCTAAGAGGGAAAAGGAAAATTAAAGATGACAGGATAGCATAGTCAAGTAAGGAGAGGGGGTGCCCATAGGTGGCCAAACTTATGGACTAAAAATTATAAAAGACAGATTGGGCTAAGAAAGAGAAGAACTGTTGCAACAGATTTAAGAAAAGGTCAGTCATCAAGAGTGGCAGGATCTCCCTGTCACATATCTACCTTCTTAAGAGGGAAGCAGTTATTTCAGACTGCTTACCACCTTCCTAACACAGGAAGGTATGGAGCTTCCATCCATCCATCTTCAGAAGCTCCCTCTCTGGGTCCCTATTAACAACAAATATTACATCATAAACATAACTAATATCATAATTCTTTGCCCTGAGGCATTAACACATTTCTCAGCAGAGACTAATGGTAGCTTCCCTGCACTATCTCCTTTTAGGGACAGTCTGTAATATTTCTTTGGCATCAGTTCCTGCACAATATCTAGACATGAAATCAGCATTTACATGTTTTGTCTCTGCCCTGTTAGACACAGTAAATTGACAGGGCTGAAGAGCTAACTGCCACTGCATTATACAGAGATTTTTTTCTCTCATTTGGTGCAACCAGCAAAGGGAGTTATGATCAGTTACAACCTTATATTCAGCCCTCCAACAAGTAATATTTCATAGACTCAATAGTCCGATTCGGAGCTAAGCATTCATTCTCTATGGTAGCATATATTCTTTCCCTCTCATGTAGCTTCCTGCTGATATACATGATCAGATGTTCTTACCCATCTGTTTTCTGAGATAAGACTGTCCCAATACCATTCTCTGATGCATCGGTTTGGACCTCAAACACATGGTTGAAGTCAAGGCTTTTCAATACAGGAGCTGAACATAGAATGGCCTTGATAATCCTAAAAGTCTCATCACAAATAGGGGTCCACTGAAATTTCTTGAGGCACCTCTTTTTAGTGAGATCAGTCAAAGGACTGGTAATGGCTGAGAAATTAGGAATAAACCTCGGTAATAACCAGCCAGTCCTAGAAAAGATCTCACATGTTTTTTTGTGGTAGGTATTGGGCTGTTTGCTACTGATTTAACCTTCTCTACCTTGGGCTTCACTTGTCCCTTGCCAAAATGAACCCTAGGTATCTTGTTTCTGTCTTTGTTAGGGCACACTTAGCAGGGTTAATGGTCACTTCTGACTCCTTTATTGCTTCTAATACTTGGGACAAATGTCTAACATGCGATTTCCAGTCAGGGCTTAATATGACCACATTGTTCAAATAAGCCACACAATACTCAGTGTGTGCTCTTAGTATGTGGTCCATAAAACACCAAAAACTGGCTGGAGCCCCATGTAGTCCAAATGGCATTGTGACAAACTGGTATAAACCAATTGGGGTGCTAAACGCAGTTTTATTTTGTGAATCAGGTGACAAGGGGATTTGCCAATATCCCTTAGTAAGGTCAAGGGTGGAGATATACTGCATTGCCTAGCCTGCCAATGATGTCATCTATTTGTGGCATTGGATAGCCATCAAATAGTGATGCCTTGTTAAGCTTTCTAAAATCTAAGTGTATATATATATACTATACTGTATATATGTATATATATCCCACCCTCTTTCTTGTCCACTGTGACCATAGGTGAAGACCATGCACTCTTTGAGGGCACAATTATGCTTAACTGCTCCATTTGTTTGACTTCCTGAATCACCTCATCCCTCAATTTCATGGGCAATCTGTAGGGTTTTTGGTGTATGGGCTTGTCTTGCGTGGCAGTTAAGGTGTACACAGTTCCTTTTGCCCTTCCCGGATGTTTGCAAATATGAGTTCAAATTCTTGTAATACCCCCTGAAAATCTTTCTGTTGCTGAGGCTCCAGTTCAGAGTTTATCTGGACCTTCCCCAACTGTCCTGACTGTTCTTACCTATTATAGACAACCTCCAGCTCTGACTCCCCATCTTCAGTATGGATATAAAGGGAGGGGTTAGGCTTCTCACACCATTTCCAAAGGAGGTTAACATGGTAATTTTTCTGGGGGTTCCCTTGCCTGGCATACTAAGCTCATAATTCACTTCTCCTATTTGTTTCAAAATGGTGAAGGGGCCCTGCCATTTCCTGATTAGTTTGCTCTCTGTGGAGGGAAGAAGTAACAACACTTTGTCCCCTGATTGAAATGTTTTAGTCTTCAAACCCTGGTCATATCTTTCTTTCTGCAAGTCTCGCTTCTGTTCTAAGCTCTAGTATGCAAAGCTGATATACCTCACCAGGCATTTGCATAACTGAGTCATGTGCGTTACGACTTTAAGATGTCCCACCTCCTTCCCTTCTTCCCAGTGATTTTTAACCACATTCAGTGGCCCCCTAAGGTTCCTCCCATACAGCAATGAGAAAGGAGAGAAACCAGTGAATGCTTGAGGGATTTCTTTGTAAGCGAAGAGTAAAAAGGGGAGGTATCTATCTCAATCTCTACCCTCTTCTTTTACATACTTCATCAACATTCTCTTTAATGTCTGATTAAACTTCTCTTTGAGGCCGTCAGTCTGAGGGTGATATGGGGAAGTAAGCACTGCTACCACACCAAGCTGATGGTAAAATTCTTTTATCAGAAGTGCATTAAAATTACTCCCCCAGTCAGTAAGTATTTTCTGGGGATTCCCATGTGGCTAAACACCTTTGCTAGTACCTCTGCTATCCTTTGGGCAGTGACAGTTCTCATGGGGATAGTTTCTGGGTAGTGGGTAGCGTGCTCACATATGACCAGTACAAATCTGTTACCCTTGCAGCTCTTTTCCAGAGGGCCCACTGCATCCATGGCTATCCTGTCAAAGGGTTTGTCACAATGGGGATGTATTATAGTGGTACTCTATCCTTTTATCCTGCCTGCACTACCTTCTGACACTCAGCACTTGCTTTATAATACTCAGCTATGTTCTCGTAGATAGAGGGCCAACAAAACCTGGGTAATATCCTATTCAGGGTACTATCTCTGCCTGTATGGCCTGATAAAGGGATGTCATGCACCAGATACATGATTTGGGAGTGAAATTTTTCTGGAACTATTAGTTGGTCTGCTACCTAATGTTATGCAAGATCCCCACACTCTGATTGGATACCCACTGTGCACCTTAGACAATACTTATGATATATGATATAGTATGATACCTAATATACTAACATTTAGGGAACGGGCACTTACCATACAAGTGTAAGTAGCCAGTGACATATTGTGATTCATGTGCAGCTTTTGCTAAGAAACATATTGCAAGTACTGTGCTGAGATACACTTGTTTTTTCTGTTTTACCCTTCTGAGAAGTTATTGTATAGCCTGCACTGCTACTATGCAGATTTATGAAATACTGTATTATATGCTGTATTTTGTAGTGGTCAAACAGGAGCTCAGCATGTTTGTAGTTCATTTGCATCACCAGTAAAGGAAAAAGGTCTAGCTTCCCATACGATGCATAGGGGAAATGCCAGACCTCACCCAACAACTAACACACTAAAATCTGACCAATGGAAAATCATGTGCACAAATGCTCGCAGTCTGGGAAATAAGATCCCAGACCAGCAGGCAATAATGACAGAGACTAAACTGAACATAGTAGCAATTAGCAAGCAGTGATTTACCAGTAACCACACTTGGGAGACTTCAGTACCTGGTTATGTATTGTTCAGAAGAGACAGAGGTGCAACGGGGGGGGTGGAGTGGCCCTGTATGTCAATGAAAATATCAAAGCTACAAAAATCCAGAATACACATAAGGAGCCAGAAGAACTGTGGGTCACCCTGGAAACAGGAAATGTGACAGCCATATGAACTGGGGTTGTCTACAGGCCTCCAGACCAAAGGGAGGACATAGACACATTACTGTTAGGAGATATACAAAACATGACAGCTAAAGGGGAGGTTCTGATAATGGGAGACTTCAACATGCCAGATACAGACTGGTTAATACCAGCGGGAACATCTGCCAGAACTAGATACATGGTGGATTACCTGCAGGAGGGAGGGCCTCAAACAACTAGTACAACAACCCACAAGAGACAGGGCTATCCTAGATCTAGTACTGACTAACGGGGAAAGGATCACAGATCTCCAGGTAGGTCAGCTGGGGGCTAGTGACCATCACATGGTATGGTTCACTTTGGCCACTAGAACTAAATCATCTCAATCCAAGGCAAACACATGGGACTTCAGAGGAGCTGACTTTGACAAGATGGCCAACAGAGTTAAGCTAGCCCTGGCAATAAGAAATACAGGTGAGGGGGTACAGTCAAAGTGGGCAAGCATTAAGGATGCAGTACTTGAAGCAACATCGTATTGTGTTAGAGAGAAAAGGAAGTGCAAAAGAAGAAGGAAACCATTTTGGTTCTCAAAAATAGTAGCAGAAAAGGTCAGAGCCAAATGGTAGACCTTCAGGAAATAAAATGGAATGCAGCATAATGAAGATAAGGAGGTATACCAAACTTCCCTAAGGGAAGCAGGGAAAGCAGTAAGGCAGGCAAATGCCCAAACTGAGGAAACACTAGCACAAGCAGTAAAAGAAGGTGACAAGACTTTCTATAGATACATTAGTGAAAGGAGAAAGTCCAGATGGGGTATTGTTAAGATCAAAGGGGATAAGGGGGTGTGTGAGGAGGAGAACCATGGAAAAGCATCTATCCTAAATATATACTTCTCAGTATTTACTGAGGAGAAGGTAGGACAGGGACCACAGCTCAGCACCATGGACATGGGGTGATGGAGGTGTGCACTAGTCCCTTCCAAAATGAAAGGGTCCTACAAGAGCTCGATATGCTCTGAGTAGACAAATCAATGGGACCTGATGGCATACATCACAGGGTACTAAGGGAGATAAGGGTGAAACTAGCAGAGATCTTATCAGAACTGTTTAGTGAGTCTTTGAGCATAGGAGAGGTCCCAGAAGACTGCAGAAGGGCTCATGTGATCCTGCTCCACAAGGGTGGTAGCAGGGAGGAGGCAGGGAACTACAGACCAGTCAGTCTTACCTCAATAGTGGGCAAGATTATGGAGGCACTCCTTAAGGAAAGGATAGTGCAACATCAGGAATCCATAGGAGCACAGGATCCAAGACAGTATGGATTTACAAAAGGAAGGTCCTGTCAAACTAATCTCATAGATTTTTTTGACTGGGTAACCAGAGTGGTGGACCAAGGGGGAGCAGTTGATGTCGCCTACCTTGACTTCAGCAAAGCTTTTGATACTGTTCCACATAGAAGATTGATTAATAAGCTGGGTAGGCTCAGGGTGGGTCAGAAGTTGGTCAAGTGGGTGGCAAACTGGTTGACGGGCAGAAAACAGAGAGTGGTGGTAAACGGTATACAGTTAGAAGAAGTGCAAGTCACAGGTGGGGTAACTCAGGGATCAGTCCTGGGGCCAGTTCTCTTCAATATCTTCATCAGTGACATTGCAGATGGACTGTAGGGTAAGTTTTGTTTGTTTGCAGATGACACCAAGATCTGCAACAGAGTAGATGATTCAGATGAGGTGGACAGAATGAGAAGAGCTCTGGATAAACTAGCAAAATTTTAAAACATACTTGTGTGTGTGTGTGTGTTGTGCGCAGACACAGGACAGGTTGTCTAGGGGATTAATTGGACCTGTGAGCTCATACTTGCAGGTTACATCAGCTATTTAAGTCAGCCCTGCAGCTAGCTCTTTTTGCATAGCAGAAAGGGTACTTGAGACATTGCTCTGCAGTAAAGCGCCATATATACCATTTCTTGCTTGTTATTGTGATATTCACAAAGGAGCACTGTCTTTTTGACAGGCAGAGGGACGCTTAGTCCAAGAACCTAATTCCAGCACTTGTCTGTCTGTTAGTTTTATGGTGCTCTGCACCTTTTAATTTTAAAACATACTTGTGTGTGTGTGTGTTGTGAGCAGACGTAGAACAGGTTATCTAGGGGATTAATTAGACCTGTGAGCTCATACTTGCAAGTTACACCAGCTATTTAAGTCAGCCCTGCAGCGAGCTCTTTTTGCATAGCAGAAAGGGTACTTGAGACCTTGCTCTGCAGTAAAGCGCCATATATACCATCTATTGCTTGCTATTTTGTTATTCACAAAGGAGCCCTGTCTTTTTGACAGGCAGAGGGATGCTCAGTCCAAGAACCTAATTCCAGCACTTGTCTGTCTGTTAGTTTTATGGTGCTCTGCACCTTTTAATTTTAAAACATACTTGTGTGTGTGTGTGTTGTGGGCAGATACAGGACAGGTTGTCTAGGGGATTAATTGGACCTGTGAGCTCATACTTGCAGGTTACACCAGCTATTTAAGTCAGCCCTGCAGTGAGCAGGGTGAGCTCGGGCAGGGCGAGCGTGCCTTGCGTGCGAAGACGCGTGCAAAGACACACACGTCATCGAGCGTGTTTTGCATGTTTGGTGTGGAAGGGCTGCAGAAATTGTGAGTCCTCTGATCTCTAAGCTTTATTTTGATCTATCTAGTTTAACTTGTGGTGTTCTATAGTAGTGCCAATGAACTTCTACTTCATTTCCTGTGCCTTTTTGTATCTCGGGGTACTTTACTGATCTGTAGTTTATATGGTTCAGGACTTTGATTGTTAGAAGGAGAATTTACTCTTTTATTTAACTAACCTTAGCTGTTTTTTAAGTGATTGGTCATTTCAGTCTGCTGGATGGTACATTAGTCCGATTAGTTAGATTTTAATTTTACGGGAGTTATTCCTCACAATTTACAGTTTGGTTATTTATATTTATCAACAAGTGTGATACACTGTTGTTTTAACTTTTTACTTCGGATTTAGAAATTAGAGTAAAGTCATGGCAGATTGTAGTGATTTTACAATCACAGCCACTACCGGATCCATAGGCATTAAATGATCAGCTTGTAATATGTATACTTTAGTGGTGGGTGAGCAAATAAATCAACCCTATACCTGTAGCAAATGTCTTGAAATTGTGGATTTTTACCAAATGATTGAGCATTCAGTGTAAGATTAATTACACTTGAAAACAGTCAAACTGATAGGCAAAACCATTTCAAATCAAATATTTTATCATTGAATCCAGAAATTAGTACCAGCAATGTTCACATCACAGATGTTACACCGAACACCTCCCATCCCTCTGTAATTCCCATGTTAGCAGTTATTAATAATCCCCAGCGATATAAGGAAGGTATTAGAAAAAGAACTAGGGAAGATGAAGGTATAACTGATCACAATCAGGATACTGATGACAGCTGGTTTGTTACACAAAATTCAAGAATTACTAAAAAAGGTAGAAAGGACCAACATTTTTGCATTGAGCAATTTCACAGATTTGACCCCTTATCTTCTCCTGTTTCAAAGGTCAATAATGTGTCTCCAGATAATTTAAATGAGTCAATTGACTGTGGCATTTCTAATTTACCATTAGTTAATAATCGGCATATCAATGACATCCCTCTCATTGCTTTGTCCTCTGAACCTACATTATCACCTATTATTGACTCACACTCCGTGCCTAACATTCCTTTGCACCAACAAATTTATGTATTGGATGATTCATTGACTAAACATCTGGATAAGACTATCTGCAACCTGGACAAAGCTAACAGAACCTGCTCTAGTTTTAGTGGATGCAAAATATCTGACCTCACACTTATGTTACCTGAGATTATGTAGGACCATGGCAGTAATCCCATTGCACTGATACATGTTGGCACCAATAACATTTATAAAGACTCTGTCCAATCAATTAAAGAGGATTTTGTAGCTTTAACAAATAAACTTGTTGATATGGACTGCACGATTTGCATATCAGAAATTTTACCTATCCCTCGTTTCTCATCTTTTCTAAATCATAAAATCAAAGCTGTGAATGAATGGTTAAGAAAATGGTGTTTAAACCAAAATTTGACATGCTTAACACATTGGGAGGAATTTGATCCCCATCCAGAATTATTCAGCTACGATGGGTTACACTTAACAGACGGGTAATGCCACTTTGGGCAAACAATTTTTGACATCCATTCACCATCTTTTAAACTAAAATTGGGGTGAGATGGTGGACAGGCGCCATCTCTAAAACTCCAGTCAGTAGCTCTGTAAATGCCACAACTTACATTTTCTATATTTTAATGATTGATGTTTAACTCAAAAATGGGACGAATTAAAATGTAGAATTAATAATGGGGATGTCGACACTATTTCCATCAGCGAAACTTGGGGGGATACAAAAACATCATGGGGAACTAACATACCTGGTTTCACAACCTATACTTTCAATAGACCCAACAGGAAAGGTGGAGGAGTGGCGTTATTTATTAGGAATCAGATTAACTCTATAGATATAACAAAGTATATTAAAATTCATAACATACAAACAGAGTCTATCTGGATTAAGATAAACTTATCTACTTCTGAGGCCCTCATATTGGGTTCTTGTTACTATCCTCCAAATTCTTCAATTGATATATTAGATGCACTTTTATCCGAATTTGAACAGGCAAAATCATTAGGTAAAATTGTCATCACTGGGGACTTTAACATTGTCTCGATTGACTGGCATAATTTATGTGCAAATACCTGCAATGGGAAGAAGTTATTATATACTTGTACTCAGTTGGGACTTTGGCAAAATGTATTTTGCCCAACCAGAGGAAAAATTATCTTAGATTTGGTCCTTTGTGATGATGACCTTGAATCAGAAAATATGTTAGTTAGCGATCCTATAGGGAACAGTGATCATAATACTATCACATTTAATATTGTACAAACTTTTGTATATAATCCCAACTGTACTAAAATCTATCTGTATGACAAAGCTGACTTAGATACCATGAAACATATTATGGGAAACATCAATTGGGGACTCATATTGTCAGACTTTACCCCGGAAAATTACTGGGAATATTTTAAGAATATTATATTTCAACTTAAAGAACTATATATTCCATCCAAACTTAAAATGAGACTAATATTAAAGCTCCTAAATGGATGAATCAATCTATCAAGAAATGTATTAGACAAAAGCAGAAAAATATATTAAATTTCAAAAGACTAAAATGTCCTCTGACTGGATTTCCTATAAACATATACAAAGAACATGCAAAAGATTGATTAGGAAGGCTAAATCTAACTGGGAACAAAACTTAGCATTCAGCGCCCACAAATCTAATAGCAAACAATTTTATTCATATATCAATTCTCTAAGGAAACCTACATGTCAAGTAGGTCCACTATTGGACTGTGACACTTTAATATATGAGCCTAAAAAAATGGCCGATTTGTTTAATGCAAAGTTTTGTAAAAATTTTTCTGGATCCTCTAATCAAACTTATGATTATACCTTACTAGACACCGCCAATGTTTCACCAGTTAAATTTTCTTTGGACACCATTAGAAATAAAATATTGACATTGAAAGGAAAATGTAGTCCTGGTCCAGATAATATAGAAGGTCATTTATTATTTTTATTAGTTGATGTCATTACAGTTCCTTTAAAATTGATGTTCGAATATTTTTTGGCCACCAATTTTGTTCCCTATGACTGGAAAGAAGCCCATGTCATCCCTATTTACAAAAAGGGCCAAAAAATTAAGTGGGATAATTATAGGCCTAAAAGTCTAACTTCTTCTATTTGTAAATTATTAGAGAATTTAATTAAAGATTTAATTTCCCCAGTCCTGGATTGTCACGATGCAGAACAACATGGCTTCAAAAAAGGTAGAAGTTGTCAGACAAATTTAATATGTTTCTATGAACATATCAGCTTATTATTAGACAGAAATGTTCCATGCAATATTATTTATATTGATTTCAGTAAGGCTTTTGACATCATGCCACATTGGGCCTTAATTACTAAACTTCACAAGCTCAATATAAACAAGTTTCTAGACAATTGGATAATTAGCTGGCTTTATAATCGCTCTCAGCAAGTGACCATTAATGGGAACATTTCAGCTAGGGGTAGTGTGACTAGTGGGGTGCCACAGGGGTTCAAGTCTTGGGCCTTGTCTGTTCCAGGCATTTATTGCTGACCTTACTTCTGGCTGTTCCTCATTTACTATTAAATATGCAGATGATGCAAAATAGTTGGCCCTTGTGCCTCTGATCATCAGGTTGTTGCCATTCAAGGACCTAGACCATATCACAACATGGGTTAAGAAATGGGGTATGAATTTGAATATCTCCAAATGCAAAGTAATGCATTTGAGTTCTAGTAATTTAAAAAGTCCCTATTATTTGGATGGCATATTACTTGAGACCACATCTGATGAAAGGGAATTGGGTGTCAATATTTCAGATAACTTTAACTACAATAATCATGTACACAATATTATTAACAAATCTAATAAAGTGATATGGTCTATATTACGTAATATTTGATCTAGAAAACAGGAAGTATTGTTGCCCTTGTTTCATACATACATTAGACCACATTTAGAATATGCCTCACAGCTTTGGAATCCTTATAAAAAATCTGAATGCCTGTTACTGGAAAGAGTTCAAAGAAAATATACAAAAAAAGTATCTGGGCTATTCGCAGTTCCCTATGAGAACAGATTAGACATTTTAAAACTTATGCCCTTATCTACACGTCAACTTCGTGGTGATCTTATGTTACTGTATGATATTATTCAAGACCCTTATTTATTGTGTGAACTGGGTCTAGAATTTAAAAACTGTGGTCATAACATCAGGGGCCATCCCTTACAATTGGTAAGAAAACCTTTTGTCAAGTCTAGCCATAAATATTTTTTTACTGTCAGAGTTGTTGGCCCTTGGAACAGGCAACCACTAAATGTTGTTATCAGTGAAACTAAAAGTATTTTTAAAAATAGATTGGATAGTCTTATATGTAATGGGTATGACCTCTCCTATTATGTACTGGATTAGTATAAGAGCTTTATGGGCTTCTGCCTTCTTGCTCTTGCACCTAACCTTAGTATGAACTTTAGTATGGTCGAAAGAGTGGCAACTGGGGTTTAATGCAAAGAAGTGCAAGATCATGCACATAGGGAAGAGAAACTCTAAAGTCACCTATAGGCTGGGAGAGGAGTTGCTGGCAGTCACAAGGGAAGAAAGAGACTTGGGCATCATCATCATCATCATCACCAATGACCTGAAATCACCCAAGCAGACCACTAAAGCAGGAGGTAAGGCTAGGGGGATGTTGGGGTGTATTAGTAGGGGTATCACAAGTTGGAAGAGGGAGGTAAATATCCCTCTTTACAAGACACTGGTTAGGCCCCATCTGGTAATCTGCATGCAGTACTGGAGGCCACACCTTCACAAGGACATTAACCAAATTGAGGCAGTCCAGAGAAGGGCAACCAAAATGGTGCAGAGACTGCATCAGAAAACATATGAGGACAGATTAACTGAGCTCAATGTGTATACCCTAGAACAAAGGAAGAAGAGAGGTGATATGATCGAAACATTCAAACACCTTAAGGGCATTAACAAGGTGAAAGAATCTAACATGTTTCAGTATAAGAAAAATAGCAGGACAAGAGGACACAGCAGAGATTAGAGGGAGGTTGATTAAGGGTCAATGTGAGGAAGTTCTTTTTCACAGAAAGGGTGGCGGATGCATGGAACGGCCTACCTCAGGAAGTGGTGGATATGAATACAGTGCGTGGCTTCAAACAAGCATGGGATAGGCATAAGGGAGCAATACAGATAAATATGAATAGATAGGCCATTTACAGAGCAAAGGCCAATGGTACATTCATAAGGTAGAAAAACAAATGGGCAGACTGGATGGGCCTTGTGGTCCTTATCTGTCGTCAACTTCTGTGTTTCTATGTTTCATTTGTTCTCGTATTTATGAAATCAAAAGCTTGTTATTATAAACAGTGGACTAAAGAATCAACAAATCTTGGTGCCTATTGGTCCGTAATAAAAAATCTTATGAATCCCACCTGTAAACAGAGTGAGATAAAATTGAGTCAAGATGGAAAAGTGTTTGAAACAAATAAAGCTTCTGACATTTTGAATGACTATTTTATAAACCTCCCCGACCTGAAACTGAAACTCACTAAAATTAATACTGTGAATGAAGTAAGGGATGGGAGTCTCTCAGATGAAAAAATACCTAAATTTAGATTTAGGAGAGTGACAAAGAAGTTCTGAAAAGTATAATTAGATTAAAAATAAATAAAGCAAGTGGCCCAGATAGAATTGCCAATAAATTATTGAAAGAAGCTGCCATGGAATTGTCATCTATATTACGGGATATTTTTAATTGGAGTTTAAGGGAGGGACTGTTTCCCCTCCAGTTGGAAATTAGCTAAAGTAATATCAAGAGATAAGGGAGGAGACCCTATGGACATCTCAAACTATTGGCCAATAGCTCTGTTGTCTACTGTATCTAAGGTATTTGAAAAAATCGTCCATGATCAGCTGATGGAATATTTGGAAAAGTATAATAAACTAACTCAACAACAATATGGTCCACGGCTACCGCACTCACTGACTTTTTGGATCTTATAGCTACTCCACTTGGGGAGGCAAGGGTGTGGTATACATGGACCTATCCAAAGCATTTGATCTAGTAAATCATAGCATTTTGACAGACTCAATGATAAAAATAGAAGTGGAGGAAGAAACCTGTAGTTGGTTTAAATCATATCTTGATAAAAGGTCACAATTTGTTGTCTTAAATTGTCAACAGTCAAGAATAGACTATGCGACAAGAGGGGTTCCCCAGGAATCCATCCTGGGGCCCCTCTTGTTCATAGTCTATTTAAATGACTTACCTGAGAACATTAGACACTCTCAAATTCATCTTTATGCAGACGATATGGCTTTAGTAGCAGTAGGAAAAACCATAAGTGAAGTAGAGCTAAAGTTACAGAGTGGCTTTTATACAATGCAATGTTATCTTTCAACTTTGGGTCTATTAGTAAATAATAAAAAGACACAGGTTATGTCCTTTGCATTGGACAAGAAGGGTGTTTCAATATTAAAAATAATGACTCAAGAAGGTAAGCTTCTAGAACAAACCGAAACATGTAAGTACTTAGGGATACAAATAGATCAATGCCTTACTTTTCAACAGCATACAACAAATTTAATAAAGAAAACAAATGCTAAGATTGGAGCTATGAGACGAATATCAAACTGTATGACAAGAGAAACAAGACTGACCATGATAAACCAATTAATAATGCCAGTTATTGATTATGGAAGTCATATTTATAGGCATACAGTAAAAAAATACTTAAATAACTTAGATACACTTTAAAACAAGCTCACAAGATTTGTGTTAAGGTGTGACCCCAAAACCCATCATTGTATTATGTATATAGACTTAGGATGGATCCCACTAAATTTACGGGCAAAAGGAATTTGGCTAAATCAGGTCCGCAATATATTCAAAAATCAATCTTTAGATAATTTAAAAAACAAATTACAAAAACCCAAACATGGTTTCAATTTAAGGAAAACAGGTGCCTGGGATTTAATTATACCTAAATTAAAAAATCAGTTTAGTGAAATGACTTTTCAGTATCAGGCAGCCTCTAGCTGGAATTGTCTCCCCCAGTTTCTATGTGAATTAACAATCACTGACAATGTTTTTAAAAAAGGTTTGAATCATGAACTTAGTTTTCGCTGCTATTGTAACAGGTGAAAATAATGAAGAGGTTAAATGATCATTTGCCTGTTTTTGATGTTATTGTAATAATTGTAATGTATTGTACTTTTTGCATGTTTTGTATTTTTGTATTATAACAAACATTTGTAAAGTTCTAATTGTTTTTTGTATTATGTAAACAGGTAAGCCTTGGGAATAGGGATTTTTGGAATCCTAATGGCTTTATCACAGTATAAATAAAATTTTACCTACCTACCTAACTACCTAACTGACTTTACAAATACTGTATATCTGTAGATAACACTGTGAAGCCATATATCTTTTAGCCAATAGGGCTTATTTTATGTATCTTGTCTTCTAGTTACTATGGTGATTATCCGACTATATAAGATGTTGCATTACGTATTCCCTTCGAGACCATCTTCACTCCTAGGGGTATTTGGCAAACTTCAGCTCCCAGCATCTAACGGTAAGACCTTTTTAAGGGCAACTGTAACCTTTTGTGTAATAAACAAGTTTATTATCGAATATGCCACTTGTCTGTGTCTCTTTTACTAATTCAGTACTGCCAAGAATCTGATCAGGGCTAAGCACTCTAACACTCTCTAGTTCTGTGGTTAGTGCTTTCTCTATACAGTATACCCTGTTTTACAACAAACTTAGGGACACCTTTTTCCACTCCCTTCCTCATCTGTGAAAAAAAGGGTTAAGTGAAGGGTCTGCTTTTTGCTCATGCTGCACATCACATATAAATGTATGAACTTACGAACATTCGAAATTGCCAGCAGATACAGGCTATTTGATCTATCCAGTCTGCTTGAGTGTGCAGCACTTCAGTCCATTGGCCTACAGCTGCCCCCTCCCTCATATGCCCTTCCCTTCATCTCGCACTCCCTCCCAGTTTGTACCCCCTTTAATCTGTCCCACGCCCTTTTGAAGCCCCCAACACTCTGCAGTGATACAACTTCCTCTGGCAGAGTGTTCCACCTTGCCACCACCCTTTCTGTGAAATAGTGCCTCCTCCATTACCTCTAGAACATGCCTGCTTCCAACTTCATAGAGCGTCCCCTGGTTTCCCTTCCGCCCTTGAGACTGAACATACACCTGGTGTCTACTCTGTTCAAACCTTTCAGGTACTTTAAGGTCTCAATCATATCCTCTCACTCCCTTCTTTCTTCTTGGGTATACATATTGAGCTGTCTCAGTCTCTCCTCATATGGCCTCTCCCCCAGCCCCGGGATCATTTTTGTTGCCCTGCCCTGTACCTCTCCAGTAGTTTGATGTCCCTTTTTAAGTTGGGGTGCCATAATTGCATGCAGTACTCTAGATGCAGTCTCACCAGGGACCTGTACAGGGGCAAGATGACCTCCCCACTCATGGACGTAATCCCCCTTGCTATGCAACCTTGCATCCTGTTTGCCTTCCTGTGCTGAGCAGAGTGGTTCATCTCCATGATTACCAACACTCCCAGATCCTTCTCCTCCTCCTTGGATTTTGTTAATGGGACACCCTCCAGCCAGTAATTGTGTCCAGTGTTCTTGCCTCCTAAATGCATCATTTTGCACTTCTTGGCATTGAAACCAAGCTGCCAAGTGTGAGACCATTCCTCCAGTTTTGCAAAATCAGGGGTTGACCTTAACATTCATTTACTAGCACGAGTACTAGTGCAGATTGCTGTGGGCTAGTGCAGAATCTCTGTTACTTGCCTAGCTGGGCTAGTGCAATTTCTCCTATGGAAAGCTGCAGTTCCATTCTCAACCCAGGTATCAAATAAATAAACAAATAAATGCATAAATGTAACTGTTATTTAATTTAAAGCCAGGTCCTTTTCATGGAGGTTTAATTATGTGTTGCCTTAGCATTAGTGAAATGAAAAAAATAGAAGTTTCTGTGTAGTGCATTTACAAACTGTTTCATTATGTTGGCGCACTTGTGCAGCCAACATCTTGGAGTTGTGCAGATTTGGAGGTGCGGTCGCTGTTGGGAGAATGCAGGGCATGCACCAGTCAGCCTGCATGCTGATGCCACACCACCCGGGTGAGCACACGTTAGGAAAGGACACGCTGCAATGTGAGCCAGCTAGTCCACAGCGGACCCTTCCTAAAGATGCTCACCAACTGCGGCTGTAAGCTGACACAGTGGCGCTAAACTGCTCTACTTCGGGGTGCCCAATCTCCCAGTCGGCTTATACAGCCAAAGTATGTGCTGGCGGTGAGCCACCTCCCTGTCGGCAGAATGTGTTCTCCCCCAGCTTTCATTGTTTGCTGATGGGGATGCCCAATCCCACGTCGGCATGCGACCCCTTCCCAGTTTAATTGGCCGGTAGGCGCCCACTCATCGGCATGATATCCCCCTTTTCTGTGCTGACGGGGTGCCCAATCCCTGTCGGCTACTGTACCCAAAAAGAAATCACCTGTAAAAAGAAAACCGTCCATGATGTGTTTTTTTTTAGTACTTGTAAACAGAAAACGGTCCCTCGTAGTCTTCCTACCAACCACCCGCACCCACCCACTGTGCACCCTGCCTCCCCACAACCCCCCTCACCCCATACTTACCTCTGGAGCTCGGCGTGATGATCTTCGGCGGACTGGGAACACGTCTTCACTCTTCAAAGCCGACCACGAACTGAGGAAATGCTGGTAAGCTGTATAATGTAATAAATAGGGTTTTTTCAACTTTGATACATATCTCGAGTAATTTTTGGAATTTTTGCGCCAAATTTTCAACATGGGGTTTTTGGGACCCCTCCTCATAAATTCTGTCACAGTTATGATGTTAATCAGTCCCAAAAGGTGATTTCGCAGTTGCTGCATGGAATCACCTTTCAGGACCAATTAACACAAGGACAGTGGCAGTGTTCATGAGGTGAGCTCTCAAAGAGCCTATGTTGCAAATTTGGTGGAAAAAATCCAAAAAATGGCTGTTTTACAAGCGTGCATTGCACAGTTGTTACGCACGTGCATAACTTCACAAATTTTCAATATTTTCATGCCAGATGTTCAACATTGTCATTTTTCTACACCTCCTTGTGAACAGTATAGCTGTCATTTTCCACATCCTGGCTGAAATGTGTTTCCACACTTCCGGCGTACAATACTGCAGTCACTGTGGGAAATCAGTGTTTGGGGCAGATTATGAAAATGACAGTGACACTGTTCATAAGCAGAGGTCCTAAAATGCCTATGTTGAAAATTTGGTGACGATACTCCATAAAATGACTGTGTTATGAGCATGTGTTGTGCAGTTTGCATGCACAGTTGTAACATTGTGCACTTGTAATATTTTCACTCTGGATTTTCACCTTTGGCATTTTTCCACACCTCTTGATGAACAGTACAGCTGTCATTTTACATATCCTGCCCAAAATGTGTTTTCGTATATCTGGCGTAGAACAGCGCAGTTGCAGTGCGAAATCACTTTTTGGGACAGTTTGAGGAAATGACTGTGACACTGTACATGTGCAGAGGTGCTAAAATGCCTATGTTAAAAATTTGGCGCCGGAACTCCATAAAATGATCATGTTACAAGTGTGCATTGCACATTTCCCACGCACCCTTGTAACTTCACAAATTTGCAATACTTACATGCCACATTTTCACCACTGCCATTTTTTTACACCTCCTTATGAACAGTACTGCTCTCATTTTTCACATCCTGCCAAAAATGTGTTTCCGTACTGCACCACCACTGCCAATGCCAGTGTGACAACATTCAGTATTGACAAATTCTTGTTTTATACTAACTACAGCTTTTATTTTTTGCTGGTAAAGATAATTACTCCTTTTCCTTTCCTTGTTTAGCTCAGTACTCATGGCAAGCAGATTTCTGACTGGGTCCAGGAGCAGCATAGTTCTAGGGTTGCCACCTGTCCAGTTGTAGACCAGATAATCATTTTCTGGGTTCTTATTTGGTCATCTGGTTTTGATTAAATGTAGTCCAGTTTTTGGGCCATTTTGAGTGCTTAGATAGTATTAAAACTAATTGTATTAAATCATTCGCTGTTGCATGCATGCCCAGGTTACAAAAAAAGTTCTGATATCACTAGTCACAGGCTTTTGTTTGTAAAACCAGTCTGTCTAGGAGGTGTAAAGTATGGCCATTAAGACCATTAGCAGTACATCAACCTAATCTTTTCAACTCTGAATTTTAAGTATTGTCATTTACTGCCACGATAGGAAACAGTTTTTACACCTTCATATGCTGTGATGGGTTCCTTTTTGTTTTTCCTATATTCTCATATGTTTTAGATCCACTTTTTCAAATTGGTTTTCACATTTTTATTGCCTTTGTCACTGTGTTGATTATTTCTCTCCTAAGGCCCTGTCCACACTATGCCTATGTAACGTTACAGAATGCCCAAACTGTTACCACAATGGTTTGCATTTACACCTGTAACGTTACAGAAGGCGTTTCCGTAACCATTGTTGAAACCACATATGAGGTGGTTTCAACAACAGTTATGAAACCGGACCCGCCTCAGTAACGTTACCAGTGGTAGTGTGGACAGGCGGTAATGGTCCCCTGCAGGGCCCGTAGTGTGAGCTGCATTGTGAGATTGGGTGCCGTGGTAACGGTCACCCGGTTCCCCAGGTGTGGACTGGTGGTACCGGTATTGTACCGGTCACCGCTGCAGTGTGGTCACACTGTACCGCTCCCTGATTGTAATGGTTTCTGTCCATTACGGGGTCTGAATGGTGTAGTGTGGATGGGGCCTAAGTCTTCAGCAGCTGCTGCTTTTATTTTTTATACTACCAACCTTGAATATTCTATGATATTAGCTACACCTGTACAGGCCATTGGAATAAATAGCATGGAATGGTGTGTCTGAAATTGTGGAATGTGATGTTTTAGACATTTGAAAAGAAACAGCAGTTGCTGAAGAGATAAAGGGAATGCAGTAACGTATGAGGATACCACAAGTACTTATAGTTCAGTTATCAAAAAGGTGGTCAAAGCACATCAGAATACATGGCTGTCATGGAAAGGAAAACTGGAGAATGTTTAACAGAGAGAGCAACAGGTTATGAATGGGCTTTGTACATCCAGCAGATCTGGGTTTAAATTCCCACAGCCTCCACTTGCATACTGTGAGACCCTAAGAAAGTCATTTAACCTCCCTGTGTTCCTGGGCCACCCCTGTAAATAGGTCTTGTGCCCAATGGGAATTACCTGGTTGCCAAAGAATAAAAATAAATAACAGTACAGGTTGATGCTGTTGAATTTATCCTTACCTTTTTTTTTGATGACCATTTTTTAATAGAACTGGGATGATCAAGTATTTGTGGGATCTGTGGCCAGGGTAGAAAAAGGAAGGAAAAGGAAGAAAAAGACACACACACTTTTCATGGCACAACTTTATTAACTACAAATCTGAAAATGTGGAAATGTATTAAGGAAGTCAGTAAGCAAGCTGACATTAACAGAAGGCATGTTGACGAAGACAAATTAAAGATCATGAGTACAAAAAGACAAAGTGAAGCCGTCAGTTCCAGCAATGTTGGCTAGAACAATATGATTGGTCGGAGTATGATGATGATGCAAAATATCTGATGTTCTGCCATTTGTGTGTCATACATGAAATACAGTTGCATAAGGCAGGTAATAACAATAATTTTTATTTTGTTACAGATAACTTTCGGCTTGACTGTTTCTCGTCCCATAATATCAGTGAAGCTCATGCTAGGGCAAAGGAAAAGGAGGATGCCAGTACTGCTACTCCAGGGACAAGTAATGTGGGAGGGATTCTGAAGAGCATGAAAGAAGCAACACTTAACTGTCTGGATAAACTGTTTCGCACATGCCATGCAATTGCTAAGAAAGGACATCCTTTCACAGGCTTTGTGTGGATGTGCAGCCTTGATAATACGAAAGGGCTAGGTATCAGTTCAGTGTATCAGAAGGACAAATATGCCTGCAACATCCACTATGTAGCCAAGGTTGAATACATAGTGCTACGAGAAAAAATTATGGGAACAAAGTTCATTTCAGTCATCAGTGACAGAACCGCTGACTCTTCAGTCACAGAAGCTGAGATAGTGTATGTCCGGTTTGCAGTTAAAGACACAGTGCAAAATCAGCTGGTAGGTGCCCAGACTGTTAGCAGAACAAATGCGATTGTATTTGCCTTTCATTTAACAAATAACTGTTAACCATACTGACTGCGGGCTACTGCAAACTTCTGCAGGCTAGTGCAATCTCTGGTTCACTAGCCCGCCTGGCTAGAGCAAAAAAAGTTAAGGTTGACCCCTGAAAATCTTCCTGAAATACTTTTTCTCCCTTCCCACATCTACCTCGGCATAGATCTTTATGTCATCTGAGAAGAGACTGATTTTGCTTTTAATCTCTACTGCATTGTCGGCTAAGAAAATGTTAAACAGAACTGGTCCCAGCACTGAGTCCTGTGGTACACTACTTGTTACTGCTATGGGTTCAGAATCCTCCCCCCTCACTACTACCTTCTGCTGTCTACCCTGCAGCCAGTTCTCATTCAATCTAACCAATTTCTTCCCTGCTCCCAGACTCTTCAACTTGCAGGTCAGCCTACCATGTGGCACTGGGTCAAAGGCCTTGCTGAAATCCAGATAGAGGACATCCACTTTATGTCCCCTGTCTGGTGCCCTCGTAACCCAGTCATAGTAATCAACCAAGTTCATCTGGCAGGATCTGCCTGAGACAAACCAGTGCTGCCTGCTGTCCTAGAGGTTGTTATCCTCAAGAAATTGCACCAGCATTTCCTTGAGGATTATCTCCATTAGTTTTCCTACAATTGCAGTGAGGCTCTCCGGTCTGGAATTCCCTGGTTCATCCTTGGGTCCATTGTTATGGAAAGGTACCAAGTGTGCTTCCCTCCAGTCCCTGAGCATGCACCCCGAGTTTGGTGAAGACTGAACAGAAGTATTCATTAAGTCCGTCTGCCTCCTCAGCCCTCTTTTCTACCCACCAACTTCCCCTCCTGATCCTAACAATTTGATCCTTACTCTTCCTCTTCTCTCTGATATATCTGAAGGAATCCTTTCCCCCTCCTTTGATCCCCTACACTAACCACCATTTCCTAGCCACCTGTGCTGCCCTTCCCACTCTGCTCACTTCTCTGGATTTCTTCACATATTCTTTGTCTTCTGCCCTGTTGGATAGCTTGTAGGTCCTAAATGCATTCTTCTTTTCCCTCACCTTCTCCACTACCTCTCTGCTCATTCAACTGGGTTTCTTGGTCCTGACTTTCTTGCTCTGGCTCTTGACAAGTTTTAATGGCTTCAGCCAGTCCTGTTTTGATGACTGCCTATTTTTGTCCTGTGTCCATTTCTGGGTGGATGCTTGCCATATGACTTTCCAGTATGTTTCCCATCCTGCAAAAGTTCCCCCTTTTGAAGTCCAGGACCCTAGTTTTTGTAGTGGTTACCTTTCTACCCAAGTTGATTGAAAACCACACTGTGCGGTGGTCACTGATTGCCAGAGGTTAGTCCACCCTTTCATCCCAGACCTGTTCTGCATCTTTCAGTACCAGGTCTAGTATATTCCCTCCCTCATTGGCTCCATTATACTCTTAGTAAGGAAGCCATCATGGAATGCTTCCAGGAAGATCTGCTTCCTGGCACAATTGGTTGCTGGGATGCTCCAATCCACCCATGGTAGATTAAAGTCCCTCACCACCACTGTGCTCCCTTTGCCACTATGCCTCCGTATTTGCTCCCCCAGTTCCCTGTCAATGTCCTCCTTCTGAGCCAGAGGTCTATAAACAACCCCCAGACAGATATTGGTCCCTTTTTGGCTGTGTAGTTGGAGCAAGATTACTTCTGACCTGTCCTCCTCCCCTTCCTCCCTATTACATCTGATCCCTTCCCTTATGTAAATTGCAACCCCCCAGCATTCCTTTTATATCTATCCCTACAGAAAAGTTGGTACCCTGGGATGGTTAGGTCCAAGTCATTTTGCTTGGTTGTCCACGTGTCAGTAATGGCAGCCATGTCCACCTCTCTCTCTGCCATCAATGCCTGCAACTCTGCCAACTTGTTCCCCAGGCTCCTAGCATTTAGGGAAACCATTCTCCATGCTGCACTTATTCTTCCTGCTTCCTTACCCTTCACTCCAACCCCTATTTCTCCTAAGGTCATATCTATCCATGTGATGGGGGTGGTCCATGGGACCCCCTCTCTTGGTGATTTGCAGCTCCAATGCCTCCCCCCACCTAGTTTAAATAATAATAAATAATAATATTTTTATTATATCGTGCCTTTCAAATACCAAGGTGCATTCCAATAAAATGAGATACAGTACAAGATACAAAAACAACAATACAAAGAAATATTATAAAACACAACAAATTAACAAACAGTCAGACCATAGGCCCTTTCCCATAAAAAGGATTTGAGAGCCTGTTTAAAACTCCCCACAGTCATACACTCCCTTGTCCGATGGGGTAGAGAATTCCAAAGGGAGAGGGCTGCAAACATAAAAGCCTGGGCCCCAGCTGATTTTAACATTACCCTAGGAATCTCTCGCAACCCCTCATTGGCTGATCGGAACTACTCACAGGGTGGTAAGGGATCAGGAGTTCTTTCAGGTAATCAGGGCCCAGATCATGCAGGGCTTTAAAAGTCAGTAATCCAACTTTGAAGGTGCTCTGCCACTGAACTGGCAGCCAGTGCAGTTCCCGCAGCACCGGAGTAATATGGGAAGATCTAGGAGTACCCATCAGTACTCAGGCTGCAGAATTCTGGACTAGCTGCAGGTGGCAGATATCAACCTCCAGAAGCCCAAGGTAAAGTGAGTTGCAGTAGTCCAGGCATGAGGTCACAAAGGCATGGATCAAGGTTGGCAGATCGCCAGACGGGATGAGGTGCTTGATTCTGGTGATGTTTCTTAGATGATAAAAAGATGATTTTACCACCACTGACACCTGAGATCTAAGAGTCAGCCCCACATCTAATATCACCCCCAGATCACGCACCCATTCAGAGACCCTTAGCTTGACATAGCCACAAAACACCCCAGATGGGGTGCCGGCTGTAGGTCCCCCTATCCGGCGATCCGGATCCAATACCAACACCTCCGTCTTCCCAGGGTTCAACTTCAACCAACTGAACCTTATCCAGTCCTGGATTTCATTTAGGCAGCTGTTAAATACCGAGATAGCTCCTTCATGGTCTGGTGCAAAGGACAGGTACAGCTGGGTATCATCAGCATAACAGTGAAACCCTAGCCCATACTGTCTCACAATGTCTCCGAGGGGAAGCATGTACACCGCAAACAATATGGGGGACAGTATAGACCCCTGAGGAACCCCACAAAATAGAGAGATGGGATCAGAGGAAAAGACTCCTGACACCACCCTCTGAGTTCTTCCAGTGAGGTAAGAAGTGAACCACCTGAGAACAATCCCAGAGAGTCCACAAATACATCTCAGGCTCTCAAGTAGTACCCCATGGTCAATGGTGTCAAATGCTGATGACAGATCTAATAGTACCATGATGGACCATTTTCTCTGGTCTCTCGCCATCAGGAGATCATTGAGTACCCGAATGAGCACAGTCTTGGTACTGTGCCTCTTTCGAAAACCTGATTGGAGACGTTCGTAGATGCTATGGATGGTCAAATGGTTCTCCAACTGGGCTGCCACCACCATCTCGATCACTTTCCCTGCAAAGGGAAGGTTTGAGATGGGTCTGTAGCTACAAAGACAGTCTGGGTCCAAAGTTGCTTTCTTCAACAGAGGTGTTACTACTGCCTCTTTCAAGGAACAGGGATATTCACCCATGTCAAGAGAACACCAGACTATCTGTGCTAGAACCAGTAAAATGGGCTCCCCACACCCTAAAATTAGGGAAGTAGGGCCTGGATCTAAACTACAGCTGGTAGAATGCAGCCCTTGGACAATCCGCATAACATCCACAATTTCCGGGTGGTCGAAGGTATTCCAGGAAAACGATGGAAAAATGATACCTCTCATTGATGAAATCCCCCAACTTCTGCTTCAACATCTGTGAACCTGCCCTGCTGAAGTGTAACCTATGCCCTGCATAAAGATCTGTGTTACTCCATGTGCTATCCCAATCCCCCACCAATCCATACCCATTGGTCTAACACCATTCCCTCAGCCACTTGTTGAAGTCGCTGATTCTTCTCTTCCTGTCTGTACTGGCCTTAGCACTGGCAGAACTTCTAAGAAGACTACTGTTGTTCCCTCTTTGCTGCAGTTTTCCCACTTCCCTAAAGCTGTCTTGTACCTCCTCTATCTTTTTCCCTTCTACATCATTCACTCCCAGGTACACCAAAATGTGTGTCCCAAGTCTGGCTGTACACCAGCATGAGTATCAATCCAGTCCTTCTTTAGCTTCCTCTTCTCCACCTTAGATTTACAGTCCTTGCCAGGATCCTCAAAAGCATAATCATCAAATGGGAACACAGATGGTAAATGTCCCCATTTCACTTGAGCTCTGGTGGTTATGGCAACTACAGCAGCCTCCTGGGCAGCATGACATTGTATAAATGAAGCAAAGTCTGGGTGGTCATGCCCAATAAAAACTGGCATGGGCAGGTGAGGTACAAACCCCATTTCTACCTTTTGTTTTTTCTTGAAGAGTCATTTGTATGGTGATTGTAGGGTAGCAATGGGTATTACCGTGTACACAAATGACTGCTGTATCAGGCCCTTTATTATTCCAAGTCACCAGATCTGCTGGCACAAGAGTCTGGCGGCTTTCTGAATCAATCAGTCCCATCATCTGCTGTGATCCAATCTGCACACTAACAATAAAGTGACCCCAGTTGACCAAGACTGCCTCTTTCTTTAAATTAGGACAGTTTCTTTCATTATGTCCCTTCTTTGGGCACCCATGACATACAATCTCTGCTACAGTAATTCACCCCCATCTCTCTCTGCTTTCCAGTGTTGTTTCACTGTGGCTGGATTTGACAGTTTATAAGCAAAAGGGTTCCTTATCGGATTGCTAGTGGTTGCAGCAGCTGATGTCCCTTGGAACCCTCTGGGCCTGGATGGTCGGGCTGCCAGGAAGTCTTTTGCCAACATGTTGGTTTTATCAGTGGAATCAGGCTTATGCTCCTAAACCCAAAGATGGACATCCTGGAGTAAAATTTAATAAACTGTTCAATAATTGCCACCTCCAGAAGTTGATCATTACTTTTGTTATCTGGCTGCAAACATTTGTAGCAGAGCTCCTTGAGATGGGCATAAGTCTCTTGGGAGGGTATCCAGTGACTGCATTTTAAGAAACCTAAACCTCTGGTGATAGGTTCATTGTTTATGTCATAGTGTCTGAGGATCTTCTACTTCACATGGTCTTATTCCTCTGCTTTTCAGGAGTCCATGTGGCTATAAACCAACTGGGCACTGCATGTCAGGTATGGTGCCAGTTGAGCAACCCACTGTTCCTTTGGCCATGCGCATATTTGAGCGATCCTCTCAAACATTGTGAGGTAGGCTTCAATGTCATCATTGTCTAATAGTTTGGACAGTTTAATGTCTTTTAGGCTACTGGTTCTTTCAGTTTGTGCTGCATCGATTTCATACAAGACCCTCATGGTATCTGCCCATTCAGCATCTTGCCTTCTCTGTTCAATGTCTCTATCTCTTTCCATCTGCACCTGTTTTATGCAGATCCATTTCAACAACTCCCCTACATCCTCAGGTGAAGCATCTTCAGGAGGAGGCAGTTCCCTCAATTCTTCCTCCTTCTCTTCCATCCCTTCATCATCTTCAGGCTTGGCCTTCCTTCGAACTCCCAGGTCCAGTCCAGGCAGTAGCTTCTTTCCAAGTCTGTTGGCCATGGTTCTGGCCAGAACTCGATGGATTTTCTTCTCTGGGGTCTCCTCTGGCAACTTCTGGTGCACCTGGGATATCTGGCCGATATCCACTGGAAAACATCTCCATAGCCCAGTCCAGACGTTTCCAGCAAGTTATCCCATTTCAGACACCAAGTCTGTGGAGCAGTTGTGGGATAACAGATGGACCAGACACAGAACTTCAAGTTCAACACACAGTCTCTGTCTGATGTTTATTTAAAACACATGGAATAACCTTAAGCAATGGCATATCTCTTCTTCAGTACATCAGTTTGCAGCAACAGGCTATGCATGTCCTTCATCTGCATTTAGTCAGCACTTACTGACCCATTGATCTACTGAGCTATTTCTTCATAGGAAATTAATTAATTCCCTATGTTGATCTTGTGTGTTTGGGTGATGGGGAGCACAAACAAACAAACAACAAAAAAAACAAGCTAAAGACAAAGAACATCAGTGCAGATGCACTGAAGCAACGGTTACCCCAAAGGGCATTGGCAATAAAGTAGGAGCAACTCCAAACAAGTTTGATTTTAGCTAAATAGCATTTATTTACACCAAATATATTCAGCCAGGAACCCCTGAGTTTCGGCGTACCAGCCTTCAAGGGGGTTTGGCTAGGTGAGGGAACAGAGCCACATTTAAACCAAGTGTGAAGTCATAATCAAGTGACGCAAATACTTTTAAACTTATACACAAATCAATATCATACATGAAATAGAAATAAATTAGTGGACCTGAAGCCTTTTCAAAAAGAAAAGAAAAAGTGAAACATTTTATTTGAAAAGATTTCATATGTATCTGGAATATGTACACTAATTTATTTCTATCTTCTTTCTCTCTTCTCTTATCGGTAACCTGGTGAATGAATGCCTGTAGATCCCCCAGCCTAATGAATGGTTCTTTCACCCATATAGCGGATGGAAGTAGACTTAAGGCGATCACATCTTGACGTCTTCCCTGTCCACCAAAATCTGTCTCTTCTATCTATATTGCTCGAAATGTTAGATTTTTGTGTTTAGGCTCCTCTTCTTGATCCCCCTTCCATTTTGTACTTTATTTTTTATTTGCCTTTTATTACCACTATCTGTTGTTTTGAACAATAATGAACTATTATAAACTGTTTGGAAAATAATAAATCCATATAGATGTTTTAGTAAATAGTTCTATCTCTTACAGTGTTTTCAAAACAACAGTTTAGGAATGTGGTAAAAATTGAAAGTAATATGAGATACTATTTGCTTTAAAGTGGATGTATATATGCAAATGAAATAGATTTTGTTTAAAAATGTCTAAAAGAGTTTCTCTTTCATGTATGATATTGAATTGTTTATATGTTTAAAAGTATTTGCGTCACTTGATTATGATGTCACACTTGGTTTAAATGTGGCTCTGTTCCCTCACCTAGCCAAACCCCCTTGAAGCCTGGTACATCGAAGGGCAGTGGTTCCAGGCTGTATATATTGTGGTGTAAATAAATGCTATTTAGCTAAAATCAGACTTGTTTGGAGTTGCTACTACTCTTTTTTCTCATGTATTTTTTGAGGTTTGCAATCTCTGTAGGAGCATCCCCCCTCGTAGTGGTGCACCGCTTTAGCTCTTTGTTCATTGGCAATAAAGCCAAGTTTCAAAGAAACACAACATCACACATAGCCCATAAAACAAAGCATCATGGGAACTATATGCAAATCACCATGACATTTTAGGCTGGTTCAGCTTAAAGCATGAATGCATGATGCCAAAGCACCTCTCAAACAATCTGCAATTTACATGCATTTCAACAACACAATTTTTTTTTTGATATTGCTACCCCGGTAACTTAATTCTACTGTGTGCAGTTTTGGTGTCTTTACTTAAAGAGGGATATCACTCTTCTGAAGATGGTCCAGAGGATGGTGACCAAGATGATACAGGGCCTTGGGGACAAGCCCTACGGGGAGAGACTCAAGGAGCTTGGCCTGTACTCTCTGGAGGAGAAGAGGGAGGGAGAGAGGGGACATTATCGAGGTCTTTAAATATCTCATGGGAAAAATAGGGTAAACTGGGAAGGGGTGCTTCAGCTGAGGGAAGTGGGGACCACCAGGGAACACTCGATGAGGTTGGTCAGGGGGAGACTAAGGGGAGAGACAAGGAGATGTTACTTCACTGAGAGGGTGGCAGATCTCTGGAATGTGCTGCCCATGGAACTGGTGGTGGTTGAAACTGTGGAGTGCTTCAAGACAGAGTGGGATAGGTATGGGGAGGCTGCATCTCAGTACCCCCCGAGAGATGGGAGTGGGGGACCCTGTGGGGTGGGAGGAGGGGCTGTATCAGTGCCCTGTATGGGCACTGATCAATAAGCAGACTCGATAGACCAGAGGGCCTACCCTGCTGGCTTCTAAGTATGTTAGTATAATACAGTAACCTAGTAACTTTTTACCTTTATCAAAAACACCTAATGTTGTGGTATTTTCAACATTTACAGGTTTCATACACATAAGGGATATACATTAAGGTATTTTATAACATAGTGCTATTGCATACTAAATCCAACAATGAGGGACACAGCCTGTTGTTTTACATCAGCTTGGAGGTCACCACAATAATCTCCCTGTACAAGGACCTGAGAGGGAAAAAGAAAATTAAAGAGGACACTATAACATAGTCAAGGAAGGGGAGGGGCACCGATAGGTGGTCAACCTTATGGACAAGAAATTACAAAGGATAGATTAGGATAAGAAATAGAAGAACTGTTGCAACAGATTTAAGAAAAGGTCGGCCCTCAAGTGTAGCAGGATTTTCCTGTCACACAGTGTTTGGAGTGTTTTGCCAGAATGAGTTTTTATTTTATTTTATTCACTCCAGTATAAGCATTATGATATTCTGTTTTTGGTTTTTCTAAAAATGAAGGCTTGAAAAGTATTAGACTTCTGTCTCTGTTACGTTCTTTTAAAAATTGAAAATGATCGGATAGGAAATGTATGTATGACTTACATTAATACCATGGTATAGAAAAAAAATACAAATAAATGCATCTTGTCAGCCTGGAAAAAAACTTGATACAGAGATACTGCATGATATTAAAGTAAATGTAGTAGTAGTAGTAAAAATATTAATTCATAACATTTCTTTTCATGAATTAGGATAAAACTTGATTGAGTCACAGACTCATTTACAATGAGGCCCTCTGATGTTACAACAAATACTGTACAAAGGAACAAAAGAACAAGGATTCAAGTACACATACAATAAATTTGACTGATAATTTCAAAAAGACATAGTTGAATACTCTAACAATGTTAAAGAAATTATGAAAAGCAAAAATTACATATATACATACAATGCATTTTAAACTAGGGTTTTTCAGGGGACATCATGGAATGCACATACATCTCCCGACATCAGCAAACCAACCTATCCTCTATGTAGTCAGCAACGTGATTGCTTACTATCAACCATCTGTGCTGCTATGGTGACACCATTGTTCTGGTTTGATATTAAGATGCCTTAGCCACGTTTTAATTAAGTTCCAGGTTTTTATCTCCCCTAGTTTTCTTAGGTTGGGTGGGATTTTATTCCACAAAAGTGCACCTTGATAGTACACCGTTTGGCAGCCTATTTCTAGATTACATACTGGAAGCACCAAATCCAGCACTGAGGCAGATCTTAGTAAAACAACTTTGTCCCTTTGTTTTAAATGGGACACTATATAAGGAGGGAGCTTGTTAATCATGCCTTTATAAGTAAAGGAAAGCAGATGCTCTTGTCTTCTCTCCTAGAGAGAACACCAGCATAATCTGTCAAACAACTGGCACCTATGGGATAATCTTGGGGCATCCAATATAAACCTAGCTGATCTACCATAATATATGTCTAATCTCTCTAAGTCTCTCTTTAATCCATTCAAGTATAACATGTCTTCATAGTCATATAGAGGTAGTATCATAGAGCACACCAACTTCTTTTTTTATGTCTGTGATCAGGCAAGATCTAATTCTGTACAAGGACCCAAGTATTTTCCCTATGTTCTTAGCCAGATTGTCTATGTGGACATCCCACTTCAAGGAGCTGTCCAACCATAGCCCCAAGTATTTAGAGGACAGCACCTGTTAAATTGGGGAGCCCTCCAGGGTATCCACTCCTAAGGGCCAGTCCTCTCAAAATTCAGTAGTTCTGGTAAATAATATAGTTTATGTTTTTTTTTTTTTGCATTAATGATCAATTTACTATTCTTAAAGAAAATTTGTAATTCATTAAATGCTTTTTGTAATTTGTCCTGTATTCTGTTTACAGTATCATCAGATGTGTATATAATAGTATCATCTGCATACAATTGGAATTTAATAGATGGATCAGTAAAAAAATGCATAATTTATATGAATATTAAACAGGAGCATGCCCAGGATGGAACTCTGGGGGACCTCCGAGGCAACAGGTAGCGGACCAGACAAAAATTTCCCCAAAGAGACAACTTGGACTCCACCAACCAAGTATGAGGTCAGCCACTTCAGGGCTCCTCCAGTGAATCCTAGTGAGGCTGCCCTGGACAGGAGGATACAATGGTCCAAGGAATCAAATGCTTTGGACAAGTCAACAAATATTGCTCCCACTTGGGTCCTCCTGTCCAGGACAGCCTGTACATCTCCCACAACCTTAATCAGGGCTGTTGTAATACTGTGGTTGTTTCTAAAACTGGACTTCATGTCATTTATTCTCCCATGTCTCTCAAAGTGATCTTTAAACTGTGTGGATACCAATCTTTCAAAGATCTTTGAAAGCTGAGGTAGTAATGCAATTGGGAGATAATTCCCTATTTCAGTTACTTTACCCCCTTTGTGTATGGGTATTGTTTTAGACAATTTCCAAGCAACGGGGTGTTCCCCAGTACTCAATGATAGGTGGAACATGCATGTTAGGGGATGTGCAATTATTGGTGCAGCGTATTTCAAAAGCCTTGAAGGAATGCCGTCAAGTCCAATTACCTTTGAAATATCTATCTTTAAAAATTCTGCCTGGTCGGGTTTAACTGTGATTTTAGAGAAGGCAAAATTCTGCACCATATCATTGCCTATTCTTTGTTCCCCTCATGACTGAGGATCATCACCTACAGGTCCCAAACCCCCATTGTACAAAAATAATAATTAAATTTGTCTGCAACAATCTGGGACATGGGAACCATCTGATTATCTATTTCAAATAGATTCGAGGAAGAGTTACCTTGACCCTTTAATAAGCTATTTACTGTCTTCCAAAAATCTCTAGGATGTTTTGTACTATTTTTATCTAATAATTACTTGTAATGCTGTTGCTTAGCTTTCCTGTGTGAGAGAGAGGCTGGAACAGGTTGCAATAATATGGAAAAATGATGCATGTGATTTGCTCTCTGGGGAGGGTTCCAAGCATTACCTTTACAGAAATTCAAAACTTGGTGCAACTGAACAGAAGATGGGTATTGGGTGTTGCTTGTAATGTGTATTCCAGTTTACAAGAGAGTCAGCAAGCTTGCCAAACAGAACAATGGATTAAAAGTCCCATGCAGACAGAAAGAAGTTTAACAATAGTCAGCCCCATCCTTGACCTTATAGCCCACCTCAGTGCACAGAATCAGCCAATATCATTCATTGAGTGATTGCTAGCACTCTATTACAGTCAAAATAACACATGGATGAGAACTGTTCCCCATAGAAATGACAATCATTTAATTCCCTGTATTCCTGTGACTAATCTATCAATCAAAGCTATATACTTGCATTAATCAATCAATTACAGCTATATACCTTCAGTAATTTAAAGTACGCAGCTGCACTACAGTAAGCCCTATGAGATACCACTAATAACACAATTGACACAGTACTAGTAAGCTAGCCAAACCAATTAACAAGCTGCAAAAGAACCAGGAAAAAAATATACTGTACTTACTCAAAACCGTCCCAAACACAAAAATCTCCCAAACTCCTACCAGTACTCACTACATACCATTCTGTCCTTCCTGCAAGAGACCTTCAGGTGCCATAACATGATCACACATGCAGTCTCCACAAAAATAACCATCCTAATGTGTTGTATTCAACAAACAATGGGTAAGGGTAGAACACTCAGAAGTATACCAATCTCAGGGTCTACTTAGGACAATAAAACCACTTGCCCTTCAGGCTAGTGGCCTTATAGCCCTAATTGGCACCTTCATTGGTATCCATCCTTGTATACCACCATCACCCATTACTTATTCTATATATTATAGGGGCACGGTCAGGCACTTTAATGTTAAACCTCAAATTTTGCACGTTAATAACTTTGCAACCATTTAATGTATTTACACACAGTTTGGCATGCGCTGTCTTGTGGGGTATATCTCTTGCCGTAACAAGTTTTGCTCATGTCAGATGTGCAAATTCTGAAATCCAGATAGTGCAAAAACATTACAATTTGCCCTTTTTACAGTTTGTTCCACATTGCCTTGCGCCCAGATGGTGTGGGATTTTGGTGTGATTTTTTTATGACAGAAAGAGTTTGGGTCACAGAACTACCTTGCATTTGTGTGGTGAAAAAATATTAATCTATTGCAAAGGTATTTAATTTTTAAGTTGCCATCACTTTCAATGTGAATTTCACTCTCCAAGATAGCTTCCTGGAATGGCAAAGGAATTTGGTCTCATGAAAAAGGATTCTTCTTTTGAGGGGCCAATCCTTTTTTGTGAGAAAAAAATCATTTTTTTGCCAGCTGTCATCTTGTTTTAAAGTTTTTGAAATAAAACAGTTCCATAACTCAGCCATTTGGAGGCAGTATAGCGCAGTGGTTTAAGGCTCTGAGCTGCAAATCTGATGACATCCAGGAGACCAGACAAGGGTTTGAATCCCACAAGCTTCCACTTGCATACTGTGTGACCCTGAGCAAGTCACTTAACTTCCCTGTGCTCCCAGGTTTCACCTGTAAAAAAGCTTTCAGCTTAGTGTGCTACTCCTGGTTAAACAATTAAATAATAATAATAATAATAAATAATTTGGTGCCTTTTCATTGACACCAAAACATGTATTTTGCTCATCAGGACCTCATGAGGTGTATTATGTGTTTTTAAACTCCTGACATGGGCCAGGAACATTTTTTTCCCATATTTAAATTTGTTTCTGCCACTTACTAACTTCCTTTTTTTTCAGTCCTTTTTCAGTCTCAAAAAAAAGCAATTGACTCATGAAGAAGGATTTCAGACTTAGATTTCCTATTGCTGATGTTGTTCCAGTGGCAATTACGTTACTTCTCATACAGTAGTTGCCACTTTAAGACATAAGACATGTCTTCAATCATAGACTGCATCTTCACTGTGGGATCTGTGAAGGTGAGTGAGGGTGTGTGGGGTGGTCTAGGGGTGTGTGGGGTGGTGTGTGTACAGTGGGAGGTTGGTTGGGAGGTGCAGGTAGAACCAAAGCTAGACATTTTTTTACAGTAAAAAAAAATAAAAATCATTGAGGGACAATTTTCTTTATTTAAAGCAATATACTGTACCTGCATTTGTTTTGTAGGGAGAATCCCAGTGGACACCAATGAAATTCTGATTTTTTTTTTCACTAAGTAAGACACAGGGGAATGTGTTTTTGGGGGCAGGGGAATGGCAACGCATATAAATATTTTTTTATAAAACATATAACAGCTGAGGCTGTTTTTTGGGGGGGAAGGGGACACTAGATACCAGGGCTGTTAAATAAAACATTAATGGGGACTGGGGCCACTACTGAAGGGTAGGAGTACCACTGGACACCAGGAGAAATAAAGACTACAAATACAAAATATATATAAAATCAGAGGCTGGTTAGGGGGGCAAATCTCTCAACCATTTATCAATGAAATGAGGGACAGGAACACTCAAAATAAGGGACAATGAGGGACATTGACCCTCATAATGAGGGACATATCCTCAAACAAAGAGGTACAAGTTTAGAACACCTTCTAAACCATTGTGTTTACTTGCATAATGCTTATTTTGAAGTTTAGGAAAATAAGGGTACAGAAATATAATGGATTGATGGGAGCACAGCATACAGAGGTCCCTGCGCTCCCACAGCAAAAATAAGGATAATGAAACATGATGGATAGCTGGTAGTGCAGAAAAGGGAGGACTCTGCGCTCCAACTGCAAAATAGGGATATCAAAGAATGATGGATGCGTGGGACTGCAGGGTGTGGAGGATCCTGCACTCCCACAGCAACATAAGGATACAAAAAATGATGGATGGATTGGAACACAGGGTCAGGAGTACCCGGCGTCCCCACAGCAACATACAGTGGTTGTTACAGAAAAGTTGACGGTACCGTGGTAACTCCAGCGGTACCATGGTTAAAAGTACCTCGATTTACCACGGTACCACGGTAAAATCCCATTGAATAACATTGGGGGTTTTAACGCGGTACAGCGGTAAATCTAGATAATTGCAGTGGTGGTAGAATTACCTGCGGTGCGATCACACCATATTCTTTCTCTAATAACACTGTAAGTTTATATACTATCTCAGAAAGTAGGGAATAAGTTGCAAAATCTTTGTTAATGTTCCGGTTAGGGTCAAAGCAATAAAAGTTAGGAAATGTGGCATTAGGGTTTCTAGCTTTAACACCCAACCTCCCCCAAAGGGGCAGAAGAGCAGGTGTGGGGTGTGTCTTGGGCTTCTCAAGCCTAATGCTCACCACATTCTCATAAAGTCTATACATTTCACATTATTTAGAAAAGGAATGGGGTGAGTGTTAAGCTTAAACAGCCAAAGGGACACTACTCACCTGTTCTCCTGCCTGCTTTGGGTGGGGGTGTTAGGATTGGAAACCCTAACACCACATTTCCCAACTTTTGTCACTTTGACCCTAACTGGAGCATCAACAAAGTTTTTTGCAACTTATATATTATAGGGGCACACCCCTATAGTTAGAAACATAGAAACATAGAAGTTGACAGCAGATAAGGACCACAAGACCCATCCAGTCGGCCCATTTTTTCTACCTTATGAATGGGTTTGGGTTATACAGACACTTCAATGTTGAACTCCAATTTTTGCACTTTAAAAACTTTCCAGTCATTCAATGGATTTCAATGACAGTTTGCATGCACAGTCTTGAGTGGTAGATATCTGGATTTACCAAGTGTTGTTCCATTCAGATGTGCGGATTCTGAGATACAGAAAAGTTAATTTTGGGGTTATTTTTACCATTTGTTTGAATGGATTTTCTGTTAACTCGGCTAGTGCTGCGATGGTTTGGAATTTTGGTCTGAAATTTTCTAAGTAGAAAGGGGCTGACCCACAGATGTGCCTTTTACTTGTTTAAGAAACAATGTTAATCTGTTCCAAAGTTATTTAATTTTGACATTTTGAATAACTGGTTCTGAGCATGCTCAGTAAGTACCAAAAATAGCTGTATGAAATGAATAAAGAATTCCTTTTTCATATTGACATCATCCTTTTTTGTGAGGAGAAAATCCTTTTTCATTTGGCTGCCATCTCGTTTTCAGTTTTTAGTACAAATTAAAATTTAGAAAGCCTCCAAAATGACATTGTAGAGTGCAAGCAACACATGTATGTTGCTTATCTGGACCTCGTTAGCTAGATTCTACACTTAACTGTTGGATAATAGGCCTGAAATGTTTTCTTTTAACATTAAAAACCTTTTTCATCACTCGCTCATCACAAAAAAAGAATCTTTTTTCATGTTTACCTGATACTTCCTGGCCCCCTAATTGTGTTCATTTTATGTCAGCTAGGCTACTGCCCCTTGTGTTTGGATCTATGCTCTGAAATTTTCAGGGAAAATAGGTGCTGGGGCACAGATGTGCCTCTTGCTGGTTTGGTGAAAACATATTAATCCCTGCCAAAGTTATTTATGTTTTTTACAAGTTTATAAATCTTTTTTTGCAATCATGGTTTGAATAAAAATATTTTTCGTAAGACGAGTTACAAAAAGATTATTTTTGTGACAGAACTTTTTCATGAGCTGCTGCCTTTTCAATATTGTCCAGTGGCACCCCCCACCCTCCGATTTCCACCCACCTAATTATTTATTACTTCCCTGTTATTCAGTGGCACCCCCCACCCTCCAATCCTCACTCCAAATGTGGTAAACTAGGCTGAATCCCATTAGCTCAAACTTGCATACTGTGTGACCCTGATTGCATCACTTAACTTCCTTGTGCTTCCAGGTCACACCTGGAAACAAGGTCTGGCTTACTGTGCCTTTCCTGGTTAAATGAGTTCCCCTTTCCTTTCTGTGACCCTTAGCAAGTAACTTACCCTCTTTGTGCTCCCAGGTTGCACCTGGACACAAGCTTCAGCTTCTTAAGTCTTTCCTGGTTAAACAATATTCCCTTTCACCCTTTTTCTTGTGTCTAGTGGCACCCCACTTTCCGATCACCATTCTGTGTATATTTTCACTAGTGTCTAGTGGCACCACCCACCCTCAGATTACTATCCTCTTACAAACCTTAACTTTCTCTGGTGTCTCGTGGCACCCTTACCCTCCATTGCCCATTCCTGTATATATATATATATATATATCTTTTTTCCCTGATGTCTAGTGGCACACCCCCCACCCTCTGATCACTGTCCCCATGCAAACTTTAAATTTCCCTGGTGTGTGGTGGCACCTCCACACTCTGGTCGATGTCCTAACCTAAAAAATAGAAAATAGTCCCTCCATGTTTTTTTCCTGTAAAAAAGAAAATGGTCCCTCACCAATCTGAACCCCCACCCCCACATCCCACTCAGCATCCACCACCCTGCACCCCCAACACCCTCACACACCTGAAAGGATGCCAGGCTGAAGATCCACTCTACTATGGATGACATGTCTTGCTGCTGGAACCACTGACTGCAATATGAGGAACTAAGTTAAATGCAGTTCAATGTATTTCAATAGGGTTTTCAACTTTGCTGTATAACTTAGCCATTTTTGCATGTTTTTATCCCAAATTGTCAACATGGCCTTTTTAGGATCCCACCTCATGAGTAATGCTAGTGGAATTATGCAAATCTGTCCAGAAAGGCAATTTCACGGTTGTTTGACAAAATCACCTTTCAGGCTGGATTTGAAAACTTTCACTGACCTTGTGCATGAGGTGGGGTCATAAGAAGGCTATGTTGAAATTTAAAATCCCAAAGTTATGCACATACCTTTAAATTTCACCATGCTCCCTTGTAACTTTGGCAATTTTAAATATTTAGAATTAAAACTTTCAACATAATCAACTTTTTACACCACCTCATGAACCTGACAGCTGTCATTTTTCAAACCCTGCCCAAACTGTGTTTTCACATCTGTGGCACACAATGGCATTGCAGTGACAATTAATCATATTTTGGTAGGGTTTTAAAACATTTTATTACTGGGTTCATCAGGTGGGGTAATAAGAAGGCTATGCTGACAATTTCATTCCTGTTTTAATACAAATGCAAGCAACATATATGTACTCATCTAAGGAGGGATGGAAGAACAGGGCCCTCACAGAGTAATGCAGATGCAATTATACTGCCTGAAAAAGTAAGAAAATTATTTGCAAAAACTTCAGTAATGCACTAGTCAGGGTTGAAGTGACAAAAGTAGTGAAATGTGGCTTTAGGGTATCCAACCCTAACATCCCACCTCCACCCTGCAGGCAAGAGGTATGAGGTGTGCCTTGGGGTTGTCAACCCTAATGCTCACCCCATTCTCATAAACTGTACCCATCTCAGCTTATTTACTCATGGAATGGGGTGAGCTTTAGGGCTGACATCCCCAAGGCATACCCCATGCCTGTTGCTGCCTGCAGGGTGGAGGTGGGGTTTTAGGTTTGGAAACTGGGTACATCATACTACTATCTTCTCAAGCTAGGTATGTCACTATGAGTACACACAATTCCACTGCTCTGTGAAGCTTCCCAGCTTAAGAATGCAGCCACTTCATGCTGAACCTGTTTTTTGTCTCATTACAAATAGAAACCTGTCAGCACAAAGTTGGACTGCTGTCTGGGAACACTGGCACAGTAAAATGAACACATTTACCCCCTTTGACACACACACACACACACACACACACACACACACACACAATTTCTTCTAACAGTAGTGCTGTTAAAGTGTACAAGTGTGTCCCTCTTCAGCCACCATAGTGCAGGGTGGCTTTCATTTTCAACAGGACTCACAGAGTCACTGCATATAAAAAAAAAAGAAGCTGCTAATGCTATATTTTTGCCATCTCTGCTGAGGGTAGTAGTTATAAGTTTTTCAAATAATAAATATTAAAGCAGCATTAATTGATAATCAGGAAGTGATTTCACATCTGTAAATGTTTTTTTTTTTTGCAAACTTTAGTTTTTTAGATATTTAAAATGTATTTCCATTATTGTGGATCCACAGTAAATATGGCTGCTGCCAAAACTGCAACCGACCTCCCCCCTCATGTTTCATCATGTCTTTTTTTTTTTACTTCCATGGGACCCTGTGCTGCACATTCCCACTGTCCCTGTGTAGTGCTGTGAGACACACGCATTTGCTTTTGGCAGCAGAGGGCTCCAATTCAACATGGTAGGTGGGAAAAATGTAAACAAAAACAAAAAAAATGGAACAAATTACATGGTGATAGTACAGTGAAAACAAGAAATAGTATTAGGTAAGTGCTCAATAGAGCACAGGAAAACAACTGTTGCAAAAGATCTGATTTGTTTTATCTAGTACTGCTACTTTAAGGGCACCAAGGCTACTGGAGGCACTAGTATCAGCTTTCATTTCAAAGCCATTTCTTGGCACCAGGCACAGACGGTCTGTGCATTCCAAGCTGCTCTTCCTCAATCAGAGAATGTCTTGTGGAAATGCAGCCAATGCAGGTCACATTTAGCTTATTAATATTTAATTTGTATTCATTTGCTTACTGTTAGAGTGGGGGGGGGATGCTGCAGGTCGGCCAGTACAGTACAGACTTCTGGGGATTCCACATCGGCCACTATAGCAAATTTGTGGGAATCTGACACAGAGTTCTTGTCAGTAACTGGCAAAGGGAAACCCACACCAGATGTACAAATCAAATATGCCATATGTGAGAGTGAGATAATAGAAATATCTCCACTCACTTCGCCACTCGTAGGATATCAATAGTTCAGTGACAGCTCATGGAGCTATTTCTGCTATCTCACTCTTACCCATGGCATAGTCCATATTTGTCTGTCTGTCTATCTATCTGTCTATCTATCTGTCGGTCTATCTGTCTATCTATCTGTCTGTCTATCTATCTATCTATCTATCTGTCTATCTATCTATCTGTATAAGCACTGCTTCCAAATGTGCTTTAAGCAGTTTGATATTATATGGTAATAATAGAGTCTGGAGCATTACTGAAAGATTTTCAGTATTTCTTGTGAGAATGTTTCAGAACTGGAATGGATTCTTTTGTTTATTGGGGATTCAGAATTACAATCCTTTGTGTCAAGGACTCATTTTCAAAGGTTGCACGTCAGTTGACAATACAAAGGTGGTACAAGAAGTAACAGACAGTAATAATATGACAAAAGGATGATAGAGTTAAAGTACAGCTGAGTTACATAATGTTTGGGCAAATTACAGGCAGATAATACAGAAATCAAAGAACATAGATTTGGTAACCATGTATGAATCTAGCATATGACACTGGTTAAACAGGGGCAGAGTAGTACTGGCTATCCAAATTAGTGTATATCTCTGATTATAAAGAGGCATTTCTGTTAGCAAACTTGGGCAGAGGCCTGTGATAGTGTATAAGGCAGGTCATAGTCCATAGTCCATTGTCAGGGGGTGCCTATGGGCAGCTACAGGTGCATGACTAGATGAGGTGGGCCCTGAGGAGGGATTTGAACCTGCCCATCCTAGGTTTAAGGGTGATGGAGGGAGAGAGGGAGTTGAGCCAGTTGGGGGCATGGCAGGGAAAAAAAGCATTGGTCTAGGGAGTTTTTTTGGCAAACTGTTTGGAACCGTGGGTTAAGTGAGCTGCGAGTGGACTTAGCGATTGTCACAGGTGACAGGAGGGAGGGAGGAGAGATGAGGGGAAGTTAGGCCAGGAGTCACTTTTTTTGCTAGGATGCAGGTGTGGTATTTCAATCTGACCTCAAAATCAAGACAGCTAGCTTGGCTGTACAGGGTGCAGGTGTGGGTGGTCCTGAGGCAATCCAGGGAGAGGCATCAGGCCTTGTTAAGGGCCACCTTGACACAGTGTACAGCAGTGTTATCAGTGTCCCCATAGACTAGGATACCTTGGCAATGACTGACAGGACAGAAGAGGAGATGGCAAGTTGGAGGGCTTCTGTGGGTAGGCAGCTACGGTGATGATACAGCAGGCTGATGTGGGAGTTGACAGAGGACAAGAGAAGGTTGATGTGATCATGGAAAGAGAGGGAGGGGTCAATGGTAACACCAAGGTACTTGAAGGAGTGGACTTGTTCAAGAGGGAGATATGGATATGGAGGGGGGGAATCCTTTAGTTTATTCTGGTGGTGTGCAAAGAGCATCACCTTAGATTTTTTTTGGTTCAGCACAAGCTTATGCCTGGTGAACCAGGATTCTGCTACCAAGAATGTGCAGCCTGGAGCGAGTGATACAGGATGGTGGGGTTCGCATGGGCGGTAAAAAGGACTACATCATCCATATAGAGTTGGATGTTGCCAGGACAGACCTTGGGTAAGGTGTTAAGAAAGAGGCTGAATAGAAGGGGCCCTAGAATGGACCCATGGGGAATGCCCAAGTGGACAGGAAGGGGTGAGGAGAGGGTAGAGCCAACCATTAAAAAGCCTGTTTGAGCCATTTTTGTTTGCTCAAAATGTAATACATCGACTGTCGGAAACCCTCCTGTGCTCATATCATCAAGTGTTTACTGTTTGTGTGTGGATTTTGAATGTTAATTTAGAACATTCAGTCTGTGTAGTGACAGACCCTTGAAGTGTGCTTGGGGGAAGGGCATATCTGTGGTGGAGGTAGATAAACTGGGAGAAAGTCTTTCTGTTTTGGTTATATTTTTCTTGTATAGCTGTGTTAATGTACACACAGTAATATTTTCAGTAATTTTTGACATTTTGTTGCTGATTGTTCTTGTGAAGTGCATAATTTCAGTGTGCTTAAAAGATCTGGTTATATTGCTGAAGTTTTCAATTTGCTGTGCATTACCTGTAGTGTGTGTGTGAATGTGTGTGCGACACGTGCCATCAAATCAGACACATTTTATTATGCCACACAGTAATTGCAGCACTGTGAACCTGCTATCCACTTGTGTTATTTTGTACTGCTTTGTGGTATCTTGGTAGTGGACTGTTACTGCAGTACACTGCCCACCCTAACCAGCAAAAGGTATTGTTTTCCAGATTTGGATTTGTGACTTGTGAGCACTGGTTAAGGTGTTGTTGTGCCTTTGCGTCTGCATCTCTTGAGTACGCAATGCAATCTTAATCTGTCTGTGCATCTGCATCTGTTTAGTGCCCAGTCTCCATCTGCAAGCCACAGTTGTTTTTTGGCTTCCCATCCACCTCAGACTGAAAGTTCATAAATCTAAATTTATTTAGAATATTCTAGGTGAACCCCAAAAATGCCTGCAAAGGGACATGCAAGCAAAGCTGTTTCTGGCCATGGCACTGCTGCCAGTGGAAAGATTGACTGTGGGAGTGGTAGTATGCAGAATTGCATAGCTGATGTCAGTAAAGGGATTTCTCCGTCAATGTTTGCCATACGCGTGAGTCAAGGTAAAAAGGGGAGTCATCTGGGCACGGGGGGGCCATCATACACATCTTAAGAACAGGCACATGGCACTGTGGACTCAGCACCAGAGGGCAGCTAATGCCCAGGCCCTGACAACCTTTGGGGGCCCACCGGTGGGGCCCTAAAACTAAAAAAAAAATCACCCTAAAGCAGAGAGCCTGCCTGGGTCCAGTTCTGAGAAATAAAAGGCTGGTGGCCGGGGTGGGGGTTGGGCCAGGGGTCAGCTGGTGATGTGGACTCAGAGCGCCTGTGGCCTGCAAGTTAAGTCAGACTACAATTTGTAGCCACCTGAGAAAGGCTGCTGCATCTCTTTTTTTTATTTGGGTGCTTACTGCCGGAATCTTCCAGCCAGGTCTGAAGTGCCTCTGTTGTCACTCATTAAACTATTGGTAACCAGGATCAAACAGGTAGGGGATAGGGATGAGAAAGAACCAACCTGGTTACAATTTCAATGATTTTTAATCCATTTACAGGATTACAGCATACAGCATAAATTAACTGTGGCCCCACAAACCCCAGAGAGGCAGGAGAGGAGTTAGATTTTTGAAAACAAAGAAGGCACTTAGTAGTAGCAGTTTGCTGATCCTCCAAACAGCAAAGCTACTGTATATTTGCACATGTAAATATTTTCCTTCTCTATGCCTGAGACCAACAGTTGCTCCGCGCTCGTTCATTCCATCTATCCATTTATCCATTTAACTACCGGAGTCTAGAGTTGTGAACCCAACTCAGCAACCTACTCTACTTGCATCACCAATTCACAGAAAAGCAGTTTTGCCAAGAATTACTACTGGCATTCACCAGTGTGACAGTTCGGATCTGTGACCATAGAAAACAGCAGCAGTCAGGGGAAACTAGTACAGAAAGCAGATATGATGTGGTAAAGTGATAATAATAGAAAGAAATGGCTCAAGACTCATATCAGATGTGGTTCTCTGGTGTTTTTTCCTTTTTTATACATCATATCAAAAAAAAAATCTATTTGATTTTACAAATGTAGTATTGTCATTGATCTATTTATAGCAGCAGCCAGTGTTTATTGGGATTGTAAGAGCATATTCACATTGCATCTATAAATGAAGTGACTTTGATGTGTAGGAAACGTGCAAGTGCTGAAAAGTTCCTTTTGAACTATGCATGCAATAAGTACAAAAAACTGTAGATTTGGTACTGAGGATATGCAAATACTCCAGGAATAAAATACCTCACAGAAGAATGCATTGTTGCTTTATGAATGCTTGAAATCCAAAGAGAAACATAAGTAAGGTTTAGGTAAGGCCACTAAATATTTCACAGTAAAAGTAAGTGGACAAGTTGCTTTTTATATTTTTTAAAAGAAAATTTTGCCACAAAGCATTTCACCTGCTCTGCCACGGCTGCTGATAGGGAGGTCAAAAAGGTCAGTAATTAACAGTAGCTTAACCTTGTATGAACAGCAAATAAGAAAGAAACCAGGCAAATGTAAAAAGTAGCACTAGCATGCTTAAATCAGTTAGTGCTACTGTGCTACTATTGATAAGCTTCCAGATAAACTCTCAACAGCTGATAAGAAGATTGAAAGATCAGGCAGTGACTGGACCTCCTTACAAAATGTATGGCTGAAACCTATAAAACACTTGAACAAGTTACCTAGCAGCAGAACTTCACAACAGTTAGTAGACTGCTACTGCTATCAGTACAGAGTCCTGAGACTACACAAGACACAACTGTACAACATACCATCCTCCGTGTGTTTCGCTAACAAAGTTCGCTAGTAGAAAAACAAAACATCAATCTGTTGACTCCAGGCAGTCAGCACTCTTTCAGTCATAGTGGATTTTATCAGGATGATGATGGATCGGGATCTGAACACACTTGCTGGCTCTGACTTTAACTTATTGATCGATGTATGGACTGGTATTATATTGATCTTCTTGGACCTGCGGATGGGAGTCTCTGGATATGGAGGAGGACTAGGGTCGGGACTGAGTTCAACCAGTGTGTGAGTCACTGAGTCAATGACAGTGACCCACTGACCACTGCACTGCACTACTGGCTCAGTGTGTGTGTGTGCCTTCTGTCTGCCTGGACCGGAACAGAAGCAGAGGAAGCTCATCAGCCTGTAGGACACAGCATCTCTCTCAGTGGACATCACAATACATTGACTTTGTTGCTATATGCCATCATAATCATTCATCAGTGTAAAAAAATAATCACTCAGCCTAAACTGATGCTGGCAGTACAGAAGAAATTAATTTGAATTGCACTGAAAGTCTGCGCAGTGCACACAACATCATCGGTGTCACCCATCCTCAGGATGTGGACACTCAGTCAGTGGCAGCAGCAGCAGCAGACTTCATCATGAGGTGTGTGGAAAAGAAACTGGAGTGGCATGGAAGGAATCCAGCCAGGCATCATCCATGGATGGCTGGCTGCTGAGCCTGCTGGAGTGCTGGTCATCATCACTCTTAATCATATTTCAATTCTAAAATTCTTGTTCTTGACACTCAGCACTGAGAGGGGTAACTGGGCAGGATGGGCTTGGGGAAATGGGCAGCAGCACAGACTCAGCCAGCCAGCTGATGAGCAGCCAGCCTTTGCTTTCAAGTTTCCACTTTCAGTCAGCCTCACAGCACGATGCGAGGGCTGATGGCGATGTCCTGGGGGTCAGTCGGGTTTGACGGTTTGCTGTGTACTGACTCTGTGTTGCTAAGTGTTGCAGCCACTCCAGCCAGTCATGTCGCAGGAAGGGACCAGATGACGGTCTGAGTGTCCGCCCTGCACAGACACACCAGGTGGGAACCGAACCGGGAAAGGAAATACTCCACGTCCTTGACGTGGTGAGAGTTAGAGATAAATTTAACAGCATCAGGCATGTGTGCAAGTGCGTGGTGGCAGGTGCTGCCAGAGTAAGTAAGTAAGAACTGACCACAAATTAATGCTATAATAAGCAGCTTAAGTTGAGGTTGTTGTTGTTTTGCTTGTGCATGGTTGCTGTCTAACTTACCACTGTCTGCTATTGCCATTTGATTGTTCATTCTGCAAATCTGATGTTATGTTATGTTATTGTTTGACATGACTGTCCTTTACCTCTGAATGTATTGTTGTTTTATGTACCCCTCCTATTGGGTTACACTTGGAAATAAACCGGTCCCAGCCACAGAATAACAGTGGCCAGGCTCTAAACAGAAAAATAATTTCTAAAAATTTCACATATAATTCAATGCCAGACACAGACTTTAAACCGCTGAATGTTTTAAACTAATCCACAGAATGCCATGCTATTTGGCAGATCCTTAGAATAATTAACAGCTTCTATGCATGGCTCCAACTGAAAAGAGAGCCGAGTTTGAACCAAAATAAACAAATTAGCAAACCTTTACAAATTTTCTGCAGCTGAGTTCATCAGTTCAATCTGGATTGTATCTGATTAACTTGTTCACTCTCTTTGTCTAGTCTGTCCTCACCCAGAGGCTAATGTATATAGCGAAAGCAAAGTATTTTTTTTATATTATTCTAATGTTCACAAACGTAACCAAAAACCCTAGTGACCACCATCATCCACCTGACATTCTGACCAGCTTCTTGCTTCAGAAGAATCCGATCGGAATAATCAGTGAGTGCTGATACTGTGTGTGCTGTCTGTCATGCAGCAACCTGTGCCTCTGCCTGCTGTCTCTGTTGTGTCACTCACTCAGATTGGTGTTGGTGTGTTGGTTGGGACTGACTGACTGTCTTGTCTCTCTCTGCTGCTGTGCTGTTGTTCAGAGTCGGACTTGAGTGGGCAAGTGCTACTAGTCATCTCTGATCTCTCTCTGAATACTGATGCTGTTGACTGGCATGCATTGGCAGTGGCAGCCCAGTTAGTGTACTGTGTCTGTGACTGTAAATTTCTGGTCTGGTCATTAGTGATGGTGAAGTGTCATTCAATCTGTGTTACTCTCTCTGGCTCTGTTCTGTTACTACTGTGAAATTAATACACCACGGTCCAGACCAGGCAGACCTGTGCTGATTCTCCTGAACTTACTTGTGTCTTGTCTAAGAAAGAAGAATATAAGAAAGAAAATTACTAAGAAAAACTGTGGGAGAGAGAGCGTTGGAGAGTCAGAGAGCACTAAGGCCACACAAGGCAGTGACTGGTTGTGAGTCATTGTCATCACTATGTGACTGTCTGTCTCTGACTTCTTCCTTCTGATTGAGTAAATGTGTGTGTCTCTGACTGTGGCTGCTGTACCAAAAAGAAAGCATGAGCCTGAGCTGCCTGGCAACAATGAGTGATCAACCAGAACCCCCAAAGAAAAAGCACAAATCAGGATGTCAGAAGCGGAAGGAAAGGAATGCAAAGGAAGAAATCATCCCAAAACTAAAAGCTAGATCCCTGATTCAACCATTTCTGCAGCCAAGTGTTTTCTTAGGCAGCAGCAGTGGCACAGGCATTGGCACTTCTGGCACTTCTGCCACAAGTCAGAACATAGAGATTTCTGAAGAAGGTGAACTTGGGGAAGTAGAAGCTGAAGCACAAGCAAGAACAACAGGAATGAAAACAAAGGTGAAGGTGATGATAAAGCTGAAGCAGGTTTTATTTTATTTTTATTTTATTTTCAATTGTTTAACCAGGTGAGACACACTAAGCTGAAAGCTTGTTTACAGGTGCAACCTGGGAGCACAGGCAAGTTAAGTGACTTGCTTAGGGTCACACAGTATGCAAGTGGGGGCTGTGGGATTCAAACCAAGGTCTCCAGATTTGCAGCCCAGAGCCTTAAACCACTGTGCTATACTGCCTCAAGCAGGTGATGATGATGATGACCAGGGACAGATAGATGACAACAGTGATGGAAATGAGCAGCTCCACACAGCCAAGTCACCCAATCAGTGAGTTTTTAAATTATTTGGATTGGAATATTTTTACTTCCATTAGACAACTTCTTAATCTCAGCCTAGGTCCATGTGTCATGTGGCATGGTAAGCCAGGCCACTGGACAGTGGAGTAACTATGTCAAGACATTCTGTCAAATGACATTACATAAATGTATCATTGTCATGCACGCGACTGATGACAGACAAAATGGGACAGGAAGGCAACTGTTGCCTATGTGCAAAGTGTGCATGTGGCAGGCTGGGTAGCCTGTGCTTACAAATTTAGAGTAAGTCATTTTAGTTCAATCCTGCTGGCAGTCACTGAGATTGAGAGAAGCACATCACATTATGCTAATGCTTGCACAATGCACATCATGCAATGCAGCACTGCACTGAACCATTACTCCTGGTCCCCTGCTTTCAGTCATGTCCCTAGCTATATTATAGCCTTCTGCATGCAGCTTGAGCTTGTAGGTTATTCTGACAGTTGACTGCATACATTTCTTAGCAGTTATACCACCTATCAAAAAAAGACCAGACAACCTTGCTTTGTATGTGTGTGTCATCTTCCTCTCTTCTGTCTTCTTCTTATTACCTGTCATGTCAAGTTTTTTAAATATATGAAGCATGATAATAATAAGAATACTAATTCTAATGAATATATACTAATTATCTGAGAGCCAGATGGCAGACAGACGGTGGCAACTGGAAGCAGTCCAGCACAACTGCTGCTTGCACGGCAGCATGGTTGCTGATTGGGTTGGTGTAGGTGGGACAGTGGGAGTGGGTCAGGAAAGGGGGTGGGTGTTATTAGTTAGTCATGGTATGGTCTGTCAGAGGTGGTCAGTCACTGTCCTGCTGCTGGTGCTGCCCTACAGCCCTCCACACAGTGTCTAACTGACTTCCTTCTTTAGGCTTTAAAGAAGCATTTTTTCCTTATGGCTATAACTGTCATAACAAAAACATTTGGAGAAAATGGGTGATATTATATATATGCAAGAGCAGCAGTAGTCTAAAAGCAACAGACACTTGAAAGCTATAGCATACACTATAAGTCCTTTTATTTTTTCCAGACAGACAGTGCCCTTACCATGTTGTCTACCTCACTTACTTCTTAGGGTCCAGAAGACTGTCCAGGTCCATCTGAGCCTGTGGCTGTGGAAGCTGCTCAACATACTGGTGAACACCACAATCATGATTCCTTCCAACTTTGTGATCCACCACTACAGCTTAGTAAAGATCCTGCTGAGTGGCCAGACCAAATTATTAATTCCTTGTGAAGCCAAGCAGTCTTGAGAGGACCTACACAGTTGACCAGGTCAGATACATTACAAGGAGACTTTCCAGTGACTGAATACCCAGATAGAAAAAAGAGATGATTTTCTTCTGCTCACTACTATCAGAAATTGGGCAATGGATCTAAAATCAGAAGAGACTGGCTAGTCTATTCAAAAGTTGCTAATTCTGTGTTCTGCTTTTGCTATTTGATCAAGAGGAGAAGAAGTCAAGTTTCTCTAGTTGATCAGGCTTTTGTGACTGGAAACATCTGTCTGGCACTGAAGGGTCCTTGCATGTGCATGAGATTTCTGTAGCTCATGGTGAGAATTACATGAAGTGGAAAGAATTGGAGTTAGCTCTTAAATCAAATGCAACGATCAACAAAGAACTGCTCAGAAAGTTAGAATTGGAGAAGGAAAGATGGCATCAGGTATTGAATCATTTGTTAGAAGTGATAAGATGGCTAGCTAAAAGCAATTTGCCCTTTCATGGATCTTCTGACAGAGTTTTCACCGAGCACAATGACATTTTTCTGCAGCTAATTGAATTGATGTCTAAGTATTATCCAGTTTTGATGGCACACTTGCGATGGGCTAGCGAGAACACCAACACACATTATCTCAGCAAAGATATGCAGAACAAGTTTCTTCGTCTTTTAGCAGATGCTGTGTTGGATAACATTATAGTTGCAGTCAAAAAAGCAAAGTATTTCAGCTTAATGATTGATTGTACACCAGACAGTTCTAAACAGGAACAACTTTCACTAGTACTCCGCTATGTGGAAACTGATGAAGAAACCAAGAAAGCAGTAGAAATTAAGGAAAGCTTCTTGGAATTTCTACATGTCATTGACACAACTGGGAAAGGGCTTGCCAGGGTTGTGTTAGATTGGCTAACTACAAATTATGGTTTGTCAATGTGTAATCTTCGAGGCCAGTGTTATGACAATGATGCCAACATGAGGGGATGGTACAATGGTGTGCAAGTCATCATTACTGAAAAGAATCCTCTGGCTTTCTTTGTTCCCTGCTCTCCACACATCTGGAACCTTGTCATTGTACATGCTGCTGAAAGTTCCACTCAGGCAAAGTCTTTTTTTGGAATTTTGCAGAGAATTTATACATTCTTTGCTGAATCCACAAAAAGATGGGATGTTGCTTCACAGCATTTGACAAGTCTCACCCTGAAAGAGCTCTCTGAAACACGTTGGAGTGCTCGCCTAGATTCAGTTAGATCAATTGTGTCCCAGTTTCCTCAGCTTATTGAATCCTTTGAGCAGCTTTTGCATGGCAACATTCTCGATGCTGAAGCCTTTTTGGAAGCGATCTTGGCTCAAATTTCCTCATAAAAATTTGATGTTTTGTTACTTATCTGGCATGACATTTTGTCAGAAGTCAACAGAATTAGCATTGTTCTACAATCAAAAAAGATGGACATCTCCAGTGCAATTCCTTTGGTTCAAGTTGTGATTTCAGACTTCCAGGATTATTTGTTGTCTGGACTTCAAAAGGCTGAAGTTGAAGCTGGAGAAATCTGTGAGCAACTAGATATTCTAGCTGAATACCCCATTCACAGAATCTGCAAACCAACCAAAAATTTTCTTACCCAGACTGTCGGGAAGCTTTCTGATGGAAAGCAAATGTTGAAGTTCTGTACGGTGATCCTAGAAGTGTATTTCAGCAAACATTCTTTAAGCCCCTACTAGAAACAGTCCTGGTTCAAATTGAACCAAGATTTGATTACCTGCAAAAAATTTAAGTCTAATTGTGGATTCCTATTTGACATAAAAAATAGAGTTTCTTTTTCGCCATCTGAAGTTGCAGAGTTTGAGAAGACATGCAATGATTTGTCAGTTCAAGTTGCAGCAGGGGACCTATCTGTGGTGGAAATGTTTCAAGAAATGAAGACATTGTCAAGAATGCTGCCTGATCATCTGTCACCTCTGGAGACTCTGCAGTTTATTGTTTCTCAATCACTGTGCCCTGCTTTCCCAAATACTGCTGTTGCATTGCAGTTGTTGCTGACTCTTCTAGTGTCAGTTGCCTCAGCAGAAAGGAGTTTCAGCAAGTTAAAGGTTATCAAGAAGTATTTCTGGTCGCAGATGTCACAAGAATGATTGACTGCCTTAGCTGTTCTGTCAATTCAGTGTAAAGAAGCTGAATCTGTTAACTTTGACAAAATTATTTCCAAATTTGCCTCTGAAAAATCAAGACGAAAAGTCTTTTGATTTTTGTTTTTGGATTGCTGAATAGAGAATGAAAAATGCTGAATCTGTGAACTTACACAAAATTGGTTCCAAATTTGAGTCTGAGTGTAGAGAGAAAGCAAGATGGAAAAAGTCTTGTGATAATGTTTTTTGGTTTGGAGCGATGATAGAGTGGAACAAAACTGAATCTGTCATGGGAAATTATAAACTTCGACTGTTGTGCAGTCAGTTGCCAGATATTCCAAGTCCAGGTTTTCAGTTTTATCTCTCCAAAAATGGAGATGGAAATTGGAAAATAAGTCTTTTGACACAGTATTTTTGGTTGATTTAACATGAAAAGAAAAACATTTTACTGAATGCTGTGACTGAAAATGTATTGTTTAGTAAATTACACAGTATGTAAATTAATACTGAGTCTCATTTGATGTTTTATTTGTAGTCTGAGCAGGTGTCAGTCAAAAACAATGACAATTAAGGAAAAAAACATGCTTTTGGTTGGGGGGCCCACTGGAGGTCCATTGCCCAGGGCCCATAAAACCTGCAGCTGGCCTGGGCATTCACTCTCTTCATCAACCTTATGGAGCATGTTATCCTCTTCCATGAGTGTAAGACCAAGTAGCAGTGTCTGTAGTAGTGTTGAAATAACACTAGAGGATTACTTCAGGCATGATGAGGAGGAGGATTATGATTCAAAAGTCTTGTCAAGTGGTGGTCAGAGTAGCAGCAGTGGTGGTGGTCTATGCAGTATGTCTAGTGCAAGTGGCACATCAACCCCTGTGCTTAAAACAGGGAAAATAACTTCATTTGTGGACTTGTCACCTGTGCACCCCTCTTCATCACGTCAGCACCCCACCCCCAGCCTTTCACAGCAGAGCAGAACCATTTGGCACACCCCATGCAAAACGTGTAATAACACATCAGTCCAAATTGCAGAGTGTGCACTTGTGATGGTTGTGATCTGTGTGGGCTGCCTGTAAATTCTCACTCCGCCTTTAAAGTGAAGTAAGGTGTAGTGAGCAATGCAAAGTCATTATCACCATTATTGCAAGGTGAAGTGGAGAAGTAGCAGTTTTCAATGGGAACATCACATAGCCTGAAAATAATGCAAAGTGGACTACTTCTCATCTATTCCCCAGGCAGAATTTAACTTCGCTGCATCTCTAGTCATCAATATTGGGGCAGGTATTCAAACAGCAATGTGCTAACAGGATTAGCACAGTGCTAAGTGTGACTAGTGCAGTGCTACATTCAAGCACACAGACAGCGCACTGGTAATCTGCTAGCATGTTAGTATTAACAGATTCATTTGAGTATGCAACTACAGTGTGTAGAGTGTGTTAATCCATTTGCTGTTTGTAATTCATTTTAATTTGTTTTAATTTGTTTTATTTTTCTATTTTAGTGAAGTTTATGGTTAGAAAGTTAAGGAAGCAAGTGAGAGAGTAAGGTCACTGAGCATTGTCGGGTGCAATTTAATACAACTTGTGTGTACACAGGGTCTGTAGGCTTGCTGAGAACTTTCAGTTTGTGGGGTGCTAGGGGAGCCTGAACAATGCTTCCCTTCAAGAAGGTAGAAGTATTAACATTTAACAGAAGAATCAACATTTTAATTTGAATGGTAGTATTGCACTGGAAATACCTGGTTACTTGGATTATCCAATCTGTGCTGTGCTGCGAGAGGGAGCCTGGTTCCATGTGGTCAGAGAAGGAAAAAGAGCATGGTGCTATCAGATGGTAAGTGCACTGCGGAGTCAGTAGGACTGAGGGTCTGGAACATCTCTTCCTGAGAATGGTTTCCTGGGGTGAGAGCCCAGTCAGACTGCATGCAGGAGCTCTTCTGCTATAATACTGCCAGGAACTAAGGAGATATCATGGCTGCCTTCTGGAAAGATGGGTTGTGTTGTCATTCTCCTGCTCCTGCAAAGGAAGAGTGAGTTGGCTGTGAGGAGGGCCTTCTGAGGAGAAAGGTGAATAGGGGTTCCCTGGGCATGGATGGGGTGCAGATGCCATAGCTACCAAAGGGTGAGGTGGCTTCCGAACACCTTAGGGTAGCTCAGGGGGTCTTCTGAAGGGAGGACCCACCTGTGCTTCGGAAGATGAAAACCCGGGGTTCCCTTCTGAGGAATAAGGAGAAGGCCCTCCAAGAAGAGGAACTGAAGGAGTGGGAGAGTGGAGATGGACTGGAGCGTGATCTAAACCACAAGTTTGGAGGGCATTGCCAAGAGAACAGGGACCTCTCTGATGGTGACGTAAACATTTTTGTTTTAATTTCTGTCATGGACAAATTTAAGCACTTTTGTCTTATATGCTGCTTTGCTCCTGGGGCTGTTTTATAGACCAGTTCAACACCAACACCACTATGGCCTGTGAGAGGGGACTGTAGAGGTGTGTACTCAGGCTTGCTGTGGTGAGTGTACAGCAAGCAAGACATTTTGCACTACATCTTTTTGAACATTTTGCACAACATTTTTTTTGAATATTCAGTCCTCTGTAAATGTGTTAATTTCTCTGCGCTTGAAGTGATTGAATTAAGAAGTTATAAGGGGGATTTGTGATTTGATGGTTTGACTACTCAATAGGGTAGTGGGGATATTTATTAGTGGTTGTAGGATAGGGATATAGTTGGGGAGTAAGTAGGTAGATGGTGTGTAAGTGATAGAGTGACAGGTGAATTGAAAGCATTGTGTTTAATGAAGTGTGAGTGATTAAGAGAATGTGGGGTAGTTGGGAGTATAGAGTAAGCTTTTAAATATGTGTTGGGGGGTTGTTACCATGGTCAGGCAGTACTCCCCTTCGAGGTTGAGGGACCTGCGACCTTTTGAATGTCCTCCACTTTCACCACAGGTACACTATAGATGTAAGGCCCTTGGCATAATTAGAAGGCAGAGGACTGGTGGGTCCTGGAAACCTCAGGGGGATGGGAAAAGGGTGAGTGGATAGAGATGGTAGGGACTAGGAGGTGCTCTGGGGTGAAATGGGACCAAGACTGAGGAATTCCTTGCCTGGTGCCCATACCCAAGGGCCCTGAGTAATTCAGGCAGGTGTTGAGGCCATCTACGGAATCCCGTTCCTCTCGGGTGGTGTTATGCAATGCCAGGTCTAACAAGAATAAGACTGCAGTGGTTGCAGATTTAGTAGCCTCTGCAGACCTGGTCTGCATCACTGAGACCTGGCTGGATGATAATGCAGGACCTATTTTGGCTGCTGCAATAACGGCCGGGTTCTCAGTGATACACTGCCTGAGAGTGGACAGAAGGGGCGGGGGGGGTTGAAGTCTGTTTTAGACAGGAACTGAACCTTACAGTAGTGCCAGTGGGGAGCACCAACTCCTTTGAGTGCATGGCTGTTGTGGGTGCAGGAATCAGGATACTTCTCATCTACCATCCACCTAGGGATGGGAGGATATTCCTAAAGGAGGAAGCGGACTTCATCACTGAGATGGTATTGAAGTCCCACAGATGGTTAATTCTGTGGGACTTCAATGCCTGGGTCAATGAGGAACTCTTGCACTTGGGACAGGATCTCCTCTGGTTGATGGATTCATTGGGCCTGAAACGGGCTTTTAACACCACAACACATGAAAAAGGGCACTCTTTGGACCTGGTGTTCCATCTGGGGATGGAGATCTCGGATATGGAGGTGGATCCTGTTGAATGGTCAAACCATCATGCCTTAAGGTTTAATTTCATGACCCCCCAAATTGGGCCTGCCCATAAGGAAATGGTACAGTACCATCCTTTAAGACAGGTAACACCTGAAGGCCTTATGACTGTACTGGGCCTTTTGGGTATTCCGTTAGATAACAGTGACCCAGGGTCTCTGGTGCTGGCTTATAATAGGGCAGTAGCTGAAGCCCTGGATGCCATAGCTCAAGTTCATGTTCACCCTCTGACCTCTCGTCCTGGTGCCCCATGGTTTGATGGATCACTAAGGGAATTGAAGAAGCAGGGGTGAAGGTTGGAGAGACATTGGAGGAAAACTCACCTGGAGTTGGACAGACTTAGGTTGTTGGACCATTATGAGGTCTACCAATCAGCAATTTCCCATAAGAAGGCAGAATTCCTGTCCAGGGAAATTGCTGCAGTGAGAAATAGACCAGCCCAGCTCTTCCAGACTGTGGACAGACTGTGCAAGCCAGTCTGTCTACCGGCTGGAGGAGCGTTGTCACAGGAAAAGTCTGAGAAGTTTGCTCAGTCTTTCACTGATAAGGTGTCCACCATCAGAACAGAGATCAGCCAATGTTTCCCCACGGGTTTTTGTAGTGCCCTACCAAGTGGTACTAACACCCAACTGATCTGGTCTGCCTTCAGCCAGCCAGTGTCATGGATATAGTGAGGATCATCCACACTCTGTGACCAACTTGCTGTAGTTTGGACCCAGGCCCAATGCACCTTCTTCTAGGGTGTTTTGAGGTTTGGCCCAGTCCTAGCTCTGATTGTCTGTGCCTCCTTGGAAAGAGAGATCTTTTCAGATCCCTTAGAGGAAGCAGTGGTTAGACCACTGCTGAAAAAGCCCTCACTGGACCCAGACTGCCTTGCCAACTACAGACCTGTCTCTAACCTACCTTTTATAGGAAATATTACTGAGAAGGTGGTCCCTTTGCAGCTGGAGGATCATTTATCTAGCCATAATATCTATAACCCTCTTCAGTCTGGCTTCAGGACAAGGCATAGCACCAAAACCACCCTGGTTTGAGTACTTAATGACCTTCTAGTGGCTAGAGATCAGAAAGTCAGTTCCATCTTGGTTCTCCTTGATCTCTCAGGAGCTTTTGACACTGTGGACCACGGGGCACTGCTGGAATGCCTGCGGTTCTTTTGCGGACTGGATGGAGCAGTCCTCAATTGCTTTTTTTTTAATTAAATCAACTTTATTGAATTTAAAATATACAACCACCAACAATATAATGCCACAGAACATTGATGTAATCAACTGTAAACACCCCCTACCGCCCCACCCATCCCTTGTACCCTCCCTCCCCTTCCATGGAGTGTGTAACACACTTGTAAGAAGAAACTTAAAAGAGACCATGTCATCAAATAGACATATATATATATATAGATATATATAGATATACACACACACACACACACACACACAGACATATATATATATATATATATATCTACATATATAGATATATATATATATGATAGGAACCAGAAAAGCTCAAAGGTTGACCTTAATTAGGTAAAGGGCATAAAAGCTTGCCCCATTTCTTGTCAAAGGGGGCATTCAGTGGCGAGTGCAGGCAATCAGGCACTCAGTCCGGAGACAGAAGGAGAGCTCATGTAGCCATTCATGGTAAGAGATGGGTGTTTGATCCAACCAGTGTTTGAGGACCAGTTTTTTGATGACCAGGGAATTGAGGGCCATATGGTACCTCCTTTCCTTTACTACTATCTGGGTATACTCACCAATGACACATATTTCTGGAGTGAAAAGGCCATTCAGCCCCAATAGGGGGTCAATCCGTTCTTCAATCAGTTCCCATAGATGCGCAACTTTTTCACAGGACCACAAGACATGCCGTAGTGTACCATCTGCTTTGCCACATCTGGAACAGGTGGATGAGGGAAGGGGACCCAGCTTAACTAATTTAACTGGGGTATAATACATGTTGTTGAGAATATGGTATTGAGTAAGCCGAAGTTGGTACTGGGTTAAGTATTTATATAAATCTTTCCAGATGCAGGGCTAGTTGAGATTAGAGTCTGGCATCAGGGTCTCCCAAACCTTAGAGCCCGCCGGTGGGGTGGAGGACAGTGAGTAAATATGAATACATAAGAGAAGTCCCGTGGTACCTGGTTTTAAATCCTATAATTAGGACAATAAGTTACCGAGATCAGAAGCCTTAGAGGTGGGAAAAAACTGTTGTTGTATCAGATGTTGTAGCTGGAAAAGTTTGAAAATACAGGCTGGGCCCGGGTGAAAATTTGTTAGGATCAGATTAATTCTGGGGGCGTGGCCAACCAACAACCAAGATGTCAGCTTGATCTCAGAGCTCCACATGCCTAAGAGCCCAGAACCTGAATAAATATATATATTTGTGTCTCCTGACAGGGGAAAACTAACTAGCTGGGGATCTGAAGGTACCTGTTCAAGGCTGGCAAAATTCAGGAAGATTTCGACCAGGTACGACTCGGTAAAATGACCCCGAAGCTGTAACCACTCGTGCAGTAGGCTGCATGGCTCACTCAGCACTGGAGAGGGAAGAGCCCTCAGTCAGAGACATGTTTACCTCTATCATGACCAGTATAGATGCCCTAACTTAGCGACGAGTACTACGGCAATTTCTGTGCAGCAAATGGATGCACGAGTGGATCGCCTAGAACAAAAAACAACAGCCCAAGATGATGTACTCCAAGGTCACTGTGCTACTATGTGGGAACAGGCAGCCCAGATTCATCTTCTCCAAGACAAGTTGGAAGACTTAGGAAACAGAAGTCATCGTAACAACTTGCGACTCCTTGGATTCCCTGAAGGTTGTGAAAATGGGAAAGTGTTAACCTTCCTGCAGCAAACACTACCAGAGATTCTTCAACTTCCTAAAGGCACAAGAGTCACAATCGAGAGGGCGCATCATTCCTTACAGCCCAGACCTACGCTGGGGGACAGGCCTCGACCATTCATTGCAAGAATCTTAAATTTCACTGAGGAAGAAACTATTCAAGCTAGGGCCAGGGAATTGGGGCAATTATGTTGGAGAGAGCATGCAATTATGATTTTTCAAAACTATTCTAAAGATTTAGCTGCCAAACGGAAAGCCTTCTCTGAAGTGCAACGCAAACTCCACACTCTGCAAGTTCCCTTTACCCTGAGATACCCTGCCAACTTACAGCTCTCGGTAAATGGTACAGTGCATCAGTTTGCCTCCCCAGACACAACTATGGACTTTATTGCAAGAATGTGGCTGGTTGGCTCTGTTTCTCATTTCTTAATCTGGATGAAGGCTGAGCTCAATGACAAGAAGTTTGAGAAAATCTACCCGAAACCATAGTGGTGGCACATACAACATCTCTTCATAACAGCCTGGACCCTTGTAACTCCAAAGTTAGGAAGTGATCATTGAACTCCACGCACTCTAAACGCAGCCATTCACAGGCTAGAAAATACTCTCCTGGGGAGCAGTCCCTGCACTCAAGCATAGCGAGTACAGTAGAACTGGAATTCGTCAGCCCATATTTTGCACACAACCATTTTGCGGCAATTAGGAACTTGCCAGACACCGATCGAGGGGATGAGATGGACACGAACTCGATAGACCCTAATTGCAATGACTCCGAGGATAAGCACACTTCCTGGGCCTATGCTGCAGATGCTGTGCTGCCCTTGCTGGACCTAGAAACATGAATCCAGGCTCTTAGTTCACCCCCAGGCCGCAGTACAGAAAAGGATTCTGCAGACCCGTCATGATCTTCTGTGCAGACTGTGTGTAAGTTAGATAAGTACCATGGAACAGATGTCTCGGGGAACTGGGAAATGGAAGTAGGGGGATAACTGAGGCCTTAGCGGCTTCTAGCAGCCTGGAATATAAATTTTGCTCGATTGTAACAGCTAGCATTCAGGGCCTCCTCCTGACAGGGCAAAACTCACTGGTTTAAGTGTAATGGTTTGATCAACACAGGTTTTATTAATGTTCCCAGACATCTACTCGGAGATATTAACAGTGGGGGGGGGTATAACAAGGTAAAGAGGGCAAACACATAAAATATGTAGCAGAACTGTATGGTGCAAGGTTAATCTTTCCAGACAGGTAGGGAAAATGAATCTTGGCTGTTTTTTCTGTTAGAGCATTTCGGAACCTCTACCCTCCCCCCCCTTCTTACTAAGTTACCGAGAAAGAGTGTGGGGCCAAGTCTGTGTTGACCATAACAGAGTGATGGGTACTTTGTGTATATAATCCTAATAGACCCCATTGTCTGCATGGCTCTCCAGCCTCTATAAGCAGATGACACAGTGGAAAATTCTGCTATGTTGCCATGTTATACTCACATCCAGGATGTGGGCCGGGTATAGAGCGTTATGTACCTGCTTCTATTGGATTTAACAGACACTGACTGCTAGAGGTCTTCTGGAAAACTGAGAGTCAGGGAAGGGTAAATAGCAAACGAGAGTATGTACTGCTCAGAGATTTTTGGGCTTTGCTCAAGACTGTACACTTCTGATAGCCTCCTTTTACAGTTACTTGCACCCCCTCCCCCTCATTACCTGTCCTAACCGAAGATACATCCATGGAAAGATGCATCCTACAGGGAAGGCATAACAAAATTAAGGATAAGAAGTTCAGATATAGGTCTGGTACAAGATACTGGCTCAGTGTGTTTGGTTAGATGTTACTGTTGTTAACTAGATCCAGTTTAGAAGTAGTTAAGGAGCCACCCCCCTCCTTTTATACTGCCCTGAGCAGAGACAAGACTGGGAGGTATGTGAAGATGCTAGGAGTACACGATATGACAGCCAGTAATCTACATTTTACCAATATTTGTGACTCCCGGTAATAATTCCATAGTCCCTCTTCTTCATTTTCTTAGAAAAGTGCTACTGTGATGTTGATAAATTTCCTGTTTTGATGTTTCTTCTCCGGGAGGATGCCTGGACCTTTCGGTTAGCCAGCAGCCCAGTTATTAATCGGAGATCACTCAAGTGTTTCCTCTTCCCCTCTTAGGGGAAGTTCATTTATGGCTTGGCACACTTGGACAAGGCTCTGGGCAATGGATTATTATATTACTCTCAGTTGTGATATTAAAAGCAGTGCACTGGATAAGTCATTTTGAACTTAGAGTGCAAAAGAAGCTCCCTTTTCTATTGGAGCTTAGTTACCACACGTCCCCCAAGGGCAATAAGGCATACCATTGGCTGGGGCTCTAGCCAGTTTAGTCTCATTGCATCTTTCCTTGTTGTTCTGTTTGATAAGTTAAGCAATTTAAATCTTCAGCTAGCACATAGGTACAGTATTTAAATGTAAGCTTTATACATTGTTATTTCCAACGTGTGTTTCAAAGGGAGAGGATAGAAACATTTAACTCACTTGGTGTAGAGGTTGGGGTGGACTGTACCTTTTACTGAGTTTACTCCAGTCCCCTTTGGAGGGTCCTTAAGCCATAATGACAGACATTGTACTTCACACTTGGAATGTCAGGGGGTTGAATTCCCCGGTGAAGCACAAGAAAGTCCTGGCACATCTGAAAAGGTTACACTCCAAAGTGGCTTTCCTCCAAGAGTCCAAACTCTCAGGAGATGATCACAACCGAATGAACAAGGACTGGGTGGGTCAACAGTTACACTCTAATGCCCCAACTAGGAAGCATGGTGTTCTTAATCTTGTGCATAAATCACTTAACTGGACATTAGTCCAGACGCTTTCAGATCAAGATGGCAGATGGGCAATTGCCACATATAACACACCCACAGGACCACTTACTCTATGTAATATATACGCCCCGAATGGGGACTCCCCCCAATTCTTTCATAATCTGGCAGAGGTGATTTTGGAGTTTAACCCCCTAGTCTGCCCCCTGCTTATTGGCGGGGATTTTAATCTAACACTGGTGCCCTCCTTAGATAGAAATGACAAGGGCAAAGAGGCGCACACTAGAAGTGGCAAAGCCCTTCAGCAAATGATCCTGGGTCAGGGGCTCTCTGACTTATGGAGATTGTTTCACCCCAGAATGAGAGACTACACTTTCCATTCAGAAGCTAGTGACTGGTACAGTAGGCTAGATTTTTGGTTAGGCTCAATGTAATGGTGTGGGAATATGAAAGATGGACAAATTCCTGTAAGTTACAACCCACCTGGTTAGGTGGGAATTTTATTATACATAAAATATATATATATATATATATATATTTATATATAACTCAGTCTTATGTCTGGCACCTTTTTCAGTAATCACTTCATCTTGAATCAGCTTGTTAATAAAAACAAAATCACAGTGTTTCAAAAGGAAAAACAAAAGAAAAATGCATAAATGGTCTACACTCAAAAACAGTGGAACCTTCCTCCACCACTGATCAGAAATTACTGACCTAATCTGCTCAAGGTACCTTAGGAGAGGTCATTTATACCCTCCCACTTGATCATGTGATTTAGTTCCACATTTTGCAAACATATAACTTCTAAAAACAGAAAGAAACACAAATATAAACATAACAAAACATACCACAGTGATTATAATTTCTTTTAACATCATAATTAAAAATAAACATCCTAAATTCTTAATTTGATTTCTTTCATAACCACTCCTTAGTTCAGACAGAATAAAAAGACCCCACAAGGGGCCGCCAGTCCCCTAAAGTCCAGACATTGGAATCTGAAACCACTCCTCACAACTAAGTCTCAGAACAAGATCTGAGTTCAACTTTACATTCTAAGCTTAAGGTAAAGTCTGTCATTTTGTTATTAACTATATCTAAAAACCCAAGGAATCAGTGTGGGTTTTGGAGAAAGGACTTCTTATATTAAAAAAAAAGAAGGGGTGGGGGTTTAGCCATTCCTGCAGTTTAAATGTCAGACTCATTGCCCTACAATAAGGTTAAACCCATTGATGCTGCCTAACTAAAACAAATCCCTTTCTGAACCACTGAGACCATTTGGGTTTAAACCCAGCCACAGTAAACAGCAAAGCCCAAGTGAAAACAAGTGAGGAGAGTAAATGCTGCTTTAAAGAGACTGTCTAAGACATTGGCTGTTGTTTTCCAAGCCGGCGGCTTAGCTTTTCACCACCAGACTGTAACAATCTTCAGAGAGCTACCTGCTCTCTCTAGAAAACTAAAATTGCGATTTTGGGCAAAACCCATCTTTTTAACAAGGGAACAAGCTACTAACATAAATTTCAAATTCTGAGATATCATTAGAGCAGCATAAGATATGCGCACGATCGCTGATTATTGCTGCTTCTGCAGTGTTCGAGCAACAACAAACAGATAACATAGCAGCTCATAGGGACTAAATGCAAACTGGAATCTGTTCATTTTCCTTAGCACTACAACAAGGGGCATTATTCTATAAATATATGGAGATAGTTCTTACATGTTCTTGCCTTTTTCTGAGAAGGATTACTTCCTTATTCTGCACAGATATAACATTCATCCAACAGTATTTATACAGTATAAATCTTCCTCTCTTTCAGAGAGTAACTTCTAAATACTCCAGAAAAGGGTGGGGTCTTAAACATTGTACTAATGTTTCATTTAGAAAGAAGAGAAATTGAAAGAGGGGAAGAGATTAGAGAAAAAGATTTTGGGGGGGTTTACCTGATAAGGAGGTGGCCTGTCTCCTTATCGAGAAAGGAAAGGGATAGCTCCAGTAGAAAGAAAGATAGATGGTTGCAACCTTAAAAAGAAATGATACATTAGTACGTGACAGGCAATGGCCCTGTCACATTTACCACCCCTTAAAGAAAAGAGGAAATATTTCCTCTTTTATTTTACTTAAATTCCCCCCTGAGGAGGGTGGAACTCCCGCCCACCCACTCTCAGGAGTTCCATCCCAGGGCCCCCTATGACGTCAAGACGCTGACATCAATTATGTCATTTCTGAACTTGCCCTGGGATATCAGTACCCTAGTACTACGTTCCTACTATCTCCTTTAGGAATCAGTATAGTAACCATATGGTCCAACCCCCTTAAACTCTGAGGGTTGGAGGAGCTCCGGCCCACCCTCTTCCAAGAAGCTCCATCTCAGGGACCCTATGACATCAGACAATCCATCATAAGACAGATCATAATCACAATATATATTAAATACTATAATTTCCCTGAGATCCATATAATACTAAATTCTACTTTCCTGTAAAAATTAATTCCTTTGATAGTGTTCTGTTTTCCACAGATGTACTTTCAACTTCCACCCCATATCGGGATAGATAGTCAGCGTTCTTGTGTTCACTCTCCTTCCTATGAATAACTTTAAAGCAGTATGGTTGTAAGGCCAAATACCATCTCATTATTCTGGGGTTTTTCTCCCGCATTTGGTGTAACCAGCATAGGGGGTTATAATCCATAACAACAGTAAACTCTGATCCCCAGAGATAATATTTCAAAGCTTCTATAGCCCACTTAAGGGCCAAACATTCTTTCTCTACTGTTGCGTATTTACATTCCCTTACATGTAATTTCCTACTCATGTATACTATCAGATGTTCTTCCCCCTCTATAACTTGTTTAAGTACAGCTCCCAGACCTACCCCAGAGGCATCAGTCTGTACAAAAAAAGGTTTTTCAAAGTCTGGACTTCTCAAAACTAGATAGGCACATAGTGTAGCTTTGATCATTCTAAATGCTTCGTCACATTCCTTTGTCCACTCTACCCTATTTGAGTACTTTTTGGTTAACTCTGTTAGGGGTCCTGCTATAGCTGAAAACCTAGGGATAAAGCTGCGGTAATATCCGGCTAACCCTAGAAAAGCACAAACTTGTTTTTTTGTTCGGGGAATTTCACAGTTGGATACTGCTTCCACCTTATTAACTTCAGGCCTAATGACCCCATTCCCAATTATGTACCCCAGGTACCTTGTTTCGGTCTGTTCCAGACTACATTTGGTGGGATTTATGGTGACCACTGCCCTTTTAAATGCCCTAATGATCTCTTCTAGGTGGCTTATGTGTGTTTTCCAGTTTGGACTAAATACCACTACATTGTCCAGGAAAGCTGCAGAGAAGGTTGTATAGGGTTGAAGTATTTGATCCATGAAGCGCTGGAAAGAGGCCGGCGCTCCATGCAGACCAAACGGCATCGTTAAGAACTCATATAGGCCCACCGGGGTACTAAAGGCAGTAATCTCCCTTGACTGAGGGGTAAGGGGGATTTGCCAGTATCCCTTTGTGAGGTCAAGGGTAGAGATATACCTGCCATCTCCTAGGCAGTCAATAATATTGTCTATCCAAGGCATAGGATATCTATCAAAGAGGGAAGCAGCATTCACCTTTCGGAAATCTAAGCATATGCAAATACCACCTTCCTTCTTATTAACTATCACCATAGGTGAGAACCAGGCACTATGGGAGGGCTGTATTATGCCTAGTTGTTCCATGGCCCTTACCTCCTGTATTACCTCCTTTCTGACCTGTACCAATAACCGGTATGGTTTCTGATGGATAGGGTTATTCTGGGTTAACCTGATTTCATGCTGTATACCCAGTAATCTATATAATTCTGCCAATAGTACTGAGGTAAAGTTGGTTCCCCTATCTGTTAATATCACTTTAGGGACACCCACTCTACAAAACACCTTTGCCAATTCTTCAGCCACTCTTTGAGCTGTCACTGTTCTCATTGGAATTACCTCTGGGTAGCGGGTGGCATAGCCGCAGATAACCAAAATAAATTGGTTACCCTTACAGCTGGTCTCCAAGGGGCCTGCTATATCCATGGTGATTCTATCAAATGGCTGATTAACTACAGGGATATTCTGGAGAGGTACCATATCTTTTCTGCCTATTTTAGCAACTTTTTGACAATCAGGGTAACTCTGAATGTATTCAGCTACCATGTCATGTATTCCAGGCCAAAAAAAACAATCTAATATTCTTTTTAAGGTGGTATCTCTCCCAGAATGCCCTGCTAGGGGGATATCATGAGCCAATTGTATTATCTCTTTCTGAAATTTCTGTGGCACAACCAATTGTAATACTTTATCTCCATTTTTGGGGTTAGTACATTCTCTATATAAGACATTATTCTAAAGCAAGAACTTGTGAGTCCCATCATTACCATGTTTGTTAACTTGTAAAAAAAATTGTTTAAGGGTTTCATCATTTTTTTGTTCTTGTGCTATAATCTCGGGTCCCTGACTCATGAGTCCATTAATCTTTTGGTTTTGCCAGTCCTTTTTTATTTTTTGGTTTTCTGCCTTCCCTTTTCATGTTTTCCCAGGGACCTCGAATAGTTCATCTGAAAAGGGGAACACAGACTCCATCCGCTCATTTGCCTGCTTAGTTTGTGAATGTGTAGCTACCGCAACTACAGGGAAATCATGTCTTTCCATTAATTTAGAAAAGTCTGGATTGTCTTGTCCTATGATCATTGGAACAGGCAAATGAGGTACTACTCCTACTGCCATGTCTTTAGTAATTCCATTAACAGTGACTCTCATTGGGGCAGTTGAGTAATAGTGTGTATCTCCATGGATGCCAGTGACCCTAGTCCCTCCTTCCATCTTTGCTGTTCCTTCCACTAGATCAGCTCTCACCAAGGTTTGTCGACTCCCAGAGTCCAACAGTCCTATAATTTTATGGGGTACCATTTTAACTGTTGTAATATATGGAGCCCAATTGGCCAGAGCCAAATGTACAAAATCCTTCTTAGCTACTGGGCAATTTCTGATCACATGTCCCTTCTTTTTGCAGCCATGACACACTATCTCTGACAGGGGTATTCTTTCCCTTCTCTCTTTTCTTATGTCTGATCTATTTTTATAAGAATCAGAGGTAAAGGTGTTTCTTACCAGAGTAGAAGCAGGGATTTGGACAGATCCCCCTGTATATCTTCCCCGTGATGGTCTCTCTGCCAGGAAGTCTTCAGCTAATTCAATAGTTTTTTCAGCTCCTTCAGGCTTATGCTCTCGGACCTAGAGTTGTACATCCTGGGGAAGTATTTTGATAAATTGCTTGATGGTGATGGCCTCCATTACTTGATGAATAGTCTTACTTTCAAGCTGAAGCCATTTGTCGCTAAGGTCTTTTAAGCTGGCATAAACCTCTCTGGGGGCATCTGCTGGCTGCATCTTTAAAGAACAAAACCGCTGTAGATATGTCTCCATGTTTATGTCATATCTCTGGAGTATCTCCTTCTTTACATAGTCGTAATCATCAGCCACTTGTATAGATAAATGGCTATATACAACCTGGTCTCTTCCAGTCAATTGTGGGGCTAGTCGCACAACCCACTGTTCCTTCGGCCATCCACATGTTTGTGCCACCCATTCAAATGTTGTCAAATATGCCTCAATGTCGTCAGAGTCTTGTAAACACACTAGTTTAATATCCCATGGGCCTTGAGGTCATTCAGCATGTTCCACTCTGATGGCCTGCAATACTCGCATAGTGTCTGCCCACTTGGCAACTTGACACCTTCTATCCAGTTCTCTTTCTTTATCCAACTGGACCTGTCGGACACAGCCATTTTAATAGTTCACCCACATCCTCCATTGGTGCTTGCTCCATATATGAAGTGTCCACCTCCTTCTCGATATCCTCTGATTCCAGCAAATGTTCTGTTGGAAATTCATCTCCAGGTTCACCAGGTTCCTCCTCGGACCTCTCAGACAATTGTCTTTTAACTTTGGGATGCACATCAGGTAATCCAGTCAGTAATTGGGCCCCAGTCTGGGCTGCCATATGTGTCATAAGGGTGCCTTGTGGTTGTCCACCAGCCGCCATGTCCACCTTGGGTATCCAGACAAATACCTGCCACTTCATCTCTCTCTCTCTCTCTCTCTCTTCCTTACCCTGGATGGTAATACATTAAGAAAAATCCCACTCCTACACCAAATGTAATGGTGTGGGAATATGAAAGATGGACAAAAACTCCTGTAAGGTGCAACCCACCTGGTTAAGTGGGAATTTTATTATATATAAACAAATATATATATATATATATATATATATATATATATATAAAACTCAGTCATATGTCTGGCACCTTTTTCAGTAATCACTTCATCTTGAATCAGCTTGTTAATAAAAACAAAATCACAGTGTTTCAAAAGAAAAAACAAAAGAAAAATGCATAAATGGTCTATACTCAAAAACAGTGGAACCTTCCTCCACCACTGATCAGAAGTTACTGACCTAATCTGCTCAAGGTACCTTAGGAGAGGTCATTTATACCCTCCCACTTGATCATGTGATTTAGTTCCACATTTTACAAACATATAACTTCTAAAAACAGAAAGAAACACAAATATAAACATAACAAAACATACCACAGTGATTATAACTTCTTTTAACATCGTAATTAAAAATAAACATCCTAAATTCTTGATTTGATTTCTTTCATAACCACTCCTTAGTCCAGACAGAATAAAAAGACCCCACAAGGGGCCGCCAGTCCCCTATAGTCCAGGCATTGGAAGCTGAAACCACTCCTCACAACTACGTCTCAGAACAAGAACTGAGTTCAACTTTAAATTCTAAGCTTAAGGTAAAGTCTGTCATTTTGTTATTAACTATATCTAAAAACCCAAGGAATCAGTGTGGCTTTTGGAGAAAGGACCTCTTATATATAAAAAAAAGAAGTGAGGGGTTTAGCCATTCCTGCAGTTTAAATGTCAGACTCATTGCCCTACAATAAGGCTAAACCCATTGATGCTGCCTAACTAAAAGAAATCCCTTTCTGAACCACTGAGACCATTTGGGTTTAAACCCAGCCACAGTATACAGTGAAGCCCAAGTGAAAACGAGTAAGGAGAGTAAACACTGCTTTAAAGAGACTGTCTAAGCTGCCGGCTGTTGTTTTCCAAGCCGGCAGCTTAGCGTTTCACCACCAGACTGTAACAATCTTCAGAGAGCTACCTGATCTCTCCATAAAGGCTAAGAATTGAGATTTTTGGGCAAAAAACATCTTTTTTTAACAAGGGGAACAAGCTACTAACATAAATTTCAGAATTCTGAGATATCATTAGAGCAGCATGAATGTGCGCACGATCGCACAGTTGTGCTGCTTCTACGAGTGTTCGAGCAGCAACAAACAGATAGCATAGCAGCTCATAGGGACTAAATGCAAACTGGAGTCTGTTCATTTTTCCCTTATCACTACAACAAGGGGTATTATTCTGTAAATATAGGGAGATAGTTCATACATGTTCTTGCCTTTTTCTGAGCAGGATTACTTCCTTATTCTGCACAGATATAACATTCATCCAACAGTATTTATACAGTATAAATCTTTCTCTCTTTCAGAGAGTAACTTCTAAATACTCCAGAAAAGGGGGGATCTTAAACATTGTACTAATATTTCATTTAGAAAGAAAAGAAATTGAAAGAGGGGAAGAGATTAGAGAAAAAGATTTGGGGGGGTTACCTGATAAGGAGGTGGCCGGCCTCCTTATCGAGAAAGGAAAGGGATAGCTCCAGTAGAAAGAAAGATAGATGGTTGCAACTTTAAAAAATAAATGATACATTAGTACGTGACAGGCAATGACCCTGTCACACTGTCCCACTCTTACAACCAAAACTCTTGAGGTCTCAATACTGCCACATGCTATTTCTGATCGTGCCCCAGTCCAACTCCTCATACAGTGGGATCCCATGGCCCCCCCCCACCCTGACAATGGAGACTAGACCCTCTCCTAATGAAAGACCCAGACTTTGTCACCTGGGCTAGGAATGAGGCTTCTTTATTCCTCGCTGAAAATACTATAGCAGACACCTCTGCTGGTAACACATGGGAAGTCTTTAAAGCCACGATGTGGGGCAGCATCATGGGCTTTGCTGTCGCTAAGAGCAGAGAAAGAGAACAACAGTTAATCAACCTGGAACAGAAATTAGCCAAAGCGGAAGGTGTCTTTAAGTCCATGCCCTCTCCATCTATTCAGTCCCCTATAGGCAGAACTATTTTAGGTCTTCGATTTGAAATCAAGCAACTTCTAAATAGGAAGGCTGGAATAGCCATTCTTCGACTCAGGCATACCTTCTGGGAGGGAGCAGATAAAGGGGACAAAGTGCTTACCTATCAAATCCATAAACAGCAAGCTAGTAGATATATCCCTAAGCTGAAGAACACACAAGGGGTATTGGGTACTTCCCTCAAGGACATTAATTCTGTTATGTCTTCTTTCTATAAATCGCTATATACCAGCATACATACAGGACCAAACGGAGATACTCAATTTTTTTTAGATGCTCTGCAACTTCCCAAGCTGCAGAAACAACAGGAGCAATGCCTGGATCTTCCGATCACTAGTGAGGAAGTGGCAGTAGCCATTCAGGGTCTGAAGAAGGAGAAATCTCCAGGTAGCGATGGCTACATGGCAGATTTTTACCAGGCATTAGCCTCGGTTGTTCTACCCCTCTTAACTCAGGTATTCCGAGAGAAAAATGGAAAGGGACCTGGGGGTAATCATATCAGATGACATTAAGGTTGCCAAGCAATGTGAGAAGGTGGTAGGGAGGGCTGGGGGGATACTGGAATGTATAGGGAGAGGCATCAGCAGCAGAAAACAAGAAATTGTTATCCCCCTGTATAGACAATTGGTGAAACCCCATCTGGAGTACTGCATCCAGTTCTGGAGACCCCATCTCTGCAAGGACATAGACAGAATGGAGGCAGTTCAGAGGAGGGCAACTAAAATGGTGCAGGGTCTGCAAAAGAAGCCATACGAGGAGAGACTAAAGGAGCTTAACATGCATACCCTTGAGGAAAGGAAGGGGGGAGACATGATAGAAACATTTAAGTACCTCAGTGGAATCAACAAAGTCCAAGAGGGTAGCATCTTTCAGAAAAGAGATGTGCAAGAACAAGGGACACAATTGGAAGATAGAGGGGATAGCTCAGCAATGTGAGGAAGTATTTTTCACAGAAGGGTGGTGGATGCATGGAACAGCCTTCCTGAGGAGGTTGTGGGGTCTAAAACTGTGGGAGAATTCAAGAATGCATGGGACAGACATAAGGCAATTTTTGTGCGGGTAGGAAGAAATAGGCTGTTGGTTAAATAGGATCTGCAGCTTTTCCTCTAGGTAGGGAAATGGGCAGACTAGGTGGGCCAAGCGGTCCTTATCTGCTGTCAAAGTCTATGTTTCTATGTTCGATGTTTCTGTGTACCCTACCTCCATCTATGCAAGAGGCAACCATTGTTGTTATTCCTAAAAAGGGTAAAGACCCCACCAACCTCGGAAGTTACTGCCCGATATCATGACAGCAAACTGTACGCCAAAATTCAAGCGACTAGACTCAGCCCCCTACTCCCTGGTCTTATACACCCACCCCAAGCAGGCTTTATACCTGGACATCACAGCTCAGACCACCTGAGATCCCTTGTGAGTTTATTGCCAATTTTGAAGACAATCCCTACACCGGTAGCTGCCATTGCTGTAGACTTTGAAAAAGCATTAGACTCAGTCGATTGGGGATATCTGTACTTGGTCTTAAAGCAATTTGGACTGGGAGAAAAGTTTCTAGCTAGGATACAAGCTATGTATAAGAGCCCCTCGGCCAGAGTTAATACAAATTCCGTACTTTCTCCCCCATTTGCACTAGGAAGAGGTATGAGGCACGGCTGCCCCCTTCCCGACTTTTGTTTGTACTGGTAGTTGAATCCTTGGCAGCTGCAATCCATAGTCACCCTGATATTCAAGGTTTGAAAAGGGGAAATACAACCTACGCAACCTTTATGTATGATGATGATCTCCTTCTTCTTTTAGAGAACGTCCACCACGCCATCCCTCCCCTGCTTAGTCTCTTAACAGCCTTCTTTAGTTACTCAGGCCTACGATTGAACCAGAACAAAACTGAGGTACTCCCTTTTAACTCCCACTGCTCATAACAACTGGTGGAGGCAGCCGATCTCCTATGGGCTCCTAATGGCCTTACATACTTGGGTATTAATCTGACACCATCCTTGAAGGATATATGGCAGGTGAATATACAGCCCTTTCTATCCTCCGTTAGGACAGATTTTGACAGATGGAGATTATTAAAACTCACTTTAGCTGGGAAAATTGCAGCCGTAAAAATTGTAACAGTCCCTAAACTCTTTTACCTTCTTATGCACTTGCCTATCCCTTTACCTAAACACTGGTACAAGCTCATAGATAAATTATTTGGAGACTTCCTATGGGAAGGTTCTAAACCGATCCAGCCGATCCAAACTTAGATCTCACTGGAAACAAGGAGGCTGGAATCTTCCATGGCCAGAGGGATACCAATGGGCTTTCCTGCTAGCCCAGATGGTTAAGTGGGCATGTCTACTCTCCTCTCTTTCTCCACTATGGGTACAACTTGAAATGGATCACGGCATATGTCAAATGCAGACCCTATCTCACCTACAGTGGTGGCATCCAGAGCCAATTGGTATAGTACACACCTGAAAATGAAAATGGATCCTATTCCTCTCTCCCAGGTGCCTATCTGGCAAAACCCCACTATCACCATAGGAGGTTCTGAGGTAAGATGGGAAAAATGGGCTGATCTGGGCATTTCCAAAAACGGGAGATATACTGACCACTAGCCATAAAACTCTTCATACATTTCAGTCTCTGAGGCAGATGTGGGGCATGCTGCAATCTGATTTTTTGAGATACCTCCAACTTAGAGATGCTACTCAACATCTGTTACCCCCTAAAGTGAAATATGACAAACCTTCCGGCCTTCAGTCATGGATGCTGCACCCTCAGGGACTGGCAGGTAGGCTATATGCCACTATTAGAGACACTCTCCCTTCCCAATTGGAAGAGGCTAGACATAAATGGGAGAAGATGCTGCAAATCCACATTTCACCTGAGGCTCGGGGCAAGGGCTGGAAGAACACACACAGATGGTTTAAAGATGCTAATTCCAGATTAATTAAAAATAAAATTGCCCACTTGTGGTATAGAACACCAGCTTTCCTCTATAAAGCCAAATTGCTAGAGTCTGATAGCTGTTGGAGATGCCAGTTACCAGGGGGAGATCTACTGCATATTCTATGGTCCTGTACAAGGATCCAACCTATATGGCAGGAAATACAGAAGGTAGCCTCAAAGGTGATGCAGCAACAGATTCCTCTTAGCCCTCTTTTTTACCTTTTGGGGATAAGTAGTGATATACCGAAGTTACCCCCACAACATTATAGATGGCTAGCGATGCTTACTCTGCAAACTAAGAGATCTATTCTATGTAAATGGAATTCCTCTCTGGTCCCCACAGTATCTGAAATAATGACATCCCTTATGGCCCTGGTGAAGCTAGATAGACTTTCCCACCTTCAAACATCTCAAATGTCCACATTTAGACTCTGCTGGGCACCCTTTCTTAATTACCTTAAAATGCATCCATCCACGGATTGGCATAGGATGAACCCTCCTTGAACCATCTGTGGGTTATGAGGTGCTTGACTGGGAATGTTAGCAGTTGACTAAGTATTGTGCAAAGTGGTTATTGTTCTCCCTTTCTCCCTCCCCAGTGGGAATCTGGCTCGATAAGAACACCATGCTTCCAATAGGTTAAACCAGCTGTACCCTGCATATGGTACTTCTACTATAATGTATATGTACAATTTCAGTGGTTACAAGAGTGATAGCAATCTGCTTACAACCGAATATCTTCCTAATTTGATGTCTGACCTTTTCTCCTGTGTACTGTATGTATAATTAATTGTCTGCACACCTTCTGAGAGAATAATGATTGATGTCTGTATTACTCCCTAACCCTCTCTTATTCAAACTGTATATTCCCCCCCCCACCTGTCCTTTCCCTCCCTCTTTATCCAGCTACATTTATCCTCCCTATGCTTCATGGAAGTTTGTACATGTGCATTGCTAGCTGAATGATTAATTATATGGAACAGAATCTCTAAATGTATACTGTATCTTGTACACCTTTTATCGGAAAATAAAAAATTTTCAACAATAAAAAAAAATTTCTTAGGATCTTTGGCGAGGAGAGAAGTGAGTCCTGGGAGTAAAAATCAGACACCCTGGCCTCATGAAGTTGGGGAAGCCAACTGGAACACAGGATACTACCCATGATCTTGATATTTAAATTGGAGAAAATAGGTTGAGAGAAATCTATAAAAGGCAGAACCTTCAATAAGACACATATTTGTGTGAAAACCTTCACAGACACACCAATTGGGGAAGAACGCAAGGACACCGGTAGGGATTTCCAAGGTGAGAAAAGAATAGCGGAGGGAGAAAGATTGTAGGCCAAAAGTAAGTGGGATTCTATCTGCAACCAAGTAGGGACATAATCATCTTCAGCTGAGGGTGGAGGAGTAGAAAGACATTTGCCAAACTTGTGCAGATGGCTGGCCCAGTAGTACAGTAGGAAGTTGGGCAATCTAAGTCCTCCCGACTCTTTAGAGAGTCCTAACTTAAGATACGACCATCTAGGGGATTTATCTAACTAGATAAAAGTTGTAACTAATGAGTGGATACATTTGAAAAAGGAGAGAGGAAGCCAAATATTAAGCATGTTTAAAGGATAAAAGAGTTTAAGGAGAATATTCATTTTAATGATGTTAGTTCTGCCCCAGAGTGAGATGGGAAGAGTCTTCCACCGTAATAGGTCTTGTTGTATACCAAAAATTAGGTCATCAAGGTTCAGCTTCTTCATAAGAGAGGGACTGGTAGCTAAAGCTACACCCAGATTTTTGATAGACTTAGGGGCCCACCGCATGCCAAAGCCAGCAAAGTTGCATTTGTTAACTAAGTGATTAAGGGGAAAGAACTCCGTTTTGTTACAGTTCAGTTTATAGTTGGAATAATGACTGAACTGGTTGATCATGTTGAGTTTTCAGTGAGTGATTCGACAGGGTGGAAGAGATGCAAAAGAATATCATCCGCATATACAGAGAGAGACAGTACCGTATCCCCGATCGGAGTGCCTTGTATGTTAGGACAGCCTTTAAGCTGCCTAATTAGTGGCTCAAGGAACAAATTAAAAAGGAAGGGAGAGAGAGGGCAGCCTTGACAGGTATCTATGTAAGAGAAAAGAGGACAAAAAAAACTCCATTACAGTAGATTTTGACAGATGGGGAGGAGTAGATTACTTTAAGCCATTGCAGGAAAATAGGGGGGAATCCCATTTTCTGCAAGGTTAACCAAAGAAAGATCCAGTTGACCCTATCAAAAGCCTTCTTGGCATTGAGAGAAATTAGGGCCATAGGAAGAGAGGAAGATTTAGTTACTTGGAAGATGTGACTTAACTTATGCAGATGGTCTACAGAGGATCTGCCTGGGACAATCCAACCTGCTCAGGACTAAGTAAACAAGACCAAATCTTCATAATTCTTGTAGCAAGAATTTTAGTAAGGATTTTGATGTCACAGTTCAGTAAAGAGATGGGGTGATAGCTAGCTGGATGAGTGGAGGGCTTATCCGGTTTAAGAAGAAGAACAATAATGGCCTCTAGCAGTGAGGGATCTAGGGAGTTGGCAAAAAACATAAATTGGTAAAGGTGAAGTAGGAGAGGAGATACTTCCTTAATAAAAGGATTGTAGAAATTCAGGGGGAAGCCTTCTGGCCCAGGCACCTTATCTAGTGCTAAACTGTTGATGGCAGATTCCACCTCTGTCAGAGAGATGGAAGAGGAAAGGAGAGCCCGATGATGATCCAAGAGTCTGGGGCATGAAATGGTGTCTAGGTATGTCATCATCTCTTTGGTATCTGGGGTGGAGGAGCACTGGCCATAAAGTGTGCAATAAAAATTCTCAAAAACTGAGACAATATCCCTAGGAAGTTTTTTAATAGCTCCATTTGAGGCCGAGATTGAAGTAATGACCCTTGATGTCTTTAATTTCCTTAAGTGGAGTGCCAGTAGCCTGCCTGCTTTTTCACCTTATTCAATATATTTGGACTGGGTCTTTAGAATGGCATATTCTGCCTTTTTCCCTAGCAGATCGAAGTATTTGTCTTTAAGGGATAATAGGGTTGTTAGAGATGCTAGGAGAGAGGAGAAAAACAGAGTCTGTTCGAGGGTTCGTATTTGAGCTAATAAAGAGAGAGCTTCTGACTCCCGGTGTCTCTTCTGTTTAGCAGCATGGGGAATGAGTTCACCCCTCAAAAGACATTTCAAGGCACACCATTCATGATCACCTCTCAGAACTGAGTCAAGGTTAAGTTCAGTGTTGGACTGAATGAAGGATTTTATTCTAGAAACAATAAAGACGTCTTTGAGAAGCTGGGTGTTTAATTTCTAAGTGGTGTCACATTGTGAATCCATAGAAGGAGTAAGTTGCAACCAGGCCTCAGTATAATCGGTGAGAATGATGGGTTCGGGGCCTGCATTACACAGTCCAGACAGAAGGGATAAGCTAGTAAGGATATACTCTAACCTAGATGAGGTGAGGTGTACCATGGAGTAGAAGGAATAGGAATGGCTGGATGGATTAAGGATCCACCAGGGTTCGTAGAGACCCAGGGACTACATGAAGTCCGCTAGAGCCCGTTGTGCTGATGAGAGAGGTTTAATGGATTGAGTTGATTGGTCAAGATCCTGAGTAGATGGAATGTTCCAGTTACCTCCAATGATTATGGGGGATGAAATGAAGGGGACAAGTTTATTCACCAATTCCATGAAGAAAACAGGACCTCCTCCCACCAGACCATAAACACTACCCAAGACCACCTCTCGGTGCTCTAACAGACCTTTAACAAAAACAAACCAATCTAGAGAATCAGAGATGATTTTATCTGCTTGGAAAGAGACATTCTGGTGTATGAGAATGGCTACCCCTTTGCTCGAGGTTGAGTCACCAGAGGCGAACACCTGGCCGACATCTTGCCTACATAGCCAATTAGCCTCCTGAGGAAGAAGGTGCATTTCTTGGAGAAACATACATAGATACATAGACAGTGTCGGCAGATAAGGGCCTATGGCCCACCCAGTCTGCCCATCTGAGCTTGTAAGTTCAGTTTATGTTTTCCTAGAAGTCTGTTGCCCCTTAACCCTAACCTCCAGAATTTTTTTATGTCTATCCCATGCATTCTTAAATCCCGTGATTGTTTCAGCCCCCACCACTTCCTCTGGCAGGGTGTTCCACTTGTCCACCAACCGTTCTGTGAAGAAATTCTTCCTCATGTTTCCTTTGAATCGTCCTCCTCCAACTTCATCCCATGCCCTCTAGTCCTGGAACATCTTTTCGCTTAAAATAGTGTATTCCTGCACCCTGTTCCTCCCTGTAAGATACTTGTATGTCTCTATCATATCCCCTCTCTCCCTCCTCTCCTCCAGGGAGTACATGTTCAGTTCCTTCAACCTGTCTTCATAGGACTTGTGATGCAATCCATGCACCAACTTTGTTGCCCTCCTCTGAACCTTCTCTACCCTGTCTATGTCCTTACATAGGTATGGTCTCCAGAACTGTACACTGTACTCCAGGTGGGGCCTCACTAGTGTCTTGTATAGTGGAATTATGACCTCCGTTTTCCTGCTGGAGATGCCCCTGCCTATACATCCCAGCATCCTATTTGCTTTACCTGTTGCCTTGTCACACTGTTTCCCTACCTTGAGGTCATCAGAGATGATAACCCCAAGATCCCTTTCCTGCTCGGTGCATGCTATATCCTCACCCCCCAACTGATATATTGTGCCAGGGTTTTTGTGCCCCATATGCATTATCTTGCACTTCTTTGCATTGAATTTCAACTGCCAAACCACTGACCATTCTTCAAGTTTCTGCAGGTCCCTTCTCATTCTGTCTATGCCCTCTGGTGTGTCTACTCTGTTACAGAGCTTTGTGTCATCAGCGAACAGTGAAATTCTGCCTTCTAGGTTCTGTGAAATGTCACTGATGAAGATGTTGAATAGGACCGGTCCCAGCACTGATCCCTGTGGTACCCCACTGGTCACTCTTCCCTCTGTGGAGTGACAGCCATTTATCACCACCCTCTGTGTCCTGCCACCCAGCCAGTTACCTACCCACCACACTACTGTCCTGCCCACACCCATATTCCCCAGTTTGTGTAATAGTCTTCTATGTGGCACAGTGTCAAAGGCCTTGCTGAAGTCCAGATAGGCCATGTCCACTGCCCTCCCCCTGATCCACCTCTCGGGTCTGAAGTGAGGAGAGGTGCTTAAGCATCTAGTACCTTTTGAGACGGTCTCTAACTCCCCAAACAGTCCAGGTTAGGAATTTAATGATGTTATTAGCCATCGTCATAATACAGAGCTGCAGTAGTAGTACAGTGACTGAAATTAATAAGACACACTCCGTTCTTCCTCCCCATCCACCCCACCCCCATCTTGAAACTGCCCCATCGGTTAACTTTTGCAGTGAAAAACAAGAAGTCTTGAAACTACCAGTACAAAGCCAAGTACCTTAGTAGAATATAACCATCTCTATAACTTAAACATCCAACTAACCAATGTGGATGGAGAATCCTCAAGATTATGCCTTCTTTGCCCCCTTCCCCCACCATTAACAGGCTAAAACTTAAACATGTAATATCAGTTAGCAAAACTGGACAAACCTAAATATGTAATGGCATCCTCCCCCCAACCCCCACCCAATAACTATATACAACGGCCCTCAAATGATCCTGATTACAAATGAGTGTTTGGAATAGCATAACAGGGAGGACCAATTCCCCATGGCTCTCCTGGTACCCAGCCCCAACTTAGGAAAAGGCAAAATAAGGTTGACTGCAGAGGACTGTTGGGGAGCAAGAACTTGTAAGTCAAGACAAGGAGTATGGAGAGGCTCACCCCACCTGTACTCAAGTTATTTTTCCCAGTTACCATGCTGGTCAAGTGACATGACAATTAGTAGAAGGTATAGGGCCATCCCCCAACTAGCCAGTATGTGAAGAATGCCAGCGCACAGAACCTTAGCCCACTCTAGAGCCCCCCCACCCATCCATCCATCCATCCATCCAAATAGCAATCGGAAAATAGCCAAGTAAAACACCATTAATCTAGACCTGCATAGGTCTGCCTACCTGAGGAAAGGTTCACTCAGTTAGTGGTAGTGAACATTGATATTCTGCCCCAGTAATGTATCTGCAGAGAAGAGTGAGGAAAAGCAGGCAAGGTCGCATTGAGGGTTCAGAGTGGAGACCATAACAGGAAAGAAGGAAAGGAAAAAAAGGATTGAGATGGAGTAGGGAAAGACCTTTGAGGAGGAGAGGACAAGACGAGGCTAACCACAGCACCTTGGGAGGGAGGTTATCATGGGGCTGCCTCAAAAAACAGAGCAAACAGTAAAGGCTCTCTGCAGGCTGGACATCAGTGGGGTAGAACAACTGTAGGACGAATACCTGTCCAGAATGTAACCCACAGCCGTGGGGGACACTGAACTGACAGATCAATAAAAGCAAACCAAACCCCAGAGTCTCCCATAGAGTCCAAAGCTTGGTTCAGACCAAATTGGATCCAGTGGGAACCAAAACACAGCAGGACCAGGTCCGAAGAAGGCTCATCCCCAAGGAAATCAAGATGTAATCCAGATGTTCCTGTCACCAAAACCGAGCCCTACAAGTAGACCAAACCCACAGTGAGAGCTAGGCAAACCCGTTGTCACCAGATTGCAGAGTCCCAGACCGAGCCAGATAAATCCAAAGAGAACACACACCCCCTGCAATTGGGAGAACAGGGGAAGAGTGCTCACAGTCACAAATCCATGACCGGTCTCATCGGAGTCGACATGCCAAATGATCAACCAGGGAAAAGGGGAGGAAACAAGGTATGTCACTGTCTAAATGAGCCAGCAGGTATCCTGATGCCATAATAGGCTAGCTCATGTGTCCTTAAACAAATCCGGAAGATGGGCAGCTAACTCATTGGAGGATTGAGCCGGAGTATCAAATGAGAGCAACGTACCGGTGATGAGGGGCTGTAGGCGGGGCTGGGTAAGCCATCTTAAACCTGATATCAGCTGCCAGTAACTTGCTCATGATTGAGTGAACAGTGACCCTCTTTTGTCATATTGCCAATGATAGAGCTTGAATAATGCGGAGGGGCTTCCCCTCCCAAAGGATCACCTGCAACTCCCTCGATTTTGACAACACATGCTGCTTCTCCAAGTACTTTAGAAACATAATTATGATGGGCCTGGAAGGTGCATTGTCTGGGGGTCGAGGGCAAAGTGAGTGGTGGGTCCGCTCGATCTGATAGGCAGGGTTGTGAGGAAAGGAGCCTATCACCTTTATGAGCAACTTTTGTAAAACGGAGATCACAGATGAGCCTTCCTCAGCTTCCGATAGCCCAAAGAGCAGGACATTGTTCCACCAGCTTTGGCCCTCAAGATCTTCTGTTTTGATCTGGAGCTTCTGAATTTGTTGACTAAGCTTGACAATCTCAGGGTCAATTCTGTCTCACCAGCCCCCCCAAGGATGCAGGCCAAGCCTCCGCATCACCAATTCTGTGGGTCAGGTTCCAATATATGTTCAGTCTTCAATTGGTTTTGATCGTTCCTTGAGGGCAGATTACAGAGGGTGGTATCAGGAATTTATTCCTTGTCCCCTCAAAGTCTGCCCTGTGGGGTACCGCAGGGTACTGTGCTTTCCACCATGCTGTTCGCAGTGTACATGCTACCACTGGGGGACATTATTAGGCAGTAGGGGGTTGAGTTTTCACTGCTATGCAGATGATTTTCAGCTGTACATATCCTTTGTACCCAACCAGGAATATGACACAATCTCAATGTTTAACAGCTGCCTACAGGACATACAGAACTGGATGAGTGCCAGCTGGCTGAGGTTAAACCCGGAGAAAAAAGAGGTGTTGGTTCTGGACCCAGATCTGAGGACAGCCGGGTCATGGGATTGAAAACTGTCCAGTTTACAGCTTGTGGGTAGCCTGCTCAATGCCTCGAACGAGGTGCGTAACCTAGGGATGGTATTTGATGAAGGTTTGACCCTGAAAGGTCAAGTGTCAGGCATAGTCAAGTCCTCCTTCTGTCATCTCAGAAACATTGCCAGGGTGAAGCATCTGGTTCCATCCAAGGATCTGTCAACACTGGTCCATGCCTTTGTCACCACTCTGCTAGACTAATGCAATGCCCTTTACCTAGGGTAACCAGGAGTGGATATTCACCAGCTGCAGCTAGTGCAGAACGTGATGGCCAGGTTGTTAACTGGAACCCCTAGATCCAGTCACATAACACCTGTGCAGCGCAAACTGTACTGGCTGCCTATACAATGATGAAGAAGAAGAAGAAGAATCAGCATTTATATAGCACTTTTCATACATCCAAAGCACTTTACAAGCAATGCTAGACTGGTAGTGAAGTGACTGAATGTGTGGTGGCAGCCATATCGCACATCATCACCCACACACAGCCTGGATAATTGCGTGAACCGGTTTATGGGAAGGGGAATGTTGGCCAGGACCCCGGGAATGTTCCCTACTCTTTGTGAAGAGTGCCCTGGGCTCTTTTACTTCCACCTGGACACCCACCAGGACAACACCAGGATGGGCAGAAGGGACCTCGGTTTAACATCTCATCCGAAGGACGGCACACCCCAGCAGTACAGCACCCCCCAATACTGCACTCGGATGCCAGCGATTTTTAGGTGCAAGTCCAATCCCAGTGTGGGACAAGAACCCACAACCTTCTGGTTCAGAGGCGGATGTTCTACCAACTGAGCCACGCTGACACCTTGATGAATTCCTTTCAAGGTTGCGTTGCTGACCTATAAAGCCTTACATGAGCAGGGACCCCAATACCTGCAAGACCTCCTATTTCCCTATCGTCCCTCCCGCTCACTCCAATCCTCTGATAAGGGATTGCTAGAGGTTCCCAGGGTACACTTGAACAGATTTGGGGGAAGATATTTTGCCTTTATGGCCCCTACCCTGTGTAACTCTTTACCTTGTCGGATACATAACAGCCTGACCACGGAGGGGTTTAAAAACTCCCTCGAAACATATTTCTTTGAAAAGTCATTTCTAGTAATGGAACAGCCTAAGATTTGTACATTGTTTTAAGTGGATTATGGTCTGTATTTTTAAGATGTTTATTGTACTGTTTGTATTTGCATTGTAAAGGTGCTTTGAGCAATGGAAGGGCATCTTCTATAAATAAAATTTTACTTACTTACAGTAAGTGCATAGTGTCCAATGGTATATTCAATGGTTCCTGAAAATGCTAATATGCTGCCAGTGCCGAGCATGTTACCACTTCCAGGAATCATGTTTTAGCAACATGCTAATACTAGCTTGTTGACAAAACAATATAACTGTGAGCTGGCAAGCCCACGGTGTACAGTGTAAAATGAAAACAAAATTCCTGATGCCAAAGATTCTCCCTCACTCACCCAATCCCAATGCCAGCTTCTGTCTTTTAATTGTATTTCACACTGCCCTGGTAGTCTAGTGATTCCTCCACCCTTATCAAATCCATTTGCCAGTATCAGTATTTTAATTTAATTTAATACTTTCCTGGTAGTCTAGTGGCTCCTCTACCACTCCTAATCAATATAGTGGACATATTAGCCCTCTCTGATACAATAGAGGTCCACTACCTCCTGGTGCCATTCATAGTAGTTAATATTCTCCTTCAATCCAGAGTCATCAGCAAACACTTATCCTCTGCTGATCTCCATTGCCTGCCACCATCTGAATCACACAAATACTAGCAGTGTTTGTATTGGTAACTGTATTGATATTGCTCTGCATGAGTACATTATTTAAAAGAAATGGTGTACTATGGTTCAGTCCAGATATGTTTTGCAAGATGAGACTTCACAACAAGAGTTAGGAGGCAGTATAGTGCAGTAGTTTAAGGATCTGAGCTGGAGACCTGGGTTTGAATCTCACAGCCCCCAGTTGCATACTGTGTGACCCTGAGCATGTCACTTAACTTCCTTGTACTCCCAGATCACACCTGTAATCAAGCTTTCAGCTTAGTGTGTCCCTCCTGGTGTAAAAAAAAAAAAACTTAAGAGATCCTATTAAATGAGCAGATCATTGCAGGATTATCAGTCATCATGAAATCTGAAATATTTTTCAACGGGAACATAATAGTGCTTACTTAAACTATTGAATAAAATAAATAATTGCATCATTTGTACATTTTTTGTGTCTTCTGGAAGTTGTTTAAAGAAATGTTAAATGTCAAGCACAAATCCTTACTTTCTTATTTGGAAATAAATGCATCCTTAATAAATATCGACATGAAATCCTCTGAGAATTTTAATTCACACTTTATTGAAATGCTCAACAAATGACAAGTATTGAGTCAACTCCTTAATCAAGTGTAACATATTCATTTCAATGCGAGTAAATTAATGATGTAAAATGAAAAAAGCAAACGCTGAGACCTTTTAACTTTAAATTTCTTACACTGTTGTTATAATTCTTCTTATTCACTGAAGATTAAGAAAGGGCCTGATTCAGATGATTTGCTTCCTAAACAACTCCCATTGGCAATGCCATTATTGGGTTTTTTTTTGTTTTGTTTGTTTTTTTGTAGTTTTTTTTATATATTTAACTAACAGTTGTAACATTCCTTTTTCAACAAATACAGTCCCACATTTCTTAAAAGCTGTGACAGTTTCTCCAGTTTACAAAATGTTATCAAGAAATGTTTATCTGATTATAGAACCATTTCTGTTTTGCCTTTCCTTTCTAAGTGTCTTGAAACATTGGCATTTTAAAACAAGTACCTGATTATATTGAAATACAGTATGTAATTTATTGACTTCATCTCAGCATGGATTCAGAAAATATCATAGTAAAGCAATGATCCTTGGTCAGATTCAAAACTAACAAGTTCAGTGCCTTTGATCAAGGGTGTCTATCTGGAGCAGTCTTTGTGGATCTGAACAAGGCCTTAAATTTGATGAATCATGGGATTCTTCATCATAAATACTGTTTACAAACATAGTTCTCCAACACTGAACCCCATGTAACCCCAGTTGTAACAGCTCTGAAGTTTGAAATAGAATTTCTGATTTTTATATATGTCTTGTCAGAAAAATAATTCTTGAAGTAAAGAAATGCATAGCCTGCAACTTAAAGACTGTTTGATTCCATCAGCATGCCCAAACTGTAAAGTGTTGTTGTATGTGAATGAAAGTATAATACGTAACGCTAGTCCCAAGAGCAATGATCTTCAAATAAAATTACAGTTGAGTTTTATGCTTCATTGCAATTTTATTGTCATAAACTGATTTTGAATTAAAGTTAAATAAAAGTAATGACTTTTGTAATTATGCAGAATCTTAAAGCAACAGTATAACAAAATATATTTTTTTCCAAAAACTAGTTTTAGTTACAATTAATAAAAAAAATTAGCATTCTTGTCAGACCTACTTTTCTAGGTGCCTCCTATGCTATGCAAGATGAGGTGTTTTTTTTTTTGTTTGTTTGTTTGTTATTTCTCAATCCTAACCCTTACCTGGTCTACAAAGGTATTTCTAAGCCAAATGTGGTGGTCATATTTTTTTCCTTGAAAAAAATCTAAGTTAAAACATTAATAAGATACTGATTTTTTTTATGGAACTAAAACATTTTAATATCAAATAATACTAGAAGATGCCTGGAATCTTATATAATAAAAAAAAGGGAGAGTCACATTTTCCCCCAGTTTCATTGCACTGCAGCTTTAATTGTAGACTAGATTCTTTAATTATTAAAGGTTCTAGTGCTGAAACATTCGAATCCCCATGCACTTTTAAATATCTGAGCAGGCTGCTGGATAAAAATCTTTCATTAAACTCGTGCACTATTGTTAAAATGGTAATTTGTAAATTTGGATTTTAGTATTGCAATAGTTATCTTCTTTCTAGTGATGCTAAAAAATAATTGTAAATCAAACTTTACTTTCAATTTTAGATTCTTGTTCCATTGTGTTCTTAAATAGTTAATGTGTAATGAACAAATATGAGGTTACATATAATAATCCATGTTGTTTTTCATGTCAGCTCCATCTAGAACATGGACACAGAATGTATACTTGTGATAGGTCATTTTTTTCTCATACCTTCATGTGAGTTTTATATAGTACTTATAACGCAGTGTAGTTTATGGAGTCCTAGTCATATAGCAAACCAAGTGAATTGTTTAGTTAACTAAAATTAATGGTATCTACTTATTCCTTCAGATAACTTTAATATAGACAGTACTAGAAGATGAGATGTAAAAGAAAAAACTGATGAAAAATCTTATTTTGAGCCACAACTGTTGAATTGTTTATAAAAGTGTATGAAGTCAAGAAACATCACTTTATGAAAATGTTTGTAGTTTTTCCTGGGTTTGTATAGTACAAAATGCCACATCACATAGTTATTCATCTGCTGAAGTACCTCCTATGCCAGACAATGTCTACCCAAAATGTCAGTTTGCCTGCAGATTTGTTTGCAAAGTGGCTATTCACGCAGTCTTCAACAGGTGAAATAAACACAATATTTTTTGACACTTTTCTGTTGAAGAATGATGTGAATTGATTGAACAAAAAAAAAAGCCCAAAAGAGGCTAAACCCACCCTTACTGCATTGCTTTATTAAACTCAGCCCCACCCGTGACCTCCCCAACATGTATTTTAATTTCCCACTCTTATCACCCTCTGGGTTGATATTCCCTCCCTCCTCCCCATCCCAGCAAAGTAAATCATAGTTCACAGTGTCATTATACTGTAGTATACATAAACAGTTGGAACACTTGGCCCATTTCTGTGTTTTTACTGTATAATATGTATAATATGTACAATATCCCAACCTGTACCACTCCAGGAATTGTAAAAAGAAAATGGTCCCATGGTGAGCAGCCAGACAACCACAGCCCTCACCTCCTTCCAGACTGGCTGCCTTCTTCAGATCACCCCAACCCTTCTCACCCATGCAGCACCCACCACCTCCACTCACCAGTCCTACTCACCCCAAGAATTGTAAAAATAAATGATCCCATGGTGGACAGTGCAGCAACAGCCCTCACCTTCTTTCTGCCTGGCTGTCTTCTTTGACTGATGCCATGCCATTTGATTTCAATTGGAAACAGTGGTAAAATTCACTGTCTGAACTTATTTTTGGGCTTAGAATTTTATCACACTTTCCCATTAAACTTAGTAGGAAAGGCCTCCCCATTGAATTAATTGAGAAAATAACTGCTGTTAAATTTATAAAAATACATTTGGACTAAGGATTTTACAGATATATTCCATCTGTCATTCATAACTTGCTTTTTTTTACATTTTTTTCCCTGTCAAGTGCCTTCCCCCATCCTCTTAAACTATATGGGTGTCAAGTTTTAAATGACCCCAAAACAGGTGTTCATTGCTACTTTGGTGTCAACTTTTCAACCATGTATTATTCCATGTTGAGCAGTTGCTTCTGTGACTACTGCCACCCCCCACATCTGAAACATGTTTCTGTATTTTATTTAAATAAAAAAAAGACAACTCCACATGCTGCTATGGGTAAAATAAGAATATCTGTAATTTTGTTAAAACTTCCATCACTGGGTGCCAGTTCTGCACTGTAAATACTTTCCACTCGGGTTTGGCTCAGCCAGACAAAGCAGTAACACTACAGGAAAAATAATTATTAGAGGGAGGCTCACTGACATTTTTTATTTATTTTAAGGAAATACATACTATAAAAAGTAACTGTTAAAAACAATGCATAGATGCATCCAAAGATACGCTTTCATGAGGGAGGGTGGCTGGGCTACGTACAAGATGTCTATCTAATTTCTGCTGTCAGACAAACTCCTGAAACTATCTGAAATAATCTATCTTTAAAACTGCACCTTCCTTGTTTTGCTACATAACCCTGCATTGTAGCCACTTCACTGAGTCTATTGTTACCTTTCTTGTGCAGACTGAGGGGAGATTCATCTTAAGTACCATTCTGGATTGCCACACAGACTTTACAGCTGACTCCCACAATGATGCTAACAGCAGGTCCCACACTACTGAAATTTAACAGAGATCAAATGTATGTTTGAGCATCTAATTGCATAAATTAGTAAACTAGAAATTGCTGCTCATAGAACCAGAGTTTACATTGTGGAAATCTCCTGAGGGGTTAACATCACAGAACAGTGCATAGCCGACACTGATGATGGAAGAAACCACCTTGTCCTATATCAATGACTAAGACCACACCATCTGGATCCTGTGAGAGATAATGAAAGACTTAGAAAATCATAACAGTAGGAACAATTTCCATTTTGTGGGGTTCCCCAAAGGCTGCATTGGCTCCAATGTTAATGCTTTACTCCAATGCACTATCTCTGAAATGTTAGTATGCAAGTGGCCTATGGCACTTGAAATCATTCAGTCCCACTGATCCCTTGCATCCCTTCACAGCTCCAAGTGTACCCAAAACCAGTACACACCAGATTTTTGAGAGTGATGCCAAGGAGCAAACATTCCTGGTGAGGGAACAGAATGGCATTCAGTGGCATGGTCAAAACATACAAGCTTTTTCCAGTTTCTCTCAAGCCCTATCAGAATGGAGATGACCCTGCACTGTGGCCAGGTAAGCCTGCTCAGACCCTGGCCTGGTACATTTCCTCCATTACTCTGCCATATTATGCATCACATCAAATGGGATACATACTTTGGATGCTGCTGTAGTATTCCTTCAAAAGAACTGACCTAAAATTAAGGCCATAAGCATGACAGAAAGGGGCCCATGCAAAACTTCAGCCCATGGACACAACCCCTGCTCTGGTGGGCCCATAGCACAGTTCACAGAAAATTGCCCACTACTCCCTTTTCCCCCGAGACATGGAGCTCTATGGTTCATTCCTCCAAACCAATGTCAAAGAAACAAACAAAGGAATTTCAGTGGAGGAAGAAAGAGGGCAACTCACTATGCATGTGGTCTTTGAGCTGAAGCTGGAGCAATGATTCCCAGGCCTCACTGGACTCCATGCCAGTGGATTTGGCAGACAATGGAGTCACTGTTCTACATGTGGCGTCTGCTGAGGAATGTACTGGACCCACAAATGAACCCACGCAGCTGGCTCATGTAAATCCCTTACCTGACAAATCAAAGTCTTGGTTAGAAGTCACCATTTTAATCTATCTCCCATCAAGCAGCTCAACCAGTGCTGAGGAGATGCAAGATAGACTGTCAACTGAATCATCCTCGATCACTTTGCAAACTGACACAGGTTGGACTGGAAAATGCCAGTTCCTGCTCTATCTCAGATGCTCTGTAATATGACATACCGTTTATAGCTAGACTGAACTTTTTTTTCTCTTCAGAACTCTTTAATTGGACTTGGGCTGGATAGGCCTATCAATGTCGTATTTCCTTGTACTCTCCCGGGTCGTACCTGAAAATAGGCAAATGTCTTGTCTAGTGTACTTACCTGATCAGCAAAAGCTAAATAAATAAATAAATGCCCCATTGCAAATAAGATAGCCTCCTGTTTTGCAGTCGTTGTCCTAAGGGTCTGAACTGACTAATGTATCTGTGTGGAGAAAGGCGGTTCGCCCTTAAGAAATTTGATGATATTCAGGATCCCTTTTCAGCTGAATGTACAGGATCTCTCTCTCTCTCTCTCTATCTCTATCAGGTATACTTCTCCCCTTTTGTGGCTATTCTACTGATGCTGCAGTGGCCCTCCTGACTATGGTCCTTGGACATTGACTTTTGCAGACACCAGCAGTTCAAATCACTTCCAGGGACACAATATTCACTACCTTTGCTGGTTTCATACTGCTGATATGAGACTGTAATGTATGCATGGGGTATCTTCTTTTGCAGCTCATTTAATGCAATTTTAACATCCTCTTTGCATGGGTAGGGGATGAGGGGGAGTGGTAATACCACAATGGGAGGAGCGTAGATCCAGACAAGTACACCCCTCAGAGGTATATCACTTCACCCACATGACCCAACATTAGCACTGCTTACTGGCAGTGTACCACACTGTCTTTTTAAATGAGGACCAATAAGGAATCTAATAAGCCACTAATACCATAGCAGGACCTTCCATTACCCTCATACCACACTGGCATCCTATGGTGGATCCAGTACCTCTGCCACTGAGATAACATTTAATGTTACCTGTCAGAGAGGGGAAAGAGGAGGGATGATACAGTGTGGAAGGGGAAATGTCACTCCCAGTTTCACAGGTTACCACTGACCTAAATGGTACATAACCAGGTGGAGTTCAGTCACCTTCAGGGGTAATTCTTTGAATCTAGGGATCTGACAGTCACTAAGAAAGGCACAAGTTCTAGAGCTCAGCCAGAGCCCACACCAGGAATGGCAAAGTATTTGACATTTGGAAAGGGAGTGGGAGGAAGTAGGGATATATAGCACTTCAACTTGGATTTGTTCCAGGAAGGTGGGGGGGGGGGCTATGGTAAAAAACAATGTTGTGGATAAATTTGTTCAGAAAAACTATATATATACTGTTTTGTTACTTGTTCTACTGATGGGATCATTCAAATGTGGGGGGAACACCAACTTACTGCCACCTGTCAGATTGGGAGAGGAAAGAAAGGTATATCAAAGGGCAGAAAGGGTGGGAGACATTGACCCCAGATGACTAATGGAAAAAACACTAGATTTATTGATTTACTTTATTTATTTTTTTGGTTTTTGGTAACAGGGTAGGTACACTAGGCAACTGAGTGCCTATTTTCTAGAATGACCCTGGAGAGTAAATTGCACAGGAAACAACAGGTCAAAAACACAAGTACAGTGCTCCCTCACTATAACAAACAAAATGGGGGCTGTATGCCAAGTTTATTATGCTGGTGTGTTTACTACATAGAGGTAGCATGTTTGCGGTAACCACGATCCACAATAAACGTATGATAGGCAGTAAAAAAAAAACAATGTATCAGTGTCTTACTATGGATTTTATTTATTGTTGCAGAAATAATTCTAAACATAATTATATTGTCAGGGAAATTTTATTTTACAGCTCATTGGCTCTCATTTTGCAGCCCGTAAATACTGTACTATGTTGTTCTACCTTTGAAAAAAAGGAAAAAGTATCTTCTAAAAAAAATTAGATTCTGAAGCAAAGTCAGCCAACACTTCTCTCTTCTAGGCCACTGCTCATGACTCATTCAGGTTCCAACTTCAAATACAAATAAGCTGTACCTTTTTTTTAACATGACTGTAAAAGTGTTTCCCCAAACACCGACAGTTTTTTAGTCCCTGGAAACTCATACCTTTAATACTGGCCTCACTTGAGCTGCATCTCCGAACTGCGGCCCTGCTGCTCAATCATAACCTGCCAAACATTTTTTTTAAACATGAATTTAAATAAAACCATCCTTCACAAACTACAAAAAGAGGCTACATGAATTTACTGAACCTGCTGCCACCACTCTCTAACCATGCGCCAATCAGGAACATCAGCATGTCTGCACAGCATCCACAAGCTGTGACCTTAGTAACGGGAGCCACAAACCCCTATCATTTTAAGCATGAATTTACTATAATGTGGTTCTTTATAGGAAAGGAGCACTGTACATTAAGTCAAGCAAGATACAAGGACATTAAACCTAGGGATTGGCGAGAGGCACATGTGATGTCAATCCATAAAGGGGGGGGTCAAGGGAAGTACCAGGTAACTATAGACCCATCAGTTTGACCTCAGTGGTGGGAAAATTAATGGAGAGTATATTAATGGAACGATTGGGGGTGTACTTGGAGGAGGTGGGAGGTCTGGATAGTTGACAACATGGGTTTGTGCCAGGTAGATCATGTCAAACCAATCTTGTGGAGTTCTACAAATGGGTAACATCAGAACAGGACAGGAGAAATCCTGTGGATGTATTATTCTTGGACTTCAGCAAGGCATTTGACTCTGTCCCCCACAATGGTCTGGTGGAGAAACTGATGGGGTTGGGAGTAGGCCCTTTGATGGTCAGATGGATTGAAAACTGTCTAGCTGGACACACCCAGAGAGCAGTGGTCAGTGGGGAGCTCTCGAACCCTAGAGAGGTCGGTAGTGGGGTACCACTGGGCTCGGTACTGGGTCCGATCCTGTTTAATGCATACATATCGGACATCAGGGAGGGTATAGGGTGTGAAATGAATCTCTTTGCTGATGACTCCAAGATGGGAGCAGTAGTTGAGGGGGAAGAGGGGAGGTTGGCCCTGCAAGGGGACCTGGACACCCTGGAAGCTGGAATCACACATGGAAATTAAATTTCAATATCACCAAGTGCAAGGTGTTACATCTTGGGTGGGGAAACCCTAAACACAGGTACACCCTGGGAGGGGAGGCACTGGAGGCCTCAACAGGGGAAAAAGACCTAGGGGTCATGGTGGATGCATGTATGAATAACTCTGAGCAGTGCAGGAGAGTGGCTAGCAAAGCAAACAGGATGTTGGGATGCATCGTAAGGGGATCACCTCTAGGAGCAGGGAAGTGATTCTGCCGCTGTACAATGGACTGGTTAGACCACACCTTGAGTACTGTGTAAAGTACTGGAGACCACACTTGAAGAGGGACTTACAGCTCCTGGAGAGGGTACAGAGGAGGGCAACTAAGATGATACGAGGACTAGGGGATTTGACGTATGAGGACAGACTTGATTAGCTCTGCCTGTTTTCATTGGAGGAGAGGATAGATGGGGGGACATGATTGAGGTCTTCAAGTACCTCAAAGGAATAAATAGGGTAAACATGGAGGGGATCTTTAGACTAAAGAAGCAGGAAGGTATCACCCGAGGGCATGGTTTGAAGTTGGAAGGTGGAAGAGTGAGGGGGGAAAAGTGGAGGAGGTTTTTCACTGAGAGGGTGGTGGACCCCTGGAATGCACTGCCTGGCGAGCTGGTTCAGAGATCCACAGTGGAGGGCTTCAAGAGAGGGTGGGACAGAAACAGAAAGCGGATGTATCAGATGATGGCCTGGCCCAGGGGGGTGGGAATGGATGATAGGAGTTTCTGGAACACAAGGGGGGTAAGGGCCTCGGCACCCAACTAGGGATCTGAGGTTTGAACAGACTTGATAGACCATAAGGCCTAATCTACTGACAATTAGTATGTTAGTAACATACAAACATGGCTAACTAACAGTTCCAGGGTGAGATCAAATATAGTTAGGAATATTTCAAGGTGACAAATAATTAGAATGATGAACATTTAGTATAAGGCAAGTGCAATAATTTAATGTTAAGAACAGTACAATATCAACATGTAACAAGTAGACAATGAATTAGGTATTATATTCAGATCGATATAGAGGCATCCTGAAGGTGCGAGGATCAGATTGAGCAATGACCAAGCAGCTGTGGTCAGGGGAGTTGGAAACACTCACACGCCACAGACTGGGTGAGGTATGACTTGAAAGTGGCTTTGAAAGAGAAGTTGGAGGTCAAGCAGCAGATAGCTAAGAGTAGAGAGTTCCACTACTTGGGAGTGAAAGAAGAGAATGACTGCTCACCCATTTCATCAAACATTTGGGTATGGTGAGTGAGGTAGAGTCCAGAGACCTCAAGAAGTAGGTGAAGCGGGATCTGGGCAGTATTGGGATGTGTATGGCTTAGGGTGATTCTGGAGTAGATTCTGAATGAAATAACCAAGGGCATATGCTCAGGAGGCGGGGGGGGATAACCACCTTAAGGAGAAGTAGGGAGCACAATGGCCCAGCCTGGGAGTGGGTCCCAAGATGATAGCCTGGGTAAAGAATTGGCTGGAGAATAGGACACAGAGGGTAATAGTAAATGGAGTCCACTCTGAAGAAAGGGGGGTTACTAGTGGGGTGCCACAGGGTTCAGTATTAGGACCGGTCCTCTTCAATGTCTTTGTAAGCAACTGCAGACGGACTGGAAGGAAAAGTATGTCTCTTTGCAGATGACACAAAGATCTGCAACAGAGTTGATGTACAAGGTGGGGTGAAAAGGATGAGAAGGGACTTGTCAAGGTTAGAGGAATGGTCAAATGTATGGCAGCTTAGATTTAATGCTGAAGTGCAAGGTAATGCACCTGGGAAACAAAAACCCACGGGAAGAGTACACAATGGGGTGAGATACTAACAACAACAAAAATGGAAGGGGACCTGGAGTAGTCATATCAGATGACTTAAAGGTTGGCAAGCAATGTGAGAGGGCAGTAAGGAGGGCTGGGGGATACTGGGATGCATAGGGAGAGGCATCACCAGTAGAAAACAGGAAGTTGTTATCCCTCTGTACAGACAGCTGGTGAGACCCCATCTGGAGTACTGTGTGCAGTTCTGGAGACCCAATCTCCGCAAGGACATAGACAAGATTGAGGCTGTCCAGAGGAGGGCAACTAAAATGGTGCAGGGTCTGCACCGGAAGACATATGAAGAGAGACTAAAGGAGCTTAATATGTATAGCCTTGAGGAAAGGAGGGAGAGGGGGGACATGATAGAAACTTTCAAGTACCTCAAGGGAATCAACAAAGTCCAAGAGGGTAACATCTTTCTAAAAAGGGTGTGTGCAAGAACAAGGGGCACAATTTGAAGATGGGGGATGGCTCAGAGGTGTGTGAAGTATTTTTCACAGAGAGGTTGTGGATGCATGAAGCAGCCTTCCGGAGGAGGTTGTGGAGTCAAAAACAGTGACTGAATTCAAGCATGCATGGGACAGCCATAAGGCAATTCTTGGGGGTTGGGGTAGAAAGAAGTAGGCTGCTGGTTAACTAGGATCTGCAGCTTATCCATTAGGTAGGGAAATGGGCAGACTGGGTGGGCCAAGCGGTCCTTATCTGCCGTCAAATTCTATGTTTCTATGGTGTGTGAGGCATGGAGGTGAAAGGGAGAAGAGGCAGATAATGCTGTAGGTGACATCCTACTTGTGTAAGTAAGTCAGGGGGGTGCATTTGTCAAGAGTAGTGAACCATATTGTAGGCAGGGGAGGAGAACACTCTGGGCAATGGTCAAGTGGGCATTGGGGGTGAGCAAGTGTTTGAGATGATAGGCTAGGCCAATTTGAGAATTTGCAGTCTTCTAGTAGTAGCGTTGAAATTGTCAAGCAATGTTGTAAGATTCCCAATTTATCCTTCAAAACATTTAGGGGAAATAATCCTCTAAAATTCTTCTTGTTATACCTGCAGAAAGAGGCCAGTTCATATTACAGTACTGAAGTGTCATCTAGTGGATTTTCAATTAGACTAATCAGACGAAAGCACCCTCTCCTGGTAGCAGTGAACAAACTACCAATCAAAAAAAAATTTCTAACAGAAGGTTTCACAATTCTCAATAGGGATTTTCAAAAATTCTTAAAAATCCCTTGACTAATTTGGTGCTACTGCTTTACACTGATTTCAGATGTGGAGGCAGAAATCTAGTCCCTGGTCAAGCGTGACACCTAAATACTTAAATGTCTTGGCTACAGTGAGTGGGGAGCACTTTAGATATCTGGGACTCAATTTTCAAAGGGTGATACAGGGCTTGCATCAAGCCCTTCATCAACCCCATTCTTTAGCGCAGCTGTGGCAAACTTTTTTGGCTCAAATGCTCCTGATTTTAGAACATTGGGTACAGTTGCAACATTTTCTACACTTTACAGTAGGTTGCGCTAAATATTTGACACAAGCCCCATAAAAAGGGTCCACAGCATGCTGCAAGTTAGACCTGGGGGAGCTGGTCTAACTTGTGGGATTTGGTGCGAGGGAGTTAAAATCCCGATTGGCGCTGTGAGAATGCTGCAAGCCCTGTGTGCCATATGATCAGTACACTGGGGACTTTTGGCACTCCTGTGCTTTTGAAAATTGAGTCCCTGATGTCAAGGGGGTGAGGGCTGGATGATCTGCATGCCCAAGAACCAAATAGCATTATTTGGGTTTTGGATGCATTGAGTACTAGGTTGTTGGCCTCTAGCCAGTTTTGAAAGTGGGTTAAGTCCTTAGATAGTTGAGTGTTGATGTATTGGGAGCACTGGGCATTGTGATATAGGGCAATGTCATCAGCATACATTATTACTGAACAGGAGGTGGAGACAGACTGGAGGTGGTTAATGAAGACTGAGAAGAGAAGTAGGCCTAGGACTGACCCCTGAGGTACACCTTGGGTGATAGGCATCTGGTGTGAAGAGGCAGTTCAAAATTTGACAGATTGGTACCATTCAGACAAATAGTTGGAGAACCAGGTGTTTGCATGAGGGGAGTTAAGGCAGCTATTTTTAGTGTTAGGAGTGAATGATCAACCAGGTCGAGAGCTTTGGATACATCTATGAAGATGCCGCTAATGAAAGAGCCTTTATCCATGGCAGACTTGACATTGTCAGTAAACTTAATGAGGGCAGTGGTGGTGCTATGATCCTTATGGAAGCCATGCTGGCAAGGGTTGAATAAGTTATGAGTTTGCAGGTAAGCTGTAAGCTGAGAAGCAACTAGCTTTACATGCAGCTTACTGAGTAGGGCAGAAGAGTGAAGGGCCGGGACTGTGATATGTCCTTGGTATCACACTTTTTGGGTAGAGGGACTACCTTTGTAATTTTCCATAGAGAAGGGACAACACCTGATGTGAAGGATAGGTTGAAGAGGTGGGTGATAGGGATGGAGAGAAACTGAGACCCAAGCTTAAGTAGAATAGACTCAATCCCATCTGGTCTAGGAGCAGCACTAAGGCAGAGGGAGTTTAGCAGCTATCGGACTTCTTTTCTGGTGACTATTTTTAGATGGGGGGGGGTGAGTGTTGTGGGATACAGCACAGTCGAAGTCCTGTGCAGACAGGGAGTGAGTAGGGAAGGAAGAGAGATCAGTGAATTGGGTGCTGAACATGTTAGCGATAGTGAGCAAGTTGTTGCAGTATGTTCCTTTTATTAACATGTTATTATGCGAGGAGTGGGAAGGAGCACACAGTAGCCCGTTGATGTGTCCCCAGAACCTATGTGAATTGTCATCGGAGGCTGTGAGTTTCTCTTTGCTGAAGGAGCTTTTGGTTACATGTGTTCCTTTTTTGAAAGATTTCACAGTGTCTAGTAGTTATGTCAGTCTTGAGGCTTGGGGGAGGCTTTATAAGATGTCCAACATCTGTCTCTTTTTTTATAGGGAGAGAGGAGGTCACTGTGCAGCTAGAGGGTGGCAGAGCCACAAACTGTCCTCTTTGTGAGGGGAATTAATATTTTTTGGAGGAGAGAGATATGGGCCTGAAAAATGTCCAAGCCAAGGTTTACATCAGTGGAGGCCAAGATTGGGTACCAGTCAAAGATGGAGAGCTCAGCAGTAAGGATTATTGGGTCAAGGTGAGACAAATTTCTTATGGTTAGGGTCTTTGAGGAGATTTTTGGGATCTGAAATTTCCATAGGCAGTAAGTGGGGGAGTCATCCCTAATGGAATCAGGTAGTACACCAGAGTCTTGGATCCTGTCAGGCCTATTAGTGAGCATTCAGTCTAATACAAAGAAGGTTTATCCACTGAGGGAGGGATGGGTAGGGCTTGAAACAATATGCGAGAGGCAGGCCTTACTGATGAGCAGTTCATATGTTCTGGAGTTTCTGCCTTGCCAATCAAGGTTAAAGTTTCCCATGACAATTTTTTCATTTTGGCTGACCGAAGGCAGAATTGTGTCAGTGAGGGCAGTCAGGTCTAAATCCTATTTTAGTTACGTGGTTCCATGATTATGGAATAGTTTGCCGATAAGGTTTTGTTTGGTGAATAGTAGACCACCATCAATGATAATTCTTAAACAATGGTTTATGGATACAGTAAAAAAATAAAGATGCTGTGTAATCCCTGGTTAGATATGTTTAAAATGTATTCGTAATGTAAGTTATTGTGTTTTTGTTGAAGTGTATATTTTTGTATTTTGAATTGAGTAAGTTATGTATGTGCATTGTGTTGTATGTTTTGCACCTGGTCACCATTTTAAATGATTTCTGTTCTCAATGGTTAAACCTTGAAATAAATGAAATGAAATGAAATCCTGTTACACCACATTTTGAAGGATTGTACACACAGAGGATATGAAGTTTTTTGGCATTGCCAATAGTGAGGGAGTCATGAAGAATTTTGCAGGCAGTGCCAGTGCCAGCAGGGTGAGAAATAAATTAGTAGGTCTCCACTACTTTTGGAGGAGGGCGGTCAGTTCAGAGAAATGAGTATTTGTCTAGGTTGCAGAGAGAGAATTTGGGATTCTGGGTTTGAGCCATGATTCAGAGATCTCTAGTATTTTGGAAGCAGTGGGATAGCCACATCTCTAGGTCAGGCTTCTTTGCCATAAGGCTATGGGTATTGAGATGTGCAATCCTAAGTCCTTTTTGCCCAGTCCAGGGTGGGAGGATGAGAGGACTGGGGTTGGATTCAATTTCACTGGCCAGGAAGAGATACAGGATTGAGGTCTGTGGAGGCATACATTTTTGTATACTAAGCCAGGTAGAAGCGGGAAGAGGGTATTTCCTTCTTGTGAGAGGTGTTGTCAGGAACTTCAGTTTTTGACTTATGAGTACAAAGGGTTAGGTGGGCAGTGAGCAGCTAGTAACTGGATAGAAACATAGAAACATAGAATTTGACAGCAGATAAGGACTGCATTGCCCACCTAGTCTGCCCATTTTCCTACCTAACAGATAAGCTGCAGAACCTAGTTAACCAACAGCTTACTTCCTCCTACTCCCCAAAAGGACTGCCTTATGTCTGTCCCATGCATTCTTGAATTCCCCCACTGTTCTTGGCTCCACGACCTCCTCAGGGAGGCTATTCCATGCATCCACAACCCTTTCTGTGAAAAAATACTTCCTGACATTACCTCTGAGCTGTCCCCCCTCTATCTTCAAATTGTGCCCCCTTGTTCTTGCACATCTCTTTTTCTGAAAGATGCTACCCTCTTGGACTTTGTTGATTCGCTTGAGGTACTTGAAATTTTCTATCATGTCCCTCTCTCCCTTCTTTCCTCAAGGGTATACATATTAAGAGCCTTTAGTCTTTCTTCGTATGTCTTCTGGAGCAGACCCTGCACCATTTTGGTTGCCCTCCTCTGGACAGCCTCCACTCTGTCTATGTCTTTGCGGAGACGGGGTCTCCAGAACTGCACACATTACTCCAGATGGGGTCTCACCAACTGTCTGTACAGAGGGATAACAACTTCCTGTTTTCTACTATTGATGCCTCTCCGTATGCATCCCAGTATCCTCCCAGCCTTCCTTACTGCCTTCTCACATTGCTTGCCCACCTTTAGGTCATCTGATATAATTACCCCCGGGTCCCTTTCCATTTTTACTGTTGTCAGTATCTCACCCCCATTGTGTACTCTTACTAACATATTAATTGCCAGCAGATTAGGCCCTACGGTTTATCGAGTCTGTCGAACCTCAGATCCCTATTTGGGTGCTGAGGCCCTCCCCCCTTGTGTTCCAGAAACCCCTATCATCCATCCCCACCCCCCCCGGGCCAGGCCATCATCTGATACATCCATTTTCTGTGTATGTCCCACCCTCTCTTGAAGCCCTCCACTGTGGATCTCTGAACCAGCTCGCCAGGCAGCGCATTTCAGGGGTCCACCACCCTCTCAGTGAAAAACCTCCACCTCTTTTCCCCCCTCACCCTTCCACCTTCCAACTTCAAACCATGCCCTCTGGTGATACCTCCCTGTTTTAGTCTAAAGATCCCCTCCATGTTTATCCTCTTTATTCCTTTGAGGTACTTGAAGACCTCAATCATGTCCCCCCTGTCTCTCCTCTCCTCTCCTCCAGTGAAAACAGGCAGAGCTAATCAATTCTGTCCTCATACGTCAAATCCCCTAGTCCTCATATCATCTTAGTTGCCCTCCTCTGTACCCTCTCCAGGAGATGTATGTCCCTCTTCAAGGGTGGTCTCCAGTACTGTACACAGTACTCAAGGTGTGGTCTAACCAGTCCATTGTACAGCGGCAGAATCACTTCCCTGCTCCTAGAGGTGATCCCCCTTACGATGCATCCCAACAACCTGTTTGCCTTGCTAGCCACTCTCCTGCACTGCTCAGAGTTATTCATACATGCATCCACCATGACCCCTAGGTCTTTTTCCCCTGTTGAGGCCTCCAGTGTCTCCCCTCCCAGGGTGTACCTGTGTTTAAGGTTTCCCCACCCAAGATGTAACACCTTGCACTTGGTGATATTGAAATTTAATTTCCATGTGTGAGCCCAGCTTTCCAGGGTGTCCAGGTTCCCCTTGCAGGACCAACCTCCCCTCTTCCCCCTCAGCTACTGCTCCCATCTTGGAGTCATCAGCGAAGAGACTCATTTCACACCCTATACCCTCCCTGATGTCCGATATGTATGTATTAAACAGGATCGGACCCAGGACCGAGCCCTGCGGTACCCCACTACTGACATCTCTAGTGTTCAAGAGCTCCCCACCAACCACTACTCTCTGGGTGCATCCAGCTAGCCAGTTTTCAATCCATCTGACCATCAAAGGGCCTAATCCCAACCCCGTCTGTTTCTCCACCAGACCATTGTGGGGGACAGAGTCAAATGCCTTGCTGAAGTCCAAGAATAATACATCCACAGGCTTTCCCCTATCCAGTTCTGATGTTACCCATTTGTAGAACTCCACAAGATTGGTTTGACATGAACTACCTGGCACAAACCCATGTTGCCGACTATCCAGACCTCCCACCTCTTCCAAGTACACCCCCAATCGTTCCTTTAGTGTACTCTCCATTAATTTTCCCACCACTGAGGTCAAACTGAGGGGTCTATAGTTACCTGGTACTTCCCTCGACCCCCTTTTATGGATTGGCACCACATGTGCCTCTTGCCAATCCCTAGGTACCCTCCTTGTCTCAAGCGACCTGTTGAAGAGCCCCGCCACGGGTGCAGCCAGTATGTCTGCCAATTCCCATGCAGTACTCTCAGATGAATGCCATCTGGCCCAGGAGATTTATCTTTCTTTAGGACCTTGAGGGCTAACCACACCCTTTCAGTGGAGATAGCATCATCTGTCCCCTCCACCTTACTGGCCTTTTTATCCTTATCCTGATGTGACACCCCTGAGGTACCTCTCCCTCCCTCTTGCTCCATTTCTGTTGCTCTCCTGATCCCACTCACTACTACTTCTATCCCCATAGTGCCTTGCTTTGTAGATATCCCATCCCCCTCCCTAGTGAACACAGAGGTGAAGTACTCATTCAATACCTCTGCCTGATCCCTCACCTCTTCCACCCATCCTCCTTCTGATCTCAATCTGCCGAGGTGGCCCTTAGTTTTTCTCCGCTCCCCAATGTACCGGAATAACCCTTTTTCCCCTCCATGATTCCCTGTGCCAGCTGCTGCTCTTTACTGGACTTTGCCCCCACCATCTGAGAGACTTTTCTGGATGCAAGATGGTACATTTCCTTTTCCCTATTCCCTCTTGTTGTTTGATATTTTTTGTAGGCCTCCTTCTTTTCTCTGACCACTACCTGAACCTCACTGGACCACCAGCATGGTTTATGTGACCTTGCTCCCTTACTTTTCACCTTAGCGCAGGTCCTGACTGCCTCATGAAGTCCCCGTTTTATGACTTCCCATCTCTTTTCCACATTTGTCATTGATGTAATCTCCTTCAAGTTATCCTTGAGAATATTTCCCATGCCCACAAAGTCTGCACCCTTGAAGTCCACTTCCAGTGTCCAAGATCTCTCCCCCCTCCCCCCATGCTTATTATTTGAAACCAGACAGTATTGTGGTCGCTCCCAGTCAGGGGATCCTCTACAATCAGGTCCCTCACCAGATCCCCATCTCACAGAACCACATCCAGGACATGTCCCTCCCTTGTGGACTCCATCACATGCTGTGTTAAGAACACATCCTGGAAGCCGTCCAGCAGCCTCTGCTCCTTGGCCACCTTAGAGGACATGGTTCCCCAGTTTGTACCTGGCATATTAAGGTCCCCATCAACACCACTCCTTCCCTTTTGGTCCACACTGGGCAATGATGTTGTCCAGCAAACCATCCTCCAGAACATCACCCATCCCGGGGGGGCCTATATACTACGCCCAACTTGACCTCGTCTCCTGCTGTGGTTCGTAAGGTGACCCATAAGGCCTCCACATTTCCCTCAGCCTCTTCTACCCTAGCAATTTCTATGTCATCTCTAATGAACATAGCCACTCCACCCCCTCTGCCCTCCTTTCTATCCTTCCTAAGCATAGTGTACCCCTGCACGTTTAGGTCCCAGCCATGGTTTTTGTTGGCCCACGTTTCCATGACCGCCACCACATCCACCCCCTCCTCGAACAGCATGGCCTGAAACTCTGGCAACTTGTTTCCCAAGCTCCTGCCATTTACTAACAACACCCCCCCTTATCACCTTTGTTGAACCCCACCCAGGTTCCTTATACTTCCTTCCTCCTTATGCTCCTCCTAAAACCTCCTCCCTAGTCTGTTTCCCCCTCCCCTTAGGTTTGAAGGCTACTCCTCATCTAGAGGAGAGGGTTTCTGGTCAGCCCCTCCCTTATCCCTCTCCCCTCACAAGTTTAAACCCACCTTTCTTGAATGTAGTCAGCCACCCCTGTTTGAGACTTCCTTCCCTAACAGGCAAGTAAGTGAAACCTGTCCTTGGCATACAGTCCCTTATCCTCCCAAACTCCTTTCCAGTTCCCTAACACCCCAACCCTTTCTTCACCCCAGTCATTAACCTCTTGATCTTCATTTTTCTCCACTGAGGCCTTTGGTACTGGCAATATCTCTGAAAAGGAAATGTTGCATCCGTTATCGACAGACTCTGGCAAGTTCTTGGAACCTTGCTTGGATTTCAAACGCTATTTCCTCTAGATCGTTAGTTCCCAAATGCACCAAGAAATCTGGTTTCCCTCCACAATCCCTAACCAGTTCATACACCATGAACTTTGCTCTGTGCACTGTCAGCCCAGAGATACTCACTACCTTCATCTGGCTATGACATCCACCCCCCTGTCCCTTCCACTGGATACCCCTAATCATCGAGTCTCCCAATAACAGAACCTTAACACCGCCATCATCCTTATGGTTACCTCCACTATGCACCCCCTTTATTTGTGATCTCAATTCCATGGGAGTCTTCCTGCCTTATTAGAGACCCCCTTGTCACCCACCCCTTTCTGCCTCCCTTGTTATTTTGCCCTCTTAACTCAGACCCCCCTGAATAGGTGTCCCCTTTAACCCTCTCTTATCTGAACCATTCATTGTGGCCCTGATGGTTTCCTTATCCCCCACACCACCATCCTCCCCCTTTGAAATAGTACCCCTACCTACAGAGGCCCTCTGTGGGTCCCCTTTACCTAGGGCCCCATCCTTGGTACAGACCCCCCTGCTGAAGGGGGCCCCCCCGCCTCCTTATCTCCCAGTTTCTCTCCAGTCTTGCTCTCCTCCCTCATGTCTGCAATATGTTGCATCTCCCCCATCTGCTTAACATTTATGTTTCCCCTTCTCCCTCTGGGACTATTTCTATCCTTTCCATTGCCGGTCTATGATGCTCTATGGGTTTCCGACTCCCTCTCCCCAGCCTCTGTATCAGTTTCCTCATTTCCACCAACCCTTTCCTCCCCCTCTAGGTTGCTTAGTAGCTCAAATTTATTGTAACACTCTGTGCCAGCCTCCATCTTCCCCTAGGTTTTTGTTTCCCAGGTGCATTACCTTGCACTTCTTTGCATTGAATCTGAGCTGCCATACATTTGACCATTTCTCCAACCTTGCCAAGTCCCTTCTCATCCTTTCCACTCCATCTTGTGTATTAATCCAGTTGCAGATCTTTGTGTTATCTGCAAATAGACATACTTTTCCTTCCAGTTCCTCTGCAATGTCACTTATAAAGACATTAAAAAGGACCGGTACCAGTACTGAATACTGTGGTACGTCGCTAGTAACCCTCCTTTCTTCACTGTGGACTCCATTTACTACTGCCCTTTGCATCCTGTTGTCTAGCCAATTTTTTATCCAGACTATCACCTTGGGACCCACTCCAAGGTTGGATAACTTGTGTATTAATCTTTTGAGTGGGACTGTATCAAATGTCTTGCTAAAATCTAGGTAGGCCATGTCTACAGCCCCTCCCTGGTCTACTGCTTTGGTCACCCAGTCAAAGAAATCTATTAGATTCATCTGACATGACCTTCCCATCGTGAATCCATGTTGCCTTGGGTCCTGTGCCCCACTGGCCTCTAGGTACTCAACAATTCTTTCCTTCAGAAGTGATTCCATCATTTTCCCTACCACTGAGGTCAAACTAACTGGTCTGTAGTTTCCTTCCTCTGTCCTGCTCCCACTTTTGTGAAGAGGAATCTCATACACCCTCCTCCAGTCCTCAGGTACCACCCCATCCTCCCATGATTTGTTAAAGAGAGTAGTCAGCGGTGTCACTAGTTCTACCCTTAGTTCTTTTTGAATTCTTGGGTGAATCCCATCAGGGCCCATTGCTTTGCCCACCTTCTATTTTATTAGTTTTCCAGAACCCTTTCTTCTGTAAATAGACTGGTATCGACCCCCGTCTCCAGAGTGTTTCTCTTGTTTGGCTTAGGTACCTCCACCTGCTCTTCCTTTGTGAATACTGAGCAGGAATATTCATTCAGTATCCCTGCTTTTTCACTGTCACCCTCTACCCACATTTCCTCCCCTTTATTAAGCTTCAGTATCCCTCCTTTGGTCTTTCTTCACTCCCTAATGTACCTATAAAGGGACTTATCCCCCTTCTTAACAGAGTTGGCTATCCTTTCCTTGGGTTGGCCTTTGCTATTCTGACTGCCTTCCCAGCCTCTTTCTGCTTTAACTGATAAAGTTATCTGTCCTGCTCCTTCTGTGTTTCCTTATATTTCCTGAATGCCATCTTTTTCTCCTTAACCTTCCCTGCTACCTCTTTTGAAAACCATAGCGTTTTTTTCCTTCGCTGTGTTTTGTTGATTTGCTTTACACAAAGGCTTGTTGCCTTTGTGATGGCATTTTTAATGTTTCCCCATTGTTGCTCCACCCCTCCTTCTTGCCTGTTTGCTAGTGCTTTTCTGAGGCACTCTCTCATTTTCCCAAAGTCAGCCCTCCTAAAGTCCAATACTCTTGCTTTTGTATGGCTTGATTGTATGGCTGTGTTTATTGTGAACCACACTGTTTGGTGGTCGCTTGTTCCCAGATGGCTACCCACTTCTAAATCTGAGATTCTTTCTCTGTCTCCATTTGAGAGTACCAGGTCTAAGATTGCTTCCTCCTGAGAGGGTTCCAATATTAACTGTCTGAGGCATGCCCCTTGTAGGGCATCAAGAATGACACTGCTCTTGGATGTGATGTAGCAAAGGTGCTCCAGTTAACATCTGGCATATTCAGGTCCCCCATCAACAATATCTCCCCTTTTTCTGCAATTACAAACATACGAACATACGAAATTTGCCAGCAGATAAAGGCCTAGAGGTCTATCAAGTCTGCTCTAATGTGCAGCTAGCACCCCTTATTCTGCAGCTGCCCCTCCCTTCCACCCTTCCCCTTCATTAACCCTCCCCTTGTCCTGTCCCATCCTCGTTTGATGTAGTCCACTGTTCTACTGCATACCACTTCAAGAGGTAACGCATTCCACCCAGCCACCACCCTCTCTGTAAAAAAGTGTCTCCTCATCTCCCTCCTGAACCTTCCTTGCTCCAGTCTCATATTATGGCCCCTGGTGTCCCTCCCCTCCCTTACTTTGAACAGCCCCTCTGTACTTGTCTTGTTTATTCCTTTCATGTATTTAAAGGTTTCAATCATGTCACCCCGTCTCTCCTCTCCCCAGTGAGTACATGTTCAACTCCTTCAACCTCTTCTCGTATGATAAGTCCCCCAGCCCCTTGATCATCTTTGTCACTCTGTGCTGCACCCCCTCCAGTAACTTAATGTCCCTCTTCAGATACGGACGCCAGTACTGCATGCAGTACTCCAGGTGTGGTCTAACTAATGACCTATACAGTGGCAGAATCACCTCCTCCCTCCTCGAGGATATACCCCTTGCAATACAACCCAGCATTTTGTTGGCCTTTGCAGCTGCCTTCCTACATTGTGCTGAGTTGTTCATTGACCCTGTAATGAGCACACCCAGATCCTTCTCCTCCTCTGTCTGGGCTAGCTGCACTCCCCCCTAGCTGGTAACTCCTCCTTGGGTTCTTCATCCCAAAATGCAGCACCTTGCACTTTTTGGCATTAAAGCCGAGTTGCCAGGTGTCTGACCAGGATTCAAGCTTTGCCAGATCATCCTGCAACCCCTGCCATCCCCCTAGGTCATCCACCACTGCGCCTACCTTGGTATCATCAGCAAACAGACTGATCTTGCTCTTGATGTCCCATGATATTCTAAGGATGCCTTCTATCATTTCCTTGTCCATTTCCTCCCCCTGAGATGGGGGTCTATATACAACCCCCATGCGGATTGTGGTGCCATTTCCTGACTCCAGGGTGACCCAAAGTGCCTCACCTGCTCCCTGTTTACTCTTTAGTTCTGTTGCTTTGATCCCTTCCTTTACATAGAGAGCTACTCCTCCTCCTCTTTTACCCTCCCTGCCCCTCCTGTAGATTGTGTATCCTGGTATGTTGACATCCCAGTCATGGTTCTCTGTGTACCATGTTTCTGTGGCTGCCACAATATCCAGGTAACCCTCTCCCATCAAGGCCACTAGTTCAGCGAGCTTGTTACACAGACTACAGGCATTGCTACTCATCACCCTCCACTTTTTGATGGCCTTACCCCTTTTAGCTCCATTTCTGTCCTTACAGCCTTTGCCTCTTTTTACATTTACCTCAGTTCTGCTCCCTAATGACTTCTCTACCTTGGTGTTTACCTCACTAATTACTGTGTTTTGTGGGGGGAGGCTAGGATTTCCCTGCTCCTTTTCAGTGCCTTCCCCTTTGGCTAGTTTAAATGCTTGCCAATGAAGCATTTAAACCTCTCACCTAGGATCCTGGTTCCCCCCCCCCGGACATATGCAGACCATTGCACCAGTATAGGTCTGCATCCCTCCAGGTGGCTCCCCAGTCCCCAATGAAGCCAACACCCTGAGCTCCACACCAGTTTTCCAACCATTTCATTGAATTCCCTGGTAAGGAGTACCCTAGCATCACCCTTACCATAGACAGGCAGCACCTCCAAGAAGGTTACTGTATGCGCTACTTGTCTAAGGCCCCTCCCCAACTCTACAAACCCCTCTTGCACTGCTCTGATCCCATTCCTAGCCAGGTCATTTGTCCTTAAATGGACAATGACATCCAGCTCCCTCTTTCATGCAGCTGCTCCCACGAACCTGAGGATTCGCTTCCTGTCCCTCTAAGCCATGGCGCCGGGCAGGCACCTTACCTCCCTCTCCCCTTCCTCCCCCATTTCTACCCTCCTAATGATTGAGTCCCCCACCAGAAGTTGTTTCCTTCCCCTGTGGGGTCCCATGCCACCCTCCTGTGGGTCTGCTTTGTGAAAGTTCCCAGTATCCTCCACTGCAGGTGCCTCCAAAGAGGAACCACTATCCACCAGAACAGAGTATGAATTGTGGAGAGGTACAGCTGAAAGGATGCAACTCTGTTCCACCACCCTCTCCCTCCCTGAGTCCACCCTGGTCCAACCTCTTCTCTTTCTTGGCAACCTCTGAGGTAGTGGCATTGGCCCTGGTGGTCCCTGGGTGGGGAAGGAGGTTTCACAAATCCTAGCCAGGTCAGCCTGGAGACGGGCAACCTCCTCCCTCAGACCAGAGAGGTGGTTGGAGTAGCTAAAATCACTAGGGGACAAGGACCAAAGATACTCTGTCTGATCTTGGGGTATAGTCAGGGTGTCAACCAGTGATAGTAGCTGAGCTAGCAGTCAAAATGACAGGACAGCAGTGAAGGCCAACTCGGTGTTGGTGCAGTCATGGTTAGAATCTGTACAGGGATGGTGAGACCAAGTCATTGGTAATGAATTTAGGGTAGGCAGAAAATAACAGTGGCATACATCAGCGGATGGAGTTTACTACAGCAGTTAGAGGAAGTTAGTTTTAGGGATCCCTGTTTACACAGAGTAAAAGAAGATGTACTAGTAAATAAATGAGTGCAAGAGGGTTTCAGACAGTAGTAATTCCAACTGTTTACAACAGTTTGGGTACTAGGCACTTCAGTATAAGCAATAATGGAAGTTCTTAAATGAGCTAGCGGGATCTAAGTTTCTGGAAACAGTAGCATAGGAGGCAACAGACTAGCATAGGCAGCAACAAATTGCAAGCCGTTGTACTATTTTACAATAATGGCTTACACTGGATGGAGTATTGACTAGGTTCTGGAGAAATGGCAGTTTTTAAGAGCCTAATATTAAACTCACAAAATTGCTAGATAACAGCAGTAGACAGTTGATACGACTGCTACAGGGCAACAAGCTAACATAGGAGGCAACAAACTGCAAGCAGTGGTACTGTTTTACAATAATGGCTTAACCTAGATGGAGTATTGACTAAGCTCAGGAGAAATGGCAGTTTCTAAGAGTCTAGCTTCACTTACAACATTGCTAGACAACAGCAGTAGACAGTGGATAACCTAGCTAAGAGTCTAGCTACATTCACAAAATTTCTAGACAACAGAAGTGGACAGTGGATAAGATTGCTGAGTTGGACTACCCTTGACCTCAGGAAGATCACTGGGACAGTCTTAAAACAATGCAAATTAACAATGCCTTTAATGTGTTAACTGAGTAACTAATACACTGGGATACATCCAAAGCAATATCCTTTTCTTGATTTACTATTCGGCAGGATCTTACTGAATTACTTTCACAGGGTAAATATAATAATAAAAAAGAAATCCTGTAGATTCACTACATACTATATGTCCACCATGTGCGGGGTAATATTCTAGGTCCTATGCCTGTCACTTTAAGTGCAGCAGGCTACAACAGCAGGCTAGAACTTCTAAACCAAAGACAGGACACTTACACTTTAGTGTTCCTACTTTAGGGTCCCTACACTGTACTTACACAGTGATGTCTGATTAGAGGTGTCTGAGGAACAAAGAGAACTGCTGACCAGCAGACAGACAGACAGACTACCAGCAGACTCTGGCAGACTTGATGCAGACAGTTCTGCTAATCCTTGGCATGTGGTCTATCATGCTGGGGCTGCAGCGTGGGGAGGGGCTGCTTGTTGGGTACTGCTGAAATAAAATAAGAGTTTTATACCCGCACAGAGCAGAGCTGCTCAAGCGAGCCTGGGTTCTCTGCAACAAACACTCAGTACAATTGTAAGAAAGTCACGGCACTCACCCTCTTGCATTTCTGTAAAATGTGAATGTCCAGACATTTACAGTTGCAATTCCAGTGTTCCATTTTTTCAAGGTGCAAAGTGCAGAGTGCAGGTAGAGAGAGCCATGCAGTGGGGAGTGGCAGAAAACACATTGGGTGATATTCACAGAAGAGATGCTCCAGCCTATCTGAGATGAGCCGGAGCATCTCAAGAGATGCGCCCAAGTGCGATTCACAAAAAGCTGAGATGCTCCATGTGTCTCTGGATGCGCCAAAGACAAACCATAATGTAGTTGGAGCATCTGAGGGGGACAATCTCATGAATGTTCCGTGCATCTCTATTCACAAAGCAAATGGGCAGTGCATCTTTGGAGCATCTCCCCAGATGCTCCCAACAGAGACAGGACTAAAAGATGTGGTCCTTAGTGCATTCACCAATAGGCAGCTACTGGGAAAGCAGGCACTGTGAGCACCAGTGTGGTAGCAGAATGCACTTGTTTTCAGTTAATACAGTACACTGAGCGGTGTGTGCCATTGTGCAGTGCATATTATGAGCACATTCTGATATATACATGGAAAACACCCTTCCACTGCAGTTGGTGTCTGGACTGCTGTTTGTGTTATTATAGTGACATACTAGACAGGCAGCACTGGGACTATGGACAGGGTACCATTCCTGATGGTGGGGATACTGAGTGGTGTGAGGGGAGTGGAGACATCCCTAGTGGCCATCAAGTAGGTAGGAAGGTGTGCAGGACACCATGCCCACACAACTCACTCTGAGGCACAGAACACGGCAGGAGGCAGTGCCAGAGAAAATGCATGGGCCAACATTCATGTGGAACTGTGGAACTGGGTGGCCTGCCAACATAGGGTCTACAAACACAGTGACAGTGGTGTGCCAGAGCACAGGGTGGGCAGGACAGGTGCTTGGCATAGCAGACACAGGTGGCAAGGCAGCAGGCACCACACACTCCCAAGCACAAGTAATGTCAGGGACATGTCAGAGAACCATGGCTGGACAGGACAGTGGCAGGTGAGTCCACTAGCAGGGCTAGGATGATGCAGGACATGACAATGGCATGCATGCGTACAGTTGCAGCATATCTGCAGCATAACCGTCGAATTTCCTCCTCCCCCACCTCCTTCCCTGCTCCTGTTCTCCCCCAAACATCATCTACTGATTGCTCTTCCACTCATGTTACCCCTAATTTAAAGTCCTGCCCCAGTCCACAACTGGCCCCCTAGGCATTACTGCACCTGCTTCTTGTACTGGACTTGCCCCCATTGCCTGGCACCTGTGCATCTTATCTCTCTTCTGTGAGGCCCTCAACAGGGCTGATTCCCGAACAACTGCCCTGTAGTTGTCTTCTGCTTCCTCCCCCTTGCCTTTCCCCTCCCTCTATCTCACTCCCCTCCCCCCTTTTCCTCAGTGTTCTATCACTCATTAGTAGATATGCTGTTGTACTTTTAAGTTTCATGCCCTGTAACCACTTTGCTAATGCCTAACTCAATAGTAATGTTATGACTCCTTATGTTTGACACTGATGTGGAACCTATGTAATGAGCTTACATAGAAACATAGAAACATAGAAGTTGATGGCAGATAAGGACCGCAAGGCCCATCCAGTCTGCCCATTTCTTTTTCTACCTTATAAATGTGCCATCGGCCTTTGCTATGTCAGTGACCTATCTATTCATAGTCATTTGTATTGCTCCCTTATGCCTATCCCATGCCTGTTTGAAGCCCTGCACTGTATTCATAGCCACTACTTCTTGTGGTAAGCCATTCCATGCATCTACCACCCTTTCTGTGAAAAGAATTTCCTCACATTCCCCTTAATCAGCCTCCCTCTAATCTCATGCTGTGTCCTCTTGTCCTGCTATTTTTCTTATATTTAAACATGTTAGACTCTTTCACCTTGTTTATGCCTTAAGGTGTTTAAATGTCTCCGATCATATCACCTCTCTCCTCCTTTGCTCAAGGGTATACATATTGAGCTCCGTTAATCTGTCCTCATATGTCTTCTGATGCAGTCCCTGCACCATTTGGTTGCCCTTCTCTGGACTGCCTCAATTTGGTTAATGTCCTTGTGAAGGTGTGGCCTCCAATACTCGCAGTACTCAGATGGGGCCTAACCAATGTCTTGTACAGAGGGATTATTACCTCCCTCTTACGACTTGTGATACCCCTACTAATACATCCTAACACCCCCTAGCCTTACCTACTGCTTTGGGGTCTGCTTGGATGATTTCAGGTCATCAGTGATGATGATGCCCAAGTCTCTTTCTTCCTTTGTGACTGCTAGCAGCTCCCTCCCAGCCTATAAGTGGCTTCAGGTTTCTCTTCCCTATGTGCATGATTTTGCACTTCTTTGCATTAAATCCCAGTTGCCAGTCTTCTGACCATTCTGCTAGTTTATCCAGATCTCTTCTCATTCTGCCCACCCCATCTGGATCATCTACTCTGTTGCAGATCTTGGTGTCATCTGCAAACAGACAAGCCTTACCCTCTAGTCCATCTGCTAGGTCACTAATGAAGATGTTGAATAGGACTGGCCCAGGACTGATCCTGAGGTACCCCACTTGAGACTTGCATCTCTTCTGACTGTATACCATTTACCACCACTCTCTGTTTTTCTGCCAGTCAACCAGTTTTCCACCCAGTTGACCAACTTCTGACCACCCAGAGCCTACCTAGCTTATTTATCAATCTTCTATGTGGAACAGTGTCAAAAGCTTTGCTGAAGTCAAGGTGGCGACATCAACTGCTCCTTGGTCCACCACTCTGGTTACCCAGTCAAAGAAATCTATGAGATTAGTTTGACAGGACCTTCCTTTTGTAAACCCATGCTGTCTTGGATCCTGTGCCCCTATAGTTCAGGTGTTGCACTATCCTTTCCTTAAAGTGCTTCCATAATCTTGCCCACTACTGAGGTAAGACTGACGGTCTGTAGTTCCCGCCTCCTCCCTGCTACCCACTCTTGTGGAGTGGGATCACAGAGCCCTTCTCCAGTCTTCTGGGACCTCTCCTGTGCTCAGAGACTCACTAAACAATTCTGCTAATGGCTCTGCTAGTTCCTCCTTTAGCTCCTTAAGTACCCTGGGATGTATGCCATCAGGTCCATTGCCTTATCCACCCTGAGCTAGCAAGCTCTTGTAGGACCCTTTCTTTTGTGAAGGGAGTAGTGCTCACCTCCCTCCCCCTGTCCATGATGCTGAGCTGTGGGCCTGCCCTACCTTCTCTTCAGTGAATACTGAGCAAAAGTATCTATTTAGGATAGATGCCTTTACAGGGTCCTCCTCCTCACATGCTCCCTTTTCTCCATTAAGCTTAGCAATACCCCTCTGGACTTTCTCCTTTCACTAATGTATCTATAGAAAGTCTTGTTACCTTCTTTTACTGTTTGTGCTAGTGTTTCCTCAGTTTGGGACTTTGCCTGCCTTCTGCCTTACCTGCTTCCCTTAGGGCAGTTTGGTATGCCCCCTATCTTCATCCCTGTGTTTCCCTTATATTTTCTGAAGGCCAGCCTTTTGGCTCTGACCTTTTCTGCTACTGTATTTGAGAACCAAAGTGGTTTCCTTCTTCTTTTGCACTTCCTTTTCTGTCTAACAGAATGGGATGTTGCTTCAAGTATTGTATCATAATGCTTGCACTTGTGCCTGTACCTCCTCACCTGTGTTTCTTTTTGCCAGGGCTAGCTTAACTCTGTTGGCCATATTATCAAAGTCAGCTCCTCTGAAGTCCCATATTTTTGCCTTGAGAATGGGATGATTTAGATGTAGTAGCCAAATTGAACCATACCATGTGATGGTCACCAGCTGAGTGACCTTCTACCGAGATCTGTGATCCCTTCTTTGTTAGTCAGTACTAGATCTAGGATAGCCCTGTCTCTTGTGGGTTGCTGTACCAGTTGTTTGAGGCCCTCCCCTGCAGGGAATCCACTATGAGTCTAGTTCTGGCAGATGTTCCTGCTGGTATTGACCAATCTGTATCTGGCATGTTGAAGTCTCCCATTATCAGAACCTCCCTTTAGCTGTCATGTTTTGTATATCTTCTAACAGTAATGTGTCTATGTCTTCCCTCTGGTCTGGGGCCTGTAGACAACCCCAGTTCTTATGGCTGTCCCATTTCCTGTTTCCAGGGTGACCCACAGTTCTTCTGGCTCCTTATGTGTATTCTGAATTTCTGTAGCTTTGATGTTTTCATTAACATACAGGGCCCTCCTCCCCTTTTTGCACCTTGGTCTCTTCTGAACAATACATAGCCAGGTACTGAAGTCTCCCAAGTGTGGTTACTGGTAAACCACATCTCACTAATTGCTACTATGTCCAGTTTAGCCTCTGACATTATTGCCTGCAGGTCTGGGATCTTATTTCCCAGGCTGTGAGCATTTGTGTACATGATTTTCCATTGGCCAGATTTTGGTGTGTTAGTTGTTGGGTGAGGTTTGGCATTACCCCTGTGCATCGTATGGGGAGACAAACCTTTTTTCTTACCTGGTGATGCAAATGAACGGCAAACACACTGAATTCCAGTTTGACCACTAGCTGAGGGGGGAGGGGTGTTCTTCCCATTCAACGTATGGGGTGCTGCACCCCTCTCCCCATTTGCTAGTTTAAATATTCTGCAAAGACGTCAAACTTCTGCCCCAATGCACTGACTCCCTCTTTAGTCAGATGCAGTCCATCAAATTTAAAGAACTTTCGCTCCCAGAACTGTTGCCAGTTCCCTACAAATCTATGTCCTTTTTCTTTTTCTGAGCTTGTCCTCAAAGGTTTAATACTAGACACATAAATAAATAAAAATAAAATCTGGATGTGGGCCAGGTCCCACTGGCTGCAGTGCAACACAGGCAGTAACAGGAGAAATGTACACAAACATACCTCCAGGGCTGCAGTACCTGTTGGTCACCTGTGTTGTGGGGTGGTGTAGGCAGCCCAAGTATAGCTCAGCACTTGCAAATGAGGTGTGGAGCATCCTATAATGAGATGCAAAGCAGTTGAGTTGGGCATAAATTAGGCAATAAGGCTTTTTGCTTACTCTGGCTGTGAATAGCAGATTTGCTCCCAGCCAATCTCAGTCTGTAGGGAGCATCTGAGTTGTCACTCCACTAACACTGGCTGGGATGCTCCCTTTGCTATGCTCAGTCCTGCCCAGATGCTCCAGAGAATTTCAAAATGCTCCGGCCCATTTCATTTTGGGCTATATCTCATCTTTGGTATTCTCAGCCTGAGATGTGCCGGAGCATCTTACCTCTGATCCTTCTGTAAATAGCAGTATTTTGGGCCGGCCCATCTCAGAAGCTCCCCATTTCAGAGCAGTTTATGAAAGCTGCCCATAATGTTTCACCAGATGCTGTCTTTATCAAAGGTGATGCCCTCTAATGTTGGGGGTCTTTTATAGCAGCTAATGCATACGTAATATATACATTTAAATACTGCACTGCATTTCAACAGTGCTAAAGGACATCACTTATGTGTCACCAACCCAATATTTATAACAGAGAAGACACCCATATATAAAAATTTTAACCTAGGCACTGGCAGCTGCACTCACTACACTGGTCAATAAGTTACAATCACATTTGAAATTGGGCTTGCCTTGTGCAAAAACAGCATATAATCTCCAAACATTTAAAGATGCAGAAATGCTAGAATACATACTCAAACCCCCTTTTGTTATGGACATATTTTTAGGTGGACACATTATTCTGACCTTTTAAATCTTAGCTTGTACAGGGGTATGAAACATAAACATTGGCAGCAGATAAGGACTTCTTGGCCCACATAGTCTGCCCATTTCCCAATCTACTGGATTAGCTGCAGATCCTAGTTAACCAGCAGCTTATTTCTTCCTATCCCCCACAAGAATTGCCTTATGTCTGTCCCATGAGTTCTTGAATTCCCCCAACTGTTTTTGACCCCACAACCACCTCAGGAAGGCCATTCCATGCACCCACCACCCTCTATGTGAAAAAATACTTCCTTACATTGCTCCTGAGTCATCCCCCTCTATCTTCAAATTGTGTCCTATTGTTCTTGCACATCTTTTTTTCTGAAAGATGCTACCCTCTTGGACTTTGCTGATTTTCTTGAGGTACTTAAAAGTTTCTATTGTGTCCCTCCATCTCCCTTCTTTCCTCAAGAGTATACATATTAAGCTCCTTTAGTCTAACTTTGTATGGCTCCTGTTGCAGACCCTGTACCATTTTAGTTGCCCTCATCTGGTGGACTGCCTCCATCCTGTCTATGTCCTTGAGGAGATGGGGTCTCCAGAACTGCACGCAGTACTCCATATGGGGTCTCACCAACTGTCTGTACAGATGGATAACAACTTTTTGTTTTCTACTGGTGATGCCTCTCCCTATACATCCCAGCATCCCACCAGCCATCCCTACTGTCTTCTCACATTGTCTGCTAACCTTTAGGTCATTTGATATGACTACCCCCAGGTCCCTTTCCCTTTTTGTTGTTGTTACTACATCCCTGACCATTGTGTACTCTTCCCCTGGTTTTTTTTTCCCCAGGAGCATTACTTTGCACTTCTTTGCATTGAATCTAAGCTGCCATACTTCTGCCCATTCCTCCAACCTTGCCAAGTCCCTTCTCATCCTTTCCACACACACAATCCTTGTGTATCAACCCTGTTGAAGTTATTTGTGTTGTTTGCAAAGAGGCAGACTTTTCCTTCCAGTCCCTCTGTAATGTCACTTATAAAGACATTAAAAAGGAACAGACCCAGTACTGAACCCTGTGGTACCCCACTACTAACCCCCCTTTCTTTGGAGTGGACTCTGTTTACTATTACCCTCTGTGTCCTGTTGTCCAGCCAATGTTTTACCCAGGCTACCACCCTGGGACCCTCTCCCAGGCTGGCTAATTTGTTTATTAATCATTTGTGTGGGACTTTGTCAAATGCCTTGCTAAAGTCTAGGTAGGCCATGTCCACAGCCCTTCCCTGGTCTACTACTTTGGTCACCCAGTCACAAAAATAGATTAGATTCATCTGACATGACCTTCCTGCTGTGAATCCATGCTGCCTTGGGTCCTGTGCCCCACTCGCCTCTAGGTACTCAACAATTCTTTCCTTCAGAAGTGATTCCATCATTTTCCCTACCACTGAGGTCAAACTGATAGGTCTGTAGTTTTCTGCCTCTGTCTTGCTCCCACTTTTGTGAAGGGGAATCACATCCACCCTCCTCCAGTCCTCAGGTATCACATCATCCTCCCATGATTTGTTAAAAAGGGTAGTCAGTGGTGTCACTAGTTCTACCCTTAGTTCTTTTGGAATACTGGGGGGAATCCTGTCAGGCCCCATTGCTTTGTCCACCTTCAGTTTTAGGATTTCTTCCAAACCCGTTCTTCTGTGAAAGGACTGGTATCAACCACCCTATCCAAAGTGCTTTTATTGATTGGATTAGGTACCTCCTCCTCCTCTTCTTTTGTGAATACTGAACAGAAGTAGTCGTTCAGTATCCTGCTTTTTCACTGTCCTCTCTGCCCACCCACCCTGCCCTTTATTTAGCCTCCTCTTGTCTTTCTTCACTCCTAATGTACCTATAAAGGTTTTATCCTCTTCTTTACGGGTTGGCTATCTTGTCCTTGGTTTGGGCCTTTGCTATTCTGACTATCTTCCCCACTTCCTTCTGCTTTAACTGGCACAGTTCTCTGTCCTACTCCTTCTGTGTTTCCTTATACTTTCTGAATGCAATCTTTTTCTCGCTAACCCTCCCTGCCACCTCTTGTGAGAACCACAGTGTTTTTTTCTTTCATTTTGATTTGTTTATTTGCTTCACACAATGGCTTATTGCCTCTGTGATGGCAGTTTTGATGTTTCCCCATTGTTGCTCCACCCCTCCTTCTTGCATGTTTGCTAGTGCTTTTCTGAGGCACTCTCCCATTTTGACAAAGTCAGCCCTCCTGAAGTCCGGTACCTTCACTTTTGTATGGCTTGACTCTGCAGCTGAGTTAATCGTGAACCACACTGTTTGGTGGTCACTTGTTCCCAGATCACTATCCACTTCTAGATCTGATATCCTCTCTCCATCCCCATTTGAGAGTACCAGTTCTAGGATTTCTCCCTCCTGAGTGGGTTCCAACACTAGCTGTCTGAGGCATGCCCCCTGTAGGGCATTGAGAATGGCCCTGCTCTTGGATGTGGCTGCAGCAAAGGTACTCCAGTTAACATCTTACATATTCAGTTCCCCCATCAGCAATATCTCCCCTTTCTCTGCCATCCTAAGGATGCCTTCTATCATTTCCATGTCCATTTCCTCCCCCTGAGATGGGGGTCTGTATAAAAACCCTGTGCAGATTATATTGCCATTTCCAGTCTCCAGGGTAACCCACAGTGGCTCCTCTCCTCCCTGTTTGCCCTTTTGTTCTGCTGCTTTGATCCCTTCCCTTACATAGAGAGCTACTCCTCCTCATCTTCTACCATCCTTATTCCTCATGTAGATTGGGTACCCTGGTATGTTGACATCACAGTCATGGTTTTTTGTGTACCATGTTTCAGTGATTGCCACAATATCCCTCTTCCATCAAGGCCACCAGTTCAGGGAGCTTGTTACGTAGACTGCGGGCATTGGTACCCTCCATTTTTTGATGGCCTTGTCCCTTTTTGCCTCATCTCTGTCCTTACTGCGTTTGCCTTTTTCTGCATTTACCCCTGCCCTTCTCCCTATTGACTTCTCTGTCTTGGTTTTTATCTCACTAACTACCCTGATTTTTCTGGGGGGCAGAGGGGCTAGGATTTTCTTGCTCCTTTTCAATGCCTCCCCCATTGGCTAGTTTAAATGCTTGCCAATGATGCATTTAAATCTATCACCTAGGATCCTGGAAATGGAGATGGGGGGGGGGAAGTGGGGTAAGGGTGGGTATGGAAGCCCAGAAGGGAGAAAGGTTTATGAGGGAAAAAAGGGGTGGAAGGGTGAAAAGGTGGAGGAAGGAAAGAAGGAAACAGGTGCCTACTCTATTGTTCTATCATGTAAAAGTCATGAAATTCAAAAAGATCAAAATGAGCAAAATTAAAAACAGGTTGTGCCTACTCTAGTCAGATGTGCCCATGGTCAAATTGCTTGTTTAAATAATTCTTCCACCTCAGGGACCTAGGAGAAAAAACAGCAATGCAAAATGAGAACACTGTAAAGAATGGGTGCCTAATTATCTACTAGAAAGGGTTCTATCTCAATTTGATCATTTAAGCCCTTTACATGTACACATCTCCCCAATCTATATTTTATTTATTTATTTATTAAATTCTTGGATTACAAATACCTTTGAGCAGAAACTGCTTGTTTATAAAGGTTTCTCGTCAAAGGATAAGGGTCAATATACATATAGAGGTAGTAAAAGAATGCACAATAAACAACCAAAACAACTAAAAGAAAAAATAAAGATACTCAGTTATAACATACTTTGAGATAATATTCATATAACGAGCTGCTTGAGTAGGCAGCTGGCTGCGGTAACAATAAGAGATAGAGGGCACCATAGGCAGTTAGTATTGCAGGCGTGCGACCAGGAGAGGAAGTTGGCAGGCTAATGGGCCACTGTCCAATGGTGGTGGAAAATGTCTTGTACCAGTGGAGATGCGAAGCAGGAAAGGAGTCATAAGGAAGGCCCGGTGCCAGAGGGAATGAGACTGGGAAAGGGTGGGCTGTGAGACATGAGTGAGCTGGGAGGTGTTTAGAGAGATCTCTGTTCAGAGAAGCAGTCACATTGAGTGGTAGAGGTGAGGTGAGGTAAAGTTTGAGATTCCTTTTGAAGGGTCCAAGTGTAGTAGAGGAAAGTACTTCTTCATTGAGGGAATTGAACCATTGAGCAGCTCTATAGATAAAGGACCGCTGGCCCATGGAGGTACGACATCTAGGAACTGAAAGGTTAGAGATTGGGCACCACGTGTTTGTTGAGTCCCACTGTAGGTAGTAAGGAGTGAGCTAACACCAGGTGGCATGAGACCAAGGAGAATCTTTTTGGTAAGTAAGCAGGTCTGGTATTGTATTCTGCTGAGTAAGGGTAGCCAGCTGGCCTGTGCATAGAGGTCACAGGTGTGAGTTTGTCGGGCCGCACCCGTTAGTAGTCTACAGACTTTGTTGAGAGAAACTGAGATCCTGCGGAAGGCACTTGTTGAGACAGAGCCATAGATGGCAAGGCCGTAGTCAATGATAGAGGTGACAGAGCTGTAGATGGCTAGTTTAAGGGCATCAGCAGGCATACAGTGCTTGTATTTGTGTAGTAGTCCAATCCGTATATTGGTGGTCTTGGCAACAGTGTCAATATGCCGAGTGTAGGAGAGAGTGCTATCCAGGGTAATACCAAGGTACTTGAACTCCTTGACATGTTCGAGTGGGTTCCCAGTGTGGTTCTTGATAGTGATGGACAGAGAGTAGTGCCTGCTCCATCAGTTACAGAAGGACATGGCTTTAGTCTTGCTGTGGTTCAGGACAAGTTTATGAGAATTGAACCAGTCTTCAATCCGCTTGAAGTCAAGTTGCAGCTGGGATTCAAGGACTGTAATGTCATGGTGGCTGGAAAATAGGACTGCATCGTCTGTGTATAGTAATATTTTTTGGTGGCAGGCACTGGGGAGATTGTTGATGAAGAGGGAAAAGAGTAGAGGGCCCAGAATGGACCCCTGGGGAACTCCGGAGTGGACTGGTTTCTCATCTGAAGAGATCCCTGCAATCCTTATACGTTGGATCCGATTATCAAGGTAGCTGGTGAACCATGGAAGGGCATCGCTGGAGATCTCAATGGAGGACAGTTGCTTGAGCAGTAGGGGGTGGTTAACTGTGTTGAGTGCCTTGGTAAGGTCTATAAATACTGCCCCTCCACAATTCCCTTTGTCAAGCGTGGCATGGATGAAGGTTCTAAATTCCAGTAGTGCAGTGGTGGTGCTGTGCCCTTTTCTGAAGCCATGCTGCTCTGGGCACTGTACATTGTACTTATCCAGGAATTCAACTAGTTGGTCCGACACTATTCGCTCCAGTGCTTTAGATAGTGAGGGGAGGAGTGAGATAGGTCTGTAATGGGTGTGGAGCATCCTATCTCCACTTTTGTGAACCGGTGTGACAGTGACTTTCTTCTAGAGAGAGGGGAAATGGCCCAATCTAAGCGAGAGATTGAAGATCTTTGTAAGTGGTTCTAAGATTTTATCGAGGACTTGTGCCAACAGTTTCAGGTCAAGGGAGCCACCACTGTACCCTTGTTTGCCGATGGCCTTTTGAATGTATTTTCTAGCTACTTGTGGTGGGACCTCCTTAAAAAAAACTTTGGGGTTGTACGTTCTAGTTGGGGGGTAACTTGGGAGGAGCTGGAGGGGAGGTTGTTGAAAAAATTTGGTGGAAGGACATTATCCAGGTTTGTAAATGCATTATTAAAAGTGCTGGTGATGGTACCTAGGTCAAGAGTAGAAGTGCCATGAAGGTTGAACATAGTGGGTGGTGCTTTAGGATCCTTGCCTGTGAGTTCTTTCATGTTGTTCCAGAATTTTTTCCCTGGCCCCAAGAGTTGGTCAGAGCCTTTTTGTAATAGCTGCGTTCAGCATTCCATATTTTTTGAGTGCAGTCATTTCTGGCTGCTTTGTATAATTGTATGTTTACTTGCGTTGGATTTGCACGAGCACAATGCCAGAGGTGGTCTCTGTGCTTGAGTACAGTTAAAAGGTCAGTAGTAACCCAGGGATTGGTCTGTCCTTTGACCTTCATCTTTTTCACTGGTGCATAGATGTCACTGGCTTCGTTGAAACATTTGATAAATAGGTCCAGAGCTTTGTTGGTGTCACTGAGGGAGTCAAGCACTGCCCAGTTCAGCCTGGTTAGATGGGATTTTAACAGCTGGAGGTGCCCTTATTTGATAACCCTGGCATAGAAAAGCTTGGGAGGGGGCTTGTGGTATTTGTTTGACCAGGAGCAGATGACAGGTGAGTGGTCACTTATTGTATCTGGGAGTACAGAAACATTGGAGATGCGTTCAGGGTGGTTTGATAGAATCCAGTCTAGAGGCGTTAGGGAGCCTGTCCTATAGTTACACCTAGTGGGGGCATTGATCAGTTGAGTAAGGTGATGCGCCACGGCTGCATCCTTATAGGCAGCGGCCTCAGCGGATCCAGTAGTTTCTCTCTTCTGCTCAGTACCAATTCCCTGTTTCCACCTCTTGCTCCTAGGCAAGCTTGTTCAAGGCCATAAACTTTAGTGTGTGCTCCTTTTTGTTGGCCACATTCTGCATGTGGGCAGCCTAAACATATTCAAGAATTCCATTACTGATTGCCCTCACATGTTCACCTATACACTCCTTCCACTTGCGTTTAGTTCTACCCACATACAGCGAAGCCCTCCAGGATGACGCACATTGCTGCAGAAGTCTGCAGTAGAGTTACTGCAATAAACAATGCAATTTCAAAGGGAGTTAATCCCTTTTGTCATGCATTAAACCTGGGACACTGTGCTTCATCCAGGAGGGTGTATCTGTAGTAGGCCCCACACGAACATGTGGCCTGATAAATCACATACATGGTGTCGCAGTTGATGAAGTGTGACAGGTGTATAGTCTCCCCATCATATGAGTTCTGTATCTGTGCACATTCATTAGCGTAACTACAATACTTACATCTGTCACACTTCTTACATTCTTTGGGCAATAGGGGTAATCAATTTCTAGGTCTTGTAACAGGTTAAACTGAGTGAACCAAGTGATCCCTTAAGATTTTTGCGCTCCTGTATGCCATTCTAGGAGGGATTTTGGAAGTTCTCCTCAACTTTGTATCTGCCTCCAGCACATGCCAGTTACTGTATAAAATCTCCTTGACTTTCCAGGAGAGTGCATTGTATGTGCATACCATGTTTATTCTGCCAAGTGCCTCACTTTCGGTCTGGTTTACCAGTTTTTTTCTCAGAAGGGTTTCCCTACTCATTCCCTCACTGGCAGGCCTTGCATTCTCAATTACCTCTACTCCATACACACCTTTTGTCAGAGATGCCTCCTAAATAGCTAGAGGCTCTGGGGTTTAAAATGGTGCCAAATTCAAAAGTTATCTGGGACTTCTTGCTGTTGTGATTCTGCAGCAGCCATTGAGGGGAGGGTAACTTCCAAAAGTGTCTACCCTCAGGACCCTGTGCTGCTCCCTGCAGGTCTTGAGTGGAGTGAGTTGGAAAGCTGACTACGTGGAGCAGTAAGAACAGTGGCTGAGTTAATAAGTCCACCCCTTTCATTGGAGCTGCCTCCTGATTTGCTGGAAGCTCCGGGGTTAGAAATGCCACCAAATTCAAAAGTTCTCTCGGGCTCCTTGCTGGAGTGGGCTGCCACTGGCCATTGGAAGGGAAGGCAACTTCCAGAAGCATCTTCCCTCATGATTCTGTGCTGCTCCCTGTAAATCCAGATTGGAGTGAGTCAGAAAGGCAACTCCATGGAGCAGTAATAACATTTGCTGAGTTTAAATGTCCACCCATTTCATTGGAGCCATTTCCTGATTGGCTGGACGCTCAGGGGTCAGAAGTGGCACCAAATTTAAAAGTTCTCTGGGGCTCCTTACTGGCACAGGTCTCCAGCTGCCATTGGGGAAGAGGGCAACTTCCAAAAGCATCTGTCGTCATGACACCATGCTGCTCATTGTAGGTCTGGAGTGGAGTGCATCTCACACACAGGTATGGAGGTAACCACCCTAAGCTGGGATGCGCAGGTAAGGAACTCCCCAGTGAAATGCAAAAATGTACTTACCCACTTAATGAGTCTCAGAGTCCATCTTTATCCTATCCAAGTCCAAACCCGAAGGGTTGGATCCTAAACTCCTCCACATCTCCACTCCTGCCACAGCATCTTGTTTGACTCACCTACTCAACCTCCCCATCACCGTCAGTGCTGTTCTTCAGTCCTGGAAGTTGGCCTAAGTTTTTTCACTTTGCAAAAGGGAGGAGGTGGCCCTTCCTTCCCTGATAATATCCGATCAGTCTGCCTCCTTCCCTCTCTTGCTATGCTGCAAGAGAAAGTTTTCTACCGCAGACACTCCAGTTTCCTCTCCTTCACTAATTTCCTGTCCTGATTCTAGTCTGGCTTCCAGAAGCTTCACTCCACTGTCTCCTCTTTGCTGTGTGTAACTGATTCTATCTTTTCAGGTATAAATCAGGGGCACATCACAATGCCATCTTCATTAATCTGGCCAAAGCCTTTGATTCAGTGTCCCAACCACTGCTCCTTGACAAGCTGTATTTTGCTGGCCTCTCAACTCCCGCTGTTGACTGGATCCACTTTTATTTTACAGGCTGTCTACCATCAGTACAGGTTGGTTATGCCCTGCCACCTTAATTTCCCATCCAGGCTGGTGTCCCACAGGACTCCATCTTGAGTCCCATACTCCTCTTCATTTTTCTCAATGACCGCTTCTCTACCTGTGTCAGCTCACATATTCACATGTATACAGATGACACAATTATCTACACCTCTGGTCCCTCTACTACAGCTGTGGAGGGTATGCTCTAGCATTACGTCTGCAATTTCCTGCACTGGTTCTAATCCAGTCAACTCCAGCTCAACACAAAATAAACTGTCCATGACCTTTGGTACCAGCCATAAACTCGTCAGACTCTCTACTCAGCCTGTCTTCTCCACATAAGATGGCTCCTCTCTAGAAGTATGTCAATCCTTCAAGCACCTCACAATGTGGATAGACAGCAAACCTGGCTTCTCTGCACACATTGACACCATACATGCCAAGCTCCACCCTTAACTTGGTGCCTTGTACTACAGCAAAGACTGATTGTCCCCACAGGCCTACTGAAAGCTTCAACTATTCTGTCGGGATGATCAAGAATATCTGTCCACACCCATAGAGGAAAAAATGTTTTATAGGAAGTATGCACCTGGATCAGAAATATCTATATTGGAGGTTGACATAGCTTTGGACTCATTTAAAAGAAGGAAGGCTCCAGGTTCCAATGGCGTCCCAATTGATGTCATCAAAAAAACAAACAATATTGGATTCCATTTCTACATAAATTCTTTAATTATATTGGAACTCTGGGGATATTTCAAAAAGCTGGAAAATAAATATTATAGTACCTATTTTCAAAAAGGAAGATAGAAAAAATCCTGCTTGTTACCGACCTATATGCCTTTTGGATACTACTAGTAAAGTTTTTTCTAAAGTAATAAATAAAAGACTAAAGCTGTGGGTGGATTCAAAACAAATAATTGATGAAGCACAAGCAGGCTTCAGAAATAAGTATTCCACAATAGATTAATGTTATACACTGGCTTATTTAATTCATAAATACAAAATAATAAAAAAACAGAAATTATTCTGTACATTTATTGATCTCAAAGCTGCAATTGATAAAGTAAACAAGACACTTATGTGGGAAAGATTAAAGAAGTTAGATATATAACCCTCATTATTAGAAATAATCAAACTTTTACACCAGAATAATTTAACCAGCATCCAGTTTTTGGATTCTGGAGAATTGACCAGCTGGTTTACAACCAACACTGGTGTAAAACAGGGCTGTACATTAGCCCCACTCTTTTTTTAACTTACATTTTTCAACAGTACTCAAAGTTACATATAATCCTGATTTTCATCTTCCTAAAATTGGAACAAGACCAATATCTCACTTAGCATATGCAGATGATGTTGCTCTTTTTTCACTTAGCCATTTAGGCATGAATAGGATTCTGGAAACATTCCATGTGGAATGTCAAAAAGCTGACTTACAAATTAATCATGCAAAAGCCAAAGTAATTGTCTTTGGGGGGAATCAGAAATCTTATAAATACTACATTAAAAAAGAAAAATTGGCCGTAGTAAAGGAATTCTGTTATTTGGGGATCATAGTTAACCAGAATGGAAACTGGGGAACTCATATTAGGGAAACAAAAAAAAAAAAGCAGAAAGCTTTCTGCCAATATTAACATCTTTTTCATGTTAATTCAGAGGCAGATTGATTCAGGGAAACCTTATGGTAGCCTCAGCTAAAATACGAAGTCAGTTGTTATACAGCTCTGAAATCTGGGGCTTAAGCTGCCAGGAAAAACTTGAATTACCAATGAACAACTTTTATAAACAACTACTGAGTATCCCCAAATCTACACCATCATCATTAGTAAGAGCAGAGCGAGGATAGTTCTCTGTTGAATGTTATTACATTCAGAGATTGGTTAACTATTGGATTAAAGCCTTTATGATGCATTCTGGTAGATATCCACATCTATGTATTGAAGAAGCAATAGACTATGGATGAACTGATGTACTTTTTTCTACTATTAGGATTCTGGAAGAAATAATAAAACCAATGGGCTTATTGCATATCATCCCAGATAGTTTAAATCAGCCTAGTGAATTTACTAAAGAAATCATGAATAATAGAATAAAAGATAAGAGATTTAGAGACTGGAAGAATCTTCACTACTTGCCCATGGTTATCAAAAAACAAAAGAGCACATAAATTGGAAAAAAAGTATTTGATTATACTGGACAATCCATAACAGAGGACACAACTAGCAAGATTCAGGTTTGAGTCTTTCCTAACAAATAGGAAGAAAGCCCTATAAGAAAGGAAAATGGATCAACATTTAAAGTGCATGTGCAATTTGGGACAAGATTCCTTATTGCATTTGATTATATTGTGCCCTTTATATGAAAAGCAATGCTCATTGTTGATAGGAAACATAATAGGAAGATTACAATATGAACCACCGCAAATTTTGGCTTATCTACTAAGTTCTCAGGATCCAGATGTGCTGGTCCCCGTGGTCTCCCTTCTAAAAATTATTGAACAGAGAGAGTTGTGTTTGAATGGATAAATGGCTTATAGAATTGATAGACCCTATGTATATTTATATTGTTGTTCAATATTGCTGATTATATTTACATCATAATTGTTAGCAGAAGAACTGATGCACCTTATAAATCATGTAAAAGGAGAGAGATCTGTTTTGAGACCTCTATTTAATATTTTTAAGAACTGCTCATAGTTAACTAACAATGGGTCCGTTGTGAACAATTTAAGCATCTCTAGTAAAATATACCAGTTATGCTTTTTAAGAATGGGAAACATACATAAAGCAATTGTATCATGTTTTATTGAATGCATGTTAATGTATGTATCCCAAATTTTAAATGTTGATGTTGTAATGGTTGTAAAGCCGATCAATAAAAAAACTGCTGCTACTACTACTACTGCTACTGAGATCTTGTTACCAAAATGGGGCTCCTGGTTTTTGACTATGTTGACATGGTCTGGGGCACCACCTGTTTCACATTTCTCTCAGTACTGGGCACCCCCTGCAACTCCTTTTGCTGCTTTGCTATGAACTCTCCCCATCATGCTTATCAACGCTTACCTTACTCTTCCTCATCCTCCCCATACTCTTACATTGCCAGATACACTGGCCTCCTTCATATCCAAATACTGGTTTGAGTCTCTTCCTTCTTACCTTTCATCACTTTTCTCCCTCATCCTCTCTATTTCCTGTTCCCTCTGCTCCAGGGATCCTCACACTTTCACCATCCCTTATTCCCATGCATCTGCTGGACAATTGACCTTCTCCTATTGTCTTCCCACATTTTGAGACCAGTTCCCCATGTACCTCCTCTTCACTGCATCTCCTGGCTCCCCTGGTATAATCTGAAATGCCTTTCCTAACCCTCCACCACTCCTGCTTTCCCTCTCCCTGACATTTCACCTGCAATTGCTATGGTACAATGGCTTAAGTTTAGCTGAGGTGCTTAGTTGTTGTTTCTTTTTTTTTTTTTGCCTTACCTACTTATTCTGCACTTGTACCTGTATTCATCCTGCTATTCTAATTGCACTTTATTGTAACCATGAGTTGTGTTTGCGCTATGTATTTTGTATTCTCTGTCCCCTTCACCAGGGTCACCGTAGAAACAAGCCACAGGTCAGTGTACCTTCCCCGGTCATGATTTTTCAAATAAAATAAATAATGCATGGTTTCAACTGTCAAAGAGCCCACAGGCAGCACTCACAATCATTTTTGAGAAAGCATTTTACTTGTCTGAATGGCATTTTCTACTGCAGACTATGAAAAATGTAGGGATAGGCTCCATTTTAAGACAATTGGTCCACCTTCTGTACACTTCCCCCAAAGTGTCCATCCTTTCTATTGGTCTTAGATCCTAATGCTTCCCTCTATTAAAAGGAACAAGATAAGGGTGCCCCTTGTCACCTCCTGTTTCTACTCACCATAGGTCCGTGGTAAATGCAATTAGAGAACATGATGCCATTCAAGGAATCCAGATGGGTAAGGAATATAAAACCTTTTTATATATGGACAGCCTTTTGATTCTCTTTTCCAATGCACATGACATGATTTGATAGCACCCACCCTGACGTTCTGAAAAATTTCACCTCAGCACCGGGTCTTTGAGTGTATCAAAGCAAAATGGAGGTCCTACCCCTGAATACTTGTTCCTCAGACTCCTTCTGAGACCTGGATTTGAAATGGTCTGAACAAGGATTTAATTATTTGGGGGTAAAACTCCTCAGACACATATCTAAGATGGCAGCTCTGAACTTTGACCCTGTCATATCATCTACAAAATAGGAACTAGAAAGTTGGATAGCACTTATATTATCTTAGGCCAACAAAAAAGAGAGTGCAAAATAGCTGCTAACTCATTTCACTCCCCTATAAAAATCTCTACCATATTGTTTAAGAAGATCAGATCATAGTTAACTTTCTGTGGGAAGGAAATCACCACCAGATACAGAAGAGCTTTGTTAAGAGGCCATTGGTCCAGAGGGGGATGAAAGCTACCATGTCTCTGTGGTTACCATAAGGCATCTGTATCAGCCCAAATAGTGCAATGGTTTATTCCAGTTACCTGTTTCCCCATAATGGCTGATCATGGATGCTGGTCTCAAGGGTAACACCTCCCCAGTGGTGTCCCTGCACTCCAAACCACAAATGTGGTACAATCAAATACCGTCCATGCCCCTGTCTAGACATTACTGGAAAAGGTTTCACCTTGGTTAAGAAAGGATCCTACATCCTTATTTTAGACCCCAATATGGGGGTAACCCAGCACTCCAGATGGGGAAACATAATAACGTGGTCTATGTGGAGGAAGGGGCAAGAAATCAAGCTTATTAATGACCTCCTCATGCACACTTCCAGGCAAGTTGACTTCTTTGCTTCCCTATCTGACAAATACCATCTACCAAACCAGGACTTTGCAGAGCTGGAGAAGTGCGCAAAAGGGTCAGTGGTGCTCACAAAGACATTAGAACAGTACATCACATATTCAGTCACTCAACCTGTCATAAAAGGACACCAAACAGCTCTTTGGAGATGAAAATTAAAATTAAAATTTTCATCTTCAAAGAGCTGTTTGGCATCCTTTCATGAGAGGTGGTGAGTGCCGGAATGTGTGTTGTACCAAACCAGAACTTCTGAAGGTATCTGCAGATCTATAGTCTGATACAACAGAGATGGTCTCAAAACCATCCTACAGAGACTCAGGCAGCTAACACCTCACTCCATCAATGTTTCAAACTAACGAGGGGGTACAGCCAGTGCTATTTATCAAGCTATTTGTGAAGCACACCCTGACCTCTAAGAAAGCTAGGTCCCAGTGACAGCAAGAGATAGGGATCTCCATTTCCAAGACACAATGGGCCTTCTCCTGGACTCCAATTCACAAAACCAACTTATTCAGATTAAAACCCTCCACAGATAGTACCTTATACTCACAACTGTAAAATCTATAGTTATCATGGACAACAACTACTGAGGATGTGTTTTTTCAGAAGCCCATCTCCATCACAAATGATTACACTGCCCCAATGTTTATTTTATTTTTATTTATTTATATTTTTATTTTTACAATTTTTGGCCAAGAAAGACACACTAAGCCAAGGCCTATTTCCAGGTGTGTCATCAGCCTGAAGTTGACGGAACTGACTGTATGTTCAAGAATGCACCTGTAGCTCTATATATTCTATACATACATGTATTGCTCTCCTGCCACTGACTGTACTCATTTTATTTATTGTAATACCTCTTGCACCCAATTGTATTTCTGTCTACTCTTGGAATTGTCTTTATTCCCCAGGTCACACCTGAAAGAGGGACATGACTGTCTCAGTGGGCTCACCCGGTAATCAAAATTCAAATAAATAAATAAATAAATCCTGGGAGCACAGGGAAGTTAAGTGACTTGTTCATGGTTACACAGTATTAAAGTTGTGGCTGTGGGTTCAAACTCAGTTCTCCATGTTTGCAGCTCAGTGTTCTTAACCACTACACTATACTTCCTCCCCAACATCCAACCCTTCTTGCACCAGATCACTCAAATATGGACAGAGGTTAGTGGGACAGCACTTACAATAAGATGCTTCCTCTTTTTTATATTGAGTTTTGTCTAGAGCATATCCTATAGTAGTCCCCTCAGGCCCAGTGGAAAATGTCAATAGGAGTGGTAGGGAAGGGACTTCTTTTATGCAGTTGGAGGACATCTGATGTACTCTCAGTGAATGAATGTTTGCTAGCAGTAGGCTAGCTGGCCACCTTTAAATGGTTATCCATATATGTCACCAACAACCTTAAAGGATTTACTAAAGTTTGGGCTCCCTTTATGCATTCCAAATATTGTCGAGGAAAGGCAAGACAGTACTCTATCCCAAGGTCCTATATCTCTAAGGTCCTCTAAACCAAGGACTCTGTATATACAATATAAATCAAAAAAACAAAATTAACAGAATATTATATCACAGATAAAATAGCCAATAGACAAAATAATTAAAATACAGATTAGATAAAACTAACTAGCTGGGTAATGTTTGTTCAAATAAATCCTTTTTTAGATTAGTTTTAAAAGCCTCCACTGTGTGGGTCACATGAATGCTTCCAGGAAGCGAGTGCCACAGCAATACAACTGCCACTCTAAAAGCTGTGTCCCCTGATAGCCATAGGTGGGAAGGGAAGACTATGAGCAAGCCTGTATCAGTGGAGAAGAGGGGTCAGACGAGAAGGTAAGGAACTGGTACATCTTTCAAGAAGTCAGATCCCAGACTGTTGGGCTTTGTATGTTAACAAGCATATCCTAAAGACGATGTGCCACCACACTGGCAGCCAGTGCTGACCACATGGCACCAATATGGTGATGTCTCATCAAGATGATCTTGCCACTAGTCAGGCTGCAACAATCTGGAACAGCTGCAGGCATCACATCAAACCTCCAAATAAGCTTAAGTACAGAGCATTAAAAAAGTCCAGTCTAGAGGTGATGAAAGCATAAACAAGTGTCACCAGATCAGCAGGAGCTAGATGCGTTTTGATCCTGGAAATGTTAAGAAGACGGTAAAAAGCCAGATCGAACCACCGCTGAAATCTGTTGTTCTAGTGTGAGCCTGCAGTCCAAAATGACCCCAAGATTCTAACCCACATCATCAGCTACAAGAGATTGGCCACCCAATGAAGGAAGGGTCACCACACCTCCCACCACTGCTGAGCCCCACTGGTCCAGCTCAGTCATTACATCTGTCTATCCAGGGTTGAGCCATAACCAGTTAGAGACCATCCAGTCATTTATCTCAACAAGTTATTCTCTCAGTACTGAAGCCACATAATCCATGCCAGGGAATAAGACAGGTACAGCTGAGTATCATCTGCAAAACAGTGAAACTCAGCCCAAGACCATCTAACGATCTCCCCCAAGGACAACATGTACTGTACACAGGGGCAAGAATTGAGACCCAAGAAACCAACAGGATAGTGCAGAAGCCCAAGATATGTTATTTTCTAGGACTGCCTACTGCATTCTCCCAGTTATGTAGGACTCAGACCAGTGCAGAACTGTGCCACTGAGGCCCACATGGTTCCTCGAGCGATCCAGTAGCACCTCATGATCAACTGTGTCAAATGCCAAAGAGAGTTCCAGAAAGACCAAGATGGAACAAAGTCCCTGTCCCTCACCATGAGAAGATCACAGATTACCCTGACGAGTGCAGTCTCAGTGCTGTGTTGGGGCTGAAAACCTGACTGGAGAGGTTCATAAATGTCATGATACTCCAGGTAATTCACAATCTGCTTCACCACCGCCTTCTCAATAGCCTTCCCCAAAAAGGGAAGATTAGAGACAGATCTCTAATTCATCAGAATGTCAGGAGCCAGTGAAGGCAGATTGAAAATCATCCTCCCTCAAGGAACCACTGATCATCCCAATGATCACTTGACCAAGGAAATCCCAACTGCCTAAGACCAAATAGGTTGATACCCAATCCAGTATACAGTAGGTGGAGTACAAACTAAAGATTACCCAGAGCACCTCAACCTCAGAAAGTGGCTGAAACTCACACAATGTATGCAGATCTACATCATCAAAATAATTACCACTACCAGCCCATTACAGGCCACTTGAATAAATATCCAATTTAATGGAGAACACCTTGTTAGAGAAGAATTGAAAAAGCTCCTCATACTTATCTGCTGAAAAATGGTACATGGAGAACCATGACTGGCTTATCAACATACCAGAGTACAAAATCTACAGGAGGGACAGGGAGGGTAAAAGAGTAGGAGTATCTCTCTAAGTAAGGAAAGGGATCAAACAACAGAACTAAAGAGTAAACAGGGAGGAAAGCAGGCACCGTGGGTCACCTTGGAGACAGGAAATGGTACCACAATCCGTACGGGGGTTGTATGCAGACCCCCATCTCAGGGGGAGGAAATGGACAAGGAAATGATAGAAGACATCCTTAGAATGGTAGAAAAAGGGGAGATATTGTTGATGGGGGACCTGAATATGCCAGATGTTAACTGGAGCACATTTGCTGCAGCCACATCCAAGAGTAGGGTCATTCCTGATGCCTTACAGGGGGCATGCCTCAGGCAGCTAGTGCTGGAACCCACTCAGGAGGGAGCAATCTTAGACCTGGTACTCTCAAATGGGGACAGAGGGAAGATCATAGAATTAGAAATGGATAGCCATCTGGGAGACAGCACCCAGCAAACAGTGTGGTTCATGATAAACAACAATTGTAGAATCAAGCCATATAAAAGTGAGGGTACTGGACTTTAGAAGGGCTGACTTTGGCAAAATGGTTGAGTGCCTAAGAAATGCACAAGCAAATGTGCAGGAAGGAGGGGTGGAAGAAAAATGGGGAAAAAACAAAACTGCCATCATACAGGAAACAAGCCTTTGTGTGAAGCAAATAAACAAAACAAAACAAAGTTAAAAATGACTATGGTTTTCAAGAGAGATGGCGGGGAAGATTGATGAGAAAAGGATAGCATTCTGGAAGTAGAAGGAATCACAGAAGGAGCAGGACAGAGAACTGTATCAGTTAAAGCAGAAGAAAGCAGGGAAGGCAGTCAGAAAAGCGAAGGCCCAAACCAAGGAAAAGATAGCCAACTCAGTTAAGAAGGGGGATAAAACCTTTTATAGGTAAATTAGGGAGCAAAGAAAGACCAAGAGAGGGATAGTGGAGCTTAATAAAGGGGAAGGGAGGTGGGCAGAGGGTGACAGTGAAAAGGCAGAGATACTGAACAAATACTTTTGCTCAGTATTCACAAAAGAAGAAGAGGGTGAGGTAGCTAAACCAAACAGTAGAAGCACTCTGCACGGGGGAGGAGGGGGTCAGAACCAGTCCATTCACAGAAAAAAGTGTCCTGAAAGAACTTCTAAGGTGGCCAAAGCAATGGGGCCTGATGGAATTCACCCCAGAATTATAAAAGAACTAAGGGGAGACCTAGTGGCACCACTGACTACCCTTTTTAACAAATCACGGGAGGATGATGTGGTACCTGAGGACTGTAGGAGGGTGGATGTGATTTACCTTCACAAATGTGGGAGCAAGGCAGAAGCAGGAAACTACAGAACTGTTAGTTTGACCTCAGTGGTAGGGAAATTAATGGACTCACTTCTGAAAGAAAGAATTGTTGAGTACCTAGAGGCCTGTGAAGCACATGACCCAAGGCAGCATGGACTCACAGATGGAAGGCCATGTCAGACAAACCTAATAGATTTCTTTGACTGGGTGACCAAAGTAGTAGACTAGGGAGGGGCTATGGATATGGCCTACCTAGACTTTAGCAAGGCATTTGACACAGTCCCACACAAAAGATTAATAAACAAGTTAGCCAGCCTGGGAGTGGGTCACAGAGTGGTAGCCTGGGTAACAAACTGACTGGACAACGAAATGCAGAGGGTAATAGTAAACAGAGTACACTCTGAAGAAAGGGGGTTACTAGTGGAGTACCGCAGGGTTCAGTACTGGGACTGGTCCTCTTTAATCTCTTTATAGGTGACATTGTAGAGGGTCTGGAAGGAAAAGTATGCCACTTTGCAGACAACACAAAGATCTGCATCAGGGTTGATACACAAGGAGAGGGGAAAGGATGAGAAGGGACTTTAAAAGGTTGGAGGAATGGTCAAAAGTAAGACAGCTTAGATTCAATGCAAGGAAGTGCAAAATAATGCTTCTGGGAAACAAAAATCAAGGAGAAGAGCACAGAATGGGGGTGGGTACTAACAAAAAAGTGGAAAGGGACCTGGAGGTAGTCATATCAGATGACCTAAAGGTAGGCAACCAATGTGAGAAGGCAGTAAGGAGGGCTGGGGGGATTCTGGGATGCATAGGGAGAGGCATCACCAGTAGAAAACAGTAAGTTGTTATCCCTCTGTACACACAGTTGCTGAGACTCCATCTGGAGTACTGCGTGCAGTTCTGGAGATCCCAGCTCCACAAGTAGATAGACAGGAAGAGGGCACTCCAGAGAAGTGCAACTAAAATGGTGCAGGGTCTGCACCAGAAGCCATATGAAGAGAGACTAAAATAGCTTAATATGTATACCCTTGAGGAAAGGAGGGAGGGGGGAGACATGATAGAAACTTTCAAGTACCGCAAGAGAATCAACAAAGCCCAAGAGAATAGCATCTTTCAGAAAAGAGATGCGCAAAAACAAGGGGGCACAATTTGAAGATAGAGGGGGGACAGCACAGGGGCAACATGAGGAAGTATGTTTTCATGTAGAGGGTGGTGGACGCATGGAACAGCCTTCCTGAGGAGGTTGTGGGGTCAAAAACAGTGGTGGAATTCAAGAAAGCATGGGACAGACGTAAGGCAATTATAGTGGGGTGGTAGGAAGAAGAAGGCTGTTGGTTAACAAGGTTCTGCAGCTTATCCAATACATAGGGAAATGGGAGACTAGGTTGGCCAAGCTGTCCTTAACTGCTATCAAAGTCTAAGTTTCTATGTTTCTGTGTAAAAAGCTCTAACAGATAACATACAGGGAGATTTAACAACCTGTCTATGGTGCGAAAGAGCTGAGCTGGTCGATCTTCCCTGAGAATAGAGATGAAGCATGTTCAGGATACAACTTGGAAGGGACAGCAACCACAACATGGGGTCTACTACAAAAAAACACAAGGCCAAGTGTTAGAAACACAAATGAAGTTGAAACAAAAATGATAAGGAACACAATTTGGAATTGAAAGAACATATTTTGGAGATTTTTATCTGCATTGCTGTATATCAAGTTTATGAAGGCACCTTTTGAGGAAGCCAATACTGTTGGTGAAACGTTAAGGGCATGGGCCAAAGAAAAATTAATAAAGAAACAACTTTTTGAGAACAAAAAGGACCTGTCTTCATGTGCTACATTTTTCGCCCCCGCCCCCCATCATTTATGAGAAAGAACTTGCTCAATCTTCCCTGCAGCAAGCTTCCTTGACAGGAACTCTGTCTTTGTCAGGGTATTGCCCAATACTCACCATAATGAGTTCTCAGGCCAACCCATCCTCCTCAAATTGGCCTTCTCCCAGAATGCTTTAAATTCCATCCCTTAGTCTTCAACACAGCTCAACAGAGTATCACAGTGAGCTGTTACGGGATGTCAAGGGATGAACATGGCAGGGTGCAACAGAGTCGAAGGCTGCTGTGAGAACCATACTATAGTACTCCATGGCCTTCTCAACCCTCTGCACACAAGCAAGTAACATAATCAAGACATCCAGTATCTCCTGAAGCTTGTGAAGCTCAAATTCATGTTTCAGACATTACCAAATCATCTCCATAGAAGGGATAATAAGACAGGGGACCACACAAAGGAAAAGTACTGCATGATGATCCAATCAAAAGACCACATCAAACTTGACTGCACTAACGTTAAGTCCCAATAAGAAGATCGGGTCCAAATTATGAAAATCTTGAGGGGTTTGGGAGGCAACTGTCTGTATTTGTCCCAGGGAGGACATCAACTGGAGGAGTTGATGTCCAAAGTGTGAGGATTTATTTTCAACCCAGGCATTGAAATTCACCAGCACCAACAGTGTTGGGGCATTTTGCACCTGTCTGGCCATGAAGTCCACCAACTCCTGTGAGAAATCACTTCCATACCTCAGCGGAAGGTATATGAGAATGATCTTACCACTAACACCCTAAGCACATCTAATAACCACATATTCAAAGGACCTGAAAGTTCCCATGGGGAGTTTAGTGAGACCTAAGAGGATTTAAAACAAATGGCTACCCCACCTGAGTTGCAATATTTCCTCTGGCAGTACACCATAGAAAAACCAGGCAGGACAGATGCCACCAAAACAGGTCCAAAGTCATCACTCAGCAAGGTCTCTGTGATACAGAAAAGGTCAGCCAAGAAATCAGTGATGAAAATATACATCACTGCTGTTTTATTCCTTTAGTGACCTTGTGTTACATAGAATGGCCTGAATGGGAGTAGTAGTATGGGCTGTACAGACAACAACCTGCTCACTGACATTTGGCAGGGCCCTAGGGAGGGGGACCAGACAGAGTGGACCCTAGTCCTGATTCCAAATCCTCCCCAGGTGTTTCCTGATTTACACCAATCCAATCCTACCTCCAAATATCATACTCAGGACTTCAACTGCAGGTGATGCCCCACCTACAGAGAATTCCCAGTCCCTTGCAGAAACTGAGGACATTTTCAGGAAGGATTAATAGGGCTCCCCTAAAGGATGGAGCTGCAGAAGGTGGTCAGCTGTATACCTGTGCCTAACCTCTCCCACACATTTACACCTATTACAAACTCAGAACTAAGAACTAAGCTTCAGACTCAGATTAAGCATCACCAACCCCAACCCCACCAATAAATAAGCTTACCCCCAAATGTTTAGAACCAAGCAAAAACAACCATGCTGGATAACACAAACATACCCCAATTCATTTATTTTATACAAATTACAGAACCTAACCATCCATGCATCTGATCCATCCTCAATCAAAAAAAAAAACACAATAAAAAATGAAAGTGAGGGGAAAACTAAATAAGCTAAACATTTGCTACCAAAATGTACTCAAAAATAAACCTTATAGTTCATTGTGGATATGTGACTACCCTTGCACTGGCACTGTGTGGGAACAGAGTTTGTCCGTATAACAAACAGCCAGTAGTAAGAGACTCAGCCATATATTATGGATCCAGAAAGTCAGTGTTTCAGCACTGGTTCAGTCTGACCAAACCACAGCAAAATAATAGTAGTCCAGAAAATGCACAAGGAAGGGGGAAGGGGACACAATACATCCTCAGCTGCCTATGAGCCCTTAGTCACTCTCCCACAGTGAAAAGACAGCAAATTAAATAGCTGGCTTGAACCCTAAAATGGACACACTATTACCCAATGAAATTAACCAGCACTCCCACCAAGCTTGAAATGAAAGTTTGGCATTCATGGAATGGTTTTGAATCACAAAGCCAGTGCTATTTTAAGAGTTTGAGACATCAGTAGTCTTAAGACTAACCTTCAGCAGGCCTTCCACACCCCGCTTGAAGGCCCACTGAAGGTTGAGATGCCAGGGATACTGGTCATCTCCAAGGCTTCTTGCCAAATAAACTAGCACTGGCTTTGTGATTTGAAACCATTCCACAAGTGCCAAGCTTTCTTTACAAATTTGTGAGTCTTTGAGCTGGCAGCTCTGCTCGTGCACCTCCGCTTCCAGTGCGCACCTGACTGTTCATTTTATTCTAATCCCACCCAGCTAGTTGCTAACCAGGTGGACTCACTGCAGAATACACCACAGCCAGGAGGATAACAGGCATCGCACAGAGGGGAGGCAACAAGTCCAAACTTTATAATCCCACCACCAAATGATAATAATCTGTTCTAAATCAGAGATACTTCCCTCAGTCACAAAACAGGTTCTTTAGGAAGTTAACTCCCTTCAGGGCAAAAATTCAATTCTCCTTCCAGGAGAAACTTCATCTCTGCCTCCAGGCCAAACCACAACACCCAGTCACCCTAGATAAAACAGGTGAAATTAGGGGAGTCTCTGGAAATAAAGCTGTGCATCTTAATGGTCAGATTTAACTTTCCCAAATGCAGAAACTCAGTTTAGATTCCTTTAATTGAGCCCTAATGAGGCAACCACTGCTTTTATCTCCTGCTCAAGGCATCTACTCCCTTTGGTACCAGCCTAGATGCTATAAACAATGTCCTGCACCATGATTACTAGAGATCCAAAGCAGAGGTCACAGAACAATCCTATCAGTGGAGAATTTATGCCTGCCAGTGGGGAAGCAATGAGAACAATCCCCAGCACATCACCATATGAAAGACCCTGATGTGCAACTACACAGTCTGCACTGTGGGGAAGCAAGATAATCAAAAAGATGAAGGTACACTCTCTAAACATAGATGGCAACTGAACTAAAAACCAAACTAAAAATAAAAGCGTATAAAAAACAACTTGTCTATCTCATTCAAAAGTAGGGCTATGCGAACCTCCCGAAGTTTGAACTCATGAACTTTGACCATTGAACTGCAAATGGTTTGCCAAACTTCTCTTAACAGTATACTAATTTGCATTGGTTTAACCAAAGAGAAGCATTAGGAATTGGGATAATAAGTATGCACTGTGCTGATGAAGCATCCAAAATAAAACAGCAAGATAGTACAGTGGGTTACTGGTTCCAAAAATTGACTTCTGGTTATACCATGGCTAAGTGTTGCACACATTGGCAAAAATTGACAAAACATTATTCTAAAGAAGACAGAGTGAAGACAATAGCATAGCATCCAACACTGTGGGCTACTGGAGTTCCAGAAATTGTGTGTCCTTTAGGACACTGTCACACACGGACAAAACTTCCAGGTATGCCATGGCTAAGTGTTGTACACACTGGTTTCTTGGGCAATATTGGACCAAAAATGATTAATTCAGCCTGGGCAAGCCTGGCAAAAGTTGAGCAAATAATCCAAAACATAAATGAGTGTGGGCTACTGGTTCCAAAAACTGAGTGCTAACTAGGACAGTGCCACATATGTCAAGGCTTCTGGTTATGCCATCTCTAAGTGTTGTACACACTAGTTTCATAGGCAGTGTTGCCCCCAAAATTATTTACTTCAGTCTGTGCAGACCTAGCCAAAACTGAGCAAACATTAATGCAAAGGAAAAAAACTGAGTGAAGACAACAGTGCAGCATTCCACAGTGTGGGCTACTGGTTCCAAAAACTGAGTGTCCATTAGGACAGTGCCACACATGAACAAGGTGTCTGGTTATGCCATGGCTAAATGTTGTACATGCTTTCCAACAGATTGCAACTGTGATGCTAGTAGCACAGGGTAGTGCTAAATAACAAGAGCAGATAACCCTAACACTGAACAAGACATCAAAAGGTTATAACACTCAGGCACTAGACAGTAAGGAGGAGGGGGGGAATATATTAATTATGGGTTTACCTTGTATTTCCATCTGAAATAAAAACATATCTTTCTCTTCCAACTCTACTCTTGAAGATTTACACATGTACCATCCATACTATATGCTACATCTTATTTTTTCCATCCGGCTCCACTCTCAGAGACAATGGACATTGTGAACTGCAGATTTTGTGGGACTCTAGTCACCAGAGCCTTTGCAGTACAGCTGGGGCGGTGTCTTACATGCACTGCCTTCAATGACCTTTGATCTCAGCTCCATGCAGCATGGACTGAGATAACCTACCTCAGTGTACAATTTGACCACACTATGCATTACAACACTTCAGCATCTTTTACCATTGGGAGCCAAAAGCCAACACCACCCACTAGAGAACTAGCACACCAGGGAGCTGTCCGTTGGTTAGGGGGTGCAAAGCTAAACCAAAGAACGGTCCCAAGGTGACTCTGAAACCAATCTGTGCATCAAATAGGTTCTCTCTGCTATCATCCACACCCACTACAGAGGCAGAAAATCCAGTGGAAGGGAAACAACGCAAGAAAAAGCAAACCGAAGTGAATGTCACCAATCACAACAAAAAACACATAATAATAGTAGGAGACTCTATAATTCGTGGGTTACAGTCTCACATCCACCAAAGCAGCTGAACAGAGACTGCAGTCAGATGCCTCTCGGGAACATTGGCATGGAAGGGCAGAGACCACATCATGGGAATTGTACACAGTGCTAAGCAGGACATGCGAATTCTGCTCCATATCGGTACAAATGATCTAGCAAGTAGGTCTGTGGAGGAGACTAAGCAACATATATCCAATCTGGGAGAAAATATTGCTTCCCTTTTGTCCAGTGTCTCCTTCTCAGAGATTCTGCCTGTGTGTGGAAAGGGAACTAGCAAGCAGAAAATTGGGGAAAAGGACATCTGTAAGCTTAACACCTGGCTTGAAAACTGGTGTCAGGATAAAGGGCATGGCTACATTGGGAACTGGCTGAACTTCTGGGAAAGTGAGTTCTTTAGATTTGACAGACTGCACAAAGAAGGGAACATGCATTCTCAGTAAAATATTTGACATCTTTGTCAGCCGTTTAAACTAGTAGAATGGGAAGAGGCACCAGCAACCATTACATCATATTGCCAAGTGGGTGTTCCTCCACATCATCAGATATTTGGTCTGCCCCAGGTAACTACATCACAAACACCACAGGTGACACAAATTGCAAAATTCCACAAGGATGTTCCAAACATGTTAGAAACTTAAATACAACAAATGATAAACAGGGGATCGCGCAGTAAACAAGAAAAACAAGGGATGGAATGCAATGTGTGTTAATGCTCGTAGCCTTCCAAACAACATCCCAGATCTCACTGTCATGTTGGCAGAATCCAACTTAGACTGGGTGGCAATCACTGAGACGTGGTTCATTGAGAACCACACCTGGGATGTTGCTATCCCTGGATACCCTCTTCAGGAGAGACTGAAAGGGTAAGAGGGGAGGGTTGGCTAGGAATATCAGGGAAGAAATCAATGCAATGGAGATCAAGAGAGTGCACAGTGAAACAGAGACCCTATGGATCACTCTGGGAGCTGGAAACAGGGACCCTATCAGTGTAGGAAATATCTACAGATCACTGAACCAGGAGATCGAGAAGGATAAAAACCTCCTGGAGGACATACTGAGAATGGCCAATTAGAAGGTATTATTGCTGGTCGGAGACTTCAACCTACCTGATGTAGATTGGTCTACTATTTCATCCTCCTCCGAGAAGAGTAGATAATTACTCATTGCCCTCTGGGGGGGCAGAACATAATCACTTGGTAGATTCACCCACTATAGAATTGACTATCCTGGACTTGGACAAACAGTGACAGGGTGTCAGATGTTCAAGTGTGGATCAATCTGGGAACCAGTGACCACAGGTCAGTCTGTTTCTTGATTAATAAAGCACAGGACTCATGTCACACCAAACTTCAAGTTCAAGTTCAAGTTTATTGCAGGAAAGCTCTGTTGAGCAAGCTCATTCACAAGGAGGTCCTGGGTGCATGGTTGCAACAAATATACAATGCAGGCAATAACATAACAATACATAAATGGCGGACCAGGTCCTACAAGGTACATGGGTAAACCATTCTGGGTGAAAACCAAAAACCCCAAAAATATTTAGTACAAGTTGTTTAAGGAAGGTGGTTTAGTGGTGCTCAAGGTGTTCAAGTTCAAAAAAGCTAATTTCCCAAAAATGAGGGAAAGTATTAAATCTGCTGGTAACAGATACCATAGAGAATGTGGAAAACATATGGATAAAACTAAAAAATGCTATAACTACAGTCACAGCACAATGCACAAAATAAGTAATCAATTCCAAAAAGTCAAAGAACCCACTTTAGTTTTCGAAAGAGGCATTGACTATAATTAAAGAAAAGGAAAAAAGCTTTCAGAAAGTACAAGGAGACTGAATCAGAGAAGGATAAAGAAGTCTACAGGGTTAAAATCAGGGAAGCTGGGAAAGCAAACAAGAGTACCAAAGACCCAGACTGAGGAAAAATAGCACTCGGAGTGAAGAGTGGGGACAAAACTTTTTTTAGATATATAAGGGAAAAAAGAAAGAGTAAGGGAAAACACGACTGGCAATGAAAGAGGGACAGCTGGTGGAGAACAACAAGGACAAGGTGAAAGTTCTCAATGAATTCTTCTGCTCAGTCTTCACTCAAGAAGACATAGGTAATGGTCCAGAGCTACCCAAGACACATTGCCACACCGGTAGAGTAGACACTAGCCCCTTTACAGAAGAAAGGGTCCTTGAAGAACTGTCTAAATGAAAGATGGACAAGGCAATGGGGCCAGATGGATAACATACTAACATACTAAAATGCCAGAAGAATAGGCCTAACGGTCTTTCGTGTCTGCTCGTTTGGTCAGTCCCCAACCTGGGTGCTGACCTTGCTGTCCCCCTTGCCTTCTCTGGCTTCTCCCTTCCCAGTTCTGGATATTCTTGCTGCATTGGATTTTGCTTCCAGAACCCTTCCCCTGTACCTGTCCCACCCCCTCTTGAACCCCTCCACTGTCTCTGCCTCCACCAGCCCCCTAGGCAGTGCATTCCATGGCTCCACCACCCTCTCAGTGAAGTAGCACCTCCTCCTTTCTCCCCTGAATCTTCCCCCCTCCAGCTTCCAGCCATGCCCTCTAGTGGCCCTTCCTTCCTTCGAAGCACCCCGACTGTTCCTCCCCTATTTACTCTCTTCATGTACCTAAAGACCTCTATCATGTCCCCCCGGTCCCTTCTCTCTTCCAATGTGTACATATTTAGCTCTTCGAGCCTCTCCTCATAGGTCCTGTCCCCCAAGCCCCAAATCATTTTGGTTGCCCTCCTCTGGACCCTCTCCAGGAGGTTAATGTCCTGCTTTAAGTGGCCTCCAAAACTGCACGAGTACTCAAGGTGCGGCCTCACCAAGCAGTTATACAGAGGGAGTATCACTTCCCTCCTTCTGGAGGTGATCCCCCTAGCGATGCATCCCAGCATCCTGTTGGCCTTGGCTGCTGCCCTCCTACAAGTCTCAGAATTGTTCATCTTGACATCCACCACCACCCCCAGGTCCCTCTCAGCCATCGAGACTTGTAGCATTTCCCCCAGGGTGTACACTTGACCTGGGTTTCTGGCCCCCAGGTGGAGTACCTTGCATTTCCCTGTATTGAACCTCAGCTTCCACTTTCTAGACCATCTTTCCAGAGCCTCCAGGTCCCCCTGTAGGGCCACCCTTCCCTCCTCCCCATCCACCACCACCCCCAGTTTCGAGTCATCTGCAAAGATACTCATCTCACTCTTGATTCCTGTCCTTATGTCAGATACGTAGGCGTTGAACAGAAGGGGCCCAAGGACTGATCCCTGTGGGACCCCACTAATGACCCTCCTTGGGGATGAGACTATCCCACCAACTACGACCTTCTGGGTCCGGTCCTGGAGCCAATTGCCTATCCATCTGATCATCTGGTTCCCCACCCCATTTCTCCCAGCTTACCCAACAGGCCCACATGAGGAACAGAGTCAAATGCCTTGCTGAAGTCCAGAAAGAGGACATCCACTGGTCTACCCAGGTCCAAGGCACTTGTCACCCAGTCATAGAACTCCACCAGGTTTGTCTGACATGATTTCCCCGGGATGAATCCATGCTGTCTATCGTCCAGGCACCCTGACTTATCCAGGTCCCCCCCTAGCCTCTCCTTGCCTCTCCTAGAGTTCTGAAGGAACTTTGAGAGGAACTTGCTGCACCACTGGTTGAACTATTTAACAAATCACTTGAACATGGCATATTGCCTCAGGACTGGAGAAGGGCCACAGCGGTGCCACTGCACAAGAGTGGGATCAAGGAGACAGCAGGAAATTGTCTCCCTGTCAACGTGACCTTGATGGTGGGTATAACAATGGAGTCATTGCTTAAGGAAAGGGTGGTGGAGTACCTGAAATTAAGTGGAAGGCTTGACCTGAGGCAGCATGGCTTCACAGCAGGATGCTCGTGCCAAACAAATACGATAGAATTCTTTAACTGGGTCACAAGAGTGGTGGACCAGGGATCAGTACTGGATATAGTATACCTAGACTTTAGCAAAGCCTTTGATACGGTTCTGCACATAAGGCTAACAAGTAAACTGGAGAAAGCAGGTATCTGTCAGAGAGTAGTTGGCTGGACCAAAAGCTGGCTACAGAACAGGACACAGACAGTCATGATAAATGGAACTTTGTTAATGGAAGGGAGGGTTGCTAGTGGTGTTCCGCAGGGATTAGTGCTTGCCCCAATCCTATTCAACATATTCATCGGTGGCATAACTGATGAACTGAAGGGGAAGGTCTGCCTGTTCACAGACAATACGAAGCTCTGCAACAGGGTGGACACACAGGAAGGAGTCTCAGGTATGGAGGCAGATTTCTGTAAGCTAGTGGAATGGTCCAGGAACTGGCAGTTGAGTTTCAATGCCAAAAAGTATATGGTAATGCACTTGGGGAAGAGGAACCCAGGAAATAGATACGTCCTAGATAGACAGCAATTAAAAGAGACAAAGCTGGAACGGGATCTAGGGGTTATGATATCAGATGAATTAAAGGTAGAAAAGCAATGCAAAAAAGCAGCAATAAAGGCAAGCAGAGTCCTTGGATTCATAGATAGAGGTATTACTAGCAGAAAGAATGAGGTAACCTTCCCATTCTGTTGGTCCTTGGTGAGATCACATCTAGAGTACTGTGTGCAGTACTGGAGGCCCTTTCTAAAAAAGGATATAAACTGATTGAAATCTGTGCAGAGGAGAGCCAAGATGGTGCAGGGTCTGCACCATGAATCCTATGATGCTAGGCTCATTCAGCTGAATCTATTCTCCCCAGAGCATAAAAGGAACAGAGGGGGGCATGATAGAAACATTTAAATTTGTTAAAGGGATAAACGCAGTACAAACTGGAAACCTCTTTCAAGAGAATAGGACTGCATGTACAAGGGGGCACAACTTGCAACTGATAGGCGGTAAGTTCAGAACAAATGTTAGGAAGTACTTTGTCACTGAGAGGGTCATGGATCCTTGGAACAGTCTGCCACAGGATGTAGTGGCAGCAAAGAAAGTTGGGCAATTCAGTCTTGCATGGGATAGTCAGTGTAGTCATCTCAGCAAGTTCAGTAGTTGAGGGGGGGGGCTAGATATCTCAGGCAGACTAGATGAACCACACGGTCTTCTTCTACTGAGAAATTTTTATGACACATAAAAAAAGAATGCAACTGAAATTAGCAATTGGTGGTTTCTTTATTAGAAGGAGTTCACATATATGTGTTCACAATGTAGCAATCCGTATACGGTTGCCACAGTGACTCCCTGATCATTAAGACCACCACAGCGACAGGAATCGGGCAAAATCTGGCAGTCGCTGTGGTGGTCTGTATGGAGATCAGGACTGCCTCGCTGGGTGTTTGCCTCCCCGGTCCAACTCCGACTCAGAGTTAGAATCCTAGAGACCCGGGGGTGTTGAGGCAGAGCCCCTCACATGGGGGGGTAGGGGGGCACAGCCCCCCTATGGATACACAGAGGCATCCCCAGCACTGCAATGCTGACAGTCGGCACTGTGGCTGTCACTGTCGGGATGTCTCCGTGATGACTGTCGCTGCAGCATGGGTAAACCGTAGCAATCCACCAAAATGCCAAAAGGTCCACAAGGTATAGGGCTATGATAAATCTAGTACTGCAGATAAAGTTCCAGAAAGTTTTAAATCCCTAACAGTAAATGAGCTTTTTTCATTGTTTGCTCTCTGTAGTACTTCAATTTTATAGCTCTAAACCGGAACCATGTTTTGGGGCTTTTTTAATCCCGGTACAGTATTTCTCTTATTCCAATCTATTTTTTTCTACAAGCCATGCATGTGTTTTGCTTCATTTGGATTTCAAACTGAGTGAATTGAACATGGAGAATGCAGCAGCTAATTTTTCTTGCCCACTGGACAGCATTAACTTGTGCATTGCTGCTTCCCTTTAAACACCGAGTTGATTTTTGTTCAAGTCTGATATTTTGTATTTACACATGCTGATGATGCTTATATTGGCACATTATTCTGTCTGAGTCACTGTTTTCATTACATAATAGCACCTTGGCAATCTGCATTTTAAACCAATGAAGGACATTAACAACAGTGACATCACACTCCGTGATGTACTGAACATATGTCTGGATGTCCTTTGGCAATGACCCCTGCCAAAGTCTCTGTTTAGACGACACACCAGGGCAGAGACTAGTTTTTTGTGCTTGACCTTACCAGCAATAATTTGTCATGTGCACTGCTTTGGATTATGGACTTTACCATTTGGGATTAAAACATTTTTGAACTTTACCTGCAATACCAGATTTAACACAAGCCTATTCATGATGGACCGTTGGGCATTTTGGTGTTATGCTATATTGTGAACACTCATGGTGAACTTCTATTAAGAAAGCAAGCACCTTTCCCTAATTTTGGCTGCTGGTTGTTTGTATCTGTCCCTGAATGCTATAACCTTTTGTTGTCTGGTTAATTGAGGAGGTTTGCCTCCCTTGTTTTTTTAGCACCACTTTGCACCACTAGAATCATGGTTGCCACTTGCTGGGAAGCATATATGCTTAAGCTATTTAGAAACTGCAGATCGTGGGCACTGTAGCACAGGGTTGTGGGCTTTGGGACACTGGTTCAGTGAGGAGAAACTTTTTGAATTCACTAGGTATCCTGAGCTAGCTGAAACTGCCTTTACTGTAGTTGGAATTAGCTAGCAATGGAGCTTTGCCCTGTGCTCTTATACAATTAGTTGCACACTAATTGTGCAACAGGTAGAATAAGCAGGTATCTTAGGGGCAGCTGGTGACATTGGTTGGAACAGAACAGAATCATTTTAGAGTAAAAGACAAAAGGTAAGGTAAAAATCAGGAAGTAGTGAATTAGCAAGCTGTTCCCTCTGGAGCTGCTTTTTTGAAATTGGAAAAATTAGTAAGTAAGTAAAGTTTTATTTATATGTGGCACCCACTGTCAGAGAATGCTTTATTAAAAAGATAGGTCTTCATGCCCCCTTTAAATGCCTCCACCATTGGGGCCTCCCTCATGATTTTGGCAGAGACTTCCAGAATGCTGGGCCGACCACCTCAAAGGAGCAATCTTCAGAGATTTTCAGCCTGGCCCTCGGAACCACCAGGAGGCCCTCGGTGGAGGAGTGGAGGGAATGTACTGGGATGGCAGGAGTAAGGAGGTCAGACAAGTAGCCAGGGCTCAGGCCATATAGGGCATTATAGGTGAGCAAACCCACCTTGAAGATGAACCGCTGCCTGACAGGCAGCCAGTGCAGGTCTCGCAGGACTGAGGTCACATGGCAAGAACTTGGCAGGCCTGTCAGCAGTCTAGCAGCTGTGTTCTGCACTAGCTGCAGTCAGCAAAAGATCCCTCCATTGACCCCAAAGTACAGGGCATTAAAGTAGTCGAGCCTGGAAGTCATGAAGGCATGTACCAGTGATGTCAAGTCTCTGGTGGAATCATGGACTTAATTTGGGTAACATTCCTTAAGTGGTAGAAACCACTTTTGATAACAGAAGACACCTGAGCTTCAGGCATCAGCCTGTCATCAAGAAAGATGCCCAAAGTTTTCATCCCGGGGGACGCCGTCAATGGAGTAGATCCTAGGACCAAATCTGACACTGCTCTGGAGGCATCCCCATTACACCATCCAGCAGGCTCAGTCATCTGTTTTGGAATGTTTTACCATTTGATATTCGTGCATCAACGTCATTGCAAAATTTTAAAGTTAAACTTAGGCAATATTTAACATCTATGGATAATTGTCATTGTTCTTTGTGAGTTGTATCTACTGTATGTTATTGTTACTGTACAGTATGTGTTTGTGTCGGGACAGGCCTGAAAATGGAATTATTCCAGTGCCCTATCCTGGTTAACAAAATAAATGAAAATAAAATGAAATCATCACTTCCATCTTGTTGGGGTTCAGCCTCAGCCAGTTAAAAGACATTCAGTCCTGAATCATGGCCAGGCATGTATTTAGCACATTAACAACACTCTTAGCTTCAGGGGCAAATGACAGGTACAGCTGGGTATCATCTGCACAGCAGCGGAAACCCATATTGTACTGTCTAATAAGCTCCCCCAGGGGCAGCATGTACACAGTGAGCAGCTTTGGTGAAAGGATAGAACCTTGAAGCACTCCACACAACAGGGGCTTTGAGGAGGAGGAGAAATTTCCCATCAGCACTCATTGCCTCCTGTCAGAGATATAGGACTCAAACTATTTGATGACTGTTCCGGTAAGTCCACCATACAGTCTAAAACTTAGTCTGCAAGGAGCTAGACATATCTTCTGACATTACAACTCTTAAAAATATCTTGAAAAAGGCCATGTACAAAGGGGACTGAGTGTGACAGTTACACCCTCAGGAGGACTTGAACATTTTAAACATCACACTGAATGGAGACAGGCAGCTGAAGAATGCTCAAAAGGATTTTTTGAACTTGTTACAAAGAAAGATATCAGCAACCATGAAGTCTTGAGCACTGATATTAAAGAGGCAAAAAATGATGTTCTAGCATAGAAAAAAAAAGAGTTTAAGGACTTTAATGGTGCACTGCAGAAAAGATTAAAGAAATACAAGAATTAACTAATATAAAGTAAGCAGAACAAACTGAATAGAGGCAAGGAGGATTGCACCAAAGATTAATTTTATCAATGTGGCAAGAAAAGATCTAAAAGTACAGGGTGCTCCAGAGTACGCTTTTAAAAACACAGTGGCAGCTGCATTAGAGAGAAGGAAGTGAAGAGTCCCCCTGTGAGCGGTGAAGAAGAAGAAGGCAGCAATTGCAGTGATACAGAGACATAAAGTTTTTTTTTAGGAGCAAAACACAAGAACAAAACAAACAACAGAAATAGAAGAAAAACCAGAAGGGGAAAAAGTGAGGGCAACAACAAATCAATGTGAAAACAGAGTGCTCTTGGGAAAGAAGGACAAGAATTACAAATATTGAATTTATCAAGAACTGAGCTAACTCCTGACCAAATCAATGTTCTGAGTAAAGACCTAACCTTTATACCCACCCCTTGTATTAGTGGCTTTCAGACAAATGTGGATTTATACAACTAATTCCACAAGTTAAGATAAAAAGTTCAATTCAATAAAAATATGAATACCTTAGGAAGTGGCAAAGCATCAAATCTAAATGGGCATCAATGAGAATGTACAGTATCAGCAATGGCGGGACAAGATTTGGACCTGCTTTTAGTGGAAATACAAAAGAATACTGCCATCACTGCTAAAGAGATTGAGCTGGGCTATGCAGAGGCTGCTGATGTAGACTCGCTGAATCTCAGAATATTAAACTCATTATTGGAGACAAACTGAGTTTAACACCTGCACAAATGTGGGATTATCAGAAGTACTGGACTCTGAAAGTATGGGACAAAGACACATACTTTCAGACTTGGAAGGCCAGATGAAATTGTTGCTTAAAAGGACAAATACTTGCTGCCATACCAGTTTCAATGCTGCAATTTCAACTTTTGAAAAGGTACAGTAGCAACAGAACAGGTGCAGGAGCTACTAGATAAACAGCTGCTGCCATCGAACCATAGCCTGTCATTCAAAGAAAAAGAGGCTCTTAAATAAATAGCCAACAACAAAAATTTGATTGTGAAACCAGCTGACAATGGGAACAACATTATTTTCTTAGGAAAAAAAAGTAATTACAGGGAGATTGTGAAGGAATTATTATATAACCAAGAAGACTACAGAATGTAACCTTCAAACCCTGTTAACATATTTAAGAAAGATTTACACCAGTTCCTACTGAGGCCAGGATTGAGGGGGCAACATCTGAGAATGAATCTGAATATCTGTGGAAACAGTATCCTCTAACACCTTGCTTAGACATGCTACTTAAAATACAATAGAGGGTTGAAAGACTCCCAGGTACAGTAGACCAATTATATATGGAGTGGGTTTACTAATGGATAATTTGTGCCAGTTCATTGATTTTGTTTCTTGCATGATTGTGTACATACACTACCTTCTTACTTGAAAGACACCTTTGATACTCTAAGGAAGCTTGCAGGCCTGAAATGGAAAAACAGCTATGCTTGGATTTGCATACATGTATAAGCACTATACACTTTCATCAAGCATGAAGATGGCATTCAGGCTTCCAAGGTCTTCCTGAAGCAATACCCCCTCAGAGATAGCATCCCTATGAGTTTCATCTTGGAAGGGTTAGATTTCATTCTAAATCATAACTTGTTTGAGTTTGAGGGTCTTTTATTTAAAGAGATGTTGCATGGCAATGGGGGCTGTCATGGCCCCCTCATATGCAATTATGTTTCTCAGAGTGTGGGAAGAACATGTCATCATGAACCAAACTGTCAACCCCTTTGTGAACAATATTACATTTTGGTTCAAGTTCATTGATGATGCTAATTGTATGTGGGATGGTGAACAGTACGACATTGAGAAATGTATCTAATGACCGAATATAAATGACTTCAATTTAGCAGTCACTTACTGTTCTAGCAAGGAATCACTGAACTTTTTGGATGTGATGTTCAGTTGTGATGATGATGTGATCAACAATAAACGTTATAGAAAAAGCATGGCCACCAATGTAACCCTTAGATATAATAGTGCTCTCCCTGTTGCTTTGAAAATATCAATATCCTACAGCTAATTTCTGAGACTTAGGAGAAACAGTTGCGCTTTATACTCTTTTGATGCTCATGCAGATGAATTTGAAAAAGATTCAAAGCCAAGGGCTACTGTAAAGATTTACTTAAACAAGCAGTCACAGACATATTACATGAAATTGCCCACATAAGGTTTCACAGTGAGCCAAAGCATCTGCCTGAAAATTACATAATGGGTTTTCAGTTTTCAGCAAGCTTTTTTTCATTTTTTGCTCTCAATAGCATTTTAATTTCATAGTTCTAAACCAGAGCCCTGTTTGCAGGCTTTTTTTTAAATCGTCTAGCAATATGTATCTAATTTCATTTTTTTTTCTACAAGCCATACACAGGGGTTCTTTCATTTGGATTTAAAACTGAGTGAATTGAACTAGGGGAATGTAGCAGCTAATTTTTTCTGGTCCACTAAGCAGCATTAATTTGCACAATGCTGATTCCCTTTAAACACTGAGCTTATTTTTGTTCAAGTCCAATATTTTGTATTTACACATTTCATTGAGGCTTATATTGGCAAATTATTCTGTCTGAGTCACTGTCTTTATTGTATAAAAGCAGAAGGCAATCTGCATTTTATGACAATGAAGGACATTACAGTAACAGTGACATACACTCAATGACATACTTAAAGAACAGCTGGATGTCCTTTGGCCATGCCTCCTGATGAAGTCTCTGTTGAGATGAAGCACCGGGGCAGATGCTAATTTTCCTCGCCAGACCTTACCAGCAGCAGTTGCTGTGTGCACCGCATTGGAATATAGACTTTACCATTTGGGATTTGACACTTTTTGGAACTTTACCTGCAATACTGGATTTATCACAGCCTTATTCCTGGTGAATCTTTTGGCATTTTGGTGGGTTGCTACATTGTGAACACACATGGGTGAACTCCTACTAATAAAGTAAACATCTTTTTCTAATTTTGGCTGCTGGTTCTTTGTATGTGTCCCTGAGTGTTAAAACCTTCTCCTGTCTGGCTAAGTGTTGTACACACTGGATTCATGGGCAACATTGGCCCTAAAATTATTCATACAGCCTGTGCTGGCCTGGCAAAAATTGAACAAACATTACCAGAGTGAAGACAACAGTGCAGCATCTCAGAGTGTGTGTCAATACTACTGGTTAAAACAAAACAAAACAAAAAAATAATAATGGACAGAGAAACCCTTTCCATCCACTTCATTATCCACCTCTGCCTTTAGCTCAGCTGGAAGAGTAGAAGATTTGTCTTCCATAACTCGAGGCAAAAAGAGCTTTGGAAAAAAGGGAAGGTTATTTCTTTAAAAAGTGAAAATCTCTACATTTTGGGTTGAAAGGCATGTTCTGTTGATGACAGTGTTGCCTGCAGCAATGAAACCCCTCTTGCAGGGGCCAACAGAGGTGTTCAACAGCTACCTATGTCAACAATGTCCAAATGATCTTTTTTGGTACCAGTATAATAGAGGTTCATCTCCTTCTGCTAGCACCATGTTCTCATCCAGATAATCCTGCATCATTTTACTTGCCGCCACCTCAGGTATTATTGTGTCAGAAAGTGACTTGCTGTGCCTTTTCATAAAGCCATCATCAGACAATTGTTCCCATAGTACTTATTTTTATAAATTGCTGTCTTTTGGGGCGGTGGGACAGCAGCAACAGTAACACTAGTAGCATGTTGACTTGGAGACAAAAAATGGTGACTTCTGTGATGTTCAGTAGCCCTAGAAACACACTGGGAGCTTCCTTCTTCCCTCTCAGCCACCTGGCCTGTGATTGCAATAAGGGATGATGATGAGTGTTGCTGTTTTGATCCATTTGAAACCCTGTTCTTTCTTTGTGCCATCCATACAGAGCCCAGATAGATAAGCAAGCTGTATAGGGCTGCTGATCCTTACTGAATTATTGTGCAACAAAAAATTTCTCAAATGTGTCTTTGAACCATGGGTCCAAAAGAGTAGCCAGGATGTAGTGGTCATCTGTATACACCTGTGAAATGCATGTGTCATTCCAGAAATGTGATCATATCCTTTCTACTAGACTGAGAGCAGTAGTATCCTCCTGTTCCTCATATTGTTTCCATACAAAGAAGTCTCAAGTTAATGAGGGCAATGAGGGGAAGTAAATGACTTAGACCTGCAACATCAGCACTAACCACCCTTGTGACCTCCTCATAGGGCTTTAGCACAGTATAGAGGGTCTTCATCAGGCACCACTGATTTGGGTTGATGTTGACATCTCCCTTGCCAATACCATGCTCTACAGCATACTGGTGGATAGCCTTCTGTTGTTCTAGTAGCCAGTCCATCATATAATACGTGGACTGCCATCTTATTGTCATATCCTGTTTCAGGTGGTGGAGGGGGGAAGGTGGTTCTGCAGCTGAATGTTTCATAATTGCTTTTGTGCCTTTACACAATGTCTAAAATAACCAAACCTTTTTTGGCTGGACCTAAACATGTCTGCACATTGGTATTTTCCTTAGCTAGGAATCCTTGAACTACAAGATTAATATAGTGAGCAAAACATGGAACGTGGGTATAATCCCCAGCTTCAACTGCATTTACAATGTTTTTTGCATTATCTGATACTATAAAACCTGATGTTAAAGAGTGTGGTGTTAGCCACTCATCAAACTTTTTTTCCAGAAGTGTAACAAATCTTCTGCTTGATGGTCTTTGTCAAAGCCAGCAATATATAAAGCTGCCTGCTTGTGGAGGTTGAGGGACTCTGGTGACTTGCGAATACTGCTACTGCTACTGGTGCTTAAATGTCCAAGTACCTTGAAAAAAACAAAATGTCCCACTAAAAATGCTTTTCTCAAGCGTAAGCTACGCTGCCACCCATATGTGAGTAATCAGCCTGAAAACAAGTCTCTACAAATAAAGAGTCACCTGGGGGTGCAATGGAATAACGAACAGCACTGTAATTCTTTTCCAAAATAAACTTTATTCATATTTCTTTAAGGCCCATTGCTCGACCTTTCACCTAGACCATGTAGGCTTCATCAGGAAATGCCTCTTACTATCTTTATCAATGGCTTGACTTCCCTTTGTACCATAAAAATTCCCTTTGAATGAGGATAGACTTCCTTTTATATTTGCTGTTTCATTTTCCTGTTTTAACCTTTTTACCCTTCAAGGGCTTCTTTTAAAACAAACCCATACTATTTGCTTCAAAATGCCACTGTAATTATTTTACATGTTCTGTCGTAGCTTCTCAGGACACAGTATGTCCTGAGAAGCTATGATAGAACATGTAAAAGAATTATAGTGGTGTTCTGAAGCAAATAGCATGGGTTTGTTTTGAAAGAAGCCCTTGAAGGGTAGAAATGTTAAAACAGGAAAATGAAACAACAAATATAAAGAGAAGTCTTTATCAAAATAACAACCAGGATTGACCTATCCCCATTCAGAGGGAATTTTTATGGTACAAAGGGAAGTTAAGCCATTGATAAAGATATTAAGAGGCACTTCCTGAGGAAGCCTACATGGTTTAGGTGAAAAATCGAGCAATGGGCCTTAAAGAAATATGAATAAAGTTTATTTTGGAGAAGAATTACAGTGCTGTCCAATATTCCATTGCACCCCAGATGACTCTTTTTTGGTAGAGGCTTTTTTTCAGGCTACTGGTGCTTAACCCAGAGGAGGAGGAAGAAGAGGAGGAGGAGAAGGAGAAGGAAAAGGAAAAAGTAACCAATGGGCAGTCACTGCCCTGTAATCAGTAGTCTGACCACTGGTCTATGTGTCAGTAATGATGTGAACATCTGGAACAAATGATGCTTTCAGGGCATGTGACACAATCTTGTAGACACTCTGTTATGAACCAAGAAGAGCCACTGTAGAAAAGTAGGTACAGCTGGGCACTTGATACCTTGGATTTGATACTATAATATCCTAAGCATTCAATGTGTGCTGCTTGTATATTCATACAGTCATGTATCCTTCTGCTGCTTTTTATTTGTTTCTGTTAACTGTTCACTTGATAACCTGCGTGTTATCATATCCATGTGTACCTCCTCCCCCCCCAGGTCACACCGGGAGACAAGCATCTTGTTGCTCAGTGTGCCTTTCCTGGTGAAACAATTGCAATAAATAAATAAAATGAACAGCAACTTACATTACTGGTACAAAACCAGCATTACTCACAAAGGAGAATGGCAGCAAAGTCAGTGGCTAGCATTTCCATAATTCCTCATGTTGTTTTTTTTTTTGCCTCAGGTCTCTTTGCTTTCTATTTTTTGTCCATTTCCAGGGACTGAACCCATGAGAGTTGAGTTTTTTTCCCCTGGGTGAGACAGTTGGCTACAATTTTTGCTGCTGCTGGCAATGAAAGTGGCTGGTGATTCCCAGCCCCTCAGAGGTGTGGGAGTCAATGCGGTAAAAGAACTAATGAATGGAAGATATTAGAATTGTGCATCAGCTACCACTTGAAATATTTTCTTCCTCCTCCTCTCTACCAGGTCTCCTAATATTCTCCTCCCCTGGCCATCATCATCAGCTTCACTGCCTGATGGTGCTGCTGCAGACGCTGTGTGTTGCATGCCTTCTCACAGTGACATCAGTGGTCCTTCAGCAAATGCTTTTTCATGGTAGATGTTCCCAGCATTGTTCCCTCATTACCCGTATCAGCCTGTCTTTACATAAAAGATGTACTACTTGTGTCTGATTTCTTTGTCCACTCAAAAGAAATCGCACACCACCAACATCACTAGTTTGATCTTTCTTACTAGCATTCTCGGCTGTTGCCTAATGGGCTGGCTATTGTGGGCTGTTTCCACATCATCAACCTCCTCCTTTTCCTCTGCCAGTTCTCCAGGGTCAGGGGATGGTTCTTCTTCCTCTACCAAGTCTCCTGGGCCACCAGTTTTGCCTGTGACTTCTTTACTTGCTGTCTTTTCATATGCTCATTGTTGTGGTTCCCCTTGCTGTTTTGTGGCCTTTCTTTTTCTGGTTCTACCACCAGTTTTGATCTTTGCTGATATGTAATGTGTACCTGCCCCAAGCCAAGCTCCCACCTGTTCCACTTTCTTCTCCTCCTCCTCTCCAGAACTGCTTTTGCTATCACCTTTATCAGGAGTATAATTATAATCTGTATCTTATTCCCAAGGTCCACCAAATCACTTTTGCTCCTCCTCCTCCTCTTTTGCATGTGTCACAACCTGATGCAATTCATTTTTATTCCTTTTTTATACAATAGTTGCTCATGTTGCAATCCTTGCAGTCTCACTGCAAGTGGTTCCTACAATACGAGATACTTTATGGACTGTTCAGCCACTGCTGTCATCTTCCTTTACACTTGTACTTCCACAGAGACAGAGGGTCTATTACGAAACCCACTCTGCATTTGTTTTTCTTTCCCAGGTCACACTGCAGCAGCACAGCTCAGGACAACACACACACATGGGCTGCTTCAGGACTTAGAAGGTGGAGGAGGATAAGGAGGAAGGAACTTCAACATTTGAGGGAATGTGGAGAATTTTGTTTTTAATTTTTTACTTTATATATGGAGTGCCACCAAGGTGCCAGCTACCAGGGCCTGGGCATCTGGCACACACTTGCTGCCCACTGCACAGGTCACAATGCATTAGCACAGCTCAGGACAACACACATAAACAGAGGCTGCTCCAGGACTCAGGAGGAGGAGGAGGAGGAGGAGGAAGGAACTTTAGCAACATAAAGGGATATGGAGAATGTTGTATGTATGTAAGTATTTATTTATCTTTTAATTGGATGCAACCAAGGTGCCAACTACAAGGGCCCAGGAACTGTATACTGCCAGCTGGCACACACTTGCTGCCCTCTGGCCAGGTCACATTGCAACAGCACAGCTTAGGATCTCACACACACACACACACACACACACACACACATGAGCACACTCACTCTCTGCCTCATGACTCAGGAGGAGGGGGAAGTTTCTTTCTTTCTTTCTTTCTTTCTTTCTTTCTTTCTTTCTTTCTTTCTTTCTTTCTTTCTTTCTTTCTTTCTTTCTTTCCTTTTTTAATGTGATGCCAGCAAGATGCTAGCTATCAGCTGCCAGGCACTGGCATGTTGCCAGCTGGCACATACTTGCTGATCAACTCACAGTGCAACAGCACAACTCAGAATCATGCACGCATACACACACACGCACACACACACACACACACACACACACACACACACACTCACACTATTTCAGGACTCAGGAGGAAGGAACCACTGTAACTCTGAGGAATGTGAATTCTAAGAGTTTTAACTTAAAAAGTGCCAGCAAAATAAATATTTTTTAATGGGATACCCCCAAGGTGAAACCTACCAGAGTCTGGGCACTAGTATGCTGCCAGGTGGCACACAATTGCTGCCCACTGCACTGGTCACACTGCAAAAGCAGAGCTCAGGATGACACACACACACACATCTTCAGGACACAGGAGGAATGGACAGCTGCAATTGGAGGAAACATAAAGACTAAGAGTTTTAATTCGACAATTGCCATGAAAAGAAAAAAAATATGGGATGACACCAAGGTGCCAACTACTAGTAGCCAGACACTGTCCTCATGCCAGCTAGCACACACTTTACTTGAATTAATACTCCCCTTCCCAAAAAAAGTCACATCAGGCTTCTGTCAGGGGCTTACAAAACTTTTTTTTTCTGTAATGCCTTTGTAAAAGGCTGCTTCTGAAAAAGAAAAAACAAAACAAGAAAACAAATGGCGCTGAACTGCTGAGATAACATTTTTGACAAGTGAAGTGGGCACTGACACCTCATGACCCATCTTCTCACAGCCAGACCCAAGCACACTTCCTCCACCTCTAGGCCTCCAGAGTCTAATGCCTTCACCCTCACCCTTCAGAGGCAAGCCCTTGGCCCCAAAGGCCTGCTGCAAACTTGCAGACTGCTGGTGACAAATCACCCAACCTGGCTGGAGCTGATATAGCAGGGTTGCTTCTTTGAAGGCAAAAAACAGAGATTTACTAACATATGCAGCAGAGAGTTCCCTCAATCATGGCTAGATGCCCCTATTGCAGCTTCTGTATGCAATGTGTATTGCTGGTGACATAGTTGTCAGCTTGTCAGCCACTGAAGAATACTAACCTCACTTAAATATTAATAAACAACAATTAAACAGAGGTAAAATGTAAATAAATAAATATTTTTCTGTCAAGAAGTGATAAAGTGTTAATGTCTGGTAACTAATCATGCCCTTATGAGCTCCCTTCCCAATGTAATAGTGGCTGGTATGGGGAAGCAGCAGATATGATCTTTGCTATTGTCCTTGTTTATGTTCTGTGCTCCTTTACCTCACTTAGGGGTCCACTGATCTTACCCCCCCCCCCCATTCAGGCCTCAGGACTGGTTAGAGACAGAACAGAGCTCCATATATTCTCAAAGTGAGTTCTTTTACCCACAGTAAGGTAGAAGAGCTGCTCATACCCTGCAGATTACACATATTGGGCCCTATGCGAACAGAAAAAGTTGCTTATGTGCCATGTATCTGAGGCACATAGGCAACCTTAAGTGTGACTGCTGCACCGGGGATCTTGTGGACCCCCGGCTGCATTCACCAAGGGCAAACAAGGCACATATGCACCCGCCTCCTATGACACTTGAGGAGCACCATTGAAACATAGAAGTTGACGGCAGATAAGGACCGCAAGGCCCATCCAGTCTGCCCATTTCTTTTTCTTCCTTATAAATGTGCCATCGGTCTTTGCTCTGTCAGTGGCCTATCTATTCATACTCATCTGTATTGCTCTCTTATGCCTATCCCATGCCTGTTTGAAGCCCTGCACTGTATTCATAGCCACCACTTCCTGAGGTGGGCTGTTCCATGCATCCTCCACCCTTTCTGTGAAAAAGAGCTTCCTCACATTACCCCTTAATCGGCCTTCCTCTAATCTCATGCTGTGTCCTCTTGTCCTGCTATTTTTCTTATATTTAAACATATTAGACTCTTTCACCTTGTTAATGCCCTTAAGGTGTTTGAATGTTTCGATCATATCTCCTCTCTTCCTCCTTTGCTCAAAGGTATACATACTGAGCTCCATTAATCTGTCCTCATATGTCTTCTGATGCAGGCCCTACACCATTTTGGTTGCCCTTCTCTGGACTACCTCAATTTGGTTAATGTCCTTGTTAAGGTGTGGCCTCCAGTACTGCACACAATACTCCAGATGGGGCCTAACCAGTGTCTTGTAAAGAGGGATTATTACCTCCCTCTTACGACTTGTGATACCCCTACTAATACACCCTAACATCCCCCTAACCTTACCTACTGCTTTAGAGGTCTGCTTGGATGATTTCAGGTCATTGGTGATGATGATGATGCCCAAGTCTCTTTCTTCTTTTATGACTGACAGCAACTCCCCTCCCAGCCTATAGGTGGCTTCAGGGTTTCTCTTCCCTATGTGCATGATCTTGCACTTCTTTGCATTAAATCCCAGTTGCCACTCTTCCCAAAGTTTTGCTAGTTTATCCAGATCTCTTCTCATTCTACCCACCCCATCTGGATCTCTACTCTGTTGCGGATCTTGGTGTCATCTGCAGACAGACAAGCCTTACCCTCTAGTCCATCTGCAATGTCACTAATGAAGATATTGAAGAGGACTGGCCCCAAGACTGATCATTGAGGTACCCCACTTGTGACTTCCATCTCTTCTGACTGCATACCATTTACCACCACTCTCTGTTTTTTGGCCGTCAAACAGTTTGCCACCCAGTTGACCAACTTCTGACCCACCCTGAGCCTACCCAGCTTATTTATCAATCTTCTATGTGGAACAGTGTTGAAAGCTTTGCTGAAGTCAAGGTAGGCGACATCAACTGCTTCCTCTTGGTCCACCATGCTGGTTACCCAGTCAAAGAAATCTATGAGATTTGTTTGACAGGACCTTCCTTTTGTAAACCCATGCTGCCTTGGATCCTGTGCCCCTATGGATTCCAGGTGTTGCACTATCCTTTCCTTAAGGAGTGCCTCCATAATCTTGCCCACTACTGAGGTAAGACTGACTGGTCTGTAGTGCTGGGGGCATGTTGGGGGCTTGCCTGCACTATACAGCATTCATAAAGCCATGTAGTGCCAGGCTCAGGGGTGTCAGGTATGCCAGCCTAGACTAGGCACTGGGCAATGGACATCCATGCCTCTCTTGCCCACCATGCTGCAGGGGAGAGCTGGGGTGGTGGCTCGGGCTAGTGCCCAGTGGGCAGTCTGATGTTGTCACAGTATATGGCATTCTTCTGGACTGCACACCCACTGCATGGGTGCAAGGGATCCACTGGGTTACCCGATATGGGCATCTGATTGGATGCCCACCTGAGTCCGTGACTCCACCCATGGCCAAATGCATGACCCAAGGGGGCATGGCCACAGACAGGTGCCCCACTGGTGCTTGCGGTCTTTCATACCACGCACCCTGTACCTGTCTGGGGCCACATAGGTCTGTGGGTGAGGTATGTGTCTCAGGCACTTATAACCTGCCCTTTAGTGCATAAGCTCCACTGTACTCATAGTCACCAAGTGTTGGTGTCTCCACTGTTCTCCAGCACCTGAGTAGTAATCTCTTGGCTTCTGTTATTGTGGCCATAAACCATGCGTGCAGTGGTTTGTGGATAATGAGCAAGCGTGCAGTGTTCCCTAAATCAACTAATGAAGCATCTGTAAGGATTGCATGTGCTATGGTTTGCTTAATTGTGGTTAAGATTTGATTCCACCATACCTGAAGGTTTGAACACTGCCACAGAATGTGGAGCTAAGTACCCTTGTGGTTGTCACATTGCCAGCATTCTGCTGTTGGGATTAGGTTAATCTTTTTCAGGAGTACTGGAGTACAGTACCACAAGTGCTAAGTCTTAATTTGCATCAGTCTACTTCTACGTCTCTACATATCCATTATACAATTGCTCAACAGCACTCTTACTCTATCTCTGTAAGCCTGTGACCTAGAAACGTTTCTCTTTGTTTAGTAACTGATTAGTGAAAGGAGTGTATTCATTCAACAGCCCTTGGTAAATAGAGACACTCTTTGGGGGGAGCCTTTCTACCTGCCACCCCCTGTGTGTCTTTATACTGTGGGTTTAGGAAAGCAGAAGGTTTGATGCCCATGATTACTGTCCCCACTACTCAGTGGGTGCAACTACGAGAGTTGCACTGATTTAATTGAGCGTCGAACTTTGTTTTAAAGCCACCAAAATTAAAATCTTGTACAATGTCAGCTAGCAATCGGCTACATAGTCTTACTGTTCTCGACAAAAAAGCATATTTTGCAGATTTGTTCTGGGGATGTATTCTGCAAGTTGCCTATCGTGTGTTCTCAGGTTATGGTCCTGTTACATCCTCCCATATCTCCCTGGTGGAAGTTGAAGTTGGGTTCCCACAAAGCTTGACAATGAATGACAAATTTGCATATACCACCACTAGTGTGTATTAGGTAGGGAAGGCTGCTTCTTAAGTTCAGAGAAGTCCTTGAAGTATGTTGTAAAGTAGTTGGGGAAAATGGATCTCCTATTCTTTCTAATCCACCTTTTCCCCATCTGAGCATGCAAGTTGTACCCCTCCTATCCATAACTTAGGGTTATGCCACAGCTGCAAAGATCAAGAGGGACATTCCATGCATGTCACATCACCTTCTTGATCTCACCCCACACATGCAGGGCATAGGGCTGTGGTTGGTCTTCCTGACTGGGTCCCATAATATAAGATCTTGGTGCTGTCCTTCCCCCATTTGTTTTTCCAGGTCTACCTGCCGTGCTACTCCCCTGACTCTTTCCACATGAACCCTCATCCAGATTTGCCTAAGTCCCACTGCAAAGTAGTACCCCTTAAACCAGGGTGCTCTAAAGCCCTCCTTGGCCTAAGGGGCAGCCATTTGTAAAACCGAAAGTCTGGCCCTTCCTCCTTCCCACAAGAATTCATGCATTGTAGCAAACAACTGTTTCCAAGTAGTATCTGTCAACCATAGTGGTAAATACTGTATTAAATATAGCACCTTAGGGAGAACCATCATCTATGGTGTCTGTACTTTTCCCCAGAGTTAGAGGGGCAAACCTGAGGCATTCCCCCATCCTTTTAAAATCAACCCTCCTGAAGTCCAGAACTCTCACCTTTGTGTGGATTGATTTTACCACAGTGCTAATATTGAATCCCACTGTACAGTGATCACTGGTCCTCAGGTTGCCACCCACTGAAATATCTGCAACACTGCCCCATTAGTGAGTACAAGATCCAGTATTCCCCCCTCATGAGTGGGATATTTTACTAGTTGCCTGAGGAAAGTCCCCTGCAAGGAGTCCAGGATATCATTGCTGCCTGCTGAAGCTGCAGCTGGGATGCTCCAATCTACATCTGGCAAATTTAAGTCCTCTACCAGCAGCACTTTCCCCTTATTTGATTTTGGATGGTTTCTACCACAACCTTGTCCAGCTCCCCTCCTCACATGTGGCAGGTCTATAGATCACAACAATGCAAACTGCGGCTCAGTTCCCAATTTCCAGGGTAACCCACAGTACCTCTGCCCCTCCCTATATTCATTGTATCCCTGTTGCTTTTATGCTATCCTTCACATAAAGAGCAACCTCCCCCCCTTTCTTTCCCAAACTGTCCTTCCTGAACATAATATAGCCTGGTATGGCTATATCCCAGTCATGGTTCTTATTGCACCATGTCTCAGTAATGGTGACACTGTCCAGGTCAGCCTCTGCCATTATGGCCACTAGGTTCAAGATTTTATTTCTGAGACTTTGAACATTTACACACATAACCGTCCAGATTCTGCTACCACCCTGCTTGTCAACCCATTTTCCCTTTCGTCTTCTCTCCTTATCTGCATTTGCTCTTATTCCTATCTTTCTTCATTTCTACCATTTTTTTTTGTTGTTGTTAGGTACTCTTGGGGATTTCTCTCCCTTACGGTTCTCCTTACTGACTACTTCTGCTTGTGGGGAGACAGTCTATGTCTTCCTGCTTCCTTCTGCCACCCCATCCTGCTAGCTCAAATGCTTGCCAATGTAACATTTAAACTGTTCACTGAGGACTGTGGTTCCTCACATGGATGGATGCAGGACATCTCCCCTATATAGGCCCAGACCCAGTGACAAATTTCGTTAAACCTCTCCTCTCTGCACCACTGTTTCAACCATGAGTTGAAGCTCCTGGTACAGTGTAACCTACCCTCCCCCTTGCCATAGACAGGCAGCACCTCAGAAAAGGCCACTGAATGTGCTACCTGCCTAAGACCCCTGCCCAACTCCCTGAACTCCTGCACTATTCTAGCATCATCCCTAGCCAGGTCATTAGTCACTAGATAGACAATGAGATACAGCTCTCCCTCCCATTCTGGGACACAACAGATCCACAGAAAGAATGCAGCAGTTAGTGTGTTAAAAAAGATTTTTCTGGGTAAGTGAAGTATACTCAAACTTTGGAAACCAGTGTTCTGGCCTACGATTTAAAATGTGGCCTTGGTATTCTCCTAACAGCTACATCAACTGCAGCAGAAGGATAAGTCATGTCAGGTTAGGTATGAGAAATGATGGATTAAGACAGTTCTTTCAAATAATCCAGTCACCATGGGTGGCAGTGGCTTGAGTCAATTATTACATCATACTGGATGGGTGCTGAGTCCAACAACCAAACACCAGAGCCAGGCCTAGTGTGCACATACCAGTCACTGTTGAATTTGTTTAAAAGAAAAGTATACTTCATTAGTCATTACAAGCCCACACTGAACTGCCTAGCTTTCCTTCTGTTTCTTCAAATGCTGACACTTCCAGAGACATAGATTCAAGCCTTGCTTCCGAAAACAACACATCCTCCTCATTGTCCTCCTCCTCCCTACATTGTGATTCATGTTTTACTGGCACATAATGAATAATTTACGAATACTAACAAGTGAAAATAAAAATGTAATTAAAATAAAAAGAAGTAGAAGTTGACTGGTTCTGAAAACAACACATCATCTTCATCATTCTTTTCCTCCCTCCATCAAGAATTATGATTTTTCAGCATATAAATGAAGCAAAATAAAAGAAGAATAACTAGTTATTATCACTACTGAATAGTTAAATAAAAGACATAGAAGTTGACTGGTTCTGAAAAAAACATCATCTTCATCGTCCTTCACCTCCCTCCATCATGATCACATTTTCTTGCATATAAATAAATAACATTTAAGAATAATAGTAACTAATATTAATGATTACATTTAAAAAAAACAACAAAGAAGTCAACAGGTTCTAAAAACAACAAATTATGTTCTTCATCTTTCTTCTGCCTCCATCATACAGAAAATATTGTGTATCACTATAGTGTGGTTGATACCACTTTCTTCCCTACACACTGCTCAGTAGATGGCACAGCAGGATTGGTATTCATCCCTTTAGGAGATGGTGATGCCACTAGGTCCCTGAGTCATCTCAATAGCAGCAGCAGCATCAGGATATGATACATATTAAAGAGGTGTCAGATATCTTCTTAACACAACTTGCAGAGAAGTTTGACAGCATTTATTTTATTATTTATTTATTGAATCGGAATTTAATCAGACAGATGATTTGGCATGGCAGCACTTCTGGATCCCAGGCAAAATGAAGCGTTCATTTCCTATGGATTCATAGGCTATATCATACATAAAATATTGCATACACTTATAGTGGAGCAGCAAAGACAATTTGAAGAAACCAGCAACAATGTGCATTCACAACTTTCTAGCCATACTCCTCCTTCTCTTCTGCTGACTTAATATCAAGGCTAGATCCTGAAAATCTTGAATTCTCAGCCTTTCTCCAATTCAACTTACCAAGGATCAATTTTAACAAATCATTCAGCTATGCACATTTCAAACAAGTGACATTCACTACTATTTCCACTCCTACACCTCCTGATAAAAAGTCTCTCTGGTCTCCTTCCAGTGACAGTGGCAGTGACACCACAGTCCAGCACACCACCATGAACAGGAGTGGCACAACTCCTCCTGCTGATGACACCTATAACAACTTTTGCGTTGTCATCACCAACCAGCTTAATACTGTATGATCAGGGTGCCACTGACAACAAAGAACATACAGAGATGTTTATGAGTTCAAGAAGACCCATCGCAGGCAATGACATTTGTACAGTGCACCTATTGCCATTTAATTTATTGGTTTGATGTATAACTTGTTCTTCAGTGAGGAATGAGTATTTTTATATAATTTGAAAATCAGTGGAGACAGACTCCAGAGAGAATATAGTAACTAACATGGAAGTAAGCAGAGCTGCAGGGTGGGCATTTTTTTATTATTCTTTGGTAATTGGATAAGGTTCACAAGGCACAAGTGCCTGTTGTCAGCAGCAACTCGGGAGCACTGAGTAAGTTAAGAGTCTTGTTTAGAGTCACACAGTATGAAAGCAGAGATTGTGGGAATCAAACCCAGGTCTGGTGGATGTACCAGGTTCACTTGCAGCTCATTAGTCTAAACTCTAGGCTGTAATGCCAGTCCCTGTCTTGAGGTGAGCAATAATAGCAATGTTACTGCAGCTCGCACTGGACTGTGGCAACCTAATGGTATGTGAAGAGTTTTACAACTCCACTAAGAGCAGTCAACAGAAAATACATGCCAACAGCACCTGCCACAACTAAGCTACAGTAATTATTATTCTTTGCTGAATTCAAGGCTTCTATGCACACCTAATTATAGTCTGCTTTTCTCCATGCCAATTACTGCATTGGGGAGCCAAAGTGACTTGGTCAAATTCTTGAAACCAAACTGAACGTATAGGCCTCAAATTGAAGCTGAATTGAAGTTGCCCATGGCCCACTACACTCTACCTTAATTCTCACATAGTAGCTAGAAAGTCTGAATCGATATTCATTTTGCTGCCTGTCTAGTTGTTGTCAATTCATTGCCTAAGGCATTCAGCAGTCCAACAATTCTAAGATTCATATAATGTAGCTGGTTCTCCAATATTTCCATTTTTGAAGTATATTAAAATTATCTCTCTTAATTCTAGTTTGCAGTCCTTCTGAACACTGAAAACACAATGTGAGGCTGCAGGGGAAGGAATTGGTCAGTATCCCCCAAAACCTCAATCAATATACACCAGTTATATGTTTCAAAAGATTTTTGCTTGTCCTGTTTCATCCATTTTTGTATAACAGTATACAAAGGAAAATATACTTGACTCTGCCTTTGTTTTCTTAGTCAGTCAGGAATACAAATGAACTTGATTTTATAACGTGCCTTTCATAGCAATGTTATCCCACCTCCCTTTAAAATCAAGGAGAGAAAGGGGGAGGAAATAATGTTGCCATAAGGTGCACAGTGAGATTCAAACAGAACAGAGATAATTTATTGAGATTGCAGAGATGTTAATCACAGGGTGTTAACCACAGTGAGAAAGTAGCCATTGTGGGATTCAAACCTGGGTCTGTAGTGCCAGAGCTTTGTGTATTAACCACTGCAGCATGTCAACCTGCTTCCCACTGCAACAAGATTTGCCATATTCTTGTTTCATGGAAGACGAATGATAAATACAGAAGTAAAAGGCTTCTGTGATGTTTGAAATTGCAGAACACTGAGTATTTTAAATAGTGATGGAATGTAAAATGTTATGCAGTGCATAAGACAGTTTCTACTGTAGAACATCAACAGTCATAGTCGTTCCATTAATTCTGTTGTGTTATTTTACTGCTGTTTTTTAATCAAAAATCCTAGTCATTGTCCATCATTGCAGTGTTGTCATAGCTATGGGGCCCTGTAAGAGCAGTAAACTAATTAAATCATCCTGATAGTATATATAACCAGCTTTGTTCAGACTGTTGAAATGGGGACAGACAGATGGCAACGTTGTGCCCTACTCTACTGACTGTGCTAGAGCATAAAATAATGAAATAGTAGAAGGAAAATATATTTTTTGACAAGCGATCAGGACACAGGCCCTCTGTGCTGTAAGTTATTCAAAATCAGCCCAAGGGCTCTAGATGATTGTAAGAATTATATGATTCAGAATATGGGTAATTGACACAGTGACTGATTCTGTAGCAAAAGTCTGGAGAAATAAATTCAGCTGGACAAATGAAAGGATACAGCAATGATTAATCTGTACTTCTGGTGGGCAGATGGTAACAGGGATTGATTGATATGAGTAAAGGCTCCCAAATTCTGTTATGATGAAATGTTTCTATAAAATATCCAGGTCATAAAAAAAAATTGCAAAACAAAAAAGTTAAGAAATAGAAAAAAACAGATGAACCCTGGCCTGGTTCCTTTGAGGATACAATATAGCATAGTGGTTAAGGGCACTGAGTTTCAGACCTGAGGTTGAATCCCATCAGCCCCAACTTGCATACTGTGTAACCCTAAGAAAGTCATTTAACTTCCTTGTGCTCCAAGGTTGCACCTGGAAACAAGATCTGGCTCAGTGTGCTTTTCCTGGTTAAACAATTTCCTCTTCCCCTTGCCCTTTTAGGGGTTAAGAATATAACTTTTTTTTATCCATACTCAAGGTATTGTAAAAATGGAAAGGATTGAGGCTCCATTTTGTCTGCGCCATCTGCCACATGACAGTGACTAAACATTGTAATGACCTACAGAGCAAAATTTAAGAGATCCCTGATGTCATCTCAAATCCAAGATGGAAACACATGGCAAATTGGGCCGGGCTTCCATATATTATTTTTATATTACATGTTTTTTTTGTTGTTTTTTTTTTTTGCTAATTTGGTTAAAAAAAAATTTTGTTTCCCTTACCCAACCTCTAAACTTGCATATTGTTCTTAATTGAAAATACCCACCCCACACCCAACCTCTTAATACATGCTTTGCTTACTTAGTGTCAGAATTAGCAGTTTTAATTACATTTATCATCATGAGTGTCAATACATGGTAAAATGTCACTCACTTAGCATTAACCTTCACTAACTAAACACTTTTATTTGAATGATCATTTTATTTATTTATTTATTTATTTATTAAACTCTAGGATTACAATTACCTTTGAGCAGAAACTGCTCGTTTACAAAGGTTCCACGTCAGAGGATGGGGGTAACATACAACAATGGTAAACATGGTAGCAGTCATAACATACAGAATAACAAATACAAGAAATAGTTCAGTCAATCTGTTGCTGAAGAATAACCTCAAGCTAGTTTCTAACAGGATTCGTGGTGAAAACAATATACTCGGTAGGAAAAGTCAGCAGGAAGCCGGCCGATAGGTGCCATTGTCAGACAAGGATGAAAAGAGCGAGATGGACAGGGGCATGTGGCCATACCAGTGAGTGAGTGAGTCTGAGAAGTGGGGATGGGAGGGCGAGAGGGGGCAAAAGGGTGAGAGGGATAAGGCTGGTGCCAAGAAAGCGAGGCTTGCGTGTCCAGTTATAGCTACATCTAGGGTAGAGGGCGGAGACCATTTCTTAAGGGTGGCAGACACAAATAGAGGGCCGTGACCATTTCTTAGGGGAAGCAGTCACAAGTTGAGGTAGAGGGGAGGAAAAGCCGCAGATTCCTTTTAAAGTGGCCTAGCATTGCAGCAACAACAGTCTTTTTGTTATGGATGTTGAACCACTGCGGAGCCCTGTGCATGAAGGATCTCTGTCCCAATGAGGTCTGGCGCCTGGGGACATGGAAAGTCTGGCATTAAGAACTGCGAATCATAACACACATAGAACCAGAAGTGCTTAGTCAGTGAAGATTGTCACCCAGCGAGGGTATTAAGTGATTTCTAAAAGTGGTACTGGAGGGAATTTAAAGGCAATATTAATCTTTTTTTGAGCCTGGTCCAAAAATGGTCTGTGTGGGCTATGTGGCAGCATAGGGAAGACAGGTACTGTACTTGCAAGGAGCCACATTGTTAGGCTGGCCTCATATCTACAAGGCACATCACTGGTAGTATGGACATACCTCGTGTACATGTATGCATATCAGATGTGTAGAGTGTTGTCTAGGGGTGTGCCCAGACAAACACATGATTCAGTCATATAGACACTGACCCACTACAGTAACCAGACGTTTGCGTGCATGGACCTAGGAAACTGAAATGACACCACAGCAGGGACTACAGTAGTATTACAGCCATGGAGAAAAGCTGAGCAACAGACTCATACCCATGACATCTTAAGATGATACAGGTTAACAAATAATTTACTCAGTGCAAGGAAGAAGCAACAGCAGCCTTCACAAGTAACTGAATGTTTTGTGTTTGCAGAGTGCACCTACAGCTCAGAAGTTTCATTTTTGCTGCTGCTGGCTACAGTAATGTTGTTGCATCCCTTAACCATTGCACACAGCTGTATAATCCCATACTGCCACACCATGCTAAAAGCAAGACACAGCAGGCCATATGAAGCCCACCATGCACCAGGTCATACACTACACTGCTTACACGGTGTTACCCCATGCCCACTAACACACACTGGAAACAACAACTGGATTATGTATATCACATGTGCACTACTAATGACACCAACACTGTGAACTAAATAAACATACAGATATCCAAAAACAAACAGAAGATAGAGCACACACCAACCTTAATAAAAGCAAGGGCAGAGGTCTCTATGTCAAAAATATTTATTATACAAGATAAAAAACACCAGTAGCCTGACACATTTTGGATAGTTCACATCCTTTATCAAAGGCTAAAACATAGTGAAGGTCTAGCAGTTAAATAAAAAATTCAAATTGCATCACTTATGATGTCAAACCCTATTAAAAACGTTGACTGGTTACCCAATTAATACAGCAGACCAGTAACTAAAACAGGTCCTGATTAACCTTATTTAAAGTGCAAGCTTCCAAATAAACATGAATGCATGTAAAATATACTGAAGAGAAGGTTGGGGGGGATAGAAAGGAAAAAGACAGGGAAACAGTGTAAATCCATACTTATAAATTGAAAGGCTGAGAACAGCCAAGACAAACAGCTATAAACAATTTATCTAAATCACAAATTAATACTTAGCATAATATGTGTATGTACCAAAGACAAAAGATCAACAGTATCTAGTTAGTACTAGAATCTATTTACTATCAAGTAGAAAAGTAAGGCATCTCTAAATAAATACATCTAATGCATTAATCACAGTAAGGAATTATGTTCAAGTCATCTAACAATCACATTGCTATATACACTGCTTACTAAAGTGTGCAACAATCACAACTGCAAAAGTAGAACAAGTACAGAAAGTACATGTAACTTAAGGGAAAGGACCTATTCATTTTGGTACAGCACAGTACATCAGATCATTACTTTATATTATATAATCAAAAACAGAATTGACCATTTATTTCATTTTTGCCTTAAAAATGGCTTTTACTCAAATCCATAGTTGAGACCAGGTTCCCTAGAGGCATTTACTGTAGGTCTCTGTTATTAACAACAGATCATTAAAATTACCTCCCCTAGGCCTGACACAAACTTTATCAATACCCTGAAATGTGAAAATATGTGCAGTTTTATCGGCAGATCTTTCTATATGTGTGGTTGTGTCATATGTAATATCTCGTCTCATAATTGCTCTTACATGTTCACTTACTCACACTTTAAAGCTTCTTTTTGTTTTGCCAATATAGAAAAAGCCACATTTACAAACTGCTCTATAGCTAATCCCTTCACTGTTACATGTGATGAGTTGCCTTATGTCATAGTTTCTCTCTGTGCCTGCATTATAGAATGGTTTGCCTTCTTTAATATGACTACACATACTACATCTTTTACAGGCAAAACACCCCATCACAGATTTGCTAAGCCAGGTATTGACTCCATTTCTACCATCGACAAAATGACTGTGGGTAAGTTTTTTTCCCAATGTCTGTGCTCTCCTAAACACCATTCTAGGTGGAATCAGAGCAATATCTTTTAGTGCAGGATCACTGCTCAAGACTCTCCAATGGTCTCTGACTATCTTTTCTACCTCCCCAGCATATATGGAGTAGGTTGTGACAAAGTTAAAACATTTTTTATCATTGTTCACGTCCCTTTCTCTGGTTTGTGTTCTAAGGAGTTCATTTCTATCTTGTTGTACTGCGTGGTCCTATCCTGCTCTAATATTATCCATTCTGCAGCACCTCTCTACAAGCCTAGTACTTAATTCCCTGGCATGCTTTTCAAAATTAGGCTGGTAACTACAGTTTCTTTTCATTCTTGAAAACTGTCCCTTTGGGATATTTTTTATTGTATGTTTATGGTGACAACTAGGTGCTCTAAGCAGTGTATTCCCATCAATTTATTTCCTATAGAGGTCCGTCTCAATATTTCCCCCTTCCCCTCTGTAGATTTTAAGATCTAGAACGTTAATCTCATTCTTTGATGCCTTACAGGTAAATTTCAAATGTCTGTCTCTCCCTTCTAGATACTGGAAAAACAACTGTAACTCTGCAATGGTCCCTTTCCAGATGAAAAATAAATCATCAATGTATCTTTTCCAATTAGACAGGTGTTCAAAAAAATGGATTAATTTGTTTGTCCAGTACAAATTTGTTCTCCCACTCCCCCATGTAAATATTCTCAATTGAGGGGGCACATGTGACCCCCATCGCAGTCCCTTTAACCTGTCAATAAAATTTATTATCAAACAAAAAAGTATTATATTTTAAAACAAACTCCAAGAGTTTAAGCAAAAAGCTAGTAGAAAAATTCACCCCCCCCCGTGTACCAAACATTAGCTGCTGCATCTAAAGCCCCCTCGTGTGGTATGTTTAAGTATAATGCTTCTACATCCACTGAAACCAAAAAAATAGTCTTCCCCAAGTTTCAACCCATACAGCATTCTTAGTACATCATTTTCTATCCTGCAAATACGATGGCAGTTTATTAACAAACGGGTGCAAATGGAAGTCCACAAATTGTGAAATACTTTCAGTGAGGGACCCTATCCCACTCACAATGGTACACCTAGGTGGATTACATAATGATTTGTGCACCTTTGGCAGTATGTAAAAGGTGGCTCTGATCGATGTCTCAGTAATGAGAAAGTCCCTTTCTTTTTTGGTATTTTCCCCTTTCTAAAGGCTTCTTGTATACATTCATCCACTGCAGACTTAAAGTCCACTGTTGGATCACTCCCCAGATTCTGATAAAATGTCCCATTATCCAGTTGTCTCTGGGCTTCTGGTAACTAGTCACTTTTATTCATTATAACCACACTGCTTCCCTTGTCTGCATTTTTAATAATCAAATCAGTTCTGCCCTGTAAGGTTTCAATGGCAGATCTCTCTCTTCTCTTGAAAGGTTATTAAACTTGGGTCTTGAGGGATCATGAAATAACTTTTCCAAATCATTTTCCACTAATTGTTTAAACGACCCAATTGCAGGACTTGGAGCAGGATTGAAAGTGAATGAAGGTCTAAACTTAGAAATTTCAACATTTATTTCTGTTTCAGTAATGGCCCCCACATTACAGTCGTTCCTGATATCTTTTTTATGAAAAAAAGACATTAAGCTGAGATTCCTACATGCCATATTGAGGCTGACTATTGTCTGAAATTTATCAACACACGTAGTTGGGGCAAAATTTAGTCCCTTACTTAAGACTTGTATTTCAGCTGAAGAAAGTTCAGTGTTAGACAGATGTATTACCTGTGAGTTAGTCAGTTCAGGGGTTACCATCATGTGCCTCTGTCTCTGTAGTTCCTCCAGTTCTGGCCATATTGGTAACATCCGCTGCCTCACCCTCCTGTTCCTTCTCCAAACTCTCCATGTCCTCTTGTGTCTTGCATATGGTAATCTCTGTCTCTGTTCTGCAGCCTCGAACTTCTCCGTGGTGTGTGTGTGTGTGGGGGGGGGGGTCCATGTCCCGTCATTCCCCATGAAAATGGCATTGGTTTTTTGGTTCCTTCCCTCTGATTCACTTGTGCTACTGAACTTGAATGAGACACATCTATTATGTTTCAGGATTCCCCTAGGGTTCTTCTTCCAGTTGTATACCTGATTCAATTCAAAATCATTTTTGTCTCGTACAGATTTCACCTGCTTCACTTCCTTCAGCTCACTGTCTAATTTCTGTATGGATTCTTTCAGTTTTTGATTAAAAGTGTCAAAATCAGTGTTTGTTTGGTATGTCATAAACTCTTTTTCTTGTTTCTTAATTTCAGATTTTAAAGCCTCTTCCCTTTCATTGCTATACTTAATAATGAGATTAATCAGTCTAAAGCTTGCTTCTGTTAACATTTTATACCAGACCTGGATAAATGCTTTATTCTCCTGACTACATGCATGATTCTTAATCAGTCTCGGCCCTCTAGGTATGCATTTCACTGCCACATAGGCTTTTATGCTGGTATAGTTCCAGTAAACTCTCCTCCACTGAAGTGTAAGGCATTCAAGCTCTTGGAAAGTCGCCAGCAGACTCTGTTCCCCAGTTGTCCAATTTCATGGCTCTGTATTGTCATTAAGAAAAGGATTACTCGCTGCAGCCACATCAAGGAGCTCACTCATGAACCCATGTGATTCCTGATTCTCCTCCATGAATACCAAATTGGAGGTATTTTCAAGTGACATCTTTATCCAAAATAGTTTAAATAAATATGTAAACTTGGCTGGGACCTATATTGTGCTCCTAGGAAAGGTTTTACACTTGGGGGGCACCAAAGGATGCTCCCCTACCTCAACCAGTGCTGTAACTCCACAGATCAGAGCAGAACATAAAAAGAGTATGCAATAGGACAATGGTGTATAATATCAAAAGACTCAAATCCAAAATAAACTGAAGATAGAGCACACACCAACCTTAATCAAAGCAGGGGCATAGGCCTCCACATCAAAACTGTTTATTATACAAGATAAAACACGCCAGTAGCCTGATGTGTTTCGGATAGTTCACATCCTTTATCTAAGGATAAAACACATTGTGAAGGCCTAGCAGTTAAATACAAAATTCAAATTGCATCATCCATGATGGCAAACCTTATTAAAAACACTGATTGGTTACCTATATATATATATATAGATATCTACAATACACATTGTTCTAAAAGCAAATAAATGCCCACAGGAAACAAAGTACACTGGGTTCATGGATGTTTGCAATTGCCTCTGGTATGCATAATACCTGGGTAAGTCACACACACATACAACTGGGGCCACATCTATACTCACAATTGTGTATGGAGGAAGCAGCACATGAAAGTGAATCACATGTGTAATCATAATGCAAGGTGTACACTATCTATTTTTTAATGAAAACAGTAATGTGTGTTCCAATATACGGTATGGCCCCTTGAATGATAAAAATAATGTGAGACTCTTTAGCCATCTTGCCCACCCTACCAGGAAATACAGTAGAAGAGGAAATTGAACTTGGATTTATATAGCACTTTGCAATACAATGTGTATGAAGACTGCTATATAAATCCAAATTACAAAAGTTACAGAGGTAACACTGTTATGTTATTCTTCTCCAGTTGTCAAAGGTAAGTGATTCTTCTACTGCAATAGTTCTTAGACTTTGTCACAGTGAGCCTCCCCAAATCCATGGAAAAGATTTTGAGCCTCCCCCAAAAACTGAAATAATCTTGAGCCTCCCCAAAGAAAAATAACATACTGTACTTTGTGCAGTACATCATGAATAAACTGAAACCCCTTTGAGTGCTTGGCTTACATTCAGTTGTTTGTCTTATACTGGCGTGGAACCTTTGAAAAGGAGTTCCTGTGCTCAAAGGTATAATCTGAATAATAAGCAAATAAAATAAAGAAATATTACTATTCAGCTTATTGTAACCTCCCCCACACACATACACAGGCCAGCTTACTTGCTCCACTATTTTCATTCTTGAACCATTGTTACCCCTTGTTGCAGCACCTTCATGGGTCAGACTACTGTTTTTGTTTCCTCTCTATATGAAATAACCTGAAATAACCTTCCTACATACTTTGTTTCTCCCCTCCTTCCCTGCTACTAAGCAATTTCTCTAGGATTACTTTGCTCCTTCCTGCTATTGCTCTTAGCTCTTCTATGCTCAGCCCTTGTATTTGGGCTGTTCTACCATCAGTCTACATATTGATCAATTACCAGCACTCATTATTAGTTTATTGTTCATATTTGTTTGCACTATTGTTCATTGTGTATTTCTTCATTATTTTGCAGTTACCTTTTGAAATGCATTCACTCCCTACCCTTCCCCAGGTACACCTGAAATGAACCTTGGCTCATTCATCTTCCCTTGTCACTTATTAGTAAATAAATACATAAAATCCACTTACTAATATTCTCTTTCAATTTGCTTCCTCTCTTCACACAAAATATATAAAACTCAAAATTTAAATACAGTACTTTTTCAGACGTGCTTGAGCCTCCCCTGGAACAGGTTGGGGCCTCCCCAGGGAGGCTGGCCTCACCATTTGAGAAACCCTGTTCTACTGTATATACAGTATCACTGTTTCAGCTGCGCCAGGAGTACTATGTGCAGCTCTGCGGCCCACATCTAAAGATGGACTGGGACAAGCTGAAGACACTCCAGAGAACTGCAATGAACCTTATCCATGGTCAGCAGGGTAAGACCAATGAGGAAAGACTGGATAACATGAACATGTCCTCACAGGAGGCTAAGAGAGAGAGAGAGAGAAAGGATAAGATAGTGACATACACATGAGTTCAGGTGTTCAGTGTGGAGGACTACACATAATTGCTCAAAATGAAGAACATTTAAACTACCAGGGGTCACAGTCCCAGGCTGCAAGGGAGGGGGTGGAGTTTAAGAACAACATCAGAAGACATTTTTTTCATGGAGAGAGTTTGGCAAACAGTTTGCCCAACAATTAGATTACTGCAGAGAACATAAATGGTTTCATTGTCTAGTTGGACAGCTTCAAGAGGATAATCAGCAAGGGTAGCGTAATTGTTGGGGGGAAGGTAATGGGTAGAGGTGAGGAAAGTGTTGAGAATTACTGTACCATACAGGTTCTGGGTAGATTGAATTCTGTGGACTTAATATATCTTCTTCTGCTCTTACTTTCCATGTTCCGTGTCAGTACTACCTCCTGTTCGGCTAGCACCTCTCCGATAACTTCCAGCACCAGCTGACCATACCCCTGACTTTCTGAATGAATACTAACACAAATACATTTTTCTGTGTATCACAAAACCCCCAGCCTTGGCCAGTACACCCTTGCCCATCTATATGAACTTGTGATGCCCTACTATATTTATGTCCTGCATCTAATTAGAGAGCATCAACTTGTTGTACCCTGCATCTAAACTCATCAGATTATTTTTCATCATATCCTGTCTTCATTTATACTAAGAGCAGAACTTCTTTCTTTTATTATTTTTTGTTCCAGATCTGTATCCCACACTCCTTCCTTGTCAGACCTGTCCTATATATGAAGAGTTTGACATAAAAAAATGATTAGGCCATAGAACACCTGTTTCATTCATTTCAAATACTGAAACCACAATGTTTTAGGTAGATCAGTGACAGTTTGGGTTCACTGAAAGAAATTACACAATCCACTCTTCCAAGTGTCAATGCCATTCATCAAATTCTCATACAGATAGAAGTTCAAAAATGTTTAATACATTTTCAATTAAAACTACTTTAGGAATGACGAAATATACTATAAAACTAAACATGAATGGCAAGGTCACAGGGGAAAACTTATACAGACTCCATTTGTAGTGCTTATTTTATGCATAATGAGAAACAAAAGGACAAACCAAGGAGTATGGTATTGATTTACTAACAGAATACTCTCACTGGTTTGCAATCATTTTGAGCTTGTTGGTACTGATGGTGCAGATCATGCATATTAAAAAGATTCTGATTCTATCCCATTTTTCAAACTTTCAATCTATCTTTTCTTCCATTTAACTGCTCTCTAACACTTAATCACAGTCAGCTCAGTTCTCCAAACTTTAATCTTAATAAGCTGCCAAGAGTTGTATTGTAATATTGTGTGGCAACTGGAAAGCGTGTAAGAAGATAACACTAACAGTAATTGCATGTTTTAAGAATATCAGTATAACACTTACTCATGAGTTTTCTGTGCCATTGTATGGCCTAACAATCAATTTAAAAAATAAATGATAAAGTTTTACTATTATTGAAAGATTTTCAAAATGTGGGTGTTTAAAAAAATAACTTATGATACTGGTGATGCATCAGCTTTTATGTTGATTTGTGTTGAAATTATACACTAAAATATCTTTATCTGTTGCATTATATAACACTTGAAACCATGGGTAAGATGTTAGATTTTTTATTTTAAAATATATCATCTGTTTATTTTGGTGCTAAAAATGAAAATGTGGCAGAGTCATTCCTGCTTTTGGCACTATCCATCACAGCATTATTTCTATGACATCTCCTTCACTAGCCCAAACCCCTTAGTCCTCAAATTAGCTGACTGACTTGATAGTTTGCCTCACATCACTAATGACATAATTGGGTAGGCTGGCCAAAATCAGGAAGATGGGCTGCACCAAGGACACTTTTCCATCAATGTATTAAATAAGGAGAGGCAGGCTTGCCTTCTCCCTTTTTATGTTTGCTTGCACGCATGTGCAAGAAACATAGTGCCACCATCTGAGTTTCTGAAGGTGTGGCACCCTCTCTTCCCAGTTCCCTCACTGTGTTTGCAGGTGTGGCCACAGTTCGCCAATGAATGCTGCAGCTGTCTATGACAGCAACTGAAAATGCAGTGCCATACAGTTGAAAGAGATAGAGATGCTTCAGTGAGCACGATCAGATAACTGAAGCACGGTCTCTCTCTCACCCCCCCCCCTTTCCTTCCTTCCTGGTGCCATGCTATTACAAATGTCCTGTAAAACCACTGTCTTGGTGTTACAATGCCCCATATACACACCTAAACAATTATCCTGAAAAAAAACTAACGAACAAAAACTGTCTTGAATCAAACGCAAAACCTTACAAAAGCCTGTTTCATCGGATATGTCATCACTGGCCAGATCCTTCCATCTGGAGAGTTAACTTGTTTGTAACTGCAGCTCTGTGGAGGATGGTAGCCTTCCCGCCTGTGCGATCACAGCCCCATGGTAGAGGAGTTTTCAAAAAAGCGCACGAGCCGTCCAACATTATCCACGAACGCCTCGATTTTAACTCCCGATTGTGCATCGATCCTGCTTAGTTACCCCCACTAAAAATGACATGAAGCCCCTCTAGCTTTCATGATTGCGAAGCGATCACTATGAATGACCCATGGGGGTCAGTGTATGAAGCCCTCGGTTTTGGACTGCGGTGCCCCCATCGGAGGAGTGGTTTGTCCCATGGAGAGTTCCGTCCGAAGGCGAGAGGAGTGTGGAGGGCCGCAGCTTAGGGAGCATCGCCAAACACCCAGCTATTTCCTGGCGTATATAAAAGGCGTGACTAGGAAATAGAGAATTCCCTCACTGCCACCTGTACTGTCTTCGCGTGGATGGGACCCATGAACTGAACTCGCTCCATGTTGTAGTACTGCGGCGTGTACGGTCGCTTGCCAGGGCTCCTTCTCCCAAACAGATTACATGCAAATATTGTGGACAGTCCTTTGAGCACTGCGGAGGGTGGTGGGACAGATGGCTGCCATGGCGATGGCTCTGAAGAGGATCCTGGGGTCGTTAGTGCCCCGCGGCGGCTGCTGGCAGGCAAGTTTCCTAAGGGTTCAGGTGGGGGTGGGGCTGGTGCTGGGGCTGTGCACTTCCCTACTCTGGCCGCTCCCTCACTGCTGGATGTAATAAAGCAGGCCATGGCCATACCCTTCACCACCCTCAAGGAGGGCACAGCGACCTGAGATCTAGTGTATATTTTCACAGCCCATCTCCAGTCCCTCCCCAGCCCAGCCTGACTGAAATTTAGTTTACTTTTAGTGGGGGTCCAATACGAATTGTTGCTACTATTGTCCTTATGCGTCGTGTAATATACGTGTATCATGTTTTTGCTCATGTTGTGTATACTATATTTTTGTTCAGAACCTCCTTGTAAATGAGACTGCTTAGTGGAGTAATTCCTGTAGATAAACTTTAACTTGGGTCCTTCTTTTACAGCATGCAGGACTGAGGCACATGCAGTACATGGGAAGGGCACTCAGTGGATCAGTGGTTGGTGGGAATGGAACCTGTGACCTATAAGGCATGTAGCAATGAGGTTTTTGTTAATTCTCGAATCGTTCCACCAGTGCTGATTAGCAGGGAAGCGGAGTCACAGCTACCATGTAAGTGGAGGACTAAGGACACCCCCCCCCATTTGTTAAGAAGATTAACACTATGCATTCTACAGTACTCTGCTGTTGTGTGGGACAGTTGCAGGCGCTGTGCTATGCTGAACTACAATAGCAGTACGGATATGGCATAAGCAAACCAACTTAAAAAGGGGGGGTTGGGGGCTAGCCTGGTGGTGCTGGATGCCACACCTCATGCCACAACGACAACCCACGGTCGGGAACGGACTGTGGTTGCCCAGGGGCCATTGGGGAGAGGAAAGAGTGAGTGTCCATAGTCAGCTCTCCTTCCTTGGGGAGGTGGGATGCTGCAGCATGCTGTTTGCCTGATACCCAGTGGTGGCTGGGTGTCAGCACATGCACACCGCCAGAATAGGGAGGGACCCCATATCCAGGGCGTAGGCTGCCTCCACAGAAGCAGAGCCCAGCCACTCCATCCATTGCATGTTCATGGCCCCAGGGAGTAAAGCAAAGTGGAAAATGGAAGCTGGCAGGCTACATGATGACCTGGACGTGCCCCGGCAATGAGCCACCCCAACTTATGGACTGTGCTCCAGGGAAGAGAAAGTCGACACTCCTCACCCTGGCCCCGCTGTGGGGGTCAATCCGTGGGGGTACTATGGGGCATGGTGGGGATGGCTGGGCTCAGAGGATGAGCCCCTCCTAGGGAGGGCCGGAGCCACCTGCCAGCTCTGTGGAGCTGGAGGACAAAAGTATAGATAGAAAAAAAGGGGTGGGGGGGGGGCAAAGCTCCCCATTCTTAACAAAACCAGCTATTTAGGCATTTGTGTGGGTGGCTTTGCCCCTCTCCCCAATGTTTTCAGTTGTACAGCTTCTCACAGAGCAGCTAGTGTTGTAAACTGCTATTTCCCTTGCATTTGATACTCTGAAACACCACATGGCGGAGTCCTTAGTGTTCCACTTTCACCATAAGTGCTGGGGCAGCAGTGTTGACAACATGCCAGAATGAATAAAAATATTATTTCTGGATGCTGTATGGATGTCCTGTGTATACCATGTGCGGTGACCCAGCTCGATAGAGCAGGTGCACTAACTGTGAAAACTTCCACCTAGTGCTACAAGGCTAAATAATGCCTTTTTTTTTTTTTTCCAGCTCTGGTTTTCATCCTGCCCATGGAATAAACAAGTTTATATGTGCTATGCAAGATGGCTCTTATTGTATAAGGGTGTCATCTTGTGTACTTTGGGTGAGAGGGCCTTGAAGTAAAGCTGATGTTTATGCTATAGACATCTCGGACTTTACATCTGTGTATTACAGGAATTTCTTTTAAAGAAAATAACTTCACATTTTTCTGGTGAATCCTGCAACTAGATTCTTTCTCTCTGTCTTTTTTTTTTCTTTTCTCAAAAAGCACTCTTGCTGTTGTACGTTGTGTTCTCTGCCACTGGCCGAGTCGTTCCTTTCAGTCTTCCAGAGCACAGCAGCACCGCATACAACAGCAAGGGTGCTGTGTGTGAAACAAACTAAGGGCCTGATCCACATAGGTGACCAGGATACACTCAAATTGAGAGTGCCATGACCCTGTACCCCTGATTCCCATCCACACTGGACAGCATCCTCAACTCCAGGCATCTGTGCTCTGCTGGTGTGGAGCCACATGCGGGGGGTGGGAGGAGTGTGTCCAGGCAATGGGCATCCAGTTGGATGCCTGCGTTGGTCCGCAAGTGGATCCCTACCAGGACAGGGAGCAGGGCATGTTGGGATTCGGCAGTCCTGAAGGACTGCCTTATCCCCACTGGAAACTGGCCAGTGCTGGTTGTACCCCAAGCCCACTGTGGAGGCTCCTAGCTGGAGGAAGTAGGAGGGAGGACCGATCAGACCCAAAATCCATACTTGTCACTAGGTGGAATGGGGTATGTAGTCGCTAACGGCTCTAGTCAAACGTACTGGCTGGCCTTCCATGATGTGGAAAATTAGTTGGGTATCAGTCGCGTGCCTGCCCACGCCTACAGATCTGGCCTCTCCTACTCATCCTGCAGCCACACACGCAGACTGATTGTATGTGGAGGGGGCCCACATCCCTTGCGGATGCCATGGTGGTGAACATCATGCATACAGGGGCACTCCGCAGCTTGTCCTGGTGCTGTGCATGTGTGGAAAGACTGGGAACCTTCTTTGTGTTCTGTTATTTTAATTAAATAAAATGGATGAAATTTTCCTGCCTCTGAAGTGGAAAGCTGCTAACATTGCCACACGAGATGACAACTGTATGCAGTATAAGAGGCTCTGCTTCTCTGAGTGCTGATTGGTTCAAATCGCATAAGTAATTTTAATTCAGAGTTACTGCTCATGCTCTGTAACAGAATCCAGAGTGGCTCTGCACTCTCTTAGTGCAAGAAATGAGAAGTCGCCAGTTACTTTTAAACAATACTCGGTTTGTTGTAGGATTTCCATACAGCGTCTTTCTCCTTGTGGAATCAAAGTCTCCATTCCCCAAACGCACTCCCCAGTGCTTCAACGAGGGGTGTGGTCTTCCTCAGGGGGTGGAGTTCATTCAGCTTATCCTCTAAGTAGCCACAACTGTATGAACATTATTACAACACGTTCTTTAGTTTTAAATGGCTCTGGGAGGATTTGAGCTTGTGGCTGTTCAACTTTCAAATCTTGTTTTTCTGTACAAAACATTTTTCTTTTTCTCATTTTCTACTTTTCTATCGAATAATTTCTAACAAAAAGGGAGTTTATGCTAGTGTTTATCTCTGTAACAGAGTAAGACACAAGCAGCTGCCAAGGGCGTGGAACTTGGGAAAATTGAAAAGCCCTATTTGTAACTGTAGCTAGGGGAGTGGGTCTCCTTTAACTGTATGCTCTAAGAGTTAGGTTTGTGTGCAGATGGCTGTGGCTTCTCTTTACACCCCAGTTTCAATTCCCAGTACCTCCACTTCAGAAAATAACGTGGGGGGGGAGATAGATAAAAGCAGCTGGAATGGCGAGATGTTTGCCTACAGCCTCCCACCAATGTTGTATATGAGGTTGCCATGTTCCCCACAACATGTGGTGTAGTTGACAGGCTAGCGAGAGGTGAGCTCAGCGAAGTGCTCATGTTAAAAGGGGAGAAATGTAATGGACTGACTCTGAAAATAAGTGTGGGAATGTGTAAAGCAGGAGTGGAGAGGTGCTTGTCTGTGAAGCCTTCCAGCACTGTTTAGTAAGAGATTGCATTGGTTCCCACTGTAGCTTGAACAACACGATCACATTGCCTTCCTAGCGTGATCTGAAATCAGTTACTTTTGAGAACTGAGGTTTGCCTTTCTCATGGAATTTTCTTTGTTGATTCCCACAACTTGCAGTGATACCTCTGCAGCCCCCCTCCCCCAATGGCTGCGAAATAAGATGCCCAGCTTCACTTGTACATGCAGGGTTAGTGACTCAGTAGGTAACACGCTTGCCTCTGGGACCAGAAGATTGGAAGGTTGTGGGTTGTAGCCCCACACCAGGTACTTGGGGTGATAACCATTACTGACACTGTAGTACTTCACTGCACTTCGTATTCTGCATTGGTCTAACTCATGCACTTTCAATGCTAATACCAGCAAGCAAACATTCGGCATTGACAAATGCTTGTTTAAGTGCAGACATGTCTTTATTAGAACAAGGAAAGCAAATCCAATATAACAGCTAAATAAACCAAATAGAGGTAGGAACAGATACAAACCACCACCAAGCATGAGAGCATGTGCTGTTGCATGTGCATGATAACATTTCATTGGGATCATGTTCTACTTCCTCAGAGCATGCCTGCTCATAGTCCAACCAGCTATTTTAAAGGCAGCTTATGACTATTCATGTGGTATGGTGGGAACTGAAAACCGCTACTGAGTACTCTCCACTGGTAAAACTGTAACAGTGAAATAAAGAGACACTGTACTAGTGAAAATTAAAAAAATATATCAGTGGTCTGTTGGCACAGCATTAGTGCTACCGTTCACGACACAAGCATCCTGAGTTTGGGAACTGGCTCGGGTTGGTGGGGGCCAGCTGGATGGAGGAGGATTGACCGTCCATGAGGATGCTCACCTTCTCCTTGGGGGGGGGGAGGGTTCCATCCTCTGCCACAATATCTCTTCCTGGGTAATCATAGGTGGTAGTGCGCCTAGTAGGTGGATGGTAAATCAGGTCCATATGCACAAAAAGAAGTAGCGATCTATACAGGAGACAGCTCCAGGACACTTAATAAATTTATTGAAACATGGAAAAATGCTTCCCCAATGGTAATGGTAGGGCAGGGACTTCACTGATATCAGCAGGCAGATGTGCGCACAGGTGCATGCAGGGCTTGCATTGACATCGTCATTGGCAATGTCTCCTGGGGTAGAAACTAGAAAAATTGCCCTGACACCTCTGTAATGACAGCCCGCAGGAGCTGTCCAGGCCCCCATCACTCACCTGATAAAATGAGGAATGTCAGGGAACTGATTCCACCCTGACCCTGCATGTGGGGCGTAGCCAGAGTTCCATGGAGATGAGCGAGTATGACTGGGAGGTCTTGGGGAGCTGTCCATGGAGCATGAGGATTGGAGTAGCTGGTGTAAGGAGGGCATGAAGAGAAACTGAACAAAATATATATATTATAAACATCCAGAAAGCAACCATGTATCAGTATCTACATTTTGCCAGCTAAAAAAGAAGAAAATTACTTAGTAAACCAAAGTAGGATGGTTCCAGGATCCATCCAAGTAGAGCCACTGGGCCCTGGATTGCTGGAACCCATGACAGAAGTTTGATCCAGCGATAGGTTGTCGTCGTCATGAAGACAGGCGGAGTATAGGGGGCCCAGGGTGTGGGGCAGGAGAGTAGCATTGCAAGAGGTGCATTTCTTGGCCTTGACCATCTGGTGAGATGGGAAAAGAAAAGAAGGCAAGCGTATTGTTAGGGCTGGTTGACAATGGGCCTCCAAATTAGTGGATGCCCCATAGCTGTTAATACAGTCTTAGAAGTACAGCACATTCTAGGAGAAATCCATAGGGTGCTGTTGAAAAACACTGACCTGGGAGAGTGTTAGTGGAGGGTGTATAAAAGATTGCAGGCAAGGTTCAGCATTGGGGGTCGCTATAGTGAGGAACCCAGCATGGAGAAAAAACACATTGGAGGTCGCTATGGGGAGGGACCACCAGTCTCTTAGTGTGGCATATAGGGTCGCTAATGAGAGGGACACCATATGAGTTAAAGGGAGGTATTATTTTGGTTATTGGAGAAATCTGGGGTCGCTATTGGGAAGGACCCCATATGGAGGTAGAGGAGGACCTTGGGTTGATAGGATGGGCCGAGATCATAGGATTGCCATCTTTGTTCCCTTGTGACTGAGTGTCTCCTTTTTTCTTCAGGTCTTGATATGTAGCCCCACTCTGGTGCAGGAAGTGCTTTGTTCATTGGCCATAGATAATATTATACCCCTCGCTCTCAAAATGCATTTATAGAGATTAGCATTGTCATGATCACTGCTTGAGAAGGGACATTGCAGATGAAAATGAGTGCTCATGAAGCAGAGTGACTGCGTTTATGGGGGAAGGTGATCCACCCCCCTCCCCCCAGCGCTAGGTCAGGAGACCAGCAAAAGCCGTGATCAGGCCTAGTGACCATGTGGCTGAGAATAGCATGGGGAAGAAGAAGAAACAGTCACTAAATAGAATTATCTCTGCTTTGGGATTTAAATTCAAGAAGGGGCTGTGCTGGAAGGGGGCACTATCGCACGGTGCGAGACAGCGATTCCTGAGTGAGGAGAAGTAGGCAATGGAGACCACGCAGCTGAGAGGGAGCGTGGGGTGACAATAAGAGCCTCAAACAAAAGGAAAATGTCAAAAAATTGGAATTCTGCGAGTGGAACAGGTGGAATTCAGGGGAATGCTCTTCCAATTGATCTAGATGCCGACCATGTGCCGGGGGGGGGAGGGACTCCATGTAGCGCTGAGTAGTAGGCCAGAGGCAATAGGGACATGCTCCCCTGGGCTAAGGTACAGGCTCCCCTGGCCTTAAGAACAAGCTGGTTGATCAGGGGAATGCTGTTAAAACAGGGGGAATTCCCCTTTACTTGCAGAGTCACATCAATCGCTTTGTCACTCGCTCGCGGAGTTACTGAGCGAGTATAGGGTTATGGGGGCGGACTGCCTGCATGTTGTGCTACTGCGCGATGGGTAAAGGATGCCAGGACTTGCGATCAAGCGAGGGGTGATCTCTTTACCAGATCACGATGAGACAAAACACATTAACAGTAAGGAAAAATCCCCTTTCTTTTTATGAAGGGTTTGCAAAATACTTTCGCTCAATTAGAGCCAAATAGACAAATTAAACAAACTAAACAACCTTCAAATAGGCCAGAAGGGCCAAGACAGAGATGAGTTTAAAAACAACACCTCAGGAAAACAAAACTGCAATGCAAATTGCTGGCTTTAAGTTATAGGCCAGCAACACTGGTATATGTATAGCCACGGAAACAATAAACAATAATAACAAAACAAAAAACTGGCCTCATCATTTTTGATTGCTGCAGGAGACATTTCTCCTTTTTGGAGCCACACAAACAACTGCAGCACATATGATTTACTGCTCTTGCCTTTAGTATTATAGCAATATAAGGAATATAAATGAGAGGCCTACCTTTCTTGGGTAGAACAACAGGGATCCTGGTGTGCTAGTAGCCTGATCAGATGCATGATTTGAACTGAGGAACAGGGGTTTCTGGGACCTGGATATACAAGAAATTTGATGCTAGAGTCATGTGCATCACTAGCCTATCAGGTGGGCTAAAACCCATGATGTAATGTCTGGAGTGCCATGGATGGTCAACCAATCACAATGTTAATATTCATGGTGTATATATTGCCAGTGCAACGTTGCCTCATGACATGCGGCACATTGCTTTTCTCAGAGAAAGTTTTCAGTCCCCATCTCCTGCTTCCCCGATGCCTGCATGTGGGAATGAGTAGATTACGCCTTGTACCTGAGGCTTGCATGAACAAACCACAGAGCCAGAATAGGAAAGAAGGGCCCTTCTGTTATCAGATCAATGAAAGCACCAGATTTTCTTTGGACAAAAGGAAACTCAAAAGAGCATCAAAATGCTGATAATGGTTGCCTCATTTTAGGAGCAATTTCTATTGTCCAATCTGTTCCAGGTCAGAATCACCCTCCAGGGTAGCCATCACTTTCATCATTCATTGACTAGCTCACATTAATCAACAACATTTAGATCACTTTTTTTGTTGTTTCCCCCTCCACTTGGGCCATCCCACCTTTATAATATTCTCAGCAGTAATACGAGATTAAAGGGCTTACTTATACAAATTAGTGGTGTGTCTTAGAAGTATCACCAGGAGCACAAAGAACAAATTAAATGGGGGCCAGCTAAGCAGGTCTCTCAACCAGGCCATCTGTTCAAGTGGAGGGGTGGGGGCACAGTATGCTTCCAGGCCCCCCTTTGTGGTTGGTTAAAATGTCTGGTGAGACATGTAGGGTACCCTTGAGGAACATACTCGCTGTTAAGAGCTAAGGAGTACCTTGTGTAAAATTAGTAACGTTTCCTCACTGAGCTGATGCAGTGGTATGGACAGCTGATCCCCTTCTGCAGTTGCATCTTCCCGGTTGGCATATTCTTCAGCATCCTTTTCACTTGTAAAGGTTCAGGCCCAATTGTCCAGTTTCAGAACTCACAATTTATTTGTGTAGATGTGCTGGCTCTGACAGCCTCTCTGCTACATTTTGGCCTTACTATCTGAATACTTTTGGTGTTCCTGTTGCAAGTGGCAGCTATAGTCCTGGAAGACCATTACTCTCTGTTCTGCCATCTGCATGACGCACACTGCTCTGGCCACTTGGAGAACTGCTTCCTTGTCTTGAAACCTGAAAAAGTTAGCTCGGAAGTGTCTGGCTTTTCTTGCTTGGGTTTGCCCATGGGGTATGGCATGCTCATTTTACTTCAGATTTCTGTGTCTTGTCTCCAAGTTTCAAGTACTCTTTGAGCCATTCTTGCAAAAAGGCTTTGGGCTGGACCTGTTGACCCCCTCTGTTTGCTCAACAATGTGTATCTGGATTGCTACATTTGGTTCTCCTGGTCAACAACCTGGTATAGCAGCAGTTTTATTTTTTGTTTACAAAAACCTTGTTCCTGTATGATATCTGGCAGATGGTCATCAAGGACCCCAACTCACCCTTCTGCTTTTGTAAGGTGGATGTATGTGCTACAAAGGTCTTGTTGAGGTCATCTATTGCAGTTTGCCGATGTGCTATCTGAGCAGTAATATTACTGAACTGCGCTCACATTTTGAAAAGCAGACAGTTCAGCAGGTACATAACAGAGGAGTCCAGATTTTGCTGTGGGACAATTTTACTTTCTTGCACCTTGACCATCAATGCAGTGTGACAGTATCCATGCCTGTGTGCTGGGATCCAATTTGTTTGTCCCTGTAGCAGCCTAAAAGACAGTTTGATTTGGTTCTAATTTTTACATGAACTTTTTATTTCATTTACAAAGATCATTTCAACAAACAATAACACAGAGGACAAATTAAAAAGGTACAGTAACTGGGTGGTGACAAGAGCAATGCATACCAAAAGCATAACTTGAGTGCTAATCAAAAGCTTCACTGGATGGATAAATGCATAAGATCATATACAGCAGTTGATAATAAATAGACAATCAATGATGAGTTAACCAAATCTGAACTAGTCACAACTTCAGCAAAAAATACAAGGGTTGGAAGGTGGCAGGGCAGCCTAATAAGATGGACCCTCATCTGACCATAACTGAGGCTTCAACAGTGCAAAAAAGTAGGGCAGGGAAACAGGGTTCTAATCTTCTGGACTAGTGAATGCAGGAGGGTTACAAAGTTGGAGTAGAGGGGCTGAGCAGAGGTATGAGGTTAGGAAAAGATCCCATTTCTTATAGTAAAGCCCCATCTTCCCCATTGTTTTAAAGGACAGCCTTTTGAGGACCATCAGCCTCAAGAGAGCAGAGTGCCAGGTGAGCAGGGAGGGGATGACTGCTTTCAATTCATGAGTATTAGGTGCTTGGCCTCCATACATGCTGCAGGAACCAGAATTAAAGAGGTCTGGGTAGATCTGCTATCTAAGAGGTGATCTGCAGAACTGTCAGGGTGGTTGAGAGTGGAAGGGGGTAGAACAGGATGCTGGAACAGTCAGCAATGACTCCTTGTCATAGCTGAGTGAATTGTAGGCAATCCCACAGAATATGTAAAATGGCCTGCTTTTGTCTGCGAACATTGCCAGCACAGAGAGTAAGTAGGAAACCCATAGTCTTCAGAGTTTTGGGGGTTCTGTAGCATCTGTGCAGGATTTTAAACAGGATTAATCTGCTTTTGGTGTCCCTGTAGACCAGATGAGAAGAGATGATGCGTGTCTCCCACTGTGTCTCTGTTATGGGGAGTCCCAAATCCTGTTCCCACTTCTGTCTACTTGCATCAAGGATAGATTGCTGCACATCTCAGACCATGTCATACATTTTTTCCACTAGGCCTTGGGGAGAAGACATGTGGTCTCTGTAACCATTCCCAGGAGGGGTGGGGACTGAGAGTTCTGTCAAATGCATGCGTAACTACTCTTAACTATAGATACTTCCAAAAGTCTGTATGTGAGATCCTAGTTTTATCCTGAATTTGCTGGGAGTAGAGCAGGGTATCAGTGCCTGCAATAGAGACATCTGCCAGGAGCCTGATGACCTTTTCCTTCCAGACTTTCAATCTGATGTGTTGACCTCAAACTTTGATAGCTGAGTGCTGTCAGATGCAGGTAAGCAATCTGCAGGGAGGCCTAGAGGGTTTAGGGACAGAGGTGAGGGACATATACTTGTCCTAGACATGAATAGTAGCCAAAATGATGGGTTGAGAGACAGAGGATCCTGAGGGATTGTGACATGAGAGAATACTGAGATAGGGCACTGTGGTGGCTGCCACCTCAAGGTTTCACTCATTGCATTGAGCCAGTCGAGGGCAGGGAGAGATGTTTGTTGGCCTGTGTCATCCAGTGGGCAAAGGCATAGCCCTCAGAAAAGGGGAGACCTAACAACCCTCTGCCCTAGTGTGTATGCAGCTTGACCTTGCAGTTCCTCGGGTGCTTGCCTCCCCAAAGTAAGTGGCTGATGAGCTATTCTATCCTGTGGAACACCTTTGTCCTGGATACTGAAGGGGGAGGTTCCTGAATACATAAGCACATTTAGGTAAAGCAAAAATACAGATGGCCTTTATCTTCCCTACAAGGGATAGGTTCAGCTTGAGCCAATGCCTAATCTCTTGCTCAAGGTCTACAAGTAGTGGGGAGACGTTTGCATGCACTAGGTTTAGCCACTTAGTGGTGATCCAAATCCCCAAGTACTTGTAGCCATTCTAAGCACATTTTACCTGTGTCCCCTGGCAACAGCTGCTGTCACAAGCCAGAATCAGAAGAGACAGGATGTTTTATTGAAGTTTACAGCACTGATAGTTCTGCGAATTTAGAGAACACCCCAAGTGTGGGTGGGAGTAAGCAGCTGGGCTGCATCAAAGTACATAGGTTACATAGGTTAATACAAAGCATAGAAGACCATAGTCCATATTGCTCACCACATATGACCTAGATATACCCCTGAATTTTATTAGCTGTTAAGTACTTGTGCAGTTTGTTTTTAAACTCATTCATACTATTGCTGGCCCACCACTTCCACAGGCAAGCCATTCCAGATAGGCACTACCCTTAGATTGAACCAATGTTTCCTCTTTTTCGACAGGCACTTTTCCCCAGTGTAGTTGTAAGGGGTGGGCTCTAGTATGATATTTCTGCTCCCTAATTTTGAGGCCCAACTTCTCCCATAACCCCTCATCTGACAGAGCCTTAAAAGTTAAAAATACTTAAAGTAAGGTTGAGATCATTTGCATAGGTGTTCACTAGGTACTCAGACCCTTTCACCTTGATCCCTTGTATACTGGATACTGCAGTGAGGTCCTAGTAAAGGATTCCAATATGAAAAGAAAGGGAGACAAGAGGCAGACCTGCCTCATGTCTTTACAGAGTATGAAAGGAGGGGACATCATCCCATTAATGAGGACCACAGTTGATGGGTTGTGTTAAAGGGTATAAATCTAGCCGCTGAAAGAGGGTTCACAACTACACAAGGACAAATATCATGGACTGACTCCCATTAAACACAGTCGAAGGCTTTGTGAAAGTCACCATGGGAAGGTTTGAAATTGATGCATGAAGCTTTAGATTGAGGACCATCCTCAAGTTGTTGTAGCCCCCAGATTCCCCTTCCTGAAACTGATCTGGGTGTGGTGGATTAAGCACGGAAAAGCATATTCCACCAAGGATGTAAGTGCTTTGGCTAGTATTTTTGTATTAGTGGAAATAAGGGAAATAGGGTGAAAGTTCACACAATTCAGGGGGTCATCTGATTTTTTGTACAGGAGGGTGATTATGGCTTTCCAGATGGTGCTGGATAGAACTTCTGTGGCATGAGCTTCCCTTAATGTGGAAAGTAATGGAGGAATTATCATATCTGCATCAGCTGGTACAGGTCGATAGTGAAGCCAACTCTGCCAAGCACCTTCACTTTGGTTAGAGAGAGGAGTGCCTTACCAAGCTCCTGCTCTCTAAGAGGTTTATCTATTTCCTGCCTCAAATGGTTTGGGAGCATTAGTATTGGAAAAGAGTCAAAAAAATCAAGGAGTCGATGTGTGGAATATCCAGGATACTGTGAAGAGTAGCAGCACTCATAGAACTGATGCATGACCAGATTTATCTCTATAGGGCTGGTGGCTGCAGACCCATCAAGTGTGCGAAATGCAGGTATTCTGGATTCTGCAAGCTGTTTGCGGAGTTTGTAGGCTAAAAGCCGACCCCTCCTACCCCAATTCCAAAACGTATTTCTTTGAGCATAGAAGGTGCCACTCTGCTTTTGAGTATAACAAAGTGTTTATGTGATAAAAGGAGAATAGAGAGAGGATGGGGATGGTTAGTACCCTGGAGGAACAGTAGGTTCTACGGATTAGAGGGATCTTGGGCAGACTGGATGGACCTCTGGTCTTTTTCTGACATCTTTGTCTATGTTTCTATGATCGGATATGATGATGTAGCCCATGCCCAGATCATACATGCCTGGACGAGCAGCTGCATCAATAGCCAATAGTCGATGTAGATGTGGGTGTTGTGGACAAAGGAATAAAAAGAATATTCCCAGCCAGTGGGGTTTGTACACCTCCATACAGCAACTAGGTCCCACTCTGACATCAAGCTCGGGAGCACAGTACATGATTCAGGGTGACTGTCAGGGGAGACCTTAGAGCTGTCTAAGGTCTCCCCTGTATCATGTTGAGATTAAGGCTGAAGTTTCCCTCATCACTGTTCCCCTTGTAGCTCAGCGATTGCTTGGCTATGGTGTGTAAATAAATCTGCAACATCTTTATTTGGGGTGGAGTTATTGCCTACAATGAGTTTCCAACCTGGGAAAGCCAGCTGAGCTTGCATCCACCTCCCATTAGGGTCAGACAGAGATTTTTCTATGGACCAGTTGAGGGCCTGGTTAATCAGAATCATGACCCCTTTTGATTTGCATGACATAGAACTCTATAACATCTGCTCCACCAAACCCTTGTTAAGCCATCTGGTGGTCTTCCCAGTGAGGTGTGTCTTCTGAAGGAGTACACCATCTGTTCAGAGTGATTTAAGGTACTGGAGGACATTAGCTCTTTTAATAGAGTGATTTAGACCCTTGATGTTCCAAGAGAGCATCTTCACAGGGAATCCCACACCTTGCGATGCCATGTCAAGTTCTAGAGCAGGGTATCCTACATAAGAACAGAATCTGGTGGCGACTTACCACAAGCCTCTAAAGTCTAAAAATTATGCAAAAGCCAGTAGACCACAACTGACAAGCAACACTTCAAACCAGCACACTAGTACACTAAAATAGAGTTGAAGAAAAAATAACAAGATTAGATGACACCCCTCTATGTGGGCAACTTAAGTTGCTGTGCCACGGCCCTAACAGTCCACAGGGTGATAATTCATGCACAGCAATCCAGCTAGCCAAGAAATGGTGAATTTACTACTTTGCCAGGAAAGAGAAGTTGATGTCCTATATGCCCTAGAAACAAAGTAACGAGATGGGGGCAACAGAAAAAACTGTTTTCCACAACAGCCATATAATCAGCTTGATGAGTAGGGAACAAATAACTAATACCATCTCCATGTCTAACCCAGTTCACCCTGTGATGGAGACCACAATGATGCCCGGGTGGTGGTCAGTAAAATAAGGGGCAATAGCAACAGCCTGACTGTATTGACTAAGCCACCGCAAGGGGGAAGGTGGAGGTCAGGGAGGAGATGGTCACAGAGCCAAGATAGAATCCCAGTAGGAACAACACAGAACGAGTATGACATCCAGAGGAGATGTGACCTACAGCTCTCTGGGGCCACTACCTGGCTATGGGTAATGCATGCTAAACCCTATCCCCACATTCCCTTGCTCCAGCCTAGCAAAGGGGACTTGGGATGTACAAAATATCAAACAGATGTCCATTTGTTGCTAGATACATCTGGGGGTAACAAACATGGCACAGACACCAGGGTGGAAGGGTGCTGGATGAGAGAATGCAAAGTCAGTGGGGGGGCTTCCTAAAGGGCTAGAGGTTGAGGGAGGGACAAGACAGCAGTACCCCTAAGAGACTAAAGGAGGGGAGCAATGAGAGGTGCAAAGGTCCATCAAAGGATTTCAGTCTGACCCTTCCCGCTTGGCAAAAATGAGTCTAGCCTATTTGAGGATCATCTATGAGCAAGGAGACTAAATTAATAGCAAGTCTCACAGTGCCTGTAGAATGACCCTGTGTCTTGCTGAAGGGGGAGGAGTGAGAGCCATTCTGAGGGACCTATCCATCATTAAGTCTACCCCCTCCACATCTTGCAGGAGCTATTTTGCATGCAGTGACAATCATGAATGCTCCCGTAACACTGAGCAGAAATCTTCCCTAGATATTAGTTAACAGTCCCAGGCAGTCCTTAAAATATACATTCCTGAATTGTTAATGAAGGTGGAGCAGTTCAGCCCAGCCATGGCTGGAAACCAAAAAGGATATATGTAAGCAATAATACCCGACAGGGAGGGCATTAATGGGAAATACCGGACTGTCCAAGGGTGTAATGAGGCCCGACACCACAGGCAGAGGGCCTAATAGCTATGGAAGGTCTGGTATTTCCCAATAATGCCCACCCTGGAGGGTATTATTGAGCTTAGAAAATGGCCCATCAGAGAATGTTACTCTGTGAAGAGGCACTTGGACCGGCTCTTATTTTTAGCTGGGCATCTATTGAAAAATAAATGCCCAGCTTGGAGTCTATCTCAGCCAATCAGGTTTATGAATTGATTGTTGCCATTTTCTAAGGAGATGCTTTTAGGCAGCTGCAGCAGCAGATTGTGGCAGCAATACAAGGGTGCTGTCTAGTGTGGCCAGATTGTTTGTGGAAGGGGAATCTCTCTTAGCAGGATATAAGGCAGCCTCCAGGTCATAGGTTAGGTATTCTCAACAATTAACACCCATGAGGGGGTCAGATGATCTGCTACAGAGACAGCAGCAACTGCTCTCATGGTGTCCATCAGCTCATGCAAAGTGCAAGATGCTGACAGATCTTCACAGTACTCCTCAGGTGACTCCTGGGTAGCCTAAGTAGGTAAAAGAGTGGCCCAACTTATCCCTGCCTTTGTGCCTTTGAGTCTGGAGTCTGCTATGATCAACCCTCTTTCCATAGGGATCCTGTCGACCACCATCCTTGATTTGAGATTTTCCTCTTTGGTGCAGTTGGATTTCCCAACCATCCTGCTCAATGCACACCACCATGTTGTCCTGCATGAAATGAGGCCCATGTTGCTCCCACTGCTCTTGGGGAGAGCATTGCAGCTTTCTATGTCTCACAGGTTCCACCCCCATGACAGAGATCTGGTCACCCCACAGCCTCTTGGGGGGGGTAGAGTCCAAGTTCAGAGAGGGCCATCATTGGCTAATGAGTGCACTGGCTTCTTGTTGGCTCCTACATATGTGTTCCTGGTCATTCTGGGTTACGAAAACATTAGCAAGTTCTCTAAATTAGTAGATGATTCCAGCTTCTCACCGAGCTGCCCTGATAGGTGTGTATTTTTTCCTCCACTGCAATGCCTTGGCCAAGTTTTCCTGATAAAAGGGCACATTTGTCCCACTCCAGCTGAGGTGGCACTTTTTCATCAATAACCACAGCAGCTGTTGTTTTGCTGATACCAGGAGCAGGTATGCTATGATGGGCCATGTCTGGAGCCGGGTTGTTGCAGAGGCCATTTAGTGCAGTATGCACGCTCAGCTTCCAGTGGTCCTTGTCATGACAGTGCTACTAGCTGAAGGATCATTCAAGCAAGAAAAAGCTCCATGCAGGGTCTGTATGCATCTTCTGGGACATGGAGAATTGGAATATTGTTCTGGCACCCCTGATTCTTTTCATCCCCTGTGTGCTCCCAGAGGTGTCCAAGCCACTGTTCATGATTGTGCAGCCTCTAGAGGATCTGCTACTTACCATCCTCCAAATTTTCCACACATTTCTCAGCTGTGTTGGCACAGTGTTTCAAAACCCAGACATCTTCAGAGGTCATGGACACAGAAGTCTTTAAAAAATTCATATCGGCTACTGTACCTGGGTTTCAAGGGGGATTGCTATGTACCCAAGAGATGGAGTATTGGAGTATTGGAGACAGCGATCTGGTTGTCACAGTTCCCACCCTCTCTACTTTGGATGTGAGGCCACACACTGACTAGAGCACAGAATTGGAGATTACAACTGGGTGCGAGGATACTAGAGTGAAGAAATGAACTGAGGATGTTTCTGATGGTACAAGATGACTGATCCAGCTGAGGGAGTCCTGAGTTGTCAAGCAGGTAAGGTTAAATATACACTTGTAAGACAGGGCTAGGACAGAGTGATAAAATGAAGTGACCATCTTTGTCGGGTCCCACAGTGGTTTGGCTCTTGAATAGTGTTACATAGAAACACGGAAATTGTTGGCAGATAAGGACTGCCAGGCCCATTCAGTATGCCCATAAACTCTATACTTGTTTGCGACCTCCGAACCTATCTGGTCAGTGGCCTTTCACCACCACTTCCCACCTCTAAGGTTCCCTTATGCCTGTCCCAGGCATGTTTAAATCCCTCCACTGTGCTCACTCCCATAACCTCCTGAGGCAGTTTATTCCATGTGTCCACCACACTCTCCATGAAGAAAAACTTTCTCACATTTCCCATTAACCTGCCACCTTCCAATTTCACATCATGTGCCCTCATTCTCGTACTCCTTCTATAATGGAAGATGTTTCCCCCATGCACCTTGTATATGCCTCTAAGGTACTTGAATGTTTTTAATCATTTCCTCCTTCTCCATTGTCTCCTCTAGCGAGAACATATTGAGGTCCTTTAATCTCTATTCATATGTTTTGTGGTGCAAGCCATGTACCATCTTAGTCGCCCTTCTCTGGACTGCCTCCACCATATCAATGTCCTTTCCAAGGTGCGACTGCCAGAACTGTACAAATTCCTCTAGATGAAACCTCACTGTTATTTTATGCAATGGCATCTCTACCTCCAACCTTCTGCTAGTGATACCTCTGCCTATGCACCCCAGCATGCCACTGGCCCTCCACGCAGCCTTTGTACTCTGCTGTGACACCTTTAGGCCATCTGAAATAATAACCCCCAGGTCTGTTTCTTCCTTGATAATTGTTAGCAGCTCCCCCCATCCTGTACAGGTCCCTTTGTCCCAGTTGCATTATTTTGAACTTCTTTAAATTAAACCTCAGTTGCCACACCACAGACCATTTTTCAAGCTTCCCCAGGTCCTTCCTCATTTTCACACCCTGTCTGGATAGTCCACACTACTGCAGATCTTGGTGTCATCTGCAAACAGTCAGACCTTTCCCTCCAGCCCTTCAGCAATGTTACTAATGAAAACATTAAACTGGACTGGCCCAAGGATTGATCCCTGAGGTACCCCGCTGGTCACACCCACCTACCCGTATTGGATCCTAGTTACCACTGCCTTCTGCCTCATGTCTGTTAGTCAGTTCCTAACCCAGTTTTGCACCTTGTGCCCCATGCCCAGGCTACCATCTTGTTAAAAAATACAAGATCTGCACTCCAAACCTTTTACAGGTATATCAGGGAGCATAGAAAGACAAAGGGAGGGATAGTGAGTCTGAATAGAATGGATGGTGGGTGGGCAGAGAGGGACAGTGAAAAAGAAGGGATACTGAACAAATACTTCTGCTCAATATTCACAAAAGAGGAGGAGGGGGAGGTGCCTAATCCAATTAACAGAACCTTTCTGGATAGGGGGGTCGATTCCAGTCCTTTCACAGAGGAAAGGGTTCTGAAATAACTCCTAAAACTGAAGGTGGACAAAGCAATGGGGCCTGATGGAATTCACCCCAGAATTCTAAAATAATTAAGGAGAGAATTAGTGACACCACTGACTACCCTTTTTAACAAATCATGAGAGGATGGTGAGGTACCTGAGGACTGGAGGAAGGCAGATGTGAGTCCCCTTCACAAAAGTGGGAGCCAGACAGAGGCAGGAAACTACAGACCTGTCAGTTTGACCTCTGTGGTAGGGAAAGTGATGGAATCACTTCTGAAGGAAAGAATTGTTGAGTACCTAGAGGCCAGTGGGGCACAGGACCCAAGGCAGCATGGGTTCACAGTGGGATGGTTATATCAGATGAATCTAATTGATTTCTTTGACTGGGTTGACCAAAGTAGTAGACCAGGGAGGGGCTGTGGACATGGCCTACATAGACTTTAGCAAGGCATTTGACACATTCCCACACGAAAGATCAATAGTCAAATTAACCAGCCTGGGAGTGGGTCCCAGGGTGGCAGCCTGGGTAAAACATGGGCTGGACAACAGGACACTGAAGGTAATTGTAAATGGAGTCCACTCTAAAGAAAGAGGGATTACTAGTGGGGTACTGCAGGGTTCAGTACTGGATCCAGTCCTTTTTAATGTCTTTATAAGTGACATTACAGAGGGACTGGAAGGAAACGTATGCCTCTTTGCAGACGACGCAAAGATCTGCAACAGGGTTGATACACAAGGAGGTGTGGAAAGGATGAGAAGGGACTTGACAAGGTTGAAGGAATGGTCAGAAGTATTGCAGCCTGGATTCAATGCAAAGAAGAGCAAAATAATACACCTGGGAAACAAAAACCCAGAGAAAGATTACACAATGGAGGGGGGTAGTAACAACAACAAAAATGGAAAGGGACCTATGGGTAATCATATCAGATGACCTTAAGGTTAGCAAGCAATGTGAGAAGGCAGTAGGGAGGGCTGGGGTATACTGGGATATGTAGGGAGAGGCATCACCAGCAGAAAAGAGGAAGTTGGTATCCCTCTGTGCAGACAGCTGGTGAGACCCCATCTGGAGTACTGCATCCAGTTCAGAAGACTCCATCTCTGCAAGGGCATAGACAGGATGGAGGCAGTCCAGAGGAGGGCAACTAAAATGGTTCAGGGTCTGCAAGAGAAGCCATAAGAGGAGAGAATAAAGGAGCTTCATATGTATACCCTTGAGGAAAGGAGGGTGAGGGGGGATATGATAGAAACTTTTAAGTACCTCAGTGGAATCAACAAAGTCCAAGAGGTTAGCATCTTTCAGAAAAAGAGATGTTCAAGAACAAGGGGACACAATTTGAAGATAGAGGTGGGATGGCTCAGGAGCAATATAAGTAAGTATTTTTTCACAGAGAAGGTGGTGGACACATGGAACAGCCTTCCCGATGAGGCTGTGAGGTCTAAAACTGTGGGAGAATTCAAGAATGCATGGGACAGACATAAGGCAACTTTTGTGGTGGGTAGGCAGAAATAGACTGTTGGTTAAGTAGGATCTGCAGCTTATCCTGTAGGTAGGGAAATGGGCAGACTAGGTGGGTCAAGTAGTCCTTATCTGCCATCAAAGTCTATGTTTCTATGTTTCAAAGCAAACTCCTAGGCTGTTTTTAAAGTAAAAAAGCTTCTTTATTGTGACAGCAGCTGCAACTTAAGTAGCCAACTAGCGTCCTAGCCCTAGTGCTTCAACCCTATCCGGGTCTTCGTTAGGGGATAGATCTGTTTTTTGCTCTACTCTGTGTTTACTCATCTTGTTAACCAGTCTTTTATGTGGGATAGTGTTGAAGGCCTTGCTAAAAATGAGGTAAGTGACATTCACCGCCCCCCCCCGCCCCCCATTTTACTTCCTTCATCACCCAGTCAAATAAATCTTTCAGATATGTCTGACACATCTTCCTTCTATGAATCCATGTTGCCTTGGATCCTGGGCACTGTTGGATTCCAGATGTGGATTCCTAGTGGTTCACATTTTCCCTTTCTCATTGTAGTTCATGATCTAAATTTGCCTTGCAGTGGCCTATTTAAACTGCACTGAGAAGGAGTTGACTGGCTGTTCTGAGGAATTTCTGAGGTTGCAAAGTCAAGTAACATCAGAGGAAGGGAATGTGACTTTGAAGTAAGATCTGGAACAGCTGCTGCAGCTGTGTGAACCATAGCTTATGGAATGCTAGAGGTACTAGGTTCAATTCCTAGTGGTTCACATTTTCTTTTTCTCATAATTCATGGTCTAAATTTGCTTTGCAGTGGCCTCTTTAAACTGCACTGAGAAGGAATTGATTAGTTTATGTTCTGAGGTATTTCTGAGTTCGCAAAGTTACGCAATACCAGAGGAAGGGAATGTGACTTTGAAGGAAGAACTGGGACAGCTGCTGCTGCTGTGTGAACCATAGCTCAGTTGGTAGAGTTACTAGCATGGAATGCTAGATGTCCTAGGTTCAATTCCTAGTGGTTCACATTTTCCCTTTCTAATTGAAATTCATGATCTAAATTTGCCTTGCAGTGGCCTCTTTAAACTGCTCTGATTAGGAGTTGATTGGCTGGTGTTCTGAGATGTGCCACTATTCTTTCAAGCTGTACCTTCATGATCTTACCTACTACTGACATGGGGCTGACCAGCCTATAGCTCCCCACCTCCTCCCTACTACTTCTGTGTAGAGGGATTACATGTACCCTCTTCCAGTCCTCTGAAACCACTATTGTGTTGAGTGACTCTGTGAACATGGCTGCCAGAGATGCTGCTGGCTCCCTTCACAGCTCCATTCATATCCTTGGTTGTATACCATATGGCCCCATTGCTTTGTCCACCTTCAGTTTTGTGAGCTCCTCCAAGTCTCTCCAGTGTGAATTGGCTGGTGTCCACCTCTCCTCCCCCCTTTGCATCTGTTGCCCAGCTGTATTCCCTGACCCTCCCAATCTTAAGTGAATACTGTACAGAAGTATTTATTCAGTATTTCTACCTTGTCTTGGTCTCCCTCCTTACACTCTCCTTCATCCACTTTGAGCTGTTCATTTGTCAGTTTTGGGTCCATCATTGGCATCTGGGTGGGTCAGGAACATTGATATAGGTAGTTTCAGCTAGCAGTAGTAAGAGCATTTGAATATGTGCAGGCTGGACCAGTAACACAGGTCCAAGCGTGGTGGCTATGGCTGTGTGAAAATACAATTTTTCTTTCTTTCTTTCTTTCTTTCTTTCTTTCTTTCTTTCTTTCTTTTCTTTCTTTCTTTCTTTCTTTCTTTCTTTCTTTCCTTTTTTAAAATCCAAATTGAACACAGTGAGATAAATCTTGATGACATGGTAACCATGTTTGCTGAATGCAAAGTAGGCAGTCCAAGCATGTAGATAGTAGAAGCACCTTGTACTGGGTAAAAAAAGTTACGGGATTTCTTTCTGGGATATCAGCAATGTTCCATGATTCTCCCTCAGTCATAGTCCCAGACTGTTCATATCCATTTCACAATCATATGTTTTATTTACTGTATATGTATAGATTATACTAGGCACCATTCATGAAATCAAAGTTTGGAGGCATTAAACCACCTTAAAAGGATTATCAGGCACTGCAAATAACCAAAAAGTCAAAGAAACACTCTGATACCAATTTCTTCTAATATAAGGTTTGTTGTAAATATTTAAACAAACAAATTATTTAATATGTTGGAAGCAATTAGCAAAATGGCTGAAAAGGTGGAAGTGCTGCTAGTGGGGGACTTCAATGTACCAGATGTGGACTGTAGTCTCCTAACTGCAGTGTCAGCTAGAAGCAAAGACTTCCTGGACTCCCTGCAGGGGGGATCCTCAGGCAACTAGTCAGTAAACTCACTCATGATGAGGCAATACTGGACCTGGTTCTTACCAACAGGGACAGTGTCGTGGATGTCAAGGTGTTAGGCCACCTTGGACCAATGATCATCATATAGCGTGGTTCATCTTAAGGATGGCTGTGGAAACAAACCACACAACAGTGAGAGTCCTGGACTTCAGAAGAGCAGATGTTATAAAAATAGATGAATGACTCAGGGATGACCTGGTGGGGGCAATGACTTCTTGGGGGGGTAGAAGAACAGTAGTCCAAACTAAAAAGAGGCATAGTGAAGGCAGCAACCCTCTGCATCAAGCAAGTGAGCAAAAGCAGAAGGGAGAGAAGACAGCACTGGTTCTTGAAAGAGGAGACAGAAAAGGGAAATGCTAAAAAGATTTCATTCAGAAAGTATAAGGATATGCAAAGGGAGGAGGATAGGTAGGTGCATCAGGGGAAGCATGGAAAGCAGTAATGAGCACAAAGGAGCAAAGGAAAGAATGAATAGTTCAGGCAGTATCAAAAGGAGACGACCTTTTCTAGACATGTAAGTGAAAAAAGGAAGACAGAGGAGGGATTTTAAGGTTAAACAAGGAAGGAGGGAATGTACAGAGAGGTCCAAGAGAAAGCAGAAATCTTGAACAAGTACTTCTCCTCAGTGTTCGTAGTGGTGGGGAATAAGGAGGGACTACAAAAAAAAAGCATTAGGAGTTTTGATGGGAGGGAAGTGGACACTAGTCCTTCTTCTGAGGAAAGAATCTTGAAAGCACTCACTAACCTAAAATTGGGCAACGCTATGGGCCAAACGTGGTGCATCTAAGGGTTTTGAGTGAGCTAAGGGAGGTACTAGCTGCATGTCTGACACTCCTGTTTATCAGCTCTCTGGAGACTGAAGTGGTCCCAGAGAACTGCAAAAGGGTAGATGTAGTCACACTACAAAAAAGTGGTAGCAAGGAGGAGACAGGCAATTATAGGCCTGTCAGCCTAACATCAGTAGTGGGTAAGTTAGTGGAAACACTGCTAAAGGAAAGGATTGTGGAATATCATAAACCTTACTGGTTACAGGAAGCATGGATTCACAGGGGGAGGTAATGACAAACAAATCTGATAGACTTCTTTGACTGGGTGACCAAGGAACTAGATCAGGGTGGAACAGTGGACATGGTCTACCTGGATTTCAGTAAGGCTTTCAATACTGTTCCACATAGGAGACTGGTAAGCAGGCTAAGTATTTTAGGGGTGTGCAACAAGGTGTTATCCTGAGTAAGAAACTGGTTAGTGGATATGAGACAGAGGGTAGTGGTAAGTGGAGTTCACTTCAAAGAAAGGAAGGGAGACCAGCAGGGTACCTCAGGGTTAAATGCTGGGGACAGGCCTCTTCAATGTCTTTATAAATGACATAGCAAAGGACCTGGATGGGAAGATCAGCATCTTGGTGGATGATGCCAAGATCAGTAATAGGACTGATACTCTAGGAGGGTGGATGGAATGGATGAGCAGATATCTAAAAAAAACTGGAAGTGTAGTCAAGGGTATGGCAGCTTGATTTTAAGGCAAAGAAGTTCAAAATAATGTACTTGGGGCACAGAAACCCAGGGGAGGAGTATTGAATGGGTGGAGTGATACGGACAACAACCAATCAGGAAAGAACCTGGGGATGATCATATTGAATGACTCAGAGGTGGCCAAGCAGTGTGACAAGACAGTTGGGAGGGCTAGTGGGATAGTGGAGTGCATATGAAGGGATATCACCAGCAGAAAGTGGGAGGTGGTGTTGCTCCTATATAAATCACTGGTAAGATCCCACCTTGAGAACTGTGTCCAGTTCTGGAGACTACATCTCAGGAAGGACTTAGACATAGCGGAGGAAGTTCAGAGAAGGGCAACAAAAATGGTGCAGGGTCTGCATCATCAGCCTTACGAGGACAGGCTAAAGGATCTCAATATGTGCATCCTAAAAAAGAAGAGGGAGAGGGGGATATGATAAAGATCTTCAAATACCTCAAGGGGGTAAATAAGGTTCAGAAGTGGAGTATGTTTCAGAAAAAAAATGTTCTACAACAAGTGGACATGCTACGAAGCTAGAGGGGAGCAGTCAGGAGAGATGTGAGGAAGTACTTTTTCACAAAGAGAGAGAGAGTGGTAGATTTCAGGAATAGACTTCCAGCAGAGGTAATAGGGGTTGAAAGCAGTGGTGGGATTTATGAATGCCATGGATAGGCACAAGGTAATCATACAGGAAAGGAAGGAGGTGAGGGGGAAAATGCAATAGATCAAGTAGGGTCTGCAGCAAAAAATGAAGGTTCAAAAAAAATGGGCAGACTGGGTGGGCTTTGTGGCCTTTATCTGCAGTCAGAGTCTATGTTTCTCTGTTACAAGGAGAATCTATTCTTAAAGGTTTAATTATGTAAATATTTTATCACAAATACACTTTTCATCTCATTATTACTTATTTTAATTGATTATTCTGTTAATTACCATTCTTTCATGTAATGTACCATCCATAACAACAGTGGGTGTGCAGTCCACTAGTTTTAATTTTATGATGACTGCTGATCTCACACATCTTTGTCCTGATGACAAGTTCAAAGTTGGGCCACATGTAGCACAAGCATGAAAGGAGGAGGGATGCCTTTGCCTCAACAGTTTGTGAAGAACATGCATAGGCATGTTTGCATGCAAATCAGGAATCTTGTGGACTTATTTGAATATTGGTGTCATGCAACCAAAAATAAACTCAGTCGGATGATTTCTGGATCTTATGAAATTCTTCCAGATTGCTGAGGTCAGGAAGCAGAGTTCCATTTTGTTTCTGTACCAACTTCATTTATTTTAATTTTACATGCCTGGATTACCTCAAAGAAATTAAAATCTCATTCTCACAGGAGTCCTTGGAAACAGGCAGGTAGTCACAAGTTCATTAAGGTTCAATCAAAACATCCTTAAACAATGATACATGAGTTTATAGTAACACTTGATACATGAACATATAAATGTTAATATCAACACATGTCAAATTACACGGCCATATGAGATAACTTTAACAATTGTTACTAAATATAACATTCAGAATCAAAGATAATAAAACATAAATAGTTTCCATTACAGGTGTCACAACCAGTATCCAGTCTCCCAGTTGCTAGTAGAATAGCCATCTGTTTTGATATGGAAAATAGAAATATTACTTTACCATAAGAACTGTATTTATTTACTCAATTTTCCTCCTTTTCTGAGAGACTCAACTCTGTATTGACTGTCTATGATCCCTGAGGACCCTCCCAGTGGAGGGACAACATCTGACAGACACAGCACCAGGGCTCCACTCCCACCTTGTTTCTACCCCCTCCCTTCCTGAGATAACACTGTCTGACTTTGCATTCTCTACATTAACTACAGGGAGTACTGGTGCAATATACAGTGAATCTGAGGAAAAGACAAGCTAGCCATGCTTTCTGACTGTATGCTACCCATCTGGGCAGGTGAAGTTTAGGGGTATCATCCACTAAATACCATAACTTACTTTTCTGCTCAAATACCCCTGAAGCCCCATGAGCATAACCATTTTTTCTGTCACCAGTGGACACCCAAGTGATAGTATCTCAGCCAAAGTAACTGACCACTTTCAATGGAAATAAGAGTATCCACTGGGGTTCCAAATCCTCCTGCTGTTGTTCTACAGTAGTTTGTAGCTTCAGAGTGTGAAGCAGTAGTAGACAGTAGTACACCAGGGAGGGCCTGCGGACATGGCCTACCTAGACTTTAGCAAGGCATTTGACACAGTCCCACACAAAATATAAATAAACAAGTTAGCCAGCCTGGATGTGGGTCCCAGGGTAGTAACCATGGTACAAAATTGACTGGATAACAGGATGCAGATGGTAATAGTAAATGGAGTCCACTCCAAAGAAAGGGGGTTACTTGCAGGTACCCCAGGGAACAGTACTGGGACTGGTCCTCTTTAATGTCTTCATAGGTGACATTGTGGAGGGACTGGAAGGAAAAGTATGCCTCTTTGCAAACAACACAAAGATTTGCAACAGAGTTGATACAAAAGGGGGGAAGGTGGAAAGGATGAGAAGTGACTTGGCAAAGTTGGAGGAATGGTCAAACATTTGGCAGCTTACAGTAGTAGCTACAGACATTGCCAGCAATTTCCAGATATTTTGTGAAATTTCTAAAGAGTTTCTCTCTGCTGCCCCTACTGTGGCAATGCAGAAATCAGGAGGTTTCTCTAGAAATATCACAGAAAGTTCAGGAAATAGCTGGCAATGGCTGTGGCTACTAATGTAGATTCAATGCAAAGAAGTGCAACATAATGCACGTGGGAAACAAAAACCTAGGGGAAGAGTACACAATGGGGGGGGGTACTAACAAAAAAAAATGGAAAGAGACCCGGGGTAGTCATATCAGATTACCTAAAAGTAAGCAAGCAATGTGAGAAGGCAATAAGGAGGGCTGGGGGGAGGCTGGAATGCACAGGGAGAGGTATCACCAGTGGGAAACAGAAGTTGTTATCTCTCTGTACAGACAGTTGGTGAGACTCCTTCTGGAGTATTGCATGCAGTTCTGGAGACCCCATCTCCTCAAGGACATAGACAGGATGGAGGCAGTCCAGAGGAGGGCAAATAAATGGTGCAGGGTCTGCACCAGAAACCATATGAAGAGAGACTAAAGGAGCTTAATATACATACCCTCAAGGAAAGGGGGTGGGGGGGGACATGATAAAAACTTTCAAGTATCTCAGGGGAATCAACAAAGTCCAAGAGGGTAGCATCTTTCAAAAAAAGAGATGTGCAAGAACAAGGGGGCACAATTTAAAGATAGAGGGAGGAAGGCTCAGGGGCAACGCGAGGAAGTATTTTTTTCATGGACAGGGTAATGGATGCATGGAACAACCTTCCTGAGGAGGTTGTGGGCTCAAAAACAGTGGGGGAATTCAAGAATGCATGGGATAGACATAAAGCAAATCTCATGGGGGTTGGAGGAAGTAGGCTGTTGGTTAACTAGGATCTGTAGCTTATCCAATAGGTAGGGAAATGGGCAGACTAGGTGGGCCAAGTGGTCCTTATCTGCAGTCAAACTCTTTCACGGTTGTCAGAATTGCAAGTGGTGTTCACCACCGTGACATTATCAGGTGGGCCCAACACCCATACATTTACAGTAAAAAAAAAAAAGAAGTGTATAAAAATATTCCTTGTGAAATCTTTTATTTATGCATTTATTGGATTTTGATTATGCTCACTGAAACTAAAAGCTCATTTTCAGAGGCAACCTGGAGTTAATTACAGAAAAGGGCAACCATAAGAAAAACAATTTGAGCAAGAATATTACAAAAGACATTCACAAGCAGTGACAAAAATTACAGCATAATACTGTAAGTGCACAAAATACTAGTTTATAAGGTAATCCAACAGCAATTGAGATGGCTAACAAGATTTTTTGTCTGTGCTACCAAAATTTCAAACAAATCCAGTACCAGAGAGTGGTGCACAAGACACACTAAAAAAGACTGAAAACTGGTCTAAGTAAAAAACTGCTTTATTTAGCAAAAAGCTAAAAATCCATACAGGGCGACAGTGGCAACCCTCCACCAACTTTTCACGTAGCTCTTATGCTTTTTCAAAGTGGGGCTATGCGATTTAAGGTATATCCCTTTATAAGATGAACAATTACAGAGACACACATCTCTATTACTCCTATCAATATAGCCAATCATGAACCCAGATTATTACCAAATTAAAAAAAGTATGTATATATATATATATATATATATATATATATATATATATATATATATTATTCTATGTATACAACAGAATAATAATACTATAATATACATATCTACTATACAATTGTCCACATAAATTATCTAGTTCTGATTGTAATTAAATATAATTTTAAAGACCACCTAACGAATAAGATGCTACAGGAACAAACACAATCTTTCCAATACCATTCTAAATACATAGACCGTGCAAAGAAAAGAACAAAATTATTCACAACCTATCTAATTTATATTCAAAACATATAGACAGTGCAATATTAGAGGCCAGAATGAGGGACAAAATAAAAATTGGGGTATGGGGAAAGGGGATTAAGAAGGGGATGTGGGAGGGGGGAAGGGAGAGGAGGGATAATATTTTTATATTAAAGATTTTGATATTTCAATATTTCAGAAAAGGCCTCAAGGTGAAACTTGCATTTAGACCTTTTGGTCCATGGGCCTTAAGTTTATATTGCGAACTGCTTTGAAGTTTTAAAAGTCTATTGTCAATATCTCCTCCACGAATGTTAAGACTCACTTTTTCAAGGCCCTGAAATTTGAACACATGGTCTATTCCTTTCTGCATAACATGTACTGACAAAGCATTTGTTTTATCCTGTTTTTCAATACTTCGTAAGTGTTCTGCAACCCTTTGTTTAAGTGAACGCTTCATCTTTCCCACATTAAAATCTTTACAACTGCAAGTTGCCAAATACATTACATGCGTAGTCAAACTATTTATAAAGTGCATGTTAGGATACATCATACCAGAAATCGGATGTACAAAAGATGTGCCTGTGTTCAAATGTTTACAGTAACTACAATTACTACATTTAAATGTTCCTCCAGGTAATGAAGACTTTTGTTCTGTTTCAGACTTCACAAATAGGCTTTTCGTAACCCAGTTGGAAATATTCTTTCCTTTCTTGTAAACCATTCATGGTGGGTGCTTCACAGCTGTTTCCAGTTTAGGCTCTAATTCTAACAAATGCTAATTCTTCATCAAAATATCTCTAACTTTATAAACATCTGGCTTATATTCTGTAACAAAATTAAAAACCATGTAATTTCTGTCTTTCATTTGATTTCTACTCTGTTTTTTTGTAAAAGTACATCCCAATCTATATTTTCAACTACAATCTTAGCTTTATTGATACAGTTAGAATTATGCCCTCTAGCTCTAAATTTATTTGCCAGAGTTTCAGCCTGTCCCAAACATTCTTCTGCACCTGTGGTATTTCTTTTTAGTCTAAGAAATTGTCCCTTAGGTATTCCTTCAATCAAATGTCTCGGATGGCAACTTTCAAAGTGTAGCAACACATTTTTTTATGTAGGTTTACTGTATAATTGTTAACAAGCTGAGCTGCCCTGTTAGACTGAACATCTTCAAGGCACTCTATGATCGCTATATGAAAGCACCTTGCAAATGTTTTTCTCACCGCTAGCCCACTAATTCCACAGCTCCTCCTTTCCATCCTGATGCTTGCAATGTTTCTACCCCTGGCTCTCACTCTTTCCCTATTAACTCTTCCTGCTGCACCCACCCTTCCCTGTTCACTACAGCCTGGCTAAAGTACCACCCCTTCCATAGTAGTGTCCCAATTATCTACCCCTCCTCTGTCATTATCATAATAAACAAGTACACGACAGCCATCATCACTTTCTGCGGTTTTAGCTCAATTTTTCCCCCGCTCGTCGATAATATATCCCTCCTCTTCTTTACCTTTCTAACCTGCCACCCCATACACGGCCTCTTTCCCTATGTGTAGTTACCGGCAGCCCCACTCAAAAGATCTCTGCTTATAACCCTCGTATGCCTATGGTTGATTGTACATCTGCTGACTTCTTCAATTATAAAATAATGCTGTTTTTTTTTTATTTATTTCAACCTTGTACTGTACTGTATACACTGTATATACTTTTTCTTTCTTGTATATTATTGCTTTTTGTATACCTGCTTCTGTACTGTACTTTGATGTATTCATGACCAGGTCCATCTTGCAAATGAGCCTTGCTCAATGGTGCCGCTTAGATAAATAAAGATTTTGATTGATTTGATTGATTGATTGATTGATATTGACAACAGACTTTTAAAACTTGAAAGTAGGTGGCAATATAAGCTTAAGGCCCATGGACCAAAAGGTTTAAATGCGAGTTTCAGCCTGAGGCCTTTTTTGAAATATTGAAATATCAAAATCTTAAATATAAAAAATATTATCCCTTCCCCCCCCCCACAACCCCTTCCTAATCCCTTTTCCCCATACCACAATTTTTAATTTACATAGAAACATAGAATTTGATGGCAGATAAGGACCGCTTGGCCAACCCAATTTGCCCATTTCTCTACCTAATGGATAAGCTGCAGATCCTAGTTAACCAGCAGCCTACTTCTTTCTACCCCCAACCCCTAGAATTGCCTTATGACTGTCCCATGCATGATTGAATTCAACCACTGTTTTTCACCCACAACCTTTCCTCCGGAAGGCTGCTCCATGCATCCACAACCTCTCTTTGAAAAATACTTCCTTACATTACCTCTGAACCACCCCCCTCTATCTTCAAATTGTGCCCCCTTGTTCTTGCACGCCTCTTTTTTAGAAAGATGCTACCCTCTTGGACTTTGCTGATTCCCTTTAGGTACATGAAACCTTCTATCATGCCCCCCTCTCCCTCCTTTCCTCGAGGCGATACATATTAAGCTCCTTAAGTCTCTCTTCATATGTCTTCCAGTGCAGACCCTACACCATTTTAGTTGCCCTCCTCTGGACAGCTTCCATCCTGTCTATGGCCTTGCAGAGATTGGGTCTCCAGAACTGCACACAATACTCCAGATGGGGTATTCACCAGCTGTCTGTACAGAGGAATAACAACTTCCTGTTTTCTACTGGTGATGCCTCTCCCTATGCATCCCAGTATCCCCCCAGCCCTCTTTACTGCCCTCTCACATTGCTTGCCCACCTTTAAGTCATCTGATATGACTACCCACAGGTCCCTTTCCATTTTTGTTGTTGTTAGTATCTCACCCCCCATTGTGTACTCTTCCCCTTGGTTTTTGTTTCCTAGGTGCATTACCTTGCACTTCTTAGCATTGAATCTAAGCTGCCTTTGACCATTCCTCTAACTTTGCCAAGTCCCTTCTCATCCTTTCCACCCCACCTTGTGCATCAACTCTGTTTCAGATCTTTGTGTCATCTGCAAAGAGACATACTTTTCCTTCCAGTCCCTCTGCAATGTCGCTTATAAAGTCATTGAAGAGACTGGTCCTAATACTGAACCCCTGCACTCACTGCACCCCCTTCTTCAGAGTGGACTCCATTTACTGTTACCCTCTGTGTCCTATTCTCCAGCCAATTCTTTACCCAGGCTATCATCTTGCGACCCACTCCCAGGCTGGCTAACTTGTATATTAATCTTTTGTGTGGGACTGTGTCAAATGCCTTGCTAAAGTCTAGCTAGGCCATGTCCACAGCCCCTCCCTGATCTACTACTTTGGTCACCCAGTCAAAAAAATCTATTAGATTCGTCTGGCATGACCTTCCCACTGTGAATCCATGCTGCCTTGGGTCCTGTGCCCCTCTGGCCTCTAAGTACTTGACAATTCTTTCCTTCAGAAGTGATTCCATCATTTTCCCTATCACTGAGGTTAAACTAACAGGTCTGTGGTTTCCTTCTTCTGCCCTGCTCCCACTTTTGTGAAGGGGAATCACATCTGCCCTCCTCCAGTCCTCAGGTACCACCCCATCTTCCCATGATTTGTTAAAGAGGGTAGTCAGTGGTGTCACTAGTTCTACCCTTAGTTCTTTTAGAATTCTGGGATGAATCCCATCAGGCCCCACTGCTTTGTCGACCTTCAGTTTTAAGAGTTCTTTCAGAACCCTTTCTTCTGTAAATGGGCTGGTATCAACTTCTGTATCCGGAGTGTTTCTATTGTTTGTTTTAGGTACCTCCCCCTCTTCATTTGTAAATACTGAGCAAAATATTTCTTTAGTATCTCTGCCTTTTCACCATCACCCTCTGCCCACCCCATCCCTTTATTAAGCCTCACTATCCCTCCCTTGGTCTTCCTTCGCTCCTGATGTACCTAAAAAGGTTTTATCCTTCTTAACTGAGTTGGCTAACTTTTCTCGGTTCGGGCCTTTGCTGTTCTGACTGCCTTCCCAGCTTCCTTTTGCTTTAACTGATACAATTCTCTGTCCTGCTCCTTCTGTGATTCCTTGTACTTCCTGAATGCTTTCCTTTTCTCTTGAACCTTCACTGCCACCTCCTTTGAGAACCATAGTAGTTTCTTACATTGTTTTGTTTTGTTTATTTGCTTCACACAAAGGCTTGTTACCTCTGTCATGGCAGTTTTTATTATTCCCCATTGTTCTTCCACCCCTCCTTCCTGCCCATTTGCTAGTGCATTCCTTAGGCACTCACCCATTTTGGCAAAGTCAGCCCTCCTGAAGGCCAGTACTTTTGCCTTTGTATGGCTTGACTCTATTGCTGTGTTTATTGTGAACCATACTGTTCGATGGTCGCTAGTTCCCAGATGGCTACCCACTTCTACATCTGTGATCCTCTCTCCATCTCCATTTGAGAGAACCAGGTCTAAGATTGCTCCCTCTCAAGTGGGTTCCAATACTAGTTGTCTAAGGCATGCCCCCATAGGGCATCTAGAATAACCCCACTCTTTGAAGTAACTGCTGCAACTGCACTCCAGTTAACATCTGGCATATTCAGATCACCCATCAGCAATATCTCCCCTTTTTCTGCCATTCTAAGTATACTTTCTATCATTTCCTTGACTATTTCCTTCCCCTGAGAGGGAGGGTCTGTATACAACTCCTGTGCGGATTGTGGTGCCATTGCCTGTCTCCAGATGGACCCACAGTGCTTCTTTTCCTTCCTGTTTACCCTTTTGTTCTGTTGCTTTGATTCCTTCCCTTATGTAGAGAGCTACTCCTCCTCCTTTTTTACCCTCCCTGTCCCTCCTGTAGATAGTGTATCCTGGTATGTTTACATCCCAGTCATGGTTCTGTGTGTACCATGTTTCTGTGACTGCCACTTATATCCAGATGTTCCTCCTCCATCAAGGCCACTAATTCAGGAAGCTTGTTACCCAGACTATGGGCATTGGTACTCATTGCTCTCCATTTTTTGATGGCTTTACCTTCTGTAGCAGCATCCCCCACTGACCTTTCTACCTTGGTCTTTTTCTCATTTAGTACCCTGTTTTGTAGGGGGAGGCTGGGATTTTCCTGCTGCTTATCAGTGCCTCCCTTGACTAGTTTAAAAGCTTGCCAATGAAGCATTTAAACCGATTGTCCAAAAGACTTGTTCCCTTCCTGGACAGATGCAGACCATCCTGCCAGTATAGGCTGGTGTCCCTCCAGGTGGAACTCCAGTCCCCAATGAAGCCAAGCCCCCGTGCTCCACACCATTTTTTCAACCATTCATTAAACTGCATGGTGCATAGTACCCTCGCCTCACCCATGCCACTGACAGGCAGCACCCCTGAGAAGGATACTGTGTGTGCTACTTGTCTTAGGCCCCCCTTTTGTCCCTTATTCTGGCCTCTAATATTGCACTGTCTGTATGTTTTGAATATAAATTAGATAGGTTGTGAATAATTTTGTTCATTTCTTTGCACTGTCTATGTATTTAGACTGGTATTGGATAGATCTTGTTTGTTCCTGTAGCATCTTATTCGTTAGGTGGTCTTTAAAATTGTATTTAATTACAATCAGAACTAGATAATTTATGTGGACTACTGTATAGTAGATATGTATATTATAGTATTATTATTCTTTTGAATACATAGAATATATATATATATATATATATATATATATATATATTATACCTAAGTTTTTTTAATTTGGTAATAATCTGAGTTCACAATGTGCTATGTTGATAGGAGTAATAGAAATGTGTGTCTCTGTAATTGTTCATCTTATAAAGAGATATACCTTAAATCACATAGCCCCACCTTGAAAAAGCGTAAGAGCTATGTGAAACGTTGGTGGAGGGTTGCCACTGTCGCCCTGTATGGATTTTTAACTTTTTGCTAAATAGAGCAGTTTTTTACTTAGACCAGTTTTCAGTCTTTTTTTAGTGTGTCTTGTGCACCGCTCTCTGGAACTGGATTAGTTTATAAGGTTAGTCGTTAGTTACTCATACACATTTCAGCAGTACATAGAACAAATGGCAGACATACTGTATAAGATTAAACAGGACTTAGAGATTAAACCAACATTAAACAGAAGATATTCAGTGACTGCAGTTCCACTGACTCCTGCCAAGATAGAGAGCCTTAACGAATCACTTACAACTAGAGAAGAACTTTGAAAAACATTATATTTGAATGCAAATCTGCTTGTATTTCTTATTAGCATTTATTTTTTATCCCCATTATTTATTACTGAGGTCAAATGTGTGAAAACAGGATAGTTGTTCCTTGAGGTTTCATCAGTTCCTATGGCTTCGCTGCACTCTGGAGCCAGATATTCAAAAGTTAGTGCCAGCACTAACAGTCTCTTGCCTGTGCTATCTACATTTGAGCCCATTTGTGGGGTGGAGTCTATATTCAGAAGCCCCTGTAGTTTGGGTTAAACCCATTAGCACCCAGGTGCTAACATAACGCTGTGCCCATGCAAAGAGTGGTCTCCTATTGCATATGGGCACTGTGACAGTTTAAAAGATTTGAGGTGAAGAAGAAGAAGAATGAGCATTTATATAGTGCTTTTCATACACAGTGTATCCCAAAGCGCTTTTACAAGCAATGCTAGACTGGTAGTGAAGTGACTGAATGTGTAGTGGCAGCCATATTGCACATCAACACCCACACACAGCCTGGATAATTGCTTGAACCGGTTTATGGGAAGGGGAATGCTGGCCAGGACACTGGGAATGTCCACTACTCTTTGCAAAGAGTGCTCTGGGTTCATTTTTTCCACCTGGACACCCACCAGGACAACACCAGGATGGATAGAAGGGACCTCAGTTTAACGTCTCATCCAAAGGATGGCACACCCCAGCAGTACAGCACCCCCTAATACTGCACTCAGCTGCTAGCATTTTTAGGTGCAAGTTCAATCCCAGTGTGGGACGAGAACCCATGACCTTCTAGTCTAGAGGCAGATGTGCTACCAACTGAGCTAAGGTAAATGTCATCCAAAGTGGTTCTATTTACTCCATCCAAAAACGTTGGCTTAAATGGATGCAAAGCCTGCGTCCCCACCCCAGTGATGGCAGGATGGTTGTACTGCAGCTGTCCACCCCCATTTGCCAGTCCTGTGACTGTCAGAAAGCTTCCTGTTGCCTACTGTCACCCCCACCCCATCATCTGTCCCATATCTGTGAAGCATTTCCCTCGGATTCAGTGGCACCCTCCACCCCTGATCACCCAGTCCACATGTAGAGTACTACTCTCTGGTGGCTAGCAGCACCCCCACCCCTGATCACCCTTTTTGTATATTGTCCCATTCTCCTGGTGTGAATTGGCATGCCCCTATCACTGATCATCCATTCCATATATTGAACTATCTCCCGAATGTCTACCGGCACCCCCAAACCCCACCTCTTGAGTACCAGTCTTGGTTCATAGAACATTTTCCTTGATGTCTAGTGTCACCCCCACCCTCTGATCACCCATCCTGCTTATGAAAACCTATTCCCTGGTGTCTATCAGAACTCACCACCCTCTGATCACCCATCCTGGTGAACAGAATGTTTTCTGTGGTGTCCCAGGTCCACCTTGAAAAGAAGCTCTGCTCAATGGTGTCTGCCTGGTTAAATAAAGATTTTGATTGATTGATTGATTGATAGTGGCACACCCACTCTCTGATCACCCATACTGGTTCATAAAATGTTTCCCCTGGTGTCTAGTGGCATGCCCCACCCTCCAATCACCCATTCTGTATATTGAACCGTCTCCTTGGTGTGTAGTAGTGCCCTCACCCTGATCACCCATTCTGTACGTTGAACTTTAACCCTGGTGTCTAGTGGTACCCCCAATCCCCACCAACCAAAGTCCAAGTGGGTAGCATCTTTCAGAAAAAGAGATGTGCAAGAACAAGGGGGCACAATTTGAAGATAGTAGGAGGATGGCTCAGGGGCAATGTGAGGAAGTATTTTTTCATGGAGAGGGTGGTGGACACATGAAACGGCCTTCCTGAGGAGGTTGTGGGGTCAAAAACAGTGGGGGAATTCAAGAATGCATAGGACAGACATAAGGCAATTCTAGTGGGGGGGGTAGGAGCAAGTAGATTGTTGGCTAACTAGGATCTGCAGCATATCAAATAGTTAGGGAAATGGGCAGACTGTGTGGGTCAAGCGGTCCTTATCTGCCATTAAAGTCTATGTTTCTATGTTTTTGCTAGGGACGGTCAGTTTAGCAAGGAGAAAACATCACAGTGGTGCACTCTGAGATATTAACAGCAAACCAGCCAATAATATTATATAATACCGTAAGCCTACCTAGTTCAGTTTCCCCAACAGAGTGCAAGACTGGGGCACCATACAGTAAGTGGGGGAGTAGAGCATTATTTGAGATGGCCAATCGTGCTTCTTGCATGAGGTAGATCCTAAGCCGATACATTAGCCCAAGTTATTGGTGAAGAGTTTTTAACAGGAAATCAACATGAGGCCTCTGGGATAGCCTGGTTAAATTGGACCCCCAAATATTTCAAACAGCCCACAACTTTGAGCTGGGATCCTGCAGCCATGTGAAGTCTCAGCAGGTTTTTTCTATCAGCACCCAGATGTCTTGTGCTGAACACCATGGCATTAGTCTTTTTGGGGTTCAGTGTTAATTTATTTGTTTAGAACTATTTCTCCAGTTGTTTAAAATCCTCTCCAAAACAGAAATGTATAGCACTATATCATCCGCATGTAGTTGCAACTTAACTCCACCACAGTTTTCAGGCATGCTATTCACAAACAGAGAGAAAAGAATAGGACCCAGTACTAACCCTTGAGGAACCCCATCCATTATTTTTCTGAGAGGGGATAAGCTACCCCTCCATTTTACCTTCTGTTTCATTATTAAAACAATGGCATGAGAGCTTATGGAGGCCCAGCTGCTGTAACTTTGACAGTAGTAGCTCATGACTGACTAAATCAAAAACTTTGGTCAAACCTATGAAGATAGTACCAGTCACAATTCCAGAGTCCATTGCAGAAAATATGTTTGTGGTCAACCAAACTATTGCAGTGTCTGTGCCATGATTTTTCCTAATACCATGCTGAACATGAGTTAAGATACTATGGGTCTCAAAGAACTCTTGGAGTTGGTTTTAGACCAGCCTGTCCTGTATTTTTTCTCAATGGTCTAAGGAAGGAAAAGGGACAGTAGTTCTTGACTGGATCTTTGGAATCTCTCTTATGGATTGGCACAACTACGTCAACTTTCCATTTCTCTGGTATGGTACCTAAGAGTAAGGTCTTATTGTAGAGATCCCTCACAGAAGCTGTGAAAACTGGGGCAGCCAGTTTGAGCAATTCAGGATCTAATTTGTCATGGCCTGCTCAGCAGACATATTTGAGTTTATTAAGTCTGCTAGGAACCGCCTTCCTAGTAGTAATGTGCGAAATTGAAAAATTATGCTCCACGAAATATTTTGAGTAAGCCGTGCATTTTGCAAAATATTTCGAGGAGTACGAAATGCGAAATTTCATCCTAGGAGTGAAATTTCACCTGCAAAATGGTGAAATTTGCCACTCGCAGGTTTTGCCGTGGTAAAATCATCCCTGGTGTCTAGTGGTCTGACCCCCATCCCCCCAGTGGATCACCAGCCCAAATTCAACAATTCCCTGCCCCCCCCACCGAGCTGTACATCCCTGGTGTCTAGTGGCCCTGCCTAGCCCATCACCAGCCCAAACTGAATAATTTTCCCCATCCCCCCCCCACTGTGAGATTCGGTGTAGCATTTTAAAAAAATACTCCCTGCTGTCTATTGGACACCCCAACCTGTCATCAAATAGTTCCCCTCCCCCCGCTCACTCCCCAGTACCCCAAGCGGGCCACCAGCACAGCCCTCCACTCATCCCCTTGGCCGGTAGCCCGACTGAGCACTTTGATTAATGAGCATGTGCTTGTACAAGTACGTGTTCATTCACCATGGGGAGGGGTGATGATGTGTGATATTAAGGGTCAGAAGTGGGACTGCAGCTAATCAGGGATATGCCCCATCACCACTACAGATACGCACTGGCTTAACCCCTACTACATTGGTGTGCTGTCCCATGGGGAGGCTGCACTTCACCCCTTCCTTGCCCCACCTCAGAAAAAAACTAGATGTTTATTACCTCCACTCACTGCCTCCCTAAGACCTGCGGTAAGATGCTTAACACTAGAGTAGTTTTGAATCCTGCACATTTTGCAATTCTCATGATCCACTGGCTTCAGTAACATAACGGGGGGGGGTGGAGGGAAGGTTACTTATGATTTTGTGAAGGAATATTGGGGGGCACTGACAAAAATGAGAGGCCAAATTCAAATGGGTATCCTGGCTCCTGATATCCTAATAGCTCATATTTTACAATATGAGGATGCCACTGACCCTGTTCTGCTGGCGTATTACAGGGTGTGGAGAGCAGGGGGAGAATAGGATGCACTATACGCTGCATGATGCTTCCTAGACTAAATCACTCTGTCAGTATCACCATGCTACATGGCTTCTGAGATGCCAACTTGCAACCTTTCCCCAGGATGTACCTGGGTCAGACATTGTCTGCAGAGGCTGATGCACATTTGTTCAGGTGCCTTCTGGGGCCATATCCTCCTCTTTGCTTTTGGCCTACCACCACAGTCTCTGCTACTCAAATAATTGGGCTAGCTCATGACAGAGGCTTCCCCTTCTCAATATCTGCCAAATGCTTGAGCAGGTTAAGGTATGTACTAACAGGAGACTTGCCTCCATGCTTTACGGCAGGAGTTCTGTTATGCAGCAGACTCTCAGTGAGGGTCAGGGCACAATAGTTTCTCTCTGCCTCCCCCAGTCTTGACTACTGCCTTAGAATTGCTATACATTATGAGACTGAGCATGTTTTAACAGTAACTTAACCTTGTCAGTGCCTCACACATCCCCACAGGGCCCAACCCATTTGAGTCTGCCACTAACCTTTTAAATTATATGTACCCATGCCTTGATTGAGATAAGAGGGGGAGAAGGGGTAAAAAGGAGAGGGGGCAGATTACACAGTTAAGGGTCTGCATGAAACTGAGCACTTCAATGAATCCGTGCTTGCTTGTACAAGCACACGCTCATTCATTGAAGCACTCAGTCGTGCTGCCTGCCGTGGAGGTGAGTGGAGGACTGTGATGGTGGCCCGCTCAGGGTACTGGGGAGAGAGTGGGGAGGGAAACAATCTGATGATAATGTTGGGAAATGGGGTCCACTAGACACCAGGGAGTTGTATTTTTCTTTTTCTTTTATACCGAATCTTGGGGTGGGGATTATTCATTTGGGCTGGTGATCGGCCAGGGGGCACTAGACACCAGGGATGTAAATCTCAGCAGGGGAAGACATGGAATTTTAGAATCTGGGCCGGTGATCGGCTGGGGGGGTGGGACTACTATACACCAAGGAACGGGATATGCTTAAGGGCACGAGCAGTAGGACACTGAGCTGTGAAATTTTGGGCAAAATTTCACAATTTGGCAAGGCAAAATTGCCGATTTTTCAGCAATTTTGTCAGCAAAATTTTATTTCACAACATATCTACTCCCCAGTGGGTAGCTTAAAGTGAAGTTGCTTAGGGCTGATCCAGTGTTATGATGGACTGGGGCACCGAGTGCCACACCACCCATCACTGGGGGTAAGCTGACAGAAAGAGGAGTGAACATCCATTGACAGCTCTTTTCCTTTGGGGTGGGGAGACATAGCAAGCTGCTGCTTGCCTGGGTGGCATAGCATCAGTGGACACTTCCTAGAGAATCAGATCAGGTGTTCGAGTATCTATGGCATCTTCAAGCTGTATGATTGTGCTGTGGCATGCATTTCTGACCTTGGAGCCAGGAGCAAAAAAACAAGTAGGAAAAGCCCCCTGAGTGCAAGGATGATGGCCAGTTACCCTAGTAGGCTCCACTCCACCACCCGTGGCACCCATTCACCCAATGATGTAAGCAAGTAGTTGGGTTAAGGCCCGGGCAATGAGAAATGGGGCTGGGAGTCACTGTCGGAAGGGTGGGCCACACGGAGAGAACATGGGGATAAACAAAGGATGGAACAAAAGTGAAATTCCAGAGTATGACCCTGGAAGGAGGCTTGGTTACAGGAAGGGGGTGTGTGGTCAGATGCACACCACTTTGAGGGACTTTGAATTTTTCCAGATCAGTAAAGAATGCATTGAAGACTGCAGCTATCAGTGTTGGATCAGTGAGTTACTTTGTGTTTCTTGCTGGCCTTTCACTTATGTTTCTGCCATTCAGGCTTTTTAGATACCTTATCATAGCCCCTTTAAGATTACAGTTATAATAATTACTGAGTCTCCTATATTGTAATTTAGCCAATGAGATGACAGGCCTGTGGTGACCCCAGGCTTTATGCCATAGCTTCATTGATCTTTATAGAGTCCAGGAAGATGAATAGAAACCTTTAACTGTTCTCTGCACCAAGAGGGCATGCTTGTTAGCCATATTTAGGAAATTATTCAAGAAGAAATCTAGGGCAAAGTGAACAGTAGCTAGTTGACCTTTGGTGCCTCAGCAAACTTCAGTAAGTCTGTGAAGAAAAAATGGACTCATCACAATTTGTATAGTCCCTAACTGAGTTAATTCTGGGGGGAAGATTTGGGGAAATATTTTTCCAATTGCAAAAAACTGGGGAGTGGCCATATTGGGAGTCAGACAGAATGCCAGCAGCTTTAATCTTTTCAGATTTATAAATAATATCCAATTAAGTAATGTATGGTTGCCAGATTTATGATTTAGCCAAGCTGGATCCTCAATGATTTGGCAGAACTACACCTCTGATAAGCCTACTTTGGCTAAACAAAATCCCTCACTCTTCCAGTTAATATTAATGTCCTTGGGACTGATTTTAAAAAGACTTGCAGATGCCACAAGTCCCTTGTGTACATACCATATGGAGTAGGAGGCTTGTGGCATTCCTGCGGCACCAATGCCGATGTTCTGTCAAGTGCCCCAAATGCCCACAAGTTAGATCAGCTCCCACCAGTCTAACTTATGCCATTTGGGGGATCCTTTTGTACAGGGCTTGTGCCAAATATTTGGTGCAAGCTGTTGTAAATTGTGGAATATGTCACAACTGCACCCAACATGCTAAAATTGGGTGCAGCTGCATCGGAGGAGTTTGCCATAGTTGTGTCTAAACATCAGGGCTGATGCAAGACTTGATGCAAGCCCTGCATCAGCTTTTGAAAATCAAGCCCCTTGAGCAGAATTACTTTATCTAGAGACTGTTCTGCCAGGCAAGTTGTGATAGCAGCAGGAGCAGGTTTAGCAACCTGGATAGAGTAATAAACACATCCAGTAAGGAGTGGTTTAGTATAATCAAGTAGAAGTTTGACAAAGAGACACTCACTGGGAAAGTTTGCCAGGGCAGAAAGGCTTGTTTCCTTCACATTAAAAGAAGCATTGACATACAGCAATACGCCATTTCTGTGTTTGCCCACATTGTCTTTTCTAGATACAGTAATGCCTCAGATGTCCTTTACTTGTGCAAGCACAAAAGGCTTAAGCCAGGTTTCAGTGATTACCAGAACAGCAGGCCCAAAGAAGTTGACAAAGGCTTCAAGGTCTTGTATTTTGGCCCTTAACTTATTTGCATTCATTTGCACCAATTTCAGACCACTAATGTTTGTCCATATGGGGTCTACAGGGGTAGCCACTCATGAATTTCCAGGCACAGGGCAATGATTTGCCTTAACATCACCTGCCAAGAGCAGCAGTAGAAACAGTTATAATCTAGTCATTAGGTTAGTAGTTACAAAAGGCTGCAGTGTAGCTTTCCTTATACAGAAGGAGAGTTTATGACAGTTATCATTGCAATACAGTCAATAGAGCAGTTGGTGGCCTGCTGTGCTAGCTGTAGTACAGGGAATGGTAGCAGGAGGCACAGATACCTCTTTGTATTGCTCATAATGCGGGGAGGGTAGATAATCAATAGCCATCTGGTTGAAACAGGTGAAGGAGGCAATATATAGCATAGCTAGGATATCTCCATCAAGGCCTTGCTTGGGTAACTCCTTCCCAGGCAGCCATATAAATTCCCTAGGTAGTAGAAAAGCTTTATATAGGCACAACCTTATGTACTTAGAAGATAGGGTCCAGCTTTCAGTGAGGGATAAGCAGGGGTATATGAAGGCACAGGTCCCTAGAATTCTGAGTATAGCAACCACCCAGATTGGGATGCAGCTGCCATTGAGGGGTAAGCAGGGTGTAGACAGGCATACTCACTGTACACATTTGTGTACAGTTTTGTTGAGTGCCTGTCACAAACTATAAGCCACTCTGTTAATATTATCATTCTAATCTGTACTATTTGGGTTAGTGTAGGCCACTGAGGAGTGTCTGATACATGTATAACCTCTTTAGAGAGTAGAGGAATCATCTGACAACATTCTGACTTGTTTGGAAGGGGGTGCCATTTGGAAAGGATGTGTAATTTTTTAAATTGAGGGGGTGTAACTGTTGGAGACTGTGTACAAAATTGAAATTTCTGGCTACACTCCAGGGATGCAGAAAAGCACAAGTTTTAGGACTAGCCAGAGGGGGTGTCACCTGTTTCCCAACGAACTTATTACAAATCAACCATCAGAAGCACCCATCTAACCTGGAGATAGGGACCACCCAGCAAGGGAGCAGCTAGCAGAGTGTGGAAGAGAGGGATACACACATACAAAAATGAATGGGGAGTACCCAGATAGGATGTTCTGACAGATTGGCCAAAAGTAGTTTATGCAGGGCAGGGGATAGGAGCAACACCTACTGTGCTAAGGGGAGAGCCATATACAACCTTTACTTCTTACAAACACCATTATGACTAGGTCAAGATTAGTAGAACAACAACAAAATCCTCATAGTTTACACAAATAATTTGCATTGTACAACAAACATTGTTATTGTAGAAGACAAATTATGGACAATATCCCATTATTTATAGCCCACCTTCGATTGCACTGCCTACATTTACCCTGCATATGCTAGGTAAGCAATAGACAGGCATATGCCTCCTCCTCCTCATTTCAAAGGAACTTGTTTCAAAGAAGGCACACAAACCAGCTATTTTCTTTCACTGGGAATAGAGACATTAATTCCGGTTTGACTCCCCCTTGCCGGAGCGATGATTCTTATTGACATGACTAGGATCTGACAACATGCTGCAGGACAACAATCCAGTTTTGATTGACTTGACCTGACTTAGTGTGATGCAGTGGCCAGTAAGCTGAAGCTTATTGCTTTATTGCACTGAACTACTTCTCTGCAGTTTCCTGATTATTTTCATTTGTTTATCAACTACAGTGAAATGTAGTGTCTCCAGAGAATGAATTCCCCTATTCCTCAGTTTGCAGGATTCAGATAGCAACTTAAATGCTTGCATCAAGTATGAAAAGTGACCTATGTTCAACTCCCCTACCAAATTAAATGTTTATTTTCTATCAGTAGCAGAAGAAAGATAATATACTTTCTATTATTAAGCAGTCTCAGACTTGTAAATCATTTAAAGAATGAGCAATGCTCAGTTGGTCACCCAATTAGCCCAACATTTTAATATTCCTAACTCCAATGTGTTTGTACTTGCTTGAGTATAGCAGAGCCTCTATTACAGTGAACCTGTACTAGTCTAAAAGGTTAAATATTCAAATACAGTAGATATATGAAATGATTTATATTAACTGTGTCAGGTTATGTACTCATAATACAAGCAATATCCCAAACTACATCAATTAATTATTGTTCAGATATGTTCTTTTCCTTATAACAAAGCAGTTTTATTTGCATATTATAAAAGCAAAGTGCTGAAAATGTTGCTACTTTGTAATCACATGCAGGAAGCACCACATTTGTGCAACTGATAGACAAAATGTTTTAATGAGTTGCTGTAATATTTGTCATCACTGAAAAACTGGATGGGATAAGTTTTCTTCTAAAGCCAAAAGTCTCTTGCGGCTTAGAGTGCTCAATACCTTGCTCAGCTCCTGCAATTTATTATTTTGAAACCTACTCTGCAAGATGACAGGATTAAATTATTCAGTCAATATTGCAGAGTTGGCTTTTGTCATGAATGCATTTGATGATATGAAAACGTTCAGTGGCCTATTTGTCATGCGCTTACCACTTGATGCATCGCAGCTGTTGTCAGGAGCCCCATTTTCTTGTGCTAGAAGCACATTAATTAATGCATGACTTGAGGACATTAACAGAGATAAATGCATTTAAGACAGTTGGCATTTTTTGAAAATGAGCACAAATCCACTTTGGGGAGAATATTACTCTGTATGCTACTCAATAAGTATAAATTATGTGATTAATGTCAGCCTCTGCAAAGGTATTGAGTCTCAATCATGCCCATGTCAATGTTATCAGTGTTAACATTTATAGAGCAGATATAAAACCGGTTGATGGGCTACTACTAAATGTGAGCTTTGGATTGCATCATTTCCTAAAATCAACCAGTTTAATGAGGTACTTTTCTTTTCCTATAAAAAAATGAAATGTATTCAATGAACATCTTAAAGCACTGTTTATATAAAAGAGCCAAACATACAGCTATTAAATACTGTAACTTGGAACTTTTGAGATAATGTTAAGCATTCCACTTTTGCTATGTCATTAAAATGACTTTTCTCTCTTGTTCCACAGTGGGCATTGTAAAAAAAAATATGACACACTAAGGCCCATTAAGCTTTCTCCATGAGAAAGGAAGGAGATGTCTTGTGTTATTCATGCTACACAGCTTAAATTAGACATCAGTAAAGAATACTCCATCTGTAATAAACCTCATATCCAGATAATTATTATACTTACTAACACTGGGGATTCACATTTGATGCAGAAATACCCAATTAAAACCAGGCCTCAAACAGCAAGACAATTAAGTAATTTGGGATGTATGCAAGTGTCACAATGCTAAGACAAAACCTGTTTCCCTCGCTCTCTTTTTCTAAAACATTAAAAGCAGTCAAATGGCAAGCTGCTTCAGTAAAGGTCAATGTTTTGTTGGAAACTGCTTGGTTCCACAACTATACTCAGAGGTTTGACATTGCTGTGTGAATGCAAGAAAACAAATCATAAGACTTTTATTTAACTACTGCAATTCAGTAGAAACTTATTTATTTAAAAACTGGCAAACAGAAAAGGTACACTGAGCCAAAGCTCATTTCCATGTGTGACCCAGCGGTAAGGTTACAAGAGGCAATAATAAGACACACAAAAACAAGTACAGGCATCTGTACTGTGTAATAAACACAATATTGTGCTGGTAGTAAGCAGTGCAGCATTAAAAGTCAAACATATACAGTACAATCTAACATGAATAAATTCCATGAGTCATCTGTACTAAGGGGTACAAAATAAACATGGCACACTGGAGTGATGAGATCCATGTTTATTTTTTTATGTCCTTGCCTGTAAGTGAAAACTAAGTGAAGCAGGCTGCCACAGTGAGATACCAAGTTTCTCAGTGAGGGTGCCACAGTGAGATACCAGGTTTCTCAGTGAAGGTGAGGAAGGTGTTTCAATGAGTAATGAGCTTAAGAGGGTATTTGCTGTTGCATAGAAACCATGATAAACAGAATTAGAAGAGAAAGAGATGAGGGAAGGAGGAAAGGAGCAGGGAAAGGTTTCACCATGCTGGTTTCACCAAGTACCAGTTGAGCAATTGATGGTGGCAGAGAAGGAATCAGGGCAGGAATTTGAAGCCGTAGTGGTGGGGCTAAGCCTAGGTGGAGGACTAGGGCTGGGCATGGGATTTTATGGCCAAAGAAACCATTGTTCATTAGTAGTGCACTAGTTCCTCTCCCCCAGCAAGTAGCTTTGTCAGTTTCACATTAAGTGCATCTGGTGAAGAAACCACCCTGACAAATCCAGAAGTACAGCAGTCTCCCTCTTCTTCCTTTCAGTGTTTTCAGTTCCCACACATGGGATAGAAGAGATCCTTCCATTCTGATATGTAAAGACAAGTAACCCCTAGTCCCTTTTGTACAAGCAACATGAAAACAGCTTCCAATACAGTCATCTTTTCATGTGCATGACTGTGGATAACTGTCATTCCAGCCTGAAGCAATATGCGATGCCTCCTTGCTGCCAAATCTCACAGCTAGCAGCAGTACAACCCAACCTAGTCATCACATGAGGAAGGTGACAGTGAGTCTGGATACTTGAATGGACACTACACTGTCACCGGAGAAGAAAGTACTGTTATTCATTGGGCATGGCTGAGGCAGGCAAAGGAAACAAGCCCCACAGTTCCTCAAAAGTAAACCAGTAGCACCACCACTAAAGCAGTTTATGGACAGTGCCAGTAAGGGAGATGTTGAAGTGGAGTTGTCAAAGCAAAGGTGTAAGTGTGAGGACGTAGGGAAAGAGGAATCACATGAAGGGGGAAAGGACAGGGAAAACACTTGATTCATGCAATGATAAGGTAGTGCAGAGGGAAAAAGAAGTATAACAGGAGGAAAAGTAAGAGGGAAGCAGAAGAGAAGGAAGTGAATAACAAAGCTGATGTGGGAGAGGAGGATGAAGAAAAAGAGGAGCTTGAAAGTTTGATGTTATACACCACTGACTAGTGGAAATTATGAATTTGATACTAAGGAGTGCAGACTATCATGGGAAGAGATGACAAAATTAAAAAGAAAACATAAAAAAAGATAAAAGCAAGACAGAATGATTCTCAGATAGGTCAATCTAAAGACCAGTGACACAGCACTGTACTACTGCTGTTGCTGCCCTGACTTGATGTCCCTAGTCACATCATTCCACATAACCCACCTGCTAGTTACCACCATCCTCCTTAAGCCCCTCCCTCAGTAGTCCATGCTCACTGAAAAAAATTCTAAGAGCTCTTCTATAGCATGGGAGTATTTTACAACAAGCACAACATTATAGAAGACACCGGCATTCGAAGACTATTGCATGAAATGAAGCATTAATACAACATTATAATATGCTTTGCATTTTCCATGCATTTTCTGCCCAGTACATAAGAAGCAGTAGTCATATACATTGTACCTGATTTTTAAATTGTGAAGTTGGGAAGTGGCACCTTGTGTCAAACTTTGTGGCAATCCCCATTTTAGAATGTAGGCTGTGTCAAAATTGAGATGCCTTGTGCCCAACACATCCTGTGCCACCTTTGCCACAAAAGCACTCCTGTGTCAGGTTGCAAGGGGGCTTGTGCCATGGTCGGTCTGCACCATTCCTGATTTTGCAAGCCTCACTGTGGACACACCAAGCGGCTCCACTTAGACCAGCCAGGAGGTGGTCTAAGGGACTTGTGCCAGTGTCACACACTATGGCGAAGGGGTCTGGGTCTGAAAGTGAGCTACCAGGGGCAGAAGGGGTGGGGTGCCATGGGTGTGTCAGCAAGACAGTTGGCATGTGACTGAGTGATGTGTCACCCAGTGCTTGGGTGCCATTTACATAGCCATAAAGCTGATCGGATGAGACTGTGGGGGATCCAGGGACACACAGTGCCATAGCCCCAGATGGGCACAGTCCTGACAGTAGCCCCTCAGGTGGATGGGGCTGCTGCCAGGGCAGTGCTCACCTGGGGCATTGGCAGTGTCCGTCCCTGGACCCCCACATGGTGTCATCCCATCAGCTTTAGGGATATGTGAACGGCACACCTGCTGGGTGCCACATCACTTCCTTGCATGCCCACTGTCTCCCTGACACCACCATGGAACCTTCTGCCCCTTCTGCCCCCAGCCCCCCACCTGACAAGAAGTTTCACCACCCTACATAACCATACTGGCCCCTCTAGTGTAGGCCCATTGGGGGGCAGATCCCTGCAGCAACTCCCACAGGTTTGCCAACTGCATGGCACTAGCCTGTAGCTGTGGCAACTCCTGGGTTTTTGGTGCAGGGCCCCCCATTTTATAAAATTGGGTCAGGGTCCCTGGCTAACCCAGAGTTTGCTTCAGACTCAGAGCAACACAACTTGCATTGCTCTAAGGGCTCTTTGAAAATCAAGACCATGGTGATACTTCTCACAAAGGGTGGTTTTATACATTTCACCACTGATATTTGAAGCAGTAGTGCAAATCAAAGCTTCCTAAATGTCACTTCCTAGTAGGGTGTTCATATTGATCTCCACCACTGTTGTTGTCCCATGTCCATAACCACAAGCCTTTTCAGTTGTTATACTTCAGCTGAACACCTCACAGGGGCACACCAATGGAGGAAGCACCTTATTTAACATGTTAGTTATGGACAAGAGGAAGCACAGTGGGACAATGTTCAATTCACTGCTAGACATCATGATGTACCATTACAATCTTTGACTGGATATCTTAGTGATGAACAGTGGCAGTAACATGCTGAAGGGGAATGAATAATGGGGGTTCACTGTTGCATCTTGTTTTTCACACGCAATAAACTTGGTGGTAAATCAAAGACTCACATATTTGACAAACAGGCATAGTTAAAAGAAACATTTCACACTGTGTGGGAAGCCATTAGATATTTCCATTGCTCCTCAAAAATATTGAGCTTCTCTACCATTAGCAGCAGAGGCACAATGATCCCCAGCATTCCTTAATTAAAGATGTTGCAAAGTACAGTACAACTATGTCTTCTATATGGTGGAGAGTCTCTCGAAGCAGAAACCTGCGTTCTGGGCTATGAAATTTATAATGTGTCCTATGGGGGATATCTGTTATAGATGCACAGTTGTGTGTACTGCCAAAGCTTGTTCTTCTTCTGTGACCATATGTACAGGTCAGTAAAGAATTCAGTGCTGAATCAACAACCTTTACCATGTTCATTCCCATGGTTAATCAACTTGAACACCACACTCAACGTTATTTACAATCTTCTACAGTAACGTAACAAAGCAAGTCTTGTGACTGTGATAGCCATGATAGGACTAGTGGTGGGGACAAGCATCACAAGGAGGAGATACTGACCCCAGTAGTTCATATGAGTCATTGCAGCTGCAGCAGCTGCTGGATGCAATACTCATTAAAGATGTAGCAGAGATGCTTCTGACACAACTTGCAGACAAGTTTGATAACATTAGTTCAGTGGCCTACACAACCAGAATAATGTTATGTTTGTGCAACTGAATAACAACACTATGGCCATTCACACTCTTTATTCCATTATGAATTACCACCCTGTAGTGGTACTGATGGCAAGGAACCCTGTAAGAGGGTTCCACTCCTAGAGGTGCTCTGGGAAGGGTCCCTTGGCGGAAAGTACCTTAGGAAGGAACCCCCTGGAAGTAGAGAGGCGAGCCACTGGAAGATAAGTGGAGGGTGGTGGGGCAAAGAGAAAGTGTATCAGAGGGAGGCTAAGAGGAACTGCTTTTATGGCTCTGGAAGTAGGGTGGCTGATTGCTCACCCAATGAATTGCAGGTGTAGCCTTTTAATTCAATGGCCTATGCAACTAGAATAATGTTACGCTTGTGCAACTGAATAACAATGCTGTGGCCATTTGCACTCTCTATTCCATTAGGAATTACCACCCTGTAGAGGTACTGAAGGCAAGAAACCCTGTAAGGGGGTTTCACCCCTAGAGGTGCCATGGGAAGGGTCCCTTGGCTAAAGGCACCTTAGGAAGGAACCCCAAAAGAATTGTAGCAATGATTGATGACTAGTAGGTAGAGCAGCAGACTGACAGCAACAGGAAGCAAAGTGAAACATCAATGAGAAGCACAAGTTAGCAGGATAGCTCTAATAATATGGCTTGCACTGATGACAGCAAGGGGCTTTCTAAGGAGAGAGGGAATGGCTTAGTAGGGCCACCATCCATCTCCATCCAACAGAGGAACCTACCTAGTATCTTCTGCAGCTCTATCAAAACTATCCATGCCATTGCAATTTCTTCTACTCTGAAGAAATTTTCCTTTAGGAATATGAACAGTGACACGGTGAGGATGGCAGTTTGAGGAAAGAAGCAGATTATTTCTATCACATTCTTTTTTATATACCTCTGTGCTAATGTTACCATCATAAGTTTTCTTGATACATAAATCCAGAAAATGAATCTCCATTGGGCTTGCAGTATAAGTGAAATGTAAATTACTATCTGTACAATGCAGATAATTCAGAAAATCATCAAATTCCACAGTAGTCCCCCTTACAAATAATACAGATATCATCCAAAAACCTTGGGTAAAGATCTATTTTATCAAAAAATGGGTTTTGGTCTGGGTCCCTGATGTATTGGTTTTCCTATTTTGCCATATATAAATTTGACACACTGGGGGCAGATGTTGCCCCATTGCTGTGCCCTTAGTCTGGAGGTAGCTTTCATCCAGAAAAAGTGAACCAATTAAATTTAAGAATGAATTCAGAAAGCTTAGTAAGAAACTCAGTTGAGGGTACAGAATCAACACTACATGAACAGGGATATTTTCATACCGGAAATAAGTTCTCAAAACAGGGATATTTTCATACCAGAAATAAGGATTCAAAACAGGGGTATTTTCACACCGGATATAAGTATTCAAAATAGGAGTATTTATATACCTGAAATAAGTATTCAAAACAGGGGTATTTTAATACTGGATATTAGTATTCATAACAAGGGTATTTTCATACTGGAAATACATTTTCAAAACTCGGGTATTTTCATAACAGATATAGGGATTCAAAACAGGGGTATTTGCAAATCAGACATAAGTATTCAAAACCAGGGAATTTTCATACCAAAAATAAGTTTTCAAAACAGGGATATTTTCATACCAAAAATAATTTTTCAAAGCAGGGGTATTTTCGTACCAGAAATACATTTTCAGAACTGGTGTATTTTCATGTTGGAAATAAGTATTCAGAACAGGGGTATTTTCATATCAGAAATAAGTATTTAGCCGGCCCGGTGGCACTGAGGGTTGAGGCAATGGACGCCACACCTCACGCTATGCCAGCGACCCGGTTTTGGGAACGGACTCAGGTTGCTGGGGGTCGTGGGGGGAGGGAGGATTGAGTGTCCCAACAGATGCTCTCCTCCCTCTGGGGTGGGTTACCAGGGGTGCATCTAGCACCCGACACCCCTGAAGCCGGTGGATGCATGGGCTTTTGGGGCACCGGCGGCTCTACTTGAGTCGGAGAGGGTGGATGCAGTTACGCACATGGCTGTTGGCATGCATCAGCACATTGGCAAGCCTGGACGTAAGTCCTAAGCACAGGTGTCCCACGGAAATGGGAGAAAAACAGGAGAAAAAATTTAACACCACTGGCCCTACAAGCAGATGAAACTGGGGATGGGAAGACATGGGGATTGCACTGATGGACGGAGTCTGAGGAGGTACAAGGCCTCCTCTGAAAGCCGTGGGAGCCAGGCAAACAACAACAAAAAAAAAAGAAATAAGTATTAAAAACAGGGGTATTTTCATACCACAAATAAGTATTCAAAACAGGGGTATTATCATACCAGAAATAAGTAGTCAAAACAGCAGTGTAAGCATGTACAACATTAGTAATTGCTTGGTACGATTGAATTTAAACAGGCTTGTATCCCATGGCAAAAAGTAATATAGAATTGCAAGAGACTCTGGTTTGATTCACTCTGAGTGCTGATAAGTATGTTAGAGCAGATTTATATCCCCAAAAAGTCAGTATGAAAACTGAGGTGCTTATGGAGGAAAAAACAGAATAAATAATGAAGTACAGAGGAATGGAAGCAGGAAAGAAACCTTATAGGAATGCAAGGTTGGTGAGGTAAAATAGGCCTTGTACAAAATACAGCAGATTAAGACAAACAGAGTGAAGCTGCTAGGTAAGCAGCAGAGTCAGAACCAGGTGCAAGCAATAAGTGAAGCACATGAAGCAGCAACTGCAGTGGGAGCTAAAACAAGCAATACCAAACGCAGGAAAACTGAGATTTGGTAGGGGCCTGAACACAGGCACAGGAGACACACAGTGCAAACAAGGGGCAACAATATGCTCAGGAAAGGCAGAAAGCCCCCAAAATAAACACAAACTAAATACATCACCACAGGAAAGCAGAAAAACAAACACACAGTAGCCGGAAGCAAAACAAATACTAACCAACGCAGGAGAAACACACAAACACAGTCAGCAGAAACCAAGAACAGTCCAGAGTACAAACTGGGGGGGGGGGCAAGGCCCCAGCAGGCACCAGGCAATGGCCACAGCACACCCAAGAGAGAAGGCAGACCAACAGAGCCTCTGGCTGGCAAAAAGAATGTGTTTCAGATGGAGGCTGGGAGGAACTGCTTATATAGCTCAGGAAGTAGGCATGGCTGTTTGCTGACCCATCGAACTGCAGGCATAGCCTTTTAAACTGGACACACATTTTGGCATGGCAATACTAGATTCCAGCTAGAAAGACATGTTCATTCTGCCCCCCCCATGCATAGACTATAATAAACAAAACCATTGGGGGGAAGGAGCAAATAACACTTCATGTACAGTAGCACCTCTTTTATTTTTTGAAATTCAGTGTATTTTATTTATTTTTGCACCTTCGGCTTTAAAAGGCTGTATTACAATACAGCATGATTACAGAAAATGAAGCTTAACAATGCAATATTCCACATCACAAATGGTGCCTCCCCCTTCTCTTTTCCACCCCCCTCTTTGTCCAGCCCCCCCACCCATGGTATCAAAATTATAACAGTGAGTTTACTGTTCAAAAGTGCCTTCTTAAACAATTAATGTGTCTGTTGAAGGGAATATAACGTATATAGCTTACCCCAACATTTCTCAAATTTGGACATTTTGTTATGTATGCTGGTGATGGTCTTTTCTGCTGAGAGATTAAATAAGAGTTCCTGCAGCCACTCAGTGTAAGATAAATTATCTGTATCTAGCCAGTGTCTGAGTACTAACTTTTTTAACCGACATTGCTATCAATGCTAGCTGGTATTTCCTTTCAATAACAGTTACCTGGGAGTAGTATCCCACTAAACAAGTTCTCAGTTCTATGTGATCCATGATGCCTAGTAATGGGTCTGCTCTCTGTTTTATGAGGGCCCATAAAGGGGCCACTTTGGGGCATTCCCCAAAAATGTGGTACAGAGATCCTGCATCCTGCAAGCAACGTCTGCAAGTTAAGGAGAGGGAGTTATTCATTCTCGCCAGCTTCACTGGGGTATAATACATATTGCTAAGAATCTGAAATTGCATCAGACATAGTCTATCTTGCGAGATGAACCTATGAGTGTCTCTCCAGACCTTCTCCCAGTCTAACATTATTTCCAGGAACTGAGAGTTCCAGTAGTGAGAAGACCCATCTTGGTGCGTGAAAACTTTCTCTAATAATATCTTGTATATACCAAAAACTGCATGTTGCTGAGTGGCCAGCACACTAAGTGGCTGCAGGAAATTGCCATCCTCCTCGGTGGGTTGTTTTATTTGAGAAGCGCTTCAGCATATGCTTGTGTTGAAACACTTTAAAGCTAACTGATAGCTGGTAAGGATGTCAGAAGATGATCTCACTTGACCCTCATGCAATAGGTCTTGTAATTTGACGTGTGCTAGTTGGGGAAGCCAGGAGGCTTTCACTATTCTGCCCTCTATCTTGAAATAGGGATTACCCACCAGTGGTTGAAATGGGTCCTGTGTATGTTTGCAAGAAAGGAATCTGCATAGTTGGACTTGTACTTTGACTGAAGTACCCAACGGAGTAACAGTCAAGGCATGGGGGAGCGATTTGACTGGGAGATAATAAAGGGAAGAGGAAGAAATATCCATTGAATAGATAATCTCCCTTTCCAGCTCTAACCATTTAGATATATATTGGTCTGGTTTTGGATTTTCGAGGTAATCTGTACATCTTAAATATTTTGCCATGTGGTTCGCCCAATAAGAAAGTTGGAAATGAGGGAGTCTCATTCCTCCTTTTAGTTTGGGAACCGTAAGCTTCTCGTAGGTCTTACACGCCTGTTTGCCCCTCCATAAAAACTCAGAGATCAGTGATTGAAACTTGGAAAACCAGGCTTGAGGTAGCCAGATATTTAACATGTTAAGTGGGTAGAAGATTCGGGGTAAGATATTCATTTTGATTAGGTGTATTCTTCCCCAGAGAGAGAGCAGCAGTGTTCTCCATCTATTTAGATCTCGTTGGGTTATTTGGACTAGGGCATCCAGGTTATGTCTTTTCAGGGATTTAGAATCTCTAGTTAGATATATACCTAAATATTTAATTTTATGGGCTCCCATTGTAATCCTAGACCCTTGATTACGTTGTCATAGGTAAGGAAGTTAAGAGGAAAAACTACAGTTTTATATAGATTCAATTTGTAGTTGGCCTGAACTCCAAATTCCTGGATTAGATCCAGAACTCTGATAATTGAGGCCCTCGGTTCGGATAAATGAAGGAGTATATCATCAGCATATGCTAAAAGTTTGAGCTCCAGTTTTCCTACCATCACACCTTTAACCCCTGGATCTATTTTGATTTGCTTCAGTAGAGGTTCTAGATAGAGATTAAACAATAGGGGGTTAAAGGGCAACCTTGCCTAGTTCCTGAATGAAGGGAGAAGGAAAAGGAGAAAGTTCTATTTCAGTATATGCTGGTGGTAGGGCTGGTATATAGGGCTTTTGTAGACTGCACAAAGAGAGGAGGGAATCTGAACTGGACCATTGTCCTAAAGAGGAAACACCAATCCACTTTGTTTAATGCCTTTTCGGCATCCAGGGATAGCAAGATGGCTGGAGCCGGGTTAACTTGGGAGGTAGAAAAAATGTGATCTACTTTCCTTATGTGGTCTGAGGCCAACCTGTCCGCCATAAAGCCTACCTGTTCTGTACAAATTAAAGAGGGAATAACCCTGCCCAGTCTATTTGCTAGAATCTTGGCTAGTATTTTAACATCATAAGCCAAGAGTGAAATAGGACAGTAGTTCACTACTTGTTCTGGGTCCCTCCCCTCCTTGTGCAATACAACATTTAGGGCTTCAAAAAGGTGTGAGTCACGGCTCTGTCCTACTACTATGGATTGGTATAGGTGGAACAGCCATGGAACCAGTTCATCCGCCAACACCTTATAGAAATTGGCTGAGAAGCTGTCCGGTCCGGGAGCTTTATCCAGTGACAGACTGTTGATGGCCTTTCTAATTTCATCCTCTGAGAGTGGAGAGATCAGGAGAGACTGTTGGTTCATGGACAGGATGGGTAAGTTTATGAATTCTAGATACTCATCTATCCTAACTATTGAGGGAGGGTCTAACCTGGCTCCGTATAGGTCACTGTAAAAGGTGTGGAATTTGGCCATAATTTCTTTTGGATTAGTGAGGAGGAGGCCATCCTTCTTAGAACAAACTGCGTTAACCAGCCTCAATGCTTCCTGTTGCCTGACCCTCATGGCTAGCAAACGCCCAGCTTTTTCCCCATGGTCAATATATATAGAGTTTGTTTTAAGGATTGCATATTCTGCTTTGGCTGCCAGTAAATTGTTATATTGTGCCCTCAGATGGATGAGCTCTTGATGTAGCCTTTCCGTGGCGGATGGTGAGATATTCTTTTCTAGTTGCCTAATTTTATCCAACAGTTCTTTAGTTTGTCCTTCCCTTTTATGTTTCTGTACAGATCCTAATTAGTTCCCCTGTAATACAGCACTATAAGACCTCCCAATCCATGTCAGGGTGACCTGTAGAGTTTAGGTTATTTTGTGTGTATTGTGTGATACAGGCCTTCAACTTGTCTAATACCCACTTATCCTGCAACAATCTGTTGTTAATTTTCCAGACAGTTTCTGTCCATTGCTGCGGAATGACTGAGTTGGTACAGGACACTGGAGAGTGGTCTGAGATAACCTCTGGTAATATTTGACATGCCATAAGGCCTGGCAGCAGCTGTTTACTTATTAAAAACTAATCGATACGGGAGGAGGACCCATGTACTTGAGACCGAAAAGTGTATTTCTGCTGATTGGGGTGAAGAACTCTCCACAGGTCACACAGTCCTAGATTGTCCAGCAGTTCCCTGATGGTCCTTTGAGCCAGTGATAAACCTGCCCTCTGTTTACCTGTCCTATCCACCTCTGGGGAGAAAGGGAGAGTCCAGTCTCCACCTAGGAAGATGGGAACTGAAAGGTACGGCGACAGCAGGTTGAGGATCTCCATAAAAAAGGAGGGGGTGTCTGTATTTGTATCATAAATGGATCCCGAAAGTATGTCAGCCTTCTCCAGTGTCCACACCACAAATATATATCTGCCCAGGGGGTCCGCAATGTACTTAATACATTTGAAGTCCAGGTTTCTAGACAACAGGATTGCTACCCCTTTACTTAGGGAACTGGCTCCAGCAGAAAAAAACTTGTCCCACCTGCATCCTTCTTAGTAGGTTAGCCTCAGACTCGAGGAGGTGGGTTTCCTGCAATAAAGAAATTTGCACCCTGCTTATTTTCAGATGCTTCAGTATTTTGTATCTTTTCTGCTTATTGCTTACCCCCTTTACATTCCTCGATATTATATTCACATTGTTAGCCATAATTTTTTGGCACTACTGTAACTTCTATAAAAATTCCATATGAATCCCTTTGTGATGATATGGATGAACAACTTCATTCTAATGAACAATTTCCTTCATATTTAGGAGGCATTTCTGTGCCTCCTGATGAGGGAGACAATTGTAACGACTAGTACTAGTATACCTGTTGCCTCTGCCCCATCTTATAAGGTGGATGATTATTCGCCCTCTTCTCAGGATAATGATGACTGGACCATTGTCATAAAGCCTCTTTAAAAAAAGGAGGGGCAATCAAATACACAATAGTACCCCTATTGAAACTCGTAATAGGTTTGAGCAATTGATTGTATCAAATAATGAAGTGCTATATATACCAGCCCATTTACAGAAGAAAGGGTTATGAAAGAACTCTTAAAACTGAAGGTGGACAAAGCAATGGGGTCTGATGGGATTCATCCCAGAATTCTAAAAGAACTAAGGGTAGAACTAGTGACACCACTGACTACCCTCTTTAACAAATCATGGGAGGATGGGGTGGTACCCAAGGACTGGAGGAGGGCAGATGTGATTCCCTTTCACAAAAGTGGGAGCAAAGCAGAAGCAGGAAACTACAGACCTGTTAGTTTAACCTCAGTGATAGGGAAAATGATGGAATCACTTCTGAAGAAAAGAATTGTTGAGTATCTAGAGGCCAGAGGGGCACAGGACCCAAGGCAGCATGGATTCACAGTGGGAAGGTCATGCCAGATGAATCTGATAGATTTCTTTGACTGGGTGACCAAAGTAGTAGATCAGGGAGGGGCTGTGGACATGGCCTACCTAGACTTTAGCAAGGCATTTGACACAGTCCCACACAAAAGATTAATATACAAGTTAGCCAGCCTGGGAGTGGGTCCCAAGATGAAAGCCTGGGTAAAGAATTGGCTGGAGAATAGGACACAGAGAGTAATAGTAAATGGAGTCCACTCTGAAGAAAGGGGGGTTACTAGTGGGGTACCGCAGGGTTCAGTATTAGGACCGGTCCTCTTCAATGTCTTTATAAGCGACATTGCAGAGGGACTGGGAAGGAAAAGTATGTCTCTTTGCAGATGACACAAAGATCTACAACAGAGTTGATGCACAAGGTGGGGTGGAAAGGATTAGAAGGGACTTGGCAAGGTTAGAGGAATGGTCAAATGTATGGCAGCTTAGATTCAATGCTAAGAAGTGCAAGGTAATGCACCTGGGAAACAAAAACCCAGGGGAAGAGTACACAATGGGGGGTGAGATACTAACAACAACAAAAATGGAAAGGGACCTGGGGGTAGTCATATCAGATGACCTAAAGGTGGGCAAGCAATGTGAGAGGGCAGCAAGGAGGGCTGGGGGGATACTGGGATGCATAGGGAGAGGCATCACCAGTAGAAAACAGGAAGTTATTATCCCTCTGTAAAGACAGCTGGTGAGACCCCATCTGGAGTACTGTGTGCAGTTCTGGAGACCCAATCTCCGCAAAGACATAGACAGGATGGAAGCTGTCCAGAGGAGGCCACTAAAATGGTGCAGGGTCTGCACCAGAAGACATATGAAGAGAGACGAAAGGAGCTTAATATGTATAGCCTCGAGGAAAGGAGGGAGAGGGGGGACATGATAGAAACTTTCAAGTACCTCAAGGGAATCAACAAAGTCCAAGAGGGTAGCATCTTTCAAAAAAAGAGGTGTGCAAGAACAAGGGGCCAATTTGAAGATAGAGGGGGGGCAGCTCAGAGGTAATTTAAGGAAGTATTTTTTCACAGACAAGGTTGTGGATGCATAGAACAGCCTTCCGGAGGAGGTTGTGGAGTCAAAAACAATGGTGGAATTCAAGCATGCATGGGACAGTCATAAGGCAATTCTAGGGGGTAGGGGTAGGAAGAAGTAGGCTGCTGGTTAACTAGGATCTGCAGCTTATCCAGTAGGTAGAAAAATGGGCAGACTGGGTGGGCCAAGCGGTCCTTATCTGCCGTCAAATTCTATGTTTCTATGTTTATCCTGTGCATCACCCTCTGTTGATAATAATGGTCCAAAAACACTTTTCAATCAGGAGTCAATGCCCATGAATACTTGTCCTAGTAAGCCTCAAGCTACCAAATCAATACCTATTAAGTTAATCACTCCAGAGTGTGTTAAACAATCACCTGTTTCTGATTCTTGTACCCCTACTGTCTCAAAACAAGTGTTAATCCTGGGAGATTCAATCATTAAGCACATTGACAGGGCGATATGTAATAGTGACAAAAGAAAAACGCACTTGTTCTAGCTTCCGTGGGGCCAGGGTATCTGACATTTCCTCCATGATGCCTAAAATTTTACAAAATGCAGGGGAAAATCCACTGGTTATCATACATGCCGGTGTTAATGATATAAACAACACCCCATTTAATCAGTTACAACAGGACTATGTTGCATTATGCAACCTGTTACTTGATAGGGGATGCTGTGTATGTATATCTGAAATTCTACCTGTTCCGAAAGCAACATCTACCATGATGCAGAAAATCAAAGCCCTAAATGAATGGCTGGGAAAGTGGTGTTTTAAGCAGGATATACCCTGTATTACCCACTGGGAATCATTTTCAGATCGTTCTTCCTTGTTTTGCTGGGATGGTTTACATCTCAGTCATAGGGGTAGTACACTTATGGGGAAAAGTATCACTAAAATCATAAATCATTGTTTAAACTAAAAACAATGGGGGAGAATGGATCTATTCCCAAGTCTCTGAATACTTACCAAAATATTATTATAACTAAATGTAAACTCCTAGCTTTGAATGCAAGATCTTTAAACCAACTCAAATTAGCAGAACTCGAAGCCAAATGTAAAACTTTAAATATAGGTGTGGTGGGAGTAACTGAAACTTGGTGGGATGCATCCTCAATTTGGTCCAGAGAAATTCTAGGTTATAAGTTATATCATAAAAATAGATTTGATAAGCAAGGCTGTGGAGTTGTATGTACATACAAAATGATATTCCTTCTTTTGAAGTGTGTTCTCCCTTTCCTTTGGAAAGTATATGGGTTAAAATCTTATTGAAGTAGCAGTTCTATATAACTATTGGTAACATCTATTGACCTCCATCTGCAAATTCAGATTACACAACTGATATGTTTAAAGAAATTACACATTTTTCAGAATCTCAAGATACTGTAATATTTAGTAACTTTAACCTCCCTCATATTAACTAGGACTCATTCTCAGGACAGTCCTATGCCAAGAAAGGACTAATAGATGTGGTAGTTAGTACTGGATTACAACAACTTGTTACTGAACCCACTAGAGGTCCTAATATTTTGGATTTTATATTTACTAACATAGAGCAACAAATTAGCAATTTACAAATTTGGGATCCACTTGGGACCAGTGATCATTCATCTATTCTTTTTGAAATTCAACAGTTTAAAACACATAAAGGAAGTTATACTATACAAAAAATTGTAACAAAGCAAATTTTTCTAAAATCAATGAATACTTACAAAACATAAACTGGGAATCTAATCTTCTTAATTGTACAACACAACAAGCTTGGAACTTTTTTAAAAACATTATACATTATTTGGAAAATACCTTTATTCCATCTAAGAGAAAATTTAATAATAAAGGAAAAATTCCCCCTTTGGTTCAACAAGACAATTAAAAACCAGATTAAAATAAAAGTTAAACTTTTTAGGAAACTTAAGAATAGTTCTGTTCCATTTAAAAGTACTATATTACACAAATACAGACGATCTGTGAAAAACTTAAAAAATTCTATTAAATTGGAAAAAAATAAGCTAGAATTTAAACTAGCTCACACAAAAGACTGTAACAAATCTCTTTTCTCCTATATAAATAGTAAAAGAGGTGTATCAAGGACCATTGGTCCCATTATAACCAATGGCTCTTCTCTATCTGATACAGAAACCTCAAATTTCTTTAATAAGTACTTTTGTTCTGTCTTCTCTCAAAAATCACCTATTAGTACATTTAAAGTTCACCACATAGATTATCATAGGTTCTATCTAACTGTCATTATACAGGCTATCAAAAAACTAAAAAAAAATACTAGTCCGGGCCCAGATGGTATTCATCCATGGTTTCTGCAATAAAGAAATTTACACCCTGCTTATTTTCAGATGCTTCAGTATTTTGTATTCTGATCGAAACCTCTATAAATATTTTTATACCTTTGTCAATTATTTTCAATAAATCCTTACAAGAAAGCATTGTACCAAATGATTGGCGTTCAGCAATAGTTACTCCCATATTTAAAAAGGCAATAGAGGTTCTGTGCAAAATTATCGCCCAATTAGCCTGAATTCAGTGGCTGGAAAATTAATGGAACGAGTAATTAAGTCTCTAATAGATCAAGATTGTAAAAAATTAGGAATTTATAATTCAAATCAGCATGAGTTTACTCCCAAGTATTCCTGTACCACCAATCTGATATCTTTTTACAATAATATAAGTACTCTACTAGATGTGGGTATTCCTACTGATGTAATTCTTTTGGACTTCAGTAGAGCTTTCGATAAAGTCTCACATGAAAAACTCATTACTAAAATGCACAATCTAGGTTTATCACCTGATATTGTCAACTGGACTTTAAACTGGTTGACAAATCATTCTCAGAGAGTCAGAATTAATGATATCTTGTCTGATTAGGGTAGTGTGACAAGTGGTGTACCACAGGGGTCGGTCTTGAGGCCAACATTGTTTAACCTCTTTATCAGTGATTTACAAACAGGGCCAAATAATGTCATAGTTACATTTGCAGATGATACTAAATTGGGGGGCAAGGTTAATAATCAAGAAAATATTTCTGCGTTAAAGAATAATTTGGAAAAATTAACACTTTGGGCAAATGAAAATCATATGCAGTTTAATCAAGACAAATGTTTAGTAGTGCATTTTGGTGTAAATAATCCAAAAACGATATATCATATAAACGGACTACCACTTCACTCATCAAATTGTGAAAAAGATTTAGGGATATATGTTAATAATAAACTTACATCAAATGATCACTGTGTTAGAACTGCTTGCATGACCAACAGATTTTTGAGGCAAATAAAACGCACTTTTGTTAATCGCACTGAACAATGCCTTATTCCATTGTATAGGGCATACATTAGACCATATCTAGACTATGGCTCCCCTTTCTGGAATCCAAACCAAAAAAAAAGACATAGCAATTCTTGAACAGGTTCAAAGGAGAGTAACTAGAATGATTCCAAGATTAACAAACTTGGATTATCAGAACAGATTAAAAAGCTATTGGTCTCTTCTCTCTCTTCAAACTAGAAGATTAAGAGGTAATACGCTTATGGTTTTTAGTTTAATAAACTTACCAGATCTAATGGAAAAATGTGGTCTAACACTCTCCAAAAGGAGACATGTTCTGAGACTGCATAATAAACAGCTTGAAGTATAAACTTATAAAACCAGCAAAAGGGGAAACGCTTTTCTAATATGAGCATCCATTGTATGGAACACCTTGCCACAAGCATTGGTAGAAGCAACTAGTGCCACTGTCTTTAAAAACAAATTAGATGTTTGGTTGAGGGATAATAGATAAATAATGTCCCACATAGTGTGCTGAACAGTCTCGATGGGCTCTGGCCTTGTTCTGTTCTTTCACCAAGTAATACCAAGTAATAATATAATGGGTCCCCCTCCCCCACCCCCATATATACAGCTAACCATGTCTGGTTCCCTTCACCTTTTTAATCTCCTCACCAACAAGTTGCTACATTGATTTGGACTATATGAGGAGATGCCTCTCAAACTATATATAGAGAAGAAGACAGCAATTGATGAAAAGACTGATGAGAGGTTTACCCCACCCCTCAATATGGTTCGCAATGTTGCCATTTGGAGCAGGTAATGCTCTCATCCCTCTCCCCTTTAAACCTAATCACTTGTAACAGGAACTATTAAAATCCAAATTCCAACACCCCAGAACAGAGAGATTGTACATAAAACATTTTGAAACCATTCACAAGTTTGTGAAAAAATGAACCCAACAAACCCTCCTCCCCCCGTTCTGCTTAACAAGCCTGCATTGATTATTAATTCAAGATTCTACACTTTTCTGCTTAATGCTACTTCAATCTGTGAATCTGTAAATTACAGCCGAGTTTCCGTGCAGCATAGAGGGTGATGCTTTGGGGAGAAAAGAAAATGTGTACCAGCCCCTCCTGTCTTTTATAAATAGTACAATTAACTTGAATTCCAGACTAGTATCCCATGCTAGTCTATGAGAACGTTGTGAGAAGGCACGTTCTTCAAGGAGAATACCACAGACCTCTGCAGCTTTGATTACAGCTCCACAATTGTTCACATCACCGTGTTGGTGCTCGTTGCTAGCTGAGCAATTGCAACTGGTCAGCTGTGCGCAGTATCGAGAGAACTCAGCTCCAAATGCTCTGCAGCTCCATTGTACTAGAAAGTAAGTGTTTACATACTGATCATGTTGCAAATGCTCCACTGTCTAAACGATAATACAGAGGAGGTAGAAACAGAACTAAGCCCATTGAGATTTTCTAAGACTGGCACTTGCTTCTTTCCCATGTCATTCTTTGGATAATTGTGAGTTGTGAGAGTATAGCAATGATTCCTGTGGTGATGCGCCCTGTTCGATTCAAACTGTAGGGACTCTGCAGGATTCCCCTTACCCCTCTGCTGTTAAAAGAAAGTGGTTCTCCAATTCAAGAGTTCTTCAAAACTTGAGATCTTTTTCATTTTTTGAACAGGTCTGGTATCAGGTCCTGCAGTTCTTTAGTCGTGTGGTTGTTATTTTCGAATGTGTGCCATTTCTCATGCTCCCAGACTTGGAGCTGTGCAGGATACAGCATCCAAAATTGGATTCCAGCTGGGATGAGATGGGAGATCATAGGGTGAAATGAGCCCCTCTTCGGCCTAATAGATGCCAGTAAGTGCTGTGAGATTCTGATCTTGTTTCCCTCCCACATCAAGGTCTGAATGCCCCTCAATTGAATAGGATGTGCTGCTTGTCTAAGTAGTTGAGGAGCTTCAGCAGGAAAGGATGAGGAGGAGCACCCGGTGCCAATTTGGGGAGTAAAGTTTGGTGGGCCCGTTCCACTATATATGCTGGCCCATTAGGCAAAGGACCTGCTACCTTATCCAGTAGCTTTTGGGTGAATATGATGGGGGAGGTCCCTTCCTCCCCTTCTGGAAGGCCAATAATGGCTAAGTTGTTGCGGCGACTGCAGCCCTTGAGATCTTCCAATTTAAGCTCCATCCTTCCCATTTGCTTATGGAGAGCTACAATCTCTGGTTCCACAGTCACCTTCCACTTCTCCAGTGAGATTGCCCATGCTTCTGTGTCCCTGGCCTGTCTTGAAACCTCTTTCAGGTTTTGTTTTAAGGTAGATATATTTGCTGTTAGATTTAGCAGTGCATCCTTCAGCGGTTTCATTTCCAATAGAAACCGCTCTTCGGTGAGCTGCACTGTGGACAGTTTAGGTGCAGTAGAGGCCGATGGCTTTACAGGTTACTGTCTGGATTTTTTTGTGACTTTGTTGGGGGGGAACTGGAGGGGTATGCTGTGGGAGTGCTTGTTTCATCTCTGCCTCCATTCCTTGGATTTAATTCACTGTTCCTGGCAGTAATCTATCTGGTAGGCACTCAGTAAGACTTGAGCAGTAAAACAGGTAGTTTGATGTTGCTGTAAATTAATTCTGACCAAAAAACTGTGCAGCATAGTGGGAGCATGATGAGAGCCCTGCTTCCCCTTAGCTAGTCATCACGTGACTCCCAGAAATTACTCTTAGTTCTCTACAGTAGCACCTCTAATGTTGAGCTCTCTTCTTGAGGTCTGTTAAAATCTTTTTTCTTAATGATAGAGTTTCATGGTCAAAAAAAGAAAAGTGCTATCCTCATCCTCCACTTCAGAGGGATATGAAATGCCAAAAGTCAGACCTCTAGAGAAATTCTTTCGATTAGAAACTGGCAAGGAGGGTGTACAGGGGGTCGGAGAAAGGAGCTCCAACTCAGGAATTTAGACACCGATTGCCAACCTACCAAAGCCTACAACAGGACTTTATTCAGCAAACTCAACAAAAATCACCCCTCTCAATTCATTACCACACAGAATATAAAATCACCAGATGACCAGAAAACAACAGCAGATGATACCTTCTCCCAAATGTCTATTTTGGAATCTCATTCACCAGCCCACCATGGCGGTTAGCACAGGTGCGGCCACAACTTCTCATCATACCATAGATTCTGTTGGAGGTACACTGGAGAAACTGATGAACTGAACTCAACTATTTGATAGAAAATGTTGGGCATTATCAGAGAAAGTGGATTTTTTACAAAAGGAAATGAAACAGACTAATAAATGGTGGAGGTTGTGACAAAAAACATTGATTTAAATAAAAAGGAAATTGACACAGCGAACAACAAAATCACCAGTGTGGAGGCTACTACAGCTAACATAATCTGAGATAGTTACAACATGACATCAAAATTTGAAATTCTTGAGAATCAACAGAGGTATAAAAATTTGAGTTGTGGAATTACCGATTACATTAGATGACGAGTTTGAGTCTGTCAGAGAAATGATGAAAGAGATTGTCATAACTGTTTTTGACCTACCCTAGGATAATTTGCCCTTTGTTACTCAAGCATACAGAATCTTACCTAAGCTAACATGTTTAAGCCTTCCATAGACAAAACCAATATAAGCCCAGATATATATAAAAAAAAATCTACAGTACTGATAAGTTTGGCTTTCGACTCTGACACAGATTTGACTATGTGCCTTTCTAGGGTTAAAGCACCCTTGATATATAAACCAAATAAATTCTCAAGTTTTTCCAGACTGTGGCTTTAGGACACAACAGAGGAGACACCAATTTCTTAGATACAGGGAAGAGCTACTGGAGTTGGGAGCCACGTTTCAGCTTCTTGCACCTGCTAAAGTGTGTATAAAATACAAAGGTGTGCAACATATCTTCTTTGATACTAACCAACTATCAAATTTCATTTGGTTATAGTATGAGCAGAACTCTCAAAGAACGGAGATACCAAATCACCTACCCTTTCAGAAGAAGAAATGATTAACATGATATACATTTTATAATAAATGTTTTTTACTACCTATTGGTTTGTGGATAAAGCAAAAGGGGGATCTTACCTTAATTAATAATATTTTGAGTTTAATTGATTATGGTGATAATGAAGACAAAATTGTGAAGGTAGAGTAAATTGCTTTGTCTGTGCATATGAACCATAAAATCATGAATATATCTAAAGTAAACTGCTATCTGTAACTAATTTTTCTGTGTTTTGTAACCCCACCACTTTTTATATTTTTGGTCTAGACTCACCATACAGATTGTTAATGGTGTAATAATTTGTTTCACCATTCATTCTTTTTTCTATATAAAAACTTAATAAAAAATAAGTAAAACAAAATAAACAAATCTGTTGCATACATTTACAGGGAAGCAGCAAAGACAGCTTGAGGAATTCAGGGTAAAATTTTTTAGAAAAAAAAGATGCTCAAGAACAGGAGGTCATGCTATGAAGCTGGGGGGAGGGTAGACTCAGTGAAGACATGAGGAAGTATTTCTTCACAGAAAGACTGGTGGATACCTTAAACAGGTAGCACACAATATGGGTGCAGAAACAACAGTGTGTGTTGGTGGGACGAGGCAAGCAAAGCGGCTGCCGAAAGAGCGACAGTGCTGTGAGGCAGACTGACAGTACAAGAGTGAGAAAGGCAGTTGCACCACTACAGCGACTCCCCAAGCAGCACAACAACAACAGGTGACCCTGAAATGCCCAGGCAGCCAGGAAGCAAGTGTCAGGAGCATGCTACAAGGAAGGCAGCTGCCGGAAAACAGACAGAGACACACTATGGCACACACACGGACATCCCCCAGCACAGCACAAAAGCAGAAGCAGTACAACCTCCCCCCCCAACAGCACTCACCTCATGGATGGCACAGCACAACAGGCAATGATCACTGGACCTGGGGTGGTAGCACATGGTTCCCCCAGGTGTTGCTGCCTGGCATAGCTGCCACCTGCTGTGCACAGACCGTCATCCTGCACATAGTCCCCATGCTGCCTGCCACCTGTTGCCATGTGTTTTGTGCACTGCAGGCAGCACTTGGACCGAGCAGTGGAGAGGTGCCACCCAGTATGGGTGCCCGCCCATCACCCGCATCCTGTGGAGTTGCTCATTAGACTCGCATGCCTGTTCCTCGCCTTGCGGCCACATGCCACCATGGTGGCTGGCCCTGTATGTGCCCTGTCAGCTGTCCACCTGCTGTTGGATTGCAGACTGGTACACCTCTGTTGTGCACACAGCTTGTCCTGTGCCCCACCCCTTCCCACACCATACTCTGCCCCCTTGGGCATACTGCCTGCCTCGTGTCACCCCTGTCCCTGGGCCCTTGGTACTGCACCACATTTGGCATGCCTGTGCTCATTGCCCAGCCATGGTCACCCTTGTCCCTGGGCCCTTGGCCCGCTCACACTACTTTGTGCACCCATTTGGTCTCACCCTCCTGACCGTGCTCTGGCCGTGTGTCGCCATTCCTAGCACATCACCCTTTCTGTGCTCTGCCTCCTGTACTAGCCCATTGGGGACTCGTGCAAAAAAAGGAGTCACCCATATCACATAAATCCCCTGGAACAGGCTCCCAATGGATGTGGTGGGGGCAAAACTGTAGCAGAGTTCAAGAATGCCTTGGATAGGCATAAAGGAACCTTAGTGGTAAAGCAAGGGGGGGCACAGCCAGAAATCATGTATGGTTTGAAGTAATACAGTGGGTAGGGAAAAATGGGCAGCTAGGTGGGCCAAGCAGTTTTTTATCTGCCATCAAATTCGTTATGTTTCCTTGTTCCAACAAGAATGTGCTTTCATGACCTCCTGGTCAAATTCATCCTCTTCCCCTTCATGTGTTGTCAGAATCAGGTGTCAGCATGACATGAAAAAAGGCTTGGATATTGAAAGTCCAGAGACAACTAAGGACATCTGCAAGTTTTTCATTTCTGAATGTTGGCACCACTCGAACATTTTGGAGGAAGATTTCGACCTATTACAAAAGTACATGATGCTAGCTTATTTAGCAGAACTTCTGGCTAACAGAAATTGTGATCCAATCAAATGTTGGCAATGCAGGCAAGTCATTGGGCCTGCACTGGCTAAGGTGTTTTTTTAAATTCCTGGGTGTCCTCCAACATGACTTGCTTCAGAAAGGTGTTTTAGTACAACTGGCAATATTGCCTCAGCACATCACTCAAGGCTTGATCAAGAGAATCTTGAATTCTTAGCCATCGCAAGCTTAATTTACCAATGATCAACTTTAACTATTTATTTGATTGTTCATATGTTCAAGTGACACATTATTACTACTTCCACTCCTGCACTTCCTTGTGGCAAGTCTTCCTCAACTCTTCCCACTGGTGCAGCCACCACCATTCGGCTCATCACTCACAAAAGTAGTTCTACAATGCCTCCTCCTGGTGACACCTACAGCAACTTTCATATTGTCATTGTCAGCAAGCTTAATATGATGTGATGTGCCACTCAGCATACAAAATCTCTGTCACCTAAATAAGACCTGTCATTCCACTCATCATGAATCGGATGGTGACAGAATGAGTGACTTGACTAATCACATGCAGGGGCACAAAGTTCTCCATCTGGACTTTATGTAGTCAGTAGTTTACCAATGTAGCTTTTGCTGCAGCAGGCAATGTATGTGTTCAAACTAAGTTCAATTTTGTAAAATAAATATATCAAAAAAAAGAAAATGAAATCCATCCGTGGATATAAATATGGTGAAGGGCAATGTAATGACACATATTTAATGTTTTTTCATTTATTTTAATATTTTAATGCATAACCTTTTTTTCAAATTTGGAAATAACTGAGGCCAGAAAGGATATAATGATTAGTAGGGCCAGTGACTGCCGGATATGAAATATTCCCAGTTTTGGTGACGACAAAGAGCCAATTTCGGACAATTCTGGATACCATTAATAGTAAACTGTCTGACAGGTTGTATATAAAAAATGCAATACAAATGCAATATACATCAAATGAAGACAAAGCTACATAATGTTGTGTTTAAAAATGGGTCTGTTTAAACACTGAAGGCAGTTGTAGCAGATTATTGGAAGATACCACAGTATTAACCCCCCCAATCGTACCTGTTTCTTATTTTGTTTCTTTGTATGCTAACCAGCAACTTCCCCGCAGTTGGCAGGTATCTGGAACAGGATATGAAATAATCAGGAGCAAAGCATTTTGTTTAACACCCCATGCCTGCCATGCCTTTTTCTTGTTCTGTTTCTTTGTACATCAACTGGTGACTTCTTCACAGTCAGCAGGCATCTGAGACAGAGTGTCAAACAATCTGGAGCAAAGGGTTTTGTTAACATGCTCCCCCTCTGCGAATGTTACTGGTTTCTTTGTATGCTGATGGCTGACTTCCTCGCAGTCAGCAGACATCTAGGACAATGTGGTTACAAAACATTTGTTTCACCCCAACCCCTCAGCCAAACCTAAAGGTTTCCTTTTTTTTCACAGAACTTTTAAAGAGTGTCTGCTTCCCCATGCTTGTCCACTCTACAGGTGAGACTTCTGTTAGGCTAAAAAGGGTTTTCATAAGACCTCCCCCCCCCCCCAGTGCTAGTTGCTTCTTTTGTTTGTTGGTTGGCTTCTGATACAGTGTATATTCCTGTAGGAAGTTTTCATCTCTTATGGCATCTGTCTGTATGTTACATTGAAAAGGTCAGCCAGGTTTTATTATTTCAGCTAGCTACAGATGTTATAGTCAGCATTTAACATGCACGCAGCACAACACACACACAAGAATTGCTTTTTTAACAACTAGTAAAAGGGACAAGACAGTTAGAATTTGATTCTGAAAAACATCAAGTTCATTACAAACATCAGGGAAGATGTATTTGAACATAGTGTACTAATGTTTAGTACAGATTCATATAATGGGTTTTGTCTCCCCATGTGTATGACATAGAAACACAGAAACATAGAAACATAGAAGTCGATGGCAGATAAGGACCGCAAGGCCCATCCAGTCTGCCCATTTCTTTTTCTACCTTACAAATGTGCCATTGGCCTTTGCTCTGTCAATGGCCTATCTATTCATACTCATCTGTATTGCTCCCTTATGCCTATCCCATGCCTGCTTAAAGCCCTGCACTGTATTCATATCCACCACATCCTGAGGTAGGTCTTTCCATGCATCCACCACCCTTTCTGTGAAAAAGAAATTCCTCACATTACCCCTTAATCGGCATCACTCTAATCTCATGCTGTGTCCTCTTGTCCTGCTATTTTTCTTATATTGAAACATGTTAGACTCTTTCACCTTGTTAATGCCCTTAAGGTGTTTGAATGTTTCGATCATATCACCTCTCTCCCTCCTTTGCTCTAGGGTATATATATTGAGCTCGGTTAATCTGTTCTCATATGTCTTCTGATGCAGTCCCTGCACCATTTTGGTTGCCCTTCTCTGGATTACCTCAATTTGGTTAATGTCCTTGTGAAGGTGTGGCCTCCAGTACTGCACACAGTACTCCAGATGGGGCCTAACCAGTGTCTTGTAAAGAGGGATTATTACCTCCCTCTTCTGACTTGTGATACCCCTACTAATACACCTAACATCCCTCATACTTACCTACTGCTTTGAGTGCCGTCTGCTTGGATGATTTCAGGTCATCAGTGATGATGCCCAAATCTCTCTTCCTTTGTGACTGCCAGCAACTCCCTCCCAGCCAATAGGTGGCTTCAGGGTTTCTCTTCCCTACGTGCATGATCTTGCACTTCTTTGCATTAAACCCCAGTTGCCACTCTTCTGACCAGTTTGCTAGTTTATCCAGATCTCTTCTCATTCTGCCCACCCCATCTGGATCATCTACTCTGTTGCAGATCTTGGTGTCATCTGCAAACAGACAAACTTTACCCTCCAGTCCATCTGCAATGTCACTGATGAAGATAAGGAAAAGGACTGGCCCCAGGACTGATCCCTGAGGTACCCCACTTGTGACTTGCATCTCTTCTGACTGTATACCATTTACCACCACTCTCTGTTTTCTGCCTGTCAACCAGTTTGCCACCCAGTTGACCAACTTCTGACCCTCCCCAAGCCTACCTAGCTTATTAATCAATATTCTCTGTGGAACAGTATTGAAAGCTTTGCTGAGGTCAAGGTAGGCGACATCAACTGCTCCCCCTTGGTCCACCACTCTGGTTACCCAGTCAAAGAAATCTGTTAGATTAGTTTGACAGGGCCTTCCTTTTGTAAACCCATGCTGTCTTGGATCTTGTGCTCCTATGGATTCGAGGTGTTGCACTATCCTTTCCTTAAGGAGTGCCTCCATAATCTTGCCCACTACTGAGGTAAGACTGACTGGTCAGTAGTTCCGTGCCTCCTCCCTGCTACCACTCTTGTGGAGCGGGATCACATGAGCCCTTCTCCAGTCTTCTGGGACCTCTCCTGTGCTCAGAGACTCACTAAACAGTTCTGATAATGGCTCTGCTATTTCCACCCTTAGCTCCTTTAGTACCCTGGGATGTATGCCATGAGGTCCTGTTGTCTTGTCCACCCTGAGCTTATCGAGCTCTTGTAGGACCCTTTCTTTTGTGAAGAGACTAGTGCTTACCTCCCTCCCCCCTGTGTCCATGGTGCTGAGCTGTGGACCCTGCCCTACCTTATCTTCAGTAAATACTGAGCAGAAGTATCTATTTAGGATAAATGCTTTTTCATGGTCCTGCTCCTCACATGCCCCCTTAACTCCTTTGATCTTAGCAGTACCCCCTCTGGACTTTCTCCTTTCACTAACATATCTATAGAAAGTCTTGTCACCTTCTTTTACTGTTTGTGCTAGTATTTCCTCAGTTTGGGCCTTTGTCTCCCTTACTGCCTTCTCTGCTTCCCTTAGGGAAGTTTGGTATGCCTCCCTATCTTCATCCCACTGTGTTCCCTTATATTTCCTGAAGGCCAGCCTTTTGGCTCTGACCTTTTCTGCTACTGTTTTTGAGAACCAAAGTGGTTTCCTTCTTCTTTTGCACTTCCTTTTCTCTCTAACACAATGGGATGTTGCTTCAAGTATTGCATCCTTAATGCTTGTCCACTTTGCCTGTACCCCCTCACCTGTATTTCTTTTTCCCAGGGCTAGCTTAACTCTGTTGGCCATCTTATCAAAGTCAGCTCCTCTGAAGTCCCATATTTTTGCCTTGGAATGGGATGATTTAGTTGTAGTGGCCAAATGACACTACATTTGCTTGTATTAAGTGACATCCTCCACCGATATGTCCAGTTAGATATGTAGTCTAGGTCACTCAGTTCATATAAAAGTCATTTCTGACTTAAAATCATGTCCTAGGTTAACGAAAACAATTTAAGGAGGTCTTCACTTCAGCTCTTCAACAGGGCTGCCCCTTGAAGATGACAGAAGCAGATGAAACCATTGTTGAAGTTTATAAGGATGTAGAACTTCCCAATAGTCTTGTTCAGCCAAGCAGATCTTTGGGTGTAATCATTATTCTTTATCTGGTGCAAACCACATATTGGAGCCTATTTGGTTTTGGGCAGAGCTGACATTAAATAGTATTTGAATACATGGAAGGATTTAGCCATTTGTTTCTGTGCTGAAGTTAAAACAGTGCTAAGAGAAAATCAGGGTTTGGATGATCTCAAATGGGCTAGCTTATGATCCTGCTAACACTAAGTTACTTTTCGTGGAGAATGATAAGCTGATAACAGACATACAAAGCAACCTCTGTCTTTCTATTTTCCACGGAATGTAATTAGAGGTTGGAGGAGAAGCACATATTTCTTCTCACTTCTGTTTGTTTGGGTTTCATATACTGTATATGCACATTGCAGACTTGTGAATAAAAATGTAATTATCTGTGGTGCACCAGGATGTGCATTACAGAAAGAGTATGGTGCTTCAGGGAATCCCAGGTGCCCAGTTGCCTTAAAATAAATAAATAAAGATTGTTTGCTTAAGGATACAGCTGGTAGCATAATGGAATTGTATTCCTGATGTCTTGCATACAATTCACAGCTATGGCCCTTATTTCTCTCTCTTTTTTTGTTTGTCTGGGTTCCATATACAGTATATTCACATCACATGCTTGTGAATACAAATGTAATTATCTGTGCTGCACCAGACTGTGCATCAGAGAAATAGTAAGGTGCTTCTGCTATCCTAGGTCTCCAGTTCCCTGGGCAGCACAGCTGGTAGTGCAACAGAATAATATTCCAGGCAGCCTGGGTTCAAATCCCAGATACTGCAAGGCACTAATTTCTTTCTGTTCTATGAGTTTGGGTACAGTGGAATCAAGCCAAGATGCAGCAGAATCCCTTGCAGTATTTCTGCAAAGTGCTGCAAGGAACAGTGCTATTTAATGGCAATTAAGCCCTTCTGTCAAGCAGTATTTTGTGACATCTTATTTACTGCAAGATACTGCATTGCAACCTGGCTTGACTCTATATGCACACAACACTCTCATAAATAAAATTGTAATTATCTTTTTGGTTCCAGGTTGTTTATTACAGAAAGAGAAAGCTGCTTCTAGCAGTCTCAAATTTCCAGTTACCTTGGTAGCACAGCAGGTAACATAATGGAACAGTATTACAGGCAACCTGGGTTCAAATACAAGATGTGTCACTCATTTATTTATCTGTTTTGTTTGTTTGGGCTCCATGTATATGCATTGCACACGCTTGTAAACAAAACTGTAATTATTCCTGAGCAGTTGTTTCTGTTAGACTGCACAAAAGTATACAAAGCGTTCAAAACGGATGTGCACACATAAAGTGCACTACTGTAATTGTAATAAACAACGGGTTCTACAAAGACTGGAGGTTAACATTGCATCACCACTGGCAGCAACATGCCACAGAATCATGCATGACAAAACTAATTAACTTTTATTGAAATTGTACTGTTTCCTAAGGAAGTTCTGCATAATTCTGCAGTATTCTGCACTGAATAATGTTGAGACAAATGTGAGATACATTTTATCCAGAGAACAGTTAGGACAGAGTAATCTAAATGGATAAGGATTGGGGTTGTACACTGACCTTATGCCTTGTGCTTTTTTTTTTTTGTATTATTTCTTTAGGCTTTCACCCTGCACCCTAGCCTGTCTCTTCTTCGGGCCCCTCATGGACCTTACTCACTCAGAAGCCCCTGACCCCACAACCCCAGGTCACAGTCAGCCCAGGCAACTCTGATGTACCACTGCATCAGGAGTGCCCCTTACTTTCACAGGGGAAGAGCCTGTAAGGCTATACCAATGCTTCCAGGAGCTGCTGAGGTGGTGATAGAGGTCTGGGAGCTCCATAGTGAGGGTTCAGGAGGCCGTCATCTGACCCAACCAAGGTGCCATTTTCCTGTTTTCCCCCAAGGAATGGCAGGCCACAGACGTCATGGCTCGCACCGATGTCTGCCACTCTCCCTAGACATCTGGGGCCTGACGTCTTGCCATGCCCCCTGCTTCCACCAGGGCCCAGCAAGCACTGGGCCACAACCCCACCCTCTCCCTGGAGAAGGTAAGCTGTCTCTGGATGCTCCAGCCTTCTCCTCCCAGCTGGCCCTCCAGTGACCGAGTCCATTCCCGAACCCAAGTCTCTGGCGTCACAGACAGAAATCCAACAGCTATGCTGGTGGGCCAGCCACCTTGTGTTTTTAATCATTATAGATACAATGATTTTAAATTATCCTTTGTCTCCTTGAATCAACAAATCTGGTTCTATTCAGTATTACCATTAAAAATAAATTAAGCCTACTGTATGTGGATGATTGAAAAATTGAGCTGTCTTTGTAAAATCAGTACCATCATCATGGGCCATAAACTGTGAGATAATCTGAAGATTAAACATTGAGCATAAGGGTTTATTCTATTCCTCAGTATCTGTGCATTATTAGGTAACAAAATTAATCCCAGGCGCTGATGCACCTGCAAATGTGTGTGGCACAGCAATGGATGACAGTTGGTTACCTTTTATGTACTTCAAACTGTGCCACTTTAACATTTCCAGGTTAAAAACAAACCAGTTAAACTTGAAGTTTGGACCTACAGGTACAAACTGGAAGTCATAGCCCTTTCCAGAACCTGGTTGAAGCTTTATGTTAAAGATAGTGAAGTTAATATTCAGGGTTATAACTTAGTAATGAAAGATAGGAGTGGTAAAAGGGGGGATGTGGCTAGTTATATTAAAACACTTTTGAATTTCAGATTGCAGATGAAGTTAATATTTTCGGAAGGTGTGTATGAATAGGTAAGGATTGAACTTCTACTTGGGGGAGCTAAGAAACTGAGGATTGCTTGTATTTACAATTCACCCAATAAGAGTATGAAGGGATTGGATGATTCAGTAGCCTGTGCAACAAGTTGGAGGGTAAAAGAAACAAATACATTGGGTGGACTGAAATTAAATTGATCAGGGCAAAATATTTTAAAAAAATTGAAACTATATTGAACAAGGTTAACATGATGCAATCTATAACATTATTCACCAGACAGAACAATAAATCATACTATTAAAGATTGGTTATGTAAGCAACAATACTCGACAGGGTGGATGTTATTGGAATATAAGGGACCACCCAGGGGCGTAATGATGCCTGACGCCATAGGTGGAGGGCCTTATAGCACCTGGAAGGTCCGCTGTATCCCATAATAGCCACACTGGCGGGTATTATTGTGCTTAGAAAATTAGTCAGTGTATTGTGTATGTTAGAAAAACATACCGTATATATTTTTTAATATTAAAGCTATTAATATTTCATTTATTTTGTAACATAAAATAGTTCCTCCACCTGCATTGCAATGTGCGATTTCTTTTTTGAGCAAAGAACTTTTGTTCAACTGGAGCCTCTCTAGTTCTCAGTTTGAAAGTGGTTGTCATGGTAACCCTCCACTCACATTTCATTATGTTTTTATTTATTTATATATTTATTTACTACCCCCTTCAGTGCCAATCCACTTATGCTTTAAAATCTTATATATTTTTTTGTTTTTTTAACAGACTGGCAGGTGTTGTCATGGTGATAGGAAAAGAAAGTAAATGAGTGTGAGCATGGTTGGCATGGCAATTAGGAAAGGATGTAAATATGAGCACGATAGGCATACTGACCGAAAGCCCGTTGGCAACTCAGAAGTGGAGCACAGCTGCGAGACAATATGTGAGACAGGGAAGTGATTTTTATTAAAATAAAAACAGACTCACTGTTCTGTTTCTGATGCTGTTTGTGTTGTGGGCAAGCATGGATACAATGAAAGAGACCGACCTGAGCTATGATGGTAAGCTGCTTGCTTACCAAACAGGAAAAAATGGCTGTTGGCATGTTTTAAATTTCAGGGTGGCCCAAGGATAATCTAAGTAATGGGGCACCGTGAAGTGGCACTTGTTATTTAACAGGCATTGTTAAAAAATAAATGCATGGCTGGGTAATCATTTAGCCAATCAATGTGCATTATTTTTCATGCCCTTTTTCCTAATGACAGCCACGATTGCTACCAAATGTACTGAGTGACCATATCTGCATATTTATCAATGGTGTAGAAAATATTATTGAATGCCATCGAAAATATTTACTTTTAGGAATTATAAGAAATGAACTGGAGATGGTCATTTTGACGGACTTAAAGTTGATAGATTGGTGCTTTACAGTTAATAAGAATGATAGTATGGTATTGTTGAAATCTTCCATACTAAATTTGTCATTATCTGTAACAAAAATATTCCACAAAAGACAAGAAGGGTTTCTAGGAGAGATGTTAGATGGTTGAATGGTAACATCATGCAATTAATAAAGCCAAGGGATTTTTTGGATTATGTTGAAGCAATCAATCTGTTCAAGAAAAGTTCAATGTTATCAGCCCATTGTCATTCTCCATCTTCACTGATAAATTACAGGAAAAGTTAGTGTTTTCCCAGTTGGTAAAGCAACTGAATGCACTTGGCCTGGTTACTTGCAAACAGCATAGATTTAGAAGTGGTCACACTATAGCCTGGCATTAGCAAACAGCAGCAATTAGGAAGGAGTCACAGATGGGCAGAGAGGTAATTTTCATCTGCAGGGTAACAAATGGGATTTAAAGAGCAGGTTGTTGGTTTTGGGTGGAATGCTGGTGAAAGAAACTTGACATGCTTTTTAAAATAAAACACTAGTGCTGAAGCATGAGGGGCAGTCGGAAACATGGAGTCAAGCAGGGTGAGCCGAATCAGGAGGGAACTGTACAGAGATATCTTTCAGTATATGGCCGCTGGGTTTAACATTTAATAAATTCTGGGATAACAAATTTGAGAAAGCATTCTGTTAGAGGGCTAACAGGGATAAATAAAAAATGTAGGAGGGTGTAAAAGGATAAGGTAATAGACAACGAAGCTATCTAATTTGTGATAGGATCTCATATTTCTAAAAATCTAAAACAAACACTAATCTGCTTAAGCTACACATGGGAAGGGGTAACCAGTTGCCATATTTGTTACAACTCAGTTTGGATTCCTGTATTAAGAAAACTGACACTAACCTGTGGTTTTAGTGTTTCTTGTGCCCAAGCAGGTCAGCAGCTCCTGAACAGTGATCCAGAGCAGTAGAACAAATAAAGGAGGGTCACTTGACTGACACGGACCAATCAGAGCCAGGTAGGAAGCAATTACCCAAGAAGGAGCACTTAAAATCTTGGTAAATTTTTCTGTTTGGAGTGTCGTCCTCGAGCGCTATAGTGCCAATGGAAAGAGGACATGGATTTTAGGAGGGAGAGTCCACAAAGGGGTTACTTTCACTTTTTAACACTGAGGGGAGCATTGTGTGGGGGTCACTTAGACACAAGCTCGGGAAAAAGAGCACTGATGTCTTTTCTTTAAAACAACACAAAGCTGCCAGCAAAGAGCAGCAATCACGAAGGGGTAAGAGATGGGCAGAAAAATAATTTTCATCTGCTGGGGTTAACAAATGGGATTTGCAGACAGGGTATTGGGTTTCGGGCAGAACAATGATGAAAGGAGCATGGTTCGCTTTTTAAAAGGAAGGTCACCTCAACCTATTTTCTGTCTACCTGTGTAGCTTGTAGGCATGACCAATGATTCCCTCTCTTACACCCCCAACTGCATCCTAATTTAGGTTTAAATGAAATTGCTTCATTCCATTCTTCACTGGTGTGAAACCCTGTTTGATGCCATTGCAAAGGTTATGACCCCACTCATGGGAGTTGATGATGTGTACATGCAAAAGTCAGATGTGCTATTGTCAGTCAGTTCTGTTGTAAGTCTTCTGAAGTCCTTGTTTTCTTGTCTTGTGCTGGCCATCAACCTTTTCAAGGTAAGTTCCCTAATGATTTTGGTTGTTGTAAGTGTGCCTGAGTTAGAAAAATGCATTTCAAAGGATGCTGGTGCTTGTAAAGTTTTGTTATTCAGCTGATCAATTCTTAAGTGTTAGGAGCTCTTTGCTTACTCCCAGTCACTTTGATGTGCAAATACACATTACCAGCTCCCATGTTTCCTTTTATGAGTGGAGTCATGTCCTTGCAATGTTGTGAGATAGGTTTTCACACCAGGTCAGAACACAGTGAAGCAACTTCATTTGTCTTTTGAGGGCATATGCCTTTTTCACCTGAACAAATTGACACAACAATGGGCTTTGGAGAAATGGCCACAGCCATGTATTTATTGATAAAATCAATTGTCCATATATACAATTGCTAGCATGCTGTGTGCAGCTAGGTAGTCTTGGAAGGAATCTAGCTCCCCATGGAGCACTAGATCATTGATGGTCGACCCTCCCTCCCAGGAGAGGGCTGCCTTATCATCAACCCAGACCCCACGAGGGACAACAGCCTCCTGGGCATAAGGGATGGCTCTGTGACCGGCGGTGGCTAGCTCCTCCCCATCAGACAATCCGCCATGCCGCAGGACCCTGCCCAAAGAGGGTGCCTTCTGGATGTCATCCATCAGGCCCACCCTCCTGTCAGCCTCAGGGAGATCTGGCTGGTCAAGACACATGATCCCCTGTTATTCCCTCCACAGTGTTCCAAGACTACCAAGCCGCCACACTTACAATGTTCAAGACTGTGACACCTACCTCTCTGCTCCCTAGCCTACTCTAACTAGAATAACTACCCCCTTGCTGGAGAAGGCAAAAAAACAGAAAACCCAGTGGGAAAAAAATGTAAAATTCCTTCTTGACCCGATAAGGCGATCCTCCTTAGTGGGACAGCAAGTTCTCTGTACCCCCTCACATTCCCCCCTTATGAGGGTAAGGTTTGGGTGGAATGCAATCTGGAACAAGGAGGAATGAGGAAGAATTCCTCCTGTGCAGCCTCTCTTAAGGGGCCTGGCTCCTCCCTGTCCCTGGCCACAAGCTCCTTCCCCCCTGGGAACCTATCCCCCTCCAGCCCCTTCTGGGCGGTCCTACCTGGGTCTCTACTGTTCAGGTGTCTCAGACCCTGCCCCCAGACAAAGTCCCACCTGCTGCGATACCTTTCAGGCTCCTCCACTGTCTTTTGAAGGCATATGTCTTCTTCACCTAAGCAAACTGACAAAACAACGGGCTTTGGAGAAATGGACACAGCCATGTATTTATTGATAAAACCAGTTGGCCATATATACAATTGCTAGCATGCTGTGTGCAGCTAGGTAATCTTGGAAGGAATCTAGCTCCCCATGGAGCACTAGATCACTGATGGTCGACCCTCCCTCCCAGGAGAGGGCCACCTCACCATCAACCTGGACCTCATGAGGGACAACAGCCTCCGGGGCATAAGGGATTGCTCTGTGACCAGCTGCAGCTAGCTCCTCCCTGTCAGAGGGTCTGCCATGCCAAGGGACCTTGCCCGAAGAGGGTGCTCTCCAGACGCCATCTGTCAATCCCACCCTCCTGTCAGCCTCAGGGAGATCTGGCTGGTTAAGACATGTGATCCCCTGTTACCCCCTCCACAGCGTTCCAAGACTACCAAGCCACCACATGGTGAGTTTCACAACTCACCCCCCACAAGCACCTCACGCCAATACTCTCACCATTGCCCATTGTATGTCATTCAAAAACAAGTTTAATCTTTTCTCTGATAGATGTACACCATCTCTGCTGTACAGATCAGGCTCTTTCACAGACAATCTCAGGTGCACTGCTATGGACTCCCCCATGGAATCCATAATTGGTCTTATGGCCACGTTCTGTAGCCAGTGCACCTTCTCTATTGCCCTAATGTTCCAGGCATGCCACCACTGCTGCCGCTGCACCATATCTGACCAAATTATATGCACCTGAGGCCACCATTGCTTCACTCTTGCCAGGTCCTGCCTGACCATCTCCTTAAGCTCCCCCACATACATAAACCCCAGATCATTTCCCCACAAATGAAGGACTAAAACATCTGGCTGCCCCCTATCTTGGGCTTTTGCTTGTAGTGTTGTGATCAACTCATTCCATTGCATCCTGCACCACTCCAACCAATGCACCTCTGCCCTCTCAGGTGCCAGGAACAGGTTCTTTCCTCCAGGATACTTCCTTGCCCTGCGGGCCACCCAATGGGAGTTTTATTTATGAGTGGCCACAAATCCAGTTCTGCTCTGCTCAGGCCGCAACACCTGTCCAAACAAAGCAAAAGAGAGTTATAACATTTGTGAGCTTATGTACCTTTCAAAAGCCTGTGACTTCCATCTACCCAACACTTGTATTGCCCCATCTGCTAAGCACTCTACCCTGGCATGTGATGCTGCTCCAATCCTAAAGGAGTGTGTGTTGTAGTGTTTTGCTGGGAAGCCCAGCTGCTGCAAGGTCTTTTGCAACACATGCCTAAACTCATACACTGTTAGGGGCCACCCCCTCCATGATGGAAGAAGGCCCTCCCATTGCCTGGAGCTGTGTTATATAATCCTGTACCCATGCTCCCACATCCCACTGGAGTCCGTGGGGCACCCCTAGCTGACACCACCACCCGTGGGCAAGCTGATCAGTCTTTCTTTTGCAGATGAGGACCAAGACTCCAGACATTGTGACCTCCATGTCCGCCTCTGCCAGCGCTACTGGTCTCCCAGTAGCCTTGCTAGGCTGCACGAGCTCTGACACCTGGAATGCCCCACAAAACACTACCAAGAACAATGTCTGGAATAGCCTTGTCTTATCAGGGGATGAGCATACCTTAGGCAACTCATCCCAGATCTGCTTGAACATGGCAGGGCTGATAGTTCGTCTGTTGTCCATACCCCTCAGGGTTGCCTGTGCCCAACCTCCCAGCCTCTACCTAAGGGCAAATGCCCTTGTAGAGTCAGGGAAGCCCTTGACTTTCTGGAACCAGGCAATGCCAGCAATGTGCTGTTTGACTGTTGCCGGGTGATCCCCACACATTTTTTGATCAGCACATATTCACACAGCTGTACAACTGGGATTGGCCATGTTTTTGCACACCCTTGGATGTGTTGGACCTCCAAAAATCAGTTGACTCCCCTCTGGTGTGCTATACGTGTCCTAGGTGCAAGTGCCTTCTCAATCAACTCCCAGGCCTCTGGGTTATTAACTCCTATAGGAATGGTGGAATTTCTCAGAAACTCTGCCACTGTAAATGAGAAACAGCGTCAGTGATACCGTTTTCAATACCTGGTACATGCACTGCCCTAAAGGTAATATTCAACATCAGACACTTGAGGACAAACACCTGCATGAGGTTGCCCATCGGTCTCTTGCCCGCCAACTGTTTGTTGATGGCATACATCACTCCGGTGTTGTCCGACCTGAATGTGATGTGCTTGTCCTGCAGCACATCCCCCAGACCACCAATGCCACGACAATTGGGAAAAATTCCATCACCGTTATCTGTTTCATGATGCCTCATCTGATTCACTCTGGAGGCCACTGCCCTGCACACCACTTTCCTTGCAGGTAAGCCCCAAAACCCAAGCCCCCCAAGGCATCTGTGAAGAGTTCTAATTCTTCACTGGACTCCAGCACCAGCCACATCGACATCCCATTGAAGCATTGCAAAAATGTCTGCCAAATGCCTAGGTCTACCTGCATTGCCGCTGTGACCCAGATTCTATGGTGCGGTTTTGTACAGCCCGCCTCAATGCCAGCCAGGCACCACATGAATGTCCTGCCAATGGGCATTACCCGGCAGGTGAAATTGAGATGGGCCACTAGTTGCTGCAGCTCCCGTAATGTGACTTTCTGTGCCCTCATCACAGTGTCCAGCCAGGTGCACAAGGCCACCAGCTTGTCTTGGGGGAGCCGGAACACTTGCTCCCTTGTGTCAATCTTGATCTCCAGGAAGGAAAGCCTTGTGCATGGCCCTTCCTTGTTGTCCTGGGTTAATGGGACACCCAGCTTGGTGCACACCTTGTGGAATGCCACCATGATATGTACGCATTGCCCCGAGCCGGCCCTCCCCACAAACAGAAAGTCATCCAAATAATGAACCATGTGGTTGACTTTGGCTTTCTGTGCCATGGCCCAGTGCAGGAATGTGCTGAATTGCTTAAAAACCGCACATGCCACTGCACACTCCATGGGCATGCCATTGTCCATATAGTAGTACCCATCAAATTTCATGCCCAGTAGCTCCCTAACTGCCAGGAACACCAGCAACAGCTGGAATGCTGATTTGATATCAGCCTTCCCCAGCAATGCCCCCTGGCCCACCTGACACACCACCTCCACTGCCCTGTCAAATGATGTGTAATACACCACGGTGTCTACTGGGTCGATGTAGGCATTGGCTGACTCCCTTTCTGGGTATGACAGGTGGTTTATCATTCGGAACTCACCTAGCACCTTCTTGGGAACTAGGCCAATGGGTGACACCCTGAACCGTGGGCAAGGGGGAGAGGAGAAGGGGCCAATTATCCGATCTGAGGCCAGCTCTTTCCATAGCTTGGCCCACATGACCTCCAGTCGGTCCTTGGCAGAACATAGGTTGTCAGCCTCATATGCCCTCCTTGGGCCTTGGTAAGATATACGGAACTCCTCCCTGAAACCATCTGCTAAAGAGCGGGTGGCCACCCTGTCTGGGTAGTTGACCAACCACCCTTCAATAATTTTGGCCTTGACAGGTGTTGGCAGCCTTTTTCCCTCCCTACCAAAAGGGATGAAAATTATCTGCCTTCCCTGCCCCTGTCGTCTTCCCACACTGCTGAAACGAGTGTGGTTTCCCGCATGCCATATACTCCTGCTTGTATCTACAATGCTCGGTCTTGCATGACCCCTGGTTGTAGCTGAAACAATGACCTTTCTTGTCCCCCCTTTTCCTCATTACCCCATTGATAACCTTTTTTAGGTGACGGGGGCACCTCACCAGGAAACCACTGTCTGTGTGTTGAACCCCTTCCCCCAAATCGATCGTCCACAGCAGCGAGTGGTCCAAGACCACCCACGATCATGCCGTGCCCATCTGTTTTCTCCTCCGATACTCCTCATCATATTGTAACCTCCCCTCACCTGGCTTACTAACGTGCATGGTCATTATTCTATTAAAGTATACCCGCAATCCGTTAGCTTTCCCCGGGCTGCCCTTGGTAAGGATCTCTGTGTAAATTGAGAACCCTGTGGCCCAGTTCTCCCATGTCCACTGCACAGTTGCTTTCTGTTTCTGTTTGACTCCATCATCCCCCTCCCTCCTCCCCCTCTGTTTTCTCTTTTTTTGGCTCTTTTGGCCAGTTCAGAAGAGCAAAGATGTCAACGTATTCTCCATTGATTATCTGTTGCCTCACCTTGTCCAGCAAGTGTGACCCAATGGGCTCTGCCGGGGATAAAAAGCTCACTGACCCTTGCTCTAGCCTTGGTGGTGGCGCAGATGCCACTCCTTCTCCAGAGTCCCCGATTTATGCTACAGCTGGGGCCACCTGGACCATTCCTGGCCACACTCTATTCGGGTCCACCAGTAATTCCAGCAACCGGTCAAGCTTCTGCCCCACACCTGATTGATCCAGGTTTCCTACCGGAGGCCACATGCTAGGCTCTCCCCATGCGTGGGGTATTGCCATGGCCACACCCCGGAGTCCTCCCACTGGATGGCAGGCCCAACCCCTGAGGGCTGGCTGCTGTGGGAGCCATGGCCTGGTACTCCCAGCTGAGGAGTTTTCTTGTGGCAGGATGGGTTGACCCTGGCTGATGGCCCCTGTTCCTGTTGGGGGCACCACCACTCCTAAGTAGAGCCCTCAACTCCTCAGCTGACAGCTGATCCAACTCTGGCATACCCGCTATTTGGTCCACTGCTGCTGCTCCTTGATCGGCCCTCTTCCTTTGTGCTGAGAAGGAGGGTGCCCCAGTGTCTCATCTGGACTGGGCTTCAGCTTCTCTGGCTCTTGCCCAGACTTGCCCGGCACCCCCGCTGGAAACACAGGCTCAGCAGGTAGGGTCAGCGGTGCCAGGTTCTCCAGCTGCTTCCCCGGGTTGGCCTCCTCTGGGTTCTTGGTTTCTGGTAGGGGCAGCAGCCCCGAAGGTCCTGCTCCCTCATCTTCACCCTGCTTCCTGATCAGCACCTCCCACCATGCCTTACCCTTGCCTCGGAAAAGGGCAGTCAGCTGCTGTTCGAGATCTCCATTCATCTTCACGATATGCCTGCAAACAAACAAATCACGGCCACTCTCCCCTTGTTACTGCTTAAGCTGACGCTGCTGCCACCAACACAGGTCATTGACAGTGGGACATTTTAACACCTCTTTTTTTTTTGACATTACCTGCCCAGCTAGTACTTAGTATTTGCTCCTGGCAACCTGTGAGTCCCATAATAAAGTTAGTTAAGCCCACACTTTATGCCAGAAGGGCCTGTGAAAAACACTCAAATAATTTTAATCTTAGCAAACCATCAGACTCACAATGCCCAATATAAACCCATAACATAATGTTTCTGAACACACTAAACTTACTGAGCAATCTATTGGTGTAATAAGCACTTACAGGTTGTAAATTCCGACTCATTGTAACCCCTTGCTTTATTTGTTAGAGTGGGATGTTGTTACCCTGCTGGCATTCAGGAACTGCCTTAAACTCTTACTGAGTAACTGATATCCCAAGGCTATGGAGGCTCCACCATTAAACTCTGAGATAGCCCTAAGTCTGCGCTCAGGTATGGGTACAGTAACTACCCATAATGCCAATTACCCCACCTCTAGGCTGCAGCCAGCACATGAATTGCTTGATTCTAAAAGTGGTAGTCCTGTGAACTTTTACCCTAAATATCTCCCAGTAATAAACAACTTGCTTATTTCTTACAGTTAGCCAGCTGGAGGGGCCTTCAAGGTATCCCAGACCTAGGATCTAGGCCTAATCCCCCACCAGCCCATGTGGTCTACAGGCCCAATCTAAGCCCTTACCTCTTGTTTGCTGTTGGCGCTATGACAATAAAATACCTTAACTAAATTACCTTAAATTGATAAGAAACACTAGAAACAGCTAAAAAACTACAACACAGTCCTAATTCTGATTATTTAGATAAACTGCCCGGCTATCCAGCCTCCAGGCTGCCCCCACCCCATTCTTTTCTGTAATTAAATAATCAGCACCAGCAGCTGGTCCTGTAAAGCATCTGTGCTTCTTGTGGCAACCAGGACCACAAAGTGATTAATATCCTCAGTAGCAAATTTCCCCAGATGAGATTTTAGTCTCTTCTACTACTTTCCCCACTGGGAGTTCTTTTTGTTATATGCATCAAAAAAACAGAAAGCATTGATACTAGTATTGACCTTCTTCATCAGCCAGAGTTAACTGTGTACATAACTTTTAACAGAGAATCACAATTTTAACATAGGTAGAGGCTTTTTTTTTAATTTTTTTATTTTTCTTTCAGTAGCTTTCAGTAGAGGTATGTGTAATGATCACAAACATTATTGCTGTATGTAAATGTTAAATTCTTTTGACTTTCAAATACCTCACAACAACCATTTGGTTCTTTCTTCCAGCTGAGCTGCTGGAGGGGCCTACAAGGTATCTCAGACCTAGAACAAAGCCTGGTCTCCCCTCCCCCGGCCATGCGGCTGCAGCAGGGGTGTAGCCAGAAATTTCCATTTTGTACACACAATCTCCAACAGTTACACCCCCCATTAAAAAATGTACACATCATCTCCAAATGGTACCCCTTCCAAACAAGTCAGATTGTTGTCAGATGATTCCTCTAATATCTAAAGAGGTTATACATGTATCTGTCTCCTCAACAACAGAAGTTTAAACAGAGAGACTCCTCAGTGGCCTACACTAACCCAAATACTACAGATAAGAATGAAAATGTTAACAGAAAGGCATATGGTTTGTGACAGGCACTCGACAAAACTGTACACAAATGTGTACAGTGAGTATGCCTGCCTACACCCTTGGGCTGCAGGCTCTCCCCCAGCCCTTACCTCTAGTTTGCTGATCCTGACTAAAAACTTCAACACAGTCTTAATTCTGATTATTTAGAGAAAACAAGTCTGTTGCATTGATTGAGATTACATATTGTCCTGCAATCAATCATGTTTCGGTCAGAAGTGTCCCTCTTTGGGCTTTCTAAAAGGTGGTAACCCTATCTATGAATACTACAGAGGACAGCTGTAATGACTAAGCAGCAAAATTACCTCATTCCCCAACATCCATACAGTTTGTTACACTGCCCTAAACCAGCAAGGTGGAAGCCCAGCTCCAACATGCCTACCTTAGGTCATGCAGCCTCTAGGCCCCAGACCAAGCCTTACCTTGTGACCTAGGACAAGGAAGAATGAGGAAGAATTCCTCCTGTGCAGTCCCTCTTAAGGGACCTGGCTCCTCCCTGTCCCTGGTCACAAGCTCCCTCCCCCCGGGAACCTATCCCCCACCTAGCCCCTTCTGGGCAGTCCTACCTGGGTCCCTACTTTCAGGTTTCTCAGGTCCTGTCCCCAGACAAAGCCCCACCTGCTGCAATACCTTGCAGGCTCCTCCATTAAATTTAAATTAGGATGAAATTGGGGGATGCAAGAGAAAGAATCATTGTTCATGCCTATACATTACACGAGTAAACAGAAAAAAAAGGCTGAGGGGGCCTTCCTTTTAAAACAAAGCACAAATGCTTAAGCTTAAGAGGCAGACAAAAAGACAGAATCACGCAGGGTGAGCTGAATTGGGAGGAAACAGTACATAAATACTTTTTAGTATATAAATGCTGGGCTTAGCATTTGTTAAATTCTGGTATAACACAGTTAGGATGGGATTTTGTTACGGATCTAATGGGGATAAATAAAAAACAGAGGAAGGTGTAAAATGATAAGGCAACAGACAACCAAGCTGTCTAATTTGGATACAGGTCTCATTTTCTAAAAATCTGAAACAAAAACTAACCTGATAAAGCTATAGGCAGTAAAGGGTAACCAGCTGACATTTGTTACAACTCTGTTTGGTGGGCCAATGTGTAAACAAGATCAGCAGTAACCTGTGGTTTTATTGTTTCTTGTGCCCAAGCAGATTATCAGCTCATGAACAGGGGCCAGAGCAGGAAGACAAAGAAAGGAAGGTCATGTGACTGACATGGACCAAACAGAGCCACGTGGGAAGCCCCATTTGTGGGTGTCCATCTCGGAGGATAAAGACATACTGCTAATGTGTCCCATTCACATTTGTGTCCTAGAGTGTGAGTTAAGCATAACAGGAGTGGAAAAATGAAGAGATTGGCATCTTAGGTATTGTAGGCATTGGCAGACAACAGCAGGCATGCTGGCAACTCTGCTGGTTCGCTCAGGTAAGGTAGACTACCTGTATATGTGTTGCTGCCTGAGTAAGGGATTACAGTAACTAAAAGCAGCTGGAAAGTGAGAATAGATAAAACACCCTGTCTAGGGTAAAGATAAAATGCACAGAAAAAGAAACAAAAGGGAAAATGTAAAAACCCTATCTAGGATCCAGTGTAACAGGGCTAAGTGCAACAAAACAGGGAAAAGTTAGAAAATGTCTTAGTTAAAGCAAAAGGGCAAAACATAAATAGTCCTAGCAACAAATAAGGGACAGAGGGGTAAATGAAAAACAAAAGTGGAAATTTAGAAACACCCTGTCTGGGGTTAGGGCACAAGTTCTTTTTCAAGCTCATAGGGGGTGCAGAAAACTGAATGTTGGTAGTGGTGCAGAGTAGTGGCTCTTGAGTGGCAGTCTTCAGGGAGACCTTTTGCAGACTGAGGTGCTGCCATATATGCATGCACCTCTCTGGGCTAAGAAAGTAGGTCACTAACTGAGGGAGGAGTTGACTGTGATTTGAGGGCCTGCTTTCTCCGCCCAGGGGCCACCAATTCTACCACCGATGCCTCAGATGGTGCCATGGCAGAGGGCTGGCTGGACTGTGGTTGGCTCCTGGAGTGTTGGTGTTGTAAGTCGGGGACACATTCCTCAGCCAGTGCCACTACACAACTCACCACTCAGGTGGGATAGAACTGCAAAGAGGCGGCACCAGTGGTAGTGGCCAGAGAGGATGTGAGGGTCCTCAACAGAAGAGGCCCCAAGGTGGGAGGCAGAGGACCCCAGCAGAAGAGGAACTGATTTCTGATGGGGGACCCAATCATTTGGGGTAGTTTTGGGAGAAGGACGGGAGGGAAAGAGGCAGGTAACATGCCTATCTGGTGCCTCAGCATGAAGGAATGGACAGTAGATCGTTAGGATTGCTAGAGAGGCAGGGCTGGATGTCATAGTCCATTTGGAGACTAATGACCTGGTAAGGTAAACAGCAGAGGTGGTACAGGAAAGATTTAGGGAGCTGGGGAAGGGCCAGAAGAAGGAACCTTGCCCAGAGGCCTTCACTTAGGTGCTACCTGTATATGGCCACAGGGAGGCTAGGGGAACACTGTGCCAGGGCCTTCAGTTAGTGGTTGAGGCATTGTGCAATGAGGTGAGTTTTGTTTACTTCAGGAATAAGGTCCTAGCTGGGGTGGGGGGAGTGAGGCCTGTACAAGGAGGTTGGCCTCTAGCCATCTGAGAGGGGAACAGAAATCATGGGTAGACGGTTTAAGTGGTACTTTGATGAGCATTTGAACTAACCAAGAGGGCAGCCAGAAATAGCAAGGGAGGCAGTGCTTGCCCCCAACCCCCGAGAATGGAGCAGCAGAAAGGAGATACCCAGGGGAAATTAAATTTCCAAGGGTTGAGGGTCATAGAGACAAGGGGGAGGATGGGTCAGGAGCTTGACCTAAGACTGAGAGAAGATCTGAGGAGAGAGGGCTTAGGATGATGAAAAAGGGGAGGACAGTACTGGAGAAAAGAGGAGGATGAAAGATGGAAATCAGGAAGAGAGAACAGAATAAGGGTGAGTGAAGAACACATGGTACGGAGAACCATGCGTGCTAATGCTTAGAGCATAGGAAGTACAATTCCTGACCTTAAGGGAATCATTGTAGAACAAGACCTGGCTCTAGTGGTCATAACAGAGTCATGGTGCACCAACAACTACAGCTGGAATGTAGCCATTCGAGGTTACTCCATGTTCCAGAAGGACAGGAAATGGAAGAATGTGGGAGTTGTTTGTATGAAAGGGAATGTATAAAGGTGACAGAGATACAGGGACACTAGGGAGATAAGGAAGGGCTGGAGGTTTTGTGGGTCAGTTTAGTGACACAGTCCTGGGCTTCTATCCACATGGATGTGGCATAAAGACCACCAACATGGGGGAGGAATAAGACAAAGTTTTTGGGAGGCCATTGGCAGAATGGCAAGCAAAGGGGAGGTATTGATTATGGGGGACTTTAACCTGCTGGATGTAGACTGGAGCACTGTGATTGCTGCTACAAGAAGAAGGGCCATCTTTGGCTCATCACAGGGGGCATTTCACAGGCAGCTGGTAATGAAACACACTAGAGACAAGACAGTGCCAGACCTTGTACATGTGAACAGGGACAGTATTGCAACTGTCACAGTAGGTAGTCCCCTGGGTATATGCAGTCATCGTAAGGTGTGGTTTGGCATACAGATTGGGATTGGGAAAAAACAGTCCCAATAGAAAATGACTCCTGTTGTAATGTCTATTGACTGATGTTTTTGTTTGTACCTTGCAACCTCCCGGGTCACACCTGAAAATAGGCACTTACGTAGCTGTCTAGTGTGCTTACCTGGTTAACAAAAGCAAATAAAATAAATAAATAAAAAATTATCAAGGCGGGGATAGGTAAGGCAATGACATGCTGTTTAAGGGATGAAAGCAAGGGTAGGAGAAGGAACAGGACACTGCAGTTCTCAATGGAGGTGTCAAAGGTGGTAAGGGAGAAAAGAAAACAGCTTTTAGGAAGTACAAGGAGACCCACATGGAGAGTAACAGGGAGGTATATCTGGATAAACAAAGGGAGGCAGGAAGAAGTGTGAGAGCAGCTAAAGCACAAACAGAGGAGGATTGCCAATTAGATCATAACAGTGGATAAGGCTTACTTTAGGTATGTGAGTGAAAGTTGAAAGCAAGAGGTGGGATAGCCGGGCTCAGGAGAGCAGAGAAAGACTGTGTAGAAGATCAAGAAAAAGCTGAACATTTAAAGGAGTACTTCTTCTCAAAGAAACAAAGAGGAAAATAGGGTGGTGGAGAGGCAAGGGATCATGAGTAGGTCCAAGAGGGGGCAATGAGGTCAAGGAGAAGGGCCTAGAGGGCCCTGCGGGAGGATGCATGATGAATAAAGGGTGGAAGACTGTTCCATAATTTAGGGAAACAGTGAGAGAAGGTAGCCTGCCTGGCAGAGGTAGACCTGGAGAGAATAGCTGGCATGCCTACCCTCAAGGGATAGGAAGGAGAGAGACTGATAGAGGGCACAATGGTGGACGCATGGGTGGCAGCCAAGAATGAAATGGCAGAAAGAGTGGAACAGATTGTCCAGTCAGACCAGGAAAGTCTTGGGAGCAGCACTGTAGACTACATAACTGTAGTCATAAACCAGTAGGATCATTTTCTGGGCAATCTTACGGCATGCCACTAAGGAAATGCAACCATGATTTCTAAAGATGGCACATAGCATGGGGTATATTTTTTGGTGGATTGCTTCAACATGCCAAGAAAAGTCAAGATGAGGATTAAGTTAGACCCCGGGGTACCTGAAGGAGGAGACAGCCTTGAGCTTATACCCAACCAGGGATTGGAAAATGGGAAGGAGGGGAGGCAAGAGACTCTATGTCTTGTGCCAAAGATCATGGAGACTGTCTTCTTGGTGTTAAGGAACAGCAGATTAATAGCAAGAGTTAAACTTCATTGATGTTCACCTGAAGTGTGGACCCCACATCAGCAGGGGAAGAGCCAGAGGTATACAAGATGGTGTCATCTGCAAACATCTGAATAGAGAAGGATGAGCATACCTTAGGAAGGTCATTGAGAAATACAGAGAATAACAGTGGTCCAAGTACAGAGCTTTGTGGGACACTTGTGCTGATTGGCAGGAGGGTGGCAGAGAGTCACCAATCCACACAGATTTGGGTTGTCCCAACAGACAGACTTGGAACCAAGCTGTGGCAGTGGGAGCATGCATGGCAGCAGAGAGTTTGGAAGGGAGGAAGGGGTGAGAGACAGTGTCAAATGCCTTGGCCAGGTTGACATAAATGGCCATGCTGAGATGGCCCAGGTCCATTCTGATGTGGATGGAGATAGTGGGCCTGAGAGGGGAGGTGGTAGTGGAGTGATTCTTCCTGAAGCCAGATTGGAAGGGGGTGAAGAAAGAGGGAGAATCAAGAAAGGTAGAAAGAGTTGGGATAACACCAAGCATTCCTGAAGCTTGGCAAGGGTAGGCAGGAGAGAGATAGGCTGAACATTTTCTGGGACAGAAGGATTACTACCTTTTGGCGGGGGGATAACAATGGCTTGCTTCCAGGAACCTGGGATGGGGAACAAAGAGAAGGAGATGTTTAGAAGAGATGCCAGAGAAAAGGAGATAGTGGGGGATGAGAGGAAGAAGGGCTTGGGGTCGAGGCTGTCAGGGGACTTTCCCTTGGAAGGGTTGTGGGCAAAAAGTGCCTTAAGAGTGTCAGAGGGGAACACAGGGGAGCAAGAAAAAGAAGGGGAAGGTGGAGGGGCAGTTCATGAGGGTGCAAGGGGGGAGGAGAGGGGGAATGGGGAAGGGAGGAGAGGAGGGAGGATGCACAAGAAGGGCAGAAATTGTCAAACTCTGTAGCCACTGAGAGATGATCAGCTATAGAGGTGTTGCCGACTTTAAGAACTGGGGCAGGAGTCTAGCTGGAGGGGAGAAGAGGGCATTCACCACCTTCCATAATTTGAAATGGTGGTTAATATTAGATTGGAAGGTGTGGTAGAAGGAATCAGCTTTGGAAAGTCTAACAGCCCTAATGCAGGCATTCCATAGAGATCAGTGTCTATGAAGGTCTGCAGGGGAGTCGGAGGATTTATGTGCTTTCCAGGCTTGATCCTGGGCACATAGACAAACTATCAATTCAGCAGAAATCCAAGGGAGATGGGAGCCATGCACTCTGGTATGCCTTAGCAGGGCATAGTGATTCAAGGCAGCGAAGACCTTGGATACAAGGTATTCAAGGGCTAGGTCAACTGAAGAGGTCAAAGAGATGGGCGACCAATCAATGTTGGATAACTCATCGAGGAGTGGGGTGAGGTCCCGTGATTTATAAGAGTAGAGGAGGAGGAGGAGTCTGGGAGGGGATTTGGGGCGATGGATTTTACACACCACGTAGATCAGATGGTGTTTACTTAGGGCATCAGGAAGGATTCCTGCAGAGATGATGTGGCGTGGGTGGGAAGTGAGAGCTCAGTCAGTAAGGAAATGGTTTTAAGATTTGTAGTTTAGGTTGGTGGGCTCGCTAACTAGTTGGGAGAGGCTGAGGGATGTTATATTATGAGTTTTGGCATAACTGGGAGCAAGCCAGTTCAGGTTGAAATCACCCAATATGTGAATCTCACCCTGAGAGGCGTGGGATAGGAGAGTGGTTAGTAAGTCATGTTAGCGGCAGGGGAGAGGCCTGAGCAACAGTAAACACCTGCAACTTAGATGGGTAGCGAGACAGGGAAGGAATGCTTTATAAGGAGCAGCTCATAGGTGGATGTAAGGGAGATAGCAACTACAGGGGAAAACTGTATGGATGATGAGATATACATGGCCACCCCACCACCTCTGCTTGCCTTATCCAGGCAGAAGAGGGAGTAGCCGGGGATGTAAATGTACCAATTAGGGACTTTGGCAATTAGCTAGGATTCAGCAGGATAAGTAAATCCAGGATAAGGGTGAGATTGAGCTCTTGCAGCTGGGTGAAATTGGAGAGGATGCTCCTGATAGTTATGTGAGCAAGCTTCAGGCCATGTGGGAGGGGGGAACTGAGGAGATGGGGCAGGGCCTGTATTGGGTTTAATGTCATCTGCTACCAGCAGCAGCAGAATAACAAAGAGTTTTGCTGGGACTGATGTTTGGTTCCAGGATGAGGTGAGGGGTGGAGGAGCAGGCAGAAGTAGGGGGGTGTATGAACCAGGGTGTAGTCATCCTGGATGGAGGGAGTATTGTAGCAGTAGGAGACCAAGGGTAGAGAGACATGTTAGGGAGACAAGAGGACACTGTTGGGAGGGGGGGTTGGTGGAGGTATGAGAAATGGTCAATGAGGGGTAGGGGTAGGGAGGAGGGGAGAGCAAGGAAAGATGAGGGTTGTCAATTGCTAAGGTGGAGAGGAAGGGGAACAGGCACACAGTAGTGTGGAACATGGAGGCAGCCAAGGTGCAGGTCCAGGCAAAGATCAGCTTTCCAGATTGAGATCAATAAGGTAGAAGGAAGCTTACTATTGGATAGAGGAAGGGGGTATGTGTAATAAATCTTCTGGGGGGAGGTGATCAGAAAATGGACTGTGGTCTTAGTGATAGCAACCCTACAGCAGGGAAGCAAGGCAGGAAGGAGCCAACCAGTGGTCAGGAGATGAGGGAGGGGAGCTAACATTTGGAAGAGCCAGCTAGAGGAGGGGGTGGGAAGTGAGCTGTTTGGTTCTGAAGGGGGGACTTGTAAAGCCAGACCAGTCTCGGGTGGATGGGAGGAGGGGCTGTTAATTTGAAGAAGTCAAGATGTATGGCTTTTACAGAGAAAAAAACAGTAAAAATTATTTTGAAGTTTCGTAAACCTCAATTTTTTTTATTCTTAATTATAAAAGTGTATAGTCAAATGACAGACACTTCAATATACAGAATTCATATCAAATGCCATAATTAACACACACAGTGAATGAAGACAAAAATAAAATAGTTTAAAGGCAAGCCTATTAGCCATACTATTAAAGCTTTATTATACAATGGCAAGAAAGAATCCTGGCTCCTGATTGGTCAGTTGGCCATCACAGCAGGGATGTTATCCTGGCATAACATCCTTTTTGATGACCTGGCTGACCAGTACATTGACTGTTTGCATATTTTCTTGAAAAAAATATTTTTAAACACTAAATAAAATTCTTTAAAATTATTTATTGTCTGTATAAAACAACGAGCCATTGTATAATAGGAATAATGCCCTCCAGGGTGGGTGTTATGCTGGGATAGCATCCGTTCTCAGGTGTTGGATGCCCTCGGCCAGTGGCCTCGGGCCCAACCACCCAAGGTAGGATGTTATCCCAGCATAACTCCCACCCTGGAGGGCATTATTCCTTTAAAATGTTACACACATCAAGATAAAATTTAATAGCAGCATATGTCAATGGAATATGCTTGACAGCCAGGAAAATTGAAAGTTGTTCCACTATATTTACACAACTTAGTTTCCTCAAGAATGGAACAAGAAATTTCCTCCTTATTTCACCTAGCAATGAGCAGTTAAATGGCACAAATACACAATGGTAATGTTTATGTTTTCATTACATTTACATTTCCTGGGTTCCTTAAGCCTCTCCCATAAAACATATATTGATTATAATGAAAGTGTATCTGTGACCCCCAAGTGGTGCTACTTCTACGGCTACTACCCCTGCATGTCTTCCTAACAACAGGTTAAGGCTCCTGGGTTCCAAATTTACAAGTATCGGGTGGGGGGTCCCTACCGCCAGTAAGCACAAAAGTTTGATGCCTCCACCGACAGTATGGTTTGCATGGGTATTTATCCAGACTGGTACAGCCCTCTGGGAAGCTATAACCACCCACAGTCCCACCTAGTGACCAAGTACCTACACATTGACAATAACCATTAGCAGTATTCAATAGACTGTTTGCGATAAGTATCAATAATATTCTCACAGTTGTCCCACTTACCAACAGGTTCTCTGGTCCTGGTGTATGCCTGGCAACCCCCTGTAAAGACAGTTTTACAATACAACATACACTTTCAATACGTTCAGTAAAGAGCCTATTACTTTAAGCCAGATAATACTAACATGCTGACAAGCTAGGTTCAAAGTATCACAGTAAATCAAGTTTATTAAGGGGACATGAACAAAGAGTGTGGAGCAAATCTGGGCAAATGATGATTATTCTGGATTGTGCCAGGTTATTTATTTTATTTAGTTTTTGTTGACTGGGTAGGTGCACTAGACAAATCCTGCCAATTTTCAGGCACAACCCGGGAGAGGGGGATACAGATGAATGTCAACTGACCTTGAACCAGATTAAGCTGTTGGTGGTATTTTTAGTGAATAAGGGGAAATTTGGCCAGGGCACCAGGGAAATTCCCCTACTCTTTTCGAGAAGTGCCATGGGATCTTTAACATCCACCTGAACAGGCAGATGGGACCTCAGTTTAACATCTCATCCGAAAGACGGCACCTCACAAGTGCAGTGCCCCTCTCATGCTGCACTACAGTATCAGTATCAGTATTGGGATATTAACCCAAGAGCCTGGTGTTGGGATAGAACCCACAGCCTTCTGATCTCCTGGCCTCAGAGGCAAGTGTGCTACCTGCTGAGCCACTGACAAGGTAATTTAATACACAATTAATTTAGTCATTATATTACACAGTCTTGCAGCTACTGGGTACCCAGAATGTAATGCTGGTCAGCCAGAATTGATGTCTGGGGTTGCAGCTGTTGGGGTCCTTGATGGAAAGAAGTAATTAACATTAACAGTGCAAAACAAATTAAATTATTTGTATCTGCGGCCGGCTGGCCTAGTCTATTGAAACCCTTGAAATTAAGCCAAAAACAATTAGATGGTACAAGAAGGTAACCAAGATGCTTGTTGCAGGGAGCTACACTGAATTTACTCACTGTATCAGAAGATTTAAGATGACCTGGTGAAATGAAGACCTGATGCTGGAAGCTGTTGTGCATGGGGAAAATGGGGCCACCATGACTCACCTCCAATTCATGGCCTTTCCTTGTAGGTGGCCGCAACCAGCAGTGGCTTGTTGTGCAGGGGCTGGATCCAAGAAGCCAGTCTCTTGCTGAAAAAACTGTAGCTGGCACAGGAGCAGATGGCATGGGCCTGGATGGACATGGGTCCAACAGAGTGTCTCTGGCACAGTTCGGTTTATCTGCTGGGGACCCCTCCAGCTGGTACAGTTCAGTCACTAGTAAAGGCAGGCTTCTCTCTGGCAATCAAGAGTCCCTGGATGGTAGGCCTTAACCTACAATAAGCATTCAGCACATCTAGTTTAAGGAACATCAAACTCTTTGATTTCCTTTTTCCGCCCTTGACTGGATTGCAATGTCAGCCTCTTTGCTGAGCAAATCTCTCAATCTACACTAAGGCAGTTTTTAATGATTGATCCCCCTATAGGACCCAGGATGCACACCAGAGGAAAACTAGGCCCCGCTTAGGCTGGATCCCAACAGATTCTACATGCTTCTTACTCCATTGAGTCTCGGGATGAACTGCCACACAGTGGTTTTAAATTACTCCTTGTCTGAGTTTAGTCAGTCTAAGTATCTTCCAGCCAGCAGGGAAGGCAAGACAGGCCCTTCCCCTACCTTTTTCTTAGCTCACACAGAAACTCCTCTCAGTTCAAGAGCTTGAGCTGCACTGACTCCTGTTTGAAAACAGTTCTCGGACTAGTTCATTTTTTCTGCCATCCATTTGGCTAAAGGAGCTGTCAGTCACTGTCTTGTACTGTCATTGGTTCCTTTAAGAGCCCAACACTTGAGTTCACAGTTCTACCCACAAGACATCTGAGATAAAGACCCCTCGAGGTCCCCTATGTCCCAATTGGTCCAAACTGGGAAGTTCTGGTCCAAAACATGTTGGCTCCCATAGGAAAATGCATGCTGCAATAAAGGCAGTTTCAACAACAGCCCTTCTTTCAAAAACAGTAATGAATTAAAAGTAAATAGCTGCAATACCCTGTAGAGCTCCCTCTGCTCTATTAGCGACAGCAGTAAGGGGCACGTCATGAGCTCTAAATCACCGAGACCCAGCCATGGCTATTTACATCATACACACTGGTTTTGACCTTAAAGGGACAGGCACCATCTCTGCAGGATGTAAACCTGGCAGTGGGCATTACTGGAGCCCAGGGAGATACTTAATGTAAGCCTCTGATTTGGTAGGGAGGTTCACTCTCCCCTGCGTAGGAAACTTGGTGTCCATGTCAAGTCTAAAATATAAGCAACAATTGACATTAACACGTTTTTACAGGTATCCACTGACTCTGGAGACCGTGATTGGGCACTTTCAAAAAGGAGGACTCAGTCTGATGCCTGTTGACAGGGCTACCAAGGAAGGAGGGTGACTGTATGGGGGGGTCCACGAATATAGCGATAGGATGTCGCTATATGTACACGCACATGGGGGGAGCGAGCAAGCTGAGTGATGGGCAGAAGGGGAGGGATGGTTTATGTTGTAGGTTGTGGCGGTGGACTGCCGAGCTGACCCCATGATGTGGTGGGTGGGTGGCAGGCTAGGGTTGTGAGGGTGCAGGGTTCAGGTCTAGATGTGTGTACATTTTGTTGCATCCTGCCACAAATTGTTTTCCTCATTTTGCACCCCCCAACATGCATCCCCATGGAGTTAAGAATCCTTTAGTAGGGGGGTGTAAGGACAAAAAAAAAAATAATAATCCCCCGGCTCCCTTTGCTGTGCACTAGGAGTGTACATTGCCAAAACTGATTTTCGTTATGTACACTTGCCCTATTATGGTATTGCTCTTCCAATGACATCGCCATTATGACACGTAACCATTTTTACACTATATATAGGTTGCAACCATATACCTCTATATACAATATCTGTGCAGGTCTACTATCAATATTTGCATAGCATGCTTTACTTTAAATGGTATTTTTTTAAGCAATTGCATTTTTCAATTAATGACATTTTGCTCTTGACATGTCAAGTTCATACTTTCCACTTTGTGTCACACCATTGTTACTCACAAGCATTACCTCATTTTCTCTTTACACTTTTTGAGCATTTGCACCAGCTTATGAACATCCTGTACCCTTTCAACTGACCTTCTTTACTTTGTAAGGGCTACCCCTAACATAATGGGAAGAGGGCATGATTATTAGATTGGAAAATGCAGAGAACCCTATTTTAGGAAGGGAGTTAGCTGTGATGTATACTCCTTTATGAACCACATTTATGGGCAGCTCTACAGGCTTTTCTGGTGAGTCATAAGGGAGGTGTACTACTGGTTTTACATTTCTACCTGATCTTCTTGGTATAGGAGGCATAGGCACTGTCCTCTCAACAGCGGCATTCAGGTTCATGACTCCTGGCTTGTTGTCTAACAACAAAGCAGCTTCTACAGGAAGGGGTACCTCTGCACACTCTGTAAGTTTTGAGTTGGATGTATTACTTGTATCTATAGTAGTACTTAAACGTTCTGGGTTTACAGACTTATGATAATCTGTAAGAAGTATTTTGACAAAGTTTGAATAATTTAGCACACTGCTAGCACTTTCAGAAATAGCAATACCTTCTGAAATGAAGTCAGGTTTACTAGGCCCACTTAGGTTAGTTTCTTTTGCAGGTTCATGGGTATGGGTTTCTTCTACTCAAGCAGGACTAGCCATTTTAACTTCAGACATTTCCACAGGACATAAAGAATCAGTTGCCTCAGAGGTCACACTTTGCACTTCACTTTCTGGTGGCACTGGAGTAGTTGAAAGGGTAAGATCACGGGGAATTTCTGAATCATCATTCTTTTGTTCAACATTACAGGAAGGAATTCCTTGGAACAGTTGGGCTAGCTCAAAGGAAGGATAATACACAGCTCCATATTCATTTTCACTAGTCTCAGAATTAGTGTCATCATTAATAACAGGAGGGCTTGTTGAAGGCTTGGCTTGCTGAGTAACAGGAGGTTAGCTGGACTGTTTCTTCCAAGAGGCAGATCTAGTAACAGGCCCAGTTGGTGTGATGCTTTGTGGTACTGTATCAATGACAATCTGCCCAACTGGCAGGAGGTAATTCTGGTAGATTGTTCTTACAGCTTGGGGATCTCCTTCTGATATATTTTGTAAACTGGGAGGTCATCCAACTTACTGATGACTATGTAGGGAGTGTGACTCCAATGACCTGCCATCTTATGCTTACCTTGCAATCCCAAATTTCTCATCGGAGCATGAACTGCAGGTAGTAGTTCCTGAGCTTTGACTCTTTTATCATGCTTTACTTTATTCACTAGATGTTTCATGGTAGCCATAGTGTGGGCAAGTTGATAAGCATGGTTAAGCTGTACTGAGTTTGTGTATATATTGCAGATAGTAACCTACAATTTGATGGCAGATAAGGACAGCTTGGCCCACTGAGTCTGCCCATTTCCCTACCTAATGGATAAGTTGCAGATCCTAGTTAACCAACAGCCAACTTTCTCCTACCCCAACCCCCTAGAATTGCCTTATGTCTGTCCCATGCATTCTTGAATTCCACCACTGTTTTCAACTCCACAACCTCTTCAGCAAGGCCATTCCATGCATCCACAACCCTCTCCATGAAAAAGTACTTCTCACATTACCTCTGAGCTGTTCCCCCTCTATTTTCAAATTGTGCCCCCTTGTTCTTGCACACCTCTTTTTTTGAAAGATGCTACCCTTTTTGGACTTTGTTGATTCCCTTGAGGTACTTGAATGTTTCTATCATGTCCCCCCTCTCCCTCCTTTCCTCAAGGGTATACATAGTAAGCTCCTTAAGTCTCTCTTCATTTGTCTTCAGGTGCAGACCCTGCACCATTTTAGTTGCCTTCCTCTGGACTGCCTCCATCATATGTCTTTGCCAAGACTGGGTCTCCAGAACTGCACGCAGTGCTCCAGATGGGGTCTCACCAGCTGTATGTACAGAGGGATAACAACTTCCTGTTTTCTACTGGTGATACCTCTCCCTATGCATCCCAGTATGTCCCCAGCCCTCCTTACTGCCCTCTCACATCTCTTGCCCACCTTTAGGTCATCTGATATGACTACCCCCAGGTCCCACTCCATTTTTGTTGTTGTTAGTATTTCACCCCCATTGTGTACTCTTCCCCTGGGTTTTTGTTTCCCAGGTGCATTATTTTGCACTTCTTAGCATTGAATCTAAGCTGCCATACATTTGACCATTCCAATAACCTTGCCAAGTCCCTTCTCATCCTTTCCACCCAACCTTGTGTATCAGTCCTGTTGCAGATCTTTGTGTCATCTGTAAAGAGACATACTTTTCCTTCCAGTCCCACTGCAATGTCACTTATAAAGACATTGAAGAGGACCAATCCTAGTATTGAACCCTGCTGTACCCCACTAGTAGCCCCACTTTCTTTAAAGTGGACTCTGTTTACTATTACCTTTTGTGTCCTGTTCTCCAGGCAGTTTTCTACCCAGGCTACTATCTTGGGACCCACTCCAAGGCTGGTTAACTTGTATATTAATCTTTTGTCTGGCACTGTGTCAAATGCCTTGCTAAAGTCTAGATAGGCCATGTCCACAGCCCCTCCCTGATCTACTACTTTGGTGACCCAGTTAAAGAAAACTATTAGATTCATCTGACAAGACCTTCCCACTGTGAATCCATGCTGCCTTGGGTCCTGTGCCGCTCTGGCCTCTAGGTGCTCAACAGTTCTTTCCTTCGGAAGTGATTCCATCATTTTCCCTATCACTGAGGTCAAACTAACAGATCTGTAGTTTCCTGCCTCTGCCCTGCTCCCATGTTTGTGAAGTGGAATAACATCTGCCTTACTGCAGTCCTCAGGTACCACCCCATCCTCCCATGATTTGTTAAAGAGGTAGTCAGTGGTGTCACTAGTTCTTCCCTTAGTCCTTTCAGAATTTTGGGATGAATCCCATCAGGCCCCATTGCTTTGTCCACGTTTAGTATTAAGATTTCTTTCAGAACTAATTCTTCTGTGAATTGGCTGGTATCAACTCCCCTATCCAGAGTGTTTCTATTGTTTGGTTTGGTTTAGGTACCTCCCCCTCTTCATTTGTGAATACTGAGCAAAAATATATGTTTAGTATCTCTGCCTTTTCAGTCACCCTCTGCCCATCCCCTCCCCTTTAGTAAGCCTCATTATCCCTTCCTTGGTCTTCCTCATTCTCTGATGTACCTATAAAAGGTTTTATCCCCCTTCTTAATTGAGTTGACTGTCTTTTCCTCAGTTTGGGCCTTTATTGTTCTGACTGCCTTCCCCACTTCCTTCTGCTTTAACTAATACAGTTCTCTGTCCTGCTCCTTCTGTGATTCCTTGTACTTCCTGAATGCTATCTTTTTCTCCCTAACCTTCCCTGCCACCTCCTTTGAGAACCATAGTGTTTTTTTACATAATTTTGTTTTGTTTATTTGCTTCACACAAACGCTTGTTGCCTCAGTGATGGCAGTTTTGATTATTCCCCATTGTTCTTCCACTCTTCCTTCATGTTCATTTGCTAGTGCATTCTTTAGGCACTCACCCATTTTGGCAAAGTCAGCCCTCCTATAATCCAGGACCTTTGTCTTTGTATGGCTTGTCTCTTCTGCTGTGTTTATCATGAACCATACTGTTTGAAGGTCGCTAGTTCCCAGAAGGCTACCCACTTCTAAATTTGTGATCCTCTCTCCATCTCCATTTGAGAGTACCAAGTCTAAGATTGCTCCCTCCTGAGAGGGTTCCAATACTAGTTGTCTAAGGCATGCCCCCTGCAGGGCATCTAGAATGACCATGCTCTTTGATGTGGCTGCAGCAAAAGCACTTCAGTTAACATCTGGCATATTCAGATCCCCCATTAACAATATCTCCCCTTTTTCTGCCATTCTAAGGATACCTTCTATAATTTCCTTGTCCATTTCCTCCTCCTGAGATGGGGGGTCTGTATACAACCCCTGTGCAGATTGTGGTGCCATTGCCTGTTTCCATGTTGACCCCCAGAGCTTCCTCTCCTCCCTGTTTACCCTTTTGTTCTGTTGCTTTGATTCCTTCCTTTATGTAGAGAGCTAATCCTCCTCCGATTTTACCCTCCCTGTCCCTCCTGTTTATAGTGTACCCTGGTATGTTTACATCCCAGTCATGGTTCTGTGTGTACCATGTTTCTGTGACTGCCATGATATCCAGATGTTCCTCTTCCATCAAGGTCACTAGTTCAGGAAGCTTGTTACCCAGACTATGGGCACTGGTACTCATTACTCTCCATTTGTTGATGGCTTTATCTCTTATAGACCCATCCCTGCTCATACTGACTTTGCTTTCTCCATTTACTCCAGTCCTGCTCCCTACTGACCTTTCTATCTTGGTCTTTACCTTCTTTAGTATCCTGTTTTGTAGGGGGAGGCTGGGAATTCCCTGCTGCTTAGCAGTGCCCCTCTGCCCCCTTGGCTAGTTTAAAAGCTTTCCAATGAAGCATTTAAACTAATCACTCATGAAACTGGTTCCCTTCCCAGACAGATGCAGACCATCATGCCACTTTAGGTGGGTATCTCTCCAAGTGGAACCCAGTCCCCAATGAAGCCAAAATCCTGTGCTCTACACCAGTTTTTCAACCATTCATTGAACTGCATATTGTGGAGTACCCTCACCTCAGGCCTATAGGCTTGAATTTCATCTGGTGACACTCCAAAGCAAATGTCCACTGGTAGGCATGCTTCCTGACCAAACATTAACTTATATTGTGAGAAACCGGTTGCATAATTTATTGCGCAGTTATTGGTGTGCACTAAAGTACTTATCTGCTGACTCCATCTTGGCTTGTCTTTTGGGTGAAGGGTGCCCAGAATGTCCAGCAACATCCTATTAAAAATTTTGGTTTGCGGATCCCCTTGTGGGTGATATGGAGTGGTCCTTGACTTTTTTACACCCCACAGAGATAGCATTTCCTTAATGAGGCAACTTTCAAAGTCTCTTCTCTGATCTGAGTGTATCCACAGTAGAGCACCATAATGTACAAAAACATTTTCAGCAAGAACCTTGGCTACTATCATGGCCTTCTGATCTTTTGTTGGATAAGCCTGCACATATCTAGTGAAGTGATCTGTTACTAGTACATTTCCAATACGAACATACGAACATACGAAATTTGCCAGCAGATAAAGGCCTAGAGGTCTATCAAGTCTGCTCGAATGTGCAGCTAGAACCCCTTATTCTGCAGCTGCCCTCCCTTCCACCCTTCCCTTCAACCCTCCCCTTGTCCTGTCCCAGCCTCGTTGAAGCAGTCCACTGTTCCACTGCATACCACTTCTGCAGGTAACGCATTCCACCCAGCCACCACCCTCTCTGTAAAAAGTGTCTCCTCATCTCCTCCCGAACCTTCCTCGCTCCAGTCTCATATCATGGCCCTGGTGGCCCTCCCTCCCTTACTTTGAACAGCCCTCTGTACCTGTCTTGTTTATTCCTTTCATGTATTTAAAGGTTTCAATCCTGTCCCCGCCTCTCCTCTCCTCCAGTGAGTACATGTTCAACTCCTTCAACCTCCTCTCATATGATAAGTCCCCCAGACCCTTGATCATCTTTGTAAGCCTCGCTGCACTCCCTCAGTAACTTAATGTCCCTCTTCAGATATGGGCAGAACTGCAAACAGTACTCCAGGTGTGGTCTAACTAATGACCTATACAGTGGCAGAATCACCTCCTCCTCCTTGGAGGATATACCCCTTGCAATACAACCCAGCATTTTGTTGGCCTTGCAGCTGCCTTCCCACACTGTGCCGAGTTGTTCATTGACCCTGTGATGAGCACACCCAGATCCTTCTCCTCCTCTGTCTGGGCTAGCTGCTCCCCCTAGCTGGTAAGTCCTCCTTGGGTTCTTCATCCCAAAATGCATCACCTTGCACTTTTTGGCATTAAAGCCCAGTTGCCAGGTGTCTGACCAGGTTTCAAGCTTTGCCAGATCATCCTGCAACCCTGCCATCCCCTAGGTCATCCACCACTGCGCCAACCTTGGTATCATCAGCAAACAGACTGATCTTGCTCTTGATGTCCCATGATATGTCTGCAATGAATATCCCAAACAACACTGGTCCCAACACCGAGCCCTGTGGGACACCGCTCATCACTGCCCTTGGGTGTGAGAGCTCCCCACCCACCACCACCCTCTGTTGCCTTCCCTGCAGCCAGTTTCCTACCCATCTCACCAGCATTGCACCTGCCCCTGTGCCTAACTTCCTTCCCAGCCTTCCATGTGGCACTGAGTCGAATGCCTTACTGAAGTCCAGATACAGGACATCCACTGCATGTCCCCTGTCCAGTTGCCTAGTTACCCAGTCATAGAACTTGACCAGGTTGGTTTGGCAGGATTGGCCACATATGAAGCCATGCTGTCCGCTGTCCTGTAGTCCTTTGGCCTCTAAGAGGGCCACCAGCCTCTCCTTCAGGATAGTCTCCATTAGCTTACCCACAATGGATGTGAGGCTCACTGGTCTGTAGTTTCCCGGTTCATCCTTGGGGCCACTCTTGTGGAGGGGCACCACATGAGCCATCCTCCAGTCCTGAGGTACACACCCCGAATGTTAGTGAGGCATTAAATAGGTCTGCCAAAGGTCCTGCAAGGACCTCTGCCAGCTCCTTCAGTACCCTGGGGTGGATGCCATCTGGGCCTGGTGCCTTGTCCACCCTCAGTGCCTTCAAACCCTCTCGAACTCTCACCCTCCATGATTCCCATCTGTCACCACTTCCCCCTCGTCTGCCATTTCTCCCATCTTGGGTGTCACCCCTCTTCTCTTTAGTAAAATACTGAGCAAGTACTCATTTAGTGCTTCCCTTATCGTCCCTGCTTCCACCCAACCCCCTCCTTCCTAATCCTTACTATGTGGTCCTTACAGCTCCTTTTCTCCCTGATGTACTTAAAGAAGTCCTTCTCCCCTTCTTAATGCCTTGTGCCAGCCTGAGTTCCAGAGATGCTTTGGCTCCCTTACTGCCCTTGTCACCTCCTTGATTCTGTCAAGTACCTCTCTGTCCTCCCCTCCCTGTTTTCTTGTATTTCCTAAAGGCAGCTCTTTCTTCCTTACCTTTTCCATGACCTCCTTGCTCAACCAGCTCGGTTTCTTATCCTAGCCTTCTTGCTCTGGGCTTTGCAGCAGGTTTTGGTTGCCTCCACTATCCCTAACTTTATGAGCTCCATCTCTGGTTAGTATCCATACTAGATTGAATTCTGGCCAGGTACCCTTTACCACTTCCCCATCCTTCCAAAGTCAGCCCTCCTGAAGTCCAGCACTCTTGTGCCAGATTCCACTCCTTCCTTGCCCATATCCAATGTGAGCCATACTGAGTGGTGGTCACTCCCTGACAGCGGTTCCTCCACTGTAAGTTCTCTCACAAAGTCCCCATTTGCCAGCACATGGTCAAGGGTATTCCCTAACCTGGTTGGTTCACTGACCATTTGCAGCAGGAAGCTGTCCTGGAAGGTATCCAGCAGTACCTGCTCCCTTCTGTTCCTGGTTGTTGGGGTGCTCCAGTCCACTCCTGGCATGTTGAAGTCCCCCACAATCACCACACTACCCTTCTCACAGGTTCTCCTGATCTGTCCCGCTAGTTCCCTGTCTAACTCCTCCATCTGAACCTGCAACTCTGCAGTTTTCCTCCCAAGGCTCCTAGCATTAAGGGTAACCACCTTCCACCCTTTCCCCCTCTTCCCATCCTGCCCTCCTTTTCTAGCATCACCAATAGTACTTGCCATTTGTCCTTTGTCACTGTTATGGGGGGTAAGCTCATATGATTTCCCAACCTGTGGTCTCTGCATATCTCTTCCCCAACTGCCACCCCCCACTCCTAGTTTAAACTCCCAACTTCCTCTATATATTCTTCCATCCTCTGCTTCAACACTTTCTTTCCTTCCTCACTCAAGTGTAGTCTGTCCTTGGCATAGAGACTACTGTCCTCCCAGGTCCCTCCCACCCCCCAACAGCCCATACCCTTTAGCACAACACCAGGTTCTTAGCCATCTGTTAAATTCCTCTATTCTCAGCTTTCTTGTTGTGCTTGCCTTTGGCACCGGAAGTATCTCGGAAAAAGTTACTGATCTTCCTGCCCCCTCACATAATTGTGCTAGTTCCTCAAACCTCCTCTGGACTATATCCACTGTCTTGTCAGCCAGGTCGTTTGTCCCAAGATGTATAATTAAATGAGGCTTGTCCCTACCCCTTCTAGCATATTTCAGAACAGACTGTCCCACAGTTTCCGCTGTCATTCCTGGCATGGCCTCCACCCAAATGCGACTATGCCTCTCCGCCTTGCTACCCCACCTAACTCCTCTTAGTATTGAGTCCCCCAACACTAAGATTCCACCCCTCTTACTCCCTGCTTGCTTCCTTTCATCTCCCTCCCTCATTTCCAGCTCCTCTTCTTCCTCCTGCACATTATTATGCCCTTTTACCCCTGTTGCAGTTCTCCCAGCAGAACTTCCCCCCGCTCCAGTTTGGTCCAGGCATTTATCAATTACTCCTCTAATTTCATCACTTCCCTCCTCCACCTTCTTCCTCTCTAGCAGTGCAAAACTATTTTCTGAAGACCCTTCACAAATGCCTGCTCCCTCTCTCTGCATAGTAACTTGTTCTCTCCTTTCCACTCCATGACTTTTGCCACTTCTTCGCCTCCCCTCACAAGTCCCTATTGCCTCCTTCCATTTGACTTTTGTCTCCTGACCTGGTTTCCCCGGCAATCGTTCTTCCTGGCCTGGGCCCCTTTTTCTCTGCTTCCCTTCTTCTGAGCCTCTCCTCACCACTGTTGGCTTAAATTGCCCTCCCTCATCTCCCCTTCTTCCTCCCTCCAGTATTGGGCTAAACCCACCCCAATCTGCCTTGCCTGTCTTAGTTCCTCCTGCAGACCCTCAATCTCCTTTCTAAGTTTTTCTATGTGGTTGCACACTAAACATCCTCCACTCTCCAGGCAATGTTTAGAAAGATTGGTGCACCGCAGTTGTTGCAGCCTACCACCCTACCCATTGCTGTCGTTGCCCACCAGTGACCCCCCACCCTTCCAGATGCAGGATACCAAACACTCTCCCAAGTCCCCACTCTCCCCTCTATCAGTGCAAAACATTCTTTATTTCCCTTACCTCCTTTGTTGCACACGTTTAGATATGTTGAGCAACTGCTTTTATATTCCTATCCACACTCAAAAATACTTTAAGTAGCCATTGCACAACCTTCTTCAACTCCTACTCCTTCTTTACCCAATGCAATAACTATGTGAAGTAGTAATAATGAAAGCGCCTAGATTTGCATTTACTTCCCTTCCACTGAGAGAGCAGTCACCTCTTCACTTGCTGCAGTTCCTTTCCTGGATGTCTGCTTCTGTTATGACCATGTTCTTGACATTGTGCTGCAGACTCAAAAATCAATGCACACATGCTCCATTGGTGCACTAGTGGCAATGTTAACCAAAGCGGCTGCTCTTTGTGATTAGGCCTATCTTTGAAGGCACCTGCTGCAAGTTTTGATATACAGGTCCACATCTGCACTCATCTTGGGCCAGTAGAAATGGGCTCGATCTAAGTCTGCAGTTCTCTCACTGCCCATATGTCCCATTTGGTCATGGAGGGCTTTCAAGACCTCATGCTTAAATTTTGAAGGTAACACAGGTTGTTTCTTTACAGCTTTTCTGTGATCGTTCATGATTTCTTGATAGAGTAATTTATCTTTAAGCTTCAGTCTGTGCCCCTCTCAGAATAGTAATGCAGTTCTCTGATCATTTGAATGCAATTTGGAAACATTTCTCCCTTTAGTCAGAACATCTAGCACAAGTCTAAGCATAAGGTCATGGTACTGTTCTCTCTGGATATCTGCTGGAGTAAGTTGAGGAAAGGTACTCAAATCTGGAGCTGCAAAGTTACTCTGAGCTACAGGCACTCAGGTATCTGAAGGTCCCAGGCAATCAGCTAGGCAATTCATTTTCAGTTGACGGGTGGTCATCGACATCAAACTTTTGGCACATGGCCATTACAGATTGTTCTGACATTTGCACCCACTCAGGATTTGAAGCAGGCCTTCTAGAGCGGGCATCAGGAGCAATATGGTTTAGGCCTGGATGGTACTCCACTGAATAATCATATGTTGATAGAGCAGACAGCCACCTGTGCCCAGTTGCTGCTAACTTGGCTGATGTTTGGACATACTTGGAGGGTTATTGTTAATTTTGACCAGGATTTGGGCACCATATAAATACTCATGATACTGGTCAACTATGGATCATTTTAAAGTGAGAAATTCTAATTTGTGCACCAGATAATTTTTTTCAGATTGGGCCAAGCTTCTGATTTCAAACACCACTGTGTATAGTCCTTCCTCATACTCTTGATAAAGTATAGTCCCAAGGCCGCTCAGGCTGGCATCCGTATGAAGTACATATGGCTTGGCTGGGTCAGCGTATGCGAATATTAGCACATGTGTAAGCTGGTAGATAATTTCTTGGAATGCTGCATTGCAATCTGAAGTCATCTTGACCCAAAGGATTCATTAGGTTTAAAGTAGACCTTGTCTCCTTGCTTTGCAGTACCCCTTCTGAACTTGTGGTTGGTAGGAGCGTATCCCTGTGTCAGATTTAACAGTGGCCAAATTACCTTTGTGTAGTCCTTTAAAAAGCAGTGATAATACCCACAGAAGTCTAGAAATCTCTGAAGGTCTTTGAGGTTATTGTGCCTCAGCTAGGTGGTTAAAGCTTTTACTTTGCTTTGGTCCATCTGGATGCCTTCAGAGGACATGATATGGCCTACATATGTTATGGCACATTGGAAAAACTGGCACTTGTCAACAGATAGCTTAAACCCAAATTCTTCCAGTCTCTCCAGAACTTTAAACAGCCGGGCCTCCTGCTCCTCAAGGGTTTTTTCAAACATGATGACATCATCCAAGTAAACAAGCATTCAAGGAGGTTCATGTCTCCTACTGCATGGTCCGTCAGTTTTTGAAAGGTGACAGGCACTCCAAATATGCCATGGGGCATGTGCAGGATTTCGTAGAAGCTCAGAGGACAGATACATTCAATTTTGTCTCTATCCTCTGGTGCAATTGGAATTTGATAATACCCACTTCTGAGGTCCAGAATTGAAAGCCACTGACTTTCATTGAGGCAATTGAGGGCATCCTGGATGTAAGGCATTGTGTATTGATCTGGTATGGATCTTCTATCAAGCGTCCTGTAATCGACACACATTCTCACCGCTCCATTCTTTTTTTTGGACCACCACAATCAGGTATGAGTAAGGGCTGCATGATTCCTGGGTGATTCCAGCTGCTAACATTTCCTGAAGATGACATCTGACATCATCAATGTCCGCAGGTGCTAATCACTGTGATCTCTCTCAGAATGGCTTCTCATCATGGAGCCTGATGTGGAGTTCAGTGCCAGTGACACATCCAACGTCTCATTCTTTCACCAAACATACTTTGCTTCGCTGATCCAGCTTGTGACTGGTCCTGTCATTCCACTCAAGGAATGAGAGACTCTCCAAAGTTGAACATAACTGGGGACACTTCATTATCCTCCTCCTGTGGCACTTGTTTGGTAACATTGCAGTATCTGTGCAGTATACTTTGGCCAGGGTACAACATTGAGTAGTTCCAATGTCTCTGTTGGTTATGTTGCAAAGTTGCACCACAACTCTTTTAGCCCAGGTGTGAGCAAGAACTGGGAGCACACTCGGTTTAACCAGGAGCCCATTAGGCAGCCTTCTATCTTCTGGGGCATCCAACATAAGAATCTTATTTGTTACATCTTTTTTGATATGCACCTCTCCACTGTCACTACATTGTGCATTAGGTGGTGGGACAAGAGGTGATGGGTCCTTCTTCCAGACATATCTCACTAGCTCATCCTTATCATTCTCTTTGCTCTGTATTTGCATCTCATAAGCTTTTTGTACCATTGCGTGAATGTGTAAAACTCATCTGGTTTTCTGGGCTTGCTTTTCTTGACACATCCGTGCTAGGTGGCCAAACACGTGCGCATTATTGCCAATCAGCAAGGGAATTCCATCATATAAGCCAGCTGGAGGGCAAGCCAAGACTAATGTCTTCAGGTCCATCCATGCCAACTTCAGTGGATGGGAAAGAAAGACATACTCTTCAGTAACCAAGGTACTGGTAAGATTTATCACTTAAACCCCACACATGCATTCCATCTTGGGGTTGTAGAGGGTGGTCTGAAAAATGCTGGTCATACCAGTCTTTAAATATTATGGTGACCTGAGATCCACTGTCCAACATGGCTTGGGCTGAGATACCGTCACTATGCACCGTAGTTTCAATCAAAGGACCTACCATCTTGGACCAGTCAGGAGCAGCAGTATTTGCAGGTCACTGGGCAGTTGCCTTAGATGCAAAAGACTTGTGAGGAGGCCCAGACTGGGGCTTTATATCACATTTTCTGATCTGATTAAGCAACTTGGCAATTACTCTGCACAAATCTGTGGGATAATGGCAAGTTTTCTTAGTGTGCCCATCTTCCTGACAATGATAACAGAACACTTGAGGTCAGGGATCAGGGATCAGGAGGGTGAGCAGGGTCATCCCTGGGTTTATGGTTGACAGAAGGTGCAGACCGGTACTCTTCCTTTGGCCTAGACTCAGATTCAGCACCGCCAAACTTTCTTCAAGGTATGAGCTGTCAGGACGAGTGAATGAGATCTCTTACAATAGCTTGCAGCTCTCTCATTTCTTCCATTATGTTAGTGTCCATTCTGCTCTTAGGAACTTGTATGACGGACCCTTTCACAATAGGTTGGGCTTCATGAATAATCTCAGCATTGGAAACACTAGAAACATGGCCCTTTACCATATTTGCAGTGGTGTGTGCGCTAGTTCTCAGCTCTTTTAATTCTCTTAACAAGTCACTGATTTGTTGGGAATCAAGGGCATTGTCCCTTTCACTGGGTTCCTCAGAGGCAGGGGCAGTCCTGGCAATGCCTGCATAAGGATCCCAACAGTCATCCTTAGTCTCTGCTTCTTTAATTTCTTTCATTAACCAGCAATATGTAGGGGAATTATCTTTGTGATCCTGTAACTTTAGCTTTGGCATAAGCATGCTACAATAACAGGCTGACTTGAGAATGTGTTCTAGCCTCACATGGTTCAAATCACCAGCCAATATGTCACCCTTGTGGTATGCTTTCTGAAGGGCCCTCTACTCGAGTCACATATACAGACAAACATTCATTTTTCCACTGTTTGGTGTACCTGAATTTCCACATTAGAGCTTCTATTGATTCAGTATTGCCAAACACACCTTCCAATGCAGACAAATACTCATTAGCTGAAGCATCAAGGTTAGTGGACCTCAGAAATCGGATTGCTTCAACTGCAGGGCCCTTTAAACTCTCCATGAGTCTTTTCCACTTCTTGTCTTCTGAGCATTGCCACTCTTGGACCAAAGGTGACACATATTCCATCCAAGTCTCTAAGTCATCTTCCCCCATGGGGGTGGAAACAGTGCCTGAAAACAGCATGAGCCTGCGGTAAGAGTCTAAATTCACAGAGGGTACCACTATGGGAGGCACAACCTGTGGAAATGGCATAGGCAGGGGCATGGGGCTGGAGAAGAGTTTACTGAAGTAGCCCTCCCAGGACTCTCTAAGATCTGTTTTAAATCTTCAGACATCTGTCCCTCAGCTGCTAGCAGTTTGTCCAACTTCTCTTTTAACCCTTCCACTTTGGTTGACCCCCCCCCGGGGAAGACGCTCCACCATGCATTCTGATAATCCACCAACTCACCTGGGATCCCTCAGGCATAATAACTGGGGGCACAGTCTCTGAGTCTATGGGGGCACTACATGAAATAAAAGCCTCAATGGTCTAAGAAAATAAGTCAGCATTTTGCTCTGGTACTGTGATTTTACCAAGACCCTTAACTTGACTCATTGGTTCCTCTATAGCTGCTTTGGTAATCCTCAATGCTATGTCCAATAACATTAAAGCATGGTGAGGATCAACCTCTTCTGCTTCAGTCCACTGCAGCAGGTGGTGCACTGCCATTTTGTGAGGCAAAATCTTAAGTTTAACCTTAGCAAGGTTCTCCATTTTCGGTTTGGCACTAAATTAACAAACACCTGCAATTTTGTATTTTGGCTACTAGGGGCTCTAATCTCAGCAGTCCCTCGGGCCTGGGTTCCAAATCGGCAAGTACCAGGGTGTCCCTGCCCTCAGTAAACACAATAGTTTGGTACCTCCACCCAGAGTACAGTTTGCGTGAGTACCTATCTAAACTGGTACAGCCCATTGGGAAGCTATAACCACCCACAATCCCACCTAGTGACCAAGTACCTATACATTGAAATGTTTTTCCAACCCTGTCCCACCACCCCTGTCCCCCAACCTCCTTTGTCCGCCTTTATATCTGTGCACAATTTCTGCCTTGGAAGCCAGACCTTACTTACTAAAAGCCTTCAACATCAACAGTCCCATTAATGATCCATTGGACTCCAAGATCCTTTGACAGGCACTTGATGTTGTACAGGCCCCCCTCACTGATCTACTGAATTGCTCTCTGTCCCTGGGTCAATTCCCCCAAGTGTGGAAAACTGCTGTAATTACACCCATACATAAGAGTAGCGATCAGTCTATCCCCAGTAACTATCGGACAATCTCAATCTTTCCCTCACTCTCAAAAGCTCTTGAGAAAGTGGTAGCAGAACAACTAACAGAGTACCTTGCAAAATACAATGTTATGTGCCCCGCGCAGCATGGCATTCCCCCTGGTCACAGCACCACCACTGCTCTGCTGGAGTTCTCTAGCTTCCTGCACACTGCCCTGTACTCTGGCAACGTCACGGTTGCTATGTTTATCGACCTCACCAAGGCCTTTGTCATAGTGAGCCATCCCTTTTTGCTTTCCTCCCTTCTCCACATCGGCTTCGCAGCAGGTCATGGTTCAACTCCTACCTCTCCTTGAGATCCCAATGTATAAAATTAAACAACACCTTGTCCAGCACCCAGCCCATTCACTCCAGAATCCCCCAGGACTCCATCCTCCAGTCCCTCATCTTCAGTCTCTTTCTCAACACTCTCCCTGCCACATGTTCTGGTGCAGTACTGCTCTCCACTCACCCTAATCCAGCATCCCTTCAAGCCTCCCTCCAGCATGCCTTTCACCAAGCAGAGCAGTGATTCACTGACCATAAACTGGTCATTAATCTAAAAAAGACTAAGGCCATGATCTTCACACACCATCAAAGCAAGGCCAGAAATGCCCCCTACTGATTCTTCCCAGTACCAGTGACCCCCTAGAGCAAGTCTCAACCTACAAGTACCTGGATATTACCTTCAATTCCACACTCACCTTCCACTCACACATCAGTGCCCTCACCACTGCCACCAACTACAGGATCAGACTTCTTTATCGTCACAGGGACTGCCTTCCCCCTGAGATCCTCCAGCTGGATATCACCTCCTCCATCATTTCCTTGGTGGCCTCCCAATCTACGCTGCTGCTGCTGCAGATAATACTGTGCTCTCAAAAGTCCACCTCACTATTAATAAGGTCTGCAGACTCCTGACCGGGGACCCCAGGCATACTCACACCTGTCTACTGTACTCCACCTCCAACCTGTCAAACCTAGATGAAAGAATCCACTACAAGGCTTGCTTACTGGCCAGAAAATACCCAGAGGTAACAGTCTGTCTACACCCTGCCATCTCCACTGCCTCTACTCATGGTGCCTGTAAATCTGCCCTATGAGTACCTAGAACCAGGACATCCCTAGCCCAGAGAGCTTTCTGCTACAAGGCCCCCACCTGGATCAACTCCCTCCCTGCCAATGTCACAAGCATCCCTAAAATTGGTCCATTCAAGGTGGCACTCAGGTACCACCTATTTGCCACCCACTGTTGCACATGTACCTAATAGCACCCCTTCCCATTAGAGCCTAGTTACCATTCCTCCTTTGACAATGTCCTCCAGACAGAAAAATCTCCAACTCTGCCCCACAGGAGCCCTGTTTACCCCCATCCTGAATACTGACTCCTGCCTATATATACCCAGTATGTTATTATTGAACTGCTCATGTATCTCGGAGGCCTGTCCTCCTGTAACACTGTATCTGTAACCATGTGACTATTCAGACTACTCACCTGAAACCATGTAATTTGTATTATGAAAATGCACTTTGTTTTTAAGCATGTGACTATTCAGACTACTGGCCTGAAATTATGTAATTTGTTATGGAATTGCGCCTTTTATGTAACCCTGTATTCTGTTTATTGCTATTTTGTACACTGTCCTATTTGTCACTGTATGTCTTTGTTCTCTCTGATGAGGTGCCTCTGTAAATGAGTCTCTGACGCAAAGGTTTGTAAATCTAATCTATACAAATAAAATAAAATAAACCATTAGCAGTATTCAATAGACTGTTTGAAATAAGCATCAATAATTTTCTCACAGTTGTCCCACTTACCAGCAGAGTATCTGGTCCTGGTGTACACCCTGCAACCCCATGTAAAGACAGTTTTGCAATACAGCATGCACTTTCAACACATTCACAAAGAGGCTATCACTTTAAGCCAGATAATAATAATATGCTCACGAGCTAGGTTCAAAGTAACACAGTAAATCAAGTTTGTTAAGGGGACATGAACAAGGAGGGGTGAGCAAATCTGGGCAAATGATTATTATTCTGGATTATGCCAGGTTATTTAACATGCAATTAATTTAGCCCCTTTATGACACAGTCTTGCAGCTACTGGGTACCCAGAATGTAAGGCTGGCTGGCCAGAATCAGTGGCCTGGGTTGCAGCTGTTGTTGGAGCCCTTGATGGAAATGCATAATTAACATTAACAGTACAAAGCAAATTAAATTATTTGTATCCACAGCCAGCTGGCCTAGTATATTGAAACCATTGAAATTAAGCCAAAGTCAATTAGATGGTAGCAAAAGATAACCAAGATGCTTGTTGCAGTGAGCTACCCTGAATATACTCACTTTACCAGAAGATTGAAGATGACCTGGCGAAATGAAGACCTGATCCTGGAAGCTGCTATGCATGTGGAAATTGGGCTGCCATGACTCACCTCCACTTTATGGTCTTTCCCTGTAGGTGGCCACAACCTGCAATGACTTGTTGCACAGCTGCTGGATCCAAGAAGGCGGTCTCTCACTGAAAAAAACTGTAGCTAGCACAGGAACTGATGGCATGGGCCTGGGAGGACATGGGCCCAAGTTCAACAGAGTGTCTCTGGCAAACTTCAGTTTATCTGCTGGTGAACCCTCCAGCTGGTAGACAGTTCAGTCACTGGTAAAGGCGGGCTCCTCTCTGGCAGTCAAGAGTCCCTGGACAGTAGGACTCGACCCACAATAAGCATTCAGTACATCTAGTTTAAGGAACATCAAACTCTCCGATTTCTCTTTCAGCTCCTGGCTGGTTCGCAATGTCAGTCACTTTGCTGAGCAAAACTCTCAATATGCAGTGAGGCAGTTCTTGGTGATCGATCCCACCTTTGCGACCCAGGATGTACACCAAAGGAAAACTAGGCCTCTCTTAGGCTGGATTCCCACAGAGCCTACAAGCTCCTTGCTCCACGGAGTCTTGGGATGAACTGCCACACAGTGGTTTTAAATCACTCCTTGTCTGAGTTTAATCAGTCTAAGTATCTTCCAGCTGGCAGGAAGGCAAGACAGGCACTTTACCCTACCTTTTTCTTAGCTCATACAGAAACTCCTCTCAGTTCAAGAGCTCGAGCTGCACTGACTCCTGTTTGAAAACAGTTTTTGAACTAGTCCATTTTTCCTGCCATCCGGTTGGCTATAGGAGCTGTCAGTCACCATCTTGTGCTCTCATTGGTTCCTTTAGGTGCCAAACACTAGAGTTCCCAGTTCCTCCCACAAGACACCTGAGCTAAGGACCCCTCAAGGTCTCCTGTGTCCCAATTGGTCTGAACTGGGAAGTTCCAGTCCAAAACATGGTGGCTCCCATGGGAAAATGCATGCTGCAATAAACGCAGGTTAAAAAATAGCACTTATTTCAAAAACAGTAACGAATTAAAAATAAATAACCACAGTACCCTGTAGAGCTCCCTCTGCTCTACTAGTGACAGCAGAGAGGGCTAGTATAGGGAAATGCCACTCTGGTTGCAGGCTCTGAAACACTTGGGCCCAGCCCAGGCTATTTACATTATACACACTGGCTTTCGCCTTAAAGGGATAGGTGCAGAGACACATTATGGCACTCTCACTCAGATTAATTGGAGGACACCACAACCATAGATTCACCATGTGTGCAGGATGTCCACCTGGCAGTGGGCATTACTGGAGCCCAGAGACATACTGACGGTAAGACCCAATTTGGTGGTGGGGGGTAACACATATCAAAACACAACCTTGCAAACACTTTTCTATTCAGGGAGTTCTGACACCATTGAAGATAATCTTGCAAAAAATCTAAATTATAAATTTGTTTATATTGATAAAGAGTAGAGTGTGTAATTTTATTAAGCTCCTCTTATAAGTTAATATCTATCAGTCTTATAATTGCTTCCTCTTTATACAGTATCTTTTTGTGTTAGACAGGGTCCAGCTCGCATGCAAGTCCAGCAATTCAGCCTTCTTTAAGATTGTATTTAACTTTTTGAACCATGAATGAGAGCACATACCACTGTCATTGTAAGATAAAACTTCTTGCCAACATGCAAATCTAAGTTTCACTGTAGGATTTCTCACAATTCTATGCCAATACGTTATAAATCTTGTTTTGGCAATTAACTCTATAGATTGTTGATTTGTCTCTCTTTTTAAATGAGCACTGGAAACTGCTAAGGTCTTGACAAAGCACTCTTGATGAGTATGAACCCTTGGTTAGAGGGTGACCACTCTGGGCTACACCTGCAGAACTGTATTGCTTTTACCTCATGTTGTAAAAATAAAAATTTGGGGACCTTCCCAAACTTGACAAATGGTGTCCTATATGGCATTCTAGAGAGCAGCTGGTCTCATACTGTAAGGATTATTGATGTACCCCCAACACATTTTGCTTTTTAAAAAAGGTGTTTATTTCAATCCTATCCTTGAGACCCTTATTCTCCATAGACCTGAGGGAGAATATCTAATACTGCCCCCCAAGGAGTACATAATCATAAACACACCCCTTTGCACATGACTGGTTTCTCAATACCAGTAAAAGTCAACCCATGTTCAGCTTTATTGTGGCTTTCCAGACATGTACTGCTAAAGAATTAGTAGAATCACCCCTTTCAATGGCATGTACATGCTCTCCTGTTCTAGTCTTGAATGTCCTTTTAGTTTTTCCCACATAGAAACTGCCACACTTGCACCTTGCCAGACAGATAATGCCACAAGTATTACATTATTCTTATGTTGATTATAAAACAGTAATAGACCTCCCTGTATACTTCTTATGTGCAAACTGTGTAATTATAAAATGTTTAGTCTTTTCCTGTAATCTACAGGTTCTAAACTTCACAATATTCTTGTTACCTACTTTTGAATGTGTTCTACTTTGTTTCTGTTTCCTTGATTTGAGCAACTCAGGGTGGAGGATGCAGCAGCAAGATGGCTCAGATGGCTCAGTGGTATGTCAGTCACTGAGAAAGTACTGTATACAGTATGCACTCATTAAGAGCTCATTCAGTGGCTAGCCATGGTGGTGAGCAGTGGGCTCTGCCAGTCACTGGCTTGGTTTTGGGATGGGGGAAGCAGGGTGGTGGGGCACTGCCTGCCAAGGTGGGGGGGTCCACTAGGCTACCAGTAAATATTTAATATTACATAATGAGGTGTCTGGGGTTGGGGGTCTGCTAGACCAGCAGGGATGTTTTACGTTTTCATATCAGAGTATAAGGGCTGGGGGCAGTGTGCTAGAGCATCAGGGACATCATTATATTTTATAATGGGGGATCAGGGCTGGGGTGGTCTGCTAGATCACCAGAAACATCTTTAATTTTAATAACGGGGGATCGGGGCTGGAGTGATCTGCTAGACCACCGCGGACATCTTTACTTTTCATGACAGGGGAATCAGGGCTTGGGGGGTCTGCTAGACAACCAGGGGATGCTTTGTTACATTGCTACATGGCTGCCTGCAGCTTGCAGCAACCTTTCTAGATGTAATCTTTGTTGGGAGAACCACTACAGTTGCCACAAACCACATAACTTTGATGCAGGACCCTGCCCAATTAAGAATTGGGTGTAGCGTCCCTGGCACACTGGCAACTGGCACAGCTTGCACTAACTTTTGAGAATAAGGCCCTCTTTCTCTTTCTCTCTCTCTCTCTCCCTCTCTCTCCCTGTCTCTCTCTCTTGCTCTCTTTCTCTCTCATACTGTTTAACTTAGCTTTTGTGGCACACATCCACTAATCAAAAACCTTATCGTGGGGTCATGGCCCACTACAAATGCTTGCATTCAGCACTGAGGAAAGGATGATGTAGGAGGAGTGGAGGTGGAGGTGGAATAGCTTTATTTATTCATGAAAGGCTGAAAACTTTCAAGATATGTAAAAAAATATAAGACAGCTCTGTCACAGAAACAGTTTGGGTAAAGTTAACTACTGTTTCCACTCCACCTTTTTTAATTGGGGTCTGTTATAGACTTCCAGATTGTAGTATGGAAACAACATTTGAAATATTGACTGAAACTGAGAAGCCAAATAAGATGGGTGAAATCCTTTTAGGAGGCTTAAATTTAGGGGATACAGATTGGAAAGAAAAAATGCTTCATCCCTTGTGGGGAAATATCTTCCTAACATTTATCGAGCAGCATGGATTATTACAGCAAATACATGATCCCACAAGAGGAAACAATATTCACAATCTTGTTATAAGTTCTGAAGCAATAAATATAAATTCATGCCATATTGGCCTCCCACTTGCTAAAAGTGATCATAACTCTATCCTGTTCAGTTTTGATACATGTAAGCAAAAAATGACAGGAGTTGCAAAAATATTTTTATACTCCAAGGCAGACATAACAAGTATAAATGTGGAGTGAAATAGAATAGATTGGAATAAGACATTATTCGATAAAGAAATAAATGAGATGTGGGAAGTGTTCAAACACATTACTAAAAATCTGCACCACATACATACCAAGAATAAGAAAATACACCACAAAAGGCATGAAGCCTAAATGACTATAAAAACAATTAAGTCGCTTTAAAATAAGAAGAACAAAACTTTCAAAAATACTTGAAACGTATATCTAATGAGTTATGGGACAAATACAAGTCCCTATAAAAAAAACAATTATGCAATAAAAAAGGCAAAACACTCAATGTAGGTTAAACTGGCAACAGTTGTTAGGAAATCAAACACTAAGGCTACTTTTAGTTACATGAATCCCTCAGTCAATTATCAGAATATTTTTGAACTGCAAGGAATGACTAATGCTTTCAATTCCCACTTCTGTAAATCTCATGAGAACAAACCCAAACAGGTACAGTACCTTGTTTAATATATTAGATTATCCAGTAATTTCTATCTCTGTGGAAGAAATCAGACAAAACATAAATTAATTAAAAATGGATTCCGGGCCAGGTCCAGACAATGTAACTCCTAGAATTCTTAAAAATGACTTCTGAGAGTATTTTAACCCCATTAAAGGTCATCTTTGAATTCTCCCTCAACAAAGGTCAAGTTCCAGCAGATTAGAAAATGACATATAGTAAGGTTCACACTAAGGTATCTAGGAGCCAATGGAGGCGGTTAGTTCATTATATTGCTCCTGTCCATTCACCCATAATACTGTACAATACTACCATCTAATATGTATCTATCTAGTCACTGTTTGAACTGCTGTTTACTATTACTTATACTAACTTCCAGGGGTAATCCATTCCAGAGGACAACAATCTCTGTATGAAAAAATCCTTTCTTCTATTATTATTGAACTTCCTGGGTTGGAGCTGCAGTGAATGTCCCCTCGTGCATACTTAGATATTTTTAAATTCTAGCTGTAGTTCATTCACTAAGTAATTGTCCTGCATTACGGCACATCAAGAGGTCTCCCCGGATTCTCCTTTTCTGTAATGATCTGAGGTTTAGCTTGAGGAGTCTATCCCCATATGCTTTATCCCTTAATCCATATATTGTTTTTGTGGCTCATCTCTGCACTCTCTCCAAACCATCCACACCACCTTTAGATATTGGACCCCACACTGGGATGCCATAATCCAGTAATGGCCTCACATATGCTCTACAGAGTGGCATAATCACCTCTTGACTTCTACTTCTAAATTTTTTTTTTATTGACCAACGTAGTCTGTTTGCTTTGGATATTTGAGTGGAACACTGAGCTTTACATGTTAGTTTATTATCTATAAATATGCCTAGGTACTTTTTCTCAACTGAATGCCTTAAGGTTTGTCTGTTTAGGGAACAATTTGCCAAACCACACTGTGCGATGATTGTTGCCTGCTATGAGGCCTTACAAAACTATGTCCTGGCATGGTCCCCATTTCACAACACAAAGTCCAGTATGTTACCCTCCCTAGTTGGCTCTGTTATCCCCTGCATAAGGTAGTTATCCTGGAAAGCCACCAGAAGTAGCTTTACCCTGGTATTAGAGGTAGTCATGGTGCTCCAGTCAACTCCAGGCATATTGAAGTCACCCACTATGGAAGTGCTACCCTTGCCACTGGGTCTTCTAACTTGCTCCCCCAACTCCCTATCTGTTTCCACATTAGCTAGATAGACAGATAGAATGATAGATAGATAGATAGATAGATAGATAGATAGATAGATAGATAGATAGACGGACGGACGGACAGACAGACAGACAGACAGATGGACAGACAGACCAACAGGCATTGGCTCACTGCTTGCACATAAGCCAGCAGCATAGATCCATATGAAGCTACAGATGTCACAAAAGTCAAGCTGTTCCAATACAGAGAACAAGGGAGAATGGCTCCTCTCCCTAAGCTGGGCATCCTAGATTTTAGGGTGGCCAGAAAAGTGTATTTCTGACTGTTTTTTTTTAAAACAAACACCAACATCTAGCTAAATGGGTCCCATTTAGATAAGTTCCATTGTTTGTTTTTAAGAGTAAATCATCTTTGTGTATTTTTCATGTTTTTTTATTTATTTGGGGGAATAAAAACAAGATGGCAGCTTACAGAACACTAAAAAGGATTGTTGGGTTGTGGGAAGCAAGTACTGAGAAACCAAAAAGCTCTTGTGACACAAATTGTTTTGTGCTGTATCAGAGAGTTATCCAAAAACCTTACTGAACATGTCAAAAAAAAAAAAAAACAGTTAAATCCTTATAACTCTGGAACTGTAATATTGCTTTTACAAAACCTTCCAAAGGAACTACCTTGGCACACACCACTACTACCTTGACTGTTTTGGAAACAAAATTCCATTCTGTGTAGGCACTAGGTGAGAGCACAAAATGTGTGTTAAGTATAGGAAAGACATATACAGATCTCAAAAACTGTACAGGCTTCCATCATGAAGCTTTCCACATACTGTTAGACAGTGGTATGTAGGTAGGTAACATTTTTATTTATATATAGGTTGACAGCTGTTATTAGGGATGAATCCCTGTTTACAAGGCAAGTCATGTTAGGTGTCACAACAGTAAAAGTTCATATAGTTTTACAAATACAAGAACGTTTATAAAATTATTTAAACACATCAAAACACACCTCTCATTATACAAAACACATAACTACATACAATGAGATACAATAAACAACCAATAAAGGTCACAACTATACTAACAGACTCAGATGCAGTAGTTTACATGAGTTTCAATGGAAACAAACAGATTAAGTGAAGTACATTGCATTAAAGTACCCAAAAACTACAAAATGTAGCAATGGACCAAAATTTTAACAATTACACACAACCTGAAACACTGATTTCAAACCTGTTCTAAATAGGTTTGAGGATGTCACCCTCATTGAGTAAGGAAGTATATTCCACCATTTTGCTGCTTGGTGTATTAAAGTTTTTACCTCAGATTTTGTTTTATTATAATTTTCCTTTATTTTATTAACGTACGGATCTGGTCAAGGTCCGAATAGGTTCAAGCTTATTCGTCAGTGTGTTAACTGATATGTAATGAGCAAGTTGCTTTGTAAAAAAATGATGCAGTAATTTCAACCATATCTCTCCATTTCTTTGTTCTAAAGTAATCCATCCCAAAGTAATTAATAATATACAATGATGTGTTCTATAATGGCAACCCAATATAAATCTTGCACGTCTATAATGAATTTTATCCAATTTGTCCCACATCAACTTAGGTGCATCCCTATATATGACACTTCCATAATCAATGGTTGGCATCACCATCTGGTCCATTAGAGTTTTCCTAGTCTTTAAATACAGGTATCTTGATGTTCATCTAAGTGCTCCTAATTTCTTACTGACTTTATTCAACAATTACTTAATATGTTTTTGAAAATTTAACTCAGCATCGAATAGTACACCCAAATATTGATATTCTGTTACCTGATATATAAATACATCTGATAGGGATGTTAAGCCCAAAGCTGTTTTTTTTTTCTATTCCCAAAATAAAGGACTTTTTTCTTCTTTATATTCATTACCAACTCCGACCTGGTGAACCACTTCCCCAAGCTGCTGAAGTCCCTCTGCAATTTAACTTTCAGGTCTACAAGGTCCACCCCAGTAGCAACAAGAGTCATATCATTGGCATATAGCTGAATACAAGATGTAGAAGCTGCCTGGGGAAGATCATTGCAGAAAACCAAGACTAACAAGGTCCCCAATATAGATCCTTGGGGAACTCCTCTTACCACTGGTTTAGTTGTTGACAGGACCTGGGACACACATACTCTTTGAGAGCTTCCTATTAAGTATGATTTAATCCAAGCCCATGCTCCCTCAGTAATACCCATAACCCAGAGTTTCCTCAGCAGCAGGGAGTGGTCCACCAGGTCGAAGTCTTTGGATAAGTCTGCAAAAAAGACCACTGTCTCCTCTCCTGCGTCCAAGGAGGTTGCCACAAGATCGTTAAAGTTAATTAAGGCCAAGTTAATGGAAAGTCCTCATCTAAAACCTGCCTGATATGGTGTAAGGATATTGTTTGTTGCTATATAGTCCATTAATTGTGTGTGTACTAGCTTCTCTAGGCATTTGGATAGTAGTGAAAGTAGAGCTACAGGCCGATAATTACTTGGATCACTTCGATCCCCCCTTTGTATATTGGGATGGTTTTAAATTGTTTCCATGTAGTGGGAAAAAAAAAACAACCTGAAACACCAATTAAACATATATGCAATTGTTGGTGCTACATAATCAGCAGCCATTTGCAAAAACCTTCCTTACAACCTGTCCATACCAGGAGATTTATGGATTTTTATATGCTTTAAACATGTTTTTACCTCATTTATGTTTAATATTCTGAAGCGAAAATGTGGATATGACCCATTAAACTCTAATTCTTCATGAGTCTTATCTAATGGAGCTCTTACGTCCAGACCTCGGAGATTTATGAAAAAAATCATTTAACAAATTTGCTATTTCATTTGGTTCCTTTACTGCCTTCCTTTCATGAATCAATTGGTTTATACTTTGTTTATCTTTATTATCCAGACTAATGATATCATTAACTACTTCTACATTGAAAAAAGCTCTCTACAGTCAATGGTGCCTCTGGCAAACATTCAATAAAGTACAAAAAAGCCAAGTACACTCACATGCCAGTTCCACAATAAGGACAATGCAACCCAAATAAATTGTTCAAAACATTGCTCCTTTTTTATTTTTTCAGCATAAGACAGCATTCATGGACAAGGCAGGTCCCTCCAGGTACGAACACCTCAACGTTTCATGTTTACACACTTTGTCAAGCAGATAATAGCACATCCCAGTGGTGCATACAAATAGAACTCTCTTAAAGTGACAACTTACTATTACTCATTACATGAATTGAGTTCACCAATACTCAGGTATGACTAAATTAACAAAAAAAATACATAAACAAATCTTTTGAATATAGACACATAAAGCTAATTTATCTAAATAGATACCAATTTTTGCATTAGTTAATTTTTAATTTTTAAATAGTTGATAGGGAAGTCAATATGTTTTATGAGAATATTAGTTTGTATCGTAGATACATAGACGATTGCTCACTTATTTGATTAGGAATGAAGGAAGAATTACATTTGTTTGTTAGATATTTGGAAAATACCAATCCCTGTTTAAAATTTACAGTTACAGTCAATAAATCCAGCATTTCGTTTTTGGACCTGCTTATTGTTAAAAACACTGAAGGTACAGTTGACACCACTTTCTTTAGAAAATCCACAGACAAAAATGTTGTCTTGTTGGCTAGCTCATGCCATCCATGGCATACTGTAAAAGTGATTCCAAAAGGACAGCTTATAAGAGCTCACAGGAACTGCAGCACTGATTCATTTTTTCAACAAGAAGCTGGAGTTTTGATGTCTAGATTTATCGAGAGAGGGTTAAAAAATCCTTCTTATCAGGAACTCTCTCTGAGGTTCAGAGCTTAGACAGGAACACTTTACTTGATACACAGAAGAAAAACAAAAGCAACTATAAAAATGGACAGGATTTCGATAGATTAAATTTTGTCTCCACTTACAACTTATAGGCTAAGGAAGTGGAAGGAATTGTCAAAAAGAATTGGTCAATTTTACAAGTGGAAGGGAAGTTAAAACCCTTTGTAACCAGTTTACCTAGATTGGTTTCTAAATGTAATGACAATATAGGCGATAGAGTGGTACAAATTCATCATAGAGGGATTCAGAGCAATAGGGGGTGGTTACCTCCATTACCAAGGGGGTGTTTTGTCTGTAAAAGGTGTATATTTTGTGAACATATTACATGTACAAATACGGTGAGCAATAGAGCTCATAATTTGAGTATTCATATTTAGGATTTTATTAATTGTGATACAGCATATGTTATTTATATGGCAAATTTCACCTGTGGAGCCTATTATATAGGCCACACTAAAACACAATTTAAAGAAAGAGTGGGGGACCATGTGAGAGCAATTTCTGCAAAAAAACAAAGATTATGCTACAGTTATGCATTTTTGTAATATGGAAAAAGCACAAGATGGTGCTAAACCTTAATGGTAATTTCTAGCAATAGAAAAAATAAAAATGGGGTCCAGAGATGGCAATATAGATATGAAGTTAGAACAAAGAGAACAATTTTGGATCTTTAAAACTCAAACCATGAAATTGCCAGGATTGCATGATAAAATTGAAATATTTGTCCATTTGTGATGTTGTAAAAGAATTAAAAATTGTGTATTATGTCCAGTGATATGATATGCATACTATATTGATTTTTAAGAAGGATGTTTGAGCCTATTTACAGCATGTTGAATGCATATTGATAAAAAGTATTTTTTTAAAAAAGGTTTATGATACATTTGTACTTATTAAAATATCGTATGCATTTTCTAATACAATGTATAACAGTGGCTCTGTGGTTTACAATTATTTAAGCAATAATTAATAGAAAATTATAAAAAAAAACAACTTGAAAAATTAAAAATTAACTTATGCTGAAATTGGTATTTGTTTAGATTAGTTAGCTTTATGTATCTATATTCACAAGATTTATTTATGTAATTTTTTTTATTTCTTGTTAATTTAGTCAAACTTGAGAATTGGTGAACTCAGTTCATGTAATGAGCAATAGTATGTTGTCACATTAAAAGAGTACTATTTATAGGTACCACTGGGGTGTGCTATTATCCTCTTGACAAAGCATGTAAATGTAAAACATTGAGGCGTTTGTACCTGGAGGGACCTGCCTTGTCCATGAATGCTGTCTTATGCTGAAAAGATATAAAAGGAGCAACGTTTTGAACTATTTATTTAGGTTGCATTGTCCTTATTATGGAACTGGCGTGTGAGAGCACCTGGCTTTTTGTACTTTACTGAATGTTTGCCAGAGGCACCACTGACTATAGAGTGGATTTTTTTGATGTAGAAGTGTTTGAATAGTTTAAGCAACATTCCAGTTGACGCCCTGTTGATTCACCATAGAGTAGCCGGTAGAGATTTACAGCTCAGCTAAGAAAATGGAAAACTCAGGCATGGCCACCGATCCAAGTAATTGTAATATAACAGAGATGCTGTTATTAAAACTGTCTTTGAACCTTCTACTATGTTTTATGTTCAGCAATCAGTGAATAACACTCAAGGTTCAATGTCTTTACAAAAGAAACCATTAATGATTTTTGATGTGTATAGAAGTTATTACAAAACTGCAGAGAAGCTCAGAAAGCTGGTATGGCAACAAGTGACTATGGAATGGTATTGAGATGCTAAACGAGTGCCTAGGGGTTTGAGAAAATTGAAATTCCCCATTTATTGTCAAGATAGAGATTCGTTTTTTGACCCATGGATGGAGGAAATCCATGATTCATCATTACATTTGATTAACCTTATTATAAAGGACTCAATTTACCAACAGGTGACGGTTAGTGCTGATTTAAAGAAGCAAGAAACAGAATTTAACAAGTTTTTACTTCATCCTGACTTTGCTATGTTTACAGAAAAAAATGAAAAAAGCCATCTCACAGCTTGATATTAAATTAAGTGCTCAAAAGGAAAATAAATTAATTCGAGATTAACAAGATTATATTAATGGATCTGTATTTACATGGAAGAAACAACCAAAGTCAATTTTGAGACATTCCACAAGTTCCAGTGATGGAAATGAATCAGATACACCCTCCTCAGTTTTTGAGAGAGAGTATAGAAGAAATTGTAGATACAGAAAATTGAGATTTGGAAGAAGTTCCTGCTGTTCCAATGTTACAATTGACCCCAAGAGTACATCCCCCACCCCTGGTGCATCCATAGACATTTTAGCAACCTCACAGATCACCAAAAATAACTTTTCAAAATCAAGTAACAAGCGGACAAGACGTGGGAAGAGAAACCATGGTTGCAGAGACCAGGAGAAATCAAAAGCAGAATTTCAGGTACAGGGCCTGGGCAGGAGCAGAACCAGAGGGAGAGCACCTGACATACAGAGACAAACGATGTTCTTTTATCCAAAAGCACAGAACAGGAGTTACTGAACAAGGGGGTTAATAATGTGATTAATCTGTCGCATTACACACTTACTGAGTCAGAAAATTCAGCATTGAACAGAGAACTCAAATTCTGACCAACACAGAAATTGAATTGGTTTGACACATATGTGGATATACACTGTTTTGCCTGTAAATTAAATTTAAAATGTTTTTTTTTTTTCAAGTACTAATGGCAAAGATCAAGGTATGTTAATGAGACTGAACAACATGGTGCCTCATTAGGTAACAATCAGGAAGATTTAGAACAGGTGGGGGAAGAAGAAGAAGAAAAAGAAAAAAGTTTAAACTTAAATCTCGTTTCATGATTCCTAGTAACCCTGTGGTTATTGTGTGTTTAAAAGCATGTGAACAGGATTTACAACAGCCATGTAAAAGTAAAAATCATGCCCACTTTGTTAACATGTCTAGCCTGGAATTTCAAACATTAGAAGATCTAAAAAATAATCCATTAATTGTTATTAAACAGGCAGACAAAGGGGGGGAAGTGTGGTGGTACAAAATACTGATGATTATGTTCGAGAGGTGAAAAGACAACTTTCAGATATCACCTTTCACCAACATCTGATAAATTTAAGGAAGAGATAGATGATTTTTTGAAGGCTTCAGTAGAGAACGGGGATATTCATATGGACACAATATTATTTCTGACAGTAAATGTCCTGATTAGAGCAGTCATGTACACATTGCAAAAAAGTTCATAAGAGCCTTATAGACCCTCCGGGGCACCCTATTATTGTGGGCATCACTTCTTTAACAGAAAAACTGTCAGAGTATATTGATTTTCATATTCAGCCATTTGTTTCAGGACTGCATTCATACATCAAGGACAGAAAAGAAGCCTTAAATTTATTGGGGGAGTTAGTACAACCAAGTGATTTATTAGTCACATTCAATGTGACTTCATTATATACGGTTATACTGCAAGAGGCAGGTCTTTTGGCTCTGGAACATTTCCTAAATAAAAGAAATTTATAAAATGCTTCAACTGAATTTTTGATAAAGATGGCAGATTCTGCTTTTAGATGTAATGCTTTTTTGTTTGATAATGAATTTTATTTACAGGTTAGAGGCACGGCTATAGGTTCTAAATTTGCACCAAATATTGTCAACTTGTATATGGATTTATGGGAACAAAATGCTTTTTATGATAGGGAAGTCAATATGTTTTATGAGAACATTAGTTTGCATCATAGATACATAGACAATTGCTTACTTATATGGTCAGGAATGAAGGAAAATGACATTTTTTTAGGTATTTGGAAAATACCAATCCCTGTTTAAAATTTACAGTTACAGTTAATGAATTCAGCATTTCATTTTTGGACCTGCTTATTGTTAAAAACACTGAAGGTACAGTTGACACCACTTTATTTAGAAAACCCACAGATAAAAACGTTGTCATGTTGGCTAGCTCATGCCATCCACGGCATACTGTAAAAGCGATTCCAAAAGGACAGTTTATAAGAGCTCACAGGAACTGCAGCACTGATTCATTTTTTCAACAAGAAGCTGGAGTTTTGATGGATAGATGTATCGAGAGAGGGTATAAAAAATCCTTGTTATCAGAAACTGTCTCTGAGGTTCAGAATTTAGACAGGAACACTTTACTTGTTACACAAAATAAAATCAAAAGCAACCATAATAATGGACAGGATTTCAATAGATTAAATTTTGTCTCCACTTACAGCTTACAGGCTAAAGAAGTGGAAATAATTGTTTAAAATAATTGGTTGATTTTACAAGTGGAAGGGAAATTAAAACCCTTTGTAACCAATTTACCTAGATGTGTTTATAAATGTAATGACAATATAGGCAATAGAGTGGTACAAAGTCATCATAGAGGGATTCAGAGCAATAGGGGGTGGTTACCTCCATTACCAAGGGGGTGTTTTGTCTGTAAAAGGTGTATGTTTTGTGAACATATTACATGTACAATTACCGTGAGCAATAGAGCTCATAATTTGAGTATTCATATTAAGGATTTTATTAATTGTGATACAACATATGTTATTTAAATGGCAAATTGCACCTGTGGAGCCTATTATATAGGCCACACTAAAACAAAATTTAAAGAAAGAGTGGGGGACCATGTGAGAGCAATTTCTGCAAAAAACAATGATTATGCTACAGTTATGCATTTTTGTAATATTGAAAAAGCACAAGATGGTACTAAATATGAATGATCATTTGTAGAAATAGAAAAAAAAAATGGGGCCCATAGGTGGCAATGTAGATATGAAGTTAGAACAAAGAGAACAATTTTGGATTTTTAAAACCCAAGCCGTGAAATTGCCAGGATTGAATGATAAAATTGAAATATCTGTTTATTTGTGATGTTGTAAAAGAATGAACAATTGTGTATTATGTATAGTGTTATGATATGCATAATATATTAATTTTTAAGAAGGACATTTGAGCCTAATTATAGCACCTTTAATGCATATTGAGAAAAAGTATTTTTAAAAATAGGTTTATGATACATTTGTACGTATTAAAATATTGTATGCATTTTCTAATACAATGTATAACAGTGTCTCTGTGGTTTACAATTATTTAAGCAATAATTAATAGAAAATTATAAAAAAAAACAACTTGAAAAATTAAAAATTAACTTATGCTGAAATCGGTATTTGTTTAAATAAATTAGCTTTATGTATCTATAGTCACAAGATTTATTTATGTAATTTTTTTTTGGTTTTGTTAATTTAGTCACACTTGAGTATTAGTTTACTCAATTCATGTAATGAGTAATAGTATGTTGTCACTTTAAGAGAGTACTATTTATATATACCACTTGGGTGTGCTGTTATCCTCTTGACAAAGCGTGTACATGTGAAACATTGAGGCATTTGTACTTGGAGGGACCTGCCTTGTCCATGAATGTTGTCTTATGCTGAAAAAATAAAAAAGGAACAACGTTTTGAACAATTTATTCAGGTTGCATTGTCCTTATTATGGAACTGGCATGTGAGTGCACCTGGAATTTTTGTACTTTAATATCATTAACTACTTGCCAGAATCTTTTGGGGTCATTATTCCTATCTATTTTTGTTCTATAATAATTTGATCCCAGCTTTCCTTATCTGTTGTTTACAGTAGTTTCTTTTATTTTTATAAATGCCCCAATCTGTCTTTATTTTTGGATTTTTAAGCCAATTTCCACAGTCTATTCTTGATCTTAATACTTTTTAGTAAATTATAATTTATCCAAGGTTCCCTGACCTTTCTCTTGCTTTTATTTTTGGTTCATACTTGTCGCATAATTCTAGAAATCTAGCTACAAAATACTGTATTGTTTGATCTAGATCTGGTATTAGCTTACATCTCTCCCAGTTTTCTGACTGCATGTCCAAATTAAATCTATCTTTTGAGAAATCCCTTCCCCAGTTGTGTCTGTGGTTGTGCTATATTACCTACAATTGCCCAAATTAAATAATGATCTCCCAATAAGGGGGGTTCAACACCCTTTGAATAGATAATTAACTGAGGTGAGACTAACAGTAAATCTAATAATGTATCCTTAGCCATAGAATTAGTATATCTAGTTGGTTCATCTATCAGTTGTATTAAATCATAGGGTGCCAGTATTTCTTTTAGTCTATTGCCTCTCTGGTTTTATCAATCTGAGCTTAAGCCTCCCATCAAAAGCAACAATTTATCTTTCACTTTGTCTTGAATTATACTAATAGACAGAGCCATATCTATCATCTTGGTATTTGGGAGGAATACACAATCCCTATAGCAGTGTTTAAGTCTTGTAAATAAAGTACTATGTAAACCATATTTCCTGTATTGCCTTTTGTCAAGGTTTGTACTAATCCCAATGTATTTTTTATATAAAGAATACTCCCCTCTGTTCTTCCTATATGAACGGTATAGTTGATAACCTACCAGACCTATTTCACCATCTTCTATCTTATTTGTGAGCCAGGTTTCAGAAAAGCCTGCTATATCAGGCTTTTGAGCATCACATAACATTTCGACCATGTCCATCTTTGGGGCTAGACTCCTTGTGTTATCATGGATTATTTTTAAATTAGTCCTCAACTTTTCTGTGGGCCCTAGATTTAATTCTATGTCCCTCCCACCCCCCAAATTAAAAGCAGAGTAAACATAGTGTCATCAGAGTGCATGCTTTTATGCACTTCATATGCCTCTAATCTCTAATGAACTCTCCGACTTCAAACCAGTTCTCTCGGGTGTACCACAGGGATCAATTCTTGGACCGCTCCTCTTTAGCCTGTTCCTTAACTCCCTCCCAGATATCTGCCCGGAGAAAATAATCTTATATGCTGATGATGCTGTAATTCTCTCTTCCCACAAGGATCCAAACTCCCTACGAAAAAGCCTGCAACTTGCTTTCTCTAGTGTTGAAAGGTGGTTCCTGGATAGTAAACTTGTGCTAAACCACAATAAAACAAAATCCATGCTCTTCTCCAATCACCAAAACAAAAATAGGCATACTCCACTCACCATACAAACCTCTGCGGAGAATTACACTGGACCAAGTAAATACTTTCAAATACCTTAGCATCACTTTTGACCAAGGGCTCACCTTTGCAACCCATTGACAACACTGCGAAAACAGTGAACCAGCATTGGAATACTATTCTGTAACCGTCAATTTCTAAATCAAGCGGCATTGAGAATAGCTATACAGAGTTCCATAATCTCAATCATTGACTATGGCCTTATTATTTATGGCTCAGCTACCTCCACTGCTCTAAGGCGTATCTCAATCACTCTAAATAAGGCCTGCTGGCTCCTCATGGGGGCTCAAAGACTGACTCACACGTGTGATCTGTACTATGAATCAGGCTGGTTGAACCTATCAAATCGTCTTATTTATCTCACCTGCACAATGGCAAAAAAATCTATCTTGAGACTGACTCCATTATGTATTCAAAACCTACTCCAACTGAATCCTGGCTCACGACCCTCCACCAGATCTGAGCACTAAGCCTTTCCTGGTTCCGAGATGCCGGACTGCACAGGGACAAAGATCTTTTGCATACAGGGCCCCGACATGGTTCAATGCGCTTAGTCCACCTACTCTATCCTCAACCTCGCTTGAAGCTTTCAAATCCATGCTCTATGCCCACCTCACCACCACTAGCAACTGTGATTGTGCTAGATAAAGACTACTACTCCTCATGTCCATCCTCACATCTGAGGCCTCTTTCTCCCCTGACTAATGAACCCTCTGGTACCTCTACTACTTCCTGTCTCCCACCCCAACTCACTCTCCCCCTTTTTTTCCTGTCCCCTCTCACTTACTCTCCCGCTCACCACCTTTCCCTCCTCTCTAGCCTCCTTTTGGTGCCTAATGATCACCCTCTCCCTGGAAGTTTCCTTAACCTCGAAATTGTCTACTCGCTTGAACCTGTTATAGCTTGTTTTTCTATGAAACTTCAAAACGTTACTGCCTTAAACTGTTAATAGCAAATTTATGATGTAACTTTCCTGTCTGGTTTTACCTGTAATGTGTATTGTGCTTTGTTAAATGTTCTTTGTGACATGGAACCTTTGTAAAAGAGCCCTGGCTCAAAGGTATTAATTCCTAGACTAATAAACTAAACTGAAACTAAACTCTAAAGAGTTAAAGTGACCAGCAAGGCAGTATGTTATCCAGGTTCTTGTAAAATCATGCCTGAGCAATTTCTAGTAACCATGACTTCCCCCCTTGAAGTCCTATTACTGAATACATTGGCCAGTAATAACCTAGTTTGCTAGAATCACCCTCAGTTAAAGAAAAGTGATCAATTGAACAGAAAAACAACAACAAACACATTATTTTTCCTACATACATTCTAGCACCTTAAGTCTGTTAAAACTAAAATTCAAACAAAATATTAACTGCACCTACACTTTAAATACAAAATACTTAATAAGAACAATTAAGAAATAAACAAAACAAACCCCGCCCCTTTAAAACAACTCTCCCCTTTGACACACTACTATAAACTATATAGCCTAGATCCCAATTATAATATATTGCTGTCTGTACTTTAATATTTACATCTACCTTCCCCTTACTTATTTACTTAATTCTGTATGGAACACTGCTACTTTATCAAACACTTGTGCACATTTTTCTTACTACGAGTGGTGCTTGTGCCACTCACAAAGCTAATGCTACACTCGCGCTTGTGAGGGGTGTGGAAATTTAAAGATCCCAGTCCCCACCTGTAGTGCAAATTAGAAACAGCTGACTCTCCTTGAGCCCCTTTCTCACAGAAATACACAGTTACAGCTGCTGGTATAAAGTCCAAAACATGGAGAAATCATACAGTCTCTCACCCTCATGATTTCTGGACACTGTATCTGGAGGAGAATTCACTCGATGTTATAGGCAATCAGTTTGAAAGTATTCAACTTAGCATAGCTACTTGTGAGTGGCATGGAAATTTAAAGCTCCCAGTCCCCGCCTGTAGTGCAAATTAGGAACAGCTGACTCTCCTCAATCCCCCTTCTCACAGAAATATACAGTTACCGCTGCTGGTATACAGTCCAAAACATGTAGAACTCATACAGTCTCTCACCCTGGCAATTTCTGGACACTGTATCTGCAGGGGAATCCACTCGATGTTACAGGCAGTCAGTTTGAAAGTATTCAGCTAAGCATGCCAGCTTTGGGTAATTTCTTCAAATGCTGCCAAAGCAGTTAAGGTGCAAAGTTAAAGGTTTAACATAGCACTCTCAGTCAACCTTAACTATTCCCGGCACTATCGCAACAGTACCAAAGGCATAGGGTCATATGGACCCATTGGACTAGGGCTCCAGCAATAGTCTGCAATGTGAGCCTAGTGCCACAAATAATATCACCATGTACATGATGTCATTTTGGGCCGCTTTGGCAATGTTTTCCCTATTTGTCCAGAGTGCACATCTTGAGGTCCTGTCTGTGACCTGCTGCAGCACCCCCCCCCCCGCTGAAAAGGAAACAATCTCTCTTCCTACCCCACACCTATTGTTGGCATTTTTTGAAATTGTAACCTTTTTTGCTGTGAATTCAGTGCACATGTGTGCAAAGAGAGTGTGTGAATCGGACTGGGTGGCAGGCAGGACTGGGCTCAAGTAATGAGTGAGGCAGGCAAGGTGATGACAAGAGTGATCAGTTGGAGAGGACAAAATCATTATTGAAGAATAACTCCTGCACTATTATTTCACAGCGGATGACCCAGGCCAGTCTGATTGAGAATAGGAGATCTCCAGAATGGGATGGAGAGAGCAGCCAAAAATTAGAGTCAGTCTGTGTAGAGCAAGCAAGGAGTTGAAGGAAGGGAGACTTCAGGAATATTTGAGCAGTGGACCAGCAGTGAGGCAGTCAATGTGCAATGTGGTGGGGGTCCCTCTGCCCCTGAGAGTCATCAGTAGGCTGTGAGTGGCCACGGTGTGTGAGCAACTGTGTGGCTGTCAACAGATGGTCATCACGCTGATGAGGAGAGCTGCTCAGCCTAGAGTAGGTGGACCAAGTATTAGGAAAGTACTTGTACAGTTAGTAACTACTTGTTTGAGAGCCACCAGCCCAGGTGAGGAAAAGGAAGCTGACCTGAAGGCTGTTTGATTTTTATTCAGTCATTCGTCAGCATCCCAAAAATTGAAGCGGCTCCAAAGTGAACTCCAATCCAGACTGATGTGAAAGCACGGAGGACAGACTAGTAGTCTCAAGGTATTGTTGCACAGTTTTAGATTAAAATGCAGTTGTGCTTTGTTAATATATAAATCTGGATGGAAAGCCAAGGACTACCTATCCATATGTGTTCAGATTAGAAATGTGCAAAATCAAATGGCTAAAGGTGCAGATCAGAGAGTTTTAAAATGCAAAAAATACTACACTATGCTTCTCTAGTTATAAAGACTGTCACAGTTACTTGAAGGGATGAAGATTATTATGGACAGGTAATATACTGCTCTGTTCATTTTTAGGTATGGCAAATCAAATTAAATTTGGCATACATAGTCCTTCTTCTAATCTGTGCCATATCATATTTTTAAATAATAGACTCAGTGTGTCCCATGTTTAGAAATAGCAGGCATCAGTTCTGGAAAAGATTATTGCACTGAAAGGCTCAAATTTACAGTGTTCTTTGTAACTTTTGTCAATTTCAATACCTCCAATGCACATTAAATTTGTCATTTCTCATCCACTACCTACCTGTAATGAACTACTTAAAAACTAGGGTAGGCCTCTCTCTTTGCTTCATGATAAGCTACACTTCAAATGGGGAGGTGTCTATGAAAATGCATATCCATTTGGTTACTGTGGACATGCTGTATATAGTGCTATGTTCACTTTGACTATTATGTGGCATGCATAGTGTTCTACTAATGTACAATAACTACAAGTAAGCAATAAACCAGGACAGGGAGGCCAGCATGTGCATTAAAGTATTTAAATGCATGCCCCAGGGGTGTGATGCATAGGGCCAAAGGCAGAATACCTTCATGCACATAGGAAATGCATTCAGATCAATTAATGCTAACCCTAGAGTGGCTTATTATGCTTATTCAAATGGCTCCCCACTCTTTTGTATTATACGTAAATTGCAACACTTGTAATAAATAATTTAGATAAATTATTTGTAGAAATACATTTTAAATAACAAAATATATACACAAAATGGTCGTTAATTTTGTAAGCAATGTGCCTTTTTGGTAATGAGATCTGGCCACTGACGCTGTACTGCTACAGTAGGAATTTAATGCACACGAGGTTAAATGTCTCTCAGCCAATTAAGTTTCTAGTATGTTTATTGTCATTTTGTAATAACATGTACTATGATGGGCCCATTTAATGTCTTAGCTTCACCCTTGACACGGGTGCCTCTGCTGCTGCAAGCAACTGGGCGGGTTCTTTCTGTCCACTGGCTACCTTCCTCGCTGTACTGCCCACCAATCACCAGACCAAAGCTTCACCCTTGACATGGATGCCTCTGCTGCTGCAAGCAGCCAGGCGGGCCCCTTCTGCCACCTGCTGCCTTCCTTGCTGTCCTGCCCACTGATCACCAGACTGAAGCTTCACCCTGGACACGTTGCCTCTGCTGCTGCAAGTAGCCGGGCGGGCCTCTTTTGTCTGCCGGCTGCCTTCCTCGCTGTACTGCCCACTGATCACCAGACCGAAGGTACGCTGCAGAAACTTGACTGGCCAGAACCATTGACTCTGCCAGCTGACAGACTGCTGCAGTTCTTTAATTATTTGTTACTGCTGTTTCTTCTGGACTTTAAGCTAATGTTACATTCTAATTGCGGTATTGGTTAAGTCTCTCCAAATTGTCCCGTGAATCCTAACTTAAACGTGAACCTAAGCCTGTTTACAACAAGTTTGCACTCCAAGGGTAATTTGAAGTGCAATTTCATTTAGGCTGCAGGTTTTTAGATTGTAAAGTATTACAGCTCTCTTTGTTTTAAGGTCCAGTGGTAATCTACCCTGGATCAGAAACTAAGTTTAAAGTGATACAGTTTTTTCTGTTTAGACCAGATTCCATTTGGGTCACAGTTATAAGCTTTGCCCTGCAAATAATGCAATTTCTCTTTCACTTTCTGTCCTTCTGTCTCCTTCCTACTTGAATTTTTGCACCCACCCTCCCATTCTCCACCTCCAGACTTTATTAAATACTCTCCCTCCTCCCTCAGCACCGCCCTAGTAATCTTCATCCTCCCCTCTCACTAATATTGCAACTCCTCTTAATGATACAGGGTGGGATATTCAAAGCAACTGTATGTGTGCATGTGAGACAGGTGTAGAGGCAACATCAGCAGCATGTGCCTGCAATACCTGGCATAAGAGAGGCAGCAAAAGTGCCCAGATGGGTGGGAGGCAGAGGCTACAGCCAACAGGCCACCAGCTGGGAACTACAAACACAGGTGTGTGCCTAGCGCAGGGGCACGTGCAGCAGCACACAGCTGGGAGTGCCTGGGGAGACAGCCACCCAGGGTGGCAGGACAGCCCAGGCCATGGCCAGTGCCATCTTCCTGATGGAGGCAGTAATGAGGAGTGTGAGGAGGCAGGAGGCAGAGCAGCATGGCTGTGGAAGGGCCTGTAGGTGGTATGCCTGAACAGGTATTACCATGCCCGCACCACCTTTGAACAGTACAGTGATACAGAGATTGTGGGCAGATACCACCTGAACCAGGCAATTATGTGGCAGCTCTGTGAGCTGTGCAGTGATGAGATGCAGGCACCCACAAGACGGAACCACAATTTTTCAGTGGAGACCAAGGTCACGGCCGTCATGTGCCTGCTCCCCATGGGTTCCTTCCAGAGACCAACAGGGGACAACACAGGCACAACCCAGTCGGTTGCATCACGGATCCTCACAAAATTCCTCAATGCACTGCTGCCACATGCTGTGAAATACATCCATTTCCCAAGCACACAGGCAGAGATTACAGCGAACATGCAGGAGTTCCACAGTGCGGCACGTATGCCTGGCATACTAGGGGCCATTGACTGCACCCACATAGGCATCCGTACATCACCTGGCCTGGAGGAGGTAGCCTACATCAACAGAAAGGGCTACCCCAGCATCAACTGCCAGGTAGTGTGTGATGCCAGGGGGTGAAAAATCAATGTCTTTGCCACACACACCCTGGTGGAGCACACAATGCCTTCATCTGACACCAGTCAGCAATGTGCCACAGGTTTGAGAGTGGGGACATCCTCACTGGCCACCTAGTAGGTGAGTATGCAGTTGAAACTGGCAACCTGGCACAACAGGGCAGGATGTGGGGAATGCTAGGCCAAGGATGCCAGAGGGCATGGCTAGGAAGGCAGGGGGGTGCAACTACATAGAACACCATGCTAACCACACATCTCAATACACAGGTGACAGCGGATACCCACTCCGGCCCTGGCTGCTCACCCCATACTAGTGCCTGTTGATCCCAGAGCAGGAGTGATACAATGAGGCACAAGCCAGCACATGGAACATCATTGAACATGTGTTTGGGCTACCGAAGGCCCGGTTCTGTTGCCTGGACAGGTCTGGCAGTGCCCTACAGTACAGCCCCTCAAAGGCCTGCGGCCTATTTCTGGCTTGCTGTATACCACACAACATGGCCACCGACCGTGGGATAGCTGTCAAAGTTGAAGAGGGGAACAGCAGTGGGGATGATGTGGCCGCTAGGCCAGGTGGTGGTGAGCAGTCCCCTCCGGGTGAAGGGAACCCCGGCTCAACAGAATAGTCTGACCACATCGGGACACAATTGCAGAGGAGCACTGCAGTGCACGCAGGTAGGTGAACATGACCTCATGAATGTCCCAGGGACCATGGCACAGCATTCAGGCATGCAGGGGCGTGACAATCACGGGATTTAAGAATGCATGGGATAGACATAAAGGAATTCTAGAGGTCAGGGGTAAGGGGAAATAGACTTCTAAGAAAACAAACTGAACTTACAAGCTCAAATGGGCAGACTAGCTGGGCCATAGGCCCTTATCTGCCGACACTGTCTATGTATCTATGTATCTATGTATCTATGTGACCCATGACAATAATGGCTGGAAGGGAGCCTGGACGGGCGTGGGACTGGATTCCATGGAAGCACCCCACACGGCACTGCACACCCCACCCACAAATCCCCACATGCCCCCGCACACACACGCACATGCACACGGGTATCTAGATGCACACACCCAGATGCCACCACCAGGTGTGTGTCAGACACTGAACACTGGTGCACAGTAGTGGCCAGCGTTGTGTTGGCATCATCATGCACATGCCACAGTGGCCCGCGGCCATGTGTGTGTGCACAAGTCCTGTGTGCAGCGTGGACCATGGATACCACGTCCCTGAAATGCACACACACACACCACACCAATGTGCACACAAGGCAGCGGCAGACAGCAGACAGGGAGGATGGCAACTCAGGACTGCTGCTCAGTCATACGGCCACCACGGACAGATGGATGGCTCCGCTGAGACCGCCCAGCAGACATGGGCTGTGCAATGGCCACAGGGGGTGTCTGTGATGGTCCCCCAGGTGTGTCACTGCGGGAAGGCAACCGGTTCCTCGCAGGTGTCTGCAGACTCCCGAACATGCCCACTCCAGGCATGCCCGGAATGCCCACAGTGGATCCTGGCATTGACACAGAGGGGGTAACACAACGCCGTGACTGAGGGCTGGAGAATGCACTCCTCAGGGTCTGCGGTGGACGGCCATGCACCAGGGTGACCAGTGGTGCTAGGCCGGCCATGACCGCAGTGGTATGCCGATCCATGGCTGCGGTTGTGTCCTCCCGCATATGTGTGGTCTCAGTCAGGAGCTGTTCAAAGTCCCTGTCATGCCTCCCTGTGGCCTGGTGCAGCTCTGCGCAGAGTGCATGCACCCCTGTCACGACCAGCACCTGTTGCTCCATGGAGGCCTGTAACAGATGGGTGTGCTCAGTCAAGAGTCAGTGCCCTGGTGGGCATGGGCATTGTGCCGACCCATGGGTGGTGCTTGACACTGTAGCCCAGCCTCCTGCACTGGTGGAGGCTGCACAGTGAGGCCCTTTTGGGGCTGCTCATTCTGCAGTGCACTGTCGGTGGGCACTGCTCCTTTCCCGCCTTTGACACCTGCCACTGCTTCCCCTCTGGCCGCTGTTCACCAAGCAGCACCAGTGTGGCTGCACTACCACCACCACCCAGTCATCCTGTGCAGCACCGATGGCATCCACTGCAATGCCAGGTGTGGGGGCCCGTGGGCAGACAACCACCACCAGGGCACCATCTGTGCTGCCATGTCGGGTGTGTGGTGTGGGTGCCTCTGTCTGAATGGCAACACCACTATCCAGGATAATGGCCACGTCATCATCGGTCCTGGACCTCGCCATGTTCTGTGTCTTGGCATACTAGATGCCATGGCTGACATCATGCTGAAACACAGCCAAGGCTTTGTCCGCAACTACGCCACAGGCATCCAGATGGACAATGGTGTTGGGCTGCCTGCAGTCCGGTCCCCGGACACTGGTGGAGGTGGAAGGATGGTCCTCCTGATCCAGAGCAGCCCCCATGATGGACACCCCCACCCCTGCCGCTGCATGCAGGTGCTCCGGAGCTGAAAGGGAACACAGTCGCATTAGTGCCACTGGCACACACCCCTGCCCCCCTGTCCCAGGTGCTGCCATACCTACCATGCAGTAATGGGCTGCCTCCTGTCTGGAACCCACCACCAGGTACCCCCTCGATGGTGCTGCACTGCATGGATGCCGCCAACAACTCCTCCTGTGGTGACAGCTGTGGCACATCAGGCTGTCCACTGCCCATGGCAGCACATGCAGCCCAGATGGCAGCCACCTTCTCCTTTATCTACCTCTGGTCTGTGCCGACCTTCTTCTTGCACTCCTATGCAGTCTTTTGATGTCTGCCCTACTGGTTCATGGCTCTGGTCACACCCTCCCATGCTGTTGACCGGGCCTGTAGGGTGTCTGTCGAGCCACTCTGGAGAGGATTCTGGTTCAGGTAGACCTCAAATAGGGCATCTGTCTCTGCCCTCATGAAGTTGAGCCTGTGCTTCCATGCAGGCCCATGCTCCTCAACCTCCTCGTGATCCATCATGCTTAGTCCTGTGGGAATAAACATGTGGTCAGTGATGGCTACAACCCACACTGTCCTCCCATTCCACTGTCCCAACAGACCAACAGTCTGGTGGCTTACTTCTGATTGATGCAATACCAGTCTAGAGCCTGTGCAGTCCTGTGGCGCCTTTATAGAGCATCGCATTCAATTTGAGGGGATGCGCAACTGTAATGAGATGCAAATGCCTCTGATGCACCTCGGATATGCTGATTTGCTAATCTACATATGCTGGCTGAATATCATGAAATTGTGTATGGCGCATTGGTGTTGCGCATGCACAAGTCATGGTGCAACATTGTGATGTGTGCAATAGGCCCGGCAGTGCGCATGCATGCAGTGCCATCACATACATCACTGGCGCAGCCTACTCACACTGTGCTATACGCGGTACAGTGCTTTGCTGCTATTGGGCATGGGGCACTTATGCTCTGTATGCCCTATGGTGCCCAGATGCTATTGTCCCATGGACCTTGGCGCTCACATGCCCCTATTGCGCCCCATGCATGGTGAGCCCAATCGCACTGTCATGCACAGTGCGCATGCTGACCCTTGACCCCACAATTTCCCTTTGACCCTCTGGGTGACCTGCAACATGTGCCAGTGCTGCACTGGCTGTGTCACACATCCCTGTGGCTGCACTATTGGTGATGGCAGTGCATCACCATACAAGGCACGCATCCCCAGCACGTGTGGCCCGTGCGCTACTGGGCGCCATTTTGGTTGTGCTACTGCCGATACAGCCATGCCACACTGCAGCAGTGCCAGGGCACTGAATTGGTCGCAAGTGGAGCTGATCAACCTTGCGGCCCTTGTGGAGCCACATGCAGGCAGTCTGTTCAGCTAGGTGCCCCTGAATCAGCCACAGACTGAGGTGTGGCAGGAGGTGGTTGAGGGGCTGGAGGAGGCCACATGGACACAGCACAGTAGTAAGGAATGCCGCCATCACTATGGGGACCTGCAGCGGAGGGATCCAGAGAGGCTAGGGGCACTACTGGCATGCATCCAGAGGGGTGCCGTGCCATGTCCAGGTAAGTGTGATACGCCTATGTCTCTACCCATTCAGTATTCTGTGGGGCAAGCAGGGTGGCAGACCATGCTGCAGGGGGGCTGGGGCTGCGGGTTCTGTTGGCCGTGGTGGTGCACCATGGGTGTGCTCTGCCACTGTGCTGCAGCTGCGCTGGGCCAGGGGGCACACTGTGCTGGGGGGGGCATATGGTGTTGCCAGGTACTAATGTGTCTTTCTCCATGTTTCCCTACTAGGGCCTGAGGATAGAAGGAGGGCATGGCTGGCTGGCACTGCAGGTGGGTCAGGGTGGGCCACCGCAGAGGCTCAGGTGCAGGATGCAGGCTGCATGGGTGGTCCTGTCAGACAGGCGCAGGGTGCACTGCAGCATGCAGGTAGGCAGTGTTCCAAGGTATGATGTTGTGCAGGGTGGGCAGTGGGGGTGGAGGTGGGCCACAGCCCCCTGTGCACATGGCCATTCTAGCTGTGCACCACCCATGGTGTCCATTGCACCATGTCATGGCTATCACACATGTGTGGCTGCCACAGGTGGGCTATGGGTGCACCTGGATTCCAGCTGTGCCACTGCCATGCCGCCGCTGAGCCCTGTCGCCTGGCTGCCATGGTTGTGGTGTGTGGCACATGGGTGGTGTTGGTGTGCAGTGTTCTGCGTGGCTGTGGATAGTTGGGTTGGTGGCTCATGTGGGTGCACACACTGCGGGAGGCTGTGTGCCATCTCAGGGGCACATGCACCACTGTCCACTGTGCACAGTGGGTGGGCTATGGTCATACAGACATGCACTCATACCATGTTCCCTCCTTTGTCCTAGGTGTCCTTCTCCCTGTTGTCAACACCAGGCTCCTGAGGTGACTTCTTTGGGCCACCACTGTCATGCTCCAGGTGGCACAGCTGCTGCAACAGACACTACACAGGCCGCAGTGCAGACATTGGCATCAGGCACCTATCCCCCCTCCTTTGCCCTCCCTCATCCCCTTATCTAGCCATGTCCCCTTTCCCCCTGCCTCCCTTCCCCGGCCTCCCTGTTTGTATGTGACCTCCCCATTCCTTGCTTCCTGTACCCAGTTACCGGTTAATATGTATATAGTTGTTTTATGCCTGTTTTAATACACATTTCTATGGTTAGCCATCTGTGTCTGTGTCTGCTTTGTGGCTGGCGTGTGGAGCCATGCTGCAGTGGTGTGCATAGTGGCTGAGTGGTACCACTGGGGTGGACTGAGGGTTGTGCCTGGTGGTCTCCACCCATTGGCTCATGGCTGTGCCCTGGGGAAGCTGTGGGCTCTCTGTTTGTGTTGTGTGGCGTGTGCATTGTGCGCTGTTGGCCTGTGTGTTGCCAACTGTGGTCCAGGTGGCATGTCACTTGCCTTCCTGTGGAGGTTGACGGTGGCTGTTTGCCAGTTGCCATTGGTGCCACCCTGCCTCTGTGCACCACTGTGGTGCACATGGTAGGGGGTCTGCTGCTGTGTGCCTGCCATGCCTCCCTCCTGGAACCCTGTGCACCCTGGTGGCAGTCCATCCCACCCTGGGCTGGCTCTTGCCCTACTGAACCTTTCAGTTATTCTCTACACATCCTCTAAGCACTATGGCTCTGCCCCTTCTGCCTCTTCATCTCATTCTCTTTTGCTCCCTGCTTCCGCCGTTTTTCCTGCCTGGAGCTAGATACCCCTCTCTTTCTCAAAGCTACAGGATTGACCTTATCTATACCCAATATGGTACCCTTCCAACTGAGCTTGTCTATACTCCCCCATTCTCCTATGGGGATGTCTGGCAACACCCGAAGAACTATGATAGGATGGTGTATGTTCGCCTGTTCCCGTTCTCAACACTGGCTCATTGGCAGTTCACCTTCAGTGGCAGTGATTGGCTTACCCAATCTGGCAAGCATTATAGACTTACTAGGACCAGGTTTCTTAAACTAACTATCACCACCCTATCAAAGATATTACTTCTGTTACTGTTATGCTCGAGTAACATTGAGCAAAACCCTGGTCCTGTCACTACCATTACATCCCCCTCGGATGCTGCTTGTCTTAAAGGCATGAGCTTCTGGCATGTTAAAGTCTGCAGCCTCCTAAAAATGTTTTCCATGCTTCAGGCGTAGGTCAGCCATACTCAGCCAGATGTTCTGGTAATCTCCGAATCTTGGTTTAGGCCAGCCTCTCAGGACAGGGAGATTAGTATTCATTCCTACCAGTTATTCAGAATGGACAGGCCTACTAGGGGAGGTGGTGTGACAGTGTACATTAAGGAAAGGTTTACAATGTCCTGCCTGGATTCTACTTCTGTCAAAAATGAATTTGAGTGTTTGACCCTGAAGATGGATTTTATCTACTTCCCTTGCCCTCAGAGTGATTGGTTGCTATAGACCCCCATCTGCTGGTACACTCCTTCTTACACATCTTGGCTATATTAGGAGAAAGAAAACTTTGAAACTATCATCCTAGGGAACCTTAATTTCGACTTGTTATCGAAGTGTGCTTCACACTTAAACACTTCCTGCGATTCCCGTGGGTTGGTGCAATTAATTTACGAACCCACACGTCCAAACAAAAAGAACATGAGCAACAGCACACTGCTGGATGTTATTTTAGTCGATAAGCCTCAACTCTTCTCACATGCTGGAACCTTCTTTGCTGATGTCAGTGACCATTGCTTCATTGCTGTGGTCAGATCACTGCGTCATACAGGACATACAGATAAATTTCTTACAAAAAGGTCCCGTTGAAACTTTGATGTGGCTGCCTATGTCTATGAGTTGGAATACTTGCCATGTTGGCAAAACTTCTACTTAGCTAACACAGTTAACTCGGCATATGATACTTTCCATGATATTCTTGTTGGGGCCCTAAATATGTATGCACCTATGGTAAAAATTAATGTAAACAACAAAACATGTCGTTGGTTCTCTGCGAGCTGAAAGCTGCATTTCTTGGTAGGGATAAGTTGTGGAAAAAAGCTTGCTGGACTAAGCTTGACTCAGACTGGTGTCAATTCAGAAGGGTAAGCAATGCTTGTATGAAAATGGTCAGGGATGCTAAGGCAGCATTTTATCTTACCAAATTGGATTCTGCAACAAAGTGCTGCTCCAAATGCTGGAGGACAATCAAGAACATGTCCGGATATACGTCTCGTAATTCCTTGCCACCTAAGATTACATCTGGGAGTACTACTATCAATGATAAACCGGGAATCCTAGATACATTTAACAATCATTTTGCCACAGTTGGTCTTGCTTTTAACAATTCCACTGCATCCCTGGTCTGCTCCCAATTAAGTGTCCCATGCTCAGACTCTCCTGCCCTGGTACCTGACTTCTCGTTCCACCTGGTCTCTCTGAAAGAGGTTGAACACCTCATGCTTGAATTGGATATTAAGAAAAGTGCTGGTGCTGATTCTTTGGATACTTATTTCCTTAAAATTGTCTATCATGTCCTATCTGTTCCTATCACCCACTTATTTAACTTATCATTGTCCCAAATGCTTATTCCCCAGATCTGGAAAATTGCTCATGTCATCCCCTTGTTTAATTCAGGGGATCCCTGCGACCTTAAAAATTATAGACCAATTTCCCTCCTCCCAACTTTGTTGAAACTTCTGGAAAAGATTGTCAGCAACCAACTTAGGGACTACCTCGAATCCAATAACCTACTAAACCCTATGCAATCTGGCTTTAGAACTAAACACAGCACTATTTTGGCCTTTGGCAAAGTAATGAATGATTGGTACTGAGAATTGGACTGCAGAAACATTGACTGTGCTGTATTTCTAGACCTTAGTAAGGCTTTTGATACAGTGGATCATAGCCTGCTTCTCTCTTCTTTGAAGAGTATAGGGCTGGACTCAGTTTCTTTGCATTGGTTTACTGAGTACCTTGTAGGACGGCATCAACAAATTAAAGCTGAGGATGAGATATTCCTACTCAAACCTCTACTAAGGGGAATGCCGTAATGATCCATACTTGGTTCCTTACTATTCACTATCTATGTTAATAACATTGATGAGAGTATAAACAAAGCCAACATACACCGGTTTGCTGATGACACGGTTGTATATATAAGTCGTTCGACACTTGAAGCCGCTTGACTCACCTCCAGGAGGAATTTCACCTGCTCCAGAATCAGCTCCTCCATAAGAAACTTCTTCTAAATGCTAAAAAAACAAAAGCAATGTTATTCTCAACCTATAGCCGTGTGATGAATCCGGCCAGCTCTGGAGTACTACCTCAAATTACCAGAATTCTTGGAGAGAAACTGGAGTTTGTCTCAAAGTTTAAATACCTAGGTGTGTGATTAGACCATAATCTATCATTCATGAGCATGTCGAGGACCTTGTAAAGAAATTAAGGCAGAGGTTGGGGCTATTCTTTAGAATTAACCAGTTTCTTACTAGAGATGCCAAAGTGCGCCTTGTCCACACTACTTTTCTTTTTCTGATTGATTATGCAGGTTTCCTTTATAGTCATTGTCCGAAAGCCTCACTTGCAAAGCTGGATACCCTTTACCACAGGGCCATCTGGTTTATTACTGGTCTCCCCATCTGTATCTATCATTGTTCCTTGTACAAACAGTAGAGTGGACCTCTCTTATGTTTAGGCATAATAGAAATGCAGTCCTTTGGACTTATAGAGTCTTCTTGAAGTGGCTTCCGCAATATATAATGGACTGTCTCCCACTAAGTGAGCCAGGGATGTATGCCCTCAAAAGTGCATCCTACATTACATTATGTATCCCCAAGGCTTCCTCTCGCTATGGCAGAGTGGCCATTCGTTTCCTGTTGCCAACATTGTGGAAAAAAAGTACAAAAATTATTGAAATTAAGCTGCCTCTGCAGTATAGAAACACAGAAACATAGACTTTGATGGCAGATAAGGACCGTTTGGCCCATCTAGTTGCCCATTTCCCTACCCACAGGATAGGCAGCAGATCCTAGTTAACCAACAGCCTATTTCTTCCTACCCCCCACAAGAATTGCCTTATGTCTGTCCCATGCATTCTTGAATTCTCCCACAGTTTTAGACCCCACAACCTCCCTCAGGAAGGCTGTTCCATGCAACCACTACCTCCTTGTGAAATAATACTTCCTTACATTGCCTCCGAACTGCCCCTAACTTTTAAATTGTGTCCCCTTGTTCCTGACGTCTCTTTTTTCTGAAAGATGCTACCCTTTTGAACTTTGTTGATTCCACTGAGGTATTTAAAAGTTTCTATCATGTCCCCCCTCTCCCTTCTTTCCTCAAGGATATACATATTAAGCTCCTATAGTGTCTCCGCATACGGCTCCTGTTGCAGACCCTGCACCATTTTAGTTGCCCTCCTCTGGACTGCCTCTATCCTCTCTATGTCCTTGCGGAGATGGGGTCTCCAGAACTGGATGCAGTACTCCAGATGGGGTCTCACCAACTGTCTGTACAGAGGGATAACAACTTCCTCTTTTCTGCTGCTGATGCCTCTCCCTATGCATCCCAGTATACCCCCAGCCCTCCCTACTGCCTTCTCACATTGCTTGCTAACCTTAAGGTCATCTGATATGATTACCCCCAGGTCCCTTTCCTATTTTGTTGTTGTTACTACCTCCCCACCCATTGTATATTCTTCCCCTAGGTTCTTGTTTCCCAGGTGCATTATTTTGCACTTTTTTCATTGAATCCTAGCTGCCATACTTCTGACCATTCCTGCAACCTTGCCAAGTCCCTTCTCATCCTTCCCACACCTCCTTGTGTATCAAGCCTGTTGCAGATCTTTGTGTCATCTGCAAAGAGGCATACTTTTCCTTCCAGTCCCTCTACAATGTCACTTATGAAGACATTAAAAAGACTGGACCTAATACTGAACTCCTCGGTACCCACTAGTAACAACTCTTTCTTCAGAGTGGACTCATTTACAATTACCTTCTGTGTCCTGTTGTTCAGTCAATGTTTTATTACGCACACACCCTGGAACCCACTCCCAGGCTGGTTAATTTGACTATTAATCTTTGGTGGGACTGTGTCAAATGCCTTGCTAAAGTCTAGGTAGGCCATGTCCACAGCCCTCCCTGGTCTACTACTTTGGTCACCCAGTCAAAGAAATCTATTATATTCGTCTGACATGACCTTCCCACTGTGAACCCATGCTGCCTTGGGTCCCTGCCCCACTGGCCTATAGGTACTCAACTATTCTTTCCTTCAGAAGTGATTCCTACATTTCCTTCCACAGAGGTCAAACTGACAGGTCTGTAGTTTCCTGCATCTGTCTTTCTCCCACTTTTGTGAAGGGAATCACATCCGCTTCCTCCAGTCCTCGGGTACCACACCATCCTCCCATGATTTATTAAAAGAGTAGCCAGTGGTTTCATTAGTTCCCCTTAATTCTCTTAGAATTCTGGGTGAATTCCATCAGGCCCCATTGCTTTGTCCACCTTCAGTTTTAGGAGTTCTTGCAGAACCCTTTCTTCTGTGAAAGGACTGGGATCGACCCCCTATCAAGAGTGCTTCTGTTAATTGGATTAGGCACTTCCCCCTCCACTTTTGTGAATACTGAGCAGAAATATTCATTCAGTATCCCTGCTTTTTCACTGTCCCCCTCTGCCCACCCACCGTTCATTAGATTCAGCCTCACTATCCCTCCCTTTGTCTTTCTATGCTTGCTGATGTACCAATAAAAGGTTTTATCCCCCTTCGTAAATGAGTTGGCTATCTTTTCCTCAGTTTGGGCCTTTGCTATTCTGACTTCCCTCCCTGCTTCCATCTGCCTTAACTGGTACAGCTCTTTGTCCTGCTCCTTCTGTGTTTCCTTATACTTCCGGAATGCTATCTTTTTCTTCTTGACTTTCACAGCCACCTCTTTTCAGAACCATAGTGGCTTTTTCTTTCGTTTTGATTTGTTTATTTGCTTCACACAAAGGCTTGTTGCCTCTGTGATGGCAGTTTTGATAAGTCCCCATTGGTGCTCCACACCTCCTTCTAGCCTGTTTGCTAGTGCTTTTCTGAGGCACTCTCCCATCTTGCCAAAATCAGCCCTCCTGAAGTCCAGTACCCTCACTTTTGTATGGCTTGACTCTGTAGCTGAGTTTAACGTGAGCCACACTGTTTGATGGCCACTTGCTCCCAGATGGCAACCCACTTCTAGATCTGAGATCCTCTCACTGTCCCTGTTTGAGAGTACGAAGTCTAAGATTGCTCCCTCACTAGTGGGTTCCGAAACTAGCTGTCTGAGGCCTGCCACCTGTAGGGCATCAAGAATGGCCCTGCTCTTGGATGTGGCTGCAGAAAATGTGCTCCAGTTAACATCTGGCATATTCAGGTCTCCCATCAACAGTATCTCCCCTTTCTCTGCCATTCAAAGTATGCCTTCTATCATATTCTTGTCCATTCCTCCCCTGACATGGGGTCTGTACACAACCCTGTGCAAGCTTGTGGTGCCTTTCCAGTCTCCAAGGTGACCCACAGTGCCTCCTCTCCTCCCTGTTTACTCTTTTGTTCAGTTGCTTTTATCCTTCCTTTACATAGAGAGCTATCCTCCCCTCTTCTCCCTGCCTGTCTCTCCTGTAGGTTATGTACCCTGGTATGTTAACATCCCAGTCATGGTTCTCTGTGTACCATGTTTCTGTGATTCTCGATATCCAGGTATCCTCTTCCATCAAGGCCACCAGCTCATGGAGCTTGTTGCCCAGACTACGGCATTGGTACTCATTACCCTCCATTTCCTGATGGCCTTACTCCCTTTTGCCCCATCCCTGTCCTTCTTGCCTTTGTCACTTTCTCCATTTACCCCTGCCCTTCTCCCTATTGACACCTCTATGTTCGTGTTTGCCTCACTTACTACCATGATTATTTGGGGGGGCTAGGATTTTCCTGCTCCTTTCCAGTGCCTCCCCCCTTGGCTAGTTTAAAAGCTTGCCAATGAAGCATTTAAGCCTATCACCTAGGATCCTGGTTCCTCCCGGACAGATGCAGCCCATCATGCCAGTATAGGCTTGCATCACTCTAGTGGATCTCAGTCCCCAATAAAGCCAAATCCCTGAGCTCCACACCAGTTTTCAACCACTGATTGAATCCCATGGTGTGGAACACCCAAGCCTCTCCTATGCCATAGATGGGCAGCACCTCCGAGAAGGTTACCGTAGTGGCACTTGACTAAGGCCCCTCCCAATTCCACAAACTCTTCCTGCACTTCTATAATCCCTTTCTAGCTAGGTAATTTGTCCCTAGGTGGACAATGACATCCAGCTCCCTCCTGTGCAGGGACTCTCAAACGGGACAGTGAGAGGATCTCAGATCTAGAAGTGGGTTGCCATCTGGGGACAAGTGACCATCAAACAGTGTGGTTCATGTTAAACTCAGCTACAGAGTCAAGCCATACAAAAGTGAGGGTACTGGACTTTAGGAGAGGCTGACTTTGGCAAGATGGAGAGTGCCTCAGAAAAGCACTAGCAAACAGGCTAGAAGGAGGTGTGGAGCAACAATGGGAATCATCAAAACTGCCATCACAGAGGCAACAAGCCTTTGTGTGAAGCAAATAAACAAATCAAAACGAAAGAAAAAGCCACTATGGTTCTCAAAAGAGGTGGCTGTGAAAGTCAAGAAGAAAAAGATAGCATTCCGGAAGTATAAGGAAACACAGAAGGAGTAGGACAGAGAGCTGTACCAGTTAAGGCAGAAGAAAGCAGGGAGGGAAGTCAGAATAGCAAAGGCCCAAACTTAGGAGAAGATAGCCAACTCAGTTAAGAAGGGGGATAAAACCTTTTATAGGTACATCAGCGAGCGTAGAAAGACAAAGGGAGGGATAGTGAGGCTGAATAGAATAAACGGTGGTTGGGCAGAGGGGGACAGTGAAAAAGCAGGGATACTGAACGAATATTTCTGCTCAGTATTCACAAAAGAGGAGGGGGAAGTGCCTAATCCAATTAACAGAAGCACTCTTGATAGGGGGGTCGATCCCAGTCCTTTCACAGAAGAAAGGGGTCTGCAAGAATTCCTAAAACTGGAGGTGGACAAAGCAATGGGTCCTGATGGAATTCACCCCAGAATTCTAAAAGAATTAAGGGAGGAACTAGTGAAACCACTGGCTACTCTTTTTAATAAATCATGGGAGGATGGTGTGGTACCGAGGACTGGAGGAAAGCGGATGTGATTCCCCTTCACAAAAGTGGGACCAAGACAGAGGCAGGAAATACAGACCTGTCAGTCTGACCTCTGTGGTAGGGAAAGTGATGGAGTCACTCTGAAGGAAAGAATAGTTGAGTACCTAGAGGCCAGTGGAGCACAGGACCCAAGGCAGCATGGATTCACAGCGGAAGGTCATGTCAGATGAATCTAATAGATTTCTTTGACTGGGTGACCAAATAGTAGACCGGGAGGGAGGCTGTGGACATGGCCTACCTAGACTTTAGCAAGGCATTTGACACAGTCCCACACAAAATATTATTAGTCAAATGAACCAGCCTGGGAGTGGGTCCCAGGGTGGTAGCCTGTGTAAACATTGGCTGCACAACAGGACACAGAAGGTAATTGTAAATGGAGTCCATTCTGAAGAAAGAGAGGTTACTAGTGGGGTACCGTGAGGGTTCAGTATTGGGTCCAGTCCTTTTTAATGTCTTTATCAGTGACATTGCAGAGGGACTGGAAGGAAAAGTATGCCTTTTTGCAGATGACACAAAGATCTGCAACAGGGTTGATACACAAGGAGGTGTGGAAAGGATGAAAAGGGACTTGGCAAGATTGGAGGAATGGTCAGAAGTATAGCAGCTAGGATTCAATGCAAAGAAGTGCAAAATAATGCACCTGGGAAACAAGAACCCAGAGGAATAATACACAATGGGGGGAGGTAGTAACAACAACAAAAAAGGAAAGGGACCTGGGGGTAATCATATCAGATGACCTTAAGGTTAGCAAGCAATGTGAGAAGGCAGTAGGGAGGGCTGGGGGTATACTGGGATGCATAGGGAGAGGCATCAGCAGCAGAAAACAGGAAGTTGTTATCCCTCTGTACAGACAGTTGGTGAGACCCCATCTGGAGTACTGTGTCCAGTTCTGGAGACCCCATCTCCACAAGAACATAGACAGGATAGAGGTAGTCAGAGGAGGACAACTAAAATGGTGCAGGGTCTGCAGGAGAAGCCGAGAGAGAGAGACTAAGGGAGCTTAATATGTACCCTCAGAGGAAAGAAGGGATAGGGGGACATGATAGAAACTTTTCAGTACCTCGTGGAATCAACAAAGTCCAAGAGGGTAGCATCTTTCAGAAAAAGAGACGTGCAAGAACAAGGGGACACAATTTAAAGATAGAGGAGGGGCGGTTTAGGGGCAATGTGAGGAAGTATTTTTTCACAGAGAGAGTAGTGGATGCATGGAACAGCCTTCCTGAGGAGGTTGTGGGGTCTAAAACTGTGGGAGAATTCAAGAAAGCATGGGACAGACATAAGGCAATTCTTGTGGGGGGTAGGAAGAAATAGGCTGTTGGTTAACTAGGATCTACGGCCTATCCTGTAGGTAGGGAAATGAGCAGACTAGATGGGCCAAGCGGTCCTTATCTGCCATCAAAGTCTATGTTTCTGTGTTTCTACCCTGTACCATTTAACTGCCCTATTTCATCTTTGTATTCCCTTTCCACTGCATTCCACTCTTATTATCTCTTTTCTTTGTCCCCTAACTCTCTTCCCTGCTGTAGACTAACCCTTCAGGGGTTCCCTGTCCCTCAGGTGGGAGAAATGCAGATACCGGGTGGTTGTCACTTCCATAGCCGCCTCCTGAGACACCCAGACTGGACTCCTTACTAGTGAGGTGTGGCATTGCTGATACTCAATTGGAACATGAGCGCTTTTCTGCTCTAGTGTCTGACTGGCTCCTGCAGTCTGCTCCTGTGTCTTCCTCAATACTAAGCTATAGTCTGATCTTCTGTCTAAAACTTGCACAAAAAAGAACTGTACTTACTTATTGCCTAACGGTTATGACCTTTATTGTTTACTGTTTAGAGTGTCTGAATTTCTATGGTTGGGCCAGTCTTTAGGCATCAAGGAATACCCAACTCTGTTGTCCTGCTGTTTTGGTCCTTCCCCTGGTTCAGATGTTCCATTGTTCATGGCCAAGTACTTAATACCAACTCCTTCTTTCATCCTCTGCCAAGGATATGCTCTTCACAGGCTCCCTGCCCATACGTGGGGGAAACCCGGGCAATGGGCCGGTCGGGGCTGCCTCTACTGCCACCTGAGAGCCTAAGCTTGGACTCTCCATTAGCAAAGCACAGCATTAGCAGCCATCCAATTGGAACATGAGTGCTCTTTGGCGTTGGCTTCTGATTGGTTCCCGCTGTCTACTTCTGTGTCCATTCTAAACCAAGCATAAATCTGATTTCCATGCTGAAATTTGCCAAAAAAAAGCTGTAATTACTTTTATCCTTGACTGTTAAGACCCTTATCCTTCTGTTTAGAGTGTTACATCTAGGAATACTGTGTGATTACACTACTTTTGAAATTATGTGCTTGTGTCAGCTACCTACACGAGCAGCCGATCACTTCTCCCTACTGAAGTTCCTACTAAGCCTCATCTTATGTCCTCCTTAAATATTACAGAAGCACTCTGAACTGATATGGCTGATGTAACATTGAGTACTTAGTTGCATTATTGCATTAATTGTTTTTTTTTTTACTTGTGTTAATTGGCTCCATTGTAAATATCTCTGTATGCATTGTACCATTTGACCAGGAGCTAACCAGGTCCATCTTGTAAATGAGCTTGCTCAACAATATTCACCTGGATAAATAAAGATTTTGATTGATTGATTGATTGATTGAAAATAAGGGTATCACATCAAAATGCCCCACCTTACAATGTACTCACTGTATTTCATATACTGCTGGTCAATTTCAATAGCTCCAGTACTCACACAATTTTGCATAATTTATGCACAACCTACACTCAGTGAAATACACCATGTGGACACAAGAGCAGGATTCAGCTTGCTTCATAACAAAAACATGCACTACAAAGGAGATGGAGTTCACTGAGTATCCAGGTCCAATCAATGATGAGCATGTGGTACAGTCTTCTCTTCTGTTTATTAAGCAATGGTCAAGCTAATCAAATTGGACTTACAACTTTGGAAAAGGGTTATTGCTTCAGCACAAAACGGAGGGGGTGGGGAGGGGTAAGAACCTTGACCCTGCAGGAATATAAGTAACAGCCAGGAGCTTACTGCTGCTTGAACATCAGTTCAGAACTTCTTGAGGAGGGCAGAAGCAGAAAACACACGAGACACAATTCAGGTTTGCTGTTTGCCCTAACTTTACAGAAGTGTATTCACTTTATTTTAAAATAAATGTACAAATGGCAAAGACTAGATCAACATACTTTTTAATCAACATCACCCTCAAATCCTCAATCTGTGAAAGAGATCTGGATATAATTATTAACAAACTGTCATTTTCAGATCACTGTGCTAAAACAGCCATACGTTCCAACAGGCTACTTAAAGCAATCAATCGCACCTTTATCTCAAAAACTGTAGAATATATAATTCCCTTGTACCAATACCATGTCAGACCCTACACTGCCTTTGGGTCCCCTTTTTGGAGTCCATATCTCATCAAGGACATATCCATGCTGAAGCGCATACAGAGGCGAGCCAGTAGGATGGTACCACACCTATCTAATAGAACTTATACAGAGAGACTCCAAGCTATTGGTTTCCATTCCCTCCAACACAGATGCTGAAGAGGTGATATACTATTCCTTTTTAAATTACTAAAAACACCTATCCTAGCACAGCAATGTGGAATAGTTTACATTACTTTGCAGCCTGATCCCAGGGTCCCACCAAAAGTTTTAAAAACCCAGCATCTATGGCTGGTACTTTCTCTCTCTCTCTCTCTCTCTCTCTCTCTCTCTATATATATATATATATATATATATATATATATGTAACCCCCACCCCCCTTGCCTTTTTGCGAATGACAGGTTTTATGCTATTTAAATATGACAGCAGTACCAGGTGGGGACTGGGTTCGGGATGAATTGGTTACTCAGCACAAGGGCTAGGTTTGGCAACTCTGCACAGGGGTATCCAAGTAATTCCAAACACAGGAAGCAATAACTGTAATGTCCAATACCAGAAATGGGATTCTAAGTGTGACTTTATTCACATCCAAATGGAACAAACAAAGCATAGACGGACCCCCACGGGGCTACACTTCTGGTAATGTAGATAAAATGAATCAGGAACACTTCTTCAATACTTCAGCACTCAGGCTCTGAACCCACTGGGCACACAGCCCAGACTTGCACGCTGCTTTGGGTACACAGCCCGAACTTGTACACTATCTGGGATTCCCAGGCTCGGCTCCCTTGCAGGCCACTCGGACACTTTCCATATGTCATGGAAACCTTTTCTGGTGGCTTCCTAAACCACCTAAGAGCACTTCAGCTCTATCAGGGAAACTTCCTTTTAATCCCAAGTCTGGGAACTTCCCTAAGGCACTGGCCAAGTACCTGAGAGAAAGTAAAGGTGCCACAGAAAAAATCTGTAGAGGTGAATTTGGTTACTACTGATGGGGGATCTCCCACCTCTCGCTTCCACAATTCATACCTGGCCATTTCTCTGGACATTTAACATCTCATTCTGTAAAGCTTGGCAATGTAGATTAAGGCTAAATATATGTCAAATTTCCTCTACTTGTCTTGCTTTCCCATTGTGCTGGACTTGAACATACTTTTATTTGGCTTAGCTCATTGTTCTAGGCCTCCCACTAATTAAGCAGTCCAATCCCCACTTTACTTTATTCTTTGTGCTGGACTTAAACCTACTTGAATTAACTGGCAATGCCTATTACAATAGACCTCCTACAAATTAAGTAGTCTAATCCCCATGTTCAAACAGTTCAGGTGAAAACATTGGCCCTCTGTCAGAACGAACTCACTCTTTGGTTGCAGGTGCCCCACAGGTGATTTCTCCACAGGAATTTCTCTCTAAGAGCTTCTGGTGCCACAGCACAACTTGAAAAAAGGCAGCTTCTTCCCTTAGCCAGAACCAGGAGGGTTGCCCCTGGAAGACAGGCAAACCTTTCCACCCCCATCCCCTCAGAGATGAGGCACATGTACCAGTAACAGCAGTCTCCACCACTTCACAATCAGCTTACCTTGTTCCTCTTTCAGTGCAAACACACACCTCCCTTACAGTAGCTCTAAAACAGAGCTTAAGGCTCTGAGAGCCTGCAACCAGACTGCTGTGTTGCTTCTCTCTTCAAGACTGCACACAGACTCTGTTCAAAAACCCCAACATTCTATCCTAACTTCCAACTGCAGCATTCCTGTGTGGCATCATGCAGCTGCGAGAGTTCTATGGTGATATCATCCTTCAGTCTCAGCTGAGAATGAGAACAAAGTGAGACAGTGTGAAATCCATTTAACTGGAGTTTCACAGGCTTCCTTCCCTGCCTAACGCTAGGTCTTACTGGGATTCTAGTAACCCCGAGTAACAGGGGGTTACACTCACCCTGGGCCAGGAAAATGACTGTCCGCAGTCATTATTTACCCAGCTTAGGCCATCTCGCCCTATGTGTTGACTATGGGGAGGTAGCACTACCTTCTCCCCTACCATGTGCCAGCACAGGCAGACAACACTTAGGGCCTAGAGGCCATTGGCTTATGCATCAGCCTCTACTCTCTCCACTGATTATGGGTACCTAGTGGCTCCAGTAGAACTGGCCAGAGCATAGCCCTAATAGATCAGCACTGCAAGCCCTACTGCAGGTGAGGACCACAGCCTGTCTATCCCCCCTAGCCCTCTAGGGAAAACTTATCTGCCTTTAACTCAAACCCCAAAACAAACAAACAGAAGACCTCCCCGACATTGGGCACCATGCACCCACACACCAGGAGCTAACACCATATCATTACATTAGTCCCTCACTCCCCCACAACCATACCTGTGGAAGAAAAGGGTTACTACACAGTAACAACAACAACAGTACTTTAAATACTACACACTAAAGTACTAGTGAGGAACTCCGATGAGTCCCTCCTCCTCTTCTTGTCTTCTCTTCTAACTTCTTCAGGAACACCTGCAAGAAAAAGAAAGACAACACACACTCCTAATCTGCATACACAGTCTATCTAAACCCCTACCATCAAAACACTGGAGAATCCCAAAAATACTTTTTTTTTTAGAAAAGGAAGGAAAACAGTATAAACATTAGAAAACAGTAGAAAAACAATGACATTATTTAAAATACACATTTGGGGGATGGAGTGTCCTAAACATCCCATCTAGTGACCACAGTGCCCGAAGGCTAGTCCATTAAAGAGTCTCTCCTGGGCCAGAGCCCAGTGAAGCCCAGTTCTAGCAGGCCAAAGTCCTGAAGGGGAGAGTCTTTGAGGACATTTCACACTTCTGGAGTCTGCTAGTGTAGGGTGTGTACTGCGATGTCATGAGAATAGAAAAGTTTGGACGTATCAGTCCCTTGTAGAACGAACAAAACACCGACCTGGTCCTTGTCTGAAAACTCTCCCTTGAAGCACTCTTCCGATACAGCTGGCCAGACATCTTCCGGGAATGATAGGAGGGCACATCAGGAAACTGCTGGGTTGATGTCATCTCTGGAGATGGAACCTTGAAACAGGAACAAAAAGGAAAACAGCTGGTCTAACATCATCCGGTTACCAGGTGATGAATCAGGAGACAGCTGGGCTGGTGTTCTCTCTGGATCTGAAGTCATCTGGTGGGCCAGTTGATGGATTCTGGAAAGTCAGTACACTGTAGAACTGATGAATGTGGGGAACCTGAGTCCTGGACGTCCATACTGATGGAACAACAGAGGCACTGCAATGGCTGGAGTGGCAGCACTGGCTATCACTGCTCTGCTTTCCAGTTGATAGGCATGGGCACATTTGCAGGGAGGTCTTTGCATTGTGGCCAGTAGCACAACGGGTCAGGTGCTTGAATTATTACCCCATCTGGGCGCACATAATTCACACTGTCAAAGGTTTCATGTCCCTCTCCATCCACTTTTCGAACAGTGTCCATTAACAGTGTCCTGCCTTTTTTCCACTGGCTGTATGTTTCATGAAACATTCTGCTCCTGACATGCTTGTTTGCACCAGGATGCACACATTTCATTGCTTCAGCTCAAATCCAGAATTTCCTGTGGTTCTCAATCTCCTCCCAGACTCTCCAAGGAAAGGTAGGAAAGGACATCCCATAGATTTCATTCGCCTTCCTACAAACCAATCTCTCCTTTTTACTAGCTTTGGTCAACCTGAGACCGCTGGCCTGGCTTGGGGGTGGCCAGTCCTGGTTCTGCCAGCTACACATTCTCAAAGAGACAAAGAATGGATCCCTGACTTCTTCTTGCACAGCCAGGGCAGTGGAATCACCACTCTGTTCCATGCATTCCTCTGAGTCAAGAGCTTGAGGCTGTGTACCTGTTCCTTTTTCACAGGGCCACATAGGTTCCCCCTCTTCTTCTTCCTCACTGAGAATCTGTGCCCAGGAGTGAGCCGTTGTCCTCACTCCTGAGACTATCCATTCTTTATTCATTTTTAACATCTTTATAGGTGACATTGCAGAGGGCTGGAGGAAAAGGAATGCCTCTTTGCCGATGATACAAAGATCTGTAACAGAGTTGATACACAAGGAGGGGTAGAAAGGATGAGAAGGGACTTGGCAAGGTTGGAGGAATGGTCAGACATATGGCAACTTAGATTCAATGCAAAGAAGTGCAAAGTAATGCACCTGGAAAACAAAAACCCAGGAGAAGAGTACACAATAGCAGGGGAGATACTAACAACAATAAAAATGGAACGGGACTTGGGGGGTAGTCATATCAGATGATCTAAAGGTTGGTAAGCAATGTGAGAAGTCAATAAGAAGAGCCGGGGGATACTGGAATGCATAGGAAGGGGCATCACAAGTAAAAAAAGGGAAGTGGTTATCCCTCTGTACAGACAGTAGGTGAGACCCCATCTGGAGTACTGTGTACAGTTTTGGAGACCTCATCTATGCAAGGACATAGACAGGATGGAAGCAGTCCAGAGGAGGCAACTAAAATGGTGCAGGGTCTGCATCAGAAATCATATGAAGAGAGACTGAGAGAGCTTAATATGTATACCCTTGATGAAAGGAGGGACGGGGGTACATGATAGAAACGTTCAAGAACCTCAAGGGAATCAATAAAGTCCAGGAGGGTAGCATCTTTCAGAAAAAGAGATGTGTAAGAACAAGGGGACACAATTTAAAGATAGAGGGGGGGATGGCTCAGGGGTAATGTGAGGAAATCTTTTTTCATGGAGAGAGTGGTGGGTGCATGGAACTGACTTCCTGGGGAGGTTGTTGGGGCTAAAACAGTGGGGGAATTCAAACATGCATGGGACAGACACAAGGCAATTGTAGTGGGGGATGGCAGGAAATAGGCTGTTGGTTAACTACAATCTGCAGCTTATCCAGTAGGTAGGGAAATGGGCAGACTGGGTGGTCCAAGTGGTCCTTATCTGCCTTCAAAGTCTATGTTTCTGTGTTTCTTCACTGGGCTCGGAGGTCGATACCTCCCATTCAAAGTCCTCCCTCATCTCATCTTCTCCTATGAGACTTGGGCTAGGCTCCCTTATCCAAGGGTCTACTGATGCTCTGCCTGAATTGTCTCTCTGTGATCCAGCATCCGAAACATCAGCATATTGTTCTGTCTGCAAATCTGCACCCTCTAGCTTTGTGCCACACTCCCCCAAGGGGCTTTCGCCTACAGACTCCGCCTGGTGCTGTGTGCTGCCAACTGCAGATTCTTGAACTTTTGTCCATGTGGGAGCCAAATGAATCGTGGGTGCTTTAAACAAGCCGTATTTCTCTAAGTACCCCGAACAGTGAGGTACCATGAAGACGTCCCTTCCAGCATTTAAGCATATTAAGCACACTTGCACTGGGTATCCAGGAATTGCCACATGAGGAGGCAGTTTTCCTCCATAGAAACACCTCTCAATGTCCCTTAACTTGTTTACTTCTGCTGCTACCACAGCCCGGGCGTGATCCAGGTAGCGGGCTGGTCCTGAGGCCATGACTGCAGAGAAAAACAAACAATCACTCACTGTTATTGAAAGTCCCACATCACTGACCACTTTCTTTCACTTTCCAAATGGTTCCTGTGTTGCTGTGTTTACATTACTACCCCACCCTGTAATGGCAGCAGCAGCGCTCCTACGCATCAACATTCTGAAATTGGGTCAAGCCACTGCACATCCGATTTAGACTCTACTGATAACTTTGCTCAAAACTGCACAGTCTTGCACTGTTCTTTTTCCTGGCACATTTATATGATTTACCACAGACTTTTCTCTTGCTGAAGACATTGCTCCAGCTCACAGTCCCTTAAAGCCTCAGTATGTCAAGTACAGGATTGCCTGTAACTCTTGCTGCATATCTTGCTACAACTCACAGTCTCTCTCATGGCTTTGAAACTTACACTGACACTGAACCCATAACTGTGCTCACAGTCGATGGCTTAACAGGCTTGCTTTTGCTGGTAAAACTTAACACAGTCTTTGATTGCAAAGTGATTACACTGCTGCACACAGATTCAGCTGGCTTTTTGCAAAAATCACTGGTTTGAGCAATTATTTCTGTTGGTACTTACTGTTATCAGTAGCTGTTTGCTGCAATGGAAATTGGTCTGCAGCCAGTCTTGGAGGCCTCTGGAAAGAAGCGGGTTGGCAGTCCTGCCGATTGTCCCTCCGAACACCACACTCACAATCCAGTCGATCAAGATGTGGGTTGAGCCCGAATTTAGATAGAAAAGTCCAAGTTTTTAAACTTTTATAGATCTTTCAGTCACCGCGACGCTCCTCCGATAAGCCAATACACTCACTCCACGCACAATCCCTCTCGAATGCTGCGCAGTCACTGTAGAGCTGGCTTGGGGGCAGGACTGATTGCAGTCTCAATAATCACACGACACCATGCAAATGAGCCTCTTTCCCTCGCGAGTGCTCTTCTCCTCACGGTGATCATCGAGCAGGCAAATATAAACTGCAAAATCACTTTTTTTTTTTCGAACTGACTCCACGACGGGTTCCCATTTCAACCATTTGTCATGGCCATTAACACAGCAAGTCTCTCCATTCACTAGAAAGCATTTCCAACATACAGGACACAATTTTCCTTTTGCTACCCCTAGTCTTCCACACTTTTCTTTGTCACAACAATTTTTAAAGCTGGCTAAACGCTGTAAATTTTTGATGCAGGACAAGGGCATACTCTCTCAGGCTTTACTGCTCCTTGGTTAACAGTTGGCATTTAGCCAGCAGCATATGGACAACAGCACACAGCGACACACTAGTTAACCTTGCTTCAGCTTTTTGGGCTACCCTCTGCCAGATAACCAAAATGCTAGCCCTTTGACCAAGCACCTTTCCTTCCTAAATTTAAAATCCAAAGTGGTGCCTCCATTTTGTAACCCCCACCCCCCTGCCTTTTTGCAAATGACAGGTGGTATGCTGTTTAAATCTGACAGCAGTACCAGGTGGGGACTGGGTTCAGGGAGGAATAGGTTACTTGGCACAAGGGCTAGGTTTGGCAACTCTGCACAGGGGTACCCAAGTAATTCCAAATACAAGAAGCAAAAACTGTAATGTCCAATACCAGGAATGGAATTCTAAAGTGTGGCTTTATTCACATCCAAACAGAACAAACAAAGCATAGGCAGGCCCCCACAGGGCTACACTTCTGGTAATGCAGATAAAAAGAATCAGGAACACTTCAACACTTCAGCCCTCAGGTTCTGAACCCACTGGGCACATAGCCCGGATTTGCATGGTACTTTGGGTACACAGTTCGAACTTGTACACTATCTGGGATTCCCAGGCTCAGCTCCCTTGCCGGCCACTCGGACACCTTCCATATGTCATGGAAACCTTTTCTGGTGGCTCCCTAAACCACCTAAGAGCACCTCAGCTCTAGCAGGGAAACTTCCTTTTAATCCCACGTCTGGGTACTTTCCTCAGGCACTGGCCAAGTACCAGAGAGAAAGTAAAGGTGCCACAGAGCAAATCCGTAGAGGTGAATTTGGTTACTACTGATGGGAGGTCTCCCACCTCTCGCTTCCAAAATTCATACCCGGCCATTTCTCTGGACATCTAACATGTCATTCTGTAAAGCTTAGCAATGTAGATTAAGGCTAAATATATGTCACATTTCCTCTACTTGTCTTGCTTTCCCATTGTGCTGGACTTGAACATGCTTTCACTTGGCTTAGCCCATTGCTCTAGGCCTCCCACTGATTAAGCGGTCCAGTCCCCACTTTATTCTTTGTGCTGGACTTGAACCTACTTGAATTAACCAGCAATGTCTATTACACTAGACCTGCTACAAATTAAGTAGTCCAATCCCCACGTTCGAACAGTTTAGTGAAAACATTGGCCCTCTGTCAGAGCGAACTCACACTTTGGTTGCAGGTGCCCCACTGGCGATTTCTCCACAGGAATTTCTCTCTAAGAACTTCTGGTGCCACAGCACAACTTGAAAAAAGGCAGCTTCTTCGCTTAGCCGGAACCAGGAGGGTTGCCCCTGGAAGACAGGCAAACCTTTCCACCCCCATCCCCTCAGGGATGGGGCACATGGACCAGTAACAGCGGTCTCCACCACTTCACAATCAGCTTACTGTGTTCCTCTTTTGGTGGAAACACACACACACACCCCTTACAGTAGCTCTAAAACAGAGCTTAAGGCTCTGACAGCCTGCAACCAGATGGCTGTGTTGCTCCTCTTTTCTAGACTGCACACAGACTCTGTTCAAAAATCCCCAACATTCTATCCTAACTTCCAACTGCAGCATTCCAGTGTGGCACCATGCAGCTGCGAGAGTTCTATGGTGATGTCATCCCTCAGTCTCTGCTGAGACTGAGAACAGAGTGAGACAGTGAGAAATCCATTTAACTGGAGTTTCACAGGCTGCCTTCCCTGCCTACCACTAGGTCTTACCGGGTTAACAGCGGGTTATATATATATATATATATATATGTGTGTGTGTATACAGTATGTGTATGCATACAATCAATAGACAGATATTTGAAAGTTATTAGATAAGTAAACTGATGTCTATTGCACATCAGGATGCAGATGGCTGAGGAAACAATGATTTGTCATCATTTGTGTCTGACATTTTTTTTTTATTTCCCAAGACTTCTGAGCTCAGTAGAGTTAAGTAGCCAAAACACCATCAGGTTTTTTTTTTTGTTTTTTTTTGTTAAGCTAGGACAGCCTGAAAGGTGCAGTAGTATGTTTTGTACAGAAAATCTTTAACAAATGGCTTGGTGCCTCTTTTGAGTATTGGAAAGGTCACAAATATTTGGCAATCTGTTTCTTGTGAGAACAGTGAGAGATGCTAAGACTTGTAATTTAGTACCTGGATTATACATGCAGCATCCTTTGTTTTAATGAAATTTTCATTGTCATGATAACCTTGTGCAAGTTACTAAATTTAGAAATTGTTTTTAGATCAATGCAGTTCAATTTTTATTGTGATATTAAAATTAATTTCAGGCATCCATGAAAATGTATTAAAGTATAACAGGTATATCAATATTTTAACAGTTGCTTCTGGACACAGTTCGTTGATTGGGTACCTGTTGCTATGTGTATATAATATACAGACTAAATGATTTAAAGTTAATTGCCAAGCTTTCTGCAGGGGACACCTGAGCTAAGTGATATTCTTTAAGTGAAATACTTAGACTATCACATACTATGCCTCTCAACTCTTCCTGATTTTCAGGGATGTCTATGATTTTAAATATAAAATTTCCTGAATTCCTCCTAAATTCAAAATTTCTGTCATGGAAGATTTGGGATTTGAATCATAAAACGATATAATACATGTTTAATGTAGTCTAGGTCTCCATTAGAAAAATGCTTACAAGAACAGGTCACACATTGCAAGGCAACAGTTTCTTGCAATGGTATTGCATTTTTTCAGATGTATCCCTGATTTAACTCCTTTGTCCCTGATTCTTTTAAGCACTGTCCCTAATTTGTGGTTCAGGGTGTTAGATGTATCTCACTTAGGCAGGAGTCCCCCACAGAAAGCTACAGGCAGAAAAAAAATATATTTATTTATTTAATTACTTACTTATCTATTAACATTATGATATACTGGTGGCTGCCTCTAGAATTGCACCACCAGGATGTAATTTCTGATGTCAAGCCAGCTAGAGGTAGCAGAGTGAAGCATTCACTGCAATAGCTGCCACCAACTCTGACTCATTCAGTGGTCCCCCTTGCCTCTTGGCACTTTTTTTGCTGTTTTCCTCTATAGCAGCAATCGTGCTGGGGTTAGATTACCCAACCACTGCAACTGGGACGGATGTGAACTACCAAACAATCCTCACATACATCACAGAGCTCCCTGTGATGACAAGAAGGGTTTTTGAAGAAGAAGCACTTCTGTCTTGGGGCTGTGCTGCTTCTTCTATAATCATTAAGTTTGATTTTGTAAATCAAATGCTTACAACTTGGAAATAAAACTTCTATGGGTGTAAATGACTCTCTGGGGGACCTCCATGTCTCTCATGCAGTGAATCTTGGCAAGTGAAAAGTTGATTACAAACCTTTTTGTCAAATAAAAAATTACACACCCCGATGAGGGAAGAGAACTCTTTGAAATCAACTTAATTCCCTACTACCATCCCCCTGCTTCTGCTCCAGATGATTAACTCTACCACCCTCAGGCTCTCGCTACTTCTGCACCTAAGCACTTTCTTTATCTGCCTTCTACATGCACTTATTCTCTGTTGATTTCTTACCAAGTGTTCTCAAATGACCTAAACTGTGCAATGACCCATGTGTACTACTACTAAAAAATCATTTGTAACTACTGTAAATCCAATTGTCCTGACTTCCACTGTGTTTCTGAAAATGAATCTGTCCTTCTTGTTAAATTTTCTAACTGTGTATATGCAACTGTACCATTTGCTTATTGTAACCCAGTTGAAAACATGTATTCTACACTAAATGTGTGTGTTTTACGCTAATTTGTATGAAACTCCCAACCCCTTATCCCGGGTCGCACCTGGAATTGAGCCTCTGCTCAGTGTGTCTTTCCTGGTGACCAATTGTTTAAATAAATAAAATAAAAATAAAATGTTGACATTGTGATATGGTTATACCCATGTGAGAAAAAACATATTTAGTTGGGTGAACAGCTTTTCCTTTTTGAATTTGTCTAAGTATTTATCCTCATAAGTTATCTACACCTGTAGAAAACATGTTACTACATGTTGTTTTCTTTTTCTGTTTTGGAAATCCAAGTGTTCCTTGGATAACAGTCAGTTTTAGATTGTTATAAACATATTTACATATGCCAGCTCCTTTGGAATCCATTTTAAACATCTATGGCTGGAACAGTGCTTGGAACAGCAGGAGGAATTACGCTGGAGGACAAGGCATTCTTCCTGTATATAGAAACACAAAGTTGGGGGAAAAGGATGGGGAAAAGGAGAGAATTGCAATGTGGAGTTACAGAGCCAAAACACCTTTCAGTATTTATTGGACAAGAGGAGAGACCTTCACCAGATTTTGGGTAAGGCTAAATAAAGGGAAGGAGGGAGGGAGGGAGAGAGAGAGAGAGAGAGGGAGGAAGGAAAGGAGCTCTAACAGTCAGGAAAGAATCACAGAAGAAAGCATACTGGAGGGCTAAAAAAGTTATGGGTAGTTATGGGTAGACAAACTGAGGATACCAGATAGTTCTGGGTTCAAATCCACAGTATCATCTTTTTCTTTCTTCTCTATCCTCTGTTTCAGGATCAGGTGCAGTACAGAGAATAGCCCCACTGACATAAAGGCTGTACAACGCAGCAGACATTACTCAGAAGATTTATACCTCCTACTTTCCAGTTCAAGTCCCAGAATTTAAAAAGAAAATGGGCATCTGCCTGTCTTTATTGACCCAAACAGAGTCAGTTACAAAAAAATAATGCCTTTACTTATTGTCTCCCCACACCCAGCTAACCTGGTAGCCAGCAGTCAGGTCCAAGATTTTCAATACATGCTGGGTCAGGGGCTGCTCCTAAATGGTTGTTCTTTTCAGGCCTGAGCAGCAGTGAGAGCAGGATGAGTTCGCTTCACTTGTGTGCCCCTTTGTTGTTCCAGTAAGGAACTGCTGCTTAATACAGATGGCTTCATGGGAGGTGAATCATTTTAAATAAAACAGAACTTAGTTGGGGGCTAAGAAGTAAAATAAATAAACATTAAGTACTCAAATGGAAAAAAATATTTAGGAGAATGGACAGAACACTTTGAGTCCCCTCCCCCAGTTCCTCTCGTCCTAAGTATGCAGATCAAAGTCAAAAGCACATAACTTAGGTTTCTGCCCTGTTCTCATCTTGCTCTTATAGGAAACATTTTGTAAATAAAAAGGAGTAAAAAACTGAAGGCAAACATTGGGTTAATAAGCATAGGCTCTTCTCAGAGGTAATAGTTTAAAAGCACATGGCCAGCCTGGCTCATTCCTGCTTGCAGGCTTTTGGTCTACAAATGATCTTGTAATATAATAGAACACAATTGCTCTTTCATATAGATTTTGAGCATTTGGTTTAAAGAATAAAAAGGGTCAAATGACTTATGAAAGTAGAAACTCACCAAACAAATGTTCCAGTCCCATGGATTGTTTTCCCATTCACTCAGGAGAGAGCAACCACGTTTTAACTACATTTATATGTTTGCAAAAGAAAGGAAACACCTAAGGGGTGGAATTAGGGGTTAGCCTGAGGGTAGAACCCAATTCATTAAAGTTTTTCTGGAAACTATTATGATGTACAAAGTTGTATATATGTGAATAATGGAAGGGGGATTGATCATCACAAATGACCACTGAAATGAGACTTGTCCCGGTGTTTAAAAGTAGTGTAATATATATTTGTATAATTAGTAAACTGGGTTGATCATGTGATTCCATCCAAGGTGTATATAAGCCAACTTGTTTGGTAGGGGTTCAGATCAGATCCAGCAGTGAGAGAAGCTGCATCTCCAACTCCCAGGCCTGTCTCCTTAAGGCCCTGTCCACACTACACCAACTCCCCCCCCATAACATTACAGAGGGGACAAACCATTACCGTAATGGTTTGTGTTTACACTGGTAATCTTACAGAAGGCATTTTCTTAACCGTTACAGAAACCTGTTGTGAGGTGGTTTCAACAATGGTTTCTGTAATGGTTATGGTCCTGTAACATTACCAGTGTGTGTCTAAACATTCCACAGTGCAGCCTCCATTCTCCCACTATACGTGCATGAATTGCAGCACTATTTCACTGCATGTAGGGAGTTTGGAGGCTACCAGGACATATGCAGATGGCAGTATGGAGCACGGGTGTAGGCTGCAATACTGGGGCACCTCCATAGCACAGTAATATGACAGCTGTATGTCTACCCTTGGGTGTACCCCCATGTCCCCACCTAACCTACCTCTCTGTCTGCACTTGCCCCCCTGAGGGCCGCCTCCTGATGGCATCCGTGTAATGTCCTTGATGACTCCTCTCACTGTGCCGAGTATTGGGAGTGCCCTGCATGCCCATGTGTGATGTGGCAGCAATACTACCTGCAGAGCAGTGCCAGTAGTGAATTCATACATTACTGGAGCTCCTCAATGCATCATGGAGCACTGCTGTGGTGGACAATAGACATGTGGCACTGTGTATAATGAAGCATCGGGGAACACTGAAGGCAGTAATTGAGGGTCTGCCTTCAGCCATTCAGCAGCAGTACATGAATGTCTGTTGTGCCCAGGTGTCCTAATACTGGCAGAACTGATGCCATACCTCCCCTCTCTCTCTCTCACTGATGTATCCCCTAATTTCAACATACAGATCACCCCCTCCCTCGAACCTCTCTCTGTCACCTCCACAACATAAGTGTGTCTCAAAACAGTGAAATATGTTTTTTTACATAATATGACTGTGCCATATGCGCAATACTCCATAGGACATGTAGGAGGGCATCTCAAAATGCAGCTGTCATCACCGAGTGCACCATGGGATGTGCACTGCTACTATGGGATTGAGACCACACACACTATCGCACTCAGTGTGGACAGGCTGTAATGTTTTCAAACCATTATCCACACTGTTCACTGGCAGTGTGGACACACTGTAATGTTTACAGTCTGTAATGGTTTGAAACCATTACAGCTTTTTCGAGTGTAGTGTGCACAGGGCCTAAAGCTAAAGGGAGCAGGTTTGATTGTCTGCCTAAAATAGACATTTGAGTTGTGCCAGTGTATATAACGTTTCTTGCCAGTAAAACTATGATTGAGTTACCACTCTAGTTGCCAAATGACTGCAAGTGAAATGAATCTTGAATTTGCACAAAGAAATATGAGGAATTGTGAATTCCTGTGTTTTTTTCTAACTTTGACCTGAAAATAAAAATACACAACTGTGTTTTGAGGTAGAAATGGGCATGCTCTTTCTTTCTCCTCCCATGTCCCTATCTGGTGTTAGCAGTGGGATCAGAATAACCAGAAGACTCACAAGAGCTGACATCCTTGGGTGTTGGCTTGTTCTAAAGGGTGCCCTACCAAGTAGCTGAGCTAGAGAGACATATGCAGGACTTTTTGGCAAAGATGCTGAACTGTGCACAGGTCAACGAGTGGCAGTCCTTGAGTTCATCAGGGGGACTAAAGTGTGGTCCAGGCAGCCCAGAGGTGTGAGATGATGCCCAGATGGTAGAGGCCCTGATGAGGCTGGTCCAGCGATTAAGTGGTCGATGGCTAGAGGCAGAACAATTCCATCAAGAAGCAGTACATCAGTGGCAGGTGTTGACTGAGAGGTCCCAGTCAGAAAGCTTGGATGAGGAATAAGAGGAGGATAGTTGCTGGGCTCAGCTAGAGGAGAAGGAGGAATCCATGCCTCATCAGGACTTTCCAGCATTGCCAGAGTTCTTAGGGTATTTTCTGTTGGAGGTCAGAGATGCTAATTTGGACTTTAGTGGGACCCCAGGCAAAACTGTGGTTAGTGATGCTGTAGTGAGGGTAAAGACGCCAATCAAGCAAGAAGAGGTCTATGTAGAGACTGCAGGTACTCCTTCTTGTCCTGTTCCATCTGTATCTAGTAACAGTATCATTCAAAAACAATACTCACTGGGATAGACTTCAAGCTGGGGAACCTGCTGTTGTTAAATTAATGTAATATGTGAAAATTAAAGAAGGTGTGCAAGTGAATGGTGGGGTGGATATGAAAAATCCTCATGGTATGAATTGGAAAAGGGTGTTCTTTACAACATGAGGCCCAATCTCCATACCCAGAAAATGGTTTCCCAGATAAGGTGACAGAGGCCTACAGGCAGCATGTGATGAAGGCTATGCACTCCAGTCCCTGTGGGCATCTGAGCAATGGCAGTGTGTTGGCTCAGTTAACACATTCTTACTACTGGCCTAATATGTACAGACAGCTGGTGGCCTGTGTTACTGTAGGACCTGTCCTGTATGCAAAGTAGTAGAGATCCCTGCTGGGAACAGAAGGTATCTGTACAGCAGTGGTGTTAGTACATTGGTAGTGGAAAGGGAGTACCAAAAATAAAGGGTTATAATAGAGAAAAGATGGCATCCTTGGAAGAGGGGAAACCTCCCACACAGGTTACATGGTACCAGATAGTAACAGTCTGTGGTAATGCAGTTTAATTCTTCAATTCAAACAATTAATTAATCAATCAATCAATCAAAATCTTTATTTTGCCAGGTGGAGCATCATTGAGACAAACTCATTTACAAACTGGACCTGGGGCAAAACAATTGCCAACAGGGTTAAGACATCAGAAGTTGAGGAACTTACATAACAATTACATAGTAATAATAACATATAACCATTGCATGTGACAAGATACTTGCACCAGAACATAGCAATAGGTTCAACAGAAGGTAGTGCCATTTAAATTGAATTGCATGGATATAGATATATGGACATAAGGTAATGGACTAGAGTTTATACAGTAAACATCATTGGAGGAGTCATAGTGAGCAGGAGTGGCAGTTCCTCTAGCATCAAAGTACGAAGAAGATTGAGATGTAAGAGTCATTTGATTAGTACTGTAGGCATGGCCTGGCAAGTGGGGTGGGAAGGGGGAGTGGGATCTAGAAAGTGGGGAGGGAGGGTCAGCCGAGATAGGAGAGGGTTGGACATGATGGCCTAGGGAGGAAGGACTGTTCGAAGGGAGAACATGACAGATGCCACAGGCAATGGTTGGAGTTTAAGTCCAATATCTAAAGCAAAGACAGATCGTGATGTTGGGACCTTGATTTGTTTGGACAATGACAGAAGGGAGGACTCAAATTACACCTCAGGCAATGGTTGAGGTTTAAGTTCAGAATTTAAAGCAGTAACAAATCGTGATGTTAAGACCTTGACTTGAAACAATGACAGACCTTGGAGAAGGTCCTCGGGAACAAGGATTTGAAGAGGGAGAACGTGACAGGGGTAGGGAGCCTTAAGATTTTCTGGACCTTATTCCAGAGCGTAGGAAGAGTGAAGCTTATTAAGGCTCTACCAAAGCATGTTTTAACTTTAGGGATAGCCAGAGATGAGACGGTAAGACTTCTGAGAGAATAGGCACTAGGGATGCAGGGAGTTAGGCAGCTTATGAGGTACTGAGGTAATTTATGAGTAATTGCTTTACATGTCCATAGAATAGCATCCTGTTGCCTCCTGAAGCTAAGGGAGCTCCAGCCTATGGAAGAACAGAGGATGCAGTGGTGTGAGCCATAAGGGGCATCTGCAATGAACCTAAGGGCTCTGTGGTATAGGGTATCAAGCTTGGAGAGAGCTGTGCTAGTACTATGGCCATAAAGGAAGTCCGCATAGTCTAGGAGAGGCAAGAAGGTAGCTTGGACTAGGAGTTTTCTAGCCTCCTGGTTTAATGAGTGCTTGATCCTGAAGAAAATACCGAGCCTTTGTTACAGTTTCTTAGTGAGTTCATCAATGGGATCAATGAAGGACAATTTGTAGTCAATCCAGACCCCCAGGTATTTGAATTTTTCCATGAACTACAGGGCTTCTCCCAAAAGGGTGCTTATGTGAGGAACCTTAGCTGGGTTTTTTTTTTTTTTTTTTTGAGATGAGGGGCCAGTCGAGAGAAAATCATGGCCTTAGATGTTTTGGCATTGAGCAGGAGTTTCAAGTTGTGTAGATTTTTTAGCAGGATGTCGAAATTGTTCTGGAGGTCCAAAATGACTTGATCCAGAGTTGATCTGTCAATAAGTAGCACTGAATCATCAGTGAAGAGATGGATACTAGATGACTTTAGGCCAGTGTTAATTTGATAAATATAAATAGCAGAGAAGTGGACCAAGTATGGATCCTTGAGGGACACCTTTAAGGAGTATATTTTTGGGTGATAGGTCTCCTTCAGCCTTGACCTGCTGTTCTCTGTCCACAAGATAGTTTGTGAACCAACTTAGGGCCAGGTTGTCCACCCCAGCTTTCTTCAGGGTCACCAGGAGTAAATCGTGGTCCACCATGTGGAAAGCCTTGCTAAGGTTCAGAAACAAGGAGCATATGTATTGTTTGCTATCAAGTGTGGACTGCCAGTCATTTACAACCTTAGCAAGGGCAGTGGAGGTATTATGCATGGGATGGAAACCAGATTGAATCAGATTTAGTAGATTAAGACTTTCCATATGAGATCTGAGCTGTTCATTTTCTACCTTCTCCAATAGTTTTGACAAGGCTGGGAGCAAGGAGATTGGGCAGTAATTATTAAGGTCACAGAGGTCCCCTAATTTGAATAGAGGGATGACATGGGCCATCTTCCAGACCTTAGAAACATAGAAACATAGAATTTGACTGCAGATAAGGACCGCTTGGCCCACCCAGTCTGGTCATTTCCCTACCTAATGGATAAGCTACAGATCCTAGTTAACCAGCAGCCTACTTCTTCCTACCCCCACCCCCTAGAATTGCCTTATGACTGTCCCATGCATGCTTGAATTCCACCACTGTTTTTGACTCCACAACCTACTCCGGAAGGTCGTTCCATGCATCCACAACCCTCTCTGTGAAAAAATACTTCCTTAAATTACCACTGAGCCGCCCCTCTATCTTCAAATTGTGCCGCCTTGTTCTTGCACACCTCTTTTTTTGAAAGATGCTACCCTCTTGGACTTTGTTGATTCCCTTGAGATACTTGAACATTTCCATCATGTCCCCCCTCTCCCTCCTTTCCTCGAGGCTATACATATTAAGCTCCTTTCGTCTCTCTTCATATGTCTTCCGGTGCAGACCCTGCACCATTTTAGTTGCCCTCCTGTGGACTGCTTCCATCCTGTCTATGTCTTTGCGGAGATTGGGTCTCCAGAACTGCATGCAGTACTCCAGATGGGGTCTCACCAGCTGTCTGTACAGAGGGATAATAACTTCCTGTTTTCAACTGGTGATGCCTCTCCCTATGCATCCCAGTATCCCCCCAGAACTCCTTGCTGCCCTCTCACATTGCTTGCCCACCTTTAGGTCATCTGCTATGACTACCCCCAGGTCCCTTTCCATTTTTGTTGTTGTTAGTATCTCATCCCCCATTGTGTACTCTTCCCCTGGGTTTTTGTTTCCCAGTTGCATTACCTTGCACTTCTTAGCATTGAATCTAAGCTGCCATACATTTGACCATTCCTCTAACCTTGCCAAGTCCCTTCTCATCCTTTCCACCCCACCTTGTGCATCAACTCTGTTGCAGATATTTGTGTCATCTGCAAAGAGACATATTTTTCCTTCCAGTCCCTCTGCAATGTCGCTTATAAAGACATTGAAGAGGACCGGTCCTAATACTTAACCCTGCGGTACCCCACTAGTAACCCCCCTTTCTTCAGAATGGACTCCATTTACTATTACTCTCTGTGTCCTATTCTCCAGCCTATTCTTTACCCAGGCTATCATCCTGGGACCCACTCCCAGGCTGGCTAACTTGTATATTAATCTTTTGTGTGGGACTGTGTCAAATGCCTTGCTAAAGTCTAGGTAGGCCATGTCCAGAGCCCCTCCTTGATCTACTACTTTGGTCACCCAGTTAAAGAAATCTATCAGATTCATCTGGCATGACCTTCCCGCTGTGAATCCATGCTGCCTTGGGCCCTGTGCCCCTCTGGCCTCTAGATACTCAACAGTTCTTTCCTTCAGAAGTGATTCCATCATTTTCCCTATCACTGAGGTTAAACTAACAGGTCTGTAGTTTCCTGCTTCTGTCTTGCTCCCACTTTTGTGAAGGGGAATCACATCTGCCCTCCTCCAGTCCTCAGGTACCATCCCATCCTCCCATGATTTGTTAGAGAGGGTAGTCAGTGGTGTCACTAGTTCTACCCTTAGGTCTTTTAGAATTCTGGGATGAATCCCATCAGGCCCCATTACTTTTTCCACATTCAGTTTTCAGAGTTTTTTCAGAACCCTTTCTTCTGTAAATGGGCTGGTATCAACTTCTATATCCAGAGAGTTGCTACTGCTTGTTTTAGGTACCTCCCCCTCTTCCTTTGTAAATACTGAGCAAAAATATTTCTTTAGTATCTCTGCCTTTTCACAGTCACCCTCTTCCCACCCTCCCTCCCTTTATTAAGCCTCACTATCCTCCCTTGGTCTTTCTTCGCTCCCTGATGTACCTATAAAAGGTTTTATCCCCCTTCTTAACTGAGTTGGCTAGCTTTTCCTCAGTTTAGGCCTTTGCTGTTCTGACTTCCTTCCCAGCTTCCTTTTGCTTTAACTGATACAGTTCTCTGTCCTGCTCCTTCTGCGATTCCTTGTACTTCCTGAATGCTTTCTTTTTCTCTTGAACCTTCACTGCTACTTCCTTTGAGAACCACAGTGGTTTCTTACATCATTTTGTTTTATTTCTTTGCTTCACACAAAGGCTTGTTACCTCTGTGATGGCAGTTTTTATTATTCCCCATTGTTCTTCCACCCCTCCTTCCTGCCCATTTGCTAGTGCATTCCTTAGGCACTCACCCATTTTGGCAAAGTCAGCCCTCCTAAATTCCAGTACTTTTGCCTTTGTGTGGCTTGACTCTTTTGCTGTGTTTATTGTGAACCATACTGTTCGATGGTCGCTAGTTCCCAGATGGCTACCCACTTCTACATCTGTGATCCTCTCTCCATCTCCATTTGAGAGAACCAAGTCTAAGATTTCTCCCTCTAGAGTGGGCTCCAATACTAGTTGTCTAAGGCATGCCCTTTGTAGGGCATCTAGAATAACCCCACTCTTCGAAATGTCTGCTGCAACTGCACTCCAGTTAACATCTAGCATATTCAGATCACCCATCAGCAATATCTCCCCTTTTTCTGCCATTCTAAGTTTACTTTCTATTATTTCCTTGTCCATTTCCTCCCCCTGAGAAGGGGGTCTGTATACAACCCCTGTGCGGATTGTGGTGCCATTGCCTGTCTCCAAATGTATCCACAGTGCTTCTGCTCCTACCTGTTTACCATTTTATTCTGTTGCTTTGATTCCTTCCCTTATGTAAAGAGCTACTCCTCCTCCTCTTTTATCCTCCCTGTCCCTCCTGTAGATAGTGTATCCTGGTATGTTTATGTCCCAGTCATGGTTTTGTGTGTACCCTGTTTCTGTGACTGCCACGATATCCAGATGTTCCTCCTCCATCAAGGTCACTAATTCAGTAAGCTTGTTACCCAGACTACGGGTATTGGTACTCATTGCTCTCCATTTTTTGATGGCTTTACCTTCTGTTGTAGCATCCCCCACTGACCTTTCTACCTCAGTCTTTTTCTCATTTAGTACCCTGTTTTGTAGGGAGAGGCTGGGATTTTCCTGCTGCTTATCAGTGCCTCCCCCCTTGACTAGTTTAAAAGCTTGCCAATGTAGCATTTACACCGATTGCTCAAAAGACTTGTTCCCTTCCTGGACACATGCAGACCATTCTGCCAGTATAGGCTGGTGTCCCTCCAGGTGGAACCCCAGTCCCCAATGAAGCCAAACCCCTGTGCTCCACACCATTTTTTCAACCATTCATTAAACTGCATGGTGCAAAGTACCCTCGCCTCACCCATGCCATTGACAGGCAGCACCTCTGAGAAAGATACTGTGTGTGCTACTTGTCTTAGGCCCCTCCCCAACTCTACAAAGTCCTCCTGCACTGCTCTAATCTCATGATGAGCCAAGTCATTTGTCCCTAGGTGGACCATGACATCCAGCTTAGACTGCCGTGCAGCTGTTCTTGTGATCCTGAGGATGCGCTTCCTGTCCCTCCAAGCCATGGCACCAGGCAGGCACCTTACTTCAGTTTTCCCTGCTCCCCCAAGTTCTATCCCCCTAATAATTGAGTCCTCCACCAGGAGCTGCTTCCTTTCCCTGTGGTGTCCTCTGCCTCCTTCCTGTGGGCCTCCCTTGTGACAGTTGTCCTCAGCCTCCTTAGTCTCCTCTGTGGGTGCATCCATAGGGGAGCTATGCTCCCCCAGAATGGTGTATGGATTGTGGAGTGGAACAACTGACTGCATGTGCCTCTGTTCCACCATCCTCACCTTCCCTGAGCCCACTGTGGTCCAACTGCTGTGCTTTCTTCACAACCTCTGAGGTAGTGATGGTGGCTCTGGTGCTCCCTGGATGGGGGAGGTTCCCTTCCAGCTGTCCAGCGTGGCCTGGGGGAAGGTTCCCTTACTACTGTCCAGTGTGGCCTGAAGATGGGAAACTTCCTCCCTCAGGGCAGAGAGTTGTCTGCAAATAGGGCAGCATCTCAGCCTCCAGAAAGACTCCTGGAAGACTGTTGCCCCACAGCCATTACATTGCACTACTCCCCACATGTTTATCTACTGTGTGTGTGTGTGTGTGTGTGTGTGTGTGTGTGTGTGTATGTGTGTGATTGTTTTGTTATATAAAATATATATTATACAATATGTATGCTTATATTGTCAGTGCAGTGTGCTAGAGAGGATATGACAGTGATATGCACCTTGCACTCTTGAGGAAATGATGTCAGAACCCCAGGTATAAAGGAACTATTTCCAGGGGGTGGGTGGGGTGAGGGGTGGGCAGGGGTTAGGCCTAAACTGTGCCCTCAAGAAAACATCAGCTAAAAGCTCTGACCCACCGCTGCAATGAGTGCCTTCCTGTCAGCAACATGCCCTACACAACAATTTGACAGAGAAAATACCCTGCTAATCAAACAGAGAAAAATCCAGACATCCAAATCAGACACAGGTAAACCTCCCCAGCCCCAAAACAGCCTGGTGGTTTGTGCTCTGAAAACAGTCAGCCCCAAAATAAGTCAGCTGTGCTTTAAACTCTTCCTGCACTAAAAATCTTAAGAATTGTAACAAAAGTAAAGCTAGATCCACCTCCCTCTGTTGCTTGAAAGACTGTCTTTCCTGATAATTCTAAGTTCCTTATTTCACCTTTCAGTTAGAAGTAGCCTCCACCTGCAGAATATCTGCTACAAACCAAAGACAATTGTAAGGGAGCCCTGACTGAGAGACAAATTGAAAAGGTGGGTAATAGGGGGAGCCAAAATATAGTAGGCCAACTTTAGGAAGAAAGTCTCAATCATATCCACTCCCGCACTTTTTTTAGTATCAAGCTGAAGAAGGAGATCCTCAACCTGTTTGACGGTGACTGGACAGAAGGAGGAAGATTGGTAATAGTCAATAGATTCTGAACCATGGCAATCAGATGACTGACTAAGGAACTGTGACCTAATGGCATTTGCTGGGGAGGTATCAAAAGCCATCCCTTTTGTGGCAAAGTGATTGTTAAGGAGGTCAAGGATCGCAATTTTATCTGTAGTGTGGGTACCGCTAGTTGAACCTTTGTGGGGAAGCGTGCCAGTGCTGTTATGGCCTTCTACCTCCCTTAAAGTTTTCCAAAACTTAGTAGCAGTGTTAGTGGATGCATTAAGCTCAGAGCAGAAATAACTAGACTTCGCTGCTCTGATAGTTTTCGTGCTGAAATTCCTTGCAGTTCGGAAAGCAGACCAGTCTGTGACCAATTTAGACTTTCTGGCTCTTTTCCAAAGAGCATCCCTGTGCCATAAGGCAGTCTTTAGGTTATACATGAACCAGGGACAGGATTTTCTTTTGGTTCTGCTTTTGGTAACTGGGGCATGGAGGTCTAGGGTTCCGGTGAGTATTTCATGAAGTACCTTGTGTGCCTCTTCTGCAGAAGATGCGAGGTAAAATGTCTGCCAGTTAGCATATTGCAGGTTGTAGAGAAAAGCATCTGGGCAGAAGTTCCGTTTACATCTCTTATGAATGTATTTCGAGGAAGAGGAGGTTTGGAGTTTTGCCGACCTTACGCATGCAATGGCACAGTAGTCGCTGATGTTGTTAAAGAATACAGCTGAGCGGGAGAAGAGGTGAGGCTTGCTTACAAGGATTAGGTCAAGAAGGGAGCTATGCTCTGGGTTTTTGGTGTTTGGGCGGGTAGCTTCACTAATGATCAGGGTAAGTGCATGGGCATCACAGAATTCTTTCAATGGTAAGGAGACTGAAGAGAGCCAGTCAAGGCTGAGGTCACCAATCATGGATACTTCTGATGAGGTGGTAGCTAGTATGTCATTTAGGTGTTTAAACCAAGAAAGGCCAGATGAGGGGGGCCTATAGCACCCACTAATGCATACAGAGGTTGATTTGGCTGGTTGAATTCTTAGCGTGATGCACTCAAACTCCTTAGGGACTGTAGTCGTGTCCACCATAATTGCAGTAAAGCTATCCCAGACATAGATGACTACTCCCCCTCCCCGGGATTTCCCATCAGTTAGAAACAAGTTGTACGAAGGAATGTTAACCTCATAGTCAAGGAAGGTTGGTCTTAGCCAAGTTTTGGAGAGTACAAGAACAACAGGAGATCAGTGGAGGGTCCAGGTTTTGATAGCATCAAGCTTTTTCAGAAAGCTGCAGGAATTCAAATGCAAAAATGGTAACCCTTTTAGTAAAGGTAGGTGAGTTGGGGCAGGAATGGAGGGGTGCCTGGGGTTTAATTCAATGTTATCAGCACAGATAAGTAGCAGTATGAGCATCTTTTTTATAGCACTAAGAACTAGTTGGAATGGCCGAATGTTGCCCCTGAGGCATGGGCAGTTTCTCAAATTCTTCTCCAAGGCCAAACAGTGAGGCGAGGGGAAATAGTAAGCATATAGGATAGCTTTAATTGAAAGAGCAAACCGATGAGAGAAAGGCAGTTGGTACCCGACGTGAGTACAGCAGTGTACGGTAGTATAGAGGCCAGGTTGGGTGAGTGGCAGTGGGAGGGAAATATTTAGAAATTTGTGTATAAGATTTAGGTAGCCTGTGAATATGCCTGGGTGTTGAAATTTTTGTGGGTTTAGAGACCCACGGTATGTGACAGTTACACTAATAAGTAGAAATCCTATGTTGAATGGATGAAGCAGCATTTTTGCAGTTAAATTTGAGAACGAGAGAGGATCACCACTTTACGAAGTTGTAGTAAAGGAGAGCCTTGCTATATTTCAATTTGATGTTACTAGAAAATGTGAAAGAGGTTTAAAATATGTTTTGGTTCCTCCCATAATAGAAAATGTGAAAGACATTTTTAAATGTTTTTTTTCCTCTCATTTTTGCAAGTATGAGTTTAAACTCGTTGAATGGTAACCGGGTAAAAGAAGGTATGGAAGCAATTTAACATAATACAGGTGACTACCAGGAAATAGGATTCATGTCATTAAAAGGCAATAGGTCAGACATGCATTTGGTGAGCTACTTCAAAGTAATACATAACAAAAAGGTCAAGGGCTGAAAAAAATGCCATTAATTAAGTAGGATGTGTAATGCTGCAAGTTCAGTTAATGAATTAAGCAGAGTCTGCATATATGACACCTTTAAGTCAGCTAAGTCCCAACAACATAGTAATGTAATCCTGCTTTGCACCCTCATGCAGTAGACACCTTTTGGCATTCAGATGGAACGCAATGTATTGTAACGTCCTAATTTAGAGGATAATTGGACTCATTTAGGTAAAGTATTTGTATTTTCTGATTTATTTTCTTTATGTCTTGTTTAGTGTGCAAAAATGTGTGAATCTAAAGTTGGGGAAAGTATTCTATATATTATGTATAGTGTACTGTGTTTCCTTCAGGAAAAGTATATTTGGCCAAATTTTCTAAAGCCCTCTAATGCTGCAAGCCACAGGTGCACTTAACATATGGTGCATGGGGCTTGTGGCATTTTCCATGCTGGTGACTGAAATTTTCTATCCCATGCATCAATTCCACAACTTATACCAACTTTTTGTGGTCTAGCCTGTGGCAATCCTGGGTACCCTTTTTATGGGGCTTGCACCACATATTTGCCACAAGCTGCCATAAATCAGGTAAAATGTTATAACTGTGCCCAACCTATTAAAAGCTGGTGCAGTTGCAGCAAATAAGGTTGCCACAGCTGCCCCAAACAAGTGTTTGATGCACGGCTTGATGCAAACCCAATGTTGCCCTTTGAAAATCGGGCCCATTATCTCATGCTGTTTTAAGTGAGAGGACCACACAACAAAGATGAGTCCAAAACAGCACAAGATAATGTTCTTGTCCTGTAGGAAATACACTACACTATACATATTAGTATATTATGAAGCAGTCTAACTGCCTCTAATGAAAAACAGTAAGAGACTGTGACAAAAATGTGTCTTTTGTTTTGCTTTTTGGTTTTGCAATCCCCCCTTACAGTACTAAAGGGTATGTTTTGTCTGACACACTGGAGGAGGTGCTCATGCCACCAACACAGTGAGTAGTGGTGGTAGATTACGCAGAGCTGTTGGAGTGGTTTAACAATTGTAAGGCTTTCCTGTTATCTAGTTTGCTTCAGTGAGCAAGTTTAAGTCATGCTCATTTCTGTTTGGCAATTCAAGCTATGGCATTTGTCAAAAAACAGTCTCTGAAGATGGCATTAGTGTAACGGCACATAGCTGATCAGAGCAATGTGAGGCACTGACTGTACTCTGGATAAGAGGTAGAGTAAAGCAGCTCTGTAATTGGCTGAGGCAGTTAGACTGCTTCATAATACAGTGACAGCCCTTCTTTTTGGATTTCAAAAGGTAAAAAAATTTATATTTTAAATAATTAAAATAAATTGTTATGTGCTATATTGATTTATCAATATTCTGGCCTGCCTTTAATAGATTTCTTAATGGTTAAAACAAATTTACGGTGCATGACATCACAATTGAGTGTTCATGGATCTGACAAAGGCTTTTGATTTGATCAACTACAATGTATTAACTATAAAGGGGTGGAGAGTGGTCCTGATAAATGCCAGGAGCTTAGGAAATAAAATGCCTGAGCTCCAGGCAATGCTAGTTGAGGGGGAGGTAGATGTGGCAGCAGTCACTGAGACCTGGGTCGCTCAAGGGCATGAGTGGGACCTAAATCTCCAGGGCTACTATATCTTCAGAAAAGATAGGGGGGAGGGAAGGGGTGGTGGTGTAGAACTGTTAGTCAGAAATGGCGTGGGTATTGGAGGGGTAGAGGAGGCAGAGGGGAATGTGGAGGCTATTTGGGTCACCTTGCTGATGCAGGGGGGTAAGACAGTAAAGGTCTGAGTGGTATACAGACCACAAGCACTGGCAGAGGTCCTGGAAGAAAGTTTAGTGGGAAATCTTGAGGGATACTATAGATTAGGAAAGGGAAGGGTAATAGTAATGGTGGACCTCAACATGCCAGAAACAAACTGGGGGACTATGTCATCACCAGTGGCCAGAGAGCAGAGGCTGCTTGATGTCTTCCAGGATGCGTTTCTGACACAACAGGTGGGTGAGCCAACTAGGGATGCCTGGAAACTGGATGTGGTCCTGGCAGATATTGATCAGATTAGTGGCCTAGAGGTGAGTGACCCTTTGGCTGGGAGTGATCACTCCACAGTCTGGTTCTTCCTGGACCTAGAAGGGGAGGAAAGCCAAACAAGGATGATAGTAACAGACTTTAGGGGTGAAGACTTCAGGGAGATGGGAAGGATTCTTAAAGATCATCTAGACAAGATAAGGCCGGATATGGATGCTGACAGCAGGTGGGGGATCATTAGGAGGGGAATACAGAAGGTTACCAGATCCTGCGGAAGGGAAAGGCGTAAGTTCAGAAAGGCCAGAAAACCCTGCTGGTGGACCCGGGAGGTACAGGAGGTGGTGAGGGAAAAGAAGGCAGCCTATAGGTGCTTCAAGAGATAAAGAACTGAAAGAGATCAGGAGGAATATGAGCTGACAGCCAAGAGAGTCACCAGGGTGGTGAGAGCAGCTAAGGCAAAAAAGGAGCAGTCCTTGGCCAGTGGGATCCGGAGAGGGGACAAGGGGTTCTTTAGATACATAGGGGGAAAAAAGGAAAGTAAAGGGGCAGATCAGCAAGATAAGGGTAGGGGATGGTTGGGCACAGGAGGCAGGGGAACAGGCAGAAGTCCTAAATGAGTACTTTGCTTCAGTTTATACCAGGGGTGATGGAGGGGCTAGGTCTTGCAAGGGGAGCGGGGCAAACCAGAGCAAGGGGTGAGAATGGTAGAGACCAAGGGCTCTGATGGGTCTGCGGAAAGGGAGTGGCCACCACAGACAGGTGGGATCCCAGCAGTGCATGGTGAAAAGGGGAAGAACGAGGCTGAAATCCCAGTAGAGAGAGTAAGGGAAGCCCTCAGGTCCCTTTGGATGGAGAAAGCACCTGGGCCAGATGAGATACATCCCAGGGTGCTGAGGGAACTGGCAGATGTGCTGGCAGTCCCTCTAGCGGAGCTTTTCAACATCTCTCTGAGGACTGGATGGGTTCCAAAGACTGGAGGGTGGCCCATGTCATGCCGATCCACAAGAGGGGATCAAGAGAGGAGGTGGAAAATTATAGGCCCGTTAGCCTGACATCAGTGGTCAGCAAGGTGATGGAAGGTATTGTCAAGGAAAGGCTAGGGGGGTTAGAGGAGCAAACTGGGGGATTGGACAATAGGCAGCATGGCTTTGTCATGGGAAGATCATGCCAGACTAATCTTGTTGAATTATATGACTGGGTGGCGAGGGCTCTGGACCAGGGTAGAGCAGTGGACGTCCTCTTTCTGGATTTTAGCAAGGCATTTGATTCGGTACCCCACAGTGGCCTGCTGGCTAAGCTGAAGGAAATGGGGGTAGGGAGACAGTTGCTAAGATGGATAGGAAATTGGCTCTCTGAGCATACTCAGAAGGTGGTGGTTGGAGGGTTAGCCTCATCCCCAAGGTGGGTTACTTGTGGGGTTCCCCAGGGGTCAGTGCTGGGGCCACTCCTGTTCAATGCCTATATCTTAGACATCAGGAGGGGGATCAGGAGTGAGATGAGTCTCTTTGCAGATGACTCAAAGCTAGGTGCAGTGGTGCATGGGGAGAAGGGGAGGGTGGCCTTGCAGGAGGACCTGGAGGCTCTGGAAAGGTGGTCAGCAAAATGGAAACTAAAATTCAATGCAGGGAAGTGCAAGGTTCTGCACCTGGGAGTCACAAATCCAGGCCTTGGGTATACCCTGGGAGGAGACATGATTCAAGTCACGGAGGGTGAGAGGGACCTGGGGTTAGTGGTAGATGTCAAAATAAACAACTCAGAGACCTGTAGAAGGGCAGCAGCAAGGGAAAATAGGATGCTGGGGTGCAACACCAGGGGGATTACCTCCAGAAAGGTGGAAGTGATCCTTCTACAGTACAACTGCTTGGTTAGGCCACACCTCAAGTATTGTGTACAATTTTGGAGACCACATTTAAAGAGGGACATTACACTCCTAGAGAGGGTCCGAAGGAGGGCAACCAAAATGATCTGGGGCCTGGAGGAGAGGACCTATGTGGAGATGCTCAAGGAGCTTGACATGTACACCCTGGAGGAGAAGAGGGACAGTGGGGACATGATTGAGGTCTTTGAGTACATGAAAGGGATCAATAAAGGAGGCCCAGTCAAGGTGCTTCAAAGGAAGGATGGTGGGGCAACAAGAGGTCACGGGTGTAAGTTGGAAGGGCTCTGGCTCAGAGGGGAGAGGAGTAGATGTTATTTCACTGAAAAGGTGGTAAAGCCATGGAATTCACTGCCCAGGAAACTGGTAGAGATGGAGACTGTGGATAGGTTTAAGAGGGGATGGGACAGGTACAGGGGGAGGGTAAATCTGACCAGGCACAATACAGGTGGAACATCTGGGACTGGGGACAGTATAACCCAAGGGGGAGGGGGGGATACCAAAATCGGCCCTCAGTGTGGATGCTGAAAATCAAACGGACTCGAGAGACCGTTAGGCCTATTCTGCTGGCATTTTAGTATGTTAGTATGTAACTAGCAAATTACTCAAACTTGGCTTCAGATCTTATGCTCTGGCCTGATTCAGCAATAATCTGAGCCATAGAAAACAGGGTGAAAATCGGTAACACTGCCTCAAGCACCAATGTAATTCATAGTGGGGTTCCTCAAACTCCATACTGGGGCCTCTTCTATTTTCAATCTTCATCAACAATTTGCCAACAATCTGCAAACCAGTACATACTCTTCTCTATGCAAATGATGCAGTTCTATACACGTATAGCAAAGACATCAACATAATCAATCATGTAGTGGGAAACAGCTTTACAAACTTGTAGTAATGGTTCATTCTAGAAAAAATGGTCCTGAACCTACCAAGAATCCAATCAATGTTGTTCGGTTTTAATGACAATCAGAAACATGCAGCCCCCAAATTCTGCATCAATGCAATACATGTGAACTGCCTGGAAAAAGTCAGCTGCTTTAAATATGTAGGGGTACACTTAGACTCTACACTTACCTTCGATACCCACATTCAAAACACTACCAGCCTGCTTCACCAAAGACTTGGCTCTCTGTACAGAATGTGCAAGTACCTAATGCACGAATCCAGATACAGAATAGCACAGGCAAATCTGCTCCCTGTACTGGACTATGGCTCCTTGGTCATTGATGCTGTTAACAAAACTATGCTACAGAAGAAGCACACTCTCTATCACAAGATTGCCATATTTGCAACAGGTAGTGATAGCAAGACACATCACTGCCATTTTCTGAACACTCTAAACTGGCTCTCACCAAAGCTCGAATCTAACCTAACACTCGCCAGATTTATTAAACAAAATATGGTTAAAAACTCCCTCATCTATTTAGTTGAACGTCTCGAGTTTGTCAACTTGCTATCCTCTCAATCCACATGGAAAAATAACCTTAAAGTTCTGTTTTATCAAACAAACACTGGACAATGGTCCTTCAACTACCACGCATCCTCACTACGGAACACAGTCCTCCTCCCCCATTAGAGAATCACCTACTGTCTCTGCTTTCTCAAGCAATCTGAAAGAATTTTATCTATCCCTCAGTATCAGTGACTGCTTTGTGCAAATACCACTTGTACATACCCTGATGCATTTACACTCAGCGTAGTATCTACACTAATCAGCTGTGCTATGTGCCACAAGTATGTAATTGATTATGTAATTTTCAATCGATGTGTGTATGTTTCAGTTTCTGTAACAAGCACCCAAACATTCGTATGTCTGTTCTTAAACGTCTGTGCAATTACACCCGGGTTGTGACTGAAAAAGGCACTTGGTGCCAATGCACTTACCTGGTTACCAAAGTGAAAATAAATGAATAGATAGATAGATAGATAGATAGATAGATAGATAGATAGATAGATAGATAGAAAAGAATGTAGTTTTTTTATAGAGCTTTTTCTCCCATGACCCACTTGTCCTTCAAGGGATATATCCCGTTAAGTCCTAGAATCCTCCCGATGGCTTCCATGGTTTCCATAGTGGGCACTGGCTCCAAGTGGAAGGCAATCTTCCCACCACAAGCAGTCCACCATGTCAATAGGATCCAGATGTGAGCGCTAGGACCCAGAAAAGCCACAGATGTCAGACTTCAAGCAGGTGGTTAGTGGCATTTTATCCCCAGTAGTTTCACTGGAGCTCCCTCCTCTATTGGCAGGTGTGGAGCCTCCTGGTGGCATTGTATGGACACAGTAATGCCTGTGGAGAGAACCAGCACCCCAGACTCACCACAGGAGTTGCTGCAGTGCCAGATCCTGACACCATTCCTTGCTGGCCACAGTGCATTGTTACTCAGCCTGCCTCCTGATATGACAACACAAGTTCGCTCTCTAGCTCAGCTTGCCTGCACGTCAGCACATTGGGAAATAATAGTAAATATTCTTGACATTTCCCTGTTTGCTTTTTCAGTTACATTGTTGTGACTTTTACTGTAAGCTGCAGTTCAGGCATTTCTTATGATGTCTGTTCCTTTAATTATTGCACTTTGTATTATATAGAATAGCATGCACTTTTTGCAATAGCGAGTACCTGCAAGAGCGTTTCATGCAGCAGGATGTTGTGCACATACCTTCCAAACAGTGTAGTATTTAAGTACATTCTTGCCAGACTACTTTAAGCCACCAGATGATGCCTCAGACCAGGCAAAAAAACATATAGGTGGTCTGTCTGGTAGCTTGTAGTCTCTCCTGTATGTGTTTGCACTGCAGTTTGCACCATAAGATTTGATAATATATGAAGTTGTGTCTCTTTGCTGCCTTTTCCACTATCTCTATTACAATGGTCAATGTTTTAAATATACTGAATACATTATGTGTAAATTGACAACACCAGCAGTTTTTGGCATCTTGTGTGGTGCTCCTTTCAGTTTGTCTAGCTCTGAAATTCATAAGAGCATCAGGACTGTGGGAGAGTGGAGGCATGAGAGAAGAGTGACTAATATGATAGAGGCAATGGGGGCAGAAGTGGGGGGGCATTTGAGCAGAGGTTGCAAGACTTTACCATGTATACACTAGAGACTAGGAGAGAGATGTGGATATAATAGAAACTTTCAACAAATGATTAATAGGGTGGATTTCAAAAGCATTTTTACCTCAAGCAAGAAAACAGGAATGAGTGGGAATTACTTCATTGAAGCTGTCAGAAGGAAGATTTAAGAAAGTTGTCTGCAAGCACTTTCTTTCTCCCAAAGATGGGTGGATAAGGGGAATAGACTGCCGGGGGGAGGTGATGCAGACTAAGACAGTGTGGGGATTCATAGTAGGATGGGACAGGCATTTGGCCATAGTAAGAGGGAAGGGGCAGAAGTACTGTAGGAGGGATAATTTCAAAATACTAACAATGTCTTTAGAGAAAGGAGTTCCAAATCACTGTATAAAGTGCATATTTGGGATCCTGAAAGAGCAGATGGGGCAAATCAGTATATGATGTTTTTTTGGTTTTTACTTATTAACTGATTTTTCAATAAATTGGCAAAACAGCACTGTACAACTATACGCTACAGGAATCAATTGATATTGGTATATAAGCATCCATAAAATCAGAATTATGTTAGCTTCATGATTCTTTTAGATTCCGGCCATCAATTGAGGCACCCTGAGACTCTCACCCTTGCATCTCTCAACATCTGCAGCTTCCTGCCGAAACCTGATGCCATGCAAATATTCACTAACCAACACAACCCTGATATCCTTACAATTGTTGAAACCTGGCTATCACCCAAAATTCCAGACACGGCTATTATCCCTGCCAGGGTACAATGTCTTCAGACTTGACAGGAGTAAAAAAAGAGGGTGAGGCTGTGCTTTATATCTCAAAGACACCCTCCTGGGTCACTGCTTACCTTCCCCCCTCTAGGATTCTTCTATGGAGATCCTACCTATTAAAATTCTGCTGGGGGCTCACAACAAAGCACTGACTGTTGCTGCTGTTTACATTCCTGCAAAAGAACAAGGTAAAGGCCTCAACTCAGTCTTGGACCTCATCCATGCCCAGGCACTTGATTTGGAGTCGATCCTAATGGGTGATTTTAACATCAATTGGCTAGCCACTGACACAGGGGGCCTCATGAATGCCATCTCAGCAGCCAATCTGGCATAGCTGGTAGTCTCCCCCACCAGACATAATTATAAAACTGGCACAAGCACTCTACTGGACTGGATACTGACCAGCCATCCCTCCCACATCTCAGATGTTTCCATCCTTCCAGATACACTAAGTGACCATTCCCCAGTCATCTGTGAATGGTCGAATAAATTCTGAAAGCCCCCCCTAAATGAATCAATAGTAGAGTCCTCCCACATGATCAGTTGAAACACCTCAAATCCCACCTCCGACAGCTCGACTGATCTCCTATATTCAGCTCTTCTGATGTCAACCCAGCCTTGAATTTTTTCATCAACTCCTTCAATGCTGCCTGTGACACCTATGCCCCTTTTAAAAGGCATAAAATCAAAGGCCTTTGCAATTCTGGGCATTTCTCTGAACTACTTACAGATCTGAAAGCAAGGGACCTCCTCTGGTTCCGGGCACGGGCCACTGGCAATCAACCCGACATTCAGAACTACAAATGGGCATGAAATGGCTGCACTAAATCAATCTGCTAGAAGAAAAATGCATACAACAGAGATACCCTCACAAACACCTAGGGTAAGGGAAAATCCTGGGGAAAATCTTAAAGAAGTAACTAGGAAGCAGCCAAAAATCTCATCTACTATGAAGGTCATTGATGGTGGCATAACTCTTGACCCTACCACGATTGCAAATACTTTCAATACTACATTCTCTGACCTCAGTAGTGTTCCCCCTTTGGACTTCTTCAGTGATGACCACCCTCCTTCTCCTACCCCCAGCCCATAACCCCCTCCCTCCAACTAACCACTTTAAGGAAGTCAGGGCGCATGAGGTCCATAAATTCATCTCTAATGCAATCACCAAATCCAGAACCAGTGGGGACTCACTCAAACTCAAGCTGGTGTCCCTCACCCTTGATGAAGTGCTACTTCCACTAACAAAAACTTTCAACCTCTTCCTAACCATCAACCAGTTCTCTGACAGATGGAAATCAGCCACAGTAACCCCGTTCCACAAAAGTGGGGACAAGGATCTGCATGTGTGAACTACCAGCCTATCTCCATACTTCCCCACCTCTCTAAGGCCATTGAAAGTATGGTATCTGACCAGCTAATGGAACACATGGATAAACACAACATACTCTGACCCCAACAACATGGTTTCCATAGAGGTCACAGTACTACACTGGCCCTCCTTAAATTCACCAGTGCTATCCGCAGCGCATTGGACAACAGCCTCCTAACCGGGTTGATCTTCATTGATGTGCCCAAGGCTTTTGACACTGTACATCATCATCTATTAATCACATAGCTAAGTTCTGCTGGGCTCTCACCTGAGTCCATTACCTGGTTCAAGAGCTACTTGGAGAACCACTCCCAAAGAGTGAAAATAGCTGATGTTCTCTCAGATGCATATCCTGTTCACTCAGGAGTTCATCAAGGCTCCATGCTTGGGCCACTTCTTTTTAGCCTCTATCTGAATGATATTTCACAATTATGTCCAGCACAAATCGTCCTGTATGCTATCGATGTCATGATGCTCTCGACTCACAAGGATCTGGGCCACCATCAAAAGAATCTACAGCTTGCCTTCACCTCGATTGAAACTTGGTTTAGTACACATAAATTGGTTCTCAACTACAAAAAAAAAACAAGTCCATGCTCTTCTGTAGCCCACACAACAAACACAGGCTCAATCCCATCATGATCAAAAACTGTCTTGGTGCAACCCTCAAACAGGTTCAGTCCTTTAAATATCTAGGTATTACCATCGATTGTAACCTATCATATGCTACACACATTGACAACATTGCCAAGGCTGCCAACACTCGCATTGGCCTACTCTTCAGGCACAGGCAATGCCTTACCTCAGATGCCTTAAGGATTGCAGTGCAGAGCTCAGTTACTGTATCTCAATAGTCGACTACAGCCTGATCATCTATGGCTCTGCCTCTGCCACCGCCCTCAGGTGCATATTCATTGCACTAAACAAAGCCTGCCATCTCATAACCAGTGCCCATCACCTCACCCACATGTGTGATCTCTACACACAAACTGGGTAGCTTCAACTTTCAAACCGGATCAAGTACCAAACCTGCCTTATGACAAAGAAAATAACACTAGGCCTTGCTCCCCCAGGCGTCCAAGCTCTCCTCTGCACAGCACGGACTACTCACATCACTAAGGGTTCTGAATCCCAGCTTCTGCATAGCCCAGGTTTTCTCACCACACAAGGGCAAAGATCATTTGCGCACAGAGCTCCCAGCTGGTTCAGTGGTCTCAACAATGACATTGACTCACTGCCAAAACTTGGCCCATTCATATCCAGTCTCTGTCACATCCTGTCTGCATCTAGCACCTGCGACTGTCCTTCCTAATTGTTCTCCCCTCTCCTCTTTACTCTTTCCACCTAGCACTTAACCCTCTCCCCCTCAACTCCCTCTCCCATATACCCATTCATCCTCCCCTCCTCCCACCATCCTTCCCTACCCACCCTGTAGCACTTTAATTGATATTTGAAAAGCGCCTATGGCCACATCCCACTAGTGTGTCTTTCTTCCATGCAGGGTCAACCCTGTTACCAGACCTCCTTCTGGCATTTTTGCCACTGTATTGAATGTACAACTGTGTGTAACTGCCTGTAATCCACTGTTATACTGTTATTCAATGTCTTGTTTGAATGGTACCTCAACTGATGTGGAACCTTTGTAAAAGAGCCTTGGCTCAAAGGCACTTGTAAATCTAGATTAAAATAAATAAATAAAATAAATAAAAGGTTACAGAATTTGATACTTCATGTGGAACAAATAGCATAAAATGTCCACAACCAAATTCCATACACATATGTGCCTCATATGCTGAGCCCCTCAGATCCTATGAAGCAAAACATCATATACTGTATATTATAATAAAGGACAATAAATATAACTATAAATATAAAAAAGTTTATTTATTCATTTAGCTTTTGTTGATTGAGCAAGCACACTAGACAAAAAAATTACTATTTTCATGTACAACCCAGGAGATTACAAAGGAAAATATACAACACAGTATTACAAAGAAAGTATATACTGGCAGCAATTAGAAGGCATGAATACAAAGTTAAGGTAGTAGTACAATAAGGAAGGCTTATGACAATAAGTGAAGCATACATGGGCATTAGGGCAAATAAAACATACATAGGCATTTGGGTAACACAAGGCACATTGAAATAAGTAGACAGTCATTGCTTAAGTATCAGAGTATTTCCAAAACACTTTATGGCAATATTCTTAGTGCTGCACAGAGGCCAAGAATTAAGGCAAGAATATAGTATGCAAGTCCTTATTATATATTAAGGACAATTGCAGTTACTGTGCCCACGTACCCCAACCAGCATCTCTAATGCTGATCTATAAGTTGGATGTTAGATATCACTGTTTGTAATTATTCACAGTTGTATATCATGTACTTTCTTGTATTCCATGTTTTATGTCATGCATGACTGAAAAAGGGCTGTGCTCAGTTTATCTTCTGGCAAAACATAAAACAATCAAAAATCAATTAAGGCTGTACCCATTAGCCTCTCCTTGTACCAGACCTCTGGTATACATTTTCTGAATGAACTGCATGTTGTAAAAGTTTATAAAACATATGCTATTTTATCAAAACCTATGACCAAACTCCACATATGTTTAATTTGAGCCCTTTACTACATACTGTAGCTCTGAATCTCCCTAACCAAGGTTGGTGATCATCTAAGTAAAAAACTGAGTCATTATTCAGAACCACAAACACGTGACTGGTGGCATTTTTATCCAAACCCCTTATATGAAAGCATGGCCTCTGTAAAAAAAATACAAACATTCACTGCTCTCTTGTTAATGGGTAATGCTGGGTGAAAGTTGTGAATTCTGCTTGAACTAAAGTTTGCCAGCTTTCGCAACATTATCCAAACTTCTGCCTTTGACAAAATCGTAAATCTTCTGAATGTGTCTGGGGAATTTTCACCCTGTTCCATGGAATTTTCTTGCTTAACTGCAAAATAATACAGATGAACTGTAGAACTATTCTACAGTTCATGTAATTATTCTGTGGTTCAGACAGAAAAAAAAAACTTTACCTTGTGTCTCTAGTGGCACCCCCCCACCCTCCAATCACCAGCTCCTTAAAGATTAAAGTTTCCCTGGGGTCTAGTGGCATCCCCCCCACCCTCCGATTGCCAGTCCCATAAATGTTTTAGGTTTCCCTGGTGTCTAGAGGCCCCCACCCTCTGATCACTGGTCCCATAAGAATTTAAATTTCCCTGGTGTCTTGTGGCACCTCCCCCATCCTCTGATTGCCATCACCATCAGAATTAAAAGTTACTCTGGTATCTAGTGTCCCCCAACCCTCCAATTGCCAGCCCCATAAAAATGTAAAGTTTCCTGGTGCCTAGTGGCATCCCTCAACCTTCAATCACTGGCCCGATATTTGTTGATGTGCCTCCTCCTCATTAACTAACTCAAGTGATTGTTACAACTTAAGAAAATCACATCTGTGCACTCACTTCTTCTTAGTGTTTACATTGTGTGTTAGTCAAAGAGACCTCCATGACTTCCACACAATGTAAACATTAAGAAAATGAGCGAACATGCAGTTGTGATTTATTTAAGTTGTGATAGGCATTTGAGTTAGTTAGTGAGAAGGAGACATATCAACAAATACTGGGCCAGTGATCAGAATGTGGGGGCACCACTAGACATCAGGGAAACTTTTAATTCTTATGGGGCTGGTGACTGGAGGGTGGGAGTTGCCACTAGATATCAAGGAAACTTTTAATTCTTATGGAGCCAGAGATCAGCGGATGGGGGTGCCACTAAACCCCAGAGAAATGTTTCATTCTAATGGGGCTGGCAATAAAAGGGTGGAAGGGTGCCACTAGGCACCAGGGAAACTTTAAATTTTTAAGAGACTGGCAATCAGATAGTGAAGACTGCCAATAGACACCAGGGAAACTTTTAATTCTTACGGGGGATGGCAATTGGATGGTGGGGGTGCCGCTAGACACCAGAGAAACTTTAGACTTTTATGGGTCTGGCGATCAGAGGGGAGGGTGCTGTAGACACCAGGAAATGTTTAATTCTTATGGGGCCAGTTATCATAGGGTGGGGGGTGCCACTAGACATAAGGGAAGCTTTTAATTCATATGAGCTGGTGATCAGAGGCTGGCAGGTGCCACTAGACACCAGGGAAAGTTTTAATTCTTATGGAGCTGGTCATTGGAGGGTGGAGAGTGTCACTAGACACCAGGGAAACCTTTAATTCTTATGGGGCTGGCAATCAGAGGGCGGGGTTGCCACTAAAAAACAGGGAAACATTTAACTCTCTTGGAAATGGCAGTCTGGGGGAGGGGGGTGCCACTAGACACTAGGGAGAGTGAACTGTTAAACTACTGAAAGAAGTTCTGCAGAATGGACCTCTGACAGTGATCAGTTCTGTGGAATTTGTCCCATAGTTTAATACATTAACTTGCTGTTCATACATTTATTCTGCTGTTTTAAGATGGAATTTCCATGGAAGTTGCCAAAATGATTTTCAAACTTTCCTGGAAGCTAAAGTCTGACTCTCACGCAAATTGTGATGGTGGAATTTTTCTTTTTGACAGCTTTACTAATAAGAAAGTTTCAAATTAGAACTTTAGTAGTACATTCCAAAAGGATTATCTATAAAAATGGTAGTCTTGTCTGTTGTGTGGCTACAGGAACTGAAAACACAAAGTCCATAACCATCACTCACTCTCCTTTGTCTTGTTGATCAGGATTCTCTATAATGTTCTTCCCAGAGTCTCTACAAAATTCTGCAGCAGTCTATAATTTCTATTTACTGGCTTCCTTTGGGTCCCCAGGTTGGAAATTCTTACCTCCATAAGACACTCTAAGCCACACCAGTGCTTTCGGACAGTGTACTATCCCCAATAAGCATGGCTAATATCAGACTGTATCAAATTGTTTCCACTTGTTTCTTGGTGCATATGATCAGTCTGGAAACAGCTAAACACTGGGCTGTTTACATTAGAGTGGGTGATGATCTCTGGTAGTCTACCATTCTGGGGGAGAATAGCTCCCCTATGGATGCACCCGCAGAGAAGACTGATGACAACTGTCACAAGGGAGGCCCACAGGAAGGAGGCAGAGGACACCAGAGGGAAAGGAAGCAGCTCCTGGTGGGGGACTCAATTATTATTATGGGTATAGAACTTGGGGGGAGCTTGGAAAACTGAAGTAAGGTGCCTGCCTGGTGCCATGGCTTGGAGGGACAGGAAGCACATCCTTAGGATCACGAGAACAGCTGCAAGGGAGTCTGAGCTGGACATAATTGTCCACCTAGGGACAAATGGCTTGGCTCATCACGAGAATAGAGCAGTGCAGGAGGACATTGCAGAGTTGGGGAGGGGCCTAAGACAAGTAGCACACACAGTATCCTTCTCAGAGGTGCTGCCTGTCAAAGGCATGGGGAGGCGAGGGTAATTAGCACCATGCAGTTTAATGAATGGTTGAAAAAATGGTGCAGAGCACAGGGGTTTGGCTTCATTGGGGACTGGGGTTCCACCTGGAAGGACACCAGCCTATACTGGTAGGGTGGTCTGCATCTGTCCAGGAAGGAACAAGTCTTTTGAGCAATCAGTTTAAATGCTTCATTTGCAAGCTTTTAAACTAGTCAAAGGGTAGGCACTGACAGCAGCAGGAAAATCCCCCGCCTCCCTACAAAACAGGGTACTAAATGAGAAAAAGACTGCGATAGAACGGGTCAGTGGGGATGCTGCAACAGAAGGTAAAGCCATCAAAAATGGAAAGCAATGAGTACCAATGCCCATAGTCTGGGCAACAAGCTTCCTGAATTAGTGGCCTTGATGGAGGAGGAACATCTGATATCGTGGCAGTCACAGAAACATGGTACACACAAAACCATGACTGGGACATAAACATACCAGGATACACTATCTACAGGAGGGACAGGGAGGATAAAAGAGGAGGAGGAGGAGTTCTTTACATAAGGGAAGGAATAAAAGCAACAGAATAAAAGGGTAAACAGGGAGGAGCAGAAGCACTGTGGGTAAATTTGGAGACAGGCAATGGCACCACAATCCACACAGGGGTTGTATACAGACCCCCTTCTCAGGGGGAGGAAATGGACAAGGAATTGATAGAAAGTATACTTAGAATGGCAGAAAAAGGGGAGATATTGCTGATGGGTGATTTGAATATGCCAGATGTTAACTGGAGTGTAGTTGCAGCTGCCACTTCGAAGAGTGCAGTTATTCTAGATGTCCTACAGGGGGCATGCCTTAGACAACTAGTACTGGAGCCCACTCGAGAGGGAGCAATATTAGACTTGATTCTCTCAAATGGAGATGGAGAGAGGATCACAGATGTAGAAGTGGATAGCCATCTGGGAACTAGTGACCATCGAACAGTATGGTTCACAATAAACACAGCAATAGAGTCAAGCCATACAAAGACAAAAGTACTGGACTTTAGGAGGGCTGACTTTGCCAAAATGGGTGAGTGCCTAAGGAATGCACTAGCAAATGGGCAGGAAGGAGGGGTGGAAGAACAATGGGGAATAATAAAAACTGCCATCACAGAGGTAACCAGCCTTTGTGTGAAGCAAATAAACAAAACAAAACGATGTAAGAAACCACTATGGTTCTCAAAGGAGGTGGCAGTGAAGGTTCAAGAGAAAAAGGAAGCATTCAGGAAGTACAAGGAATCGCAGAAGGAGCAGGATAGAGAAATGTATCAGTTAAAACAAAAGGAGGCTGGGAAGGCAGTCAGAACAGCAAAGGCCCAAACCAAGGAAAAGATAGCCAACTCAGTTAAGAAGGGGGGATAAAACCTTTTATAGGTACATCAGGGAGCGAAGAAAGACCAAGGGAGGGATAGTGAGGCTTAAAAAGGGAGGGAGGGAGGGAGGGTGGGCAGAGGAGACTGTGAAAAGGAAGAGATACTAAACAAATATTTTTGCTCAGTATTTACAAATGAAGAGGGGAGGTACATAAAACAAACAGTAGAAACACTCTGGATACAAGTTGATACCAGCCCATTTACAGAAGAAAGGGTTCTGAAAGAACTCTTAAAACTGAAGGTGGACAAAGCAATTGGGCCTGATGGGATTCATCCCAGAATTCTAAAAGAGCTAAGGGTAGAACTAGTGACACCACTGACTACCCTTTTTAACAAATCATGGGAGGATGGGGTGGTACCCGAGGAGGGCAGATGTGACTCCCCTTCACAAAAGTGGGAGCAAGGCAGAGCAGGAAACTACAGACCTGTTAGTTTAACCTCAGTGATGGGGAAAATGATGGAATCACTTCTGAAGGAAAGAACTGTTGAGTATCTAGAGGCCAGAGGGGCACAGGACCCAAGGCAGCATGGATTCACAGCAGGAAGGTCATGCCAGATGAATCTGATAGATTTCTTTGACTGGGTGACCAAAGTAGTAGATCAGGGAGGGGCTGTGGACATGGTCTACCTAGACTTTAGCAAGACATTTGACACAGTCCCACACAAAAGATTAATATACAAGTTAGCCAGCCTGGGAGTGGGTCCCAAGATGACAGCCTGGGTAAAGAATTGGCTGGAGAATAGGACACAGAGAGTAATAGTAAATGGAGTCCACTCAGAAGAAAGGAGGGTTACTAGTGGGGTACCTCAGGGTTCAGTATTAGGACCAGTCCTCTTCAATGTCTTTATAAGCGACATTGCAGAAGGACTGGAAGGAAAAGTATGTCTCTTTGCAGATGACACAAAGATCAGCAACAGAGTTGATGCACAGGGTGGGGTGGAAAGGATGAGAAGGGACTTGGCAAGGTTAGAGGAATGGTCAAATGTATTGCAGCTTAGATTCAATGCTAAGAAGTGCAAGGTAATGCACCTGGGATACAAAAACCCAGGGGAAGAGTACACAATGGGGAGGTGAGATACTAACAACAACAAAAATGGAAAGGGACCTGGGGGTAGTCATATCAGATGACCTAAAGGTGGGCAAGCAATGTGAGAGTGCAGCAAGGAGGGCTGGGGGGATACTGGGATGCATAGGGAGAGGCATCACCAGTAGAAAACAGGAAGTTATTATCCCTCTGTACAGACAGTTGGTGAGACCCCATCTGGAGTACTTGTGTGCAGTTCTGGAGACCCAATCTCCATAAAGACATAGACAGGATGGAAGCTGTCCAGAGGAGGCAACTAAAATGGTGCAGGGTCTGCACCGGAAGACATATGAAGAGACTTAAGGAGCTTAATATGATAGCCTCGAGGAAAGGAGGGAGAGGGGGGACATGATAGAAATGTTCAAGTACCTCAAGGGAATCAACAAAGTCCAAGAGGGTAGCATCTTTCAAAAAAAGAGGAGTGCAAGAACAAGAGGGCACAATTTGAAGATGGGGGGCAGCTCAGAGGTAATTTAAGGAAGTATTTTTTCACAGAGAGGGTTGTGGATGCATGGAACGGCCTTCTGGAGGAGGTAGTGGAGTCAAAATCAGTGGTGGAATTCAAGCATGCATGGGACAGTCATAAGGCAATTCTAGGTGGTGGGGGTAGGAAGAAGTAAGCTGCTGGTTAACTAGGATCTGCATCTTATCCAGTAGGTAAGGAAATGGGCAGACTGGGTGGGCCAAGCGGTCCTTATCTGCCGTCAAATTCTATGTTTCTATATTTCTATGTTAGAGAAGAAAGTCCCACATCTCTGGTCCTTAGGGCACTATAAAAATTGTCTGGTGCATAGATCAATTAGGCTGGAGGGAGTTAGGATTAATCCAGTATGCTCTCTTGATATTGGATACATCCCAGACCATGTCTAACTGCACAATGTCTGGCAGCCATTGTAGAGGAAGTCCAGCAAACTGCCTCCCCATCCCCATGGGAAGGCCTGTCATTCAAACATTCATGGTTCATGCCCCATTTTCCAGGGATTCCATGAGTGCACAGAGATGGGAATTCTCCTGTATGAGTTTCTTTACCACAGTCATGGTCTTTACTGACTACTCTTCTGAGTCTTTCATGGTGGTAATAGCAGAGTCTATTTTCATGTCTTGCATTCCCATTCTCTCTAGGATTCTTTCAGTTTTATGATCCATGTCTCACACTGCTTGTAGGACTGTGTCCCAAGGGGAATCTCTCCCACGTGCTCAGGGTTGCTGGCTCCAGCATTTCCTGAGGCTCCATACAGGGCCTTTTGTTACTGCGGGCCCAATTTTTTAGAAACATAGAAACATAGAAGTTGACGGCAGATAAGGACCGCAAGGCCCATCCAGTCTGCCCATTTCTTTTTCTACCTTATAAATGTGCCATCGGCCTTTGCTCTGTCAGTGACCTATCTATTCATAGTCATTTGTATTGCTCCTTTATGCCTATCCCATGCCTGTTTGAAGCCCTGCACTGTATTCATAGCCACCACTTCTTGTGGTAAGCCATTCCATGCATCTACCACCCTTTCTGTGAAAAAGAATTTCTCACATTCCACCTTAATAGGCCTCCTCTAATCTCATGCTGTGTCCTCTTGTCCTGCTATTTTTCTTATATTTAAACATGTTAGACTCTTTCACCTTGTTTATGCCCTTAAGGTGTTTAAATGTCTCGATCATATCACCTCTCTCCTCCTTTGCTCAAGGGTATACATATTGAGCTCCGTTAATCTGTCCTCATATGTCTTCTGATGCAGTCCTGCACCATTTGGTTGCCCTTCTCTGGACTGCACTCAATTTGGTTAATGTCCTTCGTGAAGGTCGGCCTCCAATACTGCCGCAGTACTCCAGATGAGGCCTCAACCAATGTCTTGTACAGAGGGATTATTACCTCCCCTTACGACTTCAGATACCCCTACTAATACACCTTAACACCCCCTAGCCTTACCTACTGCTTTAGAGGTCTGTTTGATGATTTTAGGTCATCAGTGATGATGATGCCCAAGTCTCTTTCTTCCTTTGTGACTGCTAGCAACTCCTCCCAGCCTATGAGTGGCTTCGGGTTTCTCTTCCCTATGTGCATGATTTTGCATTCTTTGCATTAAATCCCAGTTGCCACTCTTCTGACCATTTTGCTAGTTTATCCAGATCTCTTCTCATTCTGCCCACCCCATCTGGATCATCTACTCTGTTGCAGATCTTGGTGTCATCTGCAAACAGACAAGCCTTACCTCTAGTCCATCTCAGAGGTCGCTAATGAAGATGTTGAATAGGACTGGCCCCAGGACTGATCCCTGAGGTACCCCACTTGTGACTTGCATCTCTTCTGACTGTATACCATTTACCACCACTCTCTGTTTTCTGCCAGTCAACCAGTTTGCCACCCAGCTGACCAACTTCTGACCCACCCCGAGCCTACCTAGCTTATTTATCAATCTTCTATGTGGAACAGTGTCAAAAGCTTTACTGAAGTCAAGGTAGGCGACATCAACTGCTCCCCCTTGGTCCACCACTCTGGTTACCCAGTCAAAGAAATCTATGAGATTAGTTTGACAGGACCTTCCTTTTGTAAACCCATGCTGTCTTGGATCATGTGCCCCTATGGATTCCAGGTGTTGCACTATCCTTTCCTTAAGGAGTGCCTCCATAATCTTGCCCACTACTGAGGTAAGACTGACTGGTCTGTAGTTCCCGCCTCCTCCCTGCTACCACTCTTGTGGAGCGGGATCACATGAGCCCTTCTCCAGTCTTCTGGGACCTCTCCTGTGCTCAGAGACTCACTAAACAATTCTGCTAATGGCTCTGCTAGTTCCTCCTTTAGCTCCTTAAGTACCCTGGGATGTAGGCCATCAGGTCCCATTGCCTTATCCACCCTGAGCTTAGCAAGCTCTTGTAGGACCCTTTCTTTTGTGAAGGGAGTAGTGCTCACCTCCCTCCCCCCTGTGTCCATGATGCTGAGCTGTGGGCCCTGCCCTACCTTCTCTTCAGTAAATACTGAGCAAAAGTATCTATTTAGGATAGATGCCTTTACAGGGTCCTCCTCCTCACATGCTTCCTTTTCTCCATTAAGCTTAGCAATACCCCCTCTGGACTTTCTCCTTTCACTAATGTATCTATAGAAAGTCTTGTCACCTTCTTTTACTGTTTGTGCTAGTGTTTCCTCAGTTTGGGACTTTGCCTGCCTTACTGCCTTCCCTGCTTCCTTAGGGCAGTTTGGTATGCCTCCCTATCTTCATCCGCTGTGTTCCTTATATTTCCTGAAGGCCAGCCTTTTGGCTCTGACCTTTTCTGCTACTGTATTTGAGAACCAAAGTGGTTTCCTTCTTCTTTTGCACTTCCTTTTCTGTCTAACACAATGGGATGTTGCTTCAAGTATTGTATCCTTAATGCTTGCCCACTTTGCCTGTACCTCCTCACCTGTGTTTCTTTTTGCCAGGGCTAGCTTAACTCTGTTGGCCATCTTATCAAAGTCAGCTCCTCTGAAGTCCCATATTTTTGCCTTGGAATGGGATGATTTAGATGTAGTAGCCAAATTGAACCATACCATGTGATGGTCACTGGCCCCCAGGTGACCTTCTACCTGGAGATCTGTGATCCCTTCTTTGTTAGTCAGTACTAGATCTAGGATAGCCCTGTCTCTTGTGGGTTGCTGTACCAGTTGTTTGAGGCCCTCTCCTGCAGGAATCCACTATGAGTCTAGTTCTGGCAGATGTTCCTGCTGGTATTGACCAATCTGTATCTGGCATGTTGAAGTCTCCATTATCAGAACCTCCCCTTTAGCTGTCATGTTTTGTATATCTTCTAACAGTAATGTGTCTATGTCCTCCCCCTGGTCTGGGGGCCTGTAGACAACCCCAGTTCTTATGGCTGTCCCATTTCCTGTTTCCAGGGTGACCCACAGTTCTTCTGGCTCCTTATGTGTATTCTGAATTTCTGTAGCTTTGATATTTTCATTAACATACAGGGCCACTCCTCTCCCCCTTTTTGCACCTTGGTCTCTTCTGAACAATACATAGCCAGGTACTGAAGTCTCCCAAGTGTGGTTACTGGTAAACCACGTCTCACTAATTGCTACTATGTCCAGTTTAGCCTCTGACATTATTGCCTGCAGGTCTGGGATCTTATTTCCCAGGCTGTGAGCATTTATGTACATGATTTTCCATTGGCCAGATTTTGGTGTGTTAGTTGTTGGGTGAAGTTTGGCATTACCCCTGTGCATCGTATGGGGAGACAAACCTTTTTTCTTACCTGGTGATGCAAATGAACGGCAAACACGCTGTATTCCTGTTTGACCACTAGCTGAGGGGGGAAGGGTGTTCTTCCCATTTGACGTATGGGGTGCTGCACCCCTCTCCCCATTTGCTAGTTTAAATATTCTGCAAAGATGTCAAACTTCTGCCCCAATGCACTGACTCCTCTTTAGTCAGATGCAGTCCATCAAATTTAAAGAACTTTAGCTACCAGAACTGTTGCCAGTTCCTACAAATCTGTGTCCTTTTTCCTGGCACCAGTCCTTGAGCCACGTGTTTAGCTCCCTATCTCCCTTCTCTGACCTTCCGTCCATCTGCTCCCTTCTTCCAGACTGGCAGGATCTCAGAGAAGGAGATGCCGGACGAAATAGATGATAGTTTGTCACCCAGCTTAGTCAGGTGTTCCTTGGTCTCCACAACTGACCGGCTGGCGAGATCATTAGTCCTATGTGCACTAGGACATCAATGTTTTCTCCTGCTTTGTGAACAATTTTAGTAATGCGGTCAGTGTCTCTCCATGCTGAGGTACCTGGAGACATCTGACCATCACCTGGCTGGAGATGGTATCAACTCCCGAATCATGGAGTCTCCTATGATCAGAAGTTTTTGGATTTCCTTTGTGCTTGTTTAGTTTTGGTTCCTGATTTGGGTGAGTATTGTTGTGCTAGCTCCTGTGCATGTGTCCTGCTCTGCAGTGTCTTCTGCCTCTTTATTTGATTTCAGAGATAGAGGCAGATACCTGTTTGTAGTGTTTATATGGTTTTTGGAGGTAATGTGTTGGAGAGCAGAGAGTGATGGGGCACCTGATTTGCTCCTCCTAACCACCTGCCAACCTCCTGGACCAACTACCCTCTGCGTTTGAGGTTTTTCTGTTGGATGCTGGTGAAATGGTGGGTGGTTCTTATAATGTATTTCCTCTTCAATATGAAATTTGAGGCGTGCAATCTCTGCCCATGCTGCCCGGAGCTGAGACCTAAGATCTCCAAAGGCCCAGCATGTAGGACAGTGTCCTAAATCCTGTAAGACTGTCCTTCTGAAAATTGTTCCACAGTACCTGCAGTTAATGAAATCCATTCCAAATAAGTTGCTGGGTTTGTAACCTAGTCAGAGTAATTAGAAGGAAAAAAAGGAAGAAAATGCAAGTAATGGTTTAATTGTGCTTTGTTTAACTTGTTATAACAAGTTAAATTACTAGTGCCCCTGTAAATGAGATCACCTTGTGAGGCCCACTGATCCGCCCTTCCTGCTCTGCCACAGGAAATGTCACAACTGTGGTACCCTATAAAAGGAGTGTAGTGTGGGGTGGTTGGGGATGGGGTGGGTGGCTGGGCCCTTCCCTGCCTAAAAGAAGAACCACGGACGAAAAGAACAAGGAGGTAAGAGCAGAAACAATCAGTCAACAACAAATGCAGTAACCCTGAAAGCTTATCCTAATGTTAGATAAAACTGTAAAACCTGTAAGCACCACCTGTAATAATTTCAGAGAAGATATACCCTGTAAGAAACACTTTGCTCCAGAGAAAAATAAAGCAGTAACAGAAGATATACCTTGCAAAAGACAATTTGAATCAGAAGATTACAGCAGTAATCTGTTAGCACACACCTGTAGGCACACCTTGTAATAATGCAGAAGAAGGTATACCAGCAACAACAATTTGAATCAGAGAAAAAATAAAGCAATGAAATGTTAGCAACAAACAGTAGCAATCCCTGTGAGTAAAAAATAAAAACACCACAAGTCTTAATCCTTCTTCCTTGCTCTGGTAAGTTTCTCTACTCTGCCTTTCAAGCAGTCTTAGAAGGAAAGAGCTCAGGTGAAGCTAGGTGCCTTGGCCAGCAAACCAAGTCTTTTGACCTACTCCTGTACCTCTCGCTCTGCCAATCCTCAATATAAGTTGATTTAACAACTATCCAGTATCTCAATGTTCTGTTTATGATTAAACATCTGGGTAGGCAAGGCAAGGCAAATTTTATTTCAAGAAACTCCCATCACAGAGGCTCTGGGCACCGAACATATTAAAATTCCATCATACAAATCATAGTAGATATATAAACAACATACTATAAGCATAAAATACAATATTCCAACAGTCAAATCAATATATTATAAATACTACCCTCAGCAACAGCAACTAGACTCAAAAGAGTCAAAAGTTAATCTAAATCTAAAATTCTGAGGCCAGGTAAGGGCTATAATACATAGTCCGGGAAGGCCTGATTATATAAAAAGGCCTTGAGGTGGGCTTTGAATACCTCAACAGAAAGGGCCTCCCTAACCACTGGAGAAAGCGAATTCCACAGGACGAAGGTGGTGACACTAAATGCTCTGTCAACTGCTATTTTTAACCTCGTCCTGGGAATCGCAAGGAGGCCTCTAGAAGAGGGGCGGAGGGAGCAGACCGAGACAGCAGGTGTAAGAAGATCCTTCAGGCAACCAGGGCTCAGGCCATGTAGGGCCTTTAAGATGAGCAAACCCACCTTTAAGAGGGTCCTACACCTAACCGGCAGCCAATGCAGTTGACGCAGCACCGGAATGATGTGACAATACTTAGGTTTTCCTGTCAACAGCCTAGCTGCTGCATTCTGCATCAGCTGCAGTTGGTGCAGGGTACCCCCAGAGACCCAAGATAGAGCGCATTACAGTAGTCAAGCCTGGATGTCACGAAGGCATGTACCAAGGTGGGGAGAGCCAGAGGCAGAACTAGGGGCTTTATCCTGGTGATATTCCTCAGATGATAAAAACTAGTATAGACAACAGATGCCATCTGAAACTCAAGTGCCAAACCGCTGTCCAGAATAATGTCCAGATCACACACACTAGAGGTGACATTCAATGGTACAAAGCTGAGAAAAAGCCCTGTCTCTGCACCAGATGCAAACCTATCATGCCCTCTCTTCGACTAGTACCAGTACCTCCGTCTTATCGGGGTTCAGTCGCAACTAGCTGGAGGTCATCCAGACATTGATCTCGGTGAGGCAGCTGTTAAGCACTTCCACTGCGCAAGATGTTCCTGGGCAAAGGAAAGATACAGCTGAGTGTCATCAGCATAGCAATGAAAACCCAAACAGTACTTCCTAATGAGCTCTCCCAGGGGCAGCATATACACAGCAAACAACATCGGTGACAAGACTGAACCCTGGGGAACTCCGCACAACAGGAGGCCAGAGCAGGATGAGAAATTCTCCATCACTACTCTCGGCCTCCTGTTAGATAGAAAAGACTCAAACCAGCAGATAACAGTGCCAGCGAGTCCACAGAATTCCTTTAGGTGGTCCAGTAACACTCGATGGTCAACCATGTCAAATGCTGAGGAGAGATGGAGGAGAACAAGAATTGTCCCCACCCCTTGATCTCTAGCCCTAAGGAGGTCATTATGCAACTGAACTAGTGCAGTTTCTGTGTTATGCCTCACACAAAATCCAGACTGGAGTGGTTCGAATAAATCATGGACTATGAGATGCTCCTCAAGCTGAAGTGTCCAAAGAATAAAGTTTCCAAGGGTAATCCAAATATCTGAAGAGTATTCGCGTGGAGCCAGCTGTGCAGTGATGTGAAAATTCAAATTAAAAAATACAACACACCCGCTCAAAACATGACTTCTGGTATAATAAAGATATTTAAAGTTTTTTATTCTCCTGCAGCTCTGTCCCAACGTTTCACCAAATTATGGCTTCTTCTGGGGAGCTGTTTAAAAAAATACACAATAAATTATAATAAATTTGATGTAATCATGATTTTCCAAAATTATTTTAAATACACTATATAAGCAATATTACCACTCATACAATTATGAATTATAATGAATCTTAAAAATGTAGATCTAAAAACTGAATGAACTGAATGAATAAGTAAATAAACTGGTGTCATTTCAAACCATACTCAAAATGTGCCAAATGGCTACCTACTTTTGACAGCTTAATGTGAGGTTCTCAAGTTGCGCAAAAAATGTTCTGAATACTCTAAAAAGTACACAAAAAAGACTTCTTACTACAGGTCAAGGACAACTAGACAAACTTCTTAGAAAATTACTATCATACTAGGTTCTACCAGTGTGTTTAACCTCAAAAATGCGAACCATCACTATTAAATTCATTAAGTAATCATCCCTTGGCTGAAAAGTAAAAAATATACAACGTAACACATATATTGGAACCGCATAGCAAATTGTAAAAAGTGAAACATAAGATTCATCATACAACCATATAAATGTGTAACACCATAACCGTGTGGTTCATATTCTGTGCCATTATACCTGTAATCACCAGTTTTTTAACATGTGAAGGATAAAAAATTTCAAGCCGTACCTGCTAAACGCAGACATTTTCTTAATCAATTTTTAACTCCAAGTCAAAACAAATACACACAATATAATCTTTGAAAGCGAAATTCTACAAACAGATACATAAATTAAGAATTCACTCATGAGTGAAATCGAGCTGATAAAGTCTTACCATGCGTAAAGCACCTCCTGCTTAGTATTCTATTTTGAAAGTGGCAGCATGATGCTCACTACAGAGTGACCGCTTATACCCGTGCAGAAAAGCACTGGCGATGTCGGTGGATGTGAAAACACATCATCACCTGGTTCTAAAGCAATCAGGTTACCATATTACCGTGTGGGTATGCAGAAAGGCACCTGTTTAATTTACTCTGACTTTTGTGTTCTATATCAGAGAGACTGCTAGTATTAATATATATAATATGAAACACAACATAAAATTCTTCATAAACGGACTGTAATATAAGGCCTCATAAAGTAACTATATACTAAACATTAAGATAAAATAAGGTATTATACTTAACTTATGTAAACTAAGGAGGGGGAGGGAAAGGAGGAAATAGAAGCATTTCTACTGCCAGCACACCTGCCAACACATTTCTTCGTTAAGACCCCATGGTGTGTGATAAGTATCCAATTCAAACATCCACCAGGATTCCCTGGAGTTTAAGTGTTGTTGGTAACTACCTCCTTGTTTTGATGGCTTAACTAGCTCCAAACCTCAAAATTGCAGTTGTACCACCATATGACCTCTATCTATGAAATGTTGAGCCACAGATGAAGTCTCATCTTTCATTCGAATCTGACTCTTATGCTCTGAAATTCTTTTCATTAATTCTCTAGCCATTTGTCTGACATACAAATGGTCACAAGGACATTGAAGGACATAAATTACCCCCTTAGAATTACAGTCAATGTGATCCTTAATTATATATTCCTTTCTGGTGTAAGGATGCCTAAAAAATTCCTTTTTTCAAGTGTTACCACATGCTAAACAACGGTTACATAGATACATAGACATAGATACATAGACAGTGTCAGCAGATAAGGGCCTATGGCCCATCCAGTCTGCCCATTTGAGCTTGTAAGTTCAGTTTATGTTTTTCTAGAAGTCTGTTGCCCCTTAACCCTGACCTCCAGAATTCCTTTATGTCTATCCCATGCATTCTTAAATCCCGTGATTGTTTCAGCCCCCACCACTTCCTCTGGCAGGGTGTTCTACTTGTCCACCAACCGTTCTGTGAAGAAATTCTTCCTCACGTTTCCTCTGAATCATTCTCCCTCCAACTTCATCCCATGCCCTCTAGTCCTGGAACATCTTTTAAGCTTAAAAATAGTGTATTCCTGCACCCTGTTCCTCCCTGTAAGATACTTGTATGTCTCTATCATATCCCCTCTCTCCCTCCTCTCCTTCAGGGAGTACATATTCAGTTCCTTCAACCTGTCCTCATAGGACTTGTGATGCAATCCATGTACCATCTTTGTTGCCCTCCTCTGAACCTTCTCTATGCTGTCTATGTCCTTACATAGGTAAGGTCTCCAGAACTGTACACTGTACTCCAAGTGGGGCCTCACTAGTGTCTTGTATAGTGGAATTATGACCTCCCTTTCCAGCTGGTGATGCCCTGCCTATGCATCCCAGCATCCTATTTGCTTTACCTGCTGCCTTGTCACACTGTTTCCCTACCTTGAGGTCATCAGAGATGATAACCCCAAGATCCCTTTCCTGCTTGGTGCATGCTATATCCTCACCCCCCAACTGATATATTGTGCCAGGGTTTTTGTGCCCCATATGCATTATCTTGCACTTCTTTGCATTGAATTTCAACTGCCAAACCCCTGACCATTCTTCAAGTTTCTGCAGGTCCCTTCTCATTCTGTCTACAACCTCTGGTATGTCTACTCTGTTACAGAGCTTTGTGTCATCAGTGAACAGAGAAATTCTGCCTTCTAGGTCCTGTGTAATGTCACTGATGAATATGTTGAATAGGACCGGTCCCAGCACTGATCCCTGTGGTACCCCACTGGTCACTCTTCCCTCTGTGGAGTGACAGCCATTTACCACCACCCTCTGTGTCCTGCCACCTAGCCAGTTACCTACCCACCACACTACTGTCCTGCTCACACCCATATTCCCCAGTTTGTGTAATAGTCTTCTATGTGGCACAGTGTCAAACAAAGGCCTTGCTGAAGTCCAGATAGGCCATGTCCACTGCCCTCCCCTGATCCACCTCCCTAGTCACCCAGTCAAAAAATTCAATGAGGTTGGTCTGACATGACCTCCCCCTGGTGAAACCATGCTGCCTTGGGTCCTGTAGTCCATTGACAACCAGATGTTCCACCAATCTCTCCTTCAGTAGTGCTTCCATGATCTTCCCACTACCGAGGTGAGGCTGACTGGTCTGTAGTTCCCGCTTCCTCTTTGTTCCCACTTTTGTATAGGGACTACATCTGCTGTCCTCCAGTCTTTGGGTACCTCCCCTGTTTCCAGTGATCAGCTAAACAGGATAGCCAGAGGTTCAGCCACCACATCTCTTAGTTCTTTAAGGACCCTGGGGTGCACCCCATCTGGCCCCATTGCTTTATCAACTCTTATTACTTCCAGTTCCTTCAGGACCCTTTCTCGTGTAAAGGGACTTATGTCCATTTCTGCACCATTCTCACCCCTTGTGCTCCCTTCAGAACCATTACCCTCCTCTTCCTCGATAAAGACTGAACAGAAATACCTGTTCAGTATGTCAGATTTACTGTTGTCATCCTCCACGCAGCCCCCATCCTCCCCATTCAGTCTCACTATTCCCTCCCTTTGCCTTTCTTTTTTCACTTATGTACCTGTAAAATGTTTTGTCCCCTCTACCCACTGATTGTGCAATGTGTTCTTTGGTCTGAGCTTTGGCTTCCCTTACTGATCTCCCTGCCTCCCTTTGCTTCTCCTGGTACTTCTCCCTATCCCCTTCTGCCTGTGTCTTTTTGAATTGCCTGATTGCAATCTTTTTGGCTTTCACTTTCTTTGCTACCTCTTTGGAAAACCATAATGGTCCCCTCTTCCTTTTCCTCTTGCTAACCTGCTTAATGCATAATTCTGTTGCTCTTGTAATCCCCATTTTAAATACTGCCCACTGTTCCTCAACCCCTGATTCCTGCTCCATTGCCCTCAATGCCTCTTTAAAGTATCTCCCCATTTTCCCAAAGTCTGCCCCCCAAAAATCCAGGATACATGTTTTTTTGTGGTTTGGTTCTGCTCTTTCTGTGATTTCAAACCACAATGACTGGTGGTCACTGTTCCCCAGGTGCTCCCCCACTGTTACCCCCATCACACTGTCCCTTTTTGTGAGCACAAGGTCCAGTATTGTCTTCTGCTGAGTTGGTTCCATGACCAGTTGCTTGAGGAAGGCACCCTGAAGGGAGTCCAGGATACATCTGTTCCTAGTTGATGCTGCTACTGAGATACTCCAGTCCACATCTGGAATATTGAAGTCTCCAACCAGTATTACCTCACCCTTGTCTGCCATCCTTTGGATGGCTAACATCAGCTCCCTATCTGTTTCTTCCTCCTGGGCTGGTGGCCTATAGACCACACCTGTGCAGATGGCTGACCCCATTTTCCTTTCCAGCTTAACCCAGAGTATCTGTCCCCCATTTTGTTCCTCCTTGATCTCTGGGGCCCTTATGTCATTTTTCACATACAGTGCCACTCCTCCTCCCTTCCTACCTGCCCTGTCTCTTCTGAATATGTTGTAGCCAGGTATGGCCATCTCCCAGTTGTGGTTATCATTACACCAGGTTTCAGTGATGGCCACAATGTCCAGGTCTGACTGCACCATGACAGCCTCCAGATCTTCCATCTTGTTGCTAAGGCTCCTGGCATTGGCACACATGACTTTCCATGATTTGATCTCCCTAGACTGTTTCACTGTTCTACTCCAGCCCCTTCCTTGGTTGTCCTTTATCCCTGGTTCTCCTTGCTGTCTGCCTTTCTGCTGAATTATGCCCCTTCTCTGCCTATCCACCTCTGGGGCGCTAATCTCCATCTTTTGCACACTGCTTTGTAGAGATAGCCACTCCTCCAGTTCACTGGTTCCACTGCTAGCTGTGGGGGGTGAGCAAGTAGGTACCCTCCTTGCTGGCCTGCCACCTCCTTTTGCTAGTTTAAATGCTTGTCAAGGTAGCATTTAAAGTTATAATTGAGTGCTTGGATTCCCCTCCAGGATGGATGCAGGCTGTCAAGTTTGAACAAACCTCCATCCCTCCAGGTGGGTCTCCAGTCACCAATGAATCCAAACCCTTCCTCACAGCACCAGTTCTTCAACCATGAGTTAAAGTTCCTGATGCAAGCACCCCATGCTCTCCCTTGCCTCTCACAGGTAGTACTTCTGAAAAAGTGATAGAAGTAGCTACTTGCTTGAGACCCCTAACCAATTTCCTAAACTCTTCCTGAACTTCCTCTGGCTCCCCATTTGCCAGGTCATTAGTACCTAGGTGGATAATGACATCCAGCTCACCCTCCCGTCTTCCTTCCCAGTGATCCCCAGGATCTTCCTTCCATCCCTCCATGCATTGCAAGGGAACATGCCCCCTTTTAAGGGACCGAGTAATAACTGACCTGTATTATCATGTGTGTCACTAAAATGCACAGTTTTAACTAATTTGTCCTTGATACTAGGTGCTTTTTTAGAAGTAATGTAAGGTTTACTCAAAAATATCTGTGCTTTTGAAGGATATTCCTGTAGTACTCCCAAGTGTTGTAAAATAATCTTGCTTAATTGAGGCATCTCATTACAATGTAGTACTAAAGCTTATATTACTGTGGCTCTGAACTTGTACGCCAACTTCTTTCTCTTAAATTAAAGAATGTCTCTCTAAGCTTGCTGTCTTGTGGCACGTATGTACCAGTTGCTCAGGTTTATAGTCCCGCTGTCCAAATCATTCCATCATGTCTCTAGATTCTGATTCAAAATCTTGAGCACAACTACAATTTTGTTTAATTCTCAACATTTGAGAATAAGGAATGCTATCCTTAAGATGTTTGGGATGAAAGCTTCTGTTATGTAATGTTGTATTACGATCAGTGGGTTTTCTAAAAAGTTTTGTTTCCAATTTCCCTTCATGTACAAAAATCATTAAATCCAAAAAAATCACTTCTTCATGACTATATTGAGATGCAAAAACTAAATTCCTATCACATAAATTTAAATATGCCAAAAACTCAATCTACTCGGTCTCCTCCCATTGCCACAGCATAAGAATGTCATCAATACAATGTTTCCAAATAATAATGTTGCTAAAATAGCAATTCATTCGTTTGTGTAAAACATGTTTCATTTCAAACTGAAACATGTAAGAATTAACATATCCTGGGGCCATCGTATGACCCATGGTTGTACCTTTAAGTTGACCATAAAATGCATTTTCAAATTAAAAGTAATTCAATTCTAATACAAATTTTGCAAGTTCCATAATGAGACCAGTTTCCATTCATGTACAAAAATTGTTAACTCCAAAAAATTCACTTCTTCATGACTATACTGAGATGTGAAAATGAAATTCCTATCACATAAATTTAAATATGTAAAAAAACTCAATCAGCTTTGTCTCCTCCCCTTGCCACAGCATAAAATGCATTTTCAAATTGCAAGTAATTTGATTCTAATACAAATTTTGCAAATTCCATAATGAGACTACATCTAAAGACATACGCCTAGAATGGCATGGCTTAACATTGGCAAAATATCTTGAATACAAATGTATTCCAAGGGGTTTATGTGTTCCAGTAGAGCCAAATTTGGGTATTAATGATGATGAATTGGATAAAAAAATGGGATGGTATCCACACTAGATGCAGTGTCGATTTTATGTATGCCCTCATAGAGGCTATTATTAAAGCTGGGGGGAAATGGTTGAGACTATTCAAGAACAAGAACAGTCTCTTAAAGTTCAATTAAACTTAGAGGAGTTTAATAAATGGCTACAACATACAAAAGATAAATTAGTAGAATATGAGAAAAGTATAAAGGAAATAAAAATGAGAAAATGTCATAGAGATACCATTGATTACCATGACAATAACATATACCCATACAAGAAAATTAAGTATCCCTCCAGTAGAGAGGATACTTATAGTTCTGATGGTTCAGACAATTATTCCAAAAACACATTTCAATCTTATCTATCTAAGGGACCATTTTTAGTACGGTGACAGCAACCAGAGAGAATAGACAGAGATGAAGACAGAGAGAGCTCACAGCCGAGCATGTCAACAACAACCATGGCAGGGAAACAAACAATACAGGGTTTACCCAGAAGATATGACTTACGGGAAAAAACAGGGGGAGACGAGGGAAATGGAGGGCAAATAGGGCAAGGCACCAGAAGGCCACAAAGAGGACATGGGGAAATAGCTATCTTTAATCTAAACCATAGGAATTTAACACAGATGGAAATTGATACACTTCCGTTAGGACTTTCGTTCTCCATTAGCACAACCCTTAATAGGTTTCAACTAGAGGCTGATTTACAAAAATGTTTTCGAAATATCAGATTGAAAGCCCAATTTGCCGCTGTTCCAACACAAAACCCAGACAGGATGCACCTAAAAATGGCTAAGGGTATTAAATCGACTTTTCTGCCTATTATAGGTAATAATCATGCTGTTGAAACCTACATAGGTTTAGTACATAAAGACGTAACACAAATGTTTTCATAAGTTACACATAGTGTTTTTTCAAATAATAATTTAACTAAGCAACAAAAAACAATAATAAAGAATTTGCAAAACGACAAACAGTTGGTTATTAAACCAGCAGATAAAGGCAGAGCGATTGTTCTTATGGATATTGAGAAATATCGTAACATGTATTTAAAGTTACTTCAAGTTGAAGAAAACTATACACTCTTAGAGTCAGATCCAGCCATGACCATTCAACAACAAATTACAGATATGTGGAAGGAATATCAGAATTTAGGTTGTTTTTTTTCATTACAAAAAATTCATAAGGACATTGTGGACCCTCCAGGCAGACCCATTGTCTCTGGAATTGGATCCATTTTGAAGCTTCTTTCCAAGTATATCGATTTCCATATTCAAGTATTAGTGCAAAATACAGAGACTTACATTAAAGACACAGCTCATGTACTTTGTTTGATTTATGACTTAAATGACAAATTTTACATTGATAATAATTTGTATTTGGCCACAATTGATGTTAAGGACCTTTATACTTCCATTCCACGTGACTCGGGTATTAATGCAGTAGGTGATCTTTTAAATTGTTAACCACCAGAAACTAGACCATGCACTAGTTTCATTATGGAACTTGCAAAATTTGTATTAGAATCAAATTACTTTCAATTTGAAAATGCATTTTATGGGCAACTTAAAGGTACAGCCATGGATAGTACGATGGTCCCAGGATATGCTAATTATTACATGTTTCAGTTTGAAATGAAACATGTTTTACACAAACAAATTAATTGCTTTTTTAACAACATTATTTTTTGGAAACGTTATATTGATGACATTCTTATGCTGTGGCAATGGGAGGAGACCGAGTAGATTGAGTTTTTGGCATATTTAAATTTATGTGATAGGAATTTAGTTTTCACATCTCAATATAGTCATGAAGAAGTGATTTTTTTGGATTTAACAATTTTTGTACATAAAGGTAAATTGGAAACAAAACTTTTTATAAAACCCACTGATCATAATACAACATTACATGACAGAAGCTTTCATCCCAAACGTCTCAAGGATAGCATCCCTTATTCTCAACTGTTGAGAATTAAACAAAATTGTAGTCGTGCTCAAGATTTTGAATCAGAATCTAGAGACATGATGGAAAGATTTGGACAGCGGGGCTATAAACCTGAGCAACTGTTACATATCGGCCACAAGATAGCAAGCTTAGAGAGACATTCTTTAATTCAAGAAAAAGAAGTTGGCGTACAAGTTCAGAGCTACAGTACTATAAGCTTTAGTACTACACACTGCAATGAGATGCCTCAATTACGCAAGATTATTTTAAAACACTGGGGAGTACTACAGGAACATCCTTCAACAGCACAGATATTTTTGAGCAAACCTTACATTACTTCTAAAAAAGCACCTAGTATGCAGGACAAATTAGTTAAAACTGTGCATTTTAGTGACACATATGATAATACACGTCAGTTATTACTCGGTCACTTAAAAGGGGGCATGTTCCTTTGCAACCGTTGTGTAGCATGTGGTAACTCTTCAAACAAGGAATTTTTTTAGGCATCCTTACACCAGTAAGGAATATATCATTAAAGATCACATTGACTGTAATTCTAAGGGGGTAATTTATGACCTTCAATGTCATTGTGATCATTTGTATGTCAGACAAATAGCTAGAGAATTAAAGAAAAGAATTTCAGAGCATATGAGTCAGATTCGAATGAAAGATGAGACTTCATCTGTGGCTCAACATTTCATGGATAGAGGTCATATGGTGGTAAAACTGCAATTTTGGGGTTTGGAGCTAGTTAAGCCATCAAAACAAGGAGGTAGTTACCAACAACACTTAAATTCCATGGAAACCTGGTGGATATTTGAATTGGATACTTATCACACACCATAGGGTCTTAATGAAGAAATGTGTTGGCAGGCATGCTGGCAGTAGAAATACTTCTAGTTCCCCTATCCCTCACCCCTCCTTAGTTTACACAAGTTAAGTACAATAACTTATTTTATCTTAATGTTTAGTATATAGTTACTTTATGAGGCCTTATATTACAGTCTGTTTATGAAGAATTTTATGTTGTGTTTCATATTATATAAATTAATACTAACAGTCTCTCTGGTGTATAACACAAAAGTCAAAGTAAATTAAACAGGTGTCTTTCTGCATACCCGCACAGTAATATGATTACCTGGTTGCTTGAGAACCAGGTGATGATGTGTTTTCACATCCACCGGTGTCGCCGGTGCTTTTCTGCACGGGTATAAGCGGTCACGTTGTAGGGAGCCTCATGCTGCCACTTTCAAAATAGAATACTAAGCAGGAGGTGCTTTACGCCTGGTAAGACTTAATCAGCTCACTTTCTCTCATGACAGAATTCCTAATTTATGTATCTGTTTTTAGCATTTAACTTTCAAGGATTATATTGTGTGTATTTGTTTTGACTTAGAGTTAAAAACTGATTAAGAAAACGTCCACGTTCATCAGGTAAGGCTTGAAATGTTTTGTCCTTCACATGTTAAAAAACTGGCGATTACAGGTTTAATGGCACAGAATATGAACCACCTGATTATGGTGTTACACATTTATATGGTTGTATAATGAATCATATGTTTCACGTTTAACAATTTGTTACGTGGTTTCAATATATGTGTTATGTTGTATATTTTTTACTTTTCGGCCAAGGGATGATTACTTTATGAATTTAACAGCGATGGTTCTCATTTTTGAGGTTAAACACACAGGTAGAACCTAGTATGATAGTAGTTTTCTAAGAAGTTTGTCTAGTTGTCCTTGACCTGTAATAAGAAGTCTTTTTTGTGTACTTTTTAGAGTATTCAGAACATTTTTTGCGTAACATGAGAACCTAACATTAAGCTGTCAAAAGTAGGTAGCCATTTGGCACATTTTGAATATGGTTTAAAATGACACCAGTTTATTTACTTATTCGTTCAGTTCATTCAGTATTTAGATCTATATTTTTAAGATTCATTATAATTCATAATTGTATGAGTGATAATATTGCTTAAATAGTGTATTTAAAATAATTTTGAAAAATCATGATTACATCAAATTTGTTATATTTTATGGTGTATTTTTTGAAACAGCTCCACAGAAGAAGCCATAATTTGGCGAAACATTGGGACAGAGCTGCAGGAGAATAAAAAACCTCAAGCTGAAGTGTCACCACTTTCTCCACAATCTTATCCTAAAATGGGAGAATGGAAATGGGAAGGTAATTTGCCTTGACATCAGGGTCAAACGATGTTTTTTTTTCAGAAGCGGTCTCACTTGTGCCTCCTTCAAGACATCGAGAAAGACCCCTTCTGACAAGGAACATTGGACAATCAAGGCAAAAACCAGGCCAACAGTCAACACATCCCATTAAGAAATGAGTTGGCACTGGTTCCAGTTCACAAAAGGTGTGCCGAAGCTTGGAAACAATCTTGCTGACCTCAGCCACTTCCACCAGTCTAAACTCACCCCAACCAGGTGGAGTGCTTTCCAGTCACCCAAGGTGACCACTGTCGGCCGAACTCCTGCCAGCTGGTGAAACCCCCTGCCTGACAACAGACACCCTGTCTGAGAAGAACAGAGCAAACTCCTCACACAATACATTCAAAAAGGCTACCTTTGGCTGTAGAGAGAAAGGATGGAGAAGCCTGTCCACAGTCCGAAAGAGTACGTTTGGTCAGTTCCTCCTGGCGGCTATCTTCCTGGACATAAATTCTGCCTTCTTACAGTTGATTGCCCCCTGGTATGTGCCATAATGCACACATAGGGCCACTTTGTCTAACCCCAGGCTGTACATCTGCCAATGGTGCTTTAATCTCTGACCCAAGGTCTTCCTTGCCTTGAGCTCCCCATCATACCAGAGGGACCTCAGGTGAGAAGACCTGGGTCGTACACGGACTGGTGCAAGGGAGTTGAGTGCACAAGAAGATGCCTTATTATAGGCATCAACTGCTGAGCACAACCCCCCAATGCATGCACTGTCCACACTAGATAGATCGGCCACAGCCAAAAAGCCCTCAGGGGTCAACTCCCTCAAAGAGTGGAAGCTGACCATCTCTGAAGGCGGAGGGCTCTCAAGGGAGGCCCTGAACTGGAACTTCACCATGCAGTGATCAGACCAAATGACCCGATCAGTCCTGAAACTATCACTCTCAAGCCCCAGTGAGAACACCAGTTCCAGCATGTGGCCATCCTGGTGGGTTGCGGAAGAAACTCCTTGTGCAAGGTCCAGAGATGACATCATCTGGCAGAAGTTGTAACCAAGCCGAGAAGATTCATCATCAGCCCAAACATTGAAGTCCCCCAGCACTAAACATTTGGAGGCCTCCAATGTTTCGCGACAACAAAATCGGCCACCTCCTGTAAGAAATCTCCCGCCATCCCAGAGGGACGGAAAATCAGAAGAATCTGGCAACCTGCACCCGGAGCCCCATGGGATGGCCACACATTCAAAAGAATGTGGTGCTCTCACTAGGTGCAAAGAGAAACCCAGCATGGATCTAAAACAGATGGCTACCCCCCCGCCCCTGCATTCTGGTCTGGGGCAGTGCACTACGATATACCCTGGTGGGATGGCAGCCTCTAAAACCGGGCCGGCATCATTACCAATCCAGGTTTCCATAATGCAAGCCAGATCAGCTGAAGAAACCAAGTCCGCTATAATCGTAGTCTTGTTTCTGACTGATCTGGCATTGCACAGCACCGCCCTCAGGGGATTTGAGGACAGTGCAGCCCCTCTGGTTGCCTGCTCAGTTGGTCTGGTGGGAACCCTTGTGATGAGAACTAAACATGTCTGGCCTCTCCCTATAAACTGTCTGATCCCAGGGCGCCTTCTGCAGCCCACTACCTCTATCCTACCACCCGCCGCAGTGCATAGGGCAACCCACCATGCCTGAATCATACATTTCCTCCCTATTCCAACCTCCCTACTGTACCTTGCTGTAGTAACAGACACTGAGAGGCTGAAAAAAGGCCATAGATCAAGCACCTGGGATGACCCATACACTATCCTAGCCCGCCCCAGGCCCTCATACCTTCCCAGAAACATCCCTCCTGGTCAAGTAATCCCTGACTCAGGATACACAACCCACAAACACAATAAATTCAAAAACAAATAAATATAGCAGCAACGAAATAGTTATAAAATCACACACACACACCCACTCACTTACACATACCCTCACCTTTCACATGCTCATAAATATCCCACTATAAAACAAACCCCCAAAATACTAACCCCAAGATACTACTAGATAAAATACTACCAAATCAACTCAAACAATAACAAAAAAACACTAAACCCAGTCCAATCAGACAGTTTGTCAGTAGTGTGCTGTCCAATAAACATGCAGTGTTCCAGTATAATCACAATGTGTAATCCTTCTTAGCTGTACAAAAGGGAGCTCGCCAAAAGTCCAAAGAATATTCACAGTTCAAAAGGAGGAGCTCTCACCACCCCCCTTGCCAAAAATATCTGTCCATACAATGCGGTCATTTCACTGCCACAGGTCGGCTGACATTAAATGATAATAAAAATCAGAAAGAGGCCCTCTCACTGCCTCCTTAAATAGGTATATAGTTATATAGTACCAGCATAGTTCATAATGTACTTGCAATATCAGGTAAGCGATCCCGACATCCAATCCTCAGCTGGTAATCCAAGTGATCTTCAAAAAGTGGCTCTAACAAGTGCAACTTTGAAAGTTTGAGAAAAATGAGATCCAATCCCAAGGTACAGTCTCCCCTCTGCAAGCCTAGGCCAGACTCACCCCAAAGGAGGCACCAACTGCAAGCAAATCCTCCCCCCCCCCCAGTTAAGTCATTGGAGCACACCCAACCCAACCAGGTAGCTCCTGGTGAACTCAGGATGATCCCAGAGAAAGCCGACCCTCCAGTTTGTGCCACCCGATCCTCCCAATGGGAGACAGCTGTACCCCGCACCCACCTCAGGACAAGTCAGCCCAGCCTATCCAACTCACCACTATCACCACCTTGGATCCTTCTCAGCACTCAGCTCTCTGCTCAAAGCAAAAAGTCCAAAGAAACCCTCAGTTCGGCTGCTCCAAGTCACCACCACTGGCCCAATCCAAAATGCTAGATACCACCACAGATGAATACAACAGTTTATAGAGTCCACTGACCGGTACCACTCTGGCAACCTGCTTCCCCTCATGTCTCCGTCCGGACACGGTCTCTCATAAAATTACCAAGCCAGCTAAAAAAGAGCTTCTTGATACAGAATAGTCTGAGAAAAGTCCTGTGTCCAAATGGTAAGCGGTAGGACAGGACGCCACAACTGAGGAAATAAACAAAAGCGAAATTACTGTAATTATCGGTAGACTTTCCACAATAAAACAATCACACAGAGAACTGGCAAAATAAAAAACTTAAGCTGCTGCTGTATTCAGTGGCTGACTGAGCATGTCCGCCATCTTGCATCCTTGAGGAAAGGATGTAGGATAGTATGTTTTAAAGGTAAACTTAAATTGAAGTAAAGTTTGGATTCCTAGGAGCCTGTCTTTGCCCCTCAAGTTACTATATGAACATTATGTAAACTACAACTTTGTTCCTAATATTTGGAAAACTGCATATGTAGTACCAATTCATAAGAAATGCCCAAGGAATAATTGGGAAAATTACAGACCCATCAGCTTAACCTCCCCATGTGTAAACATAGAAACATAGAATTTGATGGCAGATAAGGACCCCTTGGCCCACCCAGTCTGCCCATTTCCCTACCTACTGGATAAGCTGCAGATCCTAGTTAACCAGCAACCTACTTCTTCCTACCTCCACCCCCTAGAATGGCCTTATGACTGTCCCATGCATGCTTGAATTCCACCACTGATTTTGACTCCACAACCTCCTCCGGAAGGCCGTTCCATGCATCCACAACCCTCTCTGTGAAAAAATACTTCCTTAAATTACCTCTGAGCCGCCCCCCTCTATCTTCAAATTGTGCCCTCTTGTTCTTGCACACCTCTTTTTTTGAAAGATGCTACCCTCTTGGACTTTGTTGATTCCCTTGAGGTACTTGAACATTTCTATCATGTCCCCCCTCTCCCTCCTTTCCTCGAGGCTGCTACACTAAGCTCCTTTCGTCTCTCTTCATATTCTTCCGGTGCAGACCCTGCACCATTTTAGATGCCCTCCTCTGGACAGCTTCCATCCTGTCTATGTCTTTCGAGATTGGGTCTCCAGAACTGCACACAGTACTCCAGATGGGGTCTCACCAGCTGTCTGTACAGAGGGATAATAACTTCCTGTTTTCTACTGGTGATGCTGCTCCCTATGCATCCCAGTAACCCCCCAACCCTCCTTGCTGCCCTCTCACATTGCTTGCCCACCTTTAGGTCATCTGATATAACTACCTCCAGGTCCCTTTCCATTTGTTTTGTTGTTAGTATCTCACCCCCCATTGTGTACTCTTCCCCCTGAGTTTTTGTTTCCCAGGTGCATTACCTTGCACTTCTTAGCATTGAATCTAAGTTGCCATACATTTGACCATTCCTCTAACCTTGCCAAGTCCCTTCTCATCCTTTCCACCCTACCCTGTGCATCAACTCTGTTGCAGATCTTTGTGTCATCTGCAAAGAGACATACTTTTCCTTCCAGTCCCTCTGCAATGTCGCTTAAAAGACATTAAGAGGACCAGTCCTAATGCCAGAACCCTTGGGTACCCCACTAGTAACCATCCTTTCTTCTGAGTGACTCCATTTACTATTACCTCTGTGTCCTATTCTCCAGCCAATTCTTTACCCAGGCTGTCATCTTGGGACCCACTCCCAGGCTGGCTAACTTGTATATTAATCTTTATGTGGGACTGTGTCAAATGCCTTGCTAAAGTCTAGGTAGGCCATGTCCACAGCCCTCCCTGATCTACTACTTTGGTCACCTAGTCAAAGAAATCTATCAGATTCATCTGGCATGACCTTCCTGCTGTGAATCCATGCTGCCTAGGGTCCCGTGCCCCTGTGACCTCTAGATACTTGACAATTCTTTCCTTCAGAAGTGATTCCATCATTTTCCCTATCACTGAGGTTAAACTAACAGGTCTGTAGTTTCCTGCTTCTGCCTTGCTCCCACTTTTGTGAAGGGGGATCACATCTGCCCTCCTCCAGTCCTTGGGTACCCCCCATCCTCCCATGATTTGTTAAAAAGGGTAGTCAGTGGTGTCACTAGTTCTACCCTTAGTTCTTTTAGAATTCTGGGATGAATCCCATCAGGCCCCATTCTTTGTCCACCTTCAGTTTTAAGAGTTCTTTCAGAACCCTTTCTTCTGTAAATGGGCTGGTATCAACTTCTGTATCCAGAGTGTTTCTACTGTTTGTTTTATGTACCTCCCCCTCTTCATTTGTAAATACTGAGCAAAAATATTTCTTTAGTATCTCTGCCTTTTCACAGTCTCCCTCTGCCTACCTTCCCTCCCCTTTATTAAGCCTCACTATCCCTTCCCTTGGTCTTCCTTCACTCCCTGATGTACCTATAAAAGGTTTTATCCCCCTTCTTAACTGAGTTGACTAGCTTTTCCTCAGTTTGGACCTTTTTTGTTCTGACTGCCTTCCCAGCCTCCTTTTGCTTTAACTGATACAGTTCTCTGTCCTGCTCCTTCTGTGATTCCTTGTACTTCCTGAATGCTTTCTTTTTCTCTTGAACCTTCACTGCCACTTCCTTTGAGAACCATAGTGGTTTCTTACGTCATTTTGTTTTGTTTATTTGCTTCACACAAAGGCTCATTACCTCTGTGACGGCCGTTTTTATTATTCCCCATTGTTCTTCCACCCCTCCTTCCTGCCCATTTGCTAGTGCATTCCTTAGGCACTCACCCATTTTGGCAAAGTCAGCCCTCCTAAAGTCCAGTACTTTTGCCTTTGTGTGGCTTGACTCTATTGCTGTGTTTATTGTGAACCATACTGTTTGATGGTCGCTAGTTCCCAGATGGCTACCCACTTCTACATCTGTCATCCTCTTTCCATCTCCATTTGAGAGAATCAAGTCTAATATTGCTCCCTCTTCAGTGGGCTCCAATACTAGTTGTCTAAGACATGCCCCCTGTAGAGCATCTAGAATAACTCCACTCTTCGAAGTGGCTGCTGCAACTGCACTCCAGTTAACATCTGGCATATTCAGATCACCCATCAGCAATATCTCACCTTTTTCTGCCATTCTAAGTATACTTTCTATCATTTCCTTGTCCATTTCCTCCCCCTGAGAAGGGGGTCTGTGTACAACCCCTGTGCGGATTGTGGTGCCATTTCCTGTCTCCAAATTTACCCACAGTGCTTCTTCTCCTCCCTGTTTACCCTTTTGTTCTGTTGCTTTTATTCCTTCCCTTATGCAAAGAGCTACTCCTCCTTCTCTTTTGCCCTCCCTGTCCCTCCTGTAGATAGTGTATCCTGGTATGTTTTTGTCCCAGTCATGATTTTGTGTGTACCATGTTTCTGTGACTGCCATGAATCTAGATGTTCCTCCTCCATCAAGGCCACTAATTCAGGAAGCTTGTTACCCAGTCTATGGGCATTGGTACTCATTGCTCTCCATTTTTTGATGGCTTTACCTTCTTTTGCAGCATCCCCCACTGACCTTTCTACCTCGGTCTTTTTCTCATTTAGTACCCTGTTTTGTAGGGAGAGGCTGGCATTTTTCTGCTGCTTATCAGTGCCTCCCCCTTTGACTAGTTTAAAGCTTGCCAATGAAGCATTTAAACCGATTGCTCAAAGACTTGTTCCTTCCTGGACAGATGCAGACCATCCTGCCAGTATAGGCTGGTGTCCTCCAGGTGGAACCCCAGTCCCCAATGAAGCCAAGCCCTGTGCTCCACACCTTTTTTCAACCATTCATTAAACTGCATGGTGCTAATTACCCTCACCTCCCCATGCCATTGACAGGCCACCTCTGAGAAGGATAGTGTGTGCTACTTGTCTTAGGCCCTCCCCAACTCTGCAATGTCCTCCTGCACTGCTCTAATCTCATGATGAGCCAAGTCATTTGTCCCTAGTTGGACAATTACATCCAGCTCAGACTCCTTGCAGCTGTTCTTGTGATCCTGAGGATGCTTCCTGTCCTCAAGCCATGGCACCAGGCAGGCACCTTACTTCATTTTCCCAGCTCCCCCAAGTTCTATCCCCCTAATAATTGAGTCCCCAAAGGAGCTGCTTCCTTTCCCTGTGGTGTCCTCTGCCTCCTTCCTGTGGGCCTCCCTTGTGATAGTTGTCATCAGTCTTCTCTGCAGGTGCATCCACAGGGGAGCTATGCCCCCCCAGAATGGTGTATGGATTGTGGAGTGGAAAAATTGACTGGGTGTGCCTCTGTTCCACCATCCTCACCCTCCCTGAGCCCACTGTGGTCCAACTGCTGTGCTTTCTTCGCAACCTCTGAGGTAGTGGTGGTTGGCGCTAGTGCTCCCTGGATGGGGGAGGTTCCCTTCCTACTGTCCAGTGTGGCCTGGGGGAAGGTTTCCTTACTACTGTCCAGTGCAGCCTGAAAATGGGCAACTTCCTCCCTCAGGGCAGAGAGTTGTCTGCAAATAGGGCAGCATCTCCGCTTCCAGAAAGACTCCCCAAAGACTGCTGCCCCACAGCCATTACATTGCACTACTCCCCACATGTTTATCTACTTTTTTTTGGTTTGTTTTTGTGTGTGTGTGTGTGTGTGTGTGTGCACGTGTGTGATTGGTTTGTTATATAGAAATATATATCTTATACAATGTGTATGCTTATATTGTCAGTGCAGTGTGCTAGAGAGGATATGACAGTGATATGCACCTTGCACTCTTGAGGAAATGATGTCAGAACCTCAGGTATAAAGGAACTATTTCCAGGGGTGGGTGGGGTGAGGGTGGGAAGGGGTTGGGCCTAAACTGTGCCCTCACAAAACAATCAGCTAAAAGCTCTCACCCACTGCTGCGATGAGAGCCTTCCTGTCAGCAAGATACCCTACACAACAATTTGACAGAGAAAATACCCTGCTAATCAAACAGAGAAAAATCCAGACATCCAAGTTAGACACATGTAAACCTCTCCAGCCCCAAAACAGCCTGGTGGTTTGTTAGCCACAAAGGAAAATCAAATATGCAGTTATTTCAGCCCTTCTGAAGAAGATGACAAGATAAGCAGTTTTGAAAACGCCCTTTCTGAATTAAAAACTAAAATAATTAAACACAAAGCAATACCGATGTAAAAGTAAGGAAAACTTCTCTCAGATGTAAGCAAGAGAGAGAGATTAGTTACAGATATCTAGTCCAATATAGTATATCCCATGCAGCTTCTCAGTTTTTTCAAAGCACACCCAGTACACAACTTGGAAGAAGATGGACTTCAAAGATACTGGAAAGTCTGATTAAGGACCTTACTTCCCCCATCCTATCCAACTCTGTTAATGAACAACATGGCTTCAAAAAAGGTCATAGTTGTTTGACCAATTTATTGTGTTTTTATGAGAATGTCAGTTTACAACTTGACAATAGACTTCCTTATGACTTGATCTATATTGACTTTAGGGTCTTCTACCCCAATGGGCATTGTTGCACAAACTCTGTTCTTACGACATTAACCCCAATGTCATTAAATGGATAGCCAATTGGCTAACAGACAGAACACAGCAAGTTCTGATTAATGGACTGCGTTCTAATATTGGGGCTGTCACTAGCGGGGTACCACAGGGTTCTGTCCTGTGCCCCTGCCTATTTCAGCTATTTATTGCTGATATTACAAGATATTGCTGTTCTAACACTATTAAATGCATGGACAATATTAAAATCGGCTGACTGTGCTCTAACTCAGATCAAATAAATGCCCTCCAGAATGACTTGGACCTAGTGTCTACATGGATTATCACATTAGGCATGAAAGTGAACCATAATAAATGCAGGATTATGCATTTTGGAGACAACAATCCTGCTCATGTTTACACAATAGACAATATAGTGCTAACCAGCACTGACATAGAGAAAGACTTAGGGGTCCTGGTATCTGAGGATTTCCTCCCTAACTCTCAGATAAATGAGGTAATCCTCAGAGCGAATCTGATTATTTAGTCCATAATGAGGAACATCAGGTCTAGGGAGCTTACGTACGCCCCCACTTAGATTTTTCCTCTCAGCTAAGGTGCCCTTATAGGAAGCAGGATATTATATTACTGGAAAGGGTACACAGAGGATACACTAAACTGGTGAGTGGTCTGAGAAATTTCTCATATGAAACCAGACTTTGCTCCTTGAATCTGATGCCCCTTTCCACCAGACATTTAAGAGGGGATCTTCTTTTGTTGTACGACATCATGAATGATCCTTATTTATTGACTAGCCTAGGGTTTAGGTTTAGAGATGACATTTATAATCTTAGATGTCACCCCCTCCAGTTACAATCAAGGGAATTTAATTGTTTGCCTCATAAATTGTTTTATACATTACGTGTTACTAAGCCCTGGAATGTATTACTGCTGGAGGTAATTATTAGTAGTTCCAAGGCAATGTTTAAGTCCCAGTTGGGTAATTTAATCCTTTCAGGTTTTTGCCCTTTTTATTAGTAAATAGGAGCAACTATGGGTCTCTCAGCTGCCTAGCTTCTTCAAATTCTTGGTATGAATCTTAGTATGAGCCACTGCAGAGCATGTCTTGTCAAGTGAATGGCTAGTGTATGTGCTATAATGTGGTTAAGCATGTTAAACAGGTATTGTCAGAGAGGTTATAACAAATCTGTAAGCCATTCTTCAGTGAACGGAGAAGGTTCTGCTTTGCAGTGACTCTTTTTGCTCCCCTGATAGACATTGCTTATTTGTGTAATGGAATTTAAGTTTGGAGATAACATTTTTTATAGTCAGGTCAATATGCATTTCCAAGTTTGAGCAATCATCCAGTAGGGTTATTAGATACCAAAAACATTCAAGTTACTCCTGAGTTATATTAGCCTCTGTGATATTGTAGTCACAGTACTAAGGTGTCAAATTATTTACATTTTTTTTTAATGGAAACTCATTTTTTATGTCGGCTTGCCATGCTTGCACGCAAGTCAACATCTTGCCATGGTGGCAGATTTTGGAGGTGTGTCAGCATGAGCGAATGCAAGGCTCTCATCAGTAGGTACGTCCGGCATTCCCCAATAAGGCAGCATGCTTGTGCTGACACCAACATTATGTAAAGTGAACAAAACTTCTAAGGAAAGTGCCGCTGCAATCAGAGACAAGCTCCTCATGCAGCTGCACTGATGACAGGCCTCCCGATGAGTATTTCCTGGTTAAGGTTTAAACTGAGACTTAGGTTTCAAAGAGAATACCACTGTAAAGGAATGAGACTGGACACTACTGTTTTCTTTTTAATTGTATTTACCAGAAAATGCAGCAAATAAAGAAGGTGTTGTCCCTAAATGCCTAGTTCACGCATCCAACTAGATGCTACACAGTTTTGCTTTGTTGTTTTTTGTTTAGTTTGGCATTCAGACTTCTAAGATAAAGAAGGTGCTAAAAATGTAAAATAGGTGGGCAGGAGCAAGTCCAGTGGGTGGTGCAGTCAGTTTTACCAGCAGAAGGGGGCTCTTGTTAACTCCGGAGAGAGAATGGAGAAGGAATCACGTACCAGTCAGCCTCAACTTGCTACTCAATGACTGGCTACAGTGTAACAGCTTTTCAACTCGGTACCAAAGTCTGCACTGCAGCTCGTTCGTTCTAGCTGTCCCCGCATTCCCCCACCTCCTGTCTCCTTTCAGTTACACAGCTCTTTGAACGTGCATGGAAACATTACTTTTTACCTGTTTATCAAAGTGCATTGTATTTTGATTCTTTTCTATACTGTTTTCTCCCCTCACTCTCTCCATTTCTGTCAGTCTGTGAAACAGACCTCCCCAGTCACTCACTTAACCCCTTTGCTAATTACCCATTTTTCCACCCCCAGGACTTGTTGTCTGCCCACCTGCAAGCCACCCACCCACCATATTCTGATCACAAGGAGCCGGCAAAGGATTATCACCCAAGTTACTCTTCTGATCCAAACGGAGGCAAAAAAAGGATTTCACAGAAGTTATACAAATTCAAAGTACAACTGTGGAGCACACATGATTGTGCTGGATGTTGCTGGTTTAGAGGGCATCTCGGTCGGAGTGGCAGAGGAGAAAAAGGAACAATAGGAAATGGATGCCGCAAGCTAGCAGGTGGGCGGCTGTGGGGAGGAAGCAGTCCTCCCACAGCTGAAAGCTGGAGAAAGCACTTGGGAACTGGTGGGCTAAGTTGAACTGCATACAACTTCTATAATTTTTTTTCTATTTTTATAATGAGAAAAACGGGGTTGTTAAATGTTTTGAAGTTTTGGGGAGCTTGGATTAGCACACCAGAATGTAAAAAAAGTGAAACATTTGTTTCATTTGGTATATTCTACATTAAAATATAATCCCCCCCCCTGCGGAAATGGTTTGTTGGATTGTAAAAAGTTGCTGTAGCAAAGCGAAAAAAAAGTTTGCTGCGACATGGAGGGCTGCTGATGATGACAGACGAAAGTGGTAGTAGCCTCTTGCATTCGGTTGGGGAGGAATGTCAGGAATGGTAAAGATGTGATGGTTTATTTTGTGACTGTATCCCTTGTTGCATGAAATACCAGTGTAGGAGCAGGGGAAAATAACTGCATTAAAGTATAATATAAAAAGTTGTGTTACTCAAGAATAATCTTGTTGCAAAATCAAAGGTTAGGTCGGTGTAGATTTTGATGTGGTGGCATAGACAGCTACAGAGGAGCTATGTTGCATTTTCTAAGTTTGCAAACCCTTTATTAATTTAGCCTTTGTAATAATCTGTATCTTGTTTTTTTTAATATTGCCAAAAACATCTCCATCATGTGACTTGCACAAAGCACCATAAACTAACGAAAGAAAAAGGTTACTATGCTGTTAATAAAGCCTTGCAGTCTGGCAGAGTGAGGAGAGGGTGACGTGTCCTCCTGTTCTTCAGATCAGCTGGGAGAGGTTTCCTGTGCAGCTCTTAAGGGTAATTTTCCTCCTCCTGTTTCCCCTTGAAGTACTTCATTTCCTGTAGACCCCCTAGAAACTTCATGATCCTTTACTGACAAGTGTTCTGGCAACTTTTAGTCAGCCGCATACTACTGTGGGTGGTTGAAGATGCAACATTTTTTTTTTATTTCGTTGTTTAACCAGGTATAGCATACTAAGCTGAAAGCTTTTTTACAGGAGCGACCTGGGAGCACAAGGAGGTTAAATGATTTGCTCAGGGTCACACAATATGCAAGTAAAAGCTGTGGGATTCAAACCCAGGTCTGGTCTGCTGGATGTCTCCAGATTTGCAGCTCAGAACTTTAGACCACTGCACTATACTGCCTCCTCCTATTGCTGTAGATGTGGTAGTCAGGGAGCTGTGAACAAATATATCTTAAATCTCTTTCTGTAAAAGGGAACAAAGAGGAATTGTGCTGCCCTGTATGAGTAGAATTGATTGAAAAAGGTTGTTTTACCTTTTATTTGACCAACATAACTTAACATACGACTGTTTGAAGCCACATAGACACCTATGTCAGGCATTGTGACAACACAGCTATAGGGACATTTTATACAGAACACTCATGCTAATTATTCTTGTATTGCTGAAGGAAAAAGAGGTGACTGTCCTGTTTAGCAAGTTTCTTCTCTGTGTTGCTGACTTTCTACATCAGGCTGCGAAATGCAATGCCATCCACGCTAGGGTTATCAGATGTCCTCTTTTAGAGGATGTGTCCTCTTCTCCTACTACCAAATATTCTTCATATGATTTCATCATCCTGTTTTTTTTTATTATTATTTTATTATATATTTTTTTACATTCTTCTACCCAGGACCCCCTGTAAATGATCTGTGAAGGCGGTGGAGACTTTAAATGCATTTGCTCGGGGTCTGGCACAAGGGCTCATTGGTGGAAGTACTAAGTGGCCTCTTTTTGGCATCCCAAAATCTGGTACTCCTACATGGCACAAAAAGGGATTGTGCTGTGTCTGTCAGAGAGGAATTTATTTTTTGGACCCCCTTCAGTGCCAAAGGTGACTTGGAAAGATGCTCTCAGTCTATCAACATTAAAATGTGTAGCACTGACCTTTAAAAGTCACAGCAAATGGCCAGCATGCATAATAAGAATTATAAGAATAGTTTATTTATTTATTTATTTGCTTTTGTTAACCAGGTAAGCACACTAGACAGCATGTGCCTCTTTTCAGGTGCTACCTGGCAAGATTACAAGTGTACAAATCAGAGTAAACAGGTAGAACAGGGAACACAATAAGAGATTAAATAACGGTTACAACAAGAGGTACATAGTAAACAGGTTCATACAGCAGCAATATACTGTACATAGTGAAATAGGGATGAGGGGTTGAATAGCAATATGTACAGGCAAGGGGGTTAAAACAAAAGTACGTACAACAAATATTACATAGTTGGTGTCATAGTGTTGTAAAAACTGTTTCAATAACATTAGTTTACATTTTTAATGACTTGCATGTGCACCAAAAGAGCTAACATTATAACAAAATCATGAAATCTTTGTGGAGCAATTTCTGTGTGTGTGTGTGTGTGTGTGTGTGTGTGTGTGTGTGTGTGTGTGTGTGTGTATGAGGCCAACATATTCAACTGATTAGCATGGCACTTACCAAGTTAGCACCACACTAACCGTGTATAGCACCAGCATTTGGGAGGGGCCGTATTCAGAGGCGTTAGGTGTGCTGCACTGTCCTGGAAGCATGACAGTGCAGACAATACCATTGCACCTATGCAAATGAGAAATGAGGACTCTTGCATGCGTAGAGGTGCAGTGATATATTAAACAGTTTTGGCAGTGTGCTTATAGTCTGCTTACTTTATTGAATGTAGTCAAATTGTATATATTGTGTACCAAATCTTTGTATACTATCTCATGTTCCCCTACCCCCATCACACCAGGAGATGAGCAACTTGTTTCTCAGCATCCCTTTCTGGTGAAATATTTCAGTTAATAATGAAATAAAAAACCCTCATTTCAGCAAGATTTAATGCTGCGAAAACCCTGCCCTTAAAAGTGTGCAGTGGCTGCATCTCCCCAAGCCCATGCTGTAATTATTTGTAATATTCCTGGTATCTACAGGTTCCCCATCAACCCAGTCACTCCTGTTGTACAATTTCCCCAGTCTCCTTAGGCATCTAGTGGTCCCCCCAAGCACCCATGCATGAATATCTTTAATCACCCACACTGTGCATAACCTATATATACAGGTTGACTAGTGGCCCCCTCCCCACAAATAGTAACTTATCCCCCGCCAACCTGCTCACTCCATACCAACCACCACCCCCACCACAGAAACCAGTACACAGACACAGACCGTGGTGACAACTTGCACAGCCCTTTGCACACCTCCTCGGCTGGTCACTGTCTGACTGTCAGTGAGTGATCATGAATACAGTGTTAAAGTCAACTATCTGACTGTTGCTTAGGACCAGCTGTGGGCTGTTTACAGCACAGTAGTACTGACTGTGTTGTGGCCAACTCTGAATATTGTGACTGTAGTGCTGTGCTTGAAATCTAAACTTATGCTGCTTGCTTAACTGCCCCAAGGTTTCTGAAGTACCTTTTAATAGTTTTTACGGTCTTGTATGAAAACCAAATAATGTCCTGTATCTCATCATAATCACCTACTGTCATCATCAGCGTGCAAGTCAGCACAGTGTTCTTAAAGTGTATAGCACTGCTTCTCTTTCAACAACAACAACAACAACAAAAAATATTCAGAACCAGTCCTGGTCTTTTGAGAGAATTAGTTTTCAATTTACTAGTAACTCTCAAGGGGTCTAACCCCCCCCCCCAAACACAGCAACATACAGGTACTGTAAGCTGTCAGTTCCACTATACGGACTTGATTGTTACAGGCTGAAAACCTTGAGGGGTGGTCTCTGACTGACTGTTGTCACTTTGGGAATTCTTTTCCTTCCTAACTGTTAGAAGTCACTTTGGGAATTCTTTTCCCTCCTAACTGTCAGAAGTCGATCAGCAAAGGCCTAGTAGAAATGGTGAACCCAATGGTCTTGTACAAAGGGTGAAACCAGTTGCCTCCCAGTAAATGAAGGGACCTGTTATATTCAATGGCTTTGTGAGTGTGAGCAGGGGAGGAAGTGTTGTTATAACCAGCGAGAGCTCAGTCTGTGGTTATTTTGCAAATTTCAGGGTGCTGGTTCTATATTTTAAGTTCTTGTTCAGTTATGTCTGTGGGTTTTGGCCACAGACACTTTTTTAGAGAGTTCATTGTGTGGCATCTTTGCTTGTCTTCTCAGTCCGCTGCTGTTCCTGTCTTGCACACATGTATGGAAACTGCTTGTACCTTTTACAGACCTCTACCATGGGATCCTTGCACCCGAGAATTTCAGAGGGTGAGACTTCTTTCCAATTGTGCAAATATGTCAAAGATGAAAGGGACACTGTAGAATCTAGTCAGGATCTTTATATGGTGTCTTCCATATACTCTATGTCTCAAAGTGTTTCGTAGGTCAGTGAGTTACACACTGGTAAAGCATGGGACTATACAGGCAGACATATCAGCCATTTTGCATTTAACAAATTGATGACCTAAACGCACACCCCAATTCCTGTCAATCTGTGCAGGGTGGGGGTGGGGTTAGTGTTACTTCCATAGTTTACTGCCATTCCTATTATGCATCTCTCTAACTCCTTCACTATCGATGCCAATGCCAGCAAGCCAACATTCAGCATTGACAAATACTTGTTTTATTTTAAGATTGGTTTGTTCAAGAAGAACTAGTACTGTAGAGTGTTAAACTATAGTCAGTACTGCATATCTTTCTCAATCAGCTGGCTTGGTACTGTACAGGACTGTAGTTTCTACATAAACTTCCATGTTTGTTATTTCTCAGATAGTGTGCAGGTCATTAGTGAAAACAGAGATAGTTAAAGGCCCCGGGATTGAGCCTTGAGGAACTCTAGCAGTTATGGGAGACTACATCAAAATGTCTGATCCAGATTTTACTCATTGCAAGGTTTTGCTTGCATCAACTATCCCCTTGAGCTTATTTAGAAAAGTTTCATGGTTAACAACATTAAAAGCCTTGATCAGGTCCATAAATATAACCCCTGCAAGGTAGGCCTGACTGAAGGCTTTGTGCAGTATAGATCAAGGTTAACATGGCTAAGGCCATTGTAATGCTATGTTTTATCATAAAGTCATATTGGTTTACACATAAAATATTATGTTGTTCAAATATGACTTCGTACCTGATTGATAATAACTTTTTCCAGCAATTTAGACAAACCAGAAAAGTCAGACATTTTTCAGTAATGTGTCTGGTTAGTTTTGTCACCTGGTTTGTAAACTGGGGTAACAGTAGCTTTTTTCCATATCAGGGATAGATTTTGTAGTAAACGAGAGGTTAAATAACCAGATGATTTTTTTTTAATTTGCCAAGTAGCAATTTTAGCAGCATTGGAAGAAAACCATCTGGTCCCTGTCCTTTCATTTTATCCAAAGTGGAAAGCAGTTTATAAATTACATCTGCTGAGACAGCAAACTGTTAAAGGAAATAGGTGAGCTTTTTTCAGAATTGGCATCTGTTAAGTTTATATTCTGGGATGAATTACTAACAGATGGGTTTGTAGTGGAAGCTGAGTTGTAAGAAGACATACCTATAACTGGAGCATTTAGGGATTCTGATATGCATTTATACCCAGTTAATATATATTTATGACCTTTCACATATATGTGATCTATGGGGAAGTGAGCAGTGAGTTTATATAGATCCTTTAGCATGATAAACCAGAGCCAAGGGTTAATCAAGTTAACCATTTGCATATAGTAATTTATATTGGCTGATTAAAGGGACACTGTCAACCTGTTTTTCATCATAGTATTTCAAGTTGAAACCCCACATTTTATGATTGCTTACCCTCTCTAAAATTCATTGATGTTATGGTTTGTTTTGTCCGTAGCCTTGCTTAGTAGAACTGAAATGCATGGCAATGTACATTTATAAACAACCTTGTTTTTGTTTACAATCATGGTCCTGTTCTTACTGCATATGTCCTGAGCATTAGAAACACACACAGACAGTGCAGTTACTCATAAGACAGTAGCCTCCTAATCTCCCAATGCATCATGAGGGGCTAGACTGTTTTGTGGGTGTTCCCAAGTCCAGGAAAGATGCATCTGGAGTTGATCAAAGAAGGTAAACAAACCTGTTTGGTGTGATAACACCAGTATGTTGGGGAGTCTGTTTTTTACTTTTTTTTTAAAAAAAAATAAGAGTCAGAATCAAACTACCAGCTGCATCAACAATCTTTACAGAATTTTGGCAATCATAAAATATGTTTTTTAAACTAGAGACACTTTGAGACCTAAGGGTGTTGACAGTGTCGCTTTAAAGTGTTGTTTGCAAGAATTTATCAGTTCCCAAAAATGTTGAAAATCTTAGGGTCTTCTACTTTTGTGAAATTCTTCCCATTGCTTTTCCCTTGTACCCATTTTCTGAATAAGTCTGGGGTGAACCGGGGCAATATTTCTTGTCTTTACTCTCCTGACATTAAGGCCATGTTAAACGTATATGCTTTTTAGAGTAGCAAACAATCCCCATACCCTTTTTGGAAGATGGTATGTTAGATCTGAGGAATGTACAGCCCTCTAGAACAACTTTTTTGTCAGTTATACAACACTGGTTTTTAGCAAAGATTTGCTTATGGCCACAATATCAATATTTGCAACAGCTACCAATGTCTTCAACTCAGCAAAATATTCCATCAGACAATGTACAGTATGTTTAACTGTACAAAGGTGGTCAGGCTGGTTGCAGTGCTAAGTTTACAAGTGTCTGTATTATTAGCACCTTATGGTGGCCCAGGGTTACTATTTATGTCCAGACACCACAAAAAGTAGTGGTGTACTGGCAATAACCACAGAAGGAAAGTAAAATAGCATATTTAATGTTGTCTGTACAAAAAATGTATTTGAATTGGCAAACTGCCAAAAATAAGGGACAAAAAAAACATCTCTTTGTATGACTCTAGTTCTTCATCAAGGTGCAATGGCAAGATAGGGAGACATAAATAATCTTATAGGCATAACAACTTAGAACTGATTAGTGGACATATGATAATGACTATTTCACATCACTGATGTGCCACCTGCTGGTGGATCGGATTGTGGTGGCCTGGCTAGTTGCTGAGACACCTAGTTCTGAGGCATATCACACTGGTTCTCAGTGCTCTCCACTGGCTTCCAGTCAAGTGGTGCATCAGCTTCAAAATTTTCTTGTAACCATACAGGGCCCTACATGGTCTGGGTCCAGGCTACCTGAAAGACCTCCTGATTATATACACTCCTGGTTGTGTCCTCCAGTCAGTGGAGGCAGATTTCCTCTCTGTTCCTAAATCGTGTTTGAAATCTTCAGGTGGTAGCGCATTCTGTGTGGTGGTCCCAGTCCTTTGAAACACACTTCTCTGAGAGGTGAGAGGTGCTCCTTCACTGTCCATTTAAAACAAATTTCCTAACAACTAATTTCCTTAATCTGTGTCATGGCCTGGTTCTTTGATTGTTAATTGTTTTCAGATTTATTCAGTTATTATTTATTCCTTTTATTGTAAGGCACTCTGAGCCTTAGGTTCAGGTGCCATATAAATAAAATTGACACTGACATTCACATTGGCATCATTAAAAGGCCTCCAATATCCAATTACATTCCATTCACACATTTCAAAAATGATTGTGTCATTCAGTGATTGCAATAACTGGAATCAATACTAAATTAGCTAACAGTAATTCTATAATTACTAATGAAGACACAAGTTCAACGCTGCAGTGGAGAAGTTATAAGGTCACCAATACAATAGAAAAAGTTTTAGTTTCATATCAAAGCTGCTGTTTAAAAACTGGATCTGTCAGTTTAATGATAATCCACAAAACAGTGAAATTATGTAAATGGCTTCAACATTCTTGCACTGTAATTATACATAAAAGGGACATGTTAATAAAAAACTCTATCAATTAAGTGAACTGATGGAAAAATAGTGTCCTATATCCCAAAACTGAAATAGAGAGGGGGGGGGGGAACTTTATTAAATAACAAGGCATATTATCCTTCTAACAAAACCCTTCCTCTAAAAAAAAATAACTGCTGTACCTGTGTCCTTGTTAGAAATAATTGAAAAGTTAGGTATGCATGTACAAATGTCTATAGATAAAGATATTGCACCACCCAAATGCAAACATACCATGACATTACATGCTACATAAAACTGAAAAGTGCCAGAGACAGTGATAACAGCAGCCTGGCAGAATACATCTCAATGTTAAAGATTAGCCAAAAGCAAAAATTAATGACAAGATTTCAGTTCAGTCAATTAAAAAACTATGTAGAGCTATCAGTCATGAAATGAGTGGTGCTTATTTGAAGGAATTTTGCTGATGTACATGTACTGTATGTTCATATATAAGGTTTGTCTAAGGTAAACTCTGGAAGCCTCATACTACTGTAATGAGTGCTGAGGATCTTAATAAATTTAGTGGATAAATCTATGTGTTCAGCTTTGCTTAAATTAAATGGCTGAAAGGAACAAAAAAAATATAATAATGAAACTTGCCTGTAACTAGAATGCCAACAAAACAAGTATAGTGACTTTCCTTTTTGTAGGAATTTGGGATTATGTAGTTTTTGACCCTAACGTGCTATTAATTCTAAGTCTACTGGTGGTCTATTATTGTTAATTTCTTGTGTGTACTGTACTTTTTAAGATTCATCAAATTGTTGTTGTACAAACTGTCCTTGTACACTGCCTCACTTACATGAATACTGTTGCAGACATCATGGTGAGAGGACACTTGAGGACCAGAGATCACCATATAAGGTGATTCAATATAAGGATGGCTGCAGAATCGAACCACACAAGGATGAGGGTCCTGGACTTCAGGAGGGCAGATTTTAAAAAGATGCGTGAATGCCTCAGGGATGACATAGCAGGGGTGGGTGACCTGGGAGGGGGTGGGGGAAGGATAGTGGACAAAGATCAAAAGGGAGCATAGTAAAGGCAAAAAACATTTGCATTAAACAAGTGAGCAAAAGCAAGAGGAAAAAGAGACCACTGCAATATGGTTCTCAAAAGAGGTGGCTAAAAAGGTAAAAGCTAAAAGGGTAGCATTCAGAAGGTGTAAGGAGACTTGGAGGGAGGAGAATTGGGAGGTGTATCAGGAAGAACAGAGAGAAGCAGAGAAAGCAGTAAGGAGTACAAAGGTACAAACTGAAGAGAGAATAGCACAGGAGAGAATGAAAGGGGACAAGACATTTTTTTAGCTATGTAAGTGAAAAGAGGAAGGCCAGGGGTGGGTTTGTAAGGTTAAAAAGGGGAGGGCGGGAACTGTGCACAGGTGTACCAGGAAAATGCAGAAATCCTGAACAAGTACTTTTGTGCAGTGTTCAAAGGGGAAGGAAAGGAGGGCCACAAAAAATAACAAAAGCTTGGGAGGGAGGGAGGAGGGAGGAGGACAGAAGTCCTTTTTGGAGGAGAGATTCCTGAAGAGACTTGCTAATCTAAAGGTGGACAAAGCAATGGGGCCAGATGGAATGCATCCAAGATTACTGAGGGAGCTCAGGGAAATAATGACTATACCTCTGATAGTTCTGTTTAACAGCTCACTGGAAACAGGGGTGATTCTGGAGGACCGAAGGAGGATGGATGCAGTCCCACTATACAAAAGTGGTAACAGGGAGGAGGCTGACAATTATTGGCCAGTCAGCCAGACATCATTGGTGGGAAAGATAATAGAACCACTGCTGAAGGAAATGATGGTGGAATATCTTGAATCCAGTGGGTTACAAGACTCAAGGCAGCATGGTTAACAAGGGGGAGGTCATGCCAAACAAATCAGATAGATTTGTTTGACTGGTGATCTAGGAACTAGATCAGGGTGGAGCAGTGGACATGGCCTACATTGACTTCAGTAAGGAGTTTGATACTGTTCTACACAGGAGACTAGTTAGCAAGCTGGGTAGCTTAGGAGTGGGTCAAAAGGAAGTAAACTGGTAATAAACTGGTTAAGGGATTTCACTCCAAGGAAGGGAGGTTGACAGTGCTATGCCTAATGGATCAATGCTGGGACCAGTCCTCTTTAATGTCATTATAAGTGACACTGTAGAGGAGCTCGAAGGGAAGTTCTGCCTCTTTGCTGATGACACCAAAAGATGCAGTAGAGTAGATACTCTGGGGTTGGGCAGGATAAGCAGAGACCTGAAAAACTAGAGGAGTGGTCAAGGTATAGCAGCTGGGTTTCAATGAAAAAAGTGCTGTTGTGCATGGGAGGATATTGCAAGCAGAAAGAGGGAGATGGTATTGCCTCTGTATAGATCATTGGTAAGACCCCACCTAGAGTATTGTGTCCAGTTCTGGAGACAACATCTCTGTAAGGACATAGACAAAGTGGATGCAGTCAAGAGGAAGGCAACTAAAATTGTGCAGGGTCTACATCAAAAGCCTTTCTTTATGGCCCAGGTCATACCTGACAACAGTCCTTGGAATAAGTGTACTTACCTAGTTACCAAATAAATAAATACAACAAATAAATAAAGGACCTCAGTATGTACACCCTGGAACAGAGGAGGGAGAGGGGAGATATGATAGAGACCTTTAAATGCATCACAGGGGTAAATAAGGTACAGGAGGGGAGTATTTTTCAGAAGAAAAGGTGCTCAAGAATAAGGGGACATGCAATGAATCTGGAGGGGTGTAGATTCAGGAGAGATGTGAGGAAGTGCTTCTTTACAGAAAGAGTGGTGGATTCCTGGAACAGTCTTCCTTCTAGTGGAGGTGATGGGGGGACAAAAACAGTGGTGGGCTTCAAGAATGCATGGGATAACCATAAAGGAATCATAGTGGGAAGGAAGGGAGGGGAATTGTAGATCAGGCACAGTGTGATGTGATTGTGTAGGTAGGGAGAGATGGGCAGACTAGATGGGCTAAGGGGTTCTTATCTGCCATCAGATTCTATGTTTCTATGATGTCCATTATGTAAAAACTTGTGTAATACATTTCTTATGTATAATATACTGTATTTACTAGCTGTATGATATACTGTACTTAATGTCTGAACGCCATGCTGTATTATCTGTAACTAATTCCAGGTCACCCCTGAAAAAAGGACTCACTTCCTTCTGGGCCTACCTGGTCACCAATAACTCAATAAATCAATAAATAAAATAAATATCAGGGATGTCATACTTTAAAATGTTTTATGGCATCTGACATCTTTAGGCATTGACAAACTCACTGAAAACAATATAAATACATAGTAAATATCAATTCATTTTATGACATAATAATGCCTTTTTCTACCTATAGAAAGATGATCATATCCAGTTCCTGGTTTAGTCCTTCTGGCTGCAAAGTGTTCATGTCTATGCTACAAGCCAAAAGATTGAGCAGATGCAAGAAAAATCAGTTTTTTTTTTTAACCTAGTAGTTACAGAATATGTACTTATGTGGAACCAGTGTGTACACTAGTATGTTAGAATAATCATAATGGGCAGTATTCAGAAATGATTGGAATGTATGCATGATTTGAGCATACAGAGCCCGGGCAGCTCCACACCCTGGGACGGGGCACACTGGCCAGTATTCACCATTGCTGGCCATCTGTCCATGCCCCCACTCCCCCAACATACAGCTGCGTGAGTGTGGATCATGACTGTGTGGAGCTGAATCACTGGACCTGGGTGAGCATCCAATCAGATGCCCATCCTGGGTCCCAAAGTGGATACCCTGCTGCACACATGCAGGGGATCCTGAGAAGGTGCAGGTCCCGGGATGTGGAGTCCAAAGGGTGACTAGTCGAATGGCTGCCCTCAGCTCTCCCTGGTAGTCCAGTGGACTGCGGCCGCAGTGTGCAGGGGGTCTTCATTGCCACCATGCCCAGACAGTATCCATTGGGGGGCACATTAAAGTTACTGCAGGGTCCCCCACTGCATAACTTGTTCCCCCCCAGACAGGCACACTGTGCATTAGTGAATGCCTCAGAGTGCAGAAACACTCCCTGACATGCCCTGGACAATCCATGGCACATAGCTGTGTTGGCAGACGGGGGATCCAGTGCACAAGGCACTAGCACAATAGTAGTGAATGCCACCTGGGGTACACTGGACCCTGCTATGTGACATTCAGTTGTAGGTATGCCTATATATAGCACATACATGGCACATAGACATTTGTGACTAGACCCCAGTATTAGATTTCACAAGTTCCATATTAAAAGATTGAAATTTGAGAAACTCCAGTGTAACCTTAACTATTTGCAGTAATATTTCAATAGTCAATTTATGCCACAATTTCACTGAGTAGGACACTACTATTGGTAATTAATAATAGGTACTATACAGTAGGGTGCTATACAACTGACTACTGCTAAAGGTAAAGGAAGTAGTGACCCATGTTTAAAAATTCCATGAGATATTTTAAAACTGTACTATAGACAAAACTTATGGAATGCTTATGGTGAGCCTGTGTTACTCCAATAAGATCTCTAAAAATGCCCATATGACCAAGTACATAACACTAAGTAGGAAGGAATGGGAAATTGTTTAACCAAGAAAGGCACACTAAGCCAAAATTTGTTTCCAGGTGCGATCTTGAAGCACAAGGAAGTTAAGTGATTTGCTCAGGATTACACAGTATGCAAGTGGGGGCTGTGGGATTCAAAACCAGGTCTCCAGGTTTGCAGCTCAAAGCCTTAAACCACTGCTCTATACTGCCTCCACAAGTAAATAAAACTAAGAACAAATAAATGTCTGGCATTCATGGTTGCATAGTAAGGCTATTATGTAAACAATAGGTACACTGTCATATTTAATAATATTCACTGATACACTGTGATTTTTTTATTTTTTTTATTTTAGAACTTTTGCCAGCAAAAGCACACAAGTCCATTCCTCATTTCAACTGTCTACCAGGTGCACAAGGAGGAAACATGACTTGCTCAAGGTCACTTGGCATGCAATTGCTGGTTGTTGGTTTCAAACCTAGGACTACTACATCTCCTGGTTCATAGCTTGGTGAGGTACATAAAATATTTTAAAGTGGCCTCCCGTGTTGGACTTCGAGAATAAACTCTTGAGTCCCACTGCACCTGGACTGCTAACAGTGGGTTTACTACAGGTTGGAGCTGTGTGAGGTGGGCTAAAGTAAGAAATGGAAATTGAAGGAGGCTTGCTTCTCCTGCGTCTGATTGGAGCTACCAGGAGGATGGATGGGCCTGGGGCTTGTCATCCCACAAAATTAAGGTGATGTCTATGGAAGGTACTACAGGGGATCCAAACCTAGACTCATGACCTCTATCCTTTTCTGTGCTGGTGTCATGGGCCATTGCTGGAAACAATGGGATTGCATGGTCTGCGTGTTGGACTATGTACACGCTAGTTATCTGGAATTAAAACTCACTTAGTCCATAGTACAATGTTTCTTTATTAGTGTATTTCATTATCTCATCTAATGGCTGACAAAATTGTAGCAAGGTAGATACAAGCCAGTATTTTATGATCAAATCATTACTCTCTCACGGCACTACATTTAGTCTAAAGGATATATACATAAACATAAACAGCACACGCGGGCGCTAGGAGGTAATAAACTACCTCCAAACTGCAGCACCCTTGTGAGGGGGGACAGTTTCTTAAATTACCGGCTCATATTAGTGACTGGCAGACTGTTTGCTTTCTCTCTCTCTCTACAGTGCTCTACTTCGGGCTTGTTACTTGCCTCATTCTGTTCAAATCTGTTTATACTGTAACGTTGGTTCGCGGGGGTACAAGCTCACTAGCAATCTCTGGGCAATAGCAAGCGTGGTCTCAATTACAACTGGTACAGCTTATAAGCTGTAAATATCAAATTATCTGTAGTTTAACCAGCTTACCTGCCTAATTCTGTGTTTGCCATTGTTCTCCCTCTCTGTGCCTACTAGGAACCGGGATTACATCCCACGCATGTGCTGTGAAGTGCTGTCTCCCGCTGCATAGTAATTGTCTCCTTTGTTACATCTTCCTTATAGCCTGCCGATTCCTGAAGCCCTGACCCAGACACCAACAGGCCTCCCCCAGCAAGAGCTCCCTCCTGGAGCGTGGAACACGCGGGCACTAGGAGGTAATAAACTACCTCCAAAATGCAGCACCCTTGTGAGGGGGGATAGCCCGTCAACATGCTGAGCACAACAACTGCCCCACTCACCCACCCTGGCTTGGCATTTCCTTTATAGGCTATTTCTAATGACATCAGTTCCTGTCACTCATTTTAACATCACTTCCTGTCACTCATTTTAACTAAGTCCCCATTTCTCCATTTGCAGGTTATACCTCCACCTGTATTACCCTCACACTTCTGGTTATCTCTCTACCTGCTTAGATTACTTCTCTCCCTTTTCCCACCCCTGCCTCTACCCACACCCCTCCCTTGCCCACCATCTGGCTAACCCTATGCCCCACCCTTGTCAAATTGTCCAACCCTCACCCAGCCTGCCACTTACCCCAGCATCCACTAGGAGTCACCATTTCAACCCCGTTTTCTGGACCAAACATAGCCCGCCACAAGCCACCTAGTGCCTGGATCCTGGCACTCAGCCTGGTCTAAGCTCTACTGCCCTACCAGGGTCTTGAACCTTGCACCTTGTCCACCCGAGTCCGAGACAGTACCACTACTCCAAAGTGGTATCTACGCTATTGGAGGGGCTATTAAGACACTTGTAACACCCCACTCGGCTTTAATAGGGTATTATGACTGGCCACCTCTTCCCCAAATCTGGCAAAATGACCCCTTCTTCATCACTGGTATTACTGTTCTCCTCTATTTTACTATCCCTTCCCACATCTACTCCCCCTCCATGTTCCTACCCTTCACCACCCCCTCCACCGACTATTCTGTCACACCCTTCATTTGCCCCCTATAAATCCACTGCTTCCCTCCCAGCCATCTCCTGGTCCCATTACCCCACACCCCCTTCCTCCTCCTTAAACACCTGGCAGTCTGACAGGAGGTGGTCAGCACCCAGACAATAAACACAAGTGGTGTGTGGGTCAGTCTTGGCAAAGGCTTCCCCACAGCATCACAGTGTTGAAACCCAGTGGGCCCGGTTTTTCTTTTTGGGTTTCTCAGACATAATGCCAGCCTAACCAAAAACTTGCCCTTTTTATGGTCGTGCTAGGAAGACACCCTTATCGGTTCCTAACCGTTTCACGGGTATTTGAAAAAACCCTATTTAAAATCAAGGTTTTTTTAGAACCAATAAGAACCGGGTACCACACTCTAAAAGCCCAAAACTTTAAAACGTTAAAATAAGCAAACCGATCGGTTCAAAACCGAACCGATAACTAAATTTCCACACAGACTTTACATTTTGTACTTACGGTTTACCAGATAGAGCTTTAACCGAAATGCGGTAAAATAATTACTTTTTGCCGGTTCAAATGAACTGAAAATACTCGCTTGAACCGAGAAATGAACCGAGCTGAAGGAGCTGATCTCCGGAGCGACTGTTCAGTGAAGTGGAGTAAAGAATCTGACAGTTTCATTTGAAACTGCCCAGATAGAGCTTTGGTATAGCACCCTCGCGCTTTAGAACTCCAGATTCTCTGGAGTTAACTCTTTCCTCTCTGGGGCAGTTCAAGTGCAGTGGCTAACTGCAATAAGTCCTCATATAGCAAGACTCCATGAGAAGAAAAGCAATTACTAAGGTGAGTAATTTTTTCATTTGTGTTATCTTTAACCAACTGTGTACACCATTTTCTTTTTCACCATTTATTTTGAGAAATAGTTTCATTTTCATAGACAAATTGTCCTTTTCTGTATTGGTTTTAAAGTCACTTTACCAGAACTTTTAATCCTTAGCTGGTCCATGTTGCTTATTTGTGCCTCAGTTGCCTATTCCTTAAAAAAAAAACTGCCCTTTTTTTGCATTCTCCAGATGCAAGTAAATGCAGCCAACAGCTGCTTGCAGAATACATTCCTCCCAAGTGTGCAGTGAAACATTGCTTTCAATTTCCAATCCTGGGTGTGTTACAGCTACTGCTGTTACATTCTGGTCTCTCCTGGTGAACAGTTGGTCAGCCTGCAAGCATGCTTGCTGACATTTCAGAGGTCTCTGGTTCCATCCTCAGAGCTGTTCATTGTTAGGAACTGCAATCATTTTATACCATCCTGGTTGTCAAAGTGACTGTAATCATCCTAGTCTTTTAATTCTCTGCCTCATGCTTTTGCAAGTGTGTACTACTTCTCTAACATTTTAAAGTGCTTTGATCTTTTAACCTCATAAGTGCTCATTTCTTTTCTTGGTTTTTAAACATTTCTACCATAATTATTTATATATTTTTTAATTTCTAACCATTTTATTTAAAATTTAAGACATACCAGTGTTATATTTACACAGTGCTTAAAACCAAAACCTGTGTAGTACTCTCTTTTTAATCTTTTCCACATATTCTTCTTCATATTCTAAATCTTCAATACACCATAAAATAGATCTCAAAATTAAATAAACATTTTAAACACATTTTTCCTCTGCTTTATTTTCTGTTTGGGATCCCTGCAAGTCCATAATTCATATACAACTACTGTATTCTTCATCATTGTTCAGTCCTTCTGGACAAAAAGTTTGAAGTTCGTGGATCCAGAATGCCTCCCTTTTGTAGTAGTAACTCTTTCATAGTCCCCCCCCCCAGATGAGATTTGAATTTGTTCCAGTCCAATAAGTTGTAAGCAAAGTTGCTGATCCATTTCCAGCTTCCAAGTAATGTTTATAAATTGCATATTTCGTATTCTGACTTTGGATGGCTATTTTATGCTGCACAATCCTGGATTTGAATGCCCTCTTTATTTGACAACTATATCCCTTGCCACAAGGGCATATAAGCACATACTGTATATAACTCCTTTGCTACAACAGTTAATGAAGCCTTCATTTTGTATTTTCTTCCTGATGTAGGATGGTTGAATGTTTGGGTGTTCCTGGTACTCCTACAGTGGGAGCAGTTCCCACACTTGTAATTTCCTTCAGGTTGTGCAGGCATCCAATCAGGTCATTTTTTTCTTTTTCTTCTATGAATAAGGTCTTTACTAATGTGTCTTTTAAGTTTTTATTTTGTAGCTGAACAATGGTCCCTGTTATATTATCTCAGTTAGTCCTGGGTCTGCACTTAGAGTTGTCCAGTATTTTTAATTACTCCTTTCACATATTAATAAGCATTATTATATGTTGTGCAGAAGTATATTTAGTCATTCCTTATTTCTCTTTCCATTCTTTTATTTTATAATTACATTCCTGTCTTCTCCTTCACTTTAGTCAATGCTTTTAAAAGAATACCTGCTTCATAGCCTCTATATATATTCCCAAATGAGTATGCACTGGGACACGGTGCACAAGAACCAACCTGAAATAAAAAGAAAAAGGTTCTGGCACATGCTAACTCATGAGAGGGATGCAGAAAAACTTATTTCAAATCCACTTTTATTACACCAAGACACATAGTCCGAGGCCTGACATGTTTCAGACTGTCTGCAATCCTTCTAAGGCTAAGGACAAGCAAAACAAAATTACACTCAAGTACAAGCAACAACCAGGTGAATCACATATAAAAATCATCACACCATCATTGGTGATTATTAAAGTGCATAACAATCAAAGTGTCAGTGCCATGGAAACCAATTAAAAAACACAAGATATAATAGAAAACAAAGACATATAACAAAAAATACTAAACAACATATAAATAAGGATACTTATTGAATACCTAATAAATACACTAACAGTAGTACCTACATTTCTAAATATCATATATACTTCACAATTTAAAAATATGTTATACTCTTATAAATAATATAATTAGCTAATACCAGTTAACAACCAGGCAGGTAACAGAAGGCCTAATATAATCTGATGAAGAAATGTCAGAATGGTGGTTGAAATGGCAATTATAATATTTACAGGCAAAACTAATAGGGGCATGCAGTAGTATTCAAAGATTTAATGTGTTTTGAGATACGGATACATTTCTAGTGGGGCATTTAATCCTGGGCTTGTGGTAGCCCTCAGGGTTAGGATCCAAAAGATCTTTCTACACAAAACTAGGTTATCATAATCCCTACCCCTAGGGTTATGATACACTTTGTTAATAGCCATAAACATAAAAGAATGGGGTGCATTGCCCTTGGCTCCAGCAATGTGAGCTGCTGTGGGATATTTAACATCATTTCTTTGAATGGCTCTAGTGTGCTCACCAACCCTCACTTTAAAGCTTCTAGTGGTTTTACCCACATAAAAAGCCTGGCATTCACAAGTTGCTGGGTAAATGACCCCCCGCGGTGCTACATGTTATGCGCTGTCTAATTTAAAAAATCTTGGCATTATTACAACTAGAGAAATTCTTTCCCTGTGTAATGAGGTCACAATACACACAATTTCTACATTTAAAATTCCCCTTTGGCTTGCTAAGCCATGTTTCTGGCTGATTGATTTTAAAATGACTGTGTGTAAGAACATCTCTAAGTGTAGGTGCTCTCTTGCAACACATTCTTACAGGTTTCTGAGATAGTTCTTTCAGACCTGGTTCTACTCCCAGCACATGCCAATGTTTCTTAATTATGTCTTCAAATTCTAATGATTGTGCTGAATATTCTGTCACATAGTTGAACCTGTCTTCTACCTTCGTTTCTACAGAGTTATCTGCTAAAATAACTTCTCTATCTTAGTCTTCGCCCTCTCATAAGCTCGCTGACTACATGCACTGCCATATCCCCTCTGCGTAAGTCTTTCAGTTAAAGCCTTTGCACTTTTCTCAAAATCCTCTGGAACAGAACAATTTTGTTTGGTTCTTAAAAACTGACCATAAGGTATATTTGTTGCCACATGTGGCAGATGGCAACTATTCGCCAACACGAGTGTTGTCATCCACCTCTTTTCAATAAGTATTCATTTTTAAAGTACCAAAATCACTTTTTTCAATTTTCAAATCCAAGTATGTAATAGAGTCCTTGCAGTTAGTAGATGTGAATCTAGTGTTGGGTAAGTTACTTTTTCTGTTACTTTCTATTATGTTTGGAAACTTGTTCCAGGAAGCTCTGTGCAGTCACTAGCAAGGATGGAGAGGTACTAGAAAAAGTAATGCACCTTACAATCATAGTTACTTATTTCTTTTTATACAAAAACAATGCAAAAATAATAAATGACTATAGAAGATTACATTTTTTGAAAGTAATAGGTTAGTTATTAGTTACTTTCAAATAAATGTAATCAGTTACAGTTACTTTTTTTTTGTATAAAAAGACATAAGTAATTGTAACTGTAAGGTGTATTACATTTTCCAGTACTTCTCCATCCTTGCTAGTGACTGCACAGAGCTTTCTGGAACAAGTTTCCAAAAGTAATACTAAGTAATAAAAAAAGTAACGTACCCAACACTGCATGAATCTTAATTTAGGATTAGTGCTATGTAAGAAATAAACAAATTCATTAAGACTAGTGGCATCTCCTTGCCATAAAATCAAAATGTCATCAATGTAACGTTTCCATAGCAACAATATATCTGTAAAAAGATTCACTTCTTTACAAAAAATGACTTCCTCCTCCCATTTGCCTACATACAAAATAGCTATGGAAGGGGCATAAGTCACCCCCATTGCAGTCCCCTTAACTTGGAGAAACATTTCTTGATTAAACAGAAAAGTATTGAACTTTAAAACACATTCTAACAATTTAATCAAAAACTCCGTGGCTGGAGGCTGTGCATATTCAAACATGTTACTCATAGCTCTGTTCGAGAAAAAGGCTATTGCATCCAGTGCCCCTTCATGTGGAACATTGGTATACAATGATTCAATATCCAACGTCACCAACAAAGTATCCTCTTGCAAGGTCAAGTTCTTGATTTAATTTAAAACCTCTTTCATGTCTTTAACATACGATGGTAATCATTGAACTAGAGGTTTCAAAAAAGAGTCACAAAATCTAGATAGAGGTTCTGTAAGTGAACCGATCCCACTGACTGTAGGTCACCCAGGTGGATTATCCAATGACTTATGGACCTTAGGAAGTATATACAAAGTAGCTCTCCACAGCCAGCAGCCCAACAGAGTGTCACTGAGCTCGTACTGTGCTCATTCATTCATTCAAGCACTCAGTGGTGCTCAGTCGGGCTGCCAGCCATGGAGGTGAATGGAGGGTTGTGTCAGTGACTCAATCAGGGTACTGGGGGGGAGATGGGTGGGTGCTGCTATCTACTGATGGGGTGGGAGGGTAGGGGTCCACTAGACATCAGGGAGATATGGGTGATTTTTTTTTTAAAAGCAAACAGAGGCGGCAGCCAGGGTAACTTGGAGGGGTGCTTAGTTTATGTTTATGGCCAGTGATGGCTGGGGAAGGGGACCACTAAACACTAGGGAGTGTAGGGTGATTTTTTTTTTTATAACACAAATAAGGGGTGCAGGACAACTTGTGTGTGTGTGTGTGTGTGTGTGGGAGGGGGCTTAATTTATGGACTTGTGGCCAGCAGTGATGGGCGAAATTGTGGGCCAAACTGTGAAATTTTGCCCAATTTCATGAAACACTTTGTCCAGTGGAATTGCCAATTCACTGCAATTTCACCGGCAAAATTTTATTTCGCTGCATCTGTACCCAAGAGGTGGTGGGGGTCAATACTGTGGGGGGATTCAAAAATGCATGGGGGAGACACAAGGGAGCCCTGACTACAAAGGGCAACTAGAGTGTCAAAGTAGGTCTAAAACAAATGGGCAGACTAGATGGACCTAGCAGTCTCCTTCTGCCATCAACTTCTGTGTTTCTATGCTTCTATTACTGTCATAATGTAAAATCGTATTATGATCTGTTTCTTTTCCATATAGTTTCATTTCTAGATTCCTATTTTTTTCATATATAGTTAAGTCCAAGAAGTTTACTTTCTGTTGTATGTGGTTACAAACTTCAAATTTTCATCACTTTTATTTAAACATTCAAGAAATTCTTTTAGTGCTGATTCTGTTCCTTTCCAGATTAAAAGAATGTTATCCACAAATCAAATCTATTTTATTATGTTCTTATTCCATTTATTTTTTGTAATATCCCATATTACTCTGTCTTTCCAGACCCCCAAATATATGGTGGCTAGGGAGGGGGCCAAGGTGGTCCACATAGCCATCCTGTGTATTCGCTGGTAATAATCCTGGCCAAAGGTGAATATTTATTAGGCATTATATAGCAGTGGAACTGCCTCCACCTATCAGAGTGCAGCATTATAAAGCATACAGTTGCTGCCTTGTGCTACTCCACACAACTGATTCCCACTGTGGTGACTCTTTCTTGTCAGACTGTTACTGTTGGAGTCACACGCCATGGCAGAATCAGTTACCAGGGGAAATCTCACTGTAAAAAAATACATGTAGTGAAGCAGAAATTGACAAAACTTTTAAAAAAATGAAAACCTGTAATCAGCACTTCCTTCCGCTGATGCTGAAAAGCTTCCTCCCCACTGGCACCACAGAACTGATGAACCTAGTTAGCCCCATATCCAACATTAAAAACAATAAATGTATTTTTTTGGGGTAGAGGCAGTTCCACTGCTATATAATATGTTTATAGGGCTAGTGGGGATTGTTTCTTACTAGATAAGAATGTTATCTCGTAATGGTATGGGCTGACAGAACCGCTCAGCTCCGCTTCACATTGAGGCCCTCTCAACCAAACCAGCACGAGATAACATTCTTATCTCATAAGAAACAACCCCCACTAGCCCTATAAACATATAGTACCATGTCTGCTAGTTTCATAATGAAGCTCATCCTGGGGATTACATCTCTTGTTCTGCAGATTTTTATTTATTGTCTTTAGACCTGCAGCATGGGGGCTATATTATTGTTGAGATTCTCTTTATCACTGACCACCAATATGATGTCTGCCTCTCTTCACATCTCTTTCAGTATATTTAGTACTTCTTTTGTGTCTATTATATGTGAAGTTATTTATTTGGCTATAAAGCGGAAGAAGAAATCCACATATTTTGACAGTGGCTCTGTCATAGAATTAATGCTGCTGATGATTGACCTTTCTGGGGGTGTTTCCTTGGTTTTGTGCACTTTACGGACCATGTAAATTGTGGGTCTTACTGGGTGTTCTACTAATAAATACAATTTCTCTTTTTTTGTTATCCACTTATTTTCAAATGCTTTTTCTACTTCAGTATTAATTTCTATCTTTATTCTCTCCATAGGATCCACCTTCAATTCTTTGTAGAATTTTACATTATTCATTGGTTCTGTATCCCATTTACATACAAGTATTTACTCTACAACACCACTGCACCTCCTTTGCCTGCCTTCTTAACAACCGTGTCTGGTAATGTTCTGATTTCATTTAATGCTTCATATTCTTTTTTACTCAGATTGTCCTTGCCTTGTATTTGTTTATATCTTTGTAGTACTTTTTCCACATCTTTATCTACTAGCTTACTGAAAGTATATATGGAACTGTTGCAAGCATGTTTGGAATAAATTTAGATTTTTTTACGAAATGTGGTTTTTTTTCCCTTTTGGCATTCTATATTTTCCATTTTTCCATTTACTATAACTGCACTTTCCACTCTTGTTATAGTTGGAAATGTGCCTGGTGTTGCTTACTGTTTGGCAAAGTAGGACTTTACATGTAACTGACAGTTGGTTTTAAATAAATCAGTTTTTATGTTATAGGCATTCACCTTTTGTTTTGTCATGAATGAGAGGCCTTTCTTTAAAACTTCATGTTTTTCTGTTAAGCAGTTTTTAGTTAGATTTATTATTTACATTTCATGTTACGTGAGGATCTCAGAGGGCCGTGATCTCATCAGTAACTCCCATAATTTCCACTTTGCCTCTTCCTCTCCCTCTGTATCCTCCCCCCATCTTGTCCTCTTCCTTGACACTGTGACCTTCTTATGGGTCTTCTTGACACATATTGGACTAAAAAAATTACAACCCCATCATGGGGGGTATGAAACATTACTACTACAAAGGAAGGTATTCTGGATCCACATACTTAAAATTCTTTGTCCAAAAGAACTGAACGATAATGCAGGATACAGTAGTTATATATGAATTATGAACTTTTGCAGGAAATCCCAAACAGCAAATAAATGAGAGGAAAATGTTTTTAAAATGTCTATTTCATTTTAAGATCTATTGTTATGGTGCATTAAAGATTTAGAATATGAAGTAGAATATGTGGAAAAGATTAAAAAAAGAATACTACATAGGTTTTGGTTTAAGTACTATGTAAATATAACACTGATATGTCTTTAATTTTAAATAAAATGGTTAAAGATTAAAAAATATATAAATAATTATGGTAGAAATATTTAAAAACCAAGAAAAGAAATGAGCACTTATGGAGTTAAAAGATCTAATCACTTTAAAATGTTAGAGAAGTAGTCCACACTTCTACAAGCATGAGGCAGAGAATTAAAAGACCAGGATGATTACAGTCACTATAACCAGGATAGTACAAAATGACTGCAATTCCTAACAATGAACAGCTCTGAGGATGGAGCCAGAGAGCTTCGAAACAACAGCAAGCATGCTTGCAAGCTGATCAGCTGTTCACCAGGACAGATCAGAAAGTAGCAGCAGGAGCTGTAATACACCCAGGTTTGGGAATCGAAAGCAACATTTCATTATGCAATTGGGAGGAATGTATCCTGCAAGCAGCAGTCAGCAGTGTTTACTTGCAGCTGGAGAATGCAAACAAAGTCTGTTTTTTTAAGGAATAGGTAATTGAGCCACGAATAAGCAACACAGACCAACTAAGTTCTAAAAGTTCTGGTAAAGTGACTTAAAACCAATACAGAGAAGGAAAGTTTGTCTATGTAAATGAAAAGATTTCTCAAAATAAATGGTGAAAAAGAAAATGGTGTATATGGTTGATTAAAGGTAACACAAATTTACAGGTTTACAAAAAAGAGGCTGATGATGTTTTTCTAAGTAAACACTAAGAGAGTGCCGATAAAACTGTTCACCAAGTGAGTATAAAATATTACGTAGTACCCTAGTAATGGCACCTATACCTTAAGCTCCATGAATCAGAGATTTGAGCCCCACCTACATTTTTCTTCTGTTACTTTGAACAAATATAACTGAAGAAGGTTTTGTCACATTCTTTTACTGATTGGGCTATTCTTTCTTTTGTTTGCACCTTTGCACTTCTAACCGCTTTCCCCACGTCCTTCTGTTTTGCCTGATACAATTCCCTGTCTCCCTTCCTCTGCATTTCCTTGTATTTTTAGGGCTGTGGGCGGAGCCTACAGCCCTTCTGTCGTCTGTAGCTTAAAAACAGCTTTTCTTAGAACTTCCATTTTAGATATTTGTATGTATTCCTCCACAGTTGCAAAGTAGTGCACTAACCCCTCTGATTTGTGCAATTTGTTGCTCTATGTTAAAGGCATCTGAAGGGGGTAGGGGGGAGGCTACTGTATTGTACCTGAGAACATCTCAGGATATTAAAGGTGACTGGTAAAGAAATACTGCAGCCCACTCCCATTCCCACATACCTTAAAATGCTGCTGTGGGAGTCTGGGACTGTAGTGAGCTTAATTTTTAATCCAACGTGTTTTTTGTAATAAAATGCCGAAACTTTTGGCTGAACACAGAAGCGCCGTGGGTTCCCATACAAGCGGGCGCAGAGAGTCATGGGTATTACACCCATTTAGTGACGTCGCTACCACCACTGCTCTTATTATAGTAGCAGTAGCAGTACTTTATTATGTTTAATATATGGCTTATATGGGGGTCTTCATACATGTAATGTTACTTATAGCAATACCTTGTCCTATAATACCTGTGACTGTCACTGATCCTGCAATACCCCTCCTTGTGTTTTTCCTTCTCTACCACAGCTATGTCCTCTGACCTTCTTTACCCCCCAGAACCCTTACTTGAGCTGACGACACTGATATATCCTGATTATAAGTGTATTGTTAAAGACTTGTACAAATTATCTTCTAAGACAAGCAACCTGTTAGCCTTCACTGCACTTTGTAAATCTGCTGGACTGTATTGCTTGTTGGATTACCTTCTAATGTCTATTCTGTTGTTATTCTGTGTGACGTGGAAGCCTTGTAAATGAGTCTGACTCAAAGGTATATCTGAATACTCAATAAATAATAAAAAATATGTTATTTTTCTGTCTGCCTGATTTGGCTCCACTAGCTGTTTAAATCCCAATACTGACAATGTACTGCAGCATGATGGGGGAAGGGGTGCTCCTGTCTTTTCTGTCTGCCTGTTCAAGTGGATGTTAAAGATCCTATGGCACTTCTCAAAAAGTGTAGAGGAATTTTTTTATTAAATCATAACACAATATATACAGATCAGTATTATATCATACAAAATCATTAAGAGAAAAGAAATCAAACATAAGTAAGTACTGATTTATACAAAAACCCCAAACATAAAAAATACATTATAGACAATATAACCACCTTAACCCCTCCCCCACCATATGAGTAGGGGATTATTTTTTCTCCCCATTCATAATGAAATAAAAACAAATCAGAAATCTTACAGCATAACCTAACCATATTTATAGAGAAAAACTTCTAATAACCTTCTTTAAATGTGAGGCAAATTCTTCCAATATTCTGTCCAAAATAATTTTTCATATTGTAAGCGCTCTACTTGTTTCCATTTAGACAAATTTGTACTGATTATAAAGAAAAGTTCTAAAGGTGAAATATACTGTTGCTGTAATGTGAAACGACGTCACCCAATCCACAACCAATATAAAAAAGGAACATAAATCACCCACAATGTACTCTGATGTATAGTCACTGGTAAATGTGGAACAACCCCAAAATATAATAAACTAGGATCTGGGGGAACTGGATTCAACCATTTCCATGTACTTTTTACTATGTCCCAAAACTGTTCAGCATAAGGACACTTGAAATATAAATGCTCCATTGTCTCAGTTTTCATCATACAGGATTCCCTGGGACAGTAACGCTCCATCAAACCCTTATGCTTATGATTTTCTTTAACATTTACTCATCTATGTATACCCAACCATACCGTATCCCACATACAAGCTGGAATATGGACATCAGAAATATAGGCCGACAATTGTTTTTGGTCTTGTTGTGTTAAACCAGTAAACAATGGTTCATCAAAACATTTCAGAATAATATCCTTATAAAGAATCTTCCGTGTAATAGCAAGACAATCTGGCAACTGTACTCCCCACCTCTTTATCACATCAAACACCCCATCCCATCTCTGTGGTAGATGAGGACTGCATTTATTTTTATGCAAAAAGGATTTGTTCGACCATTTTCGAATAATTCCTGTAAATCTCCTAATCCCCATTTGGTCCATAAGTGAAAAGTACCCTTCACTAATGGAAGTATATTATTATAAAGAAAGATTGTAAAAAAAAAATACACAGGGATGCAACATATTTAAACCTCCTAATTCCACAGGTTTATACAGAATATTCTGTTTAATCAGATTCAACCAGCTACCCCATATACCTGTAAAAAAAACAACTCAACAATGAAGCTTCAAGCTTCGAAGGTATAAAGAAAATAGAACTAATGAATAAAAATACTGGGACAAAAAAGGATTTTAACAAATACACTTGTCTCTTCTTTACCAGTTTCCACTGATTCCACAACTTAACTTTTATATGTCCTATAGCTAACGCCTTATTTCAACTATAATATGCCATTTCTCTTCCACCAAAATAAATCCCTAAGATACAGCACGGAGTTTGTCAAACTAAAATATTACTTACTGACATCTCAGAATCTTGGAAACCTACAACATTTAAGCACTTTGACTTTGCCATATTCAGTTGGGCACCTGTGATTTTACCTACCTCCTGTAATAACTGACATGCCATTTGAGCAGAAACATCATCATTTACCAATAAACAAACATCATCCGTATATGCTAATACTTTATATTTGAATACCTTCCCCTGTCCTAACCCATAAATATTTGGAGAGTTCTGTATCAAACGTAACAGAGGATCCAACATAAACACATATAATAGAGGGCTCAATGGGCAGCCCTGTCTAACTCCTCTCTGCAGCAAACTATTTTTCCCCATCCACCCATTATCATTTGGTTTCACAAAAGCCAGAGCTTAACAAAATTGTATTCCTTGAATTAATAAATCTGGAATACCATATGCTGCTAAACAATTCCAAAGAAATGAATGAGAAACACCATCAAAAGATTTTGCTTGGTCTAAACTTATAACATACCCATTTCCCACACTTCCTAGTGGGGAATGAGAATGTTCCATTATTTCCCTTAACAACAAAAGAGCTTCCATTAATCTTCGCCCAGGAACCGAACAAAATTGAGTAGGAATAATAAAACTTCCCATAACGGATGCAAGTCTATTACTCAATAGCTTTGAAAAAATCATAAAATCCACGTTTAATAAAGTTATTGGTCTCCAATTTTGAATATCTTCACGAAGCCCCAATTTAAATAAAAAAATCATAAGTCCCTCGTACATCGAAGTCGGCAAAGTATGTTCAACCAAAAAAAAATTATATAATATAAGAAGTTCCTGAGGAATAAAGGACCATAAGAATTTATTCAATTCCCCGGTTAGTCCATCAGACCCTGGTGCAATTTTCCCTTTCAAAGATTTTATCAATCTATCCAGTTCCTGGTAAGAAAACGGTAATACCAACAAAGCCTGAACTTCCGAAGACAATTGTGGAAGTGAAGCAGAATCCAAAATTTGAAAATTATAACCTAAATCAGGGACTGAAGTGCCAAAAACCCTTTTAACATAATCTTCCAAAACTGACATAATCCCAAGATTATCTGTCACAAGGTCCCCTTTTAGTGCAAATAATTCATTCATCTCCCATTTCACCATTCTCTGATAACAATCTACATAAGGATTACCTTGGTCAATCTTCCCTTGTGTACCAAAGGCCTGTTCCTGTGTCAAAGGACACAAGCAATCATATTGATAATGCAAATTATCGTCCCTAATATTCTGAATTTGTATAGAAACATTTTCTTGACCCAGATGTTGTGTAGTTAATAACTTCCCTAACAATTTTCTAGAACCCATATATTTGGAATATGTTGTTGCTCATCTGTGCCTCCTTATTTCCCAAAAATAATCTCTTAAGTATATTTTAAAATCCTCCCACCATTGGCCAACATCATCATATAGAAATTTAGTAGAAAGTGTATCCCGAATCACCTCTTTTACTTCTAGTATCACTTCCGGGATGGTCAAAAGTGAGGAATTTAATCACCAATAACTTGGACCCACATGCCTTCGAGGTGGAGAAGCCACAACAATCCCTAATAAAACATGGTTTGATGATTCAATTGGTATAATAGACATATTATAATCAATTAAAGACTTTTTAATAAAAATCATGTCTATACACGAAGAATACCTACCCCTATAATAAGTAGGCTGAACTGGCTTAGTCCCACCCATAGTAGCCCTCTTCAAACCAGCCTGATTTATGACAGTTCGAAAAGATCTTTATCACAATACTGTTTGTCTAAGGGACCATCTTTGGAAATATTGATGTTAAAATCCCCCGCAAAAAATGATAGCCTACTGGTAAGCAAATATGGTTGTATCTTGTTTAACAAATCTATGCGAGACACTTTTGTTTAATACCCATAAATATTAATCAGCCTATATTGTATATTTGCAATCTCAACATCCACCAATAAAGCCCTTCCTAGTTCTATGTCCACTGACCGATGAATCCGGACTCCAGGTACTGTAAAACAAAAACCCTCTCCACTACAGATATCCAGACCCAAAGACCAAACTGATACACCCCATCTCCAATCTCTAGAAATCTGTTCAATATCCCCAAGGGTTCGTAATCTGGTATCTTGTAAAAAAAATACGTCATAATGCAACTGCTGCAATATCCCAAAAGTAACTAATCTTTTTTTTAAAGATAAAACACTGTTCACATTCAATGTAGCAAGCCTTATATGTTTTGACTCAGGGAGGATATGTAACCAGTTTGCCACTAGATCTTGTTATATGTTTCTGTGGGGTTTGTGTCCGGGGAGGCCGTATCTCTACCTGCGACTCAAAATTGGGGTCCTCCCTAGGTAATGCTGTAGCTACCTGTTCACCCCATGAGGTAAAGGCAGAAAATCTATTGGCCAGTGGCAAGGGAGAAAGTAAAATATTTCCCTTTTTGTTCCTTACAGTTAGTTTCATTGAAGGAGATATAACTTCATCACTCTCAGCAGATTTTACCCCACCGGCATCCAAGGGGTGGTCAGCCGGAAAACCAAATTCCAGATTCTCCGTTTCTGGAAGATCCAGTACTGAGGGGTTTGGAATATTTGAGGGGTTTGGAATATTTGAATTCTGATTCTGTAAATAAGATGACAAGGTTACTGTTCTTACAGAAGACCCCTGTGGAGTGACAAAATGAGTTACTATGTCTTCCTATCCAGGCGTCTGTTTGGACTGAGGTTTACCTGAAAGGGAGTCCAAAGAAATAACATTTCCTGGTTCCGGCACTAAAACTCGAGGTATAGTGTTCTGTGGCCTACCCCTAAGAGTTGCTCCTGTCCCTTTCCCTTGACCCCTACCCCGCTGAGGAGGGCGACCTCCTGGGAAAGGAGTATTGGGGTTTTCAAAAAGTTGTTTTGCTTTAAACAAAAAATGATCCTGATCTGATTCCCCTCAGAATTATGGGCTGCTCTTGGACAATCTGTAAAGGAATGCTCTTCTTCTCCACATAAATTGCAGAAAGGTTGGGCTGTACATTGTGGAGCTGAATGCCCCAAAAGACCACAACTGAAACATCTAATCTGATCACAATCCACATTAAGGTGGTCCAAAGCCCAACATCTGTAACAACTCTTTGGTTGTCCTGCATAAAACAGGACCCCCCTATCATGGCCCAGAAAAAAGGAACTGGGAAGATGTTTTATACCCGCCTCTGTTTCATATAATTGTACTCTAAATAACCAGCCCCCAGTCCAAAACCCATTCTCATCCAAGATAGGTTTTGGATGTTCCATAACTGTACTTTTTTTTCAAGCCAGAAACTAATATCATTCACACAAACCCCTTCATTTCAAAACAAAACCGTAACTGTTTTAACCAATGGTTTAGTTATGGGAATTGTCAAAAAATCCATCCATTGTTATCTGTCTTTTAAGGAATAATATAATCTCCAAAATTTATCCAGGGATTGCATATTACAAAAACGTAAATTGTACATTTGATCCCCTGGGGCATGAATAAAAGCATTAACCTCAGCCGGTGTAAACCCCATTGAGTCCTTAATCAGTGTTTTACCCACCCAGATCCTGTCAGGGACAACAGGAGCCTTCCCTTTATACCGAAGGCAGACCAAAAACCAACGTTTAGCGGCTACTGCTGGTTTACGGAAAAGGCCTGCAAAAGTCCGAGGAGGCAGTGGTTCAAATTGTTCCCCCGCATGCCCTTCATGTTCATTTCTCAAAGGGGAGGACTGCAAGATTGGATCCACTGCATTGGGAATAATTTCTAAAGGTGTACAGGCCATAATTTTTTTGATTTTAAAGCTGCTCCCCCAAGTACCTCCTTTGCAACAGGCCTAGAAAAAAGTACCTGCAATTTCTCCTGTAGCTGCTCTGATGGGGCGTCCATATAACTAGGTGCCTCATTTCCAGCTGTATGATCCGTACCCCTTCCTTCGGGTTCCAGGGTAGGCCTTTGTAAATCCTCCTCTGCACTGCAAGGTGTCCCCGGTAATTCAGTCCTCGGGTCCGGAATCCATCGTTCACCCGAACGGAGTCACCCGGCTTGTTATAAGGCCATTCCTGGGGTCCATTCTGCATCCTGAAGCGACCGCTCTGCATCTACATCATCCATTTATATTATGCCCTCAGCCAGCAAATCCTTTGCTGCAAAAGTAGACAAGGAAGGCCCTTCAGAAGGCAAACGCTTACTGCAGCCAAGTTAAGGGCTAACCGCTGAGCTTTTTCATTTTTTTTTTCTTCCTCCAGCTGTAATTGACTATTTGCATAATCCTTTTCGGCCTGCAATATCAAATCCAACAATTGTTGCTTTTTTCAATCCAAGTCTTGTTTCAGCTCCACTTCTGTCTTATCTGATTCTACCATCGACTCCTCCAATTCTACATATGAGGGCTCATCTACCAGGACTTCTGCCCCCTGGATAGAATCCTTCTTTCCCAAACTCTGTAACTTTACTTCTTTCTCCATCTCCTCTGCTACACCTCCTTCCTCCACCAAAACTTCATCCATACTGAATGCAGTCCACTCTCCTGCAGTGCTTCTGTGCCCTCTGCGGCAAGAGTAGGGGAATTTCCCCGGTGTCCTGGCCAGATTTCCCCCATTCACTAAAAATATCACCAACAGTTTAGTCTGGTTCAAGTAAGGATTTATGCCATGTTACAATTTTAGTTAGTTACCATCTGTCCCCCCCCCCCGTCACCCATGAAAAAGGGATTTCTAGTCTTAGTGGGCTTACCCAGTCAACAAAATTCAACGAATAAATAAATTCCCCCATTATTCCTTATGGATTCCGTATAAATCCAAATCAATCAAAGTCCATCTTGACATATAATTTTAATACCTAACAGCAAATCAGAGCCCTTTTTCTGATAAAAGGTTGCCAACATATTACATTTAAATAAACAACAAAGTCACAAATAAGGAACTAGTTGCTTATGGAAAAATCTACTGGAATTTATACAGGGATTTGATGCTGCCTCTACAGGGAAAATACAGGAAGAATGAGGGCTTTTTACAGGAACATGGTTATTTGGATCTGGGAGCACTGCGATGATTGTGATTAAACTGCACTATATGGCACCAACAAGAAAATGACTTTGGTCATTTGGTAGCCCTTCACAGCCCTATCAGCTCTGGCTAGAGTTTGTCAGAATGCCTGTTTCTTTTCCCTAACCTTCCCTGACACTTCTTTTGAAAACCATAGTGTTTTTTTCTTTTTCTTTTTGCTTTGTTTGCTAGCTTTACACTGAGACTTGTTGGCTCTGCTGTGGCTCCTTTCAGTTTCTTCTACTGTTCCTCTACCCCCTCCACCTTTGCCAGGATTTTCTTGAGGCATTCTCCCATTTTTGCAAAGTCAGCCCTCTTGAAATCTATCACCCTTACTTTTGTGTGGCTTGACTTTACTACTATTTTCACCTTTAACCACACTGTATGGTGATTACTGGACCCTCGATGGCTGCCCAGTGATAGATCTGTTGTTCTATCACCACTGGTGAGAACCAGGTCTAATATTTCTCCAACCCATGAGGGCTTCTCCACTAGCCGTCTGAGGCATGCCTCCTGCATGGCATCCAGGATATCTCTACTTCTGGTAGTGACTGTAACATAGGCACTCCAGTTCAGATATGGCATGTTTAGACCCCTCACCAGCAACACTTCATCTTTCTCTGCCATTTTGTGGATGGTTTCCACTAATCCACTGTCTATTTTGTCCTCCTGCACTGGAGGTATGTAGACAACCCCAGTGCGAATGGTAGTGTCAATTCCCATCTGTAAGTTGACCCATAGTGACTCCTCCCCTTCCTGTCTTCCCCTAAACTCAGTTGCTTAGATCCCCTCTCTGATGTAAATAGCCACCCCTCCCCCCCTTGTTGCCCTTCCTGTCTCTTTTGAAGATTGTGTACCCTGGTATGGTAACATCCCAGTGATGGTTACCCATGTACCATGTTTCAATGACCATGACAATGTCCAGGTGTTCCTCCACCATCGTGGCTGCTAGGTCTGGGATCTTGTTACCCAGGCTTCGGGCATTTGTACACATGGCTTTCCATGTTTTGATGCCTTTGCCCATACCAGTTTTCTCCTCATACCTATGCCTCCCCTCTATGCCACCCTGACATTACCCCCATTTGCAGTTCCTTTTGATGATTTCTTGGCCATATTATCCTTATGTTTGTCTACCTTGACCTGTGGGGGGGGCAGTTGTCTGTTTCCTGCTTGCATACACCACCCCACTTGGCTAGTTTAAAAACTTGCCAATTAATTATTTAAACCTCTCAGTAAGGATCCTGGTGCCTCCCCCAGATGGATGCAGGTCATCCCCCTTGCACAAGCCCATATCCCTCCAGGCGGTCCCCCATTCCCCAAAGAAGCCAAATTCCTCAGCTCTGCATGAGTTCTTCAGCCATTCTTTGGATCCCTTGGTGCAGAGTACCCTGGCCTGTCCCATGCCTTAGACAGGTAACACTTCTGAGAATGTTACCATTTGCACCACCTGTCTAAGACCCCTCCTTAACTCAGTGAACTCACTCTGCACTGCTGTCTCCTCTTCCCCAGCCAGGTCATTAGTCCCCATGTGGGCAATGACATCTAGCTCACCCTCCAGTCTTGTTGTCGAAGCAATCCTTTAGATTTGCTTCACATCCCTCCAAGCCATAGCACAAGGTAGGCTCCTGACCTCCCTGTTTCCCCCCCAGGTCTACACCCCTAAAAATAGAGTCCCCACTAGGAGTTGTTTCCTTTTCACTGGGGTCCCATGCCACCCCCCAGGGTCTCCACTGTAGAGGATCTCTGCATCTACCTTGTCCACCACTGTGGGTGTATTCATGAGACAGTCCCACCCTGCCCGAATGGTGTAGGAGATGTGGAGTGGAACCTCAGGTTGGATGTGCCTCTGCCCCACCTCCCTCACCCTCTGTGAGCCCACCTTCATCCAACTGCTCCTCATTACTGGCATCCTCTGAGGCAGCAGGTGTGCACTCGGTGGTTCCTGGGTGAGGGAGGAGGTCTCCCATACCCTAGGCCAACTCAGCCCAGAGATGAGCAACCTCTTCCCTCAACCCAGAGAGGTGTCTGCAGATGCGGCAGTACTGCAGCCTCCAGAATGTCCCCCCTCAAGACTGCTGCACCAGAGCCACTGCACTGCACCACTCCCATCATGTCTGTTTTTGACCTTCCCCTTTATACACTTCAGTTACACCCTCAATGCCTTTTTCAAGGAAGACAGAGTAATATGGGATATTACAAAAAATAAATTGAATGAGAACATAATAAAATGGATTTGATTTGTCTTTCTGTTTTTTGTAGCATTACCATTCCTCCATATTGCCTTTGCAATTAAACTGGATGCCAAAAACTAGCTGGAGGAATTAATTTCACTAGGTAAACTTCACCTGTGTGCTGTCCTGTGTTTTATCAGCTGATCTCTTCATTTTGAGATATTTAGTACCCGTCCCGCTTTGAGGAGCCCTCGTTAGGTCCACATTGTTGAAATCTTCTGCCTCTGATGTCAGCTTTGGGCAGACAGATTGGTAATTCCACTTAAGAGCTTCAGGAGTCAGTGGAGGAGCCATTGTGCTTGAGGAGTTATCTGGTGTAGAAGAGTACGAACTTTGCAGCACACTCACCTGTTAGCCTAGAAGTGGTGGTGAGTCGCCTGGTTGCGGGATTGTGAGAACTGTGTTGGGTAAACTTCAATTTCAACTTCCAACATCCCGGGAATTCCTTTTTAAGACCTTGGGTGCCTGGTTGGGGAGGCATCCTGATCTGTGCTTTCCTGGGTGTGACAGGGTGACCCCTGTCATTGGTGAGGTTTCCTGGTAGAGAGACAAGGGTTTTTCCTTGCCCCCAAGTGCCTAACTTCCTTTGATATTTAAATAAAAGTGCATATGGTGCATTTAGAAATAATAAAGTGCAGTAATAGAAATAATTCAGGAGAGGAGTAGCAATCCTGTTACTTCTGTACCCCCTTCTCCTGCTGTTCCTTGTCCTGTGAGTTTAAGATGAAGAAAGCACAAGTCACTCTTTTGTATAGAACCCTGGTGCCCATTTCAAGAGAAAAAACCCAGTGAGGTCAGTATTTGAAGTGTTTATGGTGGCTCTTGCTGTCTGACTTTATATTTATAATAAAATATGCCCTTGTGCCAGTGCAGAAGAGCATGTCACACTGTGTGTGCCAGCTCCCCAGCAGGAGTACATCTGGGAAAGGCACAGGTCACATTTTTGTAGAAAGTACTAGTGCCCAGGTGTCTGAGAGAGAGAAGGGGTTTAAATTGGGAGTGAGCTTGCTCTTTGAGCTCTCTCTCCCTCTCTATGCTCTGGCATGGCTATCTGGGCAGAACAGGAGACTGGCAGGAGTCCAGCAGAATAGGACACCCATCCAATGGAAAAATAAAATAAAGAGCCATATTATTGCCTTGACATGTGTGCATAGCTCACAGTGTGGCACCTTCTCCTGGATCGAATCAAGATTGGCTCTGTGGCTGCTTTGGAGCATAATCATGCTCCAAAGCACTAGGATTCACTGCATGTTGCATTTTTTAAAATAAAAATAAACATAGTGAGCTCACTATATATTAAAGAGAGGGACTGGGGTGTCCCTATGAAATAAATATATTTAAGATGGCCCTCTAAAGGATAAACACTGAGGGGTCAGAACAAGTGGAAAAGGAGAGAAGAGAGAGCTGGTTTTAAAGTCAAATCAGAGTGTGCTTGCTCCTAGCTCTCTCTCTCTCTCACTTCTCACTCATAAGCATAGCGCTATGCGCTAAAAAGAGCACTGCAATAAAATATGGGACTGCAGCCTGAAAATAGAGAAAAGGCTGAGAAAAAAATCAATAATTAAAGGTTTCAGTTGTATGTGTAGATGAAAGGTGGCTAGAAATAAATAAATGAAATGGTGGAAATGAGCTGTGTGGCTTTCAGCTTAAAAAGTAGCCAGAAAGGCTGAATTGACAAAGCAAAGCCGACGGACTGAAATTTCAGCTGTCAGGGGAAAAACGAGAGAATGCTCCAGAGAAATAGGACCATCTACAAAGAAATAGAAAAAATATTAATAAATGCCAAAGGGGGATAATTCCCTAATGTGGGGCATAGTGTGCTGAAAGCACATACAAAAACATTAAAAGAAAGCAAAGTATTACTGCTGTAAGGAAAAGAAACAAAACACAGATCTGTCCACTTAAAGAAAAGGGATTGAAACACTGTGTCCCAAAGGTGTTTTTCCCATTAAAGCTAGCCTGTTGCTAGCATTGCTTGTAGAGCATAAAGCAGCTAACTAAAAGAAGCTACATTTTCTTATTAATTTAAAACTTATATCTCAGCAGGAGTCAGTGTCTGTTGAGATTAAGTAGACAGATACTTTATTAGAAGTAGAAGGGGTCTTATTTAGGGTTAAAAAAAGAAAGAAAAGAAAGAAAGTCAGTGTGTGTTCTGTGCTGGGAAGGGTACTGTATCAGCTGACTTTGCTAAACCAGTAGGAGGAAAGAGAGCTTAACTGGGGGTGTGGCTTAGACACTATAAAAGCAGGTGACTCAAATTACAACTTCCTGTTGCTAGCCTTTTTTCTTACTAATTGCCCTCTATCCCACCCACCCTAAGCCAGTTCTACTTTTATAGCCACTGGATTTGACTGTCAATAGGAACTTCCTGTTTGGCAGTAGGAAGGGAAGGGAAGGATCATAGAGAAACATTGGTTTTGTCAACCCTAAAGGATAAAGTAGCTCACTCCCCCAGCTGCTGGTTGTCTGACATTGAGCAAGGAAGAAGGAGGCTACTGAAGAAGATAGGAAATTGCTGTCCCAGAACAGGAAGGGTGAGAGTTGTAAGGAGAGGAGAGAGTAAGCATACAGAGAAACAGTAGAGGGGACACGAAATAAGACATGATAGGAGTGGTGCAGTGCAATGGCTGTGGGGTGGCAGTGTTCCGGGAGACATTCTGGAGGCTGCGATGCTACCCTATTTGCAGGCATCTCTCTGGTCTGAGACAGGAGGTTGCCCATCTCCAGGCTGACCTGGCTAGGATTTGTGAAACCTTCTCCCCCACCCAGGGACCACCAGGGCCAATGCCACTACCTCAGAGGTTGCCAAGAAAGAGGAGAGGCTGGACCAGGGTGTGCTCAGGGAGGGAGAGGGTGATGGAACAGAGTTGCATCCCTCCAGCTGTACCTCTCCACAATTCATTCACTCTTCTGGTGGATAGTGGTTCCTCTATGGAGGCACCTGCAGTGGAGACCAAGGAGGATGCTGGGAACCTTCACAAAGAAGACCCACAGGAGGGTGGCATGAGACCCCACAGGGGAAGGAAACAACTCCTGGTGGGGGACTCAATCATTAGGGGGTAGAAATGGGGAGGAAGGGGAGAGGGAGGTGAGGTGCCTTCCTGATGCCATGGCTTGGAGGGACAGGAAACGAATTCTCAGGACCGTGGGAGGAGCTGCACGAGGGAGGGAGCTGGATGTCATTGTCCACCTAGGGACAAATGACCTGGCTAGGAATGGGATCAGAGCAGTGCAAGAGGAGTTTGTAGAGTTGGGGAGAGGCCTTAGACAAGTAGCGCATACGGTAACCTTCTCGGGGGTGCTGCCTGTCTATGGCAAGGGAGATGCTAAGGCACTCATCACCAGGGAATTCAATGAGTGGTTGAAAAACTGGTGTGGAGCTCAGGGTTTTGGCTTCATTGGGGACTGGGGAGCCACCTGGAGGGATGCAGACCTATACTGGTGCGATGGTCTGCATCTGTCGAGGGGGGGAACCAGGATCCTAGGTGAGAGGTTTAAATGCTTCATTGGCAAGCATTTAAACTAGCCAAGGGGGGAGGCATTGAAAAGGAGCAGGGGAATCCCAGCCCCCCCCAACAAAACATGGTGATTAGTGAGGTAAACACCAAGGTAGAGAAGTGATTAGGGAGCAGAACAGAGGTAAATGTAAAAAAAGGCAAAGGCAGTAAGGACAGGAATGGGGCTAAAAGGGGTAAGGCTATCATAAAGTGGAGGGTGATGAGTACCAATGCCCGTAGTCTGTGTAACAAGCTCCCTGAACTAGTGACCTTGATGGAAGAGGGTTGCCTGGATATTGTGGCAGTCACAGAAACATGGTACACAGAGAACCATGACTGGGATGTCAACATACCAGGATACACAATCTACAGGAGGGACAGGGAGGGTAAAGAGGGAGGAGGTAGCTCTCTGTAAAGGAAGGGATCAAAGCAATAGAACTAAAGAGTAAACAGGGGAGCAGATGAGGCACTCTGGGTCACCCTGGAGACAGGAAATTGCACCACAATCTGCATGGGGTTGTATACAGACCCCCATCTCAGGGAGGAATGGACAAGGAAATGATAGGAGTCTTTCTTAGAATTTCAGAAAAAGGGGAGATATTGTTGATGGGGGACCTGAATATGCCAGATGTTAACTGGAACACCTTTGCTGCAGGCACATCCAAGAGCAGGGTCATGCTTGATGCCCTACAGGGGGCATGCCTCAGACAGATAGTATTGGAACCCACTCAGGAGGGAGCAATCTTAGACCTGGTACTTTCAAGTGGGGACGGAGAAAGAATCTCAGATTTAGAAGTGGGTAGCCATCTGGGTACAAGCAACCCCCAAACAGTGTGGTTCACGATAAACACAGCCATACAATCAAGCCATACAAAAGAAAGAGTATTGGACTTTAGGAGGGCTGACTTTGGGAAAATGAGAGAGAATGCCCCAGAAATGCACTAGCAAACAGGCAAGAAGGAGGGGTGGAGGAACAATGGGGAGTAATCAAAACAGCCATCAGAGAGGCAACAAGCCTTTGTGTAAAACAAATCAATAACACACAACGAAGGAAAAAAACACTATGGTTCTCAAAAGAGGTGGCAGGGAAGGTTAAGGAGAAAAGGATAGCATTCAGGAAATATAAGGAAACACAGAAGGAGCAGAACAGATAACTTTATCAGTTAAAGCAGAAAGAGGCTGGGAAGGCAGTCAGAATAGCAAAGGCCCAAACCAAGTAAAGGCTAGCAAATTCTGTTAAGAAGGGGGATAAGACCTTTTATAGGTACATTAGGGAGCAAAGAAAGACCAAAGGAGGGATACTAAGGCTTAATAAAGGGGAAGGAATGTGGGTAGAGGGTAACAGTGAAAAAGCAGGGATACTGAATGAATATTTCTGCTCAGTATTCACAAAGGAAGAGGAGGAGTACCTAACCAAACAAGAGAAACACTCTGAAGGCGAGGGTCGATACCAGTCCATTTACAGAAGAAAGGGTTCTGAAAGAACTAATGAAATTGAAGGTGGACAAAGCAATGGGGCCTGATGGGATTCACCCAAGAATTCTAAAAGAACTAAGGGTAGAACTAGTGACACCCTGACTACTCTCTTTAACAAATCATGGGAGGATGGGGTGGTACTCAAGGACTGGAGGAGGGCAGATGTGATCTCTTCACAAAGTGGGAGCAGGACAGAGGCAGGAAACTACAGACCAGTTAGTTTGACCTCAGTGGTAGGAAAATGATGGAATCACTTCTGAAGGAAAGAATTGTTGAGTACCTAGAGGCCAGTGGGGCACAGGACCAAAGGCAGCATGGATTCACGATGGGAAGGTCATGTCAGACAAATCAATAGATTTCTTTGACTGGGTGACCAAAGTAGTAGACCAGGGAGGGCTGTGGACATGGCCTACCTAGATTTTACAAGCCATTTGATACAGTCCCACACAAGATTAATACACAAGTTAGCCAGCCCTGGAGTGGGTCTCAAGGTGGTAGCCTGGATAAAAATTAGCTGAACAACAGGGCCATAAGCGTAGTAGTAAATGGAGTACACAGTGAAGAAAGGAGGGTTACTAGCGGGGTACCCAGGGTTCATTACTGGACCGGTCCTTTTAATGTCTTTATAAGTGACATTGCAGAGGAACTGGAAGGAAAAGTATGTCTCTTTGCAGATGACACAAAGATCTGCAACAGGGTTGATACACCAGATGGAGTGGAAAGGATGAGAAGGGACTTGGCAAGGTTGGAGGAATGGTCAAATGTAGGCAGCTCAGACTCAATGCAAGAAGTGCAAGGTAATACACATGGAAACAAAACCAGAGAGCGTACACAATGGGGGTGAGATACTGACAACAGTAAAAATGGGAGGGATCTGGGGTAATTATATCAGATGACCTAAAAGTGGGCAAGCAATGTGAGAAGGCAGTAAGGAAGGCTGGGGGGATACTGGGATGCACAGGAAGAGGCATCAATAGTAGAAAACAGGAAGTTGTTATCCCTCTGTACAGACAGTTGGCGAGACCCCATCTGGAGTACGGTGTGCAGTTCTGGAGACCCCATCTCCACAAAGACATAGATAGAGCGGAGGCTGTCCAGAGGAGGGCAACCAAAATGGTGCAGGGTCTGCACCAGAAGACATACGAAGAAAGACTAAAGGAGCTTAATATGTATACCCTTGAGGAAAGAAGGGAGAGAGGGGACATGATAGAAACTTTCAAGTACCTCAAGGGAATCAACAAAGTTCATGAGGGTGGCATCTTTCAGAAAAAGAGATGTGCAAGAACAAGGGGGCACAATTTGAAGATAGAGGGGGGACGTCTCAGAGGTAATGTGAGGAAGTATTTTTTCACAGAGAGGGTTGTGGATGCATGGAACAGCCTCCCTGAGGAGGTCGTGGAGTCAAGAACAGTGGGGGAATTCAAGAATGCATGGGACAGGCATAAGGCAGTCCTAGTGGGGGGGTAGGAGGAAGTAAGCTGTTGGTTAACTAGGATCTGCAGCTTATCTGTTAGGTAGGAAAATCGTCAGACTAGGTGGGCCAAGAGGTCCTTATCTGCCGTCAAATTCTGTGTTTCTATGTTTCAAAAGGCAAAGCCCTGTGAAGAAATAATGAAATGCAGGGCTGTTCTTTATAAAACAAAATTGGTAATCCTTTTAATAAACAGTGTACTATAAACTGACCTGTTCCCAGGGAGGCTCCTACAGAATGAAGGACAACTATAGGGAAGCAGTGGCCCATAGTGGCCTATATTTATATCAGCCTGTAGTCAAGACATTTTTTTCCAGAGAGAGGGGCTTACAATAATTGATGCTAATTAAGCATATAGAGCCATTTTTTGATCAGGATTATGTTGAAGGATTGCAGTGTTGGAAACAAATGATTATTAAAGTAATAAGGCTTAGAAGCAACATTTTGTATTCTGTATAGGTGCAGGTTGGGAGTCTAGAAACCTAAAAATGTATTGATTAGAAAAAGAATGTATGTCACATGACTGTGAGGTCATCTTGAGTCAAGCTATAAAAGCCTACCACTAGGGTAGATTTTTAGATAGGGAGCCAGGATAGAACTGACTGTGTGAGATATAAGACCTCAAGATGGGAGAGTGTATGTCTACACACTAGAAAACCTTGTGTGTTTGCAGAACTAACATATTTATTTTGGATTTCTGTTACATCTGCTAATCATTTTATACCAAGAAAATAAAATGATAAATGTCAATCTGGCATTTTTTCTACACTAAATTGTTGTGGTCTGCCTGATTCATCTCCTGTACAATTAAGCCTATGACACTGGGAGATGGGGCCTGGACGTTGGCATAAAGGCTGGTGTACACATTTGTCTGGGGGCCTTGGATTATCTTAGCCAGAGGGCAATTGTGTTTGGAGCTCTGGTCCCTGAGTCAGCCCAGTGTTGGGGTGTCTGCCTTCCAACTTGGGATTCCTTGCTTTGTAGTCAGGTTTGACCATCAGAAAGCTGGGCTGCTTGTTGGAGGGCTGGCTGACTGGACGGTTTGCAGAAAACAGTCGGGAGAGTGCTTGCCAGTTGGTAGCTCAACTCCAGCTGCCTGGAATTCTGTGACACTACCTGGTATATGTGGCTAGCTTGGAATAACTTCAACAGAGTTGTGGATTGTTAGAAAGTGGATTAAGTGGATTTTCCCCTTTAAAAAGGCATTGTAGACCTACGGCATTGTGATTTCTGGACTGGGCCAAGGTTAATGCATTTGCACACATAGGAGATGGTGAGAAAGCTTCCACACTTACTACTGTACTCATTTCAATAATCAGAACCGTAGTAGTGAGAGAGCTACAGTGGGACTGAAGTATTACAGACAAAGAGTGTGGGTGAGAACCACATTCATGTTAATCTTTTTGTGGAGAAACTTTGGTGAGCTTTGTTTATTCACATGGACACTAATTTTTCCAAGTTCTTGCAACCTGCTTTTTAATATTTTTACTGTCTTCTTTTGTATATTGAGTTCTTCCAGTCAGGCGCTACTCCACTGCCGAGCTCCTGGGTCTCTGCCCATTTAGCTGCCCCCCACTGTCCGCAGGAGTGTATGGATGTTGTTGGGCACAGGGGATAGTGGGGAAGAGGTGCAGAGGGGGGGCCCAGGACCTGGTGGAAGAGTGGAGTGAAGTGGATGGATTTGGGTGGTGGGTACTAGAAGACGCCCTGTGGTGAAATGGGTACTGGAAAGGGGTCCTCCCTGTCTAGTGCCCTTACTCAAGGGCTTCACTTTGAGTGGGCAAATAGCACAGCCAGCCTCGGTGTCCCATTGTACTTGGGTGGTGTTATGCAAGGCCAGGTATATTAAAAACAAGACCGCAGTGATGGCTGATTTTGTTGAGTCATTTGATCTGGTTTGCATCACTGAGATCTGGCTGGATGAAAATTCTGGCCCCATTTTGGAGTCAGCTATTCCGGCCAGGTTCTCAGTGATACCCCATCTGAGGGAGGATCTTAGAGGCAGGGCTGAAGCCATATGTTTTAGACTGGAATTGGGCTTGGTAGATGTGCCAGTGGGGGAAACCAGTTCCTTCGAGTGTATCACTGGCACAAGTGTGGGGTGTAGGGTTCTTCTCATCTACAGTCCACCTGGGGGTAAGAAGGAATTCCTGTGGGAAGTTGTGAACCTTATCATCGACATGGTGTTAGAGTCCACCAGATTGATGGTTCTGTGGGACTTCAATGCCTGGGTCTACGATGAACTCTCGCAATTTGGACAGGACACCCCAACTTATGAATTCATTGGGCTTTACACAGGTGATTACCTCTGCGACACATAAATATGGAGACTCATTGGACCTGGTTTTTTTTTTTTTTTTTTTTAAATTCAATATATTTTATTCAAAGAAAAAGATTTTTGTATGACAATACAAATACCCAACATTATAACAATCTACATAATAACATAACAAAACAAAATTACAATATACATACATTTTTAAACATATAACCAGCTAAAAACCCTTATCTCCCTCCCCTTCCCCGACCCATCAACCCTTTTGGCATCACTGAAAAAAAAAAAGGAAAAATACAAGACCTCTATGTATACCATCGGATCAAGAGACTGTCTCTATGTTATTCATACAATATAAATACTATATAACGTATGGAATGCTTCCCAGCGGGATCTGTATACAGGAAGTAGGCAATTTAAGCTTGCTATCATCTTTTCCACTCTTAAGTTAAACAATAGTTCCTGAAGCCACTCTGCGTAGGTGATGGGTGCTGAGGACTTCCACTGTCATAATCAAAGCCATGTAATATCATCTCTGTGCAACAGGTATAGCAGAAAAGTCACCAATCAGACATATTTCTGGAGTGAACACTAATGCCCAGTAGAGGGTCTGCCTTTTGGCGCATTGTATCCCACAGGACAGCAATGGAAGGACAGTCCCAGAAAATATGGACTAGATTGCTTTCAGCTTGGTTGCATCTTGCACAGTTTGAAGAAGGGATCCTACCCATCTTAAACAACTTGACTGGAGTGAAATATGTATTATGCAGAATGGAGAATTGTATTAACTTCAACCTATCTTGGGTGAGATAAGAATGGCAATCTTTCCAAAGTTTAGACCAGTCAAGAGATCTCAGAGGGAAGGTGTCATTATAATAATGAGAAATTCCATTTACCATTTGATAAATCAAATTATAGAGAGCTTGGTAAATCTGGGAAACTGTGTGTAGGTTTTGAGCTATATTGGCTAGTGCCTTTATATCAGCACCAATCTTACGGTCTGATCTAGGTTGTAAATCTTTGGTAATTAAAAGGTGCCGGATTTGATATATCTTAAAGGCCCCACCAGGGGTTGGAAAACTTCATGTAATTTCTTGTGAGGATACATAAGAGGACCCTTCTAGCAGGTCGCTTGTGCGGATACCCTCCGATGTTGGGAGCCAACAGGGAGACTGGGGGTATACTCCTATTTTGAAATTTGGATTTCTAAATAGTGGTTGGAAAGGATCTTTAGTATGCGCATATTTAGGATAGGAACAAAACTGGGAATGGACTTTCACGGAGATTAATAGGGATGATTGAGAGTGTAATTTAGGAAGGTCTTGAGGTTTAACATTTAGCATAGTTTCACCTGAAGCCCCCAAGGATTGCAATTTTTCATGTTCTATTAAAAGCCAGGTAGGGACATATGGGAAAAAGGAAGCATCTTCTATAGGAACTAACCACCGAAGATATTTACTTACGTGGCTGGCCCAGTAGTACAGCTTAAATTCTGGTAAACATAGGCCACCTTTGATTTTGGGTGCTGCCAACTTGTGGTAGGCTCTTCTCGGGGGTTTTGTTTCCAGATGTATTTTGAAATGGTTCTATATATTTTACTGAACCAGGAGAATAGTAGCCAGAGAGTCAACCTATGAATAGGATAAAAAATGTGGGGGAGGATATTCATCTTGATCAGGCTAATCTGGCCCCATAAAGAAAGTGGGAGACCCCCCCAGCACGCTAGATCCTGTTGGATAACATTTTGTAGGGAGTCTAGATTAAGTCGTTTCGTATGTAGATGGCTTCTGACTAGGAAAATACCTAAGCATTTAAGGGACCTGGTGGACCATTGTAGCTTTATATCTGTTAGGAAACCCTTGTGGGTTGTGTCATTCAAAGGAAAGGCCTGAGTTTTGTCAAGGTTTACTTTGTAATTTGACCAACGACTGTATTCTGTAATAGTGTCTAAAGTGGCCTGGACAGAGCCAGTAGGTTTAGAAAGGTGCAACAAAATATAATCTGCATAGGTGGACAATTTAAGTTCCTGAGAGACAATCATAATATCACGTATCTTAGGATTCACCCGGATCTTGGATAAAAGAGGTTCCAAATACAAATTGAATAAAAGGGGGGGGGATAGAGGACAACCTTGTCTCATTCCTGAGAGTAGAGGAAAGGAAGAAGAGAATATTCCATTGCAGAATGTTTTGGCACTGGGTTTGGAGTATAATACTCGGAGCCATTGAATGAACAGGGGTGGGAATCCTGCTCTTATCAAAACTCTGAAAAAGAATTGCCAGTCAACTCTGTTGAAAGTCTTCTCCGTGTCTAGAGACACCAGAACCACGGGCTGACCCAAATCCCTAGACTCAGAGAAGACATGAGCCAGTTTATGGAGATGATCAGCTGATGTCCTGCCCACCATAAAACCCACTTGGTCCGGTCCTACTAAGGAGGGTAAAACCCTGCCATGTCTATTAGCTAATAATTTAGAGAACATTTTAATGTCAGTGTTGAGTAAAGATATAGGCTTATAACTCGTGACTTTGTCTTCCGGTTTACTGGGTTTATGTATAACCACAATGAGAGCTTCTAGTAATTGGGAGTCCATTGACTCCATTGAGATAATGTGGGTAAATAATCTCAACAACCAAGGTGCCAGTTGGTCAACAAATTTCTTGTAGAAATTAAGGAACAAAATGTCAGGTCTGGGAGCTTTGTCTAGAGGAAGATTCTTAATCGCCTCTCTAATCTCCAGTTCTGTGATGGGAGAAGTTAAAACCATTTGTTCCTCTTCCTTAAGATGAGGAAGAGAGATGGACTGAAAATAATCATCTACTTCATTGAAAAGTATTGATTTGGACATGGGTGACTCATGATAATACTCATGGTAATATTGTTCAAATTCCCACACTATTTCTTTTGGGGTAATTTTTATCAAACCATCTGTAAGGGAGGTGAAGGCTTTAAGTAAATGGGAAGATTCTTGACATTTGATTCGCAGGTCCAACAAATGGCCTGCTTTTTCTCCTTCATCTATGTAAGTAGAACAAGATCTTAGGATGGTGAATTCCACTTGAGCTCTTAACAGCTCATTATATTGTTCTCTTAACTTAATAAGTCGAAGATGGAGAAATTCATCCTACTTAGGGAGAGTTTATTCTCCATGGTCTCTAAGTTGGAGTAATAATTGCGATGTACGGCCTTGAGCTTTGAGCTTCTTGGTTGTCGCAATTCAGATAAATTCTCCCCTGACATAGCATTTCAAGGCTGCCCATTCAATGTTTGCCCTGTCTGTCGAGTGTATGTTAGTGTCAGTGAAAAGTTTGATTGATTGGGAAATCTGTTTATATACCCAATTGTCTTTGAGTAGGGAGTTATTAAGCTTCCATATGGTTTCTCTTTGCTGGTGGGCTTCCAGGGTGAGAAAACACCAGGTTGGGGAGTGATCAGATAATACCACTGGTTCTATTGCAGTGTCTAGTAGGCCAGTAAGATAGTTCTGCTACCCAAAAAATAGGTAATCCTGGAAGAGGTGCCATGCACCAGTGAACAGAATAACTAAGCTCTGGTAGTAGGATTGAGTACTCTTCAGGGATTACAGAGACCAAACTGTTCAGTCAGTTCCCTGATGGCCCTTTGTGCAGGATTTAATCCCTGGGTCCTTTTATGCGATTTATCTAAATCCAGGGTAAAGGGGAGATTCCAGTCTCCTCCTAAAAGTATCGGGAGACTATGGAAGGGAGAAAGTGCTATCCCTAAGAAAATAGGGGAGTCCATATTGGGTCCATAGACTCTACCTATTATCAATTCCGTCCTGTCCAATACTCCCCTGAGAAGGAGGTATCGTCCGTTCGGGTCTCGTATGCATTGGGAGCAGGAAAACGAGACTCTCCGTGAAATGAGGATGACAATGTCTCTGCTCTGCATGTTAAATCCTGCTGCAAAGGCTTGGCTAATGTAATGCCTACAGAGCAGGTCAGCTTCTGTGTCTAAAAGGTGGGTTTCTTGTAAGCAAGACACATCACTCTTGAGAACCTTTAAATGCTTTAATATCTGCCATCATTATGTTTTATTACAGGCACCCCTAATGTTCCAGGAAATAAATTTAAGTCTATTTGACATCTAACTGGAGAACAACATACAGATCTGTGGAAAAATGTTCTAGGTTATTAGGTAAACAAGGATGCCAAAATCCCTCCCCCCAGAAACATGTTTTCCCTTTGTACTTTACCACCCCCATTCCTAGTAAAACACAAAAATACATAAACAGCCAACAATTCCCCAACCCCAAAAAGACCTGTCCTGTGACTCTTAGCTCTCTCAATCACGAACCTCTTTCGCTTCCCAACAATACCCCCCCCAGTACTGTTAGCGAACTTATTAGTACGTATAACCTAAGAAATTACTGCTCACTATTGGTAATATCCAGAAAATCTGGTAGCCTTAATACTGGGGCAAACAGGACACGATTTACTGTAACAAATAATAGTCCTTCTGAAGTCTCTGCATGCTAACAAAAACCACTACTTTCCCCTCCTGTACTATAAACAAAAATGAGAAGGGCTATCTTCACCATTAGAGCAGGATAAAAGGCATATTCGAGCTTGCAGTTCTGGAATTGCACTGTTACCTCACAGTGCTTAAAGTTAATATGAAATTAGGAAACAGAAGGGGAATTCCGGTAATAGTATCGGGCCATCCACAGGGTTCACCAACAAAAGAAAGACGATCCTACTACAAGGTTGTAAGCCCGTAATGAAGCTGAACAAAGTCCGAGTGAAACTGATTCAGCCATGTGGGAAATTAACAAATAATAATCCTTCTGAAGTCTCTGCATGCTAACAAGAACTAATACTTTCCCCTACTGTACTATAAACAAAAATGAGAAGGGCTATCTTCACCATTAGAGCAATATAAGAGGCATATTCAAGCTCGCAGTTCTGGAATTGCACTGTTACCTCACAGTGCTTAAAGTTGATATGAAATTAGGAGACAGAAGGGGAAGTTTGGTAATAGTGTCGGACCATCCGCAGAGTTCACCAACAAAAGAAAGACAATCCTACTATGAGGTGGTAAGCCCGTAATGAAGCCGAACAAAGTCTGTGTGAAACTGATTCAACCATGTGGGAAATTAACAAAGCAAATATGCTGAGTAAAGATCCCCTCATTACAGATCGAATGAGAACTCTTCAGGCCTTGAAGGGAAAGTCTCAGGGTAACAAAAATCAGTCAGTAATATGGGACTCTTCTTAAAGTTCAGCAAGGACCTTTAGGATTAATATGGAGGAAAACAAGGCATCAATTATTACATCTCAACGCGGTCTAAATAATTCGGGTAAAGCCTCCTTCATAGAAGTTTCAGCCATTACCGGGTCCTCAAAACTAACCCATGTATCTCTCAAATTTACTTGGAGCTTAGCTGGATAAAGCATCTGGAATTTGATTGAGGCTGAGATCAACTTTTTAATGATCAAATGGAATTCTGTTTGCCACTGTCGGACTGTGATCGGGAGGTCCTGGGCCAGTCTGATTTTCGAATCTCCCCATATGACTTCTTGCAGCTCCTTTATTTTGTTAAGGAAATGCTGGTGTTCTTGGAAGCTAAGAAACTGAAAAATCAGTGGACGGGGTGGTACGCCAGTTGGGGTCATTGGTCACAAGGCCCAGTGGACTCGTTCAATGGAGTAAGAGGCACTGAAGGGGGAAGGACCAGCTAATTTGGTGACTAGCTTTTGAATGAACAGGACCATATTGTCTCCTTCCTCCCATTTGGGAAGACCGATTAAGACCACATTGTTTCTCCTACTACAGCCCTTGAGGTCCTCCACCTTCGCTTCCAGCTTGCTAATTCTTTGTCTGGTAGCAGCAAATTCAGGTTCTACTCGGTCTACTTTTTTTCTCCAAAGAGGTAATCTTGACCTCGTTGTCCGTGGTTCTCTGTGCAATGTCCTCTAAAGCAGACGTGATCAATTTTACCTCAGAGGTAAGTTCCTTCAGTTCGTCACAGAATGGATGAAATTCCTCTAGGAATTTATCCAGTGTTAGTAATGTCTGCTCCGGGTTGCTAGTTGAAGAGCAACTTTGTGTGGTTTGCTACGGCCTGGGGGTTTTCGGCATCTTCTCCGGCTTGGGGGGAGGTGTATGTTTCGGGAGTGCTGCCCGCATCTCTACCTCCATAACCCCAATTCAAAAGAACGAAAAAGTTCACTTGGGACTTCTACAAAATAAACGGTGTATTTAGGTGAGGTATTCAAATGCTGAAATACTGGAAATAGTGAATTTTAGAGGGGAATTGGCGGGGGAGCTCATCTGAAGTACATCTAACCAGGAAGCTGCATCATGTGACTCTTTTGGACCTGGTTTTTCTACTGGATATGGAGACCTCTGACCTGGTGGTGGAACTGGATGGATGGTCTGACCATCACACTATCAGGTTAAATTTCCAGGCTCCCCCCTAAAGGCCTGCCCTTACGGAGATGGTCCGGTATGGCCCTTTAAGGGATTTGACCCCAGATGGTCTAATGGCACTGTTGGACCTATTGGGTCTTCTGAGTGTAAGTCTGGATCCAGACAATCTGTTCTTGGCCTATAATAAGGGCGTGACAGAGGCTTTGGATTCCATAGCACCTGTCCAAGTTCAACTTCTCACCCTCCTCCCTCAGTCCCCTTGGTTTGATGGGACCTTCAGAGAGTTGAGGAGAGTTGGATGAAGGATGGAATGGTGTTGGTGGAAATCAGGCCTAGATGCTGACAAGCTTCGATTGATGACCCATTATAAGGTTTATCAACCAGCCATCTCCCATAAGAAGGCAGAGTTCCTGTCCAGGGAGATCGCTGCCTCACAGAATCGACCAGCTCAGCTCCTCAGAATAGTAGACAGACTATGCAATCCAGCCTGTCTGCATTCTCAGAGAGCATTTTCATTAGAAAAGTGTGAAGAGTTTGCTCGATTCTTTGTGGATAAGGTTGCTAACATCAGATCTGTGATCTGTCCAACCCATCCCAATGGGGGCAGCAGTGGTTGATGGGAGATTACAGAAACTCAGTGTGTCTGGTCCGACTTTGACTGGCCGGTAATCAGTGATACTGTGAGGGTCATCCAGAGTATGTGGCCGACCTGCTGTAGTTTGGATCAGGGCCCAATGTGCCTCCTTTTGGGTGCATTGAGGTCATCAGCCCACTCCCAGCTCAGATTGTCTGGAGTTCCTTAGAGACATGTGTGTTTCCAGACATCCTGAAGGAGGCAGTCGTTAAATCCCTGCTTAAGAAATCCTCTTTGGACCCAGACTGTCCCGTTAACTATAGGCCAGTCTCTAACCTTCCCTTTGTGGTTAAGGTAATTGAGAAGGTGGTTGTATAGTAGCTGGATGATCATCTTACCATCCAAAATGTCTCTGATAATCTTCAATCAGGATTTTGGAAGAGATGCAGTATGGAGACGACCCTAGTTCGGGTGCTCAATGATCACCTGATAGTGAGAGGTCAGGATTGACACTTTAAACTCAGGTGTCATCCATTGTCATGACCTCATTTTATCACCTGAGGAATATCGCCCAGACTAAGCACCTGGTTCTGCCTGATTATCTTCCAACGTTGGTCCAAGACTTTGTGACCACTTTCCTGTACTTATGCAACTCCCTGTACCTAGGGCTACCAGGGATGATATTCGCCGCTTGCAGCTGGTGCAGAATGTGGTGGCCAGGCTGTTGACTGGTCATTCACGATCTAGCCATGTCACACCTGTACTGCACAACCTACATTGGCTACCTATTCAGTGGCATATCATCTTTAAGGTTGGCTTGATGACCTATAAATCTCTACATAGACAGGGACTGCGCTACCTGCAAGAGCTTCTCCGTCCTCTCTGCTCCGTTGATGAGGGATTGCTGGAGGTTCCCAGGGTCTGTTTGAAGACCTCTGGGGCCCACGCATTTGCATCTGTGGCTCCAACCCTGTGGAACTCTTTACCTCATCGGATAAGGGAGTCCCTAACCGAGGAGAGTTTTAAGTCTGCATTAAAAACACAACTTTTTAATCTTGTTTTCTCAGCAACTGTATGAAGTTATGTGCTGATACTATACTGTATTTATTAAGGAGTTTTTATCTGGCTTTAATTTATTTGTCATAGTACTTTGATACTCTGTGAATTGTGCTGTAGAAATAACATTTCATTGATTGATTGATTGATTTGTTAGTGAACAACCGTGAAAGAAGGAACAAACAGAGAACAGCACAAAGCCCTATCCCGCAGTAGAACAATAGTTTTTTCAGTCACAAACTTGCTACAGTACCCAGTCTACACCGTTAGTCACACAGACCCTGACTTAAACAGATACCTGCTTCTGACACCTCAGTTAATTTGTGCATGTGGATGTTTACCTTATACTGCACTAAGTTTAACTGCAGTAGTCCCTTCCTCTTTGTATTTTCTTTCTTTGTCCCTTACCCTTTACTCCATCCCACTGTTTCTTTAGCAGCTGAGACTCAATACTTGCCTCCTGGTTCTAAGAAGGAAGTAGTACCTACTCCTTGACTATAAAAGTCAGATGAGCCTGGGGTGGGTGGGATGGAAGAGGGTGGGCTGGCTTTAGAATGGGTTAGCCAAGAAATAATCAGTCACTCCAGCTGAGAACCTAATGAAATTAAAAAAAATAGTGGTCCCCTACTGCTGGAAACTTAATGAAACCTAATGAAATTAAACAGCAATAGAAACATAGAAACATAGACTTTGACAGCAGATAAGGACCGCCTAGCCCACCTAGTCTGCCCATTTCCCTACCTACTAGATAAGCTTCGGAGCCTAGTTAACCAACAGCCTATCTCTTCCTACCCCCCACAAGAATTGCATTATGCCTGTCCCATGCATTCTTGAATTCCCCCACTGTTTTTGAGCACACAACCTCCTCAGGAAGGCTGTTCCATGTGTCCTCCACCATCTCTGTGAAAAAAATTCTTGCTCACATTGCACCTGAGCTGTCCCCCTTCTATCTTCAAATTGTGTCCCCTTGTCCTGGCACATCTCTTTTTCTGAAATATGCTACCCTCTTGGACTTTGTTGACTCGCTTGAGGTACTTAAAAGTTTCTATCATGTCCCCACTCTACCTCCTTTCCTCAAGGATAGACATGTTAAGCTCCTATAATCTCTCATCGTATGGCTTCTGTTGCAGACCCTGCACCATTTTAGTTGTCCTCCTCTGGACTGCCTCCATCCTGTCTATGTCCTTGTGGAGATGGGGTCTCCAGAACTGGATGCAGTACTCCAACTGTCTGTACAGAGGGATAACAACTTCTTGTTTTCTATAGGTGATGCTTCTCCCCATACATCCCAGTATCCCCCAGCCATCCCTACTGCCTTCTCACATTGCTTGCTAATATTTAAGTCATCTGATATGATTACCCCCAGGTCCCTTTCCATTTTTGTTGTTTTTACTACCTCTCCCTCATTGTGTACTCTTCCCCTGGGTTTTTGTTTCCAAAGTACATTACTTTGTACTTCTTTGCAATGAATCCAAACTGCCATACGTTTGACCATTCCTCCAACCTTGCCAAGTCCCTTCTCATCCTTTCCACCCCCACTTGTGTATCAAACCTGTTGCAGATCTTTGTGTCATCTGCAAAGAGGCATACCTTTCCTTCCAGTCCCTCTGCAATGTCATTTATAAAGACATTAGAAAGGACCAGACCCAGTACTAAACCCTGCGGTACCCCACAAATAACCCCCCTTTCTTCAGAGTGGACTTCATTTACTATTGCCTTCTGTGTCCTGTTGTCCAGCCAGTGTTTTACCCAGGCTACCATGCTGGGGCCCACTCCCAGGCTGGCTCATTTTTTAATTAATCTTTTGTGTGGGACTGTGTCAATTGCCTTGCTCAAGTCTAGGTAGGCCATGTCCACAGCCCCTCCCTGGTCTATTACTTTGGTCACAAAGTCAAAGAAATCTATTAGATTTTTCTGACATGACTTTCCCACTGTGAATCCATGCTGCCTTGGGTCCTGTGTCCCACTGGCCTCTAGGTACTCAACAATTCTTTCCTTCAGAAGTGAGTCCATCATTTTCCCTACCACTGAGGTCAAACTGACAGGTCTGTAGTTTCCAGCCTCTGTCTTACTCCTACTTTTGTGAAGAGGAATCATATCTGCCCTCCTCCAGTCCTCAGGTACCAAACCATCCTACCATGATTTTTTAAAAAGGGTAGGCAGTGGTGTCACTGGTTTTTCCCTTACATCTTTTAGAATTCTGGGTGAATCCTATTAGGCCCCATTACTTTGTCCACCTTCAGTTTTAGGACTTCTTTCAGAACCTTTTCTTCTGTGAAAGAACTGGGATCAATCCCCCCCTATCCAGAGTGCTTCTATTGACTGGATTTGGTACCTCCTCCTCCTATTCTTTTGTGAATACTGAGCAGAAGTATTCATTCAGTATCTCTGCTTTTTCACTGTACCTCTCTCCCCCCCTTTATTCAGCCTCACTATCCCTCCCTTTGTCTTACTTTGCGCCGAAATGTACCTATAAAAGGTTATATCCCCTTCTTAACAGAGTTGGCTATATTTTCCTCAGTTTGGGTATTTGCCATTCTGACTGCCTTCCCCGCTTCCTTCTGCTTTAACTGGTACAGTTCTGTCCTGCTCCTTCTGTGATTCCTTATACTTTCTATATGCTATCTTTTTCTCCCTAATCTTCCCTGCCACCTCTTTTGAGAACCATAGTGGTTTTTTCCTTTCATTTTGATTTGTTTATCTGCTTCACACAAAGGCTTGTTGCCTCTGTGATGGCAGTTTTGATGTTTCCCCATTGTTGCTCCACCCCTCCTTCTTGTCTGTTTGCTAGTACTTTTCTGAGGCACTCTCCAATTTTGACAAAGTCAACCCTCCTGAAGTCCAGTACCCTCACTTTTGTATGGCTTGACTCTGCAGCTGAGTTTATTGTAAATCACACTGCTTTGTAGTCACTTGTCCACAGATGGCTACCCACTTCTAGATCTGAGATCCTCTCTCCATCCCCATTTGAAAGTACCAGGTCAAAGATTGCTCCCGAGTGGGTTCCAACACTAGCTGTCTAAGGCCTGCCCCCTGTAGGGCATTGAGAATGGCCCTGCTCTTGGATGTGGCTGCAGCAAAGGTGCTCCAGTTAACATCTCTCATATTCAGGTCCCTCATCAACAATATCTCCCCTTTCTCTGCCATCCTAAGAATGCCTTCTATCATTTCCTTGTCCATTTTCTCCCCCTGAGATGGGGGTCTGTATAAAACCACTGTGCAGATTGTAGTGCCATTTCAAGTCTCTTGGGAGACCCACAGTGCCTCCTCTCCTCCTTGTTTACCCTTTTGTTCCATTGCTTTGAGCCCTTCCCTTAGATAGAGAGCTACACCTCCCCCTCTTCTACCCTCCCTGTCTCTCCTGTAGGTTGTGTACCCTGGTATGTTAACATCCCAGTCATGGTTCTCTGTTTACCATGTTTCTGTGACTGCCATAATATCCAGGCATCCCTCTTCCATCAAGGCCACCAGTTCAGGGACCTTGTTGCCAGACTACAGACATTGGTACTCATTACCCCCCATTTCTTGATAGCCTTACCTCTTTTTGCCCCATCCCTATCCTTACTGCCTTTGTCATTTTCTCCAGTTACCCCTGCCCTTCTCCCAATTGACATCTCTATCTTGGTGCTTACCTCACTAACTACCCTGATTTTTTTGGGGGGGCTAGGATTTCTCTGCTTCTTTCCAGTGCCACCCCTTGTCTAGTTTAAATGCTTGCCAATGAAGCATTTAAACCTATCACCTAGGATCCTGGTTCCCTTCCTGGACAGATGCGGACCATCGCACCAGTATAGGCCTGCATCACTCTAGGTGGACCCCAGTCCCCAGTGAAGACAACCCCCTGAGCTCTGCACCAGTTTTTTAACCACTGATTGAATCCCATGGCATGGAGTACCCTTGCCTCATCTATGCTATAGACCAGCATCACCTCCAAGAAGGTTACCGTGTATGCTACTTGTCTAAGGCCCCTCCCCAACTCCACAAACTCTTCCTGCACTGCTCTGATCCCTCTCTCAGCCAGATCATTTGTTCCTAGGTGGACAATGACATCCAGATCCCTCCCCCCATGCAGTTGCCCCCATGATCCTGAGGATTTGCTCCCTGTCCCTCCAAGCCATGGTGCCAGGCAGATACCTTACCTTTCTTTCCCCTTCCTTCCCCAGTTCTACCCTTCTAACAATGGAGTCCCCCACCAGGAGTTGTTTCCTTCCCCTGTGGGGTTCCATGCCACCCTGCAGTGGGTCTCCTTTGTGGAGGTTCTCAGCATCCTCCTTGGTCTCCACTGTGGGTGCCTCCATAGAGGAACCACTCTCTGGTGGAATGGCATATGAATTTTGGAGAGGTAAAACTGGAGGGATGCACCTCTGTTCCACCACCCTTACCCTCCATTAGCCCACTGTGTTCCAATCAGTCCTCTTTCTTGGCAATCTCTGAGGAAGCGATGGTGGCCCTGGTGGTCCCTGATGGGAAAGGAGGTCCCCTGAATCCTGGCCAACTCAGCCTGGGAGATGATCAACCTCCTCCTTCCTCACCCTAGAAAGGTGGCTGCAGATGGGACAACACCACATCCTCCAGAATGTCTCGCGGAAGACTGCTGCTCCACAGCCACTGCACTGCACCACTCCCGTCATGTCTTATTTCTGGCCCTTTAACTGTTGTTTTGTATACTTACTCTTTCCTCTCTCTGTTTATTAATTTTTTTTAATTTTATATAATTTTTTTCCCTTCTTTGTACTATGGAGGAAAGGCTAGCATGCAAACCAAGCAGCTTGAACCACAGGGGAAACTAAAATGGTGGCACCCTGGTTAAAAGGCACAATCTAGAGTGTGGGTCACGTCCTCTGACTCACTCTTTTGAAGCCCAGTATATATGATCTCCTTAATTAACAAAAAAAATGAATTGCCTTGCTTCATTCCAAAGAAATTACTGTGTAAGAGGTTACCACATGAATGTCTCAATTTAGTCTTTGACTCCCCTGAGACCTGTTGAACCTGAAAAGTGATAATCACGTTTCAAAGAATTTTTTTTATAAACATCACTTCTTCTTTTTATCTGCACTTAAGCTAAAATAGTTTTTCATATTGCAATGTTTCATTTACATACTTTAGTTAAACTACATTTCTTTCATAGTTATACCACTCAAGAAAAATACTGAGAACCTGCATATGTATGCAAATAATAAAAGCAGCACTGAAACAGAAAAGCTGAGAAACAGTAAGTGCAAAGGAAATGAGTGGTGGAGTGGGGACCTAAGGGAAAAGGGTAGAGTAAACCTTCTGGAACATATCAGCCTCATATTCTAGACTGGTGACACATTTTTTATTTTCTCCTTCAACAGACATGTCATAATATTATCTATGTTAAAAACATGGGTCTCAATTCGGCAACATCCCTAGAATGCCATAAGCACCAGGTGCACCTAGCATATGGTGCAGAGGGTTTGCAGTATTCACTGGCAGGTGATATGGATTTTTGATACCATGCACCAATTACTGCAATTCAGACCAGCTTTTTCTGGTCTAGCTTGTGGCAGTCTCAGGTACCATTCTTATGGGTCTTGCACCAAATATTTGGTGCAAGCTGCCATAAATCGTAAAAATTGTCATAAATGTGCCTAATCTTCTTGAATTGGATGCATTCTGTGGGCAAACCTTTCAGTGCAGCTGCTCCAAACACTGGGTTTGATGCAGGGCTTGATGCAAGCCCTACATCACCCTTCGTGAATTTGGCCCATGATCTTTTAACCATTTGCAGTACATATGATATAAGTGTATCTTTAAAGACCGATAACTATATTTGATGGTTAAAGGTTCCCATGTGAGGACCATTCTAGTTGTTCAAAATTCTTTTTTTGCCATAGTGTCAAGTGTATAGTTCTTATGCTTTAACCAATTAAAACTAAAAGCATAGACATTATTACAGACTCAGAATTCCAGTTTAAATGGAACCCTTATTGGACTGCATGATCCAGAAGATCCATCAGATTTCTCCTGCAGCTCCTAATTTTAGGGCATTCCTATAATAGCTGTGTCAGATTTGTTTCCTTATTACTGTTATGCCAACACTGGACATCCGTTATTATTCCCATTCAGATCAGATTTCCTGGGGTAGTAAATGCCCTACATAATATATTTTATTGAATTGTTTTATTTTTTTTTTACATTGGTATACAATGTTACAGCATTAATATATCTTATTTTCCATATTTATTAAGTTGATTCATTTAAAGCAGCAGTACTACGAAAAAAAAGATTGCACTTTTTTGACAGTTTATTCCCTGTGCCCTGCTAATCATATACCTGGGACTCTTTCTTGCCGGAATTGTACTATCGCCGAGTAATTTGCTCAGTTATTCTGTGCTTTTGTTTGCATTTCTGCCACTAAACATGTTGCACTGGATCCCCCTCTGCTGCCAACTGCACATGTAATGAATGACTTGCAGGGACATCAGGAATGGTCAGCAGAGGGTCCCTCTGCTGTTGTCAAAAGACGCAATGTGACCTGTAGAAAAAGCCCAGCTGAAAATTAGTCAGCCACCATATTTGTTGTAGCGCTACAACAATTCAAATAAATTGCAAATATCTAAAAAACTAAAGATGACTGGAAAAAAACATTTACTGGTATGGAAACTGGAACTTTGGCCTCATGCTCACAGCCGAAAAGCAGAATTTTGATAGCTCACTTCCTGATTTAGTAGTACTGCTGCTTTAATGTTTCCACTGAACATCTAGTCTGTGCCTTTTTTTGTAACTGGGGCCTATTAGAAGATAATACATTTTGTATGAATAATGAAATATTGATCTTATCACAGTTTGCCAAAATATTTTATGTTTACCTTTAATATCTTCTTGATCTTGAAGCTACCCCTTCAATTTTCCTATTAGCTTGACAAAAGTACTTTTTAGTGCATTATGTATAAAAACATTTAATAAAACACAACGGGTTTAATTTTCAGAGAGCCCGTAGATCACCACAATTTGCAGCAATCAAAGGCTGCAGCAAACTCTGGGTGCATCAGGGACCCTGTGCCAAATTCTGTAAAATTCAGGATCCCTGTACCAAAAATCCAGGAATTGCTGCAGCTCCAGGGCTGCATCAAACACTGGACGCATCTGTGGGGATTGACAGAGGGACCCATCACCCCCCCCCCCCATCATGCAAGCCTACATGAGCCTCATGGGGGGGAACTCTGGCTGGAAGGTGGTGAATGGGAGCTGCTAGGGTAGTGAGGGTGCCATAGGGTACAAGGAGGCACGGTGGCAGTTACAGGGAGTGGTGGAGGCACCTAGCAGAGGTGCCATATGGTGTATATAACAGCTGAGAAGACCAGATAGGGAGTGTTGGCATGGTGAGACTACAGTATGCACTGCTTAATACAGACACATCTGTGCACATGTTAAATGTCCAGTAACGAAAGTGTCCATCATACCGTTTTGATGATTGCAGTGCACAGTGAGGCATTTTGTTTTCTTTTTTTATTTGCTTGTGCACATTGTGGAGTGGTTTGTGCAGTGGTTGGGGTACAGTATGGGTTGGAGGGAGTTGTGCTTGTGCAGAACAGTGCAGTACAACCTTAACTTTATTCATTTTTAAAGAAGCAGTTAAGTGTGGTTTGTTTTGTTCTGGCAGTGCAGTAGTCTTTCCAGCTCCACTCCATGGCAGCCAGGTTTTCCCATGTGGGCTGTATGTCAGCTTATTGTTCCATTGCCCTTCTAAGAGTAAGCAGAGCATTCCTCACATCATCAATGTTGATCTGCAGTTGTTCACTCTGAACTTCATTGTCACCTTCAGTGTCACTATCTCTGGTTGTGGTTGAGGTTGTGGACATCGCGGACATTGCATCATTCACTTTGCAGATGCCATCTGTCACTGGCCCCTCCACCTCTAATGGTATGCTGACCACATAGTGAAACCCACACGGCGAAATCCCTCACAGTGACAATCTCAACAGGTTTCAAGATTGTCGCTGAGGGGGACCCGAAGATGAAATTTTGCCCGTTCGCTGACTTTTGCCCCCCTTTCAAGATAACTCTGACTCAGAGTTAAGAATCCTTAGAAGGAGGGGTGTGGGGGGCACAGCCTCTCTCATGGGAGTTTGGGGGGGCACAGCCACCCGATAGAAAACACACCGATGTCTAACAGGTGAAATTTCACCTGTCAATATTGAGGATCTCACTATGCCGAACCTCGACAATTAGTGTCGATTTGGCATAGGTAAACCACCTCTGACTCCCCCATGCTGCATATGTCAGCAAACTCTTCTTCAGTCAGTCCAGTTGGTGGTGGGATTGAGTCTTCTAGATCACTGATTGCTTGCTGCGCAGCGGCTGTGTTGTCTTGGTAGAAACCAGCCTTTCTAAAGCAATTATGGATAGTGTCCTGCGTGACACTGTCCCAGGCACTTTTCATGAGATGCACTGCATCTAACAGATTAATCTGTTTTACACATGCTGCTGCTGTGATATTACTGGTGGAATCCAGCATCACATGCACTCTAGTTTGCATGGTGTGTATGTAATGTCTTTTCAAAGACATAATAACACCCATGGTTAGAGGCTGAATGATGCATGTAGTGTTGGGGGGAGGAAAATAAGATGGATGTTTTGGAGCTCTGTGACATCTGAGTGATCACCAAAATTATCATCCAGGAGTGCACTCTTTCTTTGTTGGAGTTTCTTATCCCAGAAACCTGACTTACAGACTGATGATAGCCAGGCACATGACTGGATTGTGTAAAGTGACGAGACTCCAACGTGGCTCTGACGTGGAACATAGAAGCACTAACATGAATTTGGGTTAGCAGTGCTTGTAGGAAGATACAGAAACTGCAACTTCATTACTGATTATGGCAAATTATAACTTAACTATATATTTATGCTTAAATTATATGCTCCCTCCACCCCATTAAGAATCTTTTAAACCAAGTTCTCATGTTTAAGTTGGAGACTGTGGTAATCAGACCCATGCCACTGATGACTGGCTCCCTCACTGCCTGTACTCTGTCCATTAGGCCACACTACCAACAAATGTTGAGGAAGGTCTATACTTATAACCTCTGTCCTGTCTCAAACTAGGCTGCACTGCCACCTAGGGTCCTGCCTGGACACACCTGTCCCTGTCTATGACCCCAAACGCCCTTTTTTTTATTCCTGCCTACACTGTCAGCTAGTCCACATTAAGTTTCTTACCAGCTTTCTTCCATCTGCCCCTTTCCTATTTTTCTGCCTGCTCCCTACCACCTCCCTCCCTCCTGCCACCTCCCTACTTAACCCTCCCTTCTCATCCTTCCATCTTCCCCTCTCCACTCTCCACATCCTCTACTCTCTCTCCTCCTCCTCCTGTCTCTCCCCTTTCCCTAACTCCCCCTGGCTTTCAGGCACCTCTCCTCTCCCTTCTGCCTCCTCATGACTCCACTTTATGCATTTTTATCTATCCCTCCCTCCCATTCTTCCTTTCTCCTCCTCCCCTCCTCCTAGCCACCTTTGTTGCCCTTATTTCCCTATCATGCTTCTTCTCCCCCTCTTACTCCTTATGGCTGGTGATATTGAATGTAACCCTGGCCCTGTCCATGCCCTTCCCTCTGACCTTCCCAGAGGTCTCTGGTTGGTTCATATAAACTTCAATAGCCTCCTTTCTAAAATTGATCTCCTTCAACCTCTTGTCCTCTTTCTCAAACCTGGTGTCCTGATGGTATCTGAATCCTGGCTCTCCTCCAAAATTCCTGACTCTGCCATCACTATCCCTCTTTTCACTGTCACCCATCAAGACTGCCTGAATAAGGGTGGTGGAATTGCCATATACTTCTCCTCCTCAATACAGTTTTCCACTGCACTATCTGTCTCCTCTCCTGCTGCCTATGAACTCCTTGTCCTCACACTCTCTACCCTTTCTCTCTCCCTATCTTTGTGACGGGTATCTTCTGCTGCCCTGGCTTACCTACCACCTGGGCTCTGAGCTCCTGACATCTATTTCCTCTATCACCCCATCTGGAGATCTTTTCATCCTAGGCAACTTCAGCATTAACTGGCTTTCCCCCTTCAACTCTAAGCTTTATGAAAATGTCAAATCCTTGCATCTTACCCAACTCATCTCTACCCCTACCAGTCTCAACTCTAATTTCCTAAACCACTCTCTCCAGGACTGGGTCCTCACCAACCACCCTCACCACATCATCAATACTGGCTCCCTTCCCAATGCACTCAGAAACCATCATTTGGTTTACTGTGTATGCAAAATTCATCACCCTAAAGCACCTCCTAAAACTGTCCACCTCCGTTCCTTCCATTTGTTAGACCTCTCCTCACTACATGCTGATCTGCTGCCTACTGACTTGTCTCCTATCTCCAAAGCCACTGATATTAACTTGGCCCTGGGCTACTTCCACTTCAAATTTATTCAGATGTTGGATCAACATGCACCCCTTCAAAAAAGCAGGGTCTGAGGCTCCCACCCCCTGGATCTCAGCAGAATTTCTGGCCTGCCATCATTCACATGACCTGGCCTGGAAATCATACAAGTCATCCGACTCCCAGTTGACCTCAGATACCACACCCTGTAGAACTCTTGTACCAGAGCTACCAGGCTATCCAAAGCTAAGTTTTTTTCCTCTTCTTTCCAGAGGAAGTTAAGTCATTCCTCAAAGTTCTGGAAAGTTATTTGTGCCCTTTTCTCACCTACAACCCAGTCTCCCCCCCCCATTGTAAATTCTGGTGCCTCCTCAGCCTCTGACCCTCCTTCTGTGGCTTTTGCCTTCAGCACCTACTTTACCACATGTGCTTCTGCTCTCCTCTCTCTCTCCCCCGACCCCTAAACCACCCTTACCCTACCTCCTCCTCCTCCCACTTTCTTCTTCTCACAGGTTTCCCCTTCTTTCTTCCCTGAAAGCTCTTCTAGCCTTAAACCCCCTACAAATCAGTAGCCCTGATGAGCTTGACCCAAAGCTTCTGTACCTCTCTACCCATGCCATTGCCTCTCCTAGCACCTTCTTACTCAACCTCTCCTTCTCTCTTGCTGCTGTTCCTGTGTCTTGGAAGCATGCTACAGTCATTCCACTGCATAAAGGTAGTGACCCCTCCACTCCTGGGAATTTCTGTCCTATTTCCCTCCTTTCTACCCTATCCAAACTCCAAGAACACATTGTTCTCTCCCAACTCTCTTCTTTCCTTGACTCCTCTTCTTTTTTTCACCCCTTTCCAGTCTGGTTTCCATAAACTTCACTTCATTACTTCCTCTCTCCTCTGACTCACAGATTCCGTCCTCACTGCTATGGACCAGGATCTTCTCACTGCCATTATCTTTGTCAATTTAGCAAAAGCTTTCAGCACTGTCTCTCATCCCCTCCTACTGCATAAACTGAATTCAGTGGGCCTCTCAAACCCTGAAAATAACTGGTTCAACTCTTAAATCACTGGTAGAACCCAATCTGTGAAACTTGGTAACACCATCTCCTCTCCCCTCTCCATAACCACTGGCATCCCTCGAGGTTCCATACTTGGTCTCCTCCTATTCTCCAACTTTTTAAATGACCTTCCATCTGCCTGCTCATCTGCATCTATCCTCATGTACGCAGATGACACGGCGCTATCTGTCTCTGGGTCCCATCCAGCTGAGTTGAGATCTAAGCTCCAACCTGATTTTGACTGTGTCCAGAAGTGGTTTAAGTCAAATCAGCTTTCTCCAAATGCCAAGAAGATGGTTTCCATGTGCTTTGGCACTAAACTGAGGCTTTCTAAATTACAGTCTCTCCCATCCTTTCACACCCTAGATGGTGTCCTAATCGATGATGTACCTCTTTCAGGTACCTCAGTGTCTGGCTTGACTGGCTCCTCCATTTCTCCCAGCACATAAATGCCATATTCAAAAAGCTCCACCCTAAACTTGGTGCCCTCTATAGGCACAAAAGTTGCATACCCCTTGAGCTGGCCATTTAGCGCTGAGGGCTGCGGCTCTGGACACCTCACCTCACACTATGCCAGTAACCCAGGTTTGGGAATGACCTCGGGTCATCGGGGAGCTGGTGCAGGGGGGAGTGAGGGAACGGGATTGAGCAGCTGCAAGACAGCTCTCCCCTCCTTGGGTGGATGCCCACACCCTCCGTAGTTCCGCTCCCACTGGGTGGAGGTCCAGTGGGAAACATAGGCATAAAAGGTGTGGCTGCAATAGCCAGGGGTGGATGGAAGGGGCCAAGCCAATAGCCGGTGTGCGTGTGCACCTCCACGCATGTGCACATATATGTCGGCTGGGGTCCTGGGTCGGGGAGAAAAAGGGAGAAAAATCTACAAATTTCATATAAAAAAAAAGTTGCAAATCCCTACCTGCCTTTCAAGACATCCTAACCAAGATAATTCTCCTCATTTTTGATTATGGAGACATGATCTATGGTGCTAGGTCCCCTCAAGCCCCCTAGGTCCCCCTAGCCAGACTGGACCCCCTCTTCCACTTCTTCTGCTGCTTCACTCTTAACTACCTTCCCTGCACCCACCACTGTACTCTCTACACAGCTCTCTCCCTTCCCTCCCTAGAGGATCACCATCTAACTCACTGTGCCTTCTTCACCTCCAAATTTTGGTTCTCCTCCTTGCCCTCTATCTTGCCTCCTCTCACTTTCTTCCCCTACTCCCTTTGTAACTCTGGAATTCACTCACTTCAGACCCCTTCTCACAAATCTCTGGCTGGTCAAGCTGCCTTCTCTTTCTGTTTTCCTAAACTTTGGAACTCTCTCACTGTACCCATTCACTCTGCCTACTCCAGATCCACTCTTCTCTCTCTACTCCACTCACATACCTCTCTCTCTGTCATGTCACTGCCCTTAACACAGCTGCCCCCCCATTTTGTTTTGTTTTTTTCCTCCTGCCCCCCTCTTGTTAGTTTTACAGTCTACTACATTTGCTGCCTAATCCTGCTGTCCTATTTGTGCTTATGTCTGCATCCCCTTACTTGCCCACCATGCTATCCTATTTGTAAATATTGCATATACATAATCTGCATCACTGATGTCCAGTTGCTCTCATTGGATGTACATATGTATATATTTTGTATCTGCCTCTGTATTTACTGTTATTATGTATCTTTACTTTTGTATGAATGCATATATTTCTTAGTTTTTCCTCTTCCCCCTCCCCCCCAGGGTGCATCTAGAAACAAACTATTTTGACTCAGTATGTCTTTCCTGGTGAAATGCTTTATTTAATAAATAAATTAAATAAATAAATAAATTAATTAATTAAAATCAAGGTTATACTCAAAGTTAAAAGATGATGGCTACTCGTCTGGGCACTGGAGTAGAAAATAGCACTTCTGCTGTTGCCAATGACACAGGTACTGTAGGCAGTAACCAGCATTATTATTTAAATGAATATGAGCAACAGTATTTGGAAACTGTTTCTAGTCAGCACTAACCGATTGTCTGCCATATTGGTGGCTGGAATAAGTGGTATATACTGTATTATGATATGGCCCCAGGTGAAAGTAGCCCTGGTACCTGCTCCACAGAATCCACAGTCCTGTGGGACAGGTGCCAGGGCTGCTTCCAGCTGGGTCCATGTCATAATAGTCTCACCATGCCAGCCTCCCCATCCAGTCACCTTGGCTGTCAGATACACAGTATGTCATCTCTGCCAGGTGCCTCCCCCACTCCCTATAACTGCCACTGTGCCTCTCTCATACACTATGGAACCCTCACTGCCCCAGCAGCCCCCGTTCCTCACCTTGCAGGTCCCACAACTCACTTGCAACCCTGCCAAGTAGTGGTGCAGGGCCTTTAGACCACCTACTGGCTGGTCTAACATGAGCCTTCTGTTGCAGCCATGGCAGGGCTTAAAGAATCCCAAACAAGAGGGTGGTGCAGCCCCGTCATGGTGCACCCACCCCTGAGACCTGGTGCACAGGCGCTTTTGACACCGTGGGGCACAGGAGGGCTTTGCTGCAAGGCATCCTGATTTTTACTGCAGCCAATGTTTGACAATCAGGAATGCTGCAAACTATAATGCAAGGTGCCACTTGTGTCATACATCTTTGGTGCAAGCACCTTGCATCATAGTTCATCCTTTTAAATTGAGCCCAATATGCTTTGCATGTCATTTCCTCAGAGGCTATAAATTGCCTCCCTTATATTGAATCAGACCAACTAATGAGCATTAATCCACTGATGTTCTTTTAAACCTTAATTGTTCTTGCCTTTTTCTTGCCAGAGTTTCTGGTTTCAGTGTACATTTGCTGGCAGTCAAGGCTTGTATACGTCTAATTATTTAAAATCTGTCTTTGTAACTTATAACATAGAAGTGATTATAGATTTTTTTTTGCCAGTCTTAAAGTGTTTGGTGAAAATTAACAGATCTTGAATAGTTAAATTTCCATTGTCTATTACATTTTGGATTATATAAATAAATTTACATTAACCATTTCCTATTTTGTGCCCTAAGTATATCCATCTTAAGGAAGACTTCAATTTATGCACCTAGTAAAAACAAGCATTTGTCAATGCCGAATATTTGCTTGCTGGCATTGGCATTGGTACTGTAGGAGTTAGAGAGATGCATAATAGGAATGGCAGTGAAGTATTGAACTGAAGCCAAACCCACCACCACCCTGCAGAGACTGACAGGCATTGGGGTGTGCCTTTGGGTCATCAGGCATAACACCCGTACCATTTCACCACACCCTACCCTGCAGACACCGACAAGTGTCACAATGTGCCTTGGGGTCTTTGGGCCTTATGCCCACCCCATTCCATAAGGAAATATGGTGAGATGGGTGCAGTATAGGAGAATGGGGTGAACTTTGGGGCCAAAGAGTTCAAGGCACACCTCAATGCCTGTCACTGGCTGCAGGGGGTGGCTGGGAGTGAATTGCATGAGCATTGCAGGCAAGAATCCCAAGTCATACCCCTGATGCCTGTCAGTCTCTACAGGGTGGGGCCTTATGGTTGGAAACCCTAATGCCCCAAGCGTTCATTGGTATTTTCACTCCAAATTTTCACCGTGGGTTTTTTGTGACCCCCACCACATGAACAGTGGCAATATCAGTTTGTTAGCCGAAAGCTTATTTTGCACAACGACTATGCCATTTGGCACCACAGGTGAGAAATCACATTTTGAACAGGATGAGAAAAATGACAGCTGTACTGTTCATGAGGAGGTATAAAAAATGGCAAGGTTGAAAATCTGGAGTGAAAATATAAAAAAAACTGGTGAAGTCATGAGTGTGTGTAGAAACTGCACAATGAACACCCATAATGTAATTAGTTTTGGGGAATTTTTACAGTAGATGTTCAACACAGGCATTTTGGGACCTCCGTTCATGAACAGTGTCACTGTGATTTTCTTAATCTGTCCCAAAAACTGATTTCCCACAGTGACCACTCATTTCTGCGCCAGAAGGGCGAAAACACATTTCAGCCAGGGTGTGAAAAATGACAGCTGTACTGTTCATAAGTTGGTGTTGAAAAATGCCAGTGTTAAAAATCTGAACTGAAAATATTACAAATTTGTGAACTTACCAGGGTGCATGGAAACTGCTCAATGGATGCTCATAACACAGTCGTTTTATGACTTTTGTCACCAAATTTTCAACAAAGTCATTTTAAGACCTCTTCTCATAAACAGTGTCACTGTGATTTTCTTAATCTGTCCCAAACATTGATTTTGCATATCGACTGCACCATTGTGCTCTACATGTGCGAAAACACATTTTGGGCAAGATGTGAAAAATAACAGCTATATTGCTCATAAGGAGGTATGGTAAAATGGCAATGTTGTAAATCTGGAATGAAAACAGTAAAAATTCTCAAAGTTACGAGCGTGCGTAGGAACTGCGCAACACATGCTCGTAAAACAATCATTTTTGGGAATTTTTTCACCACATTTTCAGCTTAGGGTTTTGAGGGGCAGACCTCATGAACTGTGACACTGTCTTTTCATTATTCGGTCCCAAAAGGTGGTTCCATGCAGTGACCGTGAAATCACCTTTTGGGACCAAAAAGCAAAATGAAAGTGCCTGAGTTCATGAGGTGGGAGCCCAAGAACCTCACATTGAAAATTTGGTGAAAAAATTTCCCAAAGTGGCCGAGATATGCACCAAAGTTAAAAAAAAATTTTATGCCATTATACAGCTGACTGGCATTTCTTTCATTCACAGTCGGCTTTGAAGAGTGCAGACATATTCCTGGTCCACCGAAGATCATTGTGCCAGCCTCTGGAGGTAAGTATGGGACGAGGGAAGAGTGTGGGGAGGTGGGGTACACAGAGGGTAGGTGCATGTTGGGTTCAGGGGGCAAGACAGTCAATGAGGGACCGTTTTCTTTTGTTCTAGTTTTTTTTTTTTTTAAGATGATGTGGGACTTTTGCCATGATGGGATGGGCTCCCAGTGAGGCACCAGGAAGTTTGCTTTTGGGGGGCAGTGGAGCCAATGAGGGACTGGGCACGCCTGTCAGTCACACAGTGTGCAGGGGTGGAGGGGAGCACATGAGCATGCTGAGGTGGGCTCTCACTGTATACAGGACACAGGACTTTTACCACACTGGGGTGGGCCCCCAGCATGGCACCAGGAAGTTTGCTTTTGGGGGCAGTGGAGCCAACGGAGGATTGGGCACCCCTGTCAGTCATACAGTTTGTGGAGGTGGAGGAGAGCACATGAGCATGCTAGGGTGGGCTCCCAGCATGCTATGTAGGTGTTCATGGGGGGCGAACTGTCTATGACAGTTCAGATGCAGTGATGACGTGTTGGCGATTTGCCTACTGCCGACAGCAGTATGCAAATTGCCTACTTACCACTGCTGATTGTAGCTGTGCTTTTCTCAGAACTGTATGCCACTACATCTGCATGGCTGTCACAGACAGGTCGGACATTCATTGGTGCAGTGCAGCCGCACCTGCAAAAAGGAGCAGGGCATTGAAAGTGGGGGAGGCACACCTACGAAAACTCGTATGGTGGCACTATGTTTCTTGCACATGCATGCAGGAAAACATAAAAATCTTTCTCATGGGCATCCCATTCCACCCTCACTTTGATGCACAGTACAGTTATTTCAGGCAGTTTGAAGTGATATATCTATCCACAGAAACATAATAAAAATTATGCGTGGCCTATAAAATCATGAATCTGGAATTGCTCCTACTAATGTTTGTGTATAGAACATGAAAGGTGGCAATGATCATCATTTTTAGAGTATAGATTTTACCCCATAGTGATAAAGGGTAATCCCTTCATTTATCAAGGTAGATTTTAATACTGGATTGTAACACTGTGGCATTGTATTACACCAACTCACCTATATTCCTCATTCCACTTATGTACATGCAAAACAACTTATGTGTACTGTCATTTGTATGAGTGATTATTATGTTCCAAATTTCCTCTAAAAGTTCAATTATTGATAAAACTAAGGTTATAAATTAAGTAAAAACATATCACGATGATGAGGAAAATGTTGATATTTCTTCCAAGAAAACTGGAAATGAGGATTTAATATTCTTCATTATTACCAAGACATCATTTGACTATAAAATAAGTTTATGAACTCTTTTTTTCTATTAAAAGACTACTGATTAACTTACTCTGCAGAACTGCATGGCATGAAGGTTCTATGAATAGAATAAACAAAACTGGGGATACAGGGAAGCCTTGTCTAACCCCATTTAGTCATTGCTAGAGGACTGATTTTAAAGGATTTCACTCAAAATATAACCCTGGGGGAATGAAAAAAAATGTTTATGAGAAGAACATTCACTGTAAACTCCATGTCTACAAACATAATACTACCACTAAAGAGGGTAATACAGTCAAAAATAAAGTGTATGGATTGACTGTTAACGCTAGAAGTTTGAACCTCACCAAAAAATGTCATTAGAGTACATAATCATAAACAAGAACATTGACATAACTGGGGTATCAGAAACATGGTGGGCTGGTACATCTGATTGGAACAGGGAAACCAGGGACTACAAACTGTTTCTTAATTATAGGACACATAAAAAAGTAGTGAGGTCACACTTTATCTCAAAGAGTCTATTGAGTCTGCACAACTAGAAAATAGCCTGGCATTTTCAGATATAGAAAGTGACTGGGTCAAAATAATAGATAATGTGGGTGAGAGTTTCACTGCCGGAGTCTATTACAGACAATCAAAGTCAGATGGTGTACATACTGATTTACTGCTGTTGGTCAATTGTGTCATGTTAGTCTCAAGGAAATCTAGTACACTTTTTTGGTTTTGAGACCTTTCAGGTCCCCTTATCAGGTACAGTGACAACTAACTAGCACTTCAGAATATATACAAGAGTTTGTGGGTCCCAGATTGTTTAACAAAGGGATAAAAGGAAGCAATTTAACATAATACAGGTGACTACCAGGACATAAGACTCATGTCATTAAAATGTGAGAGACTGGATATGCAAATGTTCAGCTACATCAAAGTGATAGCATAACCAAAGGATCTATGCCTGAAAACAATTTTGTTAAGTATGCAGGATGTGTAATGCTGCTGGTTCAGCAAATTAATTAAGCAGTGTCTGCATATGTGGCTCCTTTAAGTCAATCATGTCCCAACAACAGATGAAGATTAAGAAAAAAATAAAACACATTTTACATGGTAAGGCTCAGAGCTGCTGTGTCTAATTTCAACACTCAGTTTTTGATCTAATAATGTGTGAGGAAACCAATTTTTTTTTCATGGACACAGATCGACTAATAAACACTCAGACAACCAGGCATCAGTTGCCGAGCACTTCTCCCAGAACAACCATTCTTTGAAGAATCTTAAAGTGACGGTTTTGAGAGGAAACCTCAAAGACATTCATACAAGGCTTCTCTGGGTAGCAAAACTCATGAGGTTTTTTTTTAAACAGATACACAGGGTTGAACATAAATGTGGGCTTCTGCACAGATTAACAGATCCCAAACTGAGTTTTGACAGTTTCCATTGCAGCTCTTGACCCCCACCATTTATGGGGACACATTGGAGTAACGTCAACAGAAAACAACAGATAATTAAGGAAAATACTATTAAAAAGAACAACAATGAAGGCAATCTAGGTGCTATAAAACAAGATCTAAATAACTGGAACTGGGAGAAAGAGTTCAAGAATAGCAATTCAGAGAATAGCTGGGTTACAGTCAAAAACAAAATAAATAAGCTAGAGGAGAAATATGTACCTTGTACAAGAATGTACAATAATAATCAAAAGAGAAAAACAATGTGAATGTCGGTAAAATTCAAAAACTAGTAAAGAATAAATTATCTCTTGTTATAAAACACAAAAGTGTCCCATTCACCTCAACCTTAAAGGATAAGTGTTAAGAAAGCCAAAAAGCAATTAAGCTGGAAAAAGGAATCTAGCATTCAAATTGGCACACAGCAAACATAATACTAAAATCTCCTGTTCATATGTAAACAGAATGGGGGGGGGAGGTAATAAATCTGCAGTGCTGTTAATAATGGTAACATTCCAATTGCTAAACCACAAGAACAGGATGCAGTATTAAATTCCTAGTTTAGTTTTGTATTTAATAAAATAAAATTATCAATGAAATAAATCAGCTAAACTTTGTTATTTAACAAAATAAGAATGCTACAGTAGCATTAATGGAAACATACAGCAGTTGAAAATAGTCTATGTAAGCTCAATGGGAATAAACCTGAAGACCCAGATCTGCTACACTCTAGGTTGCTTAAAGGAGTAATCCACCCAGAATTTACAAAAAACATATGTTATGCAGAGTGTTTTGATATGTATGTTAAGTCCTAGTGTGTCCTTTCCTCTGTCTGCTGTTAGGAGTTTTTCCTAAATTAGCCTGCTAGTTGTATGGTAGTTTTACAACCCCTGGGGATCTGCATACAAATAGGTTTATTGGCTTTCTTTCTCTTACGATGCACCATGCCTCATGTGACAATGATGTAGCCATGCCCTTAGATTTAGCATGTGCACTGTTTTAAAATCAGTTTAAAATCACTTCACAACAGCAGAGCTTTGTAACTATGCGTATCCAGGGAGCACAAATGGCATCAGTTACAGTTTAGCAGCAGATACCTGAGAGCAAGCTAACTGGGGTTTCTGTAAGACAACAGCTACTAAATAGCTCTAATTCACTATTTTTGTGTTCTATGTACATCAAGTCTAGCTAGCAGGAGTGTTTTAATTTAAATATTTTAATTTTATCAAACTATACACAACCATAAAAGCACAGAAACTGCCCAGACCATCAATGTTATAATTAATAAAGGTTCTAGCTGTTTTCTTACAGAAACCACACTCAGTTAGATGTCAAATATTTGCTAAACTGTTAGCAGTTAGTGCTGATTTTGCTCTGACAAGATTTTCATAATTTTCATTTTTTTTTTATTTTTTTTTTACAAATGAAGTGTATAGTATGAGGCTGCAGTCTAGAAACTGCAAAATACTTTGAAGTCAGCTTTCCTCCTTCCTGTGGTATAGTATGAAAGCAACAGGATGACAGTGACTATTCCAACTACAGATTTGATTCCATTTTACAATGGTTTACTGCACTACACATTTAGTGTATCGCTCTTTGTCAAATAATAAAACAAATATTCTCCAAACTAAATAACTCACATATACATATTTTTATACTTTATTAAAAAGACACTTCACATTTGTAACCCAAAACAAGTAAAAAAATAAATAAAAGTGATGTCACAGAGCAAAGTCAGCCCTAACTCCCAGTTCCTTCTAGCAGAATGATGGTACCTACATTTATGGTTTAACAAATACTTGAGAGCTGAGTAGGTGTTCTGTAAGAAAACAGCTAAGTCTTTACTAATTATAGCATTGATGATCTGGGGCAATTTCTGTGCTTTTTATTGTTGTGTGTAGTTTGATGAAATAACATTTTAAAATGAAAACACCACTGCTAGCTAGACCTGACACACACCAAAAACCAGATAATGAATTAGAGCTATTTAGCAGCTGTTTTCTTACATTAACACCAGTTAACTTGCTCTCAGGTATCTGCTAAACTGTAACTGATGCCATTTGTGCTCCCTGGATAAGAACAGTTACAAACTTCTGCTGCTGTGAACTAATTTTAAAGCAGTGCACATGCTAAATCTAAGGGCATGGCTACATCACTGTCACACGAGACATGGTGCATCGTAGGAGAAAGAAAGCCAATAAACCTATTTATGATGGAGATCCCCCAGGGGTTGTAAAACTACCATACAGCTAGCAGGCTAATTTAGGAAAAACTCCTAATAGCAGACAGATTGAAGGACACACTAGGACTTAACATACATATCAAAACACTCTGCATAACATATATTTTTTGCAAATTCTGGGTGGATTACTCCTTTAAGGAACTTAGCAAAGAGTTAACAAAACCTTTGACATACTCTTCATAAACAACAGATCAGACTGGTGCATTGCCACAGTCATAACTATTCACAAAAAGGACAACCGATCAAATGCTGAAAACTATTGACAGGTTAATTTGACTATTGAGTAAGCTTTTGCAAGGAATGATGATTGACAGGATATGGGACCAGTTAAAGGACAGTGGCTTCAGGGACAGTGTCCAACATGGTTCTCCTAAAAACTGGTCATGCAATACCATCCAAATCCATTTTTACGATAAAGTGAGCAAGGTCATAAATTATTGCATTGTGGTGGACTATGATATTATCTGCTGTATCTAGACTTCAAGAAAGTCTTTGATACAGTACCACGTAAGTCACTACTAAACAAATGTGTCAACATAACTATAAACAACAATCACAGAATGTGGATACAAGTTTGGTTGATGACTATAATGCAGAGGGCTACAATTTAGGGAACTCAGTCAGATGTAAGATCACCTACAAACTGGATGCCACAGGGTCCATACTAGGGCCATTCTTTCTTTAATCTCTTTATTAGTGACCTGGAGAAAAACTGCAGCTCATGGAATAACAAATTTGTAGATGATACTAAGCTGGGTGGGCATGTGGACAGTGTTAATAACATCAGTAGATTAAAAAAGGGCATAAAGGAACTAGAAATATGATCCACAGAAAATAATATGACATTCAGTCTTGAAAAATGTGTAGTGATGCACCTAGGCCACAAAAACATTTACCATTTTAACAATTTATGGGCACAGGGTCATAATGTTGCAAGACATTATACCGCATGAAAAAAGCACGCTGCCAATACAGCGCAATTTCTGGCATGCGGCATAGTCTTTTTTTTGCAGGGGGGGATCTGTCACCTGACCCCCGGTTATGGGGGGCTGTGCCTCGGAACCTCCCCAATAAGGATTCTAAGCTCTGGGGGGGGGGTTAACAGTGAAATCTCAAAGGGTGTGTTGCATCTGGGACTGGGAATGGAACCCGGTCCCAAACATTCTGCCTGTGTCCCCTGCTGCCAGTGGCTCATCTCATAGAGCCATGGCAGCTGCTCGGCAGAGACACATCCTGGCAGAGTTCTTATCCTCTGCCTGGGACAATGAGAGGGTACAATACCGGGTACAGAAGCATTTGCAATATTGCACCCTCTCACTCACATTTACAGTGCTATTTTGGTTTAGCCCTCAGGTGGTATGCTATTAAGTGTATGACATATTGACTCGGTAGGCGATTTATGTGGTACAAAACTAAGGGCTGTTTACATTGAAAAAATATTTGGTTATCTTAATATTAACAGACATCAATGTTTGCAGTGCAAAAAACAGCCAATAAAGCTATTAGAATCACCAATTGTATCCATAGGTCTTTTGTAAATAACAGCCAAAATGTCATTATTCCCCTTTATGAGTCCTATGTTTGGCAACAAATAGACAACTGCTCACAATTTTGGAGTCCATACCATAAAAATATATTAATCTTCTTGAGCAAGTCTAATATAAAGTAATACAATTAATTTCTAACATGCAAAATAGATCATATGAAATTGACTTGTACATATTGGGCTCCACTCTTTAGAAAGAAGGAGAATGAGGAGCAACATGCTATTTTTATACAAAATAATGCAAGATGTGGAACTGAGGGAAGATTTCGTATTTAAATATGAGGTAGTAGGTACACTCTACAGTGAGAGGATGTACATTGCAAATTATTTGAGAAATATCAAAAACAGAATTAAAAAACTTCCACACTAAGATATGTCAATATCTGGAACAGCTTACCACATTTTATTGTCCAGTCACTGGATGTATCTGTCTTCAAGGGGAATTTATTCAAATGAATGACTGTGAATGACCTTAATGGTTATGACCACTAAGAAATGGGAGACAGTCATGGTGGGCAACTCACCTCCTACTGTCCTGTACCCTACTAACTCTCCTTGCAGAGGTCCTCAACCACTGCAGGGGACTAGGGATCCTTCAGTGGTGGGGCAATAGCTACAGTGGAAGACCCGTGTATGGTGATGGGGGAAGTATTGTGGTGTTGAAGATCAGGAGATGCCCGATGAGGGTTTGGAATCTGGATAGGGGTGCCCTAAGCCTGGTTCCCTGCCACAGTCCTTGCCTAATGTCAATGAGCAGCAAGTAGTCTGTCCAGTCAGCTCTACTTCTTCCATTTGGGCAATCCTTTGTTATGCAATATCACTGAAGAATTGAAAAGCTGTGTGGAGGATTTAATTACACGTTCCTCAGCTGATCTTGTCTGCATTACCAATACCTGGTTGAGTGATGACTCCAGTCCATTTCAGGAGGCATCGGTCACTCTGGGTTATTCAATGGTGCATTGCCTAAGGAGAGATCATAGGGGTGAGGGGCTATTTCATTTAAATCCACTTTGGGACTCACTGCATACTCCATGTGAACTGTAAGTTCTTTGAATATCTGGCAAATAGATGTGCCCTAGCTGTTATTGGCAAGCTCTTTCGCATATGTCATTCTCCAGGATATAGGAGTGATTTATTGCAGGATTTGCTGTACTTTATGGTCAAGCACGTGTTGAACACATCCAGACTTTCAATGCTGGGGGGTTACAACTCCTGAGTGAATAGGTAACCCTTGGTCAGCAACTCCCCCAGCTGCTGCTTTCTTTTAGCTATAATGGCTATTTTTGGCCCCAGTCTGGGGCAGCTGGTCAGCCCTGTCCCCATTCCCCAGAGCTGGCCACCACCTCCCCCAGGACCTACCTCAGTCAGTGTATCCCACAAATATCCCTTTGTGGCAGGGCTAGAGGGAGGAGGGTTTCCTCCCAAGATACACATATCCAGAGTAAACCTAGGCTCAGTCCCAAGTGATGGCACAGACACAGGCAAGGCTTAATTAAGCCCCTGACTTCTTTCCCACTTTTTGACCTATACCTGCTGTAGGACATTCAGCATGTGCATAGAGGTGATCACACAGGCATTCTCAAGTTTCCTTCCTTTGTGTCACTGACTCTGCACTACCACTAAGCCTCCACCTGGTGGCATTCTTAGGCTGGGCTGACACAGCTCCCTTCCCTGGGAGAAGAGAGTAGTCCATCAGATCCTCAATCCTCTCCTGCTCTGGCCGACACTAGGCAAATCAAGCTCATTCCCAAACTCAGGTGTCTGACATGGAAAAAAGTAGGGCATGTACACAATGCCTCAGCCCTCTTCACCATTGGGCAGGCTTCCAGATAATGCTTTCAATGGGAGTAACACGAGTGGTTGCATCTGGTACACATCAACATGGTCAAACATAGGAACACAGAAAGAATCAGACAAAAGGATGCTAAACGCCCATCTAGCTTGTCTGCCATATCCACAAGAGTAAGAACTGATCTCCATTTTTGGTAGATATTTGTCCAGTTCTGTCTTAAAAATATTTACTACTTTGCATACCACCACTTGTGGGGACAACACATTCCACATTCCCACCACTATATGTGAGAACCATGCTCTCCTCTCTTCAGTTTTAAATTGCCTATCCCTTAACTGTAATTTATGACTTCTTGTAACTTTTTTAAAGCCTGAAAATTCAATATTAAGACTTGATTTCAGATCACTGTTGTTAATGGCTTTAAAAACCAGTATCCTATCACCCATTAGTCTCCTCATCTCCTGCTTATAGAGGCCCAGTTCATTTAAACTTTCCTCATAACTCAGTCCATTCATTCCTTTTATGATCTTTGTAGTTTTCCTCTGTACCTTTTCTAACTTGTGTGTTTGCTTTGTTTGATGGGTTACATATTCGTCTGCAGTACTCCAGATGTGGATGAACCACAAATCTATATAGTGGCATGACCACCTCCCTCCCTCCCCCTACATGTTAGATCCCTTCTTATACAACCCATGATCCTATTACACATTGAGACAACCTCATCGTACTGTTTTGAGAATATCAACTTGCTGTTTATTTAAATTCCTGGATCATTCTCGTAATCTGAAGTTCTTAGTTCTGTGCCACCTATGTAATATTTTGCCTGCTTATTGCTTGACCCAAAATGCATCACCATGCACTTTACAATATTAAAACTCATTTTCTCTGTTAGTGACCATTTGTATAAATTATTAAGCTCATCCTGTAGCTTTCTATGACCATCCTCAGTGTCTACAACGTGGCCTACTTTGGTATCATCTGCAAATTTGGCTAGCCATGTCTCATTATTTAAACATAGAAACATAGAAGTTGATGGAATATAAGGACCGCAAGGCCCATCCAGTCTGCCCATTTCTTTTTCTACCTTATAAATGTGCCATCGGCCTTTGCTCTGTCAATGGCCTATCTATTCATACTCATCTGTATTGCTCCCTTATGCCTGTCCCACGCCTGTTTGAAGCCCTGCACTGTATTCATATCCACCACTTCCTGAGGTAGGCCTTCCATGAATCCACCACCCTTTCTGTGAACAAGAACTTCCTTGCATTACCCCTTAATTGGTCTCCCTCTAATCTCATGCTGTGTCCTCTTGTCCTGCTATTTTTCTTTATTGAAACATATTAGACTCTTCCACCTTGTTAATGCCCTTAGGGTGTTTGAATGTTTCGATCACATCACCTCTCTCCCTCTGTTGCTCTAGGGTATACATATTGAGGTCCATTAATCTGTCCTCATATGTTTTCTGATGCAGTCCCTGCACCATTTTGGTTGCCCTTCTCTGGACTGCCACAATTTTGTTAATGTCCTTGTGAAGGTATAGCCTCCAGTACTGCACGCAATACTCCAGATGGGGCCTAACCAGTGTCATGTAAAGAGGGATTATTACCTCCCTTTTCCAACTTGTGATACCCCTACTAATATATCCCAACATTCTCCTAGCCTTACCTACTGCTTTAGTGGTCTGCTTGGATGATTTTAGGTCATCAGAGATAATGATGCCCAAGTCTCTTTCTTCCCTTATGACTGCCAGCAACTCCCCTCCCAGCCTATAGGTGGCTTCAGTGTTTCTCTTCCCTATGTGCAAGATCTTGCACTTCTTTGCATTAAACCCCAGTTGCCAGTCTTCCAACCATTTTGCTAGTTTATCCAGATCTCTTCTCATTCTGCCCGCCCAATCTGGACCATCTACTCTGTTGCAGACCTTGGTGTCCTCTGCATACAGACAAACCTTACCCTCCAGTCCATCTGCAATGTCACTGATGAAGATATTGAAGAGGACTGGCCCCAGGACTGATCCATGAGGCACCCCACTTGTGACTTGCATCTCTTCTGACTGTATACCATTTCCCACCACTCTCTGTTTTCTGCCCATCAACCAGTTTGCCACCCAGTTGATCAACTTCTGACCACCCTGAGCCTACCCAGCTTATTAATCAATCTTCTATGTGGAAAAGTATCGGAAGCTTTGCTGAAAACAAGGTAGGCAACATCAACTGCTCCCCCTTGGTCCACCACTCTGGTTACCCAGTTAAAAAAATCTATGAGTTTCGTTTGACAGAACCTTCCTTTTGTAAACCCATGCTGTCTTGGATCCTGTGCTCCTATTGATTCCTGATGTTGCACTATCCTTTCCTTAAGGAGTGCCTCCATAATCTTGCCCACTACTGAGGTAAGACTGACTGGTCTGTAGTTCCCTGCCTCCTCCCTGCTACCACTCTTGTGGAGCAGGATCACATTTGTTTGAATGTCCTGCATATATAAGTTGAATAATGTTGGTCCTAATACAAACCCCTGAGTAAGTCACTTTGATTTCTGATGATTTGTATCCTTTTATTCTAACTGTCCATACCCTATTCTCAAGCCACGATTTAATGCACTTTACCAGCCTTAGGTTAAATCCATAGCTCATCATTTTTTGTATTAATTCAGCATGTGGAACTTTATCAAAAGCCTTTCTGAAATTCAGGAACACAACATCCACTGGATTTTTATGGTCAAGTGCTTTACTGACTGTACCAAAGAACATCATCATTATCATTAGACACAACCTCCCCTATCGAAACCCATGCTGTGAAGAATCCCAAATATTTTTATCTGCAATAAATTTGTTGATCCTGTCTCAAGCTTTTTTCAAAGAGTTTCCCTACAACCGATGTCAAGCTCCCTGGTACTTAATTAGTCTTATCACTTTTTTCCCTTTTTTAAAAATCGATGTAACAACTACTCTCTTCCAATCTCTTGGGGCCTCTCCCTCCTCCAAGAATGCATTAAATAATATAGTCAATGGGTCAGCCAATACCATTCCCAACTTCTTTAGTACCCTGGACAACATTGGACCTGATCTTCTCATTGGGACTTGAAATTAAAGCAGTCAGAGTTGATCTGGTCTTCTGGTTGGATCATCATGTGGTGTCATTACTCTGTGGGGTCCCCCATTTGCATACCATTCCAGGAGTTGATCCGGTACCATCCAAACCATAATTTGGAGCCTCACAAACTGCAGGAGGTGCTGAATGTCTCAGTTATGATGCTTGCATGTGTGAAGGAAGCTGAGAAGGCCATGAAGCACTATAATATGCTTTCTGCAGCTGCCTTAAACTCTGTAGCACCCTACCGGATTTGTCCCTTGACATTCTGACACAGCTCAGTATAGTATAATGATAGGCTACATCAGTTGAAGACTAAGGGATAAAAGTTACAGCCCTGTATATTCACTATGGTGAGTATCAGTGGGCAACCACCGTGACAAAGACAAAGTTCCTGTCATGATTGATTGCTGCAGGGGAAAAGCAGCAAGCTGAGCTCTTTCTCATTGTAGAGTGGTTGCTAAATTCTCCCTGTCTGTGATCCATTTGAGCCTGTTTTGGAAGAAAAGTGTAAATAGATTGGAAAATTCTTCTCTGACAAAGTTTTGTCCATTTGAACTGGTATTTCTTCATGTGGTCTGTCATTTGGCCAGCAGTGATCAGCCATCAGGTTTCATAAATCGACTACCTTGAATGAGTTTTGGTTGGTTGTTGAGGAGGATGTGCTCTGGGAGATATTAGGGTTGTACTCCACTTGCTGCATGCTGGTCCCAGTGCTCCTGGCCTGTGGGGAAACTCTATAGGTCCAGCTATTGCTGAGATTGTTGGCTGCTCCTTGAGAAAGGGTGTTTTTCCATCTGCCCTGAAAAAGGTGGTGGTCAGACCACTTCTAAAAAAAGACATCCTTGGACTTGGATGTTTTTGTGAGTTACAGGCCTGTCTTAGATCTTCCTTTTTTGGAGGAGGTTATCAGGAAGGTGGTGGTGGTGGTGGAACAACTTGCAGATTGTCTGGAGAAATATGACATCTATGTACATCTTTAGGTGCATTTCCAGCCATGTCCTAGTACTGAGACTGCACTCAACAGGCTGACGTATGATCTCCTCATGGTGAGGGATCGAGGACTTTGTACTGTCTTGGTTTCCTTGGATTGCTCATTGGCATTTGACACATTTAACCATGGGGTGCTATTGGATCACCTGAGGAATTCTGTGGGTCTCACTGACACAGTTCTGTGCTGGTTTCAGTCCTATATAACAGGAGGAAAGCAGCAGGATGCCCTAGGTAAATTTAATCTTTGGGGCTTCTGTACTGTTCTGTGGGGTTACTCAAGGCTCAATTCCTGCCGCTGTGTTGTTTTTCTGTGTACATGTTGTCATTGGGTGAATTCATTAGATGGTATGGTGGGGAGTTTCACTGTTATGCACTATACCTGTTTTGCTCTGCTAGCAGGGATCAAGCTGTTTTCATGTTGGGATGATGTTTTGCTGAGCTCAACAACTGGGTGGCTTCAAAGTAGCTACCTTGGGGGGGGGGTCAAAGTGGCAAAATGGCTGCAATACTACTCTACTCCCAGCAGCTCTCAACATGAAGTGGCGTTTTCAGGTTTACTTAATTTATCTTTTTTAATTTTAAAGCAGATGAATGAAACATATATTGATTTTGATCCCTTTGCCTGATGCAGTATTATTTTTTGCTGTCTTGCATTAAAAATTTGGATGATTGTTGCCAGCAAACTGGCATTTAGATGGTGTCCCTGTAGGGCTGAGCTTCAGTTTTTGTATGGAGTTTTTACTGAAGTCCATTTGGATCCTGGAACTGGGATGTTTCTCATGCAGAAAGAAGGAAGCTTGAGACTGCAGCAGCAGCACCATGAGTGCAGATAGGCTTGATAATGCCTTGTAAAAGGTATGACATTGTTGCCTGGGGCTGGGGTTAGTAGGGTTTGATTTTTAGACCCTGAGTTATTGCACTGGTGGAGTGCTTCTTTGTTCCATTTTCACATGTGTTTAAAGGCACTCATGTCGGAGTTGGAGTGGGAGATTTTTTTTTTTGCAATTAAGTAAGCTTTATTGTAATTTTCTTGATTACAAACAAATAATAACAATGAACAGTACCTTTACAGAAAAGGAATTGTGATCCCCGGGGCGGGGGGGGGGACTACCTACTAGTACTTGAGATAACAATCTTAGGCAAAAGGCACTGAAAAAGGAAAACAAATCCAGATAAAAGAGGAATCAAAGGAATTTCACCCCTCCCTCCCTCTCCCTGATCCTGAGCCATCAGAAAATCGATCGACTGTATGATGAATCTAAATCATACGAAATAAATAAAAAAAGAAAAAACAATACAAGAATTACAATCTCACCCCCCCCACCTGCATGCACCCCACCATTGAACATTAGGACAAAATCTGTGGTCCGGTCCAACTGCAAGGGCCTCTTGGAACAGTAAATTGGTTACCTAAGGCTCAGCTGCTCACTCTGAGGAGGGGCAGTTACTCATGGGAGGGCATCTATTAGTATCTGAATTTATCTTTTAACGCTCTAAAAAAAACTCTCCATGTCTCCTGGGATTTGGTCCAAGAATTAGTGGTGTTTGCCATACTCCTCTCTGCATTTAAGGCAATAAGGAATTCTGACCACCACTCTGTGATGGATGGGGTCCATGGGTCCTTCCAATGCCTTAAAATTATCAATTTAGTAACCAAACACACCAGGGCAATCTGAAATCTAAGTGTCAGCAAGGGCACCATAGAATAGTGCCCAATATGCAAATTTCCTCTGTGAAATAAGCAGAGAGAGGGAGGTATTTTACAATATAGTCTTTGATCATGTTCCAGAACCCCTGAATCTTAGGACATGACCATAACTTATGATGTAATGTAGCCGGGGAGGTTCCACATTCTGAACACTCGATGAAAGTAGCTTCCCCATCCTATGTAGCTTGTAAGGAGTATAATACAGGTTAAGTAGAACACTGAACTGGATATTTTTTAATCTATCCTGTTTAATCAACTTAAGGTTGTTTAACCATATAGACTGCCATTGGTCATCCGTTAGATGGGTTTGTAAAGTGGATTTCCAGTAATAAGCTACAGGGGCATGTCTTTGCCACCGGCTATTAACTAGTGCTTTATATAATTTTGAGACAGGTTTGACTATTGTAGCTATTTCTAAATAAGGATTTATAAAGGGCTCTAGTTGGTCTTCCCAAGGATTCTTCCCCAGGAAGCTTCTTAGGCAATGTTGCACCTGAGCAACATAAAACAAGTGTTTGGAGGATAAGCTCCACTTCGTTTGTAGCTGGGATAAGGGGGACAATACAGGGTCTACTAAGAACTGTTTGAGACAAATCGATGAGGATAAAGGTAGAGCCCCAGGACTGATTGTATGGTTGCTTAATTTTTGGAGTCACGTGATGGCATTCATCTGAGCAGCAGCTGAAATCCTGAGCTCCCCCCTCTGGCCGTCTATTTTGTTATTTAAAGTGCATTTTGACCGGGCTTTTTGAGGAAATCACCTAAAAGTCTAATTTATTAACATCTAGTGATTGATTAGGTGTCTCGATCTGGGATAATTAGCCCTTGCTGGATAGCGATGGAGGTGGATCCGAAGCAGGCCTTCACTAAGCACACCCCTCCTGCATCTCCTGAGAAGGCTGCAAAGAAACAGAGGAACCAGGCCCCAACTAGGCCGGATCGTAGCAGTGAGAAAATGGGGCAGCCTACACCTCTAACAGAAGATAAATTTCTTCAAGAGCTTGGCCCTGTGAAGCAGCTCCTGATGGGTCTGACAGGTGAAATAAAATCCCTGCGTAGCGACCTCTCTGATGTTGCCAGGAAGGTCTCGGACGTTGAAGTTAAGGTCGCTTCTGTAGAAAATTGGAGAACCAGGGCCGAGGCAGAAATAACAGAGCTCAAGCAGCATGTGAAGAGGCTCCAAGCTAAAACCGAGGACCTTGAAGGGCGCAGTCGCCGTAATAATTTGTTAATAATGGGCCTTCCAGAGCTAGAAGAAGGCCCAGACCTCATGGCTTTCCTGCAAAAGTTCTTGGTGAAAGTGGTGGGCCCATCACCTATCGGTGCCTCCTATCATCTTGGGAGGGCCCACCGTTCGATACGTCCTCGACCTGCAGCTGTATCCCCCCCCCCTCGCCCGATCATTATTAAATTTTTGAGCTATCTGGACAGGCAGCATGTCCTTGTGAAGGCTCGGGAACTCAAGGAGATTTTGTGGGGTGTTTCAAGGATCCGGATTACCCAAGACCTTCCCAAAGAGATCCGAGGAAAGAGGGCAGCATATCACCATATTGTGCAAAAGCTTATAGCAGCTGAAATACCCTTTAAGATGATTTATCCTGCCACCCTTAAAGTAACTGTTGGAGACATGGCCACGAGCTTTGGCTTTTAGAAGCTGCTCTCAAGAACTGGCTGGCAGGCTGCCTGATCTTTTCAAGAGTTCCGGCTGATTACTAACTGTGGACTCTCTATTTTTGTTACTGCCTGGCTGTGTGCTTTTTTCTGTGGTTCTCTACGTCTGTCTGTCTTGTTGGTGAAGATGCTGCGTCCCCCTGACCCTTCGTTCCTGTCCTGTGCCCTCCCGCCCCTCCTGTCACCTACCTTGGATGGTGTTATCTGGTTGTGCTTTCCGTTGTCTGGTCTGGTGTTTGGGTGCCTCCGTTGGTCTTTTGGGTGGGTGGGCGGCGGGGATCGAGGAGTGGGGGCGGTGTTGGCCTAGGCCCTGGTTGGCGCGATGAATCCAGGCCTTCCCTCGCTACTGGGTCTGTTTCTGGTAATGGAACGTTGGTTTAGGTTGCGGTTTCCGGGGGGAACTTCCGGGAGTGTCGCACAGTTTGGGTCCAGCTGCTTTTAGGGTCCCCATGAAACGGCAACCGCATTAGGAGCTTCTGGTGTCTCTTCCCTCTACCTCTGAAATGGATGTAGCAGATAGGTTTGGTCCCCTGAGCTGGAGTTATGCGGGCGTCGGTAAGTGGCCCATCTAATCCTGTCCAGCTGGGTGATTCGTGGGGGTGCAGGACTGAACTTTTGGAGGGTCCACCGGGGCTGAGGAGGCCTTGGAGGCTTTAACTAGCAGGGGTTCCTTTTTCTTTAGGTATTGGTTCTCCCTTTCCCCATTCTCTGCTCTGTCTCCATTTTGGTCTTAGTGTTTATGGATACACTGGGAACGGGTATTGGGGGCGGCTGGGGGGGGATTGGGCAAGCTGGCGGGTTGGATGTGGGATCGCGAGCTGCGTGGTGGCGGGGTGGCTAATCTCTGCCCTGGGCCTAGCTGTTGCAATTGTTGGTGGGTAGCTGTTAGGGCCTGTATTTGGAGGTGGGAGATATGGGTCTTTATGGTTTATGCCCATTGGGTTTTGGCTCTGGGAGTTGGGGGATTCATGGGGACCGGGGTTACTAACCGCATGAAGACTGGATATGGGTTTCACGGATATTTGGGCCTCCCTTTGTATATAGTTTTGGGGATGGGGGTGGCGTGTTTTGGGGAGGAGGTGTTTCTTTCTTGGCTACAGATTTTGGGTTCGCTACCCTGTTTGGGGAAGGGTTCCTGCTTGTTTGTTATGGAACTCTGGAGGTTGGTGGGGGTGGGGTATGGGGGTCATGGTATGCTGTTTCATGTCATCTTTATAGGGGATTGGGCTTTCTTTGTATGGGAGGGTGGGGAGGGAGTATTAGATAGGGGTGTGGGATTGGTGGTTTGGGAGGTGCACCCTGCTACAAATGGTTGGATTTACGTTATCTGGGTACCCAGCTATTGTAAGTTTTTTTTGAAATGGCTAAAAATATAGTTAGTATTGCGTCCTGGAATGTGAGAGGGCTCAGGGATCGTGGTAAAAGGCTGCAGATTTTTAATCACTGTTCCTTGCTTGGTACAGATATTCTTTTCTTGCACGAAACACACTTGGGCCGGGAAGAAGCTAATCTCCTCTCTCGGTCTGTGTTCTCTCAAGTTTATCTTGCTGGGAACTCTCACTTTAGTAGAGGAGTGGCAATTTTAATTAAAAAACATGTCTTGTTCATCAAGGATTCAGTCTGCTCAGACCCGGAAGGGAGATTCATCCTAGTAAAGGGTAACTTAAATGGAGAAAGTGTGGTACTGGGATCAGTGTACGGACCGGTGGGAGGTAACCCAGACTTCTTTATGAGGTTGACAGACAAGCTGGCTGTCTTTTTGCCAACTCAATATGTGCTGGGTGGGGATTGGAATGTACCTTTCCCCTCTTTATTGGATAGGGATCCCCAAGATAGGCGAGCACCTTCCTCGGCACAGAAAGCCCTCTGTGAGATGGTTTCGTTGTTAGGTCTCGGTGACCCGTGGCGTGTTGCTAACCCTTCTTTTAAGGCCTTCTCCTTTCAATCACAGTAGCACAGCACTAAATCAAGACTGGATATGATTTTAGTGAGTGTCTCCTCTCTCCCGAAAGTCTCTCTCTCTGGTATAGAGCCGATCATTGTGTCGGATCATGCTTTGGTTTGGGTACATTTGTCTATTAGACATGATTTTGCTCGTGACTCCATGTGGAGATTAAATACTCAGCTATTGAAGGACCGTCACTGTGTTTCAGAGATTAGTTCTAGAATATCTTTGTTTTTGGCAGACAATTTGGACTCTACCCCTAGGGTGGACATGGTATGGGGAGCATTAAAGTGTTATCTTAGGGGGGAATTTATTCAGATGGCTTCTCTCAGGAAGAAAGCACGGTTGGCTAGGCGTTAGAGTTGGTGGGTAGGATTAGAGATTTGGAAGGTAAGTATTTACTATCCTCTTTGGTTTCAGATCTTAAAGAACTTCTTTCAGTTAAAATGAGTACTCGGATCTTCTGAAAGAAAAGATTGAGTACTACCTGGTCAAAACCAGGCTAAGTATACAGATCTTGGTGAGAAATCCGGAAATTGCTGGCTTTCGTCTCAGGCGCTTGAAAGTTCAGATTATTCCTCTCTGGTTTCTTCATCTGGTGCTAGGGTTTCCTCGCCCAGAGAGATTGCTCGGGTTCTTCGGGAATACTATTCCAGTCTTTATAGTCCCCTTTCTACATCCCACTCTGTAGCTGACCTCAAGAGTTACTTAAGAGGAATGGCTCTTCCTAGCATACCGGAATCCCAACAGGCATGTCTAGTGGCGCCCATCTCAGTTGAGGAGATCCAGAGCACTATTGCCTCCCTTGCCCCAGACCAAACACCGGGCCCAGATGGATTCCCAGCGAATTTTTACAAAGTTTTCTCTAAGGACTTGACCCCTATCCTGTTTAAATTATATAACTACTTTCAGGTTGCTTCGGAACTTGATCCGGCCTTGTTCGAGGCCACCATAGTCCTAATTCCTAAAGCAGACAAAGAGCCCTCGGACCCAGCCAGTTACCGTCCTATCTCTCTGCAGAATTATGATATTAAAATACTAGCTAAAATTCTCGCGGAGAGGATTAAAAGATCTGGATGGAGCTTTTGAGCCCTGAACAAGCAGGTTTTGTCCCAGGAGATCTGCTGCTGATCATCTGAGGACACTGTCCCATATTTCTATGCCATCGGTCAGCTTCAGAACCAATTGTTCTGGTCTCTCTGGATGCTGAAAAAGCATTTGACCGGGTCGACTGGTCCTTTTTATGGGCCATTTTGGAAGAAATGGGCTTCCCGTCCTCCTTTCTAAGATTGATTCAGGTACTATATAAGTGCCCTTCTGCGAAAATCTATTGCAATGGGGTTTTATCCCCTCCTTTCAGTCTCTTCGCGGGCACTAGACAGGGCTGCCCCCTTTCTCCTTTATTGTTCAACCTGTACTTGGAACCTCTGCTGATTCAGCTTAAATCCTCGTCTCGGGTGAAAGGGGTTAGGATTTTAGGGAGGGAGCTGGTTCTTTCTGTGTACGCGGATGATGTTCTGTTACATCTGTCTGATCCGGAAGCATCGTTAGAAGCAGCTCTGGATATTATTAGGCATTTTAGTTCCCTTTCTGGGTACAAGTTAAACATATCAAAGTGTGAGATTTTCCCTTTAAATAATTACATCTTCAAGAGTTGTTTCCTTTCCTTTGGAATGAGATGGACTTCCAGTTCTCTTAAGTACCTTGTGATTCACTTTTCCACTGACCCATTTCTGCTCAAGAAATTAAACCTAAATAAGATTAGAGATTCGGTTAGTCAGGACTTGCAACGTTGGGCATCTCTTCCTATCTCCTTGATGGGCAGAATCAGTATCATTAAAATGAATGTTCTTCCCCGGATTTTTTACCCACTGAACCTCACCAATCTCTGGCTTCCTCTTTCCTTTTTTCAACAGCTCCACAGTATGTTTTCTACCTTTATCTGGAAAGGAAAAGGGGTACACTGCTCTTATAGTTCCCTTTCGCTCCCTAAAGACAAGGGAGGCCTGAGACTTCCCAATTTTCAGCTCTATTATTGGGCTGCCCATCTATCCAAGTTGGGACAGTGGTTCGCGGCAAAACCTGAGAATTCCTCCCCAATATGGCTTCACTTAGAATCGACCTTTCTTTCTGAGCTTTAATTTGACATAGCTACCTTACCCTATCTCACTCCGAGCTTACTTTCGCACTTGATTTCTAATAACACGGTGGCAGTTTCTCTTAAAGTGTGGGACCAATGTCTTAGGTTCTTCCGGATCTCCAATCATACGGATTTAGGACAACCAATTACTTCTAATCCCAATCTTATTATTGGTGACTTGAAGGTAGGAGTAACTTGGCTCTCACAACTTAAGGATTCCAGGGTAGAACATCTGTATAATCCAACCTCTCTTCTCACGTCAGGTGATATCCTTGCCAAATTTGGTATTCCAGGTAGAGAGACTTTCAAAGTGTTTCAACTCCGTCACTTGGTTTGTAATAAGTTTGGTTCGGTATTTAAACCGTCTGTGGTACACCCTTTTCTCTAATATCATTAGGCTGGCATCTCAACCCATTCCATCTCACAGATCTACTCCTATCTTTTGACTTTTAATTTGAAAGATGGGTAGGTGGTCCCTTGATCTGGGCGCATCTTCTCCCTGAAGAGTACCACTCTGGAGAACCCTATGGCCTAACTTGCACAAATATCATACTCAGGATAGGTTCCATTTAGTGCAGTATAATATTGTCAATAATTTATACTATACTCCAGTCAAGCTTTTTCAGCGTAAGATGATCTCTTCCCCACGGTGTTTCCGTTGCCTGCAGGATGAGGGTAACTTGATTCATGTTTTCTGGGAGTGCCCTAAAGTGGCCCCGTTGTGGTCTTCTATTATAGATAATCTGGATCCCCTTCTGGGTCTGAGCAGGTTTTTCTCTCCAGGTATCTGTACTGGGTGATTTTTCTCAGATAGACTGCATGGAGCGTAGGTACCATATGGCTCTGATTTCGATGGCAGTCAAAAAGTTGGTTTTAAGGCACTGGAAAGACCAATTAGTTTTATCCCTTGTGGATTGGTTAAAGGAATTGATGTCATACCTCCAGTCCAAAAGTTTGATTGCCAGCTATAAGCATCGTATGGACCTATTTTATAAAAGGTGGGGTAAACTTCAGTCCTTTTACCTACCAGGAGGTTAAAGTTTTGTGGTCTGATCCTGGACCCTCATTCTATGTTACACAATGGCTGCCACTCTAATATATGATTTAAAGTGATATAATCCTGTCTCTCTCACTGTATTTAGGCCTATGAGCCCGGCCAGTAGATAGATGGTGGGTTAAATGTGGATATCCAGACTTCGAAAGTTGCTAGTTATGTTTTGAGCTGGTGCACCTTGGGGAGGGGGGGGTGTGGGATTTGTTTTTCTGGGGTTTCTCGACTGACAGATAAACATGTTATGATGTCCTTTTTGACTCCAATAGGTCTGTTATTTACTATTTGTATAGTTGGGAGGAGGGGGGTTGACCTGATTTTGGCTTATTGATTGGTCTCCTAACACTATGGTTATGGTTATATTATTTCTTTTCTTTTGTGGAAAATAATAAACTTAAATTTCAAAAAAAAAAATGGTTGCTTAATTTTAAATTGGGATTGCTAAAAAGCGGTTGAGAGATGTCTTTCCTAATGCAAAGCTGGTAACAGTTACATAGTTGATGGAAGGCTCTAATGCTCCAGCCAACCGGGGAGTCCTGAAGGGAAAGGGGAACTGCTTTCCAGGGACAAAAAAGTAAACTATACAGAGACACCCATTCCTTTTTGGCCTGATCCAGCTCAAGTTGCAGCCAAATAGGATCATGAGGAGCTGCAGATAAAGATGGGAACCATCTTAAAAATCTGGTTGCATGTATTGCTAAATAATATAAGAAGAAATCAGGTAGTTGTAACCCTCCTTTTCTTGTTGTTCCTGTAAGCTTCCAGTAGGCCTTATGTGGTGGTCTCCCATTCCATATGAAATCTGAGCAGAGCCTATGAAACAGTTTAAAAATGCTATGAGGGAGAAAAAGGCCCAGGGTGTTCAGGGGATAGAAAATCCTAGGAAGAATCATCATTTTTAAGACATTAGTTCTACCCCAGAAAGACAGGGGGAGTTTTCTCCATCTTAGCAAATCTTCTTTGATAGTTTTTAATAAGGGGTCTAGGTTTATATCCCTGAGTTTACTTAGTTCCGATGATAGCTTCATACACAGAAAAGTTACCGATTTTTTTCCCATTGCAAGCCTCGATCTACTATTTGGTTTTTGCTTATCAAAGCAGATAAGGGGTAAACCATGGTTTTATTCTTATTTAATTTGTACCCCGATATCTCCCGAAACTTGGAGATGGTCTGGAGTACAGAGAAGAGAGAGCAAACCCCATTGGTTAAATGTAGCAGCATATCGTCTGCAAAAAGCGAAAACTTACACTCTAAATGGCCCATTTTAAACCCCTCAATCGAACTCTCCTGCTTAATTACCCTGACTAATGGTTCAATATATAAATTAAATAGTAAGGGGGATAAAGGACAACCTTGTCGAGTACCATTTCTAAGAGGAAAAGGATCTGAGAGATGGTTATTACATGTTAGTCTAGCTGATGGACACTGGTAGAGGATAACAATTTTCCTAATAAAGCACTCCAGGAGGCCATATTGGGGAAGCACTGCAAAAAGGTAAAGCCAGGCCACCCAGTCAAAAGCTTTTTCTGTGTCCAGGGACACCAAAAATGCCTGAAGCTGTGGGTCCCTGGATGCAGAAATCAAATGGCCTAGTTTCCAAAAATGGTCAGAAGAGGACCTTCCAGACACAAACCCCACTTGCTCCATTCTGATAAGAGATGACCATACTCTACCCAATTGAGAAGCTAAAATTTTTGCATATATTTTAATATCAATATTGATCAGGGAGAAAGGTCAGTAATTACCTATCTGGGTAGGATGCTTGCCTGGCTTTGGGAGCAATGTAATTTTAGCTTCAAATAGGGAGGGATCTGTCACTGAGCATGAATCCCAATATTCATACAATTGATGAAGTAAAGGAGTCAGCTGAACTTTGAAGGTCTTATAGAAAGATCCTGTATATCCATCAGGGCCAGGAACTTTATCAATTTTTAGGGAGTCTATAGCATCTTCAATTTCCTTCTGAGATATTGTTTCTACTAATGATTGTTGGGCTTCACCAGTTAACTTGGAAAGTTGAGCCTTATGAAGAAATGTTGAAGTCAAATGGGATTGGGGGTCTTTAACTGGAGGCAGGGAATAAAGCTGTTGGTAATATTCTCTAAAGAAAAACAGCATCCTCAGGGGTCGGATAGCAAGGTGCCCATATTAGACTGCTTAATAGCTGTTATCCATTTAGCAGACACCCGCTATTTTAGCTGCCACACTAGGTATTTGCTTGCCTTACTATCCTGACCAATATAGGTCGCCTTCGCTTGTGACACTAGCCTCTCTGTTTTTTCTAAGAGGGACCTAGAGTACTGTGGTCTCAGGTGGTCTAGTTGTAATGTCATATCCGTGGAAAGGGCCTCAATCCCCTTGGATTCTAGGTTATGTATTTTTTCCAAGCATTGATTACTGTGAAGTTGTTCTTTTCTCTTAGATATCGTTGCAATTCTAATTCATTCACCCCACCAAGTAGCCTTGAGAGCTGCCCAAACTGTGGCAATTTCAGGGAGAAAACAAATATTTTCCTTAATCGAATTAGAGAGAAATAAGCGAAAGCAACAGACAATTTTGTCATCTCTCAAAAGGGTGTCATTCAGAGACCATGAGTAAGGTCTAAGAGAAGAGCATGGGATGGTAATATGAACAGAGATTGGTGCATGATCTGAAATGACCCTTGCATGGATTTGGGAATCCATGAGCCCTGAACTTAATTGTTGGCTTATCAGGAAAAATCTATATGGGAGTAGGTTTTATGCACAGGAGAAAAAAAAATCTTTGTCAGAGGGATACAACAGCCGCCATGGGTCTGTTAATCCTAAGGAGGATTTAAACTCCTGCAATGCCCATCGTGCTGGAGAGAATCCACAACCAGTCTGGTGGATTCTGTCTAAATCGTTAGCCTGAGTTAAATTCCAATCGCCCCCTAACAATAGAGACATATGCTCATAAGAAGCCAGAGTTGAAGATAACCCAGTGAAAAAGGTGCGAGAGTCTTGATTAGGACCATATATTGATCCCAAAAGAATTTCCCTACCACCTAGTTTCCCCTGTACCAGGATATATCTACCTTCAGGATCGTTAACTGTATGTATGGGTGTGAAGGGAATCCCTTTCACTATCAATACAGCTACATCTCTCTTGCGAGATTGTAACCTGCCCCAAATGCCTGACCCACCCAGTTCTTCTTTAAAAATTTAACCTGGTCCGTTGTTAAATGGGTCTCTTGTAAAAATACAATTGATGGGTTAAATCTACTCAAATGGTTCAAAACAACATGTTTTTTTAGTGTTATCTTTGCCGCCCTTGATGTTCCATGAGCATATTTCAAGCATATTCTCCATTACTAACTTGGTATAATCTACCAACCTCAGGGGACCTTATTTTTAATTGCATGCAGACAGTCCCCCCTAGAAAAAAAATAAATCTAGTCTAACCCCTTCTAGTAAAACCAACAGTGCCAAAAGGCTAACTATATAATAAATCGGTAATAAACCAAATAATCACGGTAGTAAGTGTGGCAAACACCAACATAGAGGTGTCGATAGGGAGAAGGGCAGGGGTAAATGGAGAAAGTGAGAAAGGCAAGAAGGACAGGGATGGGGCAAAAGGGAGTAAGGCCATCAGGAAGTGGAGGGTAATGAGTACCAAAGCCCGTAATCTGTGCAACAAGCTCCCTGAGCTGGTGGCCTTGATGGAAGAGGGATGCCTGGATATCATAGCAGTCACAGAAACATGGTACACAGAGAACCATGACTGGGATGTTAACATACCAGGGTACATAACCTACAAGAGAGACAGTCAGGGGAGAAGAGGGGGAGGAGTAGCTCTCTATGTAAAGGAAGAGATAAAAGCAACTGAACAAAAGAGTAAACAGGGAGGAGAGGAGGCACTGTGGGTTACCTTGGAGACTGGAAAGGGCACCACAATCCGCACAGGGGTTGTGTACAGACCCCCATGTCAGGGGGAGGGAATGGACAAGGATATGATAGAAGGCATTCTTAGAATGGCAGAGAAAGGGGAGATACTGTTGATGGGAGACCTGAATATGCCAGATGTTAACTGGAGCACATTTGCTGCCGCCACATCCAAGAGCAGGGCCATTCTTGATGCCCTACAGGTGGCAGGCATTAGACAGCTAGTTTCAGAACCCACTCATGAGGGAGCAATCTTAGACCTCGTACTCTCAAATGGGGGCAGTGAAAGGATCTCTGATCTAGAAGTGGGTTGCCATCTGGGGACAAGTGACCATCAAACAGTGTGGTTCACATTAAACTCAGCTACAGAGTCAAGCCATACAAAAGTACTGGACTTTAGGAGGCTGACTTTGGCAAGATGGAAGTGCCTCAGAAAAGCACTAGCAAAGAGGCTAGAAGGAGGTGTGGAGCAACAATGGGGAATCATCAAAACTGCCATCACAGAGGCAACAAGCCTTTGTGTGAAGCAAATAAACAAATCAAAACGAAAGAAAAAGCCACTATGGTTCTCCAAAGAGGTGGCTGTGAAAGTCAGGAAGAAAAGATAGCATTCCGGAAGTATAAGGAAACACAGAAGGAGCAGGACAGGAGCTGTACCAGTTAAGGCAGAAGGGAAGCAGGAGGAAGTCAGAATAGAAAAGGCCCAAACTGAGGAAAAGATCACCAACTCAGTTAGAAGAGGATAAAACCTTTTATAGGTACATCAGCGGCGAAAAGACAAAGGAAGGGATAGTGAGGCTGAATAGAATGAGCGGTGGGTGGGCAGGGGACAGTGAAAAAGCAGGGATACTGAACGAATATTTCTGCTCAGTATTCACAAAAGAGGAGGGGAAATGCCTAATCCAATTAACAGAAGCACTCTTGATAGGGGGGTCGATCCCAGTCCTTTCACAGAAGAAAGGGTTCTGCAAAGAACTCCTAAAACTGAAGGTGGACAAAGCAATGGGTCCTGATGGAATTCACCCCAAAATTCTAAAAGAATTAAGGGAGGAACTAGTGAAACCACTGGCTACTCTTTTTAATAAATCATGGGAGGATGGTGTGGTACTCGAGGACTGGAGGAAGGCAGATGTGATTCCCCTTCACAAAAGTGGGACCAAGACAGAGGCAGGAAACTACAGACCTGTCAGTCTGACCTCTGTGGTAGGGAAAGTGATGGAGTCACTTCTGAAGGAAAGAATAGTTGAGTACCTAGAGGCCAGTGGAGCACAGGACCCAAGGCAGCATGGGTTCACAGCGGGAAGGTCATGTCGGCGAATCTAATAGATTTCTTTGACTGGGTGACCAAAGTAGTAGACCAGGGAGGGCTGTGGACATAGCCTACCTAGACTTTAGCAAGGCATTTGACACAGTCCCACACAAAGATTAATAGTCATTAACCAGCCTGGGACTGGGTCCCAGGTGGTAGCCTGCGTAAAACATTGGCTGAACAACAGGACACAGAAGGTAATTGTAAATGGAGTCCACTCTGAAGAAAGAGGGGTTACTAGTGGGGTACCACAGGGTTCAGTATTGGGTCAGTCCTTTTAATGTCTTCATCAGTGACATTTGCAGAGGGACTAGAAGGAAAAGCATGCCTTTTGCAGATGACACAAAGATCTGCAACAGGGTTGATACAAAGGAGGCGTGGAAAGGATGAAAAGGACTTGGCAAGGTTGGAGGAATGGTCAGAAGTATGGCAGCTAAGATTCAATGCAAAGAAGTGCAAAATAATGCACCTGGAAAACAAGAACCCAGGGAAGAATACACAATGGGTGGGAGGTAGTAACAACAACAAAAAAGGAAAGGGACCTGGGGGTAATCATATCAGATGACCTTAAGGTTAGCAATTAATGTGAGAAGGCAGTAGGGAGGGCTGGGGGTATACTGGGATGTATAGGCAGAGGCATCAGCAGCAGAAAACAGGAAGTTGTTATCCCTCTGTACAGACAGTTGGTGAGACCCTATCTGGAGTACTGTGTCCAGTTCTGGAGACCTCATCTCCACAAGGACATAGACAGGATAGAGGTAGTCCAGAGGAGGGCAACTAAAAATGGTGCAGGGTCTGCAAGAGAAGCCGTATGAGGAGAGACTAAAGGAGCTTAATATGTATACCCTTGAGGAAAGAAGGAGGGGACATGATAGAAACTTTTAAGTACCTCAGTGGAATCAACAAAGTCCAAGAGGTAGCATCTTTCAGAAAAGAGACTTACAAGAACAAGGGGACACAATTTAAAGATAGAAGGAGGGCGGTTCAGGGGCAATGTGAGGAAGTATTATTTCATAGAAAGGGTAGTGGATGCATGGAACAGCCTTCCTGAGGAGGTTGTGGGGTCTAAAACTGTGGGAGAGTTCAAGAATGCATGGGACAGACATAAGGCAATTCTTGTGGGGGGTAGGAAGAAATAGGCTGTTGGTTAACTAGGATCTGCTGCCTATCCTGTAGGTAGGGAAATGGGCAGACTAGATGGGCCTAGCGGTCCTTATCTGCCGTCAAAGTCTATGTTTCTATGTTTCTATATACAACCCATTACCCCAGGCCCTAGGCCTTCTCCTCCTGTCCTGGTCCATAATGCCCCAAAGAGGAGATGAGCCAATCCTGTCCACAACTACAATAACTAAATAATATTTAGTTTCAATATCTACCAGCCCCCACAGTACTTTTGTGAATAGGGATAAGCAAGGAGCACTTAGTTTAAATGCATTTCTTTCCCCTTTTCCTCCCACTTCCACAACCCCGAAAGGTTCGTATGTGCTAGGCTTCTCACATCACTCTTCACTCCCTTGTATTAGACTACTGGCACCCTTCATGCCAGTATTTTTAAACTTAAGACTCAAATTATCCCTTCTGGACTGGCTCACAGGTTAATATTCTTATTTGTATGACTCTCTATAACAGCTGAACCAGTCATTAATACTGTAACCAGAAAAATCCAAAAGTAAAAGGGAAGAAGAAACACAAAAAAACCCAAATAGGCACTAAGAGTCTCAAATTTTAACAGTCATCGGTATATGAAGCCACAGTGAATTCGAGGCGCCATCTAGCGGTAAAAACTCGCTATTACCGCAGCGAAAAATGCAGGGCAGACCTCTTGTCATAAACAAATACAGACGAACATAGTTCTTGAAGAAGTGGTATAAGGCCTTCAAATATTGTCTTTTTTAACAGAACAGTCAAAACATACCAGCTCCATCTGCTGAGAAAATGTCCCCAAAGCATCCCATTCAGAAATAAGCCTCACAAGTAGTAAATAGCTAAGTCCAATCACTTCAGAAACACATCTGGATAAGCTTTTCTCAAGGTTTTTAATGCCTCTTCTGGGGAATCATATCTCTTGGCCCCTTCTGGTAATGAGACTTCTAATCTGGCTGGGGATAACATCCTGTGGTGGATCCCCTCAGCCCATAGCTTTGATGTAATTGGGCAAAAAGTGGCCTACATTTGCCTGGTCTTATATGTTAAGTCCTGCACAATCCTCAGCTTTTTGCCCTCCCAAAGAATTGCAGCTAGTTTTCTAGCTTCCTTCATGATGAAATCTCTATCCAGGAAATTCAGCAACTTGAATATAATCGGTCTTGGAGGCTCTGAAGTGGTGGACTTAGGATGGAGGGATCGATGTGCCCATTCTATAACATACTCCGGCCCATTAGGAGACTGCCCCACCATTTTTTTTAACATTTTCTGTAGAAAGCCAATAGTATTAGGCCCCTCTTCCTCCTCTGGTAGGCCCAGCAAGACTAAGTTATGTCGCCGGCCCCTACCTTCCAAATCATCCATGCGGTCTTCTAGTTTGGTCACTGTGCATTTTAGGAACACTATTCCAGGTTGAATCTTCTCCTGCACCCTTTCCAATGAGCTAACCCTGGCTTTGCTATCAGCTACGCATCGGGAGAGTTGAGTCATCGATGGTTTTATATCTGCCACCTCTTCTATCAGCTTAAAGAAAGCCTCCTTTATAGTCGTTAATTCCGTGCAGATATGAGCAGAGGTTGGCTCCGGTAGATCCTGCTTTGGGGAAGAGCTGCATCGTGGGATCTTAGCATCAGACTCCTGCATTGGATCCATTGCAGCCTGTTGTTCACCGCCATGAAGAGGTAAAGTTGTCTCAATTTCACCAATAAGTCTAATCTCTGCGCTTTGAGGGATCTCTGTCCGGTTCCTACTTAAACAGGCACAGATAGTAAGGCTTATAAGATATTTTTAGGAGCTGGGATTCTCAATGAAATTATTGTGGACAGACGGAGCTCACCAGAACACTTCTTACTCCTCTCTATGCATCACGTGACCCTCAGAGTGGGAGATTTTTAAGGAGCATCCTGAACCCTGGAAAGATGTTATATTCAATGGAGAGGTTGCAGACTAACTTTCTTGAAGAATGTGTGCCCCGCGAATATAACAAAGGCAATCCTTGAGACAGCAGAGGGGATTATCAATGCCCAAGAGTCTGGAATGCTTGAGGCCCTGGATGATGCTACAAAATCCTAAAATAAAATGGAGCGAGCTAAGTCTGGCAACCTTTTGTACCTTTTCTCATAAAGTTGCATCTTTGATGTTTGCTGTTAGCTATTTACAGGATAAATCTTCTAAAAGGTATGAAAATCTGTACTTATGCAATTTACATTCCATTTTTTCCACCATAAGCACATATTTGGAATCCAGTTCATTATGGAGTGCCTGGTGGTGAATGTGTTCTAAGTGATTTAACTCTACTGAGGTTTTACATGTTTTCTTCTCAGAGTAAAAATTTTAAATGAAATAGAAAACATTGCTGAGACTGAGGTGGAGGGCACGAGCATGAATACGGAATGGTTTTGCTTTTTTATTTAATGGCTCCCAGATTTGTATCAAGTTGGTATGGCTACTGTTCTTAATACTTTAAACTAAACTAGTGCTTACCTATAGTCAGACTCCTGTATTTTAAATGGAGCCTACTGGGTAAGTATTGCCATACAGAGAATATATCAGACTCGTATGTGTTATAGAGCCTTCTGATTCTGAGTGATCTGCATTTGGATGTGGCCTGGTGGTTTGGGTTTATTGAACTAGGTTTAATGAACCACAAACATCAAATGGGGAGATGGGCCAATTGTGATAAACTGCCCCTACTCTCCATGGATACAGATGTAGCCCAAAACTGAGGAAAATGATACAGGGAAGTGTTTTCCTCACCAGTGTATAAACTCTGCATTTTAGCTATATTTTAGCTGAATGGTAGAGGTTCCTTAATGAGTACAATGTGCACAATGTGATCTATATTTGCACCCATAATTGAATATCTCAGGAGTGGCATTAATATTTTAAAAGTATGAATGCTGTAAATGCCACCTTGAGTTTTGTGAGAAGGGAACCACAAAATAGAAAACAGCGTCACTACTAGCATCAGCTTTTTAAATTGTCTTTAACTATTTTGTTTGATTTTTAATATATTTATGGATATGTCTGTATATATATTTCTCATACTACATTTATGAAGTTAATCAGTTTAATGGTTAATGTTTCACCTTAATACTGCATGGGAAAGTCTCATTATATTATCATAGGGTTACATATACCTAAAGACTGAACCAAATTAGTTTTAGGTGAGAGCTCCAAGGAAATTTTTGAAAGAGTTTTGGTGGAATTATGTAAGAGGGAACTCTGGGTGCTACGTGAAGAAATGTTAGGCTGTGACGACTTAGGGTGGTACTTAAAGTGGCAAAAGAAATTGCAGTAGGGATTCCCTCAGAGGGAACACTGGCGCTCCATTATTGCTTGACAAATACTGAAGGACCTTGACCATTCTGCTGGAAAACAGCTTTTGCCATTTGCCAAAGTCTTCTGATATATTTAATAGGATTAGTTATAGTGATTCAATATTTAAATGCTTGGTAATGTGCTCCCTATATTACTAAATATTGGTCAAGACTGGAATGATTATATGAGATTTACTGGGAAAATAGACATACAGTTAAGTTTTTGTCTGATAATCATTGAACTAGATATTTTAACTTATGCTTGATATTTTATGTTCAGGAAATTCAATTATAAATGTTTTTGCAGAATTCAGTTAATAAAATTCATAGCATGGAACATTTTTTAAAACTAAACATCAGTTATTCTAATTTATAATGAATGGTGCACTTTATGACTAATTCATTTTGTATGAATGGATTTAGCGATGTCCACAGCTATTGATTGCTTAATACTCCAAATGAGCTTGAACCAAATTAGTTTTGTGTTGTGAAGAGAGATTTCTGAATCAAGCCTGACAGAGTCAGTACAAAGTATAGTTTAAATTTGCAACATGTATGCTATGTACACCATATGCTGAATGTTTAATTCAAGTCTTTTCCTTTTTATCGTAATGACTTATAGTCGAACGAATAAAGTTTACTTACTTCCTTACTAAAAAGTAGCTACCTCTTAACTCAGGGGATATAGAGGTCATGATGATTAAGTCAGGCTGGCTTAGCATTGATGGGTAGTCTGGTAACCCTTTTTTTTGCTGAGTGGTTAATCTCTCAAAGTTGTAGATGTGGCAAAGAATCTTGGGGTCATTTTGGACTGCAAGTTGAAGCTAGAACCACAGGTGTCAGTGATGGTCTGATCTGGCATTTACCATCTTTGCAACATCGCCAAAATTAAACCACATTTGCTGCCCTCTAGATTTTGTTTTTTGTTAATACTTTTTATTGGTGGCAAGCAAAATACAACAGTGACATACATCAGTAAGCATCACGATAAAACAAGTGCAAACCTTACAACAGTGTAACCAATAGTGGCTTCATAATACACGGGCAAGGTCACTGCTTTTTGACTTTTACTGAAAACCCGTCAAAATTTCAAAATTTGGATTGCCTGCACACCTGTAAAAACACAGAATTTCATGAGATATGGCATTTTATACGAGATCAGTAAAGCTACAGAACTCGCATTTTTATTATAAATGCTTTCTATACTGTTTTCAATTTGCTTAAGCCTTCTTTCATTCAGATTATTTATATACATACTAAAAGAATGACAGTAGAATTGCACTAAAATCATAAAATTGGACTTACAGTCACTGGTACAATTCTCAAAATTTCAAGTCTTAAAAATGGAATTTCATTTTTTGTAATCACTGTAAATCAGTGGCTTTCCAGGTGGAAACCAACACAATAGACAGAGTAAGATAGCCTACAAACTTCACCTTGTTTAATGGTAAAAAGACAGTTTATCACCATGACCCAATTACATAGTCCCCTACTAAAACATATGGGGGGGGTGGAGTGGCATCTAAGTCAATCTTCCAGTGGAGTGTGGCAGGGAAGCAATGAAGAAATGAATGATTCCGACCAGAGGTACAGCATATCAAGGAGGCCTGAGTCATTGTTCTTGTTCTCTGAAGTGGGAACTAGGGTCAAAAGTATGCAAACCTAAGCACATATATGGCTCCCGACAACTGTAAAACCAGGCAAGGGGGCATTGTGCCAATGGGACATTCTGAAAAAAGAAGCTAAGGTAGCCACTGCTTCACTCCATTCCCACCATGTGGGAATGTCTGCTGTTCTCCATCGCTTAAGTATCAGGTGTTTGGCATCTGCACTCCCTAAGATGAGCCAGGACAGATGAGGGTCACTGGGTGAGAAGCCCACTGAGAAACATTAAGCAACAGAGTTGCTGCAGTTAAAGGTAACATAGGACCCAAAGCTGTCTGCAGTCCTTAAGGACATGTTGCAAGAAGGGTTGCAGCACTGTACAGCTCCAGAGGATGTGAAGAATGTTCCTACCCTGCTGCTGGCAACAACAGCAAACAACAGCACCTATAATTTGGGAGTATGCAAAGTCACAGAAGTTTGTTGAGGGTGCAGTTCCATGAATGCAGAACCTTATTTTGAATTAAGAGACTGCAAGTGTAATGAAATGCTCTCTAATCAGACACCCAACACTCCTTCAATTCCTGATCTGCTATCCATCTGTTAAGGGAAGATTCCCATTGCTGGTAAGCCTTCAAGGTCTGGTCAGAAATAGCTTTAATTATGGTGTGATATATTTTGCTGGCACAACTATTTGGAAATTGGCATCACTCCATGACAGGAAAGAAAGGTAGATGAATTAGAAACTGTCTTCAGAAGAAGTTGCTAGAGGAATCTAATTTGAAAAAAACTGCCAGAAATCTCACTGTGATAACCCATATTGAATTCGTAAGTTGTCAAAACATCCAGAGTATGAGTTCCAAGGACAAAAGTATACCAAACTAGTTCAATGCCTGTATTTTGCAAGTGTCTCCACATAAAAGGTCTTCTATCAATAAGTTAGGAAGGAATGCCTCATACCGCAGCCCAAGAGAAAGGAGTCAAGGGGAGTTTATTTAACTGTTTCCATGCTTTCATGGATGCCCAGATAGTGGGACAGTTATGTAGTGAGAGGGGAGAGGGTAAACTGAAATACAGCAGGATATTAAGGACCAGGCCTGCACATAGTTCATGTTCCATATCTAAACATAATGGACACGGTATCTTGGGTTCCAACACCATTTTGTGGTATGGTGATCCTGGAATACCATGTGGTATGCATACAGCCAGGGTAGATTCCATTCCCCACACCTCCAGTGTGAGCATAGCTTAGTCCTACTCAACCTAGGAGCCTTGTCTTCCCACAGGAACTTGCCAATCACAATAGGCAAGTGGGAGAGACAGTGTAGTAACTTAGTGGTGACACTTATCTTTATTGTTGAGATCTTCCCCATGAGGGAAAGATTCAGCTACTGTAAGTCCATATGTTGCAACTCAGCTGTAAATTGGTCAGTAATGGGGCCAGATTAAATTTGCTCAGTTGTGATATATTGAAGAACAGCTGAATATGTAAGTAGTGAATGGCTTGAGGAGACCAGCAGAGCCCCAGCTGAGTGAAAAAGCATTTGAGGGTAGCAATTGGACAGAGGAAGAACTTAGTTTTGGGGAAGGTTGACCTTTAGACTTGAAATCACATGGAAATGAGGTGGATGGATACCCCTCATGCCATCTGACAACAACACAGGAAGGTCATCTGTAATCAATGTAGTCCTATAGTCCAAGACTCCTAACCTTATAAATGACATGAGTGGGTGGGAGCATATGACAATAACCAATGTTTCTATAGCTGCAACAAATAACAAAGGTGAAAGGGGTCATACCAGTTGGGTGCCTTGGAACAGGGGAAGGGGAACACTGTTTTCTTAGTAAGATGTCTACCTGTGTTACAAGCATACAGAGCCATTACCCAGGCCAGGAACTGAGACCCAAACCCCATCATTTCCAGGAACTGAGGGAGCTAGTACCACTCCACTGAATTAAAATCCTTCTTAAAATTGATGGCAACATCTGTGGTGAGAGTGGGAGTAACCTGCACCACCTGAAAGATGTTAATGAGGGCTTGGAGGAGGTCCATAGTCCACCTGCTCTTTATAAAACACACAGAAACATAGAAACATAGAAGTTGATGGCAGATAATGACCACAAGGCCCATCCAGTCTGCCCATTTCTTTTTCTACCTTATGAATGTGCTATAGGCCTTTGCTCTGTAAATGGCCTATCTATTCATACTCATCTGTATTGCTCCCTTATGCTTATCCCATGCCTATTTGAAGCCCTGCACTGTATTCATATCCACCACTTCCTGAGGTAGGCCGTTCGATGCATCCACCACCCTTTCTGTGAAAAATAACTTCCTCAAATTACCCCTTAATCGGCGTCCCTCTAATCTCATGCAGTGTCCTATTGTCCTGCTATTTTTCTTATATTGAAACATGTTAGACTCTTTTACCTTGTTAATGCCCTTAAGGTGTTTGAATGTTTCGATCATATCACCTCTCTCCCTTCTTTGCTATAGGGTATACATATTGAGCTCAGTTAATCTGTCCTCATATGTTTTCTGATGCAGTCCTCGCACCATTTTGGTTGCCCTTCTCTGGACTGCCTCAATTTGGTTAATGTCCTTGTGAAGGTGTGGCCTCCAGTACTGCACACAGTACTCCAGATGGGGCCTAACCAGTGTCTTGTAAAGAGGGATTATTACCTCCCTCTTCCGACTTGTGATACTCCTACTAATACACCCCAACATCCCTCTAGCCTTACCTACTGCTTTAGAGGTCTGCTTGGATGATTGCATGTCATCGGTGATGATGACACCCAAGTCTCTTTCTTCCCTTGTGACTGCCAGCAACTCCCCTCCCAGCCTATAGGTGGCTTCAGGGTTTCTCTTCCCTATGTGCATGATCTTGCACTTCTTTGCATTAGACCCTAGTTGCCACTCTTCCAACCATTTTGCCAGTTTATCCAGATCTCTTCTAATTCTGCCCACCCTATCTGGATCATCTACTCTGTTGCAGATCTTGGTGTCATCTGCAAACAGACAAACCTTACCCTCCAGTCCATCTGCAATGTCACTGATGAAGATATTGAAGAGGAATGGCCCCAGGACTGATCCCTGAGGTACCCCACTTGTGACTTGCATCTCTTCTGACTGTATACCATTTACCACCACTCTTTGTTTTCTGCCCATCAACCAGTTTGCCACCCAGTTGACCAAAGCCTGACCCTCCCCGAGCCTACCCAGCTTATTAATCAATCTTCTATGTGGAACAGTATCGAAAGATTTGCTGAAGTCAAGGTAGGCAAAATCTGCTGCTCACCCTTGGTCCACCGCTCTGGTTACCCAGTCAAATAAATCAAAGAGATTAGTTTGACAGGACCTTCCTTTTGTAAACCCATGCTGTCTTGGATCCTGTGCTCCTATGGATTCTAGGTGTTGCACTATCCTTTCCTTAAGGAGTGTCTCCATAATCTTACCCACTACTGAAGTAAGACTGACTGGCCTGTAGTTCCTTGCCTCCTCCCTGCTACCACTCTTGTGGAGTGGGATCACATGAGCCATTCTCCAGTCTTCTGGGACCTCTTCTGTGCTCAGAGACTCACTAAACAGTTCTGATTATGGCTCTGCTAGTTCCACCCTTAGCTTCTTAATACCCTGGGATGTATGCCATCAGGCACCATTGCCTTGTCCACCCTGAACTTATTGAGCTCTTGTAGGACCCTTTCTTTTGTGAATGGACTAGTGCACACCTCCCTCCCTCCCACTGTGTCCATAGTGCAGAGCTGTGGGCCCTGCCCTACCTTCTCTTCAGTAAATACTGAGCAGAAGTATCTATTTAGGATAGATGCTTTTACATGTCCCTCCTCCTCACATGCCACCTTATCCCCTTTGATCTTAGCAATATCCCCTCTGGACTTTCTCCTTTCACTAATGTATCTATAGAAAGTCTTGTCACCTTCTTTTACTGTTTGTGCTAGTGTTCCCTCAGTTTGGGCCTTTGCCTGCCTTACTGCATTCCCTGCTTCCCATAGGGAAGTTTGGTATGCCTCCCTATCTTCATCCTACTGCATTCCCGTGTATTTCCTGAAGGCTAGCCTTTTGTCTCTGACCTTTTCTGCTTCTGTGTTTAAGAACCAAAGTGGTTTCCTTCTTCTTTTGCACTCTCTTTTCTCACTAACACAATGGGATGTTGCTTCAAGTATTGCATCTTTAATGCTTGCCCACTTTGCCTGTACCCCCTCACCTGTATTTCTTTTTGCCAGGGCTAGCTTAACTCTGTTGGCCATCTTATCAAAGCCAGCTCCTCTGAAGTCTCATATTTTTGCCTTGGAATGAGATGATTTTGTTCTAGTGGCCAAATTGAACCATACCATATGATGGTCACTTGCACCAGGTGATCTTCTACCTGGAGATCTGTGATCCTTTCCCTGTTAGTCAGTACTAGATCTATGATAGTCCTGTATCTTGTGGGTTGTTGTAACAGTTGTTTGAGGCCCTCCCCCCTACCATGTGTCTAGTTCTGGCAGATGTCCCTGCTGGTATTGACCAATCTGTATCTGGCATGGTGAAGTCTCCCATTATCAGAACCTCCCCTTTAGCTGTCATGTTTTGTATATCTTCTAACAGTAATGTGTCTATGTCCTCCCCCTGGTCTGGAGGCCTGTACACAACCCCAGTTTGTATGGCTGGCCCATTTCCTGTTTCCACAGTTCTTCTGGCTCCCACAGTTCTTCTGGCTCTTTATGTGTATTCTGAATTTCTGTAGCTTTGACATTTTCATTGACATAAAGGGCCACTCCCCCACCTTTTGGCACCTCAGTCTCTTCTGAACACTACATAGCCAGGTACTGAAGTCTCCCAAGTGTGGTTACTGGTAAACCAGGTCTCGCTGATGGCTACCATGTCCAGTTTAGCCTCTGTCATTATTGCCTGCAGGTCTGGGATCTTGTTTCCCAGACTGCGAGCATTTGTGTACATGATTTTCCATTGGTCAGATTTTGGGGTGTTAGTTGTTGGGCGAGGTCCGGCATTTTCCCTGTGCATCGTATGGGGAGCGGGACCTTTTTCTTTACCTGGTGATGCAAATGAACTACAAACATGCTGAACTCCTGTTTGACCACTAGCTGGGGGGGGGGGCTGTTCTTCCCATTCGACATATCGGGCGATGCACACCTCCCCCATTTGCTTGTTTAAATATTCTGCAAAGACATCAAACTTCTGCCCTAATGCACTGACTCCCTCCTTTTTCAGATGCAGTCCATCGAAATTAAAGAACTTTCGCTCCCAAAACTGTTGCCAGTTCCCTACAAATTTGTGTCCTTTTTCCTGGCACCAGCCCTTGAGCCACATGTTTAACTCCCCTATCTCCCCTTCTCTGACCTTCCGTCCATCTGTTCCCCTCTCCCAGACTGGCAGGATCTTAAAGAAGGAATTGCAGAAATGGATGATAGTTTGTCACCTAGTCTAGTCAGGTGTTCCTTGGTCTCCACTACTTATCGGCTGGCCAGATCGTTAGTCCCTATTTGTACCAGGACAACAATGTTTTCTCCTACTTCCTGAGCAATTTTAGTAATGTGGTCAGTGTCTCTCCATGCTGATGTACCTGGGAGACATCTGACCATTACCGCTGGCTGGAGATACGTATCAACTCCCTGAATCATGGAGTCTTCTATGATCAGAAGTTTTTTGAATTTCCTTTTTGCTTTTTTTGTTTTGGTTCCTGTTTTGAGCGAGTTTTGTTGTGCTAGCTCCTGTGCTGCAGTGTCCTGTGCTGCAGTGTTCTCTGCCCCTTTGTTTGATTTCTGAGATAGAGGCAGATACCTGTTTGTAGTTTTTATATGGTTTGTGGTGGTGATGTGTTGGAGAGCACCGAGTGATGGGGCACCTGATTTGCCCCTTCTAACCACCTGCCAACCTCCCAGACCAACTACTCTCTGCAGTTGAGGTGCTTCTGTTGGATGTTGGGGAAATGAAGTGCGGTTCTTATAATATATTTCCTCTTGAATATGTAATTTAAGGTGCGTAATCTCTGCCCATGCAGAGATGCAGAAATGAAACTGAGAATTTGTGGGTATTTCTGAACTTTATTACTTATTCTTGCTAGGGTCCTGTGTTCTTTGTCAACTTCAGTGTAATTACTTCTCAAATCTTTACCCATAAATTCAGAGAGGCAGTTTTCCATAAAAGACTCTTTATTACGTCCTTCCAGTCCTTCAGAAAGGTTTGAAACTTTTTAATTATTTCTATGTGATTGCCAGTCAAAGTCCTCTCAAGTTTTTCCTTTATTTCTTTTACATCTTTAGCTTTTTTCATTTGTCTTAGACTCCAACTGCAGCATGCAGTCCTCTACATCTGAAATTCTGTTTTCCAATTCCATAACTTTACTCCTTTTAACTTTGATTGCTTCATAAGTAGATTTGATTTTGGAAGAGACCTGTTCCAATTTTAGGCTAAGATCCATAAACCTCTTTCTGATTTCTGTAAGTCTTGAATTTACTGTTAGATTCTAAAGCATTGATTTGTTGACATCCCTTTACATTTTTTTCCTGTGACCAAGCCAAAACATCCAGGGCCAGATATTCAAAACTTAGCCCCGGTGCAAAAGTAGCACTGCCCGGAGTGGTAAATTAGCCCTTAACCATTAGCAAGTTATATTCAAAGGAATAGCCCCGGGGCTAAACCTGCTGAATACAGAGTGCAAAGGAAGCAGTGCAAACAGGGCTGGGAGTGCAGTGCTAAAATAGCCCAGGAAATAAGACAGCTCTGAATATAGCGACAGGGAAGTGCAAACAGCAACAGTGGCTTAGTGGACACAGAGGTGGAGTAGGGCAGAGTTGAAGGTGGTGGACAATGTGTGTGACAGCAATGAAGTGTTGCACAACTGCAAACAACTATCCAGGCGACACACTGCAGAACTGTACTATACTGCTGAAAGGTTTGCCCTGGGCTAACCTGATTGCACAGTGTTAACACATTAGCCTGGTGCAAGCAGGTTAGCTCGGGGCAAAAGATTGCTATATTCAAAGGTCCTATGCAAATGAGTCTACTTAGATAATCTGTGGGCAAACAGTCACATTTGCATCTCATTATGGGCTGCTTAGCATACAAGTCCATCTAGTTTGCCCAGTGCTATTGCATGGAGCTCACAGCAACCCCCTGTTGGTCATAATGCCAGTACAGGCTAGAAGCTGCAGCCAGGGTGTGCTCACAGCAACCCCCTATTGGTTGGAATGGAAGTACAGGCTGGATGCTACAGGAAATGGGTCTTAGCAGGCCCATAAAGTGCATACCACTTGTCCATGCAGCACTGCAATGAGGGACACAGACATGTTGACTGAGGGTCAGTGAGGGACACAGACTCCCATAATGAGGGACAGAGCAGTAAACATGGAGATACAAGCTCGGAACACTGTGGAGCCCTTGTCTTTACTTCTACACAGTTCACTTCATTATTTAGCAGCTTAGAATATTACTAATGTCTGCCTTAAAGTATGGATCTGCAGTACATTCCCTGTGTGTGCAGCACCCCTTCCATGAGGGACAGATGAAGGATGGGGCAATTTACATAGAAACATAGAATTTGATGGCAGATAAGGACCACTTGGCCCACCCAGTCTGCCCATTTCCCTACCTACTGGATAAGCTGCAGATCCTAGTTAACCAGCAGCCTACTTTTTCCTACCCCCAACCCCTAGAATGGCCTTAGGACTGTCCCATGCATGCTTGAATTCCACCACTGATTTTGACTCCACAACCTCCTCCGGAAGGCCTTTCCATGCATCCACAACCCTCTCTGTGAAAAAATACTTCCTTAAATTACCTCTGAGCCGCCCCATCTTCAAATTGTGCCCTCTTGTTCTTGCACACCTCTTTTTTTGAAAGATGCTACCCTCTTGGACTTTGTTGATTCCCTTGAGGTACTTGAATGTTTCTATCATGTCCCCTCTCCCTCCTTTCCTCGAGGCTATACATATTAAGCTCCTTTAGTCTCTCTTCATATGTCTTCCGGTGCAGACCCTGCACCATTTTAGTTGCCCTCCTCTGGACAGCTTCCATCCTGTCTATGTCTTTGCGGAGATTGGGTCTCCAGAACTGCACACAGTACTCCAGATGGGGTCTCACCAGCTGTCTGTATAGAGGAATAATAACTTCCTGTTTTCTACTGGTGATGCTTCTCCCTATGCATCCCAGTATCCCCCCAGCCCTCCTTGCTGCCCTCTCACATTGCTTGCCCACCTTTAAGTCATCTGATATGACTACCCCCAGGTCCCTTTCCATTTTTGTTGTTGTTAGTATCTCACCCTCCATTGTGTACTCTTCCCCTGGGGTTTTGTTTCCCAGGTGCATTACCTTGCACTTCTTAGCATTGAATCTAAGCTGCCTTACATTTGACCATTCCTCTAACCTTGCCAAGTCCCTTCTCATCCTTTCCACCCCACCCTGTACATCAACTCTGTTGCAGATCTTTGTGTCATCTGCAAAGAGACATACTTTTCCTTCCAGTCCCTCTGCAATGTAAACCATAAAGACATTGAAGAGGACCGATCTAATACTGAACCCTGCGGTGCCCCACTAGTAACCCTCCTTTCTTCTGTGTGGACTCCATTTACTATTACTCCCTGGGTCCTATTCTCCAGCCAATTCTTTACCCAGGCTGTCATCTTGGGACCCACTCCCAGGCTGGCTAACTTGTATATTAATCTTTTGTGTGGGACTGTGTCAAATGCCTTGCTAAAGTCTAGGTAGGCCATGTCCATAGCCCCTCTCTGATCTACTACTTTGGTCACCCAGTCAAAGAAATCTATCAGATTCGTCTGGCATGACCTTCCCGCTGTGAATCCATGCTGCCTAGGGTCCTGTGCCCCTCTGGCCTCTAGATACTCAACAATTCTTTCCTTCAGAAGTGATTCCATCATTTTCCCTATCACTGAGGTTAAACTAACAGGTCTGTAGTTTCCTGCTTCTGCCTTGCTCCCACTTTTGTGAAGGGGAATCACATCTGCCCTCCTCCAGTCCTCAGGTACCATACCATCCTCCCATGATTTGTTAAAAAGGGTAGTCAGTGGTGTCACTAGTTCTACCCTTAGTTCTTTTAGAATTCTGGAATGAATCCCATCAGGCCCCATTGCTTTGTCCACCTTCAGTTTTAAGAGTTCTTTCAGAACCCTTTCTTCTGTAAATGGGCTGTATATTTAGAGGGGTAACATGATGGATATCCCCCATAATAAGTGACACTGGGGAGGTATGCTCCCATTCTGTACATATGCACACATTTCCCTGGCAGTGTAGTGGCCCCCTCCACCCCCCATCATGACCCCCGACTCCCGTAGTATTAATTTTCATAACCTTTCTCTGGTAGTATAGTGCCCCCGCCACCCCTACATCACAATCACCGACACCCGTAGTTGCAATTTCCATAACCTTTCCCTGGTAGGCTAGTGGCCCTCCCACCCCTCACCTAGCAGTGCCTGTATGCTGACTGGTGAGTGACACTCCCACAGCGAAACCCGCACAGTGAAACCCCAACAGCAATGGACATTGTGCCAATGGGGATTCCACAGCAATGGACTGTGCAGCGACAAAGGGTAGGCACCTAACTCCACTGTCTGTGCAACATGGAGTTAGTAGTCTAAAGAGGGGGGGTTTTGGGGTACATAGCCCCCCACATGAGGAGGTGTGGGGGGCAAAAGCCCCCAACATTGCTGTTGTCATGTTGCCTGTTGATTTTGAGATGCATCAGTGTTGAGGATGTCGGCATGCCCATGGCGCTGTGTGGGATGTCACTGTGGGGGGAATTTGCTGAAGCATAGTAAAACCACAGTGCCAATCCCCTGCTCCCCTCCCCAACCATCCCAGAATGGGGCTGGTGACTGGCTCTACCCACTGCTCATCTCCACAGCCAGTTGCTGACTGAGTGCTGAATAAACACATACATTACTGTGATATGAATGAGTGTGCTCATTCATAACTCAATGGGGTACATGCTCATTCAGCACTCAGTTGGTGGCTGGCTGTAGAGGTGAGTGGTTGGCTATTTGGGGGGAGCAGGGGGGGTCGGCACTGCTGTGTGCGGGGCCACTAGACTAGAAGGGAAATGTTACGGAAATTACAACTACTGGTGTCAGCAATCATGATGTGGGGGTGGGTGACCACTAGACTACCATTCATTTGAACATTATTTGAAGCTATGGGGTCGGGATCATGATGGGGGATGGGGCACCACTAGACTATCAGGAATTAGATCATTATATGAATCTACTGGGGTCAGAGATCATGATGGGGGGTGGGGGGGTGCCACTACACTACCTGAGAAAGTAGTTATTTTCTAATGCTACGGGGGTCAGGATCATGATGGGGGGGACCACTAGACTACCAGGGATTGACATAGTAGTAATTTGAAGTACATCAAGGTTACACTTCAAATTGCTTCAAGTAACACTGCCACAATACTGCTTGCTTTTTGCAGGCAGTATTTAATGCCACACTATAGGTGGCACAAAAACCTGCAGTGCAGTGCTAATCTTTTGAATATACAGGTGCACCGGCATTCATGGGCACTCCCCTACCTCCCTCCCCTTCATACATTAACTTTTATTGTCAGCACTATCACATAGCACCAGTGCTAAACTTTAGAATATTGCAGCCTGGCACAAATTCGGCGCTATTCCAACGCAACAAATTTGCACCCGGTGCAATATTTTGAATATCTGGACCCCACAGAGCTGCCATTCCTTTAAATATTCATTAATGACCCACTTTACTTCAGCTATTAGTTCCAAAAAGCACTATAGCACAAGCATGGCATTTATTCTGCACTGTGATGACTGTTAACACTGGCAGTTTACTTTGTCACTTTTCCACTCAATTATTTCAATTTCCAAACATATTTTAATTTCAGTTTTAAATCTATTAGCCTTAGTGTACCAGTATTGCTACTTGTAGATTACGGGGGTTTAGTATATCACTGTGAGCCCTCATGTCTGTCTTGCAGGAATGCTGAAGAACTAGCTTTCATAGATGCCAGTAAAGACCCCACAGTTCTTCTCATGCCTCTCCTACATGCGCCACCTTGCTCTGCCCACCTCCCAAACTTCCTTCTCCATGAGTGGTGCCTAGAGCTGTGCAAAAAAAAAAAAAAATTGCCTGCAGAATTTATATAAAAGGTGGAACTTTTGTTCCACAAAAGTTCAGAAAAGATTTTGCCAACTTTCATGGAATTTCATGTTTTAACAGTGTAATTATGGTAAGTAGTGGGGATTTATGTACTGAAATGCGGATTCAATTTCTATATAAATGATATCTCACTTTACCTGTAAAACCACTGAATAATTGCACATTCTGCTGCTTAATGTCATAAACTGCCATAAACTGTGTAATAATATTCTACCATATCCATTAGCCACACCTTACCAACCTTGTGGATCTTCGTTTCAAAATACCCTAAAATTGACTCACTTTGTTAGTCTGTCCTCCTTTAAATCTCTTCTGAAACCTCTGCTGAAGGAAAACTGCCAGTGCTATGCCTAATGTCTCCCCCCTTTGATATTTTGTATGGCACTTACCACTATATTTTCCCCTGGCTCTCCTTGTTCCCCTATTTTTTTACACTACTGTCTGTCTCTGCCTGCTACCCTGAGCATCTCTTCCTTACGCCTTTTCCCTCCTCATCCTATTTATCTTCTACCGTGCCTTACCTCACCTTATGGATCATGCGCTACCTTCCACCTTACCTCCTTCCATTCCAATCGTATTATGCAGTTAGCTACTTGCACTTATTTAAATATGTAAAATATGAGTAATTTGACTGTACCTTGTTATGTATTACCCATTGTATTGTGTGAACTATTGCATAAATCTGTAGTGTTTTTTTAAGTATATTATGTGTGTCCCCTACAGGACCATCTTCTGAATGAATATCTCAATGGTGTATTTCCTGGTTAAAAATATATTGAACTGAATTGAATTGAATAACTGGATTGGCACTGGAAGCACCATTCTGTGATATAATGCTGAATGCCCACAATGTCCCTCCACATGGCCCTTAGTTTGTACTGCAGCACCCTTTCTACCTCCAGTCATGCTGGACCTTGTGCTGTTGTGGCACTGGCAAACTGCTCTCCCTTTTGTGGTCATGTACATCATGGACATGGACCCAGGCCGATGGATGCACCGGTGCCCGCATTAGCACTGGCGCCTCCTGCTGACTCTGTTGGTGTTCCACCAGTAGGTGCTGCTGCTGGTCCCCACCATGCAGCTGTTGTCCTAGTGCCTCCCCCATCAACTCACAGCAGCTTTGTCAGTGCTCTCCTGCTGTGATGCTGGAGCAGACATTTTTTTTGGGGGGGGTAAAACATTGCAATGCATATGGAACAGTAAACTACTTCTCCATGTGTGGTTTCTGCATGGCGACTTTTGAAAGTCACACATCTATGAGTATTCCACAGTTCAAATGCAGTACTGGGTGAAAAACTGTGGAATTATTCTCCATTGGAGACCGGTGGTGATTACCATCTTTAAGGTGCAGAAAAATGCATTGTAGTTTTTCAACAAATTTAATCCACAGTTTACCTTGAAATGCAGTATTCTCTGTCAAATGCGCAAACTGTATTCCACTGTATGTCCGAGGTGGTGGGTGCAAACCCAGTCAGTGGGTTCAAACAGGCATGGGATGAAATTAAGGGAATAGTCAGTGGTTACCTGGAGTTATAACACCAGGGAGGAGAATGAGGATTAGACGGGGTGGGTTAGTAGTACCATGGAGGAGCAATAGGTTCCAGGGATGGTCCCAAGGATTTTAGGGAATATGAGCAGGCTGGATGGATCTCTGATCTTTTTCTGCTATCTTGGTCAATGTTTCTATGTATGCTTCTCTTTGTGCTTTTATAGTATGGTGGAATAAAGACTGCACAGTTTACAGATACTTCTGCACTTCAAGATAAACTGTAGAAGTCATGGAAACTGCCTGTGTGATGACCTTTTCTGCAGTTTACATATTATGCATAGAAGTCAAGCAAGTTAACTTCCACAGGAAACATAGAAACATAGAAACATAGAATTTGATGGCAGATAAGGACCGCTTGGCCCACCCAGTCTGCCCATTTCCATACCTAATGGATAAGCTGCAGATCCTAGTTAACCAGCAGCCTACTTCTTTCTACCCCCACCCCCTAGAATTGCCTTATGGCTGTCCTATGCTTGCTTGAATTCAACCACTGTTTTTGACTCCACAACCTCCTCCAGAAGGCCATTCCATGCATCCACAACTCTCTCTGTGAAAAAATACTTCCTTACATTACCTCTGAGCCGCCTCCCCTCTATCTTCAAATTGTGCCCCCTTGTTCTTGCACACCTCTTTTTTTGAAAGATGCTACCCTCTTGGACTTTGTTGATTCCCTTGAGGTACTTGAAAGTTTCTATCATGTCCCCCCTCTCCCTCCTTTCCTCGAGGCTATACATATTAAGCTCCTTTAGTCTCTCTTCATATGTCTTCCGGTGCAGACCCTGCACCATTTTAGTTGCCCTCCTCTGAACAGCTTCCATCTTGTCTATGTCCTTGCGGAGATTGGGTCTCCAGAACTGCACACAGTACTCCAGATGGGGTCTCACCAGCTGTCTGTACAGAGGGATAACAACTTCCTGTTTTCTACTGGTGATGCCTCTCCCTATGCATGCCAGTATTTCCCCAGCCCTCCTTACTGCCCTCTCACATTGCTTACCCACCTTTAGGTCATCTGATATGACTACCCCCAGGTCCCTTTCCATTTTTGTTTTTGTTAGTATCTCACCCTCCATTGTGTACTTTTCCCCTGGGTTTTTGTTTCCCAGGTGCATTACCTTGCACTACTTAGCATTGAATCTAAGCTGCCATACATTTGACCATTCCTCTAACCTTGCCAAGTCCCTTCTCATCCTTTCCACCCCACGTTGTGCATCAACTCTGTTGCAGATCTTGGTGTCATCTGCAAAGAGACATACTTTTCCTTCCAGTCCCTCTGCAATGCCGCTTATAAAGACATTGAAAAGGACCGGTCCTAATACTGAACCCTGCGGCACCCCACTAGTAACCCACCTTTCTTCAGAGTAGACTCCATTTACTATTACCCTCTGTGTCCTATTCTCCAGCCAATTCTTTACCCAGGCTGTCATCTTGGGACCCACTCCCAGGCTGGCTAACTTGTATATTAATCTTTTGTGTGGGACTGAGTCAAATGCCTTGCTAAAGTCTAGGTAGGCCATGTCCACAGCCCCTCCCTGATCTACTACTTTGGTCACCCAGTCAAAGAAATCTATTAGATTCATCTGGCATGACCTTTCCACTGTGAATCCATGCTGCCTAGGGTCCTGTGCCCCTCTGGCCTCTAGGTACTCAACAATTCTTTCCTTCAGAAGTGATTCCATCATTTTCCCTATCACTGAGGTTAAACTAACAGATCTGTAGTTTCCTGCTTCTGCCCTGCTCCCACTTTTGTGAAGGGGAATCACATCTGCCCTCCTCCAGTCCTCAGGTACCACCCCATCCTCCCATGATTTGCTAAAGAGGGTAGTCAGTGGTGTCACTAGTTCTACCCTTAGTTCTTTTAGAATTCTGGGATGAACCCCATCAGGCCCCATTGCTTTGTCCACCTTCAGTTTTAAGAGTTCTTTCAGAACCCTTTCTTCTGTAAATGGGCTGGTATCAACTTCTGTATCCAGAGTGTTTCTATTGTTTGTTTTAGGTACCTCCCCCTCTTCATTTGTAAATACTGAGCAAAAATATTTGTTTAGTATCTCTCCTTTTCACAGTCACCCTCTGCCCACCCCTCCCTTTTATTAAGCCTCACTACCCTCCCTTAGTCTTCCTTCGCTCCTGATGTACCTAAAAGTTTTATCCCCTTTCTTAACTGAGTTGGCTATCCTTTCCTCAGTTCTGGCCTTTGCTGTTCTGACTGCCTTCCCAGCTTCCTTTTGCTTTAACTGATACAATTCTCTGTCCTGCTCCTTCTGTGATTCCTTGTACTTTCTGAATGCTTTCTTTTTCTCTTGAACCTTCACTGCCACCTCCTTTGAGAACCATAGTGGTTTCTTACATTGTTTTGTTTTTTTCATTTGCTACACACAGAGGCTTGTTACCTCTGTGATTGCAGTTTTTATTATTCCCCATTGTTCTTCCACCGCTCCTTCCTGCCCATTTGCTAGTGCATTCCTTAGGCACTTACCCATTTTGGCAAAGTCAGCCCTCCTGAAGTCTAGTACTTTTGCCTTTGTATGGCTTGACTCTATTGCTGTGTTTATTGTGAACCATACTGTTCGATGGTCGCTAGTTCCCAGATGGCTGCCCACTTCTACATCTGTCATCCTCTCTCCATCTCCATTTGAGAGGACCAGGTCTAAGATTGCTCCCTCTCGAGTGGGTTCCAATACTATTTGTCTAAGGCATGCCCCTTGTAGTGCATCTAGAATGACCCCACTCTTAGAAGTGGCTGCTGCAACTGCATTCCAGTTAACATCTGGCATATTCAGATCACCCATCAGCAATATTTCCCCTTTATCTGCCATTCTAAGTATACTTTCTATCATTTCCTTGTCCATTTCCTATCCCTGAGAGGGGGGTCTGTATACAACCCCTGTGCATATTGTGGTGCCATTGCCTGCCTCCAAATTAACCCACAGTGCTTCTTCTCCTCTCTGTTTACCCTTTTGTTCTGTTGCTTTGATACCTTCCCTTATGTAGAGAGCTACTCCTCCTCCTGTTTTACCCTCCCTGTCCCTCCTGTAGATAGTGTATTCTGGTATGTTTACGTCCCAGTCATGGTTCTGCATGTACCATGTTTCTGTGACTGCCACGATATCCAGATGTTCCTCCTCCATCAAGGCAGGCCACTAATTCAGGAAGCTTGTTACCCAGACTATGGGCATTGGTATTCATTGCTCTCCAATTTTTGATGGCTTTACCTTCTGTAGCAGCATCCCCCACTGACCTTTCTACTTTGGTCTTTTTCTCATTTAGCACCCTGTTTTGTAGGGGGAGGCTGGGATTTTCCTGCTGCTTATCAGTGCCTCCTCCCTTGAGTAGTTTAAAAGCTTGCCAATGAAGCATTTAAACTGATTGCCCAAAAGACTTGTTCCCTTCCTGGACAGATGCCGACCATCCTGCCAGTATAGGCTGGTGTCCCTCCAGGTGGAACCCCAGTCCCCAATGAAGCCAAACCCCTGTGCTCCACACCATTTTTTCAACCATTCATTAAACTGCATGGTGCAAAGTACCCTCGCCTCACCCATGCCACTGACAGGCAGCACCTCTGAGAAGGATACTGTGTGTGCTACTTGTCTTAGGCCCCTCCCCAACTCTACAAAGTCCTTCAGCACTGCTCTAATCTCATGATGAGCCAAGTCATTTGTCCCTAGGTGGACAATGATGTCCAGCTCAGACTCCCGTGTAACTGTTCTCATGATCCTAAGGATGCGCTTCCTGTCCCTCTAAGCCATGGCACCAGGCAGGCACCTTACTTGAGTTCTCCCTGGTCCCCCCAGTTCTATCCCCCTAATAACTGAGTTCCCCACCAGGAGCTGCTTCCTTTCCCTGTGGTGCCCTCTGCCTCCTTCCTGAGATCCTCCCATGTTACAGTTGTCTGCACCCTCCTTAGTCTCCTCTGTGGGTGCATCCATAGGGGAACTATGCTTCCTCAGAATGGTGTATGGATTGTGGAGTGGAACAACTGACTGGGTGTGTCTCTGTTCCACCACCCTTACCCTCCCTGAGCCCACTGTGGTCCAACTGCTGTGCTTTCTTCACAACCTCTGAGGTAGTGGTGGTGGCTCTGGTGCTCCCTGGATGGGGGAGGTTCCCTTACTACTGTCCAGTGCGGTCTGAAGATGGGCAACTTCCTCCCTCAGGGCAGATAGTTGTCTGCAAATAGGGCAGCATCTCAGCCTCCAGAAAGACTCCTGGAAGACTGCTGCCCCACAGCCATTACATTGTACTACTCCCCACATAACTGTCTACCTTGTTTAGTTTTTTTTGTGTGTGTGTGTGTGTGTGTGATTGGTTTGTTATATAGAAATATATGTATTTATATAATGTGTATGCTTATATTGTCAGTGCAGTGTGCTTGAGAGGATATGACAGTGATATGCACCTTGCCCTCTTGAGGAAATGATGTCAGAACCCCAGGTATAAAGGAACTATTTCCAGGGGTGGCTGGGGTGAGGGGTGGGAAGGGGTTGGGCCTAAACTGTGCCCTCATGAAACAATCAGCTAAAAGCTCTGACCTACCACTGTGATGCATGCCTTCCTGTCAGCAAGCTGTCCTATGTGACAGTTTGACAGAGAGGAAAATAATTCTGCCATTTGCTTTGAAATGTATAATATTACCTGAAGTGCAACTTTAAAAATCTGCAGTTCTCAAGGCAGAAACCAGAACCAAAGTGTGGTTCTGAAGGTGGAAACCATGGTGAGCAAGACTCAGACAGAGACAGCACATAGAAGTAGAGAGAGAGAGAGAAAAAAAGACAGCGACAGTCAGAGAGTGAGATAGATAGAGTGTGAGAGAGAGGGGGAGACACCAGTCAGTAGCCAGACTGCATAACATCCGGTTGTTGACAGAATTTTTTTTTTTTTACTGTTGTTCTACTTTTGTTTTGAACTTTGCAATCATGCTAGCAGCATCGCAGCATGAAGGTGGGCAGGATGAGAGACAGCAGCATGCTGTGGAACAGCAGTAGCAGCAGCAGCATTACCAGCAGAGGGCACATATACAGCAGAATCCTTCCCAGCAGGAGGACATCATCTCTAGAACCAAGTGAAAGCTTGCCCCACTTTTTTCCACAATGAAAGATACAGTGCTGATCTGAGAGATGACCAGGCATGCAATAGCTCTCTATGGGCCTGAAAAACTGGACTTGAAGCAAACTGAGGAGATTTGGACCAGTATCAAGGCAGCCATGGATGCTGAGGAAGGGGAAAGGATCCTACATTCAGTAAAACAACTAAAGCACAAGTGGTACGACCTGCAAGATCAAGACCACAAAGTCCTTGAGGTGCTGGGTGGTGTGATGACACATCTAAAAGAATCCATCCAGAAGAGGAAGAGGGTGGTGAATGACAGCAACACCAGTAAGTATACAAATGACAGCAGCACCAGTAAGTATACTTAAAATGATTCATGAAATGGATGTTTATTCATTAAAATGTTAACAATGTTCTTTGTTGTACGCAACAGTGCATGTAATGTTCTCAGTGCTGTTTTAGTAACTGTGTGCACAAATACAGTGAACAAAATCTTAAGAACAACATATAACTAAGTTTTTTTTTCACTGAATACTGATGTACTGTACATGTATGTGATGGCATGCATGACACATGGCACCTGACTGCAACACCTTTATTGAAGGTCATGGAGTATCAGAAGTGGGTGTACTTGTAATTTCTCTGAAATATGGTCATCCAACTCTCTGATCAGACCACAGAATGCATGACCATGTTCCATATACATGCATACTGTGTTAGAGACAGATGCATGGCTTGACAGGGTATGGCATCCAATTTGAACTGTTTTTGTTTCAATGTTTGTGTGTTATTCATGTCCAACCTGAAGACCTAAACATTAGCACCTGCAATCATGCATGGTGTGCTAACATCCCAGGACCCCCCCAATGACTCAATGAAATCCCTGTGCCCATTCAAACCTCTGAGTGTCTATCTCACTTCAAAACTGTCCTAAGGTAACACCTTTTGTCCTACACAGAGTGTGACTGCTTCTGAAGGCTCTTACCTCCCACGCCATGCTCCAATGGATACTCTTATGGCAGCCTGCTGCACCCTCACTCCTCCAGCTAGTCACTGTTAGTGACTGCTTCAATTAGAAGCTTCTCCTTCCACCCTGTTGCTCTCACCCACCTTTTACCCACCCCATGCCCCTTAACAGACATTTGGCACCTGCCTCCATCTACCCCTCACCCACCCCCCACTTGGACTCACTCACTCCTTCCTAGGTCCAACCCTGCTCTCCCTTGTGGCACCCAGCAAGCCACCCCTGCTGCTGTCCTGGTGTACCATCCTTCATCATTATACCTTCCCCACACTTCTCCCCATCTTCCCTGTCTGATCTCTCTATCATGCACTCCTCCCTCTAATGACTCCTTCCCAGCCTTGCCCCCCACCCCATGACACCTACCTGCCACCATTATGCTCCTTCTTCCCTTGATGAAGCCCCAACTCGATGCTAGTCTCCACTCCCCTGACTCCCATCTGCTTTCTCCATGTATCTCCCCACTGCTTCTAATCCTTACTGACACTGTACTTCACATGGTACTAGGAATAACATTGTAATTGTAACAGGGTAGAACAGAACCCAGTCCCAATTGTTTTGGAGAAAGTGTTCTAATGCAAGGATCTGTATTCTTTCTTTCTCTCTTTTCTCTGTCTGGCTGCGCAACCAAATTTTCCTGTGAGACCTTGGACTTGATCAACCCAGACAGTCTTGCAGTCCTTTGCCTCTCTCTGTCTCTCTGTTTTCCCTTGCTGTCTGTTTTCTCCCCTTGCATATCTACATTTGGTAATATAAGAATATAAGAATCAATGTATGGAAATGTAGCTGACTTTGGATCTCTTTTGTTTAGAAAATGTTTAGTGTTGCTGTTGTAATGTATATGTATTTATAATTTGAGATAACTGTAAAAAGCCAGAGGTTATTTGAGTGCAAATGCCTGAGCCTTTTGCAAAGACTGGAGGGATCTCAGGAAGCTCTCAATGTTCTAGCAGCTCCTGAAATTTACAAAGAACAGGATGTGTGCAAAAGATGGGGATTGAAAAAGACATAAAATCAGCTAAGCTGAGCTGCAAGGGAGATTTTATTTTTACAAGAGATTTTATTTTGCTTCTGTATATAGTTATTCTGAACAGGATTATTTTATTTTATGTTACTGCAACTGAAAATAAACAGTTTTGCGGAATTTTGCAACTGCTCCTGGGTTTTCTCTATGCTTCCTGACCTGTGCCTTGACGACAAATAGTGTCAGCCTAAGTGGAATTTAAGCCATGCATACCCTAAAACAGGAGATTTGTGCATGGGTACTGGACCTAGTACCAGGGAAGCACAGAGGAAGGTATGGATTCTGCAGCTGAAGTCCAGTCTGAGATTGAACAGCCAGCACAATTCATGGAAAAAGAACAGGCAGTGACAGAACCTGAAAGCCTGATGGACTTTTTGAAATGGTGGACTATACAACAAAAAGAGACTGAGATGCAGAGAGAAAAAGAAATTCAACAGTTAGAAGCATTGAGGAGAGAAGAGATGCAGTGACAGAAGCAACTGATGAGAGAAGAGATGTAGCGACAGGAGCAGTGATGGCTGGATGCCTTACAAGCCATTGAAGGCAGAGGATCCAGCACAGATCCAGGTGGGCATCAAAATGCAAGCAACCTAAAGGCCATTAAACTTACAAAGTTGTGTCCCTCAGATGATATTGAGGCATACCTGACAACCTTTGAAAGAGTTGCCACAGCCTGCCAATGTCCAAAGCAGCAATGGACAATCAGACTAGTACCCTACCTGACAGGGAAAGCCCAGCTTGCCTACAGAAGTATGGACATTGCACAGTCAGAAAACTATGACCTGGTGAAAAGCAAAATCCTGAAAAGGTGTGGCATCTTCAGAGAGACCTATAGGCAGAGATTTCGATATCTCGGGTACAACTTGGTTGACAATCCTTGAGAAGCCTTCACCTGACTCTGAGAACTCCTGATGAAGTGGTTCCAACCAGAGAGCAAAACAGCCCCACAGATCATCGACACATTTGCCATGGAGAAATTCATCAACATCTTGCCTACAGATGTGCAGCTGTGGGTAAAGGAACACCGACCAGAGAATAGGAAAAAAGCTGTTTATTTGGCTGAGGACTACCAAATGGTCAGACAGACACCACAGCAGTGAGGTAACAGCCAAGCACTGGCAAGAAACTCTTTCCCTTTTAAATTCCAAGCCTGCTAAGAACTCTGGTGGGGATAACAAATCTGTGCCAAATGACGTTATCTGCTACGACTGTAATAAGTCAGGCCATTTTGCATGAAACTGCTGTAATAAAGAGAGTGGCATTGGAGCAGATTTTCTTGGCAAACTGGGGCAAGTACCTAACAGATGTGAAGGTGGGGAATAAGACTGTAATGGGACACATTGTTTCGGGAAGCAGACAGACCCTAGTGCAAGTTAAAGTGCTGGGAAAACACTCTGCAAAGGGGCCATCTACTGGTGTCATCTGCATCTATGAAGACTCTCCATACTATCCCACCTCCCAAGTGACTGACCATTCAGGGTGTGTCACAACAAATAAAAGTGGAGGTAGTACCAAAGTTACCTATACCTGTGATTACTGGAAATGACTTTCCAGGATTTACTGAATTGATCAAAGACGAAATAAATCCTGATGTTTCAGCAGCTGTGGTGACAAGAGCTCAAGCAAAGAAAATTTCAGACAGTGGGGACACTTTTCCTTTCAGTGATTTTGATTCGGACTTGTCTGAGCACAGCTCCAAGATCCAGAAAAGAAAGACAAAGCCTGAAGAAACTGTGGCAGCAAATGACTGATGGACATGAAGGCTTAAAATATGAAAATGCTGAAACTAAATTGATAAGTGATTGTGATTTTCTTTCAGAGCAAGCTAACAATGTTTCTCTCCAGGGTTTTTTCAAGCAGCTAGGGGTAAAACCAAAACAGGGTTGACCAATGTTCAAAAAATGTAATGGATTACTGTACAGAGTTTGGGTTAAACCTCAGACACAGGAACAGACAGATCAATTGGTTATACCACAGAAGTATAGAACAGAATTGTTATAGATAGCATATGGTAGTCCTATGGCTGATCACTCGGGGGGGATCGTACCCTTGCCAGATTGCTGCATAGATTTTACTGGCTGGGAATTCATGAAGATGTTGCTACCTATTGTAATTCCTGTGCTGAGTGCAAGAAGGAATATCCAGTCACTAGAAAAGACAAGGTTCCCCATGTACGCCTACCCTTAATAGATGTGCCTTTTGAAAGAATTGCAATGGATGTAGTTGGTCCTTTAGACAAAAGTAAAAAAAGGTAGAAGATTTATCCTGGTAGTATGCAACTATGCTACTCAATACCCAGAAGCAGTTCCAATGCATACTGTTATAGCCCCAAAAGTTGCAGCAGAGCTAGCAAAACTTTTCAGCAGAGTGGGCATACCTAAAGAAATTATTACTGATCAGGGTAGTAATTTTGGTACTGCACTGCTTAAAGAGTTTTGCAGACTGCTGGGTATCACTGCCATAAGAACCTCCCCCTATCATCCACAGTCAGACAGACTTGTTGAGTATTTTAACCAAACCCTAAAGTGCATGTTAAAAAGGTTTATGAAGGGGGAAGGAAAGATTGGGACCATTACTTGCCTTACCTACTTTTTGCTTATACAGAAGTGCAACAGGCATCAACAGAGTTTTCGCCATTTGAAATTCTGTATGGTAGGCAGCCAAGAGGGCCACTGAATGTGATAAAAGAAATGTGGGAAGATAACCCCACTCAGAAACAATCTATATCTTCTTATATGTGTGCCCTAAGAAACTGGCAAAATATGTTGAAATTGCCCATAGCATTCAGGAAGAGGCTCAAAACTAGCAAAAGGTACATTATGACCATGGGTTAAAAGAAAAAAGTTTTTGAGCCAGGTGAAAAGGTTTTGCTACTGTTACCCACAACAGAAAATAAGTTGTTTATGATTTGGCAAGGGCCATGTAAGTTTCTTAGACGTACTGACACTGTTAACTCTGAGACTGAGACCCCTGACAGAAAAAATCCTGCTAAGTTATACCATGCTAACCTCCTCAAGAAATGGGTTGAAAAATGCCAAAAGTTGCCTTGCTAGTTTTACTAGAAACTGATACTGAAGATATTGATGTAGCTTATGATAGACTAGAACAAGCTGTAAATGTTGGTGCTGTAAAGGTGAATGTTTCCTTTATCTCAGAACAAACTGCAGACATTCAAAATGTGCTAAAGACATTTAACAGTACTTTTACCTTGGTACCAGGCCGAGCAGAAGGGGTTGAGCACATAATAGTGACAAAGAATGCTCGTCCTATTCTAGAAAAGTCATACAGGTTGCCAGAGAGGTTAAAAGCTGATGTGGTTAAGGAAATACAAAAAAAATGAAAGAACTGGGTGACATTCAGGAGTGGAGGGGTGCTTGGTCATCTCCCATGGTAATTGTAAACAAAAAAGAAAGGGGTGTTAGAATCTACCTTGCTTTCAGGAAACTTAATCAAGTGTCAGAATTTGACAGTTATCCTATGCCCAGAATAGATTATTTGGTGGACAGGCTGGGGAGTGCAAAGTACATCAGTACCCTCGATCTCACCAAGTGTTACTGGCAAATACCTTTAGCTAAAGAATCCATAGATAAAACTGCATTTGCCACCCCTATAGGATTCTATCAGTTCACCACCATGCCCTTTGGTTTACATGGTGCACCAGCTACATTCCAGCAGTACATGGATGTAATTTTATCCCCATCAAACTGGTGATTGTGCTGCACACCTGGATGATGTTGTGGTGTACAGTTAGAGATGGGCGAAGTGGCCCCAATTTCCTCTGCGAAGTGATTTGCAGAGTGAAGGCGAATTTGCAGAGTGCTCCGCAATGCGAAGCGGAGTACTTCGTGTTATAATGGGTAACGCAAAGTCCATTAAAAACAATGACTTTGCATTACTCTGCCTTTCAAAACCACTACTCCACCAATTCTTAAGATGAAGTACATTGAAAACAATGTACTTCTCCTCACTTCACCTTGTTTTTAAGCTCCAAAGGTGAATTTTGCAGTGATTCATGGGATTTCAGGTCACATGGCTCTAGATTGTTCTGCGCAGCCTCAGTTTGGGGTAGTGTATGTAGGAAGCTATGGGAGGCAATCTGCTCTAAGAGCTCTCTGCAATTCAAACCTTCTAAAAGCTGTTAAAAAGCCTTTATGGGTAATTTTTTTGGCTGAAACTTTACTTCATCGATTATAGGAAACCCTCCTGTGCTCATATCATCGAGCATTTAATGTTTGTGTGTGGATTTTGAATGTTAATATACAACATTCAGTCTATGTACAGAGAGACAGTGGAAGTGTGCTTAGGGGGAAGGGTGTATCCGTGGTGGAGGTAGATTAACTTGCAGAAAAAGACAGTGCTTTCCGTTTTGGTGATATTTTTCTTGTATAACTGTGTTAATGTACACACAGTAGTATTTTCAATAATTCTTGCCATTTTTTTGCCGATTGTTGAGCAGCAGTGCATAATTTTAGTTTGTTTAAAATATGTGGTTATATTACTGAAGTTTTTAATTTGCTATATATTACTTAGTGTGTGTGTGAATATGTGTGTAATGCGTGTCATCAAGTCATACACCTTTTATTGTGCCACATAATAATTTCAGCAGTGTGAACCTGCTATCCACTGCAGCTGTGTGCTTTTTGAACTTCTTTGTGGTATCTTTACTACTACTAGTACTAGTGACTGTTACTGCAGCAGTGCAGTACACTGCCCCCCCACCCATGGCCCGCCCCAACCGGCAAAGGTATTCTTTTCCAGATTTGAATTTCTGATGGTGAGCACTGGTTAGGTGTTGTGCCTTTGCATCTGCACCTCTTCAGTGCTCAGCACAATCTTAATCTGTCTGTGCATTTGCATCTCTTTAGTGCCCAATCTCCATCTGTAACTTAAGTCACAGTTGTTTCTTTGGCTTCCCTTCAGAGTACTGGACAGGTGTTGTGCATAATTCTGCATGAACATTGTACTCATAAATATGCGTTTTTAAGTCAGGACCATCATCCTGAGTGACTCGTGTTACAAATCACATTCTTCATCATCACGGTCACAAATGCAGTCACAAATCACTATTCACAATCACGTCACGAATCAAAACATTAATTTTTTTACTAGTTACTTGGATGTATTGTAAGCCTGTTTTGTAGTATCTTTCCAGGCTTCATCACTCCACCATTGTACTTATTAATACGTGATTTTAAGTCTGGGAGTTTGTGCTACAGCTCATTGGGGAAGTACTGCTGTAGGCATTCATGTTTCCAATACAGTTCCATACTGGTTATCTCACACCATCAACACCGAATCAAGTTCTTCATCATCATGGTCACAAATGCAGTCACAAACCATGATTCATGATCACGAATCACAACACTAATTGTTTTACTAGTTACTTGAATGTATTGTAAGCATCTTTTGTAGTATCTCTCCAGGCTTCACCACTCCACCATTGTACTCATTAATAAGCATTTTTAAGTAGGGGAGTTTTATGCTACAGCTCATTGGGGAAGTACAGCCATAGGCATTTGTGTTCCTTCCTGTACAGAATGTGAGTTACAGTACTGTAAGTACTGGTGGGTGAAGGGGCCCCAATTTGCTCCGTGAAGTGATTCACTGAGTAACGTGGATTCCTCGGAGAACTCCACAAAGTGAAGCAGAGTACTTGCTTCCTAATCAGGAATGCACAGTCCATTGAAACCAATGACTTCACGTTATTCCGCCTTCCCCAAACCAGTTGTCCACCAATTTTAAGGTGAAGTACATTGAAATCAATGTAATTCGCCTCACTTCACCCTGTAATTCAGCTCCAAATGAAATTCTGCAGTTATTCATGGGATTGCAGGTCACATGGTCTCTAGATTGTTCGGCACAGCCTCAGTTCTGGCCTGGGTAGTGTGCATGCAATGGTAGCTAGAGACAGTTTGTTCTCAGAGCTCAGTGACTCAAAACCTCTAAAAGTTGTTTAAAATGCCTTTCTGAGTAATATTTTTTGCTCAGAATTTAGTACATCTATTGTAGGAAACCCTTCTGTGCTCACATCATCGAGTGTTTATCGTTGTGTGTGGATTTTGAATGTTGATTTAGAACAGTCAGTCTGTGTACTGTGAAGTGTGGTTTGGGGGAGGGGCGTATTTGTGGTGTAGGTATATTAGCTGGGAGAAAAAGGCAGCCTTTCTGTTTTGGTTATATTTTTCTTGTATAACTGTGTTAATGTACACACACTAATATTTTTAGTAATTTTTTACATTTTTTGTGCTGATTATTGTGGTGCAGCGGTGTACAATTTGTCTAAGACATTTGGTTATGTTACTAAAGGTTTTCAATTTGCTACACATTACTTGAGTGTGAGTGTGTGTGCGATGCATGCCATTAAATCAGACACCTTTTATTGTGTTACATAGTAATTGCAGCAGTGTGAACCTGCTATCCACCGGACCTATATGAATTCTTTATACTGCTTTGTGGTATCTTTACTGGTAGTGGATTGTTACTGCTGTGCACTAATCCCCCAACTGGCAAAATGTATTCCTTTCCAGATTTGGATTTGTGACTTGTGAGCACTAGTTAGGTGTTATTGTGCCTTTTTGTATGCATACCTTGAGTGTGCAGCACAATCTTCATCTGTCCGTGCGTTTGCATGGCACCATTATTTCTTGGAGACTGCATTTCTTGTTATGCTCTCATTTCACTTCAACAGCACTGGGGAGTTTTTTGGACACAAGACAAAAGCACTTTGAGGAAGCACATTCATTCTGGTGACTGTGTGGGTGGGATGCAACCAACATTGTTGTCACTCCACCTTACTTCACATTTAAGGTGGAATGACAACGTGAAGTAATAATAACCCGGCGAAGTGAGCTTTTCCTATGGGGCACTCCATGTAGTGAAGTTCCAATGCAAAGTTGCCACTTCATGTTCACTTTGCCGGTGGATTTTAAATTCGCTGCATCTCTATGTACAGTCCAGACTGGAAAAGTCACATGGAACACCTACGGGCAGTTATCCAAGCTATCAAAAATGCAGGTCTGGCAATTAATCCCACTAAATGTGCATTAGGCATGCAGAAAACTAAATATTTGGGCTATGTGTTAGGAAATGGAGAAGTCAAACCAGAGATTTCTAAAATAGAAGCTGTAGCTAACAGCCCTGTACCTAAGACAAAGAAACATGTCAGGTCATTTTTAGGGCTGGCAGGTTATTATCGGAGGTTTGTTCCCAATGTTGCTGAGTTAGCTACTTCCCTCACTGAACTCACAAAGAAACGGTACCCAAATAATGTGAAAAGGACTACAGAGTGTGACGAAGGTTTTCAAGCCATAAAGGTTGCATTGTGTTCAGCACCTGTTTTAAGAAGCCCAGACTTTGAGAAACCATTTCTGCGACAAACAGATGCATCTGAGGTAGGTCTAGGTGCAGCCTTAAGCTAAAATATAGATGGGAAAGAACAACCTATTCTGTATATGAGTAGGAAATTGCGTGACAGAGAAAAAAGGTGCTCCACTATCTAAAAAGAGTGTTTAGCAGCAAAGTGGTCCATGGAGTCCCTCAAATTTTATTTGCTAATAACAGTTTTTGTTCTTGTAACTGATCATAATCCTCTCTGTTGGCTTAATCAGATGAAAGATAAAAATTCCAGAATCACACGGTGGTACCTGGCACTGCAGCCATTTAAATTCTCTGTGATTCACAAATCTGTTAAAGAGAATAGTAGTGCTGATTTTCTGTCAAGATATGGATCAGAAATTGAGGGTTCTGATGGTTGGGGAAAAAAACAAAACAAACTAATGTATGGGTTTGAACTGTACTTTTTGCTGTACTGTTAAAAAAAAGGATGCAAATGTGCTTAATTGCTGAAAGTAGAAAATGTTAGTAGAGAATAGAAAGTTTTGGAAACCTGTTTAATAAAACAGGTTCCCTCTTAAAGAGGGGGTTATATGTGATAGGGTAGAATAGGACCCTGTCCCATTTGTTTTGGAGAAAGTGTTTAAATGCAAGGATCTGTATTCTTTACTTTTGTCTCTTCTCTGTCTGGTTGCACAACCAAATTTTCCTGTGAGACCTTGGACTTGATCAATCCAAACAGTCTTGCAGTCCTTTGCTTCTCTCTCTTTTTTTTATTTAAAGTTTATTAGTTTTACTTACTTAAAAAATAAATGAAATCAGTGTGGTACATTGACAGGAAATGAAAACTGAAAAATATGTCTTTAAAGATAATAAATTAAACTATAACGAACAGGATTAAACATATCCAAATTAAACACAACAAAACCAATAACAAAAATGTCCCCCCCTTCCGCTCCCCCCAAATCTACTTCCCCCCTCCCCCCTTGGTGCCCATAATGGTAAACAGAAACTAAGCAGTAAACTCATCCTAATATTTATTGTTAGGCTGAACTTATTCAAACACATTATAGAGAATACAGGGTGTGCAAACTCTCCCACCTCTTTTTGTAGACACCCAAGTGATTAAATAAATTAGCAATCATTTTTTCAAACCTCAAATTGTGTAGGATCTCTTGCAGCCATTCCTGACATGAGGGTTGTATAGAGTCTCTCCAATGCTTTAAGACCATCTTCTTGACTGACATCGCTATCATTGCGATCTGATAATTTCTGACCGTTAATGGAAAACCTGTAAAGTCCCCTAGCAGGCAAACCTCTGGAGTGAAATAATCTTGTAGACCTAATAAGGGGTCTGCTCTATTTTTAATGAGATTCCATAATGGAGAGATGCTAGGGAATTCCCAAAACATATGGATCTGGGTACCCGTACTTCTATTACATTTTTTGCATAAAGGAGTTTCGGCTCTTCCCATTTTATATAATTTATAAGAAGTCAAATACATATCGTCTAAAATTTGCATTTGTATTAGTCTTACTCTGTCCTGTGTAATAACTTTATGACAGGTTTCCCAGATTTAGGGCCATGTAGAAGAAGTGTCAGAGTATAACGTGTTCCAGTATTTGGGAATGCCGTTCACCTCGGGAAACACTACTGGATAAAGCATGGAATATATTGAGAAAACAGCATGTGGTGCTGAGGCCCTAACACTGCCATTGGAAATCCATTCAACGGGAGAATCTGAAGTGCTCATATTCCCAAAGTGGGAGATAAGCATATGCCGTGCATGATACATTTTAAAGGCCCATTTGTTTCCTAGACCAAATTTAGTGAGCAGCTCCTGTGTCGTTAACCGTTCTTTGTTGGAACTATACAAATCTCTTGCCACCCAGTTCTGTATTTATGGAATCCAATTGGGAGAGATCATTTGTCTCCCTATCCATAAATTAGGGTTTGGAGAAAAAGGCTGGGAAAGGTCATGTGAATGATCATATTTTAATCTCTCTACTTTTCTGTTTTCCCTTGCTGTCTGTTTTTCTCCCTTGCATATCTACATCTGGTAATATAAGAATATGAAAATAAATGTATGGAAATGTAGCTGATATTGGGATCTCTGTTGTTTAGAAAATGTTTAGTGTTGCTGTTGTAATGTATATGTATTTATAATCTGAGATAACTATTGCAAATGCCTGAGCCTTTTGCAAAGGCTGGAGGGACCTCAGGAAGCTCTGTGTTCTAGCAGCTGTAGAAATTTACAAAGAACAGGATGGGGGTTGAAAAATACTTATAAAAACAGCTAAGCTGAGCTGCAAGGGAGATTTTATTTTTACAAGAGATTTTATTTTGCTTCTGTATATAGTTATTCTGAACAGGTTTATTTTATTTTATGTTACTGCAACTGCAAATAAACAGTTTTGTGGAAGTTTGCAGCTGCTCCTGGGTTTTCTCTATGCTTCCTGACCTGTGCTTTGACGACAGTGATATTGTAATCTAATGTATGTTCTGAACCAGCTAATGTATTATGTATGCATGCCTACTTGTTTGTTTAACTGACGTGGTACCTTTGTGAAAGAGCCTGTGCTCAAAGGTCTTCCCTGAATCCTTAAATAAATAAAAAAATAAATAAAACATCACTTTTAAGGGAGACATTCTGACTTGCTGCATGCATCATGCCTAACGTGTAGCATCAAAACTATCCGGTGTTTGCGGCCAGTGCATATATATTCCATACATCCATTGCCATGACTTCCCATATAGCAGTGAGCAATGCTGTTATTCACTGCAGATGTTTTGACCAATGTGGTTTATCCTGACATGTAACCCTCCACATTCATAGCACTCTGTGGCTTTTTCCGACACTACTTATATCACTAGTGAATGGGAATTTTTCTGCTCTTTGCCCCAGAGTGTGTATAATACTCTCCCTCATGTGATTATACGTGTTGATCCTCTGCGATGTTGTCCACAATGACACCTTGCCTTACCCATAGTATGGAACGATGATGATTACTGTTCCTCAAATGTGTTTTTTATTTATTTATTTTTTAAATTTGATTCTTTTTGCCACTAGGCACCCCCTAGACCCATGAATGGGCTTGCCCTCGGCTCAGCGACCCTCACCCTCACCCAGGGATGCCCCCCAAGTTGGCCCATGAAGTGGAACAATCATGACTGGAGGGTCGGGCACTGAGCCCTGGCTCATACGTGGGGGGTCAGTGATTCTTCTGTAATTTTTCTGGGGGCTGGGATATGCAATGACAGCCAGTGTCCACCCCCAACCCCTTGTGTTCAGGTGCCCAATCACCTATGGTACCCATAGCCTCCACTGGGGTCCAAGTTGCACCGGGCACTCAGCCCCCCTCCTCCCAGAGCAGGAGAGCAGTGCTACAGATGCTCAATCCTGCTCCCCCCAACTGGCCCTCCGACACCCAGATCCATTCTTAAACCAGGGCCGTCGGCACTGCAGATAGCAGTCATGCCTCTGGACCAGCAGGCCAGCTATGTTGTGTTTTTTTCCACCAATCCTGTAATATCTTGTTTATTTTCAACAGCTTCAAAAGAACCTGAACAGTACCCTGGGGATAGAAGAACCACCACCAGGTCCTGCAGTAGTGGCACTGCAGAAGACAGCACTGGTGTGCCCGGTTCTGGTAAGTTATTATTGTTGCACATAAATGTACTGATGAAAAACTGAGTAGAAAGGAAACACCAACAGTTGTGGCACTTCAACAAAGCAAACGACTGGTACCTTAAGTGCACAGCACTGAACTAGAACTAACTTAAAGTTTTTCAATCTTCTATTTTGTGAAATGAAAATAATGCTTACTAACAGCTGAACCACTTCCTCTCCCCCCTCCTGGCCCTGAAGCAGTGGTACTGATATGCCCAGATAGACCCTGTAAAAGATAAGACAAGATATCATAAAATATAACCCCACTGCAATCCACAGAGCCCACCGATGCGCTCTACAAATAATGATTCATAAAATATCACAGCGTACTGATGGTGGCATATGTTAAGAGAAGTACGCCACTTCATCAGTACCAGGAAGGGGAAGGCATTAGTGGTCAGTGGCTAGCAGCTGGTCAAGCCTTATGTTCCATCCAGTACCAATCTCAATGAAAATGAAAATTGTAAAACTTGGTGCCTTGTCAGTACGGTGTAAGTAATCCACTGGTGGGTTTGTGCCGGTTGCTGGAAGGGTGGGAGGGCTAGTAACTCCCTTGCAATAGCAATCTTATTAGTGTCATACAGTGGCCCTATCATTGCATTCAAATGTTGTTGATGTGGGGTGGACTGTTGCTCTAACATACAGCATCGCATTTCACTGTGTGCATTTGTAATGACCTGCTTTTCTGGTTTGCATTGTCAGGATACTTTCTAAAATGGAATGCCTGAGTATGAGTAGGTTGATCTGTGTGGGCTGGGTACAAGGCCTGCTCAATTGTGGCACAGTAGTCAAAATCTGACAATACAAACGTAGACCCATCCCAGGCCTTCACGTGGATGTGAAACAAATAGGTAGTAGAAGCTGCCGTCAGGTGATGGTGGGGGTGCTTTACATTACCCACATGCATGACAGCATGGCTTCATACGTGGCAGATCCTGCCAAACCAATCTGGTGGAGTTCTATGACTGGGTAACCAGGCAACTTGACAGGGGCCATGCAGTGGATGTCCTGTATCTGGACTTCAGTAAGGCATTCAACTAGGTGCCACATGGGAGGTTGGGAAGTAAGTAAGCTGGTGAGATGGGTAGGGAACTGGCTTCAGGGAAGGCAACAGAGGGTGGTGGTGGTGGGTGGGGAGCACTCACACCCAAGGGTAGTAAAGAGCAGTGTTCTACAGGGCTCGGTGTTGGGACCAGTGTTGTTTGGGATATTTATTGCAGACATATCATTGGACATCAAGAGCAAGATCAGTCTGTTTGCTGATGATACCAAGATGGGAGCAGTGGTGGACGACCTAGGGGGGTAGCAAGGGTTGCAGGATGATCTGGCAAAGCTTGAAACCTGGTCAGACACCTGGCAACTGGGTTTTAATGGCAAAAAGTGCAACGTGCTGCATTTTGGGGTGAAGAACCCAAGGAGGAGTTACCAGCTGAGGGGAGTGCAGCTAGCCCAGACAGAGGAGGAGAAGGATCTGGGGATGCTCATTACGGGGTCAATGAACAGCTCGGCACAATATAGGAAGGCAGCTGCAATGACCAATAAAATGCTGGGTTGCATTGCAAGGGGTGTATCTTCTAGGAGGGAGGAGGTGATTCTACCACTGTATAGGTCATCAGTTAGACTGCACCTGGAGTATTGCGTGCAGTACTGGCGTGTGTATCTCAGGATGGACATTAAGTTACTGGAAGGGGTACAGCACAGGATGACAAAGATGATCAAGGGGCTGGGGGACTTATTATACAAGAGCAGACTGAGGGAGTTGAACATGTACTCGCTGGATGAGAGGAGGGACAGGGGGGTCATGACTGAAATCTTTAACTACATGAAAGGAATAAACAAGACAGGTACAGAGGGGCTGTTCAAAGTAAGGGATAGGTGGGACACCAGGGGCATTGATATGAGACTGGAGGGAGGAAGGTTCTGAGGGAGATAAGGAGACACTTTTTTACAAAGAGGGTGGTAGCTGGGTGGAATGCATTACCTGCAGAAGTGGTATCCAGTAGAACAGTAGACTGCTTCAAAAGGGATGGGACAGGACAAGGGGGAGGGTCAACGGAGGGGAAGGGTGGAAGGGAGGGGCAGCTGCAGAAGAAGGGGTGCTAGCTGCACATTCAAGCAGACTTGATAGACCTCTAATCCTTTATCTGCTGGCAAATTTCATATTTTCATAAAAACGAGTCTGGGTCCGGGGGTTGAACATGCTCAGGAGGTTGAATTTCCTTTTACATCCTGTGTGTGAATCCCATCAGCCCCAGTTTGTATACTGTGTGACCCTGAGCAAGTCACTTTGACTTAACTTCCTTGTGCTCCCAGGTCACACCTGGAAACAAGCTCCAGCTCAATATGCCTTTCCTGGTTAAACAATTTCCCCTTTCCCTGTCTCTTACATCCTTGTCCCTAACACTGTGCATAACATTCCTCCACTAATGTGCCACTAGCTCATTTTGAAACAGATACAACACTTGATCAAGTGCTGTATCAGTGTTTCTTATGAAGTGGACATCATGTTGTTGTTCTGTAGCCTAAGCAACTTGCCGGTAACATACCACAGTTACTTGCAGGACCATCATGACAAAGCGGCATCTGTTCCACTCCAGCAATAATGAATGCAGACACTGAAACTGGATACACAGTTCTTCACAATGGTAGCAGGCCAGGTGATAAAATGTGCTGTATGCCTTTATAACATGGGTTTGCTGAGCAATGCCATCAGTTGGTCAGAAAGCACCTCCTGACTGTTGATTAAATGCCTGTACTGGCACAGTTAGGGTGATGCTTCCCAGAGCAGAATCCCTGAGCTGAGCAGAACTCGTTATCTGGGCAGCAAGTTAGACTTGAAGGGCAGCCATTTGCAACCATTGCTAAGCAAGCGAGAGTGGGGCTGCTATTTCAGCAACTGCCGTTGTGACCAATTAATAATAATATAATAATAATAATAATCTTTATTTATAGAGCGCCTTTAAAAAATCAAGGCGCAGTACATATTTAAAATCAATTCTCAATAAAACATCATGATAAAATCACTAAAACATATATCATCAATTCATGTCAGCACCATCCCCATATGCCTTGTTCCATAGAAAAGCCTTCAGTGCTTGTTTAAAACCCCCCACAGTCATGCACTCTCTAATCCAATGGGGTAGAGAATTCCAGAGGGTTGGCACCACAAACATAAAAGCCAGGGCACCAGAAGATTTTAAAACTACTCTCGGAATCTCTAGCAACCCCTCGATGGCAGAGGGGAGCAGTCACTCCGGGAGGTAAGGATCCAGAAACTCCTTCAGGTAGTTAGGGCCCAAACTGTGTAGGGCTTTATAAGTCAGTAAACTGACTTTAAAGGTGATCTGCCACTGAACCAGCAGCCAGTGCAGTTCCTGCAGCGCCGGTGTAATGTGGGAAGAATGAGATATCCCCATTAACAACCGGGCTGCGGAGTTCTGCATCAGCTGCAAGCGGTGGATGTCAACCCCTGGAAGCCCAAAGTAAAGGGAGTTGCAATAATCCAAATGTGAGGTCACAAAGGCATGGATCAATGTAGGTAAGTCCCCAGATGGAACAAGGTGCTTGATCCTAGTGATGTTCCTCAGATGGTAAAAGGATAACTTAACGACAGCCGACACCTGAGCACGTAATGTCAGCAGATTGTCAAGAATCACCCCTAGGTCACGCACCTGTTCAGAGATAGGGAGCTCAACATCCCCCAGGAATAAACCTGTGAGATGATTTGCTTCCCACCCCCCTATCCGGGAACCAGGGTCCACAACCATCACCTCCGTCTTCCCGGAATTCAACTTCAGCCAGCTGGACCTCATCCAACCTTGGATCTCGCCAAGGCAGTTATTAAACACCGCGAGTGTTCCATTCTGGTCTGGCACAAAAGACAAGTAGAGCTGGGTATCATCGGCATAACAATGAAACTCCAGCCCATACCATCTTACAATGTCTCCGAGGGGAAGCATGTACACCGCAAACAACATAGGAGACAGCACTGAGCCCTGAGGGACCCCACATGACAGAGAGGTAGGATCAGAGGAAAACACCCACAACATCACCTTCTGAGTTCTACCTTGAGGAAAGAAGTAAACCATCTGTGAACCAAACCTTAAGCCCACAGATGCATCTCAGGCACTCAAGCAGCACCCCATGGTCTACGGTGTGAAATGCTGATGACAGATCCAACAGGACCAAAATAGACCATTTTTTCTGGTCTCTCGCCATCAGGAGATCGTTGAGCACCTGAACCAGCACAGTCTCTGTATTGTGCCTCTTTTGAAAAACCAATTGAAGAGGGTCGTAGATGCTATGGATGGTCAAATGGTTATCCAACTGAGCAGCCACTACTTTCTCAATTACCTTCCCCACAAAGGGAAGGTTCGAGATAGGCCTATAGTTAGCGAGGGAGTCTGGGTCCAAAGAAGCCTTCTTCAACACAGGTGTCACCACTGCCTCCTTCAGGGAGCAGGGGTACTCACCAGAGTCTAGGGAGCACCAGACTATCTTTGCCAGAACCAGGATGATAACCTCCCCACAGCCCATAATCAGGGCTGTAGGACCCGGGTCTAAACTACAGCATGTAATGCGCATACCCTGGACAATCCTCATAACATCCTTGATTTCTGGCCTTTCGAAGGAATTCCAGGAAAAAAGAGGGAGTGTGACCAGGGGCTGGTCTATGGCAACTCCCATAGAGAGTGCTGCCCGGGTCTCCACCCTGATGTCGTCCACCTTATCTGCAAAGAACCAAGCAAGCTCATCACACTATACTTGTGAAAAGGCTCTACGAACCTGTAGACAGGCTGGGTTGCACAGCCTGTCTATGGTTCGAAAGAGCTGGGCCGGACGGTTCTGGGCAGCAGCAATTTTCCTGGACAGGAATACTGCCTTCTTACGAGCAACTGCTGACTGATAGAGTTGATAGTACTCTAGCAGTCTAAGATGGTCGACGTCTAAGCCGGATTTCTTCCAGCACCTCTCTAACCTGCGTCCTAGTCACCGCATCACCCTCAAGTCCCCGTCAAACTATGGCGACCGAGGGCAAAGGGAGAGAGGATGCACACAGATTGGAGCAATGGAATCCAGAGCAGAGGAAATGGCCTTATTATAAGCCAGAACCAAAACCTCTGGATCCAAGCTCATCACAGGAAATTCTGATAGATCAAGCACTGCAGTTAGGCCATCAGGAGTCACATCACATAAAGGGCAGTACTTGACCATCTCCACAGGGGTAGGCCTACGCAGAGGGGTGCAAAAATTGAATCTCACAGTGTAATGGTCAGACCATCACACAGGTTCCACCCCCATGTCGGAGGCTTCCATCCCCAGGAGGAAGACCAGGTTAAGGGAATGACCATGTTTATGAGTGGCAGAAGTAACCACCTGTGAGAGGCCCAATGAGTTCATCAATTGGAGGAAGTGCTGTCCAAATTGCGAGAGTTCATCTTCGATCCAGGCATTAAAGTCACCCAGCACCATCAACCTGGGTGACTCAAAGACCAGATCGACCACGAAGTCTGCCACTTCCTTAAGGAATATCTTCTCATCTCCAGGTGGACGATAGACAAGAGTCAGCCTATAGCCCCCACCTGCCACTATGACACATTCGAATGATCTGGTCTCCTCAACTGGGACACTAGTGAGATCCAATTCAATCTTAAAACAGACCGCAGCCCCCCCCCCCCACCCCTGCGATCCAATCTCGGACGGTGTATCACCGAATACCCGTCCGGAACTGCCGCCTCAAGTACGGGGCCAGCATTACCATCCAGCCAGGTTTCAGTGATGCAAGCCAGATCCGCTGTACCCACCAAGTCTGCAACAATAGCAGTCTTGTTCACAACAGATCTGGCATTGCATAACACAGCCCGAGTTGGACAGACCTCCTGGGATGCCCCAGCCACCTGCCCACCATTAATAGTGGTGGTGCCCTTGAGTATGGAGGTCAGACAAGGAGGCCCACGTTCTGCACTCCATTTCACCCCAGGGCATCTTCTAGGCTTAACCACCCCAATGCGAGCGCACCCCTCATCCATCCTCCGCTGTTCAAACCCCCCACACCTCCCCATCCTCCTGCGGGCAATTCCCAAGGCCCGACAGCGTTGATAGATGGAAAAAAGCAACACTGGGGGAAAAAAGGGGCGGTGGGCATGAAGATTGGAGGATGAATAATGCATGACCTGGGGGGGTGGGATAGTGCTGCATATCCCAATCCTCCAAGATAGAGCAAAAAACAATAAGCTTCTACTCTCACAGTAGAACTAAAAAAAATCAAATCCAAATCCAAATAATTAAAATAACTCAAAAAAAAAACTAAACAGAAACAAATCAAAAATCAATAAACTCAAATCCAATTAACTCAAATTAATCATCTTTCCTCATTTGAACCTGCTTTCAGGAAGACAAAGGAAACAAAACTATAACCACATAATAAAGAATAAAAATAAATAAAAATAAAAATAGGTATCCCTCCTCACACAAGGAATTCCTATTTCTAAAACCAAAATAAAAATACACAAAACTTCCCCTATAAAACAGTCAAAACAATATAAATTAGCTAAGCAAACAAGTACTCCCACTACTTGAATGCTCAGCACCCCGGGCACTCTCACTGCATGGAAAAAAGAAATAAACTTTCCCAGAAAGACTAAATAAATAACATAAGTTTGTGAGCAGTCAGGGACTCTCACTCCCCGAATGCTCACAGAGACTGAGCACTCTTACTGCACAGAAAAATGGAAAAAAATGCTTTTGTCCCAGAAAGTAGGTTCCAATTCGGAAAATGACCCCAAATTCTTCACCCCCCCCCCACCACAGTCATTTAAAATCCAAACACTGTTATCTCACAGCAGCATATCAAACTGCCAGTAAAATATTTGAATCAGGGGCCCTTTCACAACCTCCCTGAAGGGCACTTGAAATTAGATCAAATAAGTCACCAGTACTTATCCTCTTTTCCTGGTCCAGATGATTAGAAAAATCCAAAGTTCAAGGTAGCATGCCGCACAATCCAGGCAAATATTACCATCAGCTGTACCATACAAATGGGACTGGGTCTAGTAACAGTCCAAATCCCCCAACAAGAAATCAGGCTGCACACCAGTTCCCACTCAAAACCAGTAACTTTCTTCTTGACCCATTTTGCTCAATATCCAGAAGGATGTAAAATTTCCCCAAACTGTAGCAGCCAAGGGCAAAATAAACCCCAGAGGTCTGTACTGGATTGAAATTACCCCAAAACTACCACTCCCCAGGGTCAGGGCCCAGATCAAGAGTGGCCTAATGGCCACCCAAAACTGCAAGCCCCCAGGGCGGACAGAGACTTTACCTTCTGGTAAGCCTCCGACCAACCCCCTCACCCACTAGGAGTGAAGATAGAGTGCACCTCCCTGCAGCAACCTTGGATCTTGTCCCGGCTCAGGTCTTTCAATTCTTAACAGTTACCTGACATATCCTCCATTGTCTGCAACTAAGAAACAGATGCCAGTCTCATGCCCAATAACCTCCTCTATTCAAGTCGGGCACCACCAAAGGGGAAACACATCCAAGCACTGGATTCAACACACCCAGTCAGTCCCGAGAAATCATCCTCCAACACAAACCCAGAAAAAACCCAGAGAGATCTCTGAGTATCCCACTAAGACCGCAAAGTCTTCGGCAAGTCCACCCTCATACAAAGTCTAAAAAGTACAGCATTGTACTTCATGCCATCACATAACCAGTTCCAGGGAAAGAACAGGCTTAAGCAAGTGGCTCACAAACAGCAGCAAGGGAAGTATATCCAAATCCAGGTCCCTAAATCAAAAAACTATTAAGCAATAACGACTAATAAAGGGAAAACAAAAATGAATTTTAAACACGAACATAAAACGGACTTAAAATGAGCTAAAAACAAAATAGCACAGATGTAAAACTAGTACTGTGAGAACGAACTCAAGGCAGACCCACACTGGTCGCCATCTTGGACATTGATAGTGTTGTTCAGTCAGGGCTTGCCTAAGAAAACATATGGCAGTGTATGAAAGATAGTAGATGACGTCCCACCCACTAGCCCTGCGGATTTCCGCTTACCAGGTGAGACACTGAAGCCCCCAGTGTCATTCAACAGTGCACTGAGCAGAGTGCCCGAAAGTACAGCGCCATAGTAACATAAAGGTTGTGCTCATTACACATGTAATACAATATAAAAAAAAATGATGATGCTGTTATCGGTTGTGCCCCCCGCCCCCCTTCAAACAGCAGTATGGACAGTGACTGGACACAGAGCAAGCTGAAGCTCCTTGCCAACAGCAGTCACCCCATTCTCCCATACATTGCACAGTAGAGTGGGTTCAGAGACAGCAGGAGAGAGAGAGAGAGAGAGAGAGAGACAATTAATGCATCTTGTTCCTTGGGCAATCCCCATCCATCAGAGCCCTGCACTGTTGACAGCTGGTCAATTTACCTCAGTGACCACAATGCTGTCATTACCAAGTGAAAAATGTTGTTCTCTCCCTCCCTCACCAACCTCTTTCTGTGGCCAACACAGACACCAACTAGAGAGAGAGAGAGAGAGAGAGAGAGAGAGATAGAAAGAGAGAGAGAAAGAGAGAAAGAGAGGGACCATGACACTGAGCTACAATGGAGAATATTGCTTGGGTTGAGAGAGACTGCCTTGATACTGAGACAGAGCACTCCCCAACAACCCCCAGCAGTCAAGACTGCAATGCTGATGTTGCCCTCTTTCTCTGTGTCTTTCAAGAAGAGACTGGCAAATAGACCAGGAGTGCTGAAGTGTAAATGTGCTGCAGTTTGTGGTAAGAGAGAGTAACTTTAGGGGACAAGGCAGTGGTGTGCTGCTGTTCAGGGTCAGAATGTATGCCATGGCTTGCCTAGCATTAAAGTTTCTTTCCGCAGCATGGAGGCTAGCGGGGAGGGGGTGTTGCTCATGCAGATGTGGTGTGGGGGAGACAAGAGAGACAGAGCTAGCAATGAAAGCAGGGACGTAGACCTGGTCAGAGAATAAGAGAGAGACATGCACATACACACTCGGATCCAGAGAGGGAGTGCAGAACTGCAAGACAGTGTGTATCTTTATCCCCATTCTCTGTCTGCGAGTGGCTACTAGGGGCTGTTAAGCTCCCTGTCAGGTGAGATCACAGAGAGAGAGAGAGAAAGAGACACTACAGTGGCAAATGGAACAGTGGTGAGTATCAGTGAGACTGTGGCAGCAACAATGGCAGATGTGGCAGACACACAGGTGGGTGGACCAGCAACAGCAGCATAGTGGCTAGTATTTTTTCATTGTGTTGTTCTTTGGTGATGCTGCAACAGCAGTTGTAGTGGATGCACAGGTGGGCAGACCAGAAGCAGCATAGGGGATAGTATTTCAATATTGTTTTCTGAGAAAGATAAATAAAAAAATAACTTCATGACAGCATCAGCACACAGCAGCTTCAATACTGCTATTCCTGTAAATAGTGAGAATACAGAAAAATAAATAGTTTTAAAAACACTCAGAACACTAAATGAGTTCACCTACACCCACCCTGCCCCACCCATCAACCTGACTATACTATTAAATCCAAGGTGCAGACCTGGATAGAACACCTCTCCCTTGAAAAGAAGTTGTATGGAACTGGATACTTGTCTCCACACTTCAGATGGACGTGCCATAAGCTAGACATCCAGTAGATCATTCCTGGCAGCATCAGCAAGCAATGCAACGTATGCCAGAAATTTTATAATCAGTTATTTGTGGTTCTGCTTTTCACAAGGGGCTCTATACATACGGTTCTTTCTGTCTGCTATACTTTACCCAGTGGGGAAACTGGTAGTAGAAAAGTATGAATCACAGCTGATAAAAATTATAACACACACTGCAGGCTTATGATTTCCTATTGCTGCCTACTGATCAGATGTTAGCTATGGATGAGTCTGGAATTTTTTGTTGGTTGGTAGGGTACTAGTAACCAGAGATGTCATATCCGCCTTGGATTCAACAAATGTAGTCTGTATCCTGTCAAGGCAGCTTAGCCAGTAAGGAAACTAATATGTTTCTGCACACGAAGGGCACATTAGGACAAGCAGCCATGCACTTTAGTCTGGGTCCCTTGGTGCTGGCTGTTTGTTTCCCTTTAGCTATTCCCTTTTGTCACATCATGCCCGAAGCATGGGGACCCTTGTGCCAATGCTTCCGCTGTAAGTAAAACACCAAGTACACCACCAACCATGTCATGATTTCCTTTTTATTTCCTGGTGATAATTGCTAATACTGTTTATAAAAATTATGGCTCACATGTCACAATTTCAACAATAGACCTAGCAATAAATCTACAGGGCATTGTATGGTTTAGTAGACCTAAACAAATAATGCTACATGAATTTTACTTAACTGTTAGATGTAGATTTGAAGTCTGACCCTGTCCTGAATATGTTCATCTTCAATCAACATCATCAGCATCATCATCATCATCAGTAGTATGAATCAACCACACGAGAGTCACTGCTTTTAATCCATGTTTATGTCCCATTCCTTACTGTGATGGATTCTGCTAATGCAACATGTTTAAAATCAATGCAGTGACTGACTGCATACACCCAGTTTGTCAGTGCTTGCACTGCTTTTCTGAAACTTTGAGTGGTGACAGTGGCACAGGGTGTTGTTCAGACTGATCCTTTTTTCTACAGGGTGTCGGAAGTATTTGTACATTGCTCACAACGTATGGGAATATTACAATTCTCCCTTTTGTCACACTTGGTACAGTGTTTGTGCTGCTTTTATGAAACTGAGTGATGACAGTAGCACAGGGTGTTGTTCAGTCCTATCTTTCTTGTATAGGTGCTTGTGAATGTGAATATGACTGTAATGTACTCATTATGCATTGTCCTTGCTAACAAAACTCTAGTAGTCATAGATATGTACATGCTGGTACTGGGACTCCCCCAGTAATGGGATTCAGTGAATAACTGATAGTAAGTTTTAGAAGGGGAACTGTCATTTTCTGGATTTCTTAATGCCTGCAATACTTTGTAAATTTATCATAATTGTTGGTTTATGTGCATAATTTGGAACTTGTGAGTTACCACCTTTATATTTCATACTATCATTAAAAATAAACCAATAGAATTCTGGTATTGTTATGTTAGAAAATCCCATTCGGTAAAAAGTATTTCAGTAAGAAAGAGTTATAGTTTTAACTTTATCATATGTTACAAAATCCCATTCAGTCCAAAGTATTTTTTATTTATTTTATTTAGTTTTTGTTAACCGGGTAGGTGCACTAGCCATAAAATGACTACTTTCAGGCACGACCCGGGAGAGTACAACAAAAGGAGAACAGTTGAACAATAGCAACATGGGTACAATAATACAAACAGAGGAACAGTACAGCAGTGCTACAAAAATACAATGGGTAGAAACAACAAAAATTAATGGCAAGCATTATACAGATAATGGCAGTAATATATATAATAAGTGCAGAAACCACGGATCCGACCTGTAGAGTGAAAGGGTTAATAAGATAATAAGGTTATATAGAGAGAAATGTGTGGAATGTTCAAACATAACAAGAATGACAGAAGGAAGGTCAGGGGTGGTAATTGGCAAAACAACAGTGGATGGTCAGCAACAAGGTTTGAGAAAGGAGAGAGCTAGTAGTCAAGAAGTTATTTACAAAGAGAAGGAAAAATATGGGGAGGGAAGAGGAGACAGTCTTGGAGCTGGATAGAGCAGGGTGACATTACTGGTAAGTCTCAGGAGCTTCAGGTTAGGGTCAAAGCATGTACAAGCATCAGCTAAGGATGAATAATGAAGATATTCACTTTTAAAATCCAAGGTGAGACTGAGACAGCTGGAGGTTGGTGGAAGAGCATTCCATAGCCTGTGAGCAGAGAGTGGAAGGCCCTGTGCCTAGTCTTCTGACATCTTGAAACATAGAACAGGATTTGTCAGCTGATGCTTGAGCCATGGGAGGATGGTTGAGGCCAGCTTTCTTGCTGCCAGCAGCTGAGATGTTTTTTCCCAGATGATCGAGGGTCCATTAGTGATCAAGGGTAGATTGTCTACTGGCAGAGGGTGAGAACCAATTCAGATCCTTATAAAGAAGGCAATGATGTTTGAGTCGAGGCAACGAAGAGGCAAATCGGCATATATTGTTATAAGTTATGGCCCATTTTAGTAGGGAGGTTTTATGGGCAGAGGTAAGAATAAAGGCACCATAAGTAAGGGTTGGGAGCAGAATACCTTGGGCAATTGCTAATTTGGCCGAGGGTGTAAGCATGTAGCTCGTTTTGTAAGCTACTCCTAGTTTCGAGTTTACAGCTTTGCACAAGGACTGAATGTGAAGATTAAAATCCAGGGACTGGTCCAGCAGGATCCCAAGGTACTTGAAGTAAGTAACATTTTCAAGTGGAAATCCTCCTGGGTGAAGAACCTCCAGCAAACTAGAACAGGTCTTAATCTTCGGTGCAAACCTAGGAGCATGGCTTTCATTTTCTTTTCATTTAGTACAAGCTTACGGTCTAGTAGCAGGTCTAAGACCTTATTGAAGTCTGAAGTAAGTGATGTGTTTATGCAGGCAATACTAGAAGAACTAGTGTAGATGATCAGGTCATCAGCATAGAAAATAGCTGAGCAGGATTCCAGGACCTCAGCTGCATTGTTGATGAAATTGAGAACAGAAGGGGCCCAAGGATGGACAGGGGGACCCCTAGGTTGATTGTAGATGTGTTGGACAGGGAGAGTTAAGGTTGACGGCTTGCAACCTGTTTGACAGGTAGCTCAGAACAGTCCACAACAAGGGTAGAGAAATGGAATTTATGGAGAGTGGAGAGAAGCAGGGGATGGTCTACAAGGTCGAAGCCTTAGTGAGGTCAATGAAGATGGCACCTGTGAGTTTTCCAGAGTCCATGTTGGACAGAATATCAGTAGTTAGTTGAAGAAGAGCAGTGGTGGTGCTATGACCTTTCAGAAACCATGCTGGGTGTCTGAGACGAGATTGTAGCATATAAGGTAGTCAGTGGTCTGTGATGCATCTATTTTCTCTAGGATCTTGTTAAGGACAGAGAGAGATTGCTATAGGTCTGTAATGGCCATGTCCTTTGGGTCACCTTTTTTAAAGACAAGACGTTACTCTTGCAGATTTCCATAGGTCCGCACAGTGCTATGGATAGGGACAAAGTGTGTGATCTGGCAATCAGAGAGTCAATGAGGAGCAGCCAGCTTAAGAAGACGAGGTTCCAGTGGGCAGTCAGAACCAGAGCACTGGTATTGGCAGATATGGATCTTAGTAATTTCAGAACTTTAGCTCTTGATATAGCCTTGAAAATAGAATGGTGGTGCTGGAGGAGCATCACACAATAGGGCAGTATGGTTGTCTGATGGTAGTGTGGTAGGTAGAGTGTGAGTGGCATCCACTAGGTTGTAAAACCAAGGTATAGTATGACAGATCAGAGAAAAGATTGTTAAAACTGTTTGAGATGGTCCTAGGGTCATTGACATATTGTGCCCCATTTATGATCATTTCATCAGAGGACCGACTGCAAGGTACAGAAATGTTTTGACATGGGCCCAGAATTTCCTCGGGTCGCAGGCTGAGCTTTGTAGAAGGTCCTGCAGTATTTGCTTTTAGCAGTCTAACTTGTCTCTTACATCTGTTCCTCAGTTCACGATATAGACAATAAGATCTGACTGTAGGCCAGTTTGTTTGTAGCGAATCCAAAGCTTGTCCCTCTGGCTTAAATTAGCAAGGAGGTCTTATGCAGCCACCTCGTCTGTTTTCTCTGACCCTCCTAGTAGTCTTGGGGCATGTTTATGTTGAAATGGTAAGAAATTAATTTATGAATATCTGTAGAGCAACCTCCACATTTTTTTGATAGATACCTGCCCAGTCGATATTGGAGACATCATAGAGAAATGCATCCTGGTCAATATGAGCTAGATTTGTAAACGTGATTAGTCTTGATGGAGGAGATGGAGGAGTAACCATAGATAGGATACAAAAAGTGGGTGAGTGGTCTGTTAGTGCATCTGCAAGGATTCCTGCTTTCGACATATGTTAACCATCACCCAGTCTAGGAGTGTACCCGTTTGATGGGATGACGTGGCTCTAGTTGCTTCAGAGATCAACTGGTGAAAATTATAACTAAGCATGAGTGATTGCAAGGATATTTGAGCTGACCCTAACTAATTGAGGTTAAGATCACCTAGGATGACAGCTCCATTATGATTTACAGTCTGGAGGTGATGTCAAGGAGTTCTTGAAGCTACTATTCCCCCAGCAGGGGATTATAGGCACAGAATAATATGAAGCTTTTTCCCAATACAATATTTGCTCTGTATGAATCTCGCAGACCTAAGTGGAGAGAGGCAGATGCTGTCGGGCACAATAGAGATGTTGAGGTGGTTTTCGAAGAATAGGGCAACCCACCTCCACGCTTGGATGAGGACCTATCCCACCAGAACAGGGAATAGTTAGTGCAAGGAGCATACATGATCAGGTATTCTGGTTTTAGCAAAGTTTCTGTTAGACAGAGTACATCAGGATTGTAGAGTTTCACCCAGGCCTCAAGTTCAATGGTGACAGGTAAGACTCTGATATTGATATGGGCAATGTAATACCTTCTTGGACATGCCAGATAACTCATTTGGGAAGAAACAGGTAGGTGGACCTGGTTTAGTTTGACATCCCAGATAGCAGAATATTAATCATGGCTAGGAACTAAAACCTTGCACAGTAGCAGGTTAGGGTGAAAGCACATCTCCATGGCAGCTTCCTCCTGCATGTAGAGGGTAATAGATGCTGCCTCTACACAAGGAGGATAGGGGTTAGTTGCAGATCAGGCTTTGTCTCTGCACCAAGTTAGAGAAACTATAGTTGTGTGTAGCCTCTGAGCGTGTCTTTTGAAATTTTGTTACATGGGAGAGCCCATGTGGCAGTGTCCAGGCTGAGTAAAAGGACAAATGACAAGACTGCCCATAGCAGACTATACTTCGCCATAGTGTTACTATTTGACTTGGGTAGGAAGGCTAGTGGTATACTGAGACAGAGGATTAGCTCCTAGGGATAAAGAGATAGTGTGTGTAAAATTAAGACTGCCAAGGGCGACTGTGTTCCACTGTTTTAACCCTTGGCTGAAATTAGAGATAGAGCAAAAACAACGAAGTGTTTCCTGCTAGCGTAGCGATTATTTAGAAGAAGTGGATCAGAGAAGCAGAAAGTAAAGCCTCACAAAGGTTAATTAGAAAAGCAGACCAGCCGGAGGCTCTACTTGTGGTAAAGATTACAGTGAGGAAATGAAGACCTATTCAAGATATGTTAGACGGCACCCCTAATGGCGGAATTTTATAAGGAACCAATGGGAGACTAGACAGATAGCAGTAGTGTTCGGCAAAAGTCAATGCAAAGCAGAGAGCGCCGAAGCCCAGAGACTGATAATCTAACAGAGAAAAGGCAGGGCCAAATAGTGGCCAAGCAGAGAGCAGCAGTCCAATTAGAGGAGGGTGGCAGCAGGTGGCCGCCTATCAACCCTGCAGTAGTTAGCCCGGACACTTAACTGATTTGAAAGTGTCCTGTCTGGCCAGAGGATGGCGGTACAGGCAGCTGGCAGGATTAGCCGCCACTGGGAACACGCTCAGGCACAGTGGATCTTTTTAAGATATAAAATGTAGGTTAAGATAGGATGTTATTAGCTAGGGTAAGGGGTACCAAGGCAACTTTAAATTACTCGGGGTAGCAAGAGAGGAAGCCCAGGTATGGAACTGCACAGTAGATAGCAGGGCAGGCACTAAGCAAAGCTGATAGGCAAGCAGATGGTGAAAATATAAGAAGATGTGTTTAAAGGGAAGGCAGGACAAATGTTAGGGCCTAATTAGCTGCACTCTGTATCTTTAAGAGGAGTTGCAAATATTAGTGAGAGGGGAGGATGAACATTGCTAGGGGTGGTGCCGAGGGAGGGAGTATTTAATAAGGCTGGAGGTGGGGATTGAGGTGGGCGAAAATTCAAGCAGCAAGGAGACAGAAGGACAAAAGTGAAAGAGAAATTGAATTATTTGTATGGCAAAGCTTATAACTGTGACCCAAATGGAATCTGACAAAACAGAAAATTGTATCACTTTAACTTAATTCTGATCCAGGGTAGCTTACCACTGACCTTAAAACAAAGAGAGCTGTAATATTTTACAATCTACAAACCTGCAGCCTAAATAAACTTGCACTTCAAACTACTCCTTGAGTGCAAAATTGCAGTAAACAGGCTTAGGTTCGCGTTTCAATTAGGATTTACAAGACAATTTGGAGAGACTTAACAAGTAGAAACTGTTATATTTTCAAAGTTATCAACAGAAGTAAAATACTATTTTAATAACACATTCCAGATTATGCATGTTTTAACAGTGATGTCTGTCTGTGTTGTTGCAATTAAATAAACAAGTGATTGTGTCCCATTTTGTTTTTCTTTTCAAGTCAAATCTGGATAGAAAGAAAATAATATTCACAGAATAATAACAAATGCTCAGATTGTTTTACTGTCTTTGTCCAGGAAAGGCACACTGAGCTGCAACTTGTTCCCGGGTGTGTTTTGGGAGCACAAGGAGGTTAAGTGACTTGCTTTTGGTCACACAGTAGAGCATGTTGGAATCAAAACCCACTATTTTGATGAACCAAGCTTTTTCACAGCTCTTTGCTGTAACCTCTAGGATATACTGTCAGCTGATCATCAAAAACTACACATTTCAAGGATGGCCCTATAGCGTTAGGCCAGTAGGTACAGGGCCACATTTGCATCTTGTAGACCTGAATTCACAGCCAAAACCCATGATTATAGGAGAACAGCCTGTAAGAGAAGAGATGGGAAAAGAAAGTTAGAAGGTGGTACTGTGACAGCTCCAAAAAAGTTGTACTGACTTATACACAGCCAGGGTCTAGAAATCCAGATATACAGGTTAAATCACCTGAGCTATGAACAAGGCTGGTTCATCCAGCAGAACTGGGTTTGATTCCAACATGCTTTGCTTGCATAGTGTCACAATAGGCGCTTTTAAACACAGGTGAATACAACGGAATGGCCATTACCTGTGTGCCACCGTTGTACTCTGTTCCGTCTGTGGTTCACTTTACACACAGAAGGTATTCCGGCAACCCCCCATCTCCGTTTTCAATATTTCTGTTTCATCTCCCCCACGGAGTGTGGTGCTCTATGGTGTTTTTTTTAGTGCTGCCATAATGGCTGTTTTACACAGCCAGGCGAAACGGAACACATAGGGACAAACCAAGGAACGAAGAGATTGTGGTTCGGCTGAACGTTCACCGGTATAATGAAACAAATGCATTTTACACACAGATTATGTAACGGTATACTGTTTCCATAACAGTCATTCCGTTACAGAAACCTGTGTGTAAAAGCACCTAATGTGTCCCTGAGCAAATCAGTTACCCTCCCCTACTGTGCTCACAAAACACACCCGGAAGCATGTTTTAGCTCTGTGTTCCTTTGACAAAGATTGTAAAGGAAAAAAAAAAACCTGTAAACATTTGTTATGATTCTGAAAATACTAATTTCTTTCTATCCAGATCTAACTTAGAAAGAAAAAGATAGGTCAGAATTAGTTGTTTATTGATTGCAGAAACTCATTAATGGCCACAGTGTTTAAGCATGCATAACATGAAATGTGTTATTAAAAGAGTAGATTATTTCTTTTCATAAAGTTAAAAGTAAGCCATATTCTTGCTGAAATAGTCTGGACTGAACAGTCATGGTATTTTCTAACATAACAATATCAGAATTGCACTGGATTAGTTTTACTAACAGTTTGAAATGTAAACATGATAGCTCACTATTATCATTGCACATACAAAACAATTGCAGTAAATGTAAGAAGTGTTGTATAATAGTTTGAAACACACTTGATAAAATATCCAACTTCTTATTTAACCTACCCTGTACTGGATTATCTGCAGACAAAGTAGGGCCAAGCCTGCAGTAATGTCTTTGCCTGGTCAGAAGCCTAAATACACTATGCCCCTCAGCCCATAATTATAGGCTGATTTACATATGAATAACTGTAGACAGCTAAGTCTTACAGGTACAGGTAATCACAATAGCTAACTCAAAATAGCTTTTTATAGTCTTTCAGACATTAAGAAATCCAAAAGATGTCAATTCCCTTCACTGAAACAGAAACAGTGCACACTGCTGGATGCAGTACAATCAACAAACAGGGTGAGCTGTTGATACTTTGTACAGTTTATAAAAATTAAAGTTGTGGTTGCGGTGGTGGTGGTCAATGATCATAGAGGTTTCAGTGGTAGTGGACTTGAAAGCACTAAACTCTCATGTAAACATATGCCTTTCTGATGTATTCTCACCATCAGAAAACATACCCTGACCATGAGTCGCACTCACTTCCTAATCTGTGTCTTCATCATCATTTGGTAAACCAGTGCCACCAGCAGACCACTGTGGTGAAATGAAATGGTTAATTTTTATGCATGTCAACCTCTCTACATTAGAGTCAGACAGGCAGGTGATGATCTGAACACAATGGCACCAGTGGCACGAAACACCCTTTCAGATGTTATACTGGAACAAGCTCATGTTAAAAATCCCAGTGCGACAGAGGCCAGAGCTGGTCACACTGCCACCTCATGTTGCCAGTATGCCACCAAAGGGTCCTTGTCCACACCAACTTGCTCTGTAACATCCATATAGGCAGTGACCATATTAGCAGCTGTCATCTGTAGTTGGCTGCTATATTCGGGTATTTAACAGGCACCACCAACTCCAAAATGTTTAAAGGGACACTGTCAACCTGTTTTTCATCATATTATTTCTAGATAAAAACCTGTATTTTATGATTTCTTACCTTCTCTAAAAATCACTGATGTTGCTATTTGTTTTGTCTGTCTCCTTGTTTGGTAGAACTGAAATGCATGCTAATGGGATCCCAGTGGAAATTTCGGCACCACCGCCGAAAGCGGCACTCAACGGCCGCCGTGCTGACTCCTTAGCTGCAATCTGCCCACCTCCCTGGAACTCTGGCTCGGATCCTGTAATCAGGGACTAGCACCAAACTCTGTGGGAGCTCCATACTCTGTATCTGCTTTCTGATTGGTGTGGCACTGTTGCCAGTGGTCCATGATTGTACAGGACAGCTTTTGCACCTCAGCCATTGGTGCTCTCACGAACTGCTGCCTAAACTGCCTTTCTTCTGCCTCGGGTTTCTTTAGATATTGTTTTTATTAGTCTGAAAACTTGTTGTATTTTACTTCATTCTGCTGATCCTAAGCCTGTGTATGACCATAGCAGCATTATTTTAAGTTAACTGCTAGCCTTGCTATTTAACTGCATTTAAAGCCACTGTTAGCTCCTGTATCTTGAATGCTGATATCTGAGTTTCACTGTTCTCTCTCTCTCTCTCTCTGTCTCTCTCTAAGCATTCCCTGCATCTACGATAAATCTCTCCTGAAACCCTACAACAGCCTGAACAGCTATAATTCCAGCCTCCCCAGCCTATAAACTCCTGGCTCTCAATCCTTTTCTTTCCATTTTCGCTCTGTCTGACCTTAGTTTCCCTGAGCATTTTACCCTCTCCCCTCCTCCAATCATTAACCTCACCCTTTCCCTCTGTTAATTGTGCCTTCAGCTCCTTTGTCTTTTCACCCCACCCTTAGCCACTCCATTTAATTCTTATTTAATTTTTTCTAGCACCCCCGCCCCTGGTGACGGACTGCTGCCAGCCTCCTGCCCATTTTTTTTGCATTTAATTAACCTACCTCTTCTTTTTGGCCCCACTACGGATCCTGGTGGAAATTTTAGCACCACCACTGAAAGCTGCGCTAAATGGCCGCCTCGCCGACCCCTCAGCTGGAATCTGCCTGCCTCCCTGGAACTCTGCCTCAGGTCCTGTAATCAGGTACAAGTGCCAAACTCTGTGGGAGCTCCATACTCTGCGTCTGCTTTCCGATTGTTGCAGTACTGTTGCCAGTGGCCCATGATTGGACAGGACAGCTTTTGCACCTCAGCCATTGGTGCACTCACGGACTGCTGCCTAAACTGCCTTTCTTCTTCCTCCTGTAGCACTTCTGCTACTCGGGTTTCTTTAGATATTGCTTTTTGTCCCACCCCCCGCCACCCCCTTCCAGGCCTCCTTTAAATACACTGTCACCCCTCCCACCTTGGGCTGCTTCACCTATTTGACACAGCACTCACAACCTCATCCAATCCTTCTTGTCTATGCTGATCTCCTAACCTGCTGCTATTTTTCCTTTTTGGTCTCTAACAGTGCCCACTCATACCCAAACTGTGTCTCCCTCCTAATCCGAGCCATGGCTGCATTACACCTACATCCCACATTGTTATTAGTGGTGATGATGGTGCTGCACTGTCCCACTTCTCAAGAGGTAGCCTCTTCTCAATCCACCTGCCAGCTAATACCAACCTCCACTCCGCATTACACACTGGGTATGACCACGGGGATCCAATATAATGATTCCATGGCACACTGCTCCTCATTCTGGCACACTGGCTACCTTCTGATGTACTAAGGGCCTAGCCTTCCAGGGAACCTACAAGTATTAGCAGCTCTCTGCAAGAAGGCAGGACAATCCCTGTACCATAGCATCAAGGTGCACAGATGCATTACAAACAAGCAAGCCTTCAAAATTCTTCAAACCTCTCTCCTGAGATTTCTCTTAATGCTATGTCTCCTCTCCAGAAATGATCACACTAACCCAGGACCACCTGGACCGTCTGCCCACCCCCAGAATAGGAGGTCGGGGTTTCTCACCTTGGTGTCAATCAATGTCTGTAGCCTCCTCAGCAAACTCGATAATCTCCAAACCTGGATTCAACAACACAATCCCGACATCCTCTCTGTCGTCGAAACATGGCTAAACCCTAAGATCCCTGACACGGCGGTTGCAATTTCCGGATACTTGATCTTCAGGCAGGACAGGATTTCATAGCCGGAGGTGGCTGTGCCATCTACGGAGGGATACTCTCATGGGACACATTATCCCTCTTTCTAACCCAAGATTCCATCTCAGGTCCTCGCTATCAAAGTTCTCTAGGGGCCAATAACAAAACCTTACCACAGTCTCCAGTTACATACCCCCAAAGGACCTGGTCAGTGGCTTCAATAACGTCATGGAATGCCTCAAAGGACTATGCCATAACTCGGAGACCATAATCCTGGGAGATTTTAATATAAACTGCTTGCACCTGAGGCCTGCACCTACAAGTGATACAGTCAGCGCAACGCCTCACACAGCTTTTCCCACTCCTACTAGGACAACTATAGGACAGCAGCCTGTTGCACAAAACTTGGCTTATAATTAGCCTAAATATATGATCTTAAGACTTAAAAATGGTCTTGTCTAAGTCTCAGGGTGAGACTGTTGCACAAACAAAAAACTGTCTTGACTTACATAAGACAGGACTTAGCCTGATGTTGCCTAGCAACACAGACAAAACTTTCAACTGGACTTAACTGTACACTGCTGAAGGAAAAAAGATGGCTACCAATAACCACAAGATTAGAGAGGTGTGCTGATGCAGTCCTAAGCATATTGAACTGTTAGTAAACTGTATAGAAGAAACTGTTATTGTGTAGTACAGTTCGATGCTAAATGTTATAAAACTTTTTTATTTTCTGCCTATTTTGTGTGTTTGTTTCCTTTTATATTTTTCCGAACAGAGGGTTGCTTTGGCCTGGGAGCACCTGTATGCGTTTCAGATGCAGCTACTTGTCTTGTAGCTTCTCTCAGCTCCTCCATACTAAGCAATACCATTCCAATCTCAGTCCCCTATATTTAGTACTGAGTTCACCTGTGTCATACAGAGTGCCCCTATACTCAGCCCACACACAGTCTCATCAGCCTTCCGCCACGCCCCACCCGCCCAGCAATGGTCAGCCTTTCCGGCGGGAGATTCTGCATGTTTTTCGCTGCAGTTTTAAACTTGGCAGGTACCGCTGAAAACGGATGACTGCACCGATGACTGGATCACCGAATGGAGGTTCCAAAACCAGGTGATCCGGTCAAAAAACGGGTAGGTGGCAACCATTGCCCCTGGAAGCAATCAGACAGTACTGTTTCTGTTGCTCTTCTCCTGTTACTGCATCTGAGGTATTACTTATGTGAAGAAAGCCAGCACCCCCTCCCCCCCGGACCTGTTTCAGAATCTCCCATGGGGCTAGTTAACTGTTAACTGCGATGTGGCTCATCTACTTGCCGGTGTCTTCCATTCCTGTTTGGGAGCTTGTAGCAGCCACAAGTGTGGCTCACTGTATGGGATCCTCTTGCTGCCTTTCCTGCTTCTAAACACTGTTGTATTTACTGCTAGAATGACAGCTCGTACGGGTGAAAGGAGACACTGCTACACTGGCCTTCTTCACACGAGATCCTGCCCCCTAGCTCCAGCCTGAGCTCTGTATGGTGTGGGAGAAAGCTGCCGCCTGGCTGTCTGACACTTTCTATTCATAGACGGTTACTCATGCTAACTGCAGCAGTACCCAATTCCCATAGTTTGTCCTCCTCATGGTGCATCTCACTGCCTTCCTAAAGAAAAACCTCTCAACATTTCACCCCCAGATTGCGGAACAGCATGCCATAAAAATGTTGTACACGTAGGCAAAATGTGGGACAGCAACATACAGCACATTGTAAAAATATGAGTGAAATTCACAAAGTGTGCTTTCACATTAATTGCTAGGGATCTTTACATTAAATGTTTTGAAGTGAATGTGGGACGATCCTCTCAGTTTGGAACAGGGGGCTTTGATGTGGTAAAACGGGGAACAGCATTGGGACCTATTGCACCCCCCCCCAGCACTGCACGTCAGGGAAAAGATTCTTTGTTTTAATACACTGTCCACTACAAACTAGCCCAGTAGTCCACCAGGGTATTATATAAATCTCTAACTCCCTGGGAGACATCTAGACCCTGGCTCACCAATGATAAATTATTTTAATTATGCTGTCCCACTAGCCCAAAGTTTCTCCACTCCCCCACCCGGCTGCTGCTTATAATTTCTGGCAAATAGGCTATCTAGGTGGCAGTCAGTGTTTTTTTTGAGGTCCCCCCCTTCATATACAACAAAACTTTCTCTTCTCTTTTCCTATCAGTTTACATTTTGTTTTTCTTTCCATATATTTCCATCTTCCTAATTTGCTGCTTTCTTTAACTCCTATGCTGTCCTATACCCCCTTTGCATCTCTCCGTTCTCTGTCTGCACTCACTACAGTATTTTCTCCATATTGACCTGTTTGTCTCTTTCCTTTAACAGGTCTGGCATGATACTGACTGCTTCCCCATCAGATAAGTATTATTCTACGTCTAACCTGTCCTATTCTTCCTTTTTACTCACTAAGAATTATGGATCCTTTGTGACCTCTTTCCTATATTTCATTTTACAGGTATGATGGACTTCATCCCTTCAAGCCCTACTTCTGGCTCCATAGCACCCAGGTAATAGACCCTCAACATATTACCTACACTGGTTAGGTTTACTGTAATGATTTGTTTGTGCCTATTACAGTGTGTGTGTGTGTGTGTGTGTGTGTGTGAATTAGGTTACATGTACCGCTGCACTTTTGTTCCATAAAGCTTTTGCAGTCGGTCGATGTGGTGGGATCTCAGCCCTGTCCACGCCTCTTCCAACCAGCACTCATACCTCTCAGACTGTCAAACCCAATGTTCCCCCATGGATTTCCCCATCGTGGTGGGGCTGGGAAGGGGGGGCTGTCCCCCCCATGCGGTGACTCCCAGCCAGAATTGTGCCGGTGGTCCAGGTGGTGGCACGGGATGGAGGTTGGCGGGAAGGGCTTTATGAAACATACATAAATCATTTTTCCATTCTATTGAAATGTTTCTCCCCTTGAATCCCCTGCTGTGGTGGCACATAAGTGGGTACAAGTGGGGACACATATTATGAAATCCGATCCCTCTCTTCGATATCACTCATGCTTCTGGCACTACCCTCAGGCCTTCACCTTTGGCAGCCAGTTGCAAGTCAGCATGTCTCCCCACCCTGGGATGTTTAGATGGATGATTTATAGGTCTTTGGGAGAACTGTCTGAAACTTGCTCAGTCCTCTTCCCCCCAGCCAACCCCTGGCAAACTGGCGTGTTCCTGAACTTGAATCATCATCTTAGTGGAGATAAGGTGCACAGTGCCTCAGCCACTGGGCCGGCCTTATGTTGCAGCTATTTTTCGATTGCATGATAGTTTATCTGTTTGGTGGGATGTATGCTATGCTCAACAGTTGCCAAGGGAGTCTGTGTGTGTGTGTGTGTGTCTAGCCCCACTATCGGTGGAATCCATTGGGGAAATGAGTTTCTGGGGCCAGTGGGAGATGGTAGCCAGTCACGGGAAGCGGGAAATGGGTCTGAAAAGCTGCCAGCATGAGCTGAGGATACTTGGAACTGATTACAGGTGGGCTGCCTGTTGACTTGAGCACTGGCCCTTCCTGCTGGCTCACGGTTGGATGTTTGATACATTGCTGAAAACCTATATGGCAAAACATATACATTGAGGACATTTTGAGGGCCTGAATGGGCGGTGTATCTTTTGCAGATGACACAAAGATCTGTAACAGTGAACACACTGGAGTGTGTATGGAAAAAAAATGAGGGAGGATCTGGCCAGGCTGAAGGAGTGATCCGGGATGCGGCAATTACAATTCAGTGCAAAAAAATTTAAAATTATGCATATAGGGTGTAAAAACCCACGGGCAAAATATTGACTTGCATGGGGAGGGAGGAACTGGAGGTTACTGAGCAGGAAAGGGACTGGGGATCACCATTTTGGATAACCTGAAGGTAAGGAACCAATGCGATAGGGTGGTGGGGAAGGCAACGGGAATGCTGGCATGCAAAGGGAGGGCTTCACAAGCAGGAAAAAAGAGGTGATCATTCCACTATACAAAACTATGGTCAGACCACATCTGGAATACAGGGTTCAGTTCTGGAGACCACACTTACAGGGTGACAGGGATAGGTTGGAGAGGGTCCAGAGAAGAGCAATCAGGATGGTTCGAGGGCTGCAGTGGAGGCCATACGAGTAACAGCTGGAGGAACTAAATCTGTACACACTGGAGATGAGGCAGGAAAGGGGGGATATGGTAGAAACCTTCAAATATCTGAAGGGAATAAACAGGGTGAGGGAAGGTAGCATATTCAGGATGCATGAAAACAAATCCACTAGGGGATACACACTGAAGCTGGAGTGGGGTTGATTTAGAGGAGATGTGTGGGAAGTTCTTCACAGAGAGGGTGGTGGGTCCATGGAACACACTGCCAGAGTGGGTGGTGGGGGTAGTCCCAGTGGGCAAATTCAAATGGACTTGGGACAACTACCTGGGGCTAAATAAAAGTAATAAGGCATGGAACAGAAGGGTTGAATGAACTGGAAGGGGGGGAGGTTTGAGCAGACTGGATAGGCCAAGGGGTCCTTTTCTGTCAGCAACATTCTATGTTTTCATGTTTCTATGGAAGGACAGGACAGGGAGGGAAAGCGAGTTGTTTTATATGTGATGGAAGGCATAAAGGACATGGAGTTACAGGGGCACAAAGGGAGAAGGAAGAGCTGGTTGTTCTTTGGGTTAGGATAAAGAGATGGTACGGCGCCTTTATCTGCATGGGGCTTAGTGTGCAGGTCACCAACATGGGGAGGAGTTAGACAAGGTTTTGTGGAGACCATTGGCAAAATAGCAAGCAAAGCCAAGGTATTGGTTATGATGGAAATTAATCTGCCAGATGTAGACTGTACCATTCTGGCTGCAGTTACATTAAGAAGCAGGGCTAGCCAGCCCGGTGGTGCTGAGGATTGAGGCACTGGACACCACACCTCGTGCTGCATCAATGACCCAGGTTCGGGAGCGAGCCTGGGTGCTGGGGGTCAGCAGGGGAGGGAGATGGACGAGCATCTGTAGGACTGCACTCCTCTCCCAGGGAGGGGTCCAGGGGTCTTCCAAGCACAGTAGTAGCCCCCGGTGGAGACCAGGGGTACAACCTACATGGGTACCAGAATCGGGGACGAGTGTGGTGGATGTCTATGAGGCTATCCAGTGTGCTGACGTCGTTGCACGACTGCGCTCGAAAGGGACAAAGCAAGTAGAAATGCCTCCTAGACTGCTGATGAGATCACAGGGGACCCCAGGGGAACACCCACATCACAAATGCCAACCCAAACGCGCCCGGATCTCTCTCCTTAGCCAGACCAGTCAGCCTAGGTAAGGCACCTCATACTTAGGAGTTGACCGCCAGGGGAGGGCGGAACCAGCCCCGGAGGTGATACCGGGGGTCGGGCCTGCCTGAAGCCATTCAGGGGAGGAGATCCTGGGAGATGCATGGGGGTTCAGGCTGTGAGTTAGGGCTGTGTCCGAGTGGACACCCCTGAAGGATGTCCGGGGGTCTGGGAGTATAAAAAAAAAAAAAGAAAAAAGAAGCATAGCTGACATCAACTACCTTCGTGGGGCATTTCTCTGGCAGCTGGTAATGGGATCCTCTGGGGTTGAGGCAGTGCTGGACCTGTACTTACAAATGAGGACAGCACTGCAGATTTCACATTAGGTAGCCTGCTGGGTACAATCAATCACTGTATGGTATGGTTTGGCAAATGAACTGGGTAAAATAAAAAGGCACACTATGACCATGGACTTTGGAAGGGCAAATGTTAATGAAATGGGTGACTGCCTCGTATGTACCATAAAAGGAGGTGATGGCCGGGTGTGGGTGGAGTTGAGGCGCAGTGGAAAAGGCTCAAGGAGTGAATAACTAAGGCAACAGCATACTGTTTGAAGGGTATAAACAGAGGTAAGATGGGAAAGAATACATTATGGTTCTCGAAGGTGGTGGCTATGCTAATAAGGGAAAAGAAAACAGCTTTTAGGAAATAGAAGAAGAACAATATGAAGGGGGACAAAGAGTTATAGCTATATAAACAAATGAAGGTAGGAAAGAAGGTGAGGGCTGCTAAGGCACAAACAGGAGAGCTTTGACAAGGAATGCTATAAAAAAAAATATGAGGCATGCCTTCTTTATTTCAGTGGACGCTGGGGGATTGGGCACTTCCACTGTCAGTGTTATATTTAGCAGCACCAGTGGTGGTCTCCGTGGTGCTGCATAACTAAACGGGGTGGGGGGGTTGCAGTTACAGTGGTAGCTGCCACAGACATCAATGGACAGTTTTCTTTGTTGCAAGCCATACAGAAAAAAAAATACAAGATGGGCACTGTGGGATTAGGCAGCCCCAGTGCCAACGTTATGTTTCTGGGGTGGGAGTGTGGGGTGGTGGTTTCTAAGAAGGAGAGTTGGGTGGGGAGAGAGTTACGAGGGCGCCAGCAACACACATCGATGGACAGTTTTTGTTGTTACAGGGCTTGATATAGCAGCTACACACTAGTAAGGTCCTTAGCAAACTTCAGGTTTGCAGCTGTAATAGTTTTGAAAGCTGAGCAGCTGTTTGATGACCTGGCTTCATGCAAATCAAAGAACCGAAGCCCTATCTGATTGGAATGGCTTTGGTCCCTTGAAGTACATGCAGTTTCAGCCCACTAAGCAGAGAGTTGCGTCAGGACTACAATTCATGGTCATTGGTCTAGACTACTAAGCACCTTGCAGTTTCAACTGCAATGGGCTCAGCAGTGACACTACCCGAATTCCCCACTGTACTTGTCAGCACCTATTCAGTGTTAAACCTCTTCAGTGTTTTAGTAACATGGCTGAGGAACTGGAGGGAAGGTTGTGTCTCTTTGTGGATGACACAAAAATTTGCAACGGGATGAACAACCAAGAAGTGCTGGAGAATGCAAAGGGGTCTGGGGAAACTAGAGAGGAGTGATCTGGGGTGGCAGCTGGGATTCATTGCCAAAAAGAGTAATGTTATGCACTTGGTGCAGGAAAGCCTGGGGGCTATGTGTAAGATGTGGGGTGTGCTTACAGTCACTGAGCTTGAGGGACAATGAGGCAATCATATCTGCTGTTCCCAAGGTGGTGAAGCAGTGCAACAGTGCAGCTGGTAAAGCTGTTGGGATGCTAGGGTGCAAATAGAGGGGGTTTTCAAGCAGGAGATGGGTGATGCTGTTGCCCCTGTATCGCTCAGTAGTGAGATGCCACCTAGAGTACTGAGTACAGCTCAGGAGGCCACAACTCTGCAAGGACACTGACTGGGTAGAAGTCATCCAGAGGAGGGTTACCAAAATGGTACATGGATTGCACAAGAATCCATACGATGATAGGCTGTGTAAACTCATCATGTACTCCATGGAGAAGAAGAGAGCTTGAGGGAACATGTTTGAGACCTATGAGTACTTCACAGGGGTAAACAAAGTGTAGGTGGGGAGTCTCTGTCAGAGAAGGAGGAGCACCAGAATACAGGGTCATGCTGAGAAGCCTGAGTGGGGGAAGTTTAAAAGTGGAATGAGGAAATGCTACTTCTCAGAAGGGCATGGTGGATGCCTGGAACAGCCTGCCATAGGTTGAGTTGGGGCAAAGACAGTGGGATCTTCAGACATGCATGTGCTGAGCACAAGGGAATAATAAGTAGAGGAAAGGGAGGAGGGAAGGATACCAGAGACTAAACAGAGTCTGGGGAGTAGTAATAGGTAATGAATTGGGCAGATTAGATGGACCCCTTGTTTTATTTAGCTTTTATTCTCCTTCTAGGTAGATCTTGTTCTCGCTCTGCCATCATTCTGTTTCTTTGAATTAGGCCAGACTAAATGGGCCCACTTGTACTTTTCTGTCATCCAAGTCTATGTTTCTGTGTTTCTAGAGTACATGGATATAGATGACTGGGACCCCTATACAACAGTAGTGTGTATTCTACTTCTTACAAGGAAATGCTTAAACTACATGTATCTCTCAGCAGCAGCCAACTTTCGAAGTGTGGCACAACCAGGTTTTGAAATCTTTTCCCAAGGGGATATTTACATATGAGATAAAGGGTCCTGCCCAAACATTTGAAAGGCAGTGTGGCCGTTCCAGTGTCGCTGAGGGATAAGGCAGTGAATGCCACACCTCGCGCCACACCGGCGACCCGGGTTCGGGAATGGGAGTCGGCAGGGGAGAGAGACGATAAAGCGTCTGGAGGACTGCTAGCTTCTCTCAGGGAGGGAGAGCTTGCTGTCCCGCTCATCGACCGCTCTCTGGCAGTAGCCAAGGGGAGATGCAAGCAGGGAGGCATGTCACTGATGTCTGTCGTCAGTGCAATGGGGGGGGCTGGGAGAAAATGGAGGAAAAAGGAGCTGCCAGTCTCCATGATGTCTGCACCAAACTCCCTGTTCCAGCTTCCCTGATGTCTGGATTTCACTCTGGGGGTGGGAAAGAGCCAACACCCCTCACCTCGGCCCTGTGACATAGTAAAGAGGGGTTAACAACCTCTTGACATCACTGAAGATACAATTTCAGGTAATAATAAGCCTCTCCATACAGTCTAAAGAAATAAACACACCAAGTCAAAATGAAATTACTTTTATTATGCAGACATGACAAACAGTGTGATAATGCTGTCATTACTTGCTTGTAAATTTCCTTTTGAGCCACTTTGGTACTTCTAACATCTGAACATTGAAATTTAATAAGCAGTATAAAATATAACACATGAACTGAGGAGAAAAACAGAAAAATAGCAGTCAGGTAGGCTCAATGAAGCCTCCTATGCCTTCCCTCAGCCCAAACAGTCACATGGTCCCTAGGACATGACTGGATTGTGATCTGGAAGGGGGGGAACCCTCCCTCTTCTGGCCCTTCCATGGGGGGGGGTTCACAGGGGATTTAAGCCCCCCCGGACTGGGAGAGGCAGTAGACGGTCATGGGCAGCAGGGAATGGGGGCTGAGCAGCTTCCCTCCTGAGCTGATGATAAAAAACGTTATGGCAAAGAAAAATAGAATACAAAATACTTTTCTTATGGTAACGTACAGATAAACTACTGGAAATAGCAGTCCCTAAAACAAGAAATCAATGAACTCTACTTATACTTCTAGTGTACAATATTTTCCTACAATAAAGTGCATTTCCTATAATTAACTATAGCAAGATAAGCCTACTAAGAACAAATAAGCCTGGTACATAGGAGGCTTAAATTAAGGTCTCTAAATAAGACCAATTAAATGTAAGACAATTTTTGTGCAACAGACTTAAATTTTTTAAGCCTGCCTTGCTTTTTACAGACCAAAAACATGTCTTAAACATGGACTTTACTCTTTTGTGCAGCCGGTCACAGGGTACTCAAGCAGGGGCACTTACAGCTGCTAAAATCTCATCTTAGCAGGCTGGATTGGTCAAAAATTGACTCACTCAAGGACACAAACAAAGCTTTAGAACTGTTCATCAGCCACTTTACTGTGGCCTGTGATATCCATGCACCTTAAAAAAATGAAGGTTAAAGGTAGGTCTAACCATGGATAAACTCCAAGCTTGTTACACGGCTTAAACAAAGAGACAACCTCTGGCTCTGTGCTTGAGCCACAGCAGCCCAAGGGGACATTCAAAAATACAAATCTGCAAGAAATGGCTGTACCCAAGCTATATGGAAGACTAAAAGCAAATACTTTAGGGAGGCACTCTCCAACTCCTGGAGTGATGGGAAAAAATTCTGGAACAACTTGAAGGACCTCACAGACAATGATACTAAGACACCACCCACCATGCTCAACATTGATAGCACATCGACGCTTGACCTAGGTACCATCTCCAATATGTTCAACAATGCATTCTCCAACTTGAGTAGTGTCCTTCTACTTGATTTTTCAATGCCTCACAACCAACCCCACCTTTGCCGCAGCTTCCCAAGCACACACAACTCCGCAGTTCTTCTTCAAGGAGATCTGAATGCACTTAGACAGAACCTACATTTGCAAGGCCATCAGCAAAACTGGCCATAGTGGTGACTCACTCGACCTGAAGTTGCTTGCACTAGTCCTAGATGAGCTCCTTGATCCCCTGACAAAGATCTTCAACCTTTCCCTAAGACTGGGTCAATTCCCTTCACTCTGGAAAAAGGCGACACCTGTGCACAAAAGCTGAGACAAGTCACTGCACACCAACTACAGGCCCATCTCCATCCCCCCCTTATCTAAAGCTCTGGAATGAACAGTCTCTGACCAGCTTGTAGAGTTCTGAAAAAATATAATATCCAGTGCCCGGAGCAGCATGGCTTCCTTAAAGGGCATAGTACCACCACAGCACTGTTGGAATTTACCAGATTCATCCATGACACCCTGGACCAAGGAATATTTGGGGGGTAGTATTCATTGATCTGACAAAAGCCTTTGATACTGTTAACCACCCACTCCTACTCAGGCAACTGACTGCTCTTGGGCTTTCCAATGATGCACTGCCCTGGTTTGCTAGCTAACTTGGGAAAGGTACAACGTGTTAGGATTGCTGGAGTCACCTCTGATGAAAAAACAGTCCTCGAGGTGTCCCTCAGGGGTCTATACTGGGACCATTACTCTTTTTCTCTTTCTTAACAGTCTCCCTATCATCTGCCAACAGAGAATACTACTCGATGCAGATGATGCAATCCTGTTTACTAGCAACCGAGATTTGAATCAACTCGAGAGTCAACCGCAACGTGATTTCATGCTTGTTGAAGAATGGTTTAGCTCACACAAACATGTCATGAACTATAGCAAAAATAAGGTCATGACATTCTGCAATGTACAGAGCAAGTATAAACCTCTGTTCCTCATCATCAAGAACCACAGGGAGGGGGGCTTCACTTGAACATGTTCCTGAGTTTAAATACCTTGGCATCACCTTGGACAGCTCACTCTCTTACTCGCAGCACATTGGTAATGTAGCTAAGTCTGCCAACATATGGCTTGGCCTGCTCCAGAACACAAACACTGCATGACCACTGATGCCCTTAGGCTGGCCATCTACAGCTCTGTCACCTCCATCATTGACTACAGTCTAGTCATATTTCTCTGCCTCCCCTACTGCCCTTTGGAGAATATCTGTGACACTAAACAAGGCCTGTAGACTTCTTACAGGTGCTGCCTGCCTAAGCATACTTGTGACCTATATGCCCAGGCAGGATGGCTACACTCCTTAGTAGAATACAATACCAGACCTGTCTTCTGATAGCCAAAAGTTCTCCTCAGGCACATGCCATCAGGAGTAACAAAACTCCTTACTGCCAAAAGCAGCACCCAGCCTACATGCAGTGCTCAATATCAGACCTTCCAGGTCCCCAAGCGCTGGACCACTATGGGTCAGAGGTCTTCACACACAGGGCTCAGATGGTTCAATACCCTTGACAAAGAAACACTTGCAGCTGTGAGGCTAAGTCCCTTTAAAGGCAACTACGACTGTTCCTCGCCTCTACCACACAATGTGACTGCCTCTCCTAAGCAACAGTCATCTCTTTACCCTAGTTGAAGGAGATCTGTAACCTGCTGTTTTAGCCTCACACTATTAGCACCTGCCTCCCCCTCTCACCTTTACCTCCCACACCCACCCATCCCTCTCAACTGGCACTTTCATTCTTGGGCCCTCCAGCCTACCACCCCACACACTTTGCCACATACCCTAGCCTCTCTGACAATAGTCCTTTAGCCTGCCGGCTTCTTCCTGACTCCTCCTACCGTATATTCTGTTCATCCTGAAATCTGTTAGAAGCTGGTTTATGTTGTCTCTTTCACTTTTGACTGTGTAAATAATGTTTAGTAATCTATGTGTTAAGTTTGTAACCATTGTTTACCTTTGTATGTATGTTACCCTACATCCTTTGACGTGGAACCTTTTGTAAATGAGCAGTTCCTGCTCAAAGGTACTGTAATCCTAGAGTTAAATTTAAAAAAAGTATATTTATAAACAACCTTGTTTTGTTTACAATCCTGGATCTATTCTTACTGCATACTTCCTGAGCATTAGAAACACACATCCAAACATTGCAGTTACTCATGAAGCAGTAGTCTCCTATACTCTTACGGCATCATGAGAGGCTAGACTCTGTTGTGGGTGTTTCCAAGTCCACGAAAGATGCAGTTGCAGCTGATCAAGGAATGTAAACAAACCTGTGTTTGTGTGGTAACTCCAGTATGGTGGGCAGTCTGTTTTTCACTTTTTAAAAGAAAAAAGTGTCAGAATCAAACTACCATCTGCATCAACAATCTTTACAGAATGTTGGCAATCATAAAATGGTTTTTAAACAAGGGACACTTTGAGACCTGAGGGGATGACAGTGTCCCTTTAGAATCTAACCGTGTCAGTGGCTCAGTAGGTGCACACTCGCCTCTGAGGCGGGAGATCAGAGGGCTGTGGGTTCCAGTTCCAACATCTGGCACTTGGGTTAATATCCCAGTACTGACACTGTAGTGCAGCATGAGAGGGGTGCTGCACTTCTGAGGTGCGCTTTTTGGATGAGATGTTAAACCGAGGTCCCATCTGCCTGGATTGGTGGTAGTTCAGGTGGATGTTAAAGATCCCATGTCACTTATCGAAAGAGTAGGGAATTTCCCGGTGTCCTAGCCAAATTTCCCTCATTCACTAAAAATACCACCAACAGCTTAATCTGGTTCAAGGTCAGTTGGCATTCATCTGTATCCCCCTCCCCCGGGTCGTGCCTGAAAATAGGCAGGATTTGTCTAGTGCACTTACCCGGTCAACAAAAGCTAAATAAATAAAAAATAAGTATAGACCACAATGGATTGGAGGATATGAAAGATGAAAAGGAGGACCTTGAGGCCACAGATGGAGCTGCACGTAACTGTGACTGGCTCTTTTTTTTTCAGTTTTAATTTTATCATCTGCCTTCAGCATGTTGTTGTGGATTTTTTCACATAGTTTCATTACACAGTGATCCACATCAGCACTGCCCTGGACAAAAGTGCCACAATACCACGCTATACTACACTACCACTACACTGGGATCCTTTAAACAGGCTGTCTCAGCACTTGCTGATAGTTGCTTCCTGTATGTGCCACCGCTAAATTCCTGCATGCAGCAATGGACTACCCCAGCACTTTCCCATCTGTGTATCCTAACAGAATAGTCTCTCAGCAGCACTTTGCCTCACCCCTCTACACACTCTAAAGCTTCCTCACCCATGCCCTATCCTAACCCCCTCCCCCACTCCTGCCTTTCCGAGCACTTCCCCCTATCATCTTATCCTCCTCCTCTGTCTTTGTCATTTTATACGATGCAGGCATACATTGTACAATGCCTTAGCACACCTTGTTAGCTATTGTCTGAGCCACCAACTGTTTTGTTTGTTCACTGTATTTTGTATATATATGACTATCAAATCTGTATTTTGTTCACCATGATGGTGACTCCTCAGTTAATGTAATGAAGTGGTACCTCTCAATGAGCAACCACTCACAGGTGTCTTCCAAGATTTTCAATAAATAAATAAAATAAAAATCAACTTATTGTGGATCAAGTAAGGTGGCCATCATGTATGAATCACACTGATTGATATAACAGATATGTTCAACACTGTCTAATAGATCAATCATGTGATTAATAAGGTCAACACCAACTTTATCTTCAGCTGCATCCAATTGCTCAAGGACATTGCACAATGCTTGGTTTAGTACCCAGAGCAAGGGTATTACTTGACTAATAAAAGCATTTTCAGTACAGACAGCCAGAGTGGTATGCTCAAATGGATGCAGTATCTGATTTATTTATTTATTTAGCTTTTGTTAACAGGGTAGAGTACATTAAGCATACATATGCCTATCTTCAAGAATGACCCAGGAGAGTACAGTTACATTTTTGAACACATTTTGGAGCATACAGAATAACGTATTTGACAAATTTGCAAGGCAACAAGCAACATAACAAGAATAATACAGTATTACATATAGGCACTTGGAGGCAGTATAGCACAGTGGTTTAAGGCTCTGAACTGCAAAGCTGGAGACCTGGGTTTGAATCCCACAGTCCCTACTTGCATACTGTGTGACCCTGAACAAAATCACTTAACTTCCTTGTGCTCCCAAGTTGCACCTGTAAACAAGCTTTCAGCTTAGTGTGTCTCTCCTGGTAAAAAAAAAAAAAAAAAACATGTAGCTGAGGGTAACCAGAGAGCAAGTAGAGGGTAGACAATATCAATAAGAGTGATCTAACAGGATTAGAACAGTACATTGTTACATAGAAGAAGCCACTATCACAGCAAAGGTTTCGAGTAGGGGAAGAGAGGCATATACACCCTTTTGGGGAAGAGTGGCAAGAGTGCTATGTTGGAGAAGGAAGAGTACAGATGGTGGGGAGGGGGGAGGGGGCAGAGAGGAAGGATGAAGGGATTAGTGCATGGTGTTGAGATTGTTAGGGACATACTCATAGGGGATCTATGCACTATACATGCTGGGGTACACGGAAACCACACATACCCCACCAGTGTAGCTGTGCACCCGTGGACAGGTGTGCGCCGGCCGGTATTCACTACCAGCCTCCAGCTGTCCATGGCCCTGCCCACCTGGCATGCAGGACACTGCAGGGTGGCTGGGGGTGGAGTTGTGGACCCAACCAGGCATCCAATCGGATGCCTGGACTGGGACCCACAGTGGATCCCATACGCAGCAGGGTGTGCTTTGACAGCACTCCCAGCAGATGTCCAAGGGCCAGCAGCTGTGGTGGTGTGCAGAGGGCAATGCAGCTGGATCTCTAATGGCACTGGAGAGGAGCACAGGGATGGGGTGGGGGATGACAGTTGGCAGTGTGGGGGGAAGAGACTGTACCCCACTGTTAGCGGGATGTGTGCAGATGGTGCCATTTGGGAGGGTAGGGGCAGCATCCATGTTCCATGCCCCTGTGTGGGGGGTGTCTTGGGGGGGCTGATGTGTGCTGGAGCAGGCGGGAGGCACCGGGTGGCCGTATGCAGTGGCCCTGGTGTGTGGGTGGGCTACTTGTCCTGTTGTCGGGTGGCTCCCGCTGTGTTGATGGGGCACATAGGGGGCTTAAGTCAGGGTTTTCTCTGGCACCAACCTGCACCTGCACCCCCCAGCCAGCACTATGCACCTTAGTGCATGGGCATAGTGCTGGCACACCAATCACCCCACCCGGCGCATTGCTCTTTTCGCGCCAGGGAATGGGTGCATAAGTGCTATGCACTTCCCTGCATCCTGCCATGGGAGGCACATAGTGTGCAGAGTGGCTGCATGTCCCTGATGAGCACATGTAGCCACTCTGCTTCCAGTAGTGCATAGGGCGCATTGAGTGATGCTGGCCATTAGCCTCCATTGAGAGGGTGTAAAAATCATGGCCTTTTGAGTCAGTGGGTCATGGAGCTGCATCCCAAAATCATTGATAGGCTTGCACTGTTCAAAAAGCTACTCCAGTATGCATAGTGTTGAGTTCCACATGATGGGAACATCCTGTTTTAAATGGTGCTGTTGAACACTATAGGACTGCTGAAGAGCATTGAGGTCAGATCGAGCCTTTGATAATCTGCTGACATGGCTGCAGATTTTATGGCTGATGGACAGCATGCTATCCAGTGCATCATGTTTCTGAAAGTCACACACAATTAAGTTCAGTACATGTACAAAACAAGATATGCATTTAAACCCATCATCATTGATGGCTTTGACAACATTAGCACCATTATCACTGGCAATGAAAGATGCTACCAAATCATGAGGTTTTAGCCATGAATCAGTGTTCTTATTTAACTGTTCTAATAATTTTGTTGCTGTATGGGGAAGCATGCATAATCTGCATGCTTAATGTAGCATGGAGATAAACACCACCACTACCAGCATGTGGTGTTCTTTAATGGCAGTCACTGGACGGATGTGGTGACATTGCATAAACACTGGTCATGAGTGCCCAATGTACAGTAACACATATAAAGTTCACTGTGGATCCAGAACCACTGAGCCATATATCTGTAGTTATGCTGACAGCAGAGTGAGATAAGCATGGGAAACAGTGCAGCAAAGGGTGTTGTACAGTTCAGGCTCTCCTTTCACGGACAAAAATGTTTGGCTAGGTACTTGGTATTTTTTGGTACAACTTTTCTCATTAGCTGTAAGAACTCTAGTTTCTCCACAAAAGAATAAGGAAGCAGATCGGTCGGAAGCATTTGTGACACTGCTGCATTTAGTTGTTTGCTGACAGGGTGATTATGGTGGTACTTTAAATACTTGGTTAGTGCTTCTTTAATTTTGGGTTGTCTCAAAGTTACAACCTGCTTAGCAACTATAGATTTGGTGGTGAGGAGCCATGTGCTTAAATTCCAAGGACTGGAAAAAGTCATTATAGATTCTAGGGGTAGTGACAGGAATAATAAACTTCTACAAAATGAATACAAATGGCAGTATACGTTAAGAGCCAACTCGAGTGAGGGTTTAAATGAAAGTTTGAATTTGGTTCTGCTCTTAAAACAAAGGAGATGACCTCTGATTTTACATATGGTTAACACATGGAGAACTCCAGGTGCTCTACCCATGAGGGAATGTGCCCCATTGCTGGTGTGCTGCAGGTGAAGGCAGCATTTACTTATTTTATTGAACTATGGCTGCAAAGTGGTACTTTTACTGCTGAGTGGGGTTAACCTGATCTGTTCAGGCAGGTTACCTCCATTGTCCGCAGTCAGTGCTTTTGTGCATCTGTAGCATTGCCATAACAACTGAGGTGACAACATGATACCAAGGAGCCATAAATTGCTTGACTTCAGCAAGCAGACAAGAACTTCAGACACTCTACCCATGAGGGATTGTGCCCCATTGCTGATGTGCTGCAGGTAAAGGCAGTGTTTTACTTTATTTTATTGAACTGTGGCTGCAAGATGTGTGCTGCAGCTAAATGCAGCAGGCAGCATATTTTGAATACATAGCTGCAAGGGTCAGGCAGCTTCCATGTGTTGAGGGTTAGCTTGACAGCATAACTGCAGTTTGCACTCTGCGAGGACTGCATCTACTTTGACACAATAAGGGTGTTTCAGAGAGGTACGTTTTACTGCTGAGAGGGGTTTAACCTGATCTTTTCAGGCCAGGTTATCCCCATAGTCTGCTGTCACTGATTTTCTGGGTCTGTAGTGCTGCCCTAGCAACTGAGGTGGCAACGTCATACCTTGTGGCCATAAATTGCTTGACTCCGGTGAGTGGAGTTGAGCATGAAGTAGAATCAACGGGGGCAGAGGCCAGTGGCGTATGTTGGCATCAGTATAGGAAGAGAGCCAGAAACTAAAAAAAAAAAACAAGTTCTAGCCAGAGCTGAAAGGGATGTGAAAAGCTACCAAATGACCAAAGTCATTTTCTTGTTGGTGCCATATAGTGCTATTTAGTCACAATCATCACAGTGCTCCCAGATCCAAATAACCATTTTCCTGTAACACGCCCTCATTTTTCCTGTATTTTCCCTGCAGAGGCAGCATCAGATCCCTGTATAAATCCCTGTAGATTTCTCCATAAGCCACTAGTTCCTTTTTGTGACTTTGTTGTTTTCTAATGTAATATGTCGGCAGCCTTTTTCAGGAAAAGGCCCGATTTGCTGTTAGGTATTAAAATTGTATGTCAAGCTGACACTGAAACCACAGGTGAATGACCTGGCAGTCGCTGAATTGCAGTTCCTAAGTAACAGTGATGTCACAGTCAGTGAGGTCACAGTGCTGGTAATGTAGTGGAAGCAGTATAGCTAGCGATATCAGCTGTCACACAGAGTGCTGTTCCGCACATCACACATAATAACATCAGTTAAACAATCTTCTAAGTAAACAAAGGGAAAAGATAAAATACCTCAAATATAAAAGGTAATGGTTGACTGCTTTTAAAATCTATTATTAGTTTTAGGCAGTACACGAGCTTTTTAACCCACATGCCTAGTGTGGGGATAGAACCCACAGCCTTCTGATCTTCCAGTCTCAGAGGCTAGTGTGCATGTTATTTTTGCATCTTTCATTTGTTAATTTTACACAATTCTCTTAGACTTTTTCTGACCACCTGATGGAATCTTGAATGTGTTACATAAATGTTATTATTTTCTTTAAGTCCCTGACCCTGCAACTAAATACACACTGAGTACATCATATTATAAAAAGAGAAAAAAAACAGTCTTCTGTTTACAGTGCTTGCCTCCAACCTGTCCTATGGAAAGGAATGTCAGCTAATAAACTGCAGTTCCATTGTCTGTAATGTGACACTGAGTCTGACTTTCGTTTTCACAAAAAAACAAAATGAAATGAGTTAACCTCTAGGTTGCTGAAAGAAATAGAACAAATCTGTTAGACTGAGCTGGACAGATGATAGAAACAGCAGTTTAAAAAGTGTTTTTGTTAATTTCCTGAGAAGTTCTGAGGTACAATACAGTAGCATCCCCCTCCCCCTTTCAGATGTCTTTAACATAGAGAACAAATAGCAAAAATCACAGGGGGAGTGCACTACTTTGCAGCTGTGGAGGAATACATGCAAATACCTAACAAGGAAGTTCTAGTAAAAGCTGTTTTTAGAGCTACAGATGACAGAAGGGCTGTAGGTTCTGCCCACAACCCTAAAAATACAGGTAGTCTTTATTAGGTTGTATAATGATGTTTAGGGATGCTACACTAACTGAAGAATTATCTAACATATTTACAGTAAGTGGGTCACTCACATTGATCTTAATGTTTTGAATTTGATCAGTGTAGTCTCACTAATTAACTAAAGGCTAAATGGATTCTAACTTAGTGACACTAGGTAATGGGGAAATTGGTATTTAATACCCCACATGCTGCAAATTTAGCTTAGAAGAATCTTATGTTTGTAGTCAATGTAAAGGACAAACAGAACTAAAGTCTAGATTAGTCAGCCTGGAATTAGAATTGAAATGTATAAAAAGTTTACCAGGCACCAAGGACAAAAGTGTACAAGAAAAGGAGGGGGACAACAGGTCCACTTACCATACTAAAATATTAGGGAAAAGACAACAGGACTTAAAGGAGGAGGAGGAGGAACAAAGTCTGGAAATAGGACAACATGACAAAAATAAAAAAGAAAGATGGGCAATGGAATTTTTGGTTCCAACTAAAAACCTTTACTCCCCTTTATGCTATTTAATGGAAAATATTGAAAGTCATATTAATGATATGATGGATTTGGTTACTGAAAATGTGACAACTATACGATCAGAAACTGGTGTACAGAATGCACATACCAGTGTTGAGATCCAAGAAGTTCCTCTAGAAAGAAATAATAAGGAAGACTTGGGATCTAAACATGGGGTAACTGAACATAACAAAATAAAAAGGAAAGATTATATTCTTGGGGACTCCTTAATACGTTACACTGATCATTATACTGCCAAACTTGATAGGGAACTAATAATAAGCAGTTGCTTTCCTGGTGCTGGGGTAAGGGGCATCTTAACCTGCTTACCTGATTTACTGCCTCATGTTCCCCCATATTCTTTAATTATAATTCATATAGGAACAAACAACATTAGATATCATCCAGAAGAAGCAATATTTAATGTCCTAACAACAATATACTCAATGGTTACAAAGGCATGTTGTGAGGTAATCTTCTCAGAAATTTTACCTAATATAAGAGTAAACAAGGCAATTGAGAGGAAAACAATTAAATTAAATAGCTGGTTAAGGTATTGGTGTCCTATAAAAAGGTAACCTGTATCAGAATCTGGGAATAGTTCACTGGTAAAAGAATACTACAGTAGAGATAGATTATATCTTAATAGAACAGTCAGCAGTTTATTAGGCAACTTATTAGTCTGAGGCAGCATAGCACAGTGGGTTAAGGGTCTGCGCTGCAGATCTGGAGACCTGGGTTTGGCTCCCACAGCTGCCTAGGTGCATACTGTGTGATCCTGAGCAAGTTACTTAACTACGTTGTGCTCCCAGGTTACATCTGGAAACAAGTTTCGGCTTAGTGTGTTACTCCTGGTTAAACAATGTTCCCTTTCCCTTGTTTCCTTTTTTCTGAAAATATTCTTAATACTTAAAACTAGGTAATGGAGGAAAGGGCAAAATTTGGTTACAGTTATTGGTAGTAATGACCAAATCTCAACTATTGGAGTAACTCTAACTAATAAGGGTCATGCAAAGCCAAGAGACAAAACAACCTAAAAACTTTATTGGTCAACTCAAAAAGTCTTTGAAACAAACTTGAGAAGCTTCATAATGAAATTAAAAACAGGAATATTGATATCTGCATAGTTACTGAAACCTGATATAAGGGTGATGACTGGGGTAAAACATCCCTGGATTCGTATTATGAAAAAAATAGAATTATGAAAAGTAGTTGTGGTATAGCAATATATATCAAAGAAGACATCGCTGCCCAGAAAGTTTCATTCAATTGTAACAACATAGAAGAAGTGGAATTATTATTGGTGAAATTGCAACTACGCAATACGATAACCCTAGGGGTAGGGTATACATCGCCTATTCTCAGCTATGAAGCAAATGAAACATTTTTTTCTGTCCTTGAGCAGTTTGATACAGACAGACAGTATGTTCTCCTTGGTGACTTTAACTTCCCTAATATACACTGGAGTTCTTTGAAAGGTACTACTATCATCGAAAATAGATTTATTGATATAACTATTCAAAAGAACATGGAACAACTAGTAATAAGTAATACAATGGGCTATAGTACTTTAGATCTTGTCCCGTCAACCTCACCAGAGAATATTAGCTAATTAGATATTATTGAACCTTTATCAGACAGTGATCATAACATGATTACCTTTAATATCAACAAACACTGGGAATTAGTTAATGGTATAACATTACTCAAATGTTATAATAAAGCTGATGTCGAAGCTATGCAAAGGTATCTAAAAGATTGGAACTGCAAAAATGAACTCAGGGATGCCCAAACAGATGAAATATGGAAAGTTATAAGTCATCACATAGATCATTGATTCAACCAGTACATTCCAGTTGTTAAAAAAATACAAACAGTTAGGAAGGATTCCAGCCTGGTTTGGCCACAACATCAAAAAGAGCATTAACTAGGGGAAAAAATTTTATAAAAGGTTTACTAAAAATAAGACTCATGAAAACTGGCTTCAATGCAAAAAAACAAGACAACACATGCAAAAAAATGATTACCAAAGCAGAATGTAATACGGAACTAAGACTAGCTTTGGACATTAAGGACAACAAAAACAAAAGGTTTTCAGCTATGTTGGTTCATTATGAGGTAACCAATGTAAGATAGGACCTTTGCAATTTAGAGATAGGATAACCACAGATATATGCAAAACAGCAAACGAGTTTAATGATTACTTTCTTAGCACCTTTAAAAAAAAGGAAATACCAGTTGACAACACAGTTCATTTGTCTCTGACTATAACTCAATTCATATAAAAAGGAATATGGTGTGGGAAAAAAGTAATAAATTAAAACTAACAAATCAGCTGGCCCTGAAAATATACATCCTAAATTCCTCAATGAGCTTAAAGAGAAGCTGGCAGGGTCCCGTGCCTTACTCTATATAACTTCCATCAATGAAGGGATTGTGTCAGAAGAGTGGAAAATAGCAACTATTACTCCCATATATAAGAATGGGGATAGGAAGAATATCAAAAATTATCATCCCATAAGCTTGACTTCACTAATTTATAACCTGGTGGAGGATATCCTCCAAGATCTAATAATAGATCATATCATAGAAAATGTTCATGTGGACATTAGTCAGCATGGTTTTGTTAAAGGATGATCATGTCTCACTGCTCAATTACAGTTTTATGAAAATGTGAGTCAGGCATTAGATAAGGGATTTCCCAAAGACATTATTTATCTAGACTTCTCAAAAGCCTTTGACCAAGTATGTCATTACACTTTAATTAAATCTTTGAAAGAATTACACTACCGGTCAAAAGTTTTAGAACACCACCATTTTTCCAGTTTTTATTGAAATTTAAGCAATTCAAGTCCAGTGAATAACCTGAAATGGTACAAAGGTAAGCGGTAAACTGCAAGAGGTTAAAAAAAAAGTTTAGGTTAGCAAAAACTGCTGTAGAGAAATTGCAAAGAAAGCCAAGGTGTCAGTGAGTACAGTTTCCTACACCATCAAAAGGCACTTGGAAACTGGAGGAAACTCTGACAGGAAGAGGTCTGGCAGATCCAAAGCCACAACAGAATCAGAAGACAAGTTTCTGAGAGTCAACAGCTTGCGTGATAGGCTGCTCACAGGACAACAGCACAGAGTGACTGGCACCCTGAACCAAAAGGGCTACCACAGCATTTTGCAGCGCCATGCAATACCCTCTGGTCTATGCCTAGTTGGTCAGGGGTTCATCCTACAGCAAGATTATGACCCAAAACATACCTCCAGGCTATGTCAGAACTACCTTCGAGGAAAAGAACAAGATGGTAGGCTTCAAATCATGGAATGGCCAGCACAGTCTCCAGACTTAAACCCCATCGAGCTGGTTTGGGATGAACTGGACAGAAGGCTGAAAGCAAAGCCACCTACAAGTGCAACACATTTGTGGAACTTCTGCAACAGTGTTGGAAGAACTTCCAGAACAATATTTGATGTCCATTGTAGGAAGAATGCCACGAGTCTGTTCGGAGGTTACAGTATATCTGCAAAGGAGGCTGCTTTGATGAGTCAAAATTTAGATTAAATTTTGTTAAACAAAATGATTCTATGATTTATTTTTATCTCCAATTGTTTATTTGTTCTATGCTTTAATTTCAGAGTACATTGAGACATTAACCTGAGCAAATTTCAATAAAAACTGGAAAAGGGGGTGTTCAAAAACTTTTGACCGGTAGTGTATATTTGCATAAAAAATATTATTCCTTGGATAGATGCTTGGCTATTTGAAAGGAAAAAGAAAATAGCTGTTCTGAGCCATTACTCAGATTGGGAAGAGATGTCTAGTGGGGTCCCTCAAGCATCTCTTTTGGTGCCCACACTGTTTAATATACTTATATTAATAATGAAGACCTCAAACAACTCATGGTTTATCGAGTATACAGATGATAGTATAGTTGGTACAATAGTGAACTATGAAGTTTCAGCAGAGCAGTTACAAAATAACTTAACACTGCTCTCACATTGGGCAGAAGAACCTAAATTAAGATTTAATGAATCAAAGTGCGAGGTTATGCATCTTGGTAAAAACAACTCTAAGAGAACATATACCTTAAAAAATGTTGTATTGGTTGAAACTACGCATGAGATGGACTTAAGAATAAGTATTACAAATGATTTATTTTTCATAACACACATTAGGAAACAAGTTAAAAAAGTGTAATAGGATACCGGCATGTATATTCGAGAATATGAAAAGTAGAAATCCTAAGGTGATTGTTCCTCTGTATTCTGCCTTGGTCAGACCACATTTGGAGTGCTTTTCTGCCTTTTGTGCCCCTCTGAGTGTCATGGGGAAAAACTGGTGGAAGGAGTTCAGAGGAAGGTTACCAAAAATATTTCTTCTGTAAAGGACAAGTCTTATGAGCACAGGTTAAAAGATTTGGGCTTGTATTCAATGCACAACAGGAGCCTCAAAGGGGATCTGTGTCATGTCTATAGAGCCTTCAATGATCCATCATTCATGGAAAGCATATAACTGACCAAAAAAAGATGTACAAGACCCATAAAACACATACCCAGCAACTGCAGGGTGAATTAGTATGGACAACTAAGACAGCAGATTGGTTTACCAATAGAGTGGTGTCTGTGTCGAACTCTCTCCCTGGATGTGTACATTGGCCCAGCCACATGTAGGTTTTATCACTAATTTAGTGGTGACTCACAATAGGTCTATATAGACTGATGACTCATAATACACCTATGAAGCTATTTAGCTTTCCTGCATATAAATTCACATGAATGCAGATAAAAATTAAGATGAAAGATATTCTTTGCACCAGATAGATAGTTTCTCTGCTTGAACTATACAAATATTGTTATTTATATTCATTTTTATATAGATTTTTATGATGTATATATATTCTATGCAAAAACTTCGTTAATGCATCATTCAGGGTTCTTCTACAGTGAAAAAGCAAGGAAATTCAGGGTTAGGTTGAAGCCCCTTGGACCCGCCAACCCCAACTGGCATTGAGGTGCCTGTTGGGGTCATCAGTCCTAACTCTCACCCCCATTCTCCTATACCTCTGCTTCTTTACACATGTGATGGGGGTGAGAGTTAGGGCCGATGACACCAACGGACACCCCGATGCTGGTTGGGGGGTGGGCTGGGGGGTCCAAGGGGGGCTTTCAACCCTAACCCCGAATTTCCTCGCTTTATTTGCTGTAGAAGAACCCAAACTGATGCATTAACAAAGTTTTTTGCATAGAATTTCCTTACTTTTTAAGAAAGAATAGAAAAGTAGAAAGTTGCGCAAGTTGGTAAGGGCCCCACGCTCCCACCAACTTGTGTCAGGCCTCATTACATGCCCAATGACTAAAAATTACATTCACAACAGCAAGGCCGGCCACCAAACAAATGTTAATCTATTAGATCAATAGAAAACGCTGTCCACAAAACGTAAACTAAACCACATAATATGTCCATAAAAATGTATTGTCTGACACGTAAACACCTCTATTAACATCTACAGGACATGCCGTCAACACTCTCCAAATTTCAGGTAAAACCACCAAACCGTGTCCAAGATTTGACATATCAAAATGTGAAATTTTCATTCATCAGAGTCGCACAGTTTCACACCTGTTGACATTTAACACACACAATGACTGAAAACTACCTCCATGACACTAAGACTAGGTATCCTAGCAATTTCATGCCACCACCACAAGCAAAACGCTGTCTGCAGAACATAAACTGCATCACGCCATATCTGCACCAAAAAAATGTTTTCTGACACTGAAACACTGTAATTTTAATCCACATGACATGCTGTCAACACCCTCCAAATTTCAAGTGAAAAGACCAAACTGTGTCCAGATTTAACATTTTAATGTATGAGATTTTCATTAGTCAGATTGGCACAGTTCTTCACCTATTGACATTTAACACACACAACAACTGAAAACTACATCCATGAGACTAAGGCTAGGTACCCTATCAATTTCAAGTCACCACCACAAGCAAACACTGTCCGCAACACGTAAAGTGCATCACTAATAACTCCACAAAAAAAATTCTCCAACACAAAACTGCCATAATTCACATCTACAGGAGATGCTGTAAACACCCTCAAATTTCAAGTAAAAGACCAAACTGTTCCCGAGTTATTTAATATGAAAGATTACTAAAATTCCCTATCTAGTCCATTATAAAAATCTGGCCACCTTGTCCCTCCCTCATGATCAAAGATGGTGATCAAAGAATCTCATGATCAAAGAATTTGCAGGCTCACAAACAAAAAATTAAAAATATTATAAATCAAAACATTGAAGAAATTATGGTATACCACCATCATGGTTCAACAGAATGAAGCCCCTAAATAAAACCCTCCCTCATTTGACTTCCTAGGACACCCCATGGCTGAGAAAATAGATTTTTAAATTGAGCCATCTCATCCCTCGCTCATGATGCACGATCACGATCAAAGAATCTCACGATCAAAGAATTTGCAGGCTCATGAACAAAAATTAAAATATTATAAATCATAAAATTGAAGGATGTGGTAAACCACCATCATGGTTCAACAGAACAAAGCCTCATGAGTAAAACCCACCCTCATATGACTTCCTAAGATATCCCTAGGCTGAGAAAATTGATTTTTAATTTGGGCCATCTCATCCCTCTCTCATTATGCACGATCGTGGTCAAAGAATCTCACGATCAAAGAATTTGCAGGTTCACGAACTAAGAATAAAAAATGGTGAAATGTGAATTATTGACCGATTTGAACCGAACCAGTGGCATGTCTCAATAGAATGAACCCTCCTGAACAAAACTCACCCTCATGTGTGTCTGTTGCCCACCCCTGAGCTGAGATATTAGTGTTTTTAGGTCGCAATGCATGATCGCGATATAAGAATCTCACGATCAAAGAATTTGCAGGCTCGCAATCAAAGATCGTTAGAGAGCAGTGAGTTAAGATTTTAAAAGATTGTAACTCTATTTTTTGACTGATTTGGATAAAACCAAAGGCATAGCTCAATAGAGCAGAGTCCCCTGAGTAAAACCCATAGAAGTTTTACTTCAGAAGTGACCCTGAGCTGAGATATTTGTGTTTTTCCAATGGGAAAATAAAACAAAATGGCAGACCTCACGATCAAAGAATTTTGAAATTCCTGGGGACAAAGATTGAACCATGAGGCTGCAAATTCTTTGATCGCCAGGTGGGACGATATGGCCAGAACCCCATTCTTTGATCGCAAGATATACATATAAATTTTCCCATTGACTTATAATGGGAACTTAAAAGTGCCATAACTTTTGAATGCCTTAATATTTTTCACCAAACAAAAAGCGGCATGATTGGCCCAAAGCTCTTTCAAATGAGCAATCTTGCAGAGTGGCATGCCACACAATGGCCATGCACGACCACATTAAGAATGTCAAAAGGTGCCTCCAAAAATGGATAATTTTGCATTTTCAGTGCTTTCATACACGAAGACCATCAATCTGACAAAAACACAATTTCAAGAGATCTAGTGCACCTCAATGCCTGTACCAAATTTCAGGCAAATCTATTGAACGGGTCCAAAGTTATTAATGTCCAAACTTTTGGCTTTAGTATGTAATTGGCCACTCAACCCTAACTATAGTGGCACGACTGCACCTCTATAATATATATATGTATATATATATATATATATATATACTGCCATAGTTAGGGTTGAAGAGCCCTTTTAAGGTTAAAGGGTTAAATTTTGCACCTTAATAACTTTGGCGCCCTTTAATGGATTTGCCTGAAATTTGGAACGCATAATCAAGAACTGAACACCTTGGGATCTGCCAAGTTTCGTACCAGTCGCTTATACGACTGTGGAGTTATTAAGCATGATTTGCGCACATTTATGCTACTTGGTGAATTATTTGCCATTGCCTACAGGTTGCACATTTTGCGCCAGTGGTCTGAAATCTTCAGGGATTGTGTGGCACTGGTGCCTGGTGTGCCTTTTGAAGATTTTGTGAAAAAATATTAAACGGTTCAAAAGTTATTCAAAAAATAAGTTCCCATTATAAGTCAATGGAAAAAGTTAAAAAGTTCGACACTTTCGCAAATGCAGTTTTTACTTTCGCAGAAGGCCCTAGTACTTTCACAAATCCACCATTTTGTTTTCAGTTGGTGATCAGAAAAATGCTTGGTATTTAAATTTGGGATCATCTAGGGACACAATTATTTTTGTGTTCACCTAGTCGGAGCCTGAGGATGCTAACCATGTCTTTATTTTGTGGTTAAACACCCCAGAAATATGTTTTTCAAAGTTCTGGAAAAAGTACTTTCACAAAGTACTTTCGTGCTCACGACACTTTCACAAATCTGTGTGAAAGTTTTCACAAATCACAAAAGTACTTTGCAACACTATGGCCAAAATGACAGGAACTCTTTGCCACCTTGCTGCAAAAGAACGATTATGTCTTTTGGCCTGAAATTTAGAGGGGTGGCAGCCAACATGTCACAGATGTGCCTTTTGGTGGTTTGGTGAAAAAATATTGTACTGCTCTAAAGTTACGGTACTCCAGTGTTGATGCTTTTCCATAGACTACCATGGTGGAGTACACCATGCCTTTGAGGCTCGTATCTCAGCAGTGCGAGATACAGTACAGATTTTTCATGATAGCTTAAAACGGTAGCCAGGAAAATAATGATTTCTGTGAAATTTACATTTTTTTTTCTACGACATACGGTTGCTGAGATATTTGCAATTAAGTACTTCCAATGCTCGTTTTAAGCTTCCATTGCCATTACAATGCATACATTCTTTGTACACAATGTGTTTCTTTATGAAGTTCTTCAGCAAAAAGAGGGTATGTGCTTCTGTTACTGTTAAAGTTACTGTTTCCCCTTGCATTTATGTACCTGTTAGTGTTACCGTTCCTGTGTGCACCACCGTGTGTGTTACCCTTTGCGTTGCCATTTGCCCTTGCATTTTCATTGTTACCATTTGTGTTTCCACCTTGTATTTGCATTGCTGTTCCTGTTCCTATCTCAAAAGACATCATGTGACAGGCCCCGCCCTGCCGCCACATTATATTAAGTATTTCTCGTCATCATTCTCAAAGAAAGGGAAATTAAAGGCAAAATTGCATTTAGTGCATCAGTTAGGGTTGTTCCACAGTGACAAAGAAGTAAGGAATTTTGGAGTTAGAGTTGAAACCCCCTGGACACCTCAGCCGCCCCCTCAACTTGCATCAGGGTGCGCATTGGGTCTTGGTCCTAACTCTCACCTCATTCTTCTATACCTCTGCTTTCCACATGTGATGGGGTGAGAGTTAGGCTGATGACCAGCAACGCACCTGGCATGCCAGTTGGGGGCGGGCTAGAGGTGTCCAGGGTTTTTTTCAACCCTAACACCGAATTTCCTTACTTTTGTCGCTATGGAACAACCCTAACTGATGCATTAAATGGATTTTTTTGCCTCTAATATATACATATACTGTATATATATACACTATAGATGTGTGTGTGAGTGTAACATATAAGGTAGTTAGGGTAATATTTATGTAAACTTATATAGAAGGATTGCAGTGCTCTGTGTCTTTTAAGGGCTGAGTATTAACAAACTCATTTTATATCACATGGGCTAAAAGGAGATATGATTGGTGCATTTGGAACATCATGTGATGGCTATATCAGAATAAATGAAATGGGGTTGGTACTTAGTCCAGGCCTTAATAAAGCATTAAGTATGATGTGAAATGTTGGTGCTAGTTGCGGAACAATTGCTGCTATTTTATAACTATTTATAACAAACATTTTTTGAAATGGAACTTAGCTAGAAGTTCTTTTGGTCAGTTATTTGTGATGTTGTTCTACCAGCTCATTTTCTTATAATTTTTATGTCTGGGATCCAGTTTAGTCCAATACTGGCCACATACTTGAAATGGAAAATTGTTTCATTTTCCAGTTTGGCACTGGAATACTGACCCACACCAGGATGAAGGCTTCTGGTGGTACAAATAAGTACAAATAGCAGCATTCCCTTGATTTTAGAGACAGCCAGACGACTGCACCTACAGTGACTCCACAACAAACTTTTAATTTTGTGGAAGCATTATTTTTAATGAAGGAGGCGAGAACCGATACTTAATAGCAGAAACCGGAACAAAATGAACAATATGGAACTTCAGAGGTAATAAGAGAACCAGGTAATATTAAGGAAGCATTCATTTAATTGAAACAAGCTGTGTTGAAGGCATGCCAGTTATACTGGCAAAGAGTAACACTTACTGCCTACTTAGAAGTCAATAGAGCACCAAGGGGGGTTAGAATAGTGTTACGGCCCACCTTGAGACAGACAGACCAGAGTTTCTGAAAGTATGGCAAACACATAACTTGGATTATAGTGTGGTTACATTAAAATCATTCTAAAAGATGCAGAGGAAAAGCAACAGGAGATTAAAGAACTGATTATACAGAAAAAGCATAGATCAGACAATTTGCCTCATATGCAGAGTGTGATTACTATATACAACAGCTGGAAAAAGTGATAAAAACTGTGATAATAGAATCAGGAAGGCAAAGGAGAAAAATTTGTGAGGGACAGGAGAGATTACCTTGAAGAAATAATTTTTTTAATGGGGAAAAAATAGTAGTACATCAAGTCATCAGACTAGATCAATACTAAAAACTTCCGAAAGAAGTATAAAATGACATGTACAGTGGTGGCTCAGATTCTGATACTCCCAATAGTAATGAAGTGGAAAACTATTTTTTAGAAAAACAGGGGGAACCAGCCCCACATCCCCTTCCCCCAATCAACAAATACAACAACAAGGAGCATCTGCAATCAATTACCCATGAGGGGGTGAAGCGTGATGACGTGGACCAATGCCTTAAACAGTCGGAGGGAGGACAAGGTCAACAGGACAGAGGATGCAAATATGGGACAGAATCTACCAGAGATCCCACAGCAGACAACACGGAGGAGCCCAATAATAATTTGTTTTAGAGATGAACTCAATGAGGAATGAGGGAAGAGGTGGAAGAGGAGGACAATGGGGAAAGAATGGAGGCTTCAATTGAGGAACCAGAGGAACTAGAGCAGGAGGGCACGTCAGAGGTAAACAACCTGGTAATCAATATCTCAGAATATGAACTTACTGAAGTTGAACAATAAAGTACTACAAAAGGCTTAAATTGTGTCCCAACAAACCAATTGAATGAGTTTAAGGCTATTATCAACCTGCATAGTTTTACTAGAAAACTGTACCTTAGAGTACAATACACTGAAAAAGAAAATGTGGATAGCAGTGCTCAACAAGTACAACAAAATGCAAATGATAGCTCCCTAAGTTTTAGAAAACCATCTACATATATAACTTTAAGGAATCCAGCAGTTGCAGTGTTGGGGAAGATGTGTGAAAATGACATTCAACAACTTGTGTCAGGCAGTGAAAAAACAAAGTTTTTAAACTGTATGAGGCAGGAAAAAGCAGCTACAAAGGAACTGGAAAATAATGAACTAATACAAATGAAAGCATCAGATAAAGGAAGGACTACCACCATATTAGACAAAGTTAACTACAAAAATGAAATTTTGAAACAACTGTATAATGTGCATTTTTTATAAGAAGTTACCTAAATATTTAACTGAGTCTTTTAAAAGGGATATTTATATTTATTTGAATGAATGTGTACTCAAGAGTGTGATTTTAAGCAAACACATGATTTTTATCTGTTCCCACCCAATCAGAGCAGTGATGCATGGGTTACCTAAGATCCATAAAAGTTTAACAGACACCCCCGGCTCAGCTCATTGTTTCAAGCATTGATTCATTAACTGAACCAAGGGCACAATTTATAAATCAACATATTAAGAATTTTAGCAATGGGCTCATCAGTATCTCAAGGATACAACACATCTCCTGAATATTTTGAAAGGGGTAAATATAGAACCAAGAAATATTTGGGTAACGCTTGACATCATGTCCCTTTATACTAATATTGGCCCCTATGCATAAAGGGGCAGATAATGCGCGCCTGAGGCATGTACCCCACCCAAGCAGCTACGCAACCATGGGAGATCAGTATTTAGCCACATTTATTTATTTATTTATTTAAGAGTTTTACCAGGCAGGCATACTGAGCAGGGTACCACTCGATTCCAGATGCGTCCAGGGGGCGGGGAGGGAGAAATCCAATAGAAATAACATACAGAAATACAGTCGTATATACAGTTAGACCACAGCAGAAAAATACAGTGGAGTAAAATGTACATTCTGAGCAACTTAGTTGTGCCCTAAGGAAAAAAGACAATAATGCAACATGGATTGACTAACGCAGTGGGTACAGTTGTGCGGAACCTCTGGCTACTAGCTGAGTTGTCAGAATGCATAGCAGTATTCACATTGCAAGTTGTAGAACAGGAAACACTGTGTTACAGCATAGATGAGGGTCTATGAAATGCAAGTGTGAAGCAGTGCAGCTCAGTAGACTGGGCAGAAATTGGTGACGGGCACAATACTAGGCCCTCAGCAGCGCACGTTGCAAAAGCATGTAGTGGAGAAGGGTGTCTTGAGTAGGCAGTTGAGATGTTGTATGCTGGTGGTGTGCCTAATGTCAACTGGCAAGGAGTTCCATAATTTTGGCATCTGGTATTTAAAGGCAGCCTGGCCAGAAGCAGTGGACATACATGAACGGTGGCCATCACGTGACTCCCATACATGGCCCTGCCCTCTCAGCACTCATGGTCATGTGGGTGGTCAGGGGCAGAGCCATGTACCCAGCCAAGCATTCAATCCAATGCCCATACTGGGTCCCTGAGTGGAACCTTTGCACCCTGCAGAGGTACAGGGGAGGAATTGAGCTGCGTATGGTGGCATTGCTGAGGAACCAACAGGCAGGCACCTGTGCTGCTGCCCCAGCCCTTCCCTGCAGCATAGTGGGCTGGGGCAGCACAGAGGTCATATATGTAATGCCGCCACCCCTAGCAGCAGGGGTAATAGGGGGCGTGTACTGGTTTAGCCTGATCTTGGCAGGCATACCTGGCACCCCCTGAGCCTGGCATTATGCAGCTATGTGAATGTCGTGTAGTGCAGAAACACCCCTGACATGCCCCCTGTGGGGACGTTACCAAGGGGCATTGAAGGCTGGCACATAAGTGCCTTGTGCTGTGCTTATGGCCCCTTGGTGAATGCTACTGGGAATCTGCAGGACCCCAAGTGCATGGCATTGACCCATGTAGTTCTATGCACCCTGGATCCACGGCACGTAGGCAACGACTTTTTCATGCATAGGGCCCATTTTGAATGAGGCGGATTTGCAGCATTGGGCAAAAATCTAAGTATTCCAACAGCCTCATCAATTTTTTACTTGCAATAACAGAGAAAGTATTAAAATACAACATTTTATGTTTGATAAGCAATATTATTTGCAGGTAATTGGGACAGCAAAGGTGGCAGCATTTGCCACCAATTACGTGAATACATTCTTGATGAAATGGGAGACAGAGAATGTGCTATTTGAAAAAAATCAGTTTTTCAGTAACATAAAACTATATAAACACTGCATAGACTATCTCCTGATGATATGAGGGGGACAGTGGAAGAACTTCTTCTTTTAGTAACATATCTGGAAGCAACAAATGTTAATTTGAAGTTCACTATGGTGCATGATATGCTTAAGATTCATTTTTTAGATCTGTATATTATGAAGGGAAATTCAGGGAAAATTAAAACAGATCTATTCTGGAAAGTCAGCTCGAATTAGGGTTTGAACAAAAGTTTTAGTTTGGTTCCATTCTTAAAACAGAGGATATAACTTTCGATTTAAAATGTAAGCTGAGAATAGAGGAATTTAACAGATGGCTAAGAACCTGGTGTTGTGCTAAAGGGTATGGGCTGTTGGGGGTGGGGAGGGACCTGAGAGGACAGTAGTCTCTATGCCAAAGACAGACTACACTTGGAGTGAGGAGGAAAGAAAGTGTTGAAACAGAGGATGGAGCAGTACATAGAGGAAGTTGGGAATTTAAACTAGGAGCAGGGGTGGCAGTTGGGCAAGAGACATGCAGAGACCACAGGTTGGGATATCACTTGAGCTACCCCATAACAGTAAAAAGACTATTGGTGATGCTAGTAAAGGAGGGCAGGATGGGGGGGGTGGAAGGTGGTTACCCTTAATGCTATGAGCCTTGGGAGGAAAACTGCAGAGTTACAGGTGCTCATGGCAGAAGGAGAGGTGGAGATCGCAGCCATCGCAGAAACATGGACCACCCAGTACAATGACTGGGACCTGTCTGTACCAGGGTACAGGTTATTTCGTAGGGACAGGGTGATTGGGAAAGGAGGGGGTGTGGCACTATATGTGAAGGAAGGACTTAAGTGTGAAAGGGAGGAAGGGGAGGAGGATAGTACAGAGTCACTTTGGATGCAAATCCAGGATTCCAAGAATAGGATTCTTAGAATGGGAGTGGTGTACAGGCCGCCATCACAGACAGAGGAGTTAAGGAACTAGAGGGACAGATCAGAAGGACCTGCGAGAAGGGTAGTGTGGTGATTGTGGGGGACTTCAGCATGCCAGAAGTGGACTGGAGTACCCCAACAACCAGGACCAGAAGGGAGCAGGTACTGCTGGATGCCTTCCAGGACAGCTTCCTGCTGCAAATGGTCAGTGAACCAACCAGGTTAGGGAATACCCTTGACCTTGTGCTGGCAAATGGGAACCTTGTGAGAGAACTTACAGTGGAGGAACCGCTGTCAGGGAGTGACCACAACTCAGTATAGCTCACATTGGATATGGGCAAGGAAGGAGTGGAATCTGGCACAAGAGTGCACTTCACCAGGGCTGACTTTGGGAGGATGGGGAAGTGGTAAAGGGTACCTGGCCAGAATTCAATCTAGTATGGACACTAACCAGAGATGGGAGCTCATAAAGCTGGGGATAGTGGAGGCAACAAAACATGCTGCAAGGCCGGCAGAAGGCTAGGGCTAGAAACCAAGCTGGTTGAGCAAGGAGGTCATGGAAAAGGTAAGGTGGAAAAGAGCTGCCTTTAGAGAAGTACAAGACAAAAGGGAGGGGGAAGGACAGGGAGGAGTACTTGGTGGAATCGAAGGTGGTAACAAGGACAGTAAAGGGAACCAACGCATCTACGGAACTCAGGCTGGCACAAGGCATTAAGAAGGGGGAGAAGGGCTTCTTTAGGCACATCAGGGAGAAAAGGAGCTGTAAGTACCACATAGGAAGGATTAGGAAGGAGGGGGGTTAGGTGGAAGCAGTGTGCAATAAGGCAGAAGCACTAAATAAGTACTTCTGCTCAGTATTTACTAAAGAGAAGGGGGGGTGACACCCAAGGGGGGAGAAATGGCAGAAACAGGGTGGAGGGTGTGACAGATGGGGAAATCATGGAGGGCAGAGTTCTGGAGGGTTTGAAGGCACTGAGGGTGGACAAGGTGCCAGGCCCAGATGGCATCCACACCAGGGTACCGAAGGAGCTGGCAGAGGTCCTTGCAGGCCCTTTGACAGACCTATTTAATGCATCACTACACTCAGGGTGTGTACCTTAGGACTGGAGGATGGCTCATGTGGTGCCCCTCCACAAGAGTGGCCCCAAGGATGAACTGGGAAACTACAGACCAGTGAGCCTCACATCCATCGTGGGTAAGTTAATGGAGACTATCCTGAAGGACAGGCTGGTGGCCCTCCTAGAGGCCAAAAGACTACAGGACAGCAGACAGCATGGCTTCATACGGGGCAGATCCTGCCAAACCAACCTGATGGAGTTCTATGACTGGGTAACTAAGCAACTGGACAGGGGCCATGCAGTGGATGTCCTGTATCTGGACTTCAGTAAGGCATTCGACTCGGTGCCGCATGGAAGTCTGGGAAGTAAGTTAGTAGGCACAGGGGCAGGCGCAAAGCTGGTGAGATGGGTAGGGAACTGGCTTCAGGGAAGGCAACAGAGGGTGGTGGTGGTGGGTGGGGAGCTCACACACCCAAGGTTAGTGACAAGCGGTGTCTCACAGGGCTCGGTGTTGGGACCAGTGTTGTTTGGGATATTCATTATGACATATCATTACACATCAAGAGCAAGATCAGTCTGTTTGCTGATGATGCCAAGTTAGGAGCGGTGGTGGATGACCTAGGGGGATGGCAGGGGTTGCAGGATGATCTGGCAAAGCTTGAAACCTGGTCAGACACCTGGCAACTAGGGTTTAATGCCAAAAAGTGCAAGGTGCTGCATTTTGGGATAAAGAACCCAAGGAGGAGTTACCAGTTGGGGGTGCAGCTAGCCCAGACAGAGGAGGAGAAGGATCTGGGGTACTCATTACAGGGTCAATGAACAACTCGGCACAATGTAGGAAGGCAACTGCAAAGGCCAACAAATGCTGGGTTGCATTGCAAGGTATATCTTCGAGGAGGGAGGAGATGATTCTGCCACTTTATAGGTCATTAGTTAGACTGCACCTGGAGTACTGCATGCAGTACTGGCACCCGTATCTGAAGAGGGACATTAAGTTACTGGAGGGTGCAGCACAGGGTGACAAAGATGATCAAGGGGCTGGGAGACTTATCATACGAGAGGAGGCTGAGGGAGTTGAACATGTACTCGCTGGAGGAGAGGAGGGACAGGGGGTACATGATTGAAACCTTAAAGTACATGTAAGGAATAAACAAGACAGGTACAGAGGGGCTGTTCAAAGTAAGGGATGTGAAGGACACCAGGGGCCATGATATGAGACTGAAGGGAGGAAGGTTCAGGAGGGAGATGAGGAGACACTTTTTTACAGAGAGGGTGGTGGCTGGGTGGAATGCATTACCTGCAGAAGTAGTATCCAGTAGAACAGTGGACTGCTTCAAAAGGGGATGGGATAGGACAAGGGGAGGGTCAATGAAGGGGAAGGGTGGAAGGGAGGGGCAGCTGCAGAATAAGGGGTGCTAGCTGCACATTCGAGCAGACTGGATAGACCTCTAGGCCTTTATCTGCTGGCAAATTTCGTATTTTCATATGTTCATATATAGTTTCCTGCATATACACTCAGATGAACTCTGATAAAAAATTAAGATAAAATATATTTTTGTATCAGATAGACAATTTCTCTGCATGAACTACATACATTTTGGTACTTATTGGTATAATTTATATACATTTTATATAGTTTTTGTGATATACTGTATATACTGTATGTAAGATATCATAAGGTAGGTTAATAGTTATGTATATTTATATAGAAGAATTACTGGGCTGTGTGTCATTTTGGTTCTGAGTATTAACAAACTAATTTTGTATCACAAGGGCTAAAAGTAGATGTGATTGATGTATTTGTAACATCATGTGATGGATTTATCAGTATAAATGAATTGGGGTTGTTATTTAGGCCACACTTTGATAAAGCATCAAGTACAATGTGAAATGTTGATGTTTGTTGGGGAGCAACTGCTGTTATTGTATAACTGTTTATTATAAACATTTTTTGTATGTAATTTTGCTAGAAGTTCTTTTGGTCAATTTACTGTGATGCCAGACTATCTGCTCTTTTCCTTATAATTTTTGTGTCTGGCTCCAGTTTAGTCCCATAATGGCCGCCTACTTGGAATAGAATCATTGCAAGGCTAAGCCTGTAGATCAATGGATGGAGCAACAAACCACTCCCTCATCAGGTCTTTAAAGGTCGCTCCTCCTGGCTAGTCCAGGATTCATTCTTTCTTTGTCCCACCATCCTCCCCTTCTCCTCCAGTGGCACATCTCTCTTTCCAGTGGGCTTCTTCCTAAGCCACCTTTTGCCAAGGGAATCATTCCCGTGGCATCTATAGGGGTGGAACCCTTCATTAGTGTTCCTCACCATCATACCTCTACAGGGTGGAATATCCCATGAATAGAGAGGCGAATAGCTACAATTTATCTAAGTCACAGAAACATACATCATACCAGTTGCCTAAGCACATTGAAGTTTGATGTGGCTAACTGACATGACAGGAGTTGGTGACATGTTACTCTGTCATTGGCATTCTGAAAAGGAAACTGCAGATGAGGCAGTGGATGATAAGCAACTAATGATTTTGGCTTGCTTGGGTGCAGAAATCGTATCTGGGGAAAAAGTGTTTCCTCATGTTCTAAGTACTCTCCTATGGGAACAGTGTGGTTTGGAACATTTGATAACTGCCACTTATGCTGCTGCCAGCAGATGATATGCTTGGTTTGCAGATGGGAATGCATACCTGTTATTCCTAAGTGTGTACCTGGTTTGCCCCTTCTACCTTTACATTTACATATCAGCCAAATTGCTATGCTTTCATCACACTCTTCCACTGCAAAAAAATTCTACACTACAGATTTGCCCATTCAACAGGGTTTCTTGGATGGGGGAGTAGACACTGGATTGAGGCAGATTGGCTCCTGCTGCTGCACCCACTGCTGCTATAGTGTATCAATCAATCAATCACTTTATTTAACCAGGCATAAACACCATTGAGCAAGCTCATTTTCAAGGTGGTCCTGGGCATTAATACAATACAGTACACTTCATAAGATTACAATTACGGTGGACAACGGTGCAAAAAAAAAAAAAAGAAAAAACATTGTGAAGGAGCCGGTCAATATGGGCCTATACATATCGGTCAACATAGTTAACATGCAAAGGTACATAATGATAAGCTTTACTGAAATGAGAAAAGACAACATTCCCATATAGTCCCCACTAAGTAAGAGTTCACACATAAATGATAAAAAATAAGGAGGTATTAAGGAATAGGGTAGAAAATGGGGTGAAAGAGTAGGCAGCCAAAAGGGAGGCCAGAATAGGTAAAAGGTAGAGAATATGCAGGACCATCTTGGATTAAGGGAACTAGGCTTGTAGGTCCTAGGTTTCTGTTGTTAGGAATGTGGGGTGGATGAGATACTTAGGCGTAGGATTTCAGAGTGGCACCCGGGGCTTAGGGGTCATCGGCGTCTGAAACAGTTGCATGATTCCTTCAGATAATCCATTACTAGAGCTTTGAATGTGAAAATGCTTGGAAGTGAGGATAATTTTAATTAGTCTTGCATAGTGTTCCAAAGTGATGGAAGTGAGAAGTTGATTGCTGCTGAGCCAAGGGTAGTTTTCACTCTAGGAATCTGGAAGCAGATTAAGGAGAAGCATCTCAGGCCACAGGAACCTTTAGCCCATTTGAAGATGTTCGAGATGTATGTAGGGAGGTTATCATATAATGCTCTAAAAAACCAGAGGAGAGCATTCCTTTTTCTTCTAGTTGAGAGTGAGGTCCATCCTAAAACCTGGTATAGACGACAGTGATGTGTACTATGGGGCAGATTTAAGATAAATCTTAATGCCCGGTGGTAAAGGGTGTCCAGTTTGTTTAGCATCGTTGATAGGCAATGACTGTAAAGGAAGTCAGCGTAGTCCAGTATAGGTAGGAATGTAGTTTGTACTAGTCTCATTCTGGCTTCTAACGTGAGTAGGTGTTTAATGCGATAGAATAAACCTAATCGCTGTCTTAGTTTCTTGAGGCTTCATTTAAGTGGCACAGAAAGTTGAGCTTGTTATCCAGCCAGAACCCTAAGTATTTAAAGGTATCAACTACTTCAAGGGGTTCATCTAAGAGTATTTGGATCTGTGTGATATGTGGACATCCGGAAGTAGACTTTGGTGAGAGAATCATTGCCTTAGTCTTTTTGGCATTGAGGAGGAGCTTATGAGTGAGAAGGTTGTATTGGATGGTGACAAAGTCTTTCTGTAAGTACTCATGGGCCAGATCCAAGGATGAGTTTGTGGTATAGAGTACAGTATCATCTGCGAATAAGTGCACATTTGCTGTGCCCAGCTGTGAGGCCAGATTATTGTTGTATATTGCAAAAAGGATAGGGCCCAGGATGGAGCCTTGTGGGACTCCTCATAACAAGGATTTTTGTGGGGACAGATCTCCTATGGCTTTGACTTGTTGTAACCTATTGGTTAGGTGGCTTGTGAAACATTTAATGGCAGAACTATCAAGTCCGATGTTACTCAGTGCAGTAAGCATGATGGTATGATCCACAGTATAGAAGGCCTTACTTAGATCAAGGAAGAGGCAAATACATGCTTAGAGTCCAAGGCCATTTGCCAGTCTGTAGTTACTTTGGCAAGAGCCGATACTGTACTGTGTTTGGCTGTGAAGCTGTACTGAGCTGGGTTTAGCAACTTTATGAATCTAAATGTTCTCTAAGTTGGATGTTGACAATTTTTCAAGTAATTTAGAGAGACGGATAGTATAGATATAGGCCAGTGTATGGTGGAATGCGGTTGTGTGTGAAATCCACACACCACAAAAAGTTGTTCTGCTGCAGTAGTGACATCCTCACTAATGCAGAATGACTTTCATTCTCGTTGAAGGGACATCCTAACAAGAGGACTATAGCAGATGTTGTGATTCATTCCTTGCTGTGTGAGAGAAGCGCGAGTGTGCTGGGCAGTGTCAGTTGTGAACCGAGGGCATCGGCAGAACCGAGTGAAAATATAGATAAGTGAGTGTCTTTTTGTCTTTTTTTCAGGCACCATACACTATATAAAACAGTGTATGGTTACCCCTACACTACTCGGCTATTCTTTCTCCTCGTAGATGCAATGCCGACTTGGAGACCTCTCAAGCTTCGCTCTCGAGGTCATCAGTCGGCATTGTATCCACTCGTTGGAAGAATAGCCTTGTAGTATATGGTTACCCATACACTATCCTATATGTTTTGGCTGAACATTAGTATCAATAACATCTAGTACTGGTTAGTGATTAGTCACTTCCTTTACAATGGGAGCTGGAACAGTTTAAAAATTATGAGCAGTAGTGGGGATAACCTTAACTAAAATATTGGGAGGATGGTAATCAGGGTCCATAACAGGGTCATCATCCCCACCACCAATCTCCTAGACACTAACACTGTTACTTTCACTGTGTGTCATCTGCTCTATGTCCCTGTCCTCAAAATCCATCACCTGTACTCCTTCATTAACAGTAACACCCAATTCATTAACACCACCGTCATTACCACCAACACTTTGTTCAACCACTTGTCTGCAACCTCAGGCACTTCATCCTCAGTATTAGAATGAGTGCTAATACTGACACACTGAGAATCTATATCAAATCCAATCACCTCCTGAGACTGCAAATTCTCCTGAGACTCAAGTAGTAATGCTGCCACATCAAGATCAGATGTATGCCATCCCTCCCTGTCACAGAACTGTGCTGCTGCATCATTATCATTACTTTTTATTTTTCCACTGCTGATATTATCTCTGATCAAAAAATGAACTAATGCTTATACCAGCCTTAGATATACCACAAGAAGAAGACTGGCCCTGCACTGACAGTTTTGTAACTGAACTGCTGCTTCCAGAACTCATTACATTGCTGCTGCCCTGACCTACTGGGTATACAAATGTTACTTGGTATTTGTGGGGCATAAGTAGAAAGTTGCCCATCGAGAATGCCCCCCACAAGTTTGTGGAACATTGTATTAGTAATAGGTTAGCCACTCGTCTAGTCCCTTGTTAAAGGAGTCAAATGTTTCGCTGTCTGCTAGAGTCAGTGGTAGTTTGTTCCATAGCTTTGGGGCCCTAACTGAAAATAATTAAGTCTATGATTTGTTTTAGCCTGTTGAATTTCAAGTTGTTTGGAGTACAGTCTTGGGACTAGTTTCCTATTAGAGTAATGTATGCCGCATTGCTGCATTAGGGACAGAGTTTTTAACAACTTGTACAAAATAAAAGGTAACCCCTAGTGCACCTTAGTTGTAAAGAATGCAGATTAAGTTTATGAAGTCTATTCTGATAATCTAACTGTGATAAGTGAGGGACCATTCTAGTAGCTCTTCTCTGTATCTGCTCTACTCTAGCTATGTCTTTTTTTTAAGTATGGATTCCAAAAGTGTGACCCATAATCAGAGTATGGCCAGATATAGGTCCTGTAAAGGGGGATTATACATTCCTCTGTTTTTGATATAAATGTTCAGTCTATCCTTCTCAGTAAGGCATTTGAGTGTTTTGCTATTTTGTCGCAGTGATCAGTAGAAGTTAACTTGTTATTAATTAAAATCCCAAGATCTTTTTCACTGTTGGAAACTTTTAATATAATACCTTTAAGTTTGAAGGGTTACATTGGATTGTTTCTACTGACGTGAAGCACTGTATATTTGTCTATGTTGAAATCCATGTCATTTACAGTAGCCCATGTGTCTATACAGTCGAGGTCATGTACCATTTGATTGATACATTTTCAGAATCTACCCTCCCACCTAGTTTTGAGACATCTGCAAATTTAGAAATGGTGTTATTGGAATTTATTTGCATGTCAGAAATGTATAGATTAAACAGGGAGGTCAAGGACTGAGCCCTAGGGACTCCACTTGACACTTTTCCAGTGTCTGATAATTCACCATTAATTCTGACATGCGAGTCCTGTCAGTAAGCCAACTCTTAACCCATGATACTAGGCTGATGGGGAGTCCCAGATGTAACAGTTTAAGGATTAGTTTGTCATGTGGGACGTGGTCAAAGCCTTACTGTAATCAAAGGTTTACATCCATAGGAGTATTAGAGTCCAGCCCTGATTTATGTTGTTATAAAAGGCTAGGAGGTTAGCTGTACAGGAGTGCCCTGCTTAAATCCGTGTTGTGTATAATCATTATAATTAAGTGTATGAAGTTCTGTTTCTAGAATGTTTTGATTATTTTTCCAAAAGTTTACATGGTGCAGAAGTTAAGCTAATAGGGCGGTGGTTTGCTGGGTCTGCTCTGCTTCCTTTCTTAAAATGGGTGTTACATCTGCTTTTAACCAGCCAGAAGGGACAGTAGATTCATCCAAGGCTTTGTTAAATAAAATGGTTAGTGAAAGTTTTATGATTTCAGAAGTTTTAAATAGGAACCGTGAACTAATACCATCAGGTCCTGGGCTACTAGTTTTGTTACGGTGAGACTACAACAGCGAAGACCATTATAGTGACAAAATCAGCAGTTTGCTGTAATGGTCATGCAGGTCAGTGACACAGTTCACTGGAACTTGCTTCCCCTCCCTGAGATAACTCTGCCCTGGAGTTGATTATTTTAGAGACCAGAGGGTGTGGGGCACAGCCCCACCACAAAAAAACATTGTTTACCTGATGGCACAATGCCGACTGTCAGCATGTGCCATCGCCTCTGAAAGGTGGTTGACAAGATTCCTGTTGAACCACTGTGGTGGAACCATCTACTGAGTTGCCGCTGGCAGAGACACCTGCAGCACATTCCCCACAACCAAGCACACCAGATGTACTAGAAGTACCGTCAAGAGACTAACTTTACTGTCACATCCCTGTGTCTACTACCAGATTTTTCCCACCTACTATCTTTGCTATATGATGACTTTAAATTTTCAAAAAAAAAATCAACTATTTAAGTTTATGTAATATATCTGATATATATGTTGCTATAGGATGACACAACATTTCCGTACTCTGACAGTAAACTTTCTACAACAGAAATGTCAAAATCAGTGTTTTATCCCTTGGTTGAATGCAGAAACTGTAGACAGAATATAGCAGCAGAACTTGACAATTAAACAACCCAATAAGAACTGCACAGAGGAGTAGAAGGAGCAGACACTAGACAAGGGTAGAGAGAGAGAGAGAGAGAGAGAGAGAGAGAAGAGAGGTTGAGGTTGCTATAACAACTGATTCTTTGACCCAATAGACTCCCAATGGATAGAAAAAGATCAGTAACAGCATTGCTCACAGCATTTTAGGGGTGTTCCATGAAAAAATGTTAGTAATCAATGGGTTTTTGAGATGTACCATGAAATGTACTGTGGAATTTTTAACTAAATTACAGTAAATTACAATTTGGAATTATACCATATAAAATTTAACTTTGGACAAGAGGGACAATATCACTAAAGAAAGAGAGAGGAACTGTAAATAAAATCACTTAAGCAAATTCAATTCCTGCCTAAATTACTGTAACCAAATGACTAAATAACTTGCAGAATATATTTTCCGTGAATTACACCTGTGAAAGGTGTACTTTTCCTTTAAATAATTATTTTCCACAGTTTATTATATATTTGCCACAGTACACTTAATTATTCCACAAATCAGGTGAGAATTCCACAGAAATACAAATTTTGCCATAGGTGAATGTCGGCAAAATTCCACAAAAATAATGGAATTTCATGAATTGTCAGCAGTATCCAAAGTCGCAATTTTGCTGTTACAATCATCCATCACCCAACTAGCTGCTTGACTCCTCCCCATCCTACCTAGTCAGGACCCTCCAACCCACCTCATTCTGGTGGCTCCACTCACCCCAGTAGCAATAGTGAAGCTGGTGTAGAGGTGGGTGAAGTCCATGCACTTAGCTCCATGAAGCACTTCACGTATATAAATGATTATGTGAAGTACTCCGCAACGCGAAGTGAAGTAATTCCCCATAATGAGTAATGTGAAGTGCGATTGGTCTCAATTGACTTCGCCTTGACTTTGCCTTATTTTGAGACTGCGAGGAGAAGTTTGCATTGAATCATGGGGAAGGCAGGTCACATGGGCTCTGAATTGTCTTGCACAGCCTCAGTTCTGCAGAGTGTGTGTATTGGAAAGCTGGAGACAGTTTGCTCATAGAGCTCTCAGAATCAAACCATTTAAAAAAGCATTTTTGACTATTTTGACCCAATTTTTTGTGTCACTATTTAGTACATCTAATGTAGGAAGCCCTCCTGTGCTTATATCATCAAGTGTTTCTTGATTTTGTGTGCATTTTGAATGTTAATTTGTAAGATTAAGTCTGTGTACTAACAAACACTGTAGAGGTGTGCTTTAGGGGAGGGGTGTGATGAAGAGAGATTCACAGTCAGTGACTTAGTGAGAAAGGCAGTCTTTCTAATTGTTTTTGGGTAGGTAGTGCGTTAGTATTTCTGTGTTCATGTACATACAGTAATACTTTTAGTAAGTTTTGATAATTTTTGGGTGTTTACTGTAGTGCTGGCTGAGCATTTTTCAGTTGTTTTAAAAGATTTGGTTGTATTACGCTGAACTTTAAAATGTTCTGCGCATTACCTGTAGTGTGTGCATATGTGTGTGTGTGTGTGTGTGTGTGTGTGTGTGTGTGTGTGTGTGCAGTCAAGTCACACACATTTTATTGTACCACACCATAACCACAGAACTCTGATTTGAATATTTTATCCTTTTGTGGAACTTTTTACTACTTCATTTATCTCGGTCGGTAGTGCACTGTTACTGCAGCTACCTCCCCTCCCCACCCCCCACAAAAGGATTGTTCCAGTTTTGGATTTCTGATTTTGACCACTGATTAAGGTGGTGTTGTGCTTGTACCTGTGTGGCCGCATTTCTTAAGTGCAATCTCCATCTGTCTGTGCGTCTGCATCTCTTTAGGGCCCAATCTCCATCTGTAACTTAAGTCACAGTTATTTGTTTGACTTCCCGTCAGAGTACTGGTGTGGTGCATATCTCAGCATGAACATTGTAGTCATTAATGTGTGTTTTTTAGTCAGGGTGATCATCACAAGTCACTCATGATGCAAATCACGTTCTTCATCTTCATGGTCACGATTCACAAATTATGAAACTTTTACGTTTTTTGGTTATAAGTTGTAGGTAACCCTGTTTTGTAGTACCTCGGCTTGACCATTGTACTCATTAATATGTGTTTTTATGTCAGGGTGTTTGGAGTGGTATAGGCCAGGGAAGTACAGCTGTAGGTATTTGCATACAGTTCATTAGTCATGTCACACTATTCACTCATCATGAGACAAATCATGGTCTTCATGAATCACTGCAGTTATATTTACTTTCAGTTCTGATGATATGCTGAAGACCTGTAAAGATGACCAAAACATTAATTTATTTATTTTATTTAGCTTTTGTTGACCGGGTAAGTGCACTAGACAAATCCTGCCTATTTTCAGGCACGACCCGGGGGAGGGGGACACAGATGAATGCCAACTGACCTTGAACCAGATTAAGCTGTTGGTGGTATTTTAGTGAATGAGGGAAATTTGGCCAGGACACCGGGAAATTCCCTACTCTTTCAATAAGTGCCATGGGATCTTTAACATCCACCTGAACTACCACCAATCCAGGCAGATGGGACCTCAGTTTAACGTCTCATCCAAAGCGGCACCTCAGAAATGCAGCACCCTCTCATGCTGCATTACAGTGTCAGTACTGGGATATTAACCCAAGTGCCAGATGTGGGAACTGAACCCACAGCCCTCTGATCTCCCGGCCTCAGAGGTGAGTAGGCTACCTACTGAGCCACTGACACTGTTCAAATGAAACATGAAAACTAAGCTAATGAAACTTTTTTTTTTTACTTTTTTTAAATAATGCCCCCAAAAAAAGAACATTTGAATTTGACAATAACACATTACTGCTACCTCCTGCAGCTTTGCTTCCCACTGGTCATAGTGGTGAACAGCTAGATGGGTCTGCTGACCACCCATGACCAGGTGGCTGCACTGGGCCCCAGTGGACCACCACATTATAAAGATTGCAATGCTTCTCACTGGGTTGCCGGGAAGGAAGAAAAAGGCCCACAGGGAGCCAGAGGCAGGGGCCTGGTACAGGCAGTGGGGGGCACCAGGACACACCTGCTGCTGTGCAGCCAGTGGTTGAGGGCTGGCAACCTGCTGCGGCTCCTGCTGCTCTTGCTGCAGCTCCTCCTGCTGATCCTGCAGGGGCTGCTGCTCCACCTGCTCCTGCTGTGGCTCCTGGATGACAACCACAGCTGCCAGGCTCACTGTGGCTGCAGGTGGGTTCCCCAAAGCCTTCCACTTTAATCTAACTGTGTGGCCACCCCACATTAGTGGCCCACAATGGCCACCACTTGGCCCACCACATTCACGCTCCATCTAGAAAGTAAATAAACCAAAAAAAAAAACACTATTACAAGTACTAGTAAAATAAAGTACAGTACCTAAAAATAAGTGCACAAAAAGTACTTCTTAACAAAAAAAAGCATTTCTAATTAAATAAAACTTTCCTGAAGGGCTACAACAACTAAATACACAAAGGTTTAACACACAAAAAGAACTATAGCTTTTGTGTTCTCCAAACACACAGAACAGAGTCAGAGTTCACACTGCAGAACTGCCTGGATTGCAAACTCTTTCCACTAGAGAAAGTGAAAATATAAGTCTAATAGAATATTAATAAGGCTCCTTAGCCCTCTGATTGATAACTGGATCATTCATTAATTAATGACCGATCTGGATGTTTCAGTAGCACAAGGAGCCACTTCACATGAAGGCAGAGTGAACCACGAAGGCGGGAATAGATGCAGAGCTTGATTCCATACTTATGCAGCAAAAGTAATTGAGCCGTGATAATTCTCCACATATGCAGTGACAGAGAAGCAAACAGAGCCAAATATAGCGATCTAGTGTAAAATCTAATTTAAATGTCATCTTAACAGTTAAAGGCATCAGTGACATAAAAAGCACTGTTCTTGTATTTCGATTGGGCTTCCAACTGCTGTTCCTGTCAGCAGCTGGAAACCCAATCAAAATACAAAATCTGCTTTTAGGTCACTGCTGCCTTTAACTGCTAAGCTGACATTTAAACTTTATTTTACACTTGATCACTAACTGTGGATCTATTTGCTTCTCTAACAGAAAATAAGGTAAAATGAATGGGGACCTCGTCAAATCTATGGGGTCACACTAATTAACATCAGCACAGCAGACATGTACTGTCACTATACACATAACAAACCACAGCTACTGACAAGTAAGCTGACCTACATAAAGACAAATGGCACAACTGAAGTTAATAAACAATTTTTTCAATATTTAAAATCAGTGCAGCTGGATTAGCCTTATAATTACAATAATGATCTCACTGATGATCGTTTTGGGCAACCCAGCCCCCACACGGATGACCATTAATCCCCAGGAAATGACCGCTAGCTAGAGTTTATTGTATAAGTAAAACACAGACTTCCTGCCAGTTCCTATTGAACTGCCTCCTGAATCATGTGACCTGAAGACCTGCAGAGACAGTCATCCATGTGATCACTGATCAGTGGGCTCTGGGTTGTTTGTTTCTTAATGACTTCACCTTGTCTAATTGCAACGTGAGGTAGCGCAAAGTCACAAAAGGCGAAGTAGCTCATTTCAGTGGGGTCTTAGTGTAGTCCCGCATGGCTACAGAGTGGGCTACTTCACCCATGCTTCACTGGCGGATAGAAACTTCACTTCATCTCTAGTCTGGTGATGGCAACCAGCAGAGCCCCTCTACTCAGTGTCTTAGTTGGCTACTGTGTGACTGGCAGGGAGTGAGCAGACACTTACTGCAGAAACAGCTGCCTGGACAGTTGTTGGGGGAATCAAGGAACCACACAAGTGACAGAGTAGTTAAAACATATATAATGGCACATCAGATCAGCAATGGGGGGGTGTAGAGGCCACTAGAGCCAGGGAATAGTTAAAATACAGTGGAGCCAACCAGAATGGAATGCATTACTTTGCAGTAAATGACGTCACAAAATACTGTATGACAAAAGGGTTTATCTGTTGTTAAATACACTGTTTTCCTGCAGCATTCTGCAGAATTTTGCAGTAATATCGCACAGTACTGCATCGCATCCTTGCTGGTGCTGTTGTACATATAACTGAGCATCAGATCAGTGACCAGAATGATGGAGAGACCACTAGAGCCACAGAGCTTGTACTGTAACATAAGTACATGAGCAGCACATTAACAATCAGCGGGGTGGGGGGATCACTAGAGCCAGAAAGTAGTTACGATACATATAAAGGCAATATCAGATCGGTGATAATGGGAAGAGGCCACTAGAGCAAGGGAATGGACACCATACATTATTGGGGATGCTGGCAAGGAATGACAGCTCCTGCTGTCAGTTCATTACCTAGCACTTGGTCAGCTGGAAGGAGTATTCCTGCACCATTTTGCACAGTGATAAAGTAGAGTATTCAAAGCGTTAGAAACATCACTGTGATGGAGGTTGTTTACCACTGTGATGGAGGCTGTTTCCCCTTTAAAATCTTCCAATATATCGCTGCACCCTGTATATAAGGAGGATCCTCATTTTGATGGACACAGTGGCATATTCTGTATGTCTGCATGACTAGGTTAGTGTTGTGCACTAGGGCCCCTGTCCCATCCATTCCCAGTTAATGTGATGCTGTAATGGTTAGCACCATGCTGTAGCTTTTGAATATGGGGCCATGGAGAGCAAAGCATGGTCCAAAATAGAAATACCATTGCCAATGTGATGGTGTTAATTACTAAAATATAATCCAGCCTGAAAATAAGGTTCTGACTTGTTTTTGTATGGAAATGTCATTTTGTTTGGCTTGGGGACATGCCAGATATCAGTTAGGCTGTTGCTTTTAGCAAATTTTCTTCATAAAAAGGGGATATTCTCTTGCTGTCAGATGAGCAGGCAGATCGATGTTTATCTTGAATCAGGTTATGTAGTGCATTTGAATCCACACACCCTGGTAGAACTGTACCTTTTGCCAGTGCAATAAGGCCATGTAAATGTGTTGTTAAAAATCAAAATATGCAACAAAAGGTGGTAATATAACAGCCAGGATGATGTTTTAACCCACAGTTGCATCTTCATCTTTGTTAGCATTTGACCATTCTCATCCTAGTCAATCTGCTTTTATTTAAAATTAAAACCTTTCATTATATTGCTACACAGCGACTTTTATTAGACCAAGTTGAAAATAGAATTTGCTCTACCAAGCCTCTTCTCATTTTAATAATTTATAGATCTTTCATATAAGTTTCTTGTAACATATTGATTTTTTTATCCCTTGTCTTCTGCATATGTGGTAATTGTATTTCTTTTAATTGGCAAAGTTACCCAATTGACATTCCAAGAAGATAATTTAACTTTTGATTGCTGACTGATAATTAATCATAATACAGTTTTGTAGCTCCTTTTTAATCCAAACTTGTTAACCATAATAGACCCTTTATGTAGTTGAATTAGCTGACCTTCCTCATATATCTTTTCTCACATAAGGAACAGCTGTAAAATAATGCATGATTTACTGTAGATGCAAAAATCATGCATAACCTGTCCATATTGAACCCCCTTTGGCCAAAAATCAGTTTAAGCTGTCCCAGAGTACTTCCAAATATTACCCTGTAGTTCTCTTTTTGTGAAAAAATAGCACCTTATTGTATATCAACAAACGTATATAAGAAAGAAAAATCAGATTGAGTAATAAATCTTAAAAATAGGCATTGAAACTGAAAATGCTCAGTCAGTCATTTTTTCTAGTTAACCAGCCTTGTGGGACAATTTACTTCCTTGTAAAATATTACCAATTCTATTTCTTCCTAATTTAATAACCTCTTTAAATGTACTCCATCCCTATTCCAGCATCAGCATTTGATTTATAAATGTTAATCTGACCATCTTTATCAATTTCATTCTTGCTGGCATGATCATTATGGCTTGGTGGCTTATTGTACCATAACCTTTGGCTCAAGCAACAGCTGTGTTACTTTCTTCCATTACCTCTATTGCCAAATCGTTATGTATAGAGACTGATATAGCTTTCAAAGATTGATTTCTTCTTACAGATCACTTGTATAAGGTTCTATTTCATAACATTGACTTCAAAATAGTGCCGACAAATTACAGTGCATACAAAACAGCCTGAAGCAAAGAAACTTAATTACAGCATGCCTCAAAATTAGCAACATACACTTACTTTTTACTTAGTTCTGTTGGGGGGGGGTGTCACCATCCCACAGCCACCATAATTTATATAACTAACTCTGGGGGGGGTGGACATTGGGGAAAGTTATAACTTCATTACAACAAATCAACCGCCCCAAAAAAAAACATTAAAACATAATTTCTACCAAAACCCAGTCCCAAACCTGAGTATTTCACACATACAGGTGGTGACTGCAACAACTACACTACATGGCTAGCTTGGAACTGGCCTGACAAACAAGTAATTACATCCTCAACAACATCTATGGATCTCCCCTACAACAAAAGTGCTTTGCTATTCACAGTGACATCAAAGTGCTTATAGCTATCAAGTCACAGTCATTATAGAGAGATTTAGACATAGAACTTGATGGCAAATAAGAACTGCTTGGCCCACCTAGTCTGCCCATTTCCCTACCTAATGGATAAGTTGCAGATCCTAGTTAACCAACAGCCTACTTCCTCCTACCCCCCTCTAGAACTGCCTTATGTCTATCCCATGCATTCTTGAATTCTGCCACTGTTTTTGACTCTATGACCTCCTCAGAAAGGCTGTTCCATGCATCTACAACCCTCTCTGTGAAGAAATACTTCCTCACATTACCTCTGAGTCCTTCTCATTATATCTTCAAATTGTACCCCCTTGTTCTTGCACATCTCTTTTTTTGAAAGATGCTACCCTCTTGGACTTTGTTGATTCCCTTGAGGTATTTGAAAGTTTCTATCATGTCCCCTATCTCCCTCCTTTCCTTGAGGCTATACATCTCAAGCTCCTTTAGTCTTTCTTCATATGTCATCTGGTGCAGACCCTGAACCATTATGGTTGCTCTCCTCTGGACAGCCTCCACCCTGTCTATGTCTTTGTGGAGGTGAGGTCTCCAGAACTGTACACAGTACTCCAGAAGTGGTCTTACCAACTGTCTGTACAGAGGGCCAACAACATCCTGTTTTCTACTGGTGATGCCTCACCTATGCATCCCAGTATCCCCCAACCCTCCTTAATACCTTCTCACATTGCTGGCCCACCTTTAGGTCATCTGATATGACTATCCCCAGATCCCTTCCTATTTTTGTTGTTGTTAGTATCTCACCCCATTGTGTACTCTTGACGGGTTTTTGCTTCCCAGGTGCATTACTTTGCACTTCTTTGCGTTGAATCTAAGCTGCCATACATTTGATGATTCTTCCAACCTTGCCAAGTCCCTTTTCATCCTTTCCACCCCACCTTGCATATCAAACCTGATGCAGATCTTTGTGTCATCTGCAAAAAGAAATAACTTCCCCTTGATCAAGTACTACTCACAATTTTTACCTCGCTGAAATATCTTTGCTTTAATTACCTCACTACATTCATAAGTTATCCTTGTATAACAGCATCTTTGTCTTAAATGACTTCATAAACTTTAACATAATCACTCAGCATGGTAATCCATCTTCTGGTTTCTGTCCATGATTTCTGTATGTATGACCTGTCCCTATGGCAATCCTGACTTCCTGATTTTCTAAAAAAATGCCAAATATATATTCATCATCATAAGCGTCTTTTCAAATTGAATAAACTTTATTTATTTTATTTATTTTTGTTAGCGGGTAGGCACACTAGCCAAAATGACTATTTTCAGGCACAGCGGAGAGTACAATAAAGAACAGTGGAACAATAGCAAACATGGGTACAGTAAATGAAAATAAGGAAAACAGTGCATCAGAGATACAAGGATACAATAAGTAGGAACAATAAACATAATGGCAAGCATTGTACAAAATAATGGCAACAAGGTTTATATTAGAATTGCAGCAGCCATGGATTTGACCTGTGGAATAAAAGGGTTAGTAAGAGTAAAATAGACAAAGTAGCTAATTCAGCTCATGAGTGTTCACGGATTAAAGGTGAATTAGTGGAGTGATCCATAATGTGAGTGAGTACTTCACATTACAAATGGGTAACACAAAGTCCATTGAAAACAATGACTTTGCATTACTCCGCCTTCCCAAACCACTACTCCAACCAATTCTTAAGGTGAAGTACATTAAAAACAATGTACTTATCCTCACTTCACCTTGTTTTTAAGCTCCAAAGGTGAATTTTGCAGTGATTCATGGGATTTCAGGTCACATGGGCTCTAGATTATTCTGCACAGCCTCAGTTTGGGGTAGTGTGTGTAGGAAGCTACAGGCGACAATCTGTTCTGAGAGCTCTCTGTGATTCAAACCTTCTAAAAGATGTTAAAAAAACCTTTTCGAGTCATTTTTTTTGCTGGAACTTTAGTTCATCAATTATAGGAAACCCTCCTGTGCTCATATTATCTAGCGTTTATTGTTTGTATGTGGATTTATTTATTTATTTTATTTATTTAGTTAAACATCAGTTTAGAAACCTTTGAGCCAGAGGCTCATTTACAAAGTACCTCATCACAAAGAGGACATCAGAACAGTAGTACAAGGGACACAGTACTTACAAACAAAAAGTTTAAGTTCAATTACAATTTTGTTACAATAGAATGCAATGCAATATAGAATGTTAATGTACAACATTCAGTCTGTCTAGAGAGACAGTGGAAGTGTGCTTTGGAGAGGGCGTATCTGTGGTGTAGATAGATTAACTTGGAGAAAAGACAGTGAAACATAGAAACATAGAAACATAGAAGTTGACGCAGATAAGGACCATAAGGCCCATCCAGTCTGCCCATTTCTTTTCTACCTTATAAATGTGCCATCGGCCTTTGCTCTGTCAGTGACCTATCTATTCATAGTCATTTGTATTGCTCCCTTATGCCTATCCCATGCCTGTTTGAAGCCCTGCACTGTATTCATAGCCACCACTTCTTGGGTAAGCCATTCCATGCATCTACCACCTTTCTGTGAAAAAATTTCCTCACATTCCCCTTAATCGGCCTCCTCTAATCTCATGCTGTGTCCTCTTGTCCTGCTATTTTTCTTATATTTAAACATGTTAGACTCTTCACCTTGTTTATGCCCTTAAGGTGTTTAAATGTCTCGATCATATCACCTCTCTCCCTCCTTTGCTCAAGGGTATACATATTGAGCTCCGTTAATCTGTCCTCATATGTCTTCTGATGCAGTCCCTGCACCATTTTGGTTGCCCTTCTCTGGACTGCCTCAATTTGGTTAATGTCCTTGTGAAGGTGTGGCCTCCAATACTGCATGCAGTACTCCAGATGGGGCCTAACCAATGTCTTGTACAGAGGGATTATTACCTCCTCTTACGACTTGTGATACCTACTAATACACCCTAACACCCCCTAGCCTTTACCTACTGCTTTGGGGTCTGCTTGGATGATTTTAGGTCATCAGTGATGATGATGCCCAAGTCTCTTTCTTCCTTTGTGACTGCTAACACCCCTCCCAGCCTATAAGTGGCTTCAGGGTTTCTCTTCCCTATGTGCATGATTTTGCACTTCTTTGCATTAAATCCCAGTTGCCACTCTTCTGACCATTCTGCTAGTTTATCCAGATCTCTTCTCATTCTGCCCACCCCATCTGGATCATCTACTCTGTTGCAGATCTTGGTGTCATCTGCAAACAGACAAGCCTTACCTCCTAGTCCATCTGCAGGTCACTAATGAAGATGTTGAATAGGACTGGCCCCAGGACTGATCCCTGAGGTACCCACTTGTGACTTGCATCTCTTCTGACTGTATACCATTTACCACCACTCTCTGTTTTCTGCCAGTCAACCAGTTTGCCACCCAGTTGACCAACTTCTGACCCACCCGAGCCTACCTAGCTTATTTATCAATCTTCTATGTGGAACAGTGTCAAAAGCTTTGCTGAAGTCAAGGTAAGCGACATCAACTGCTCCCCTGTCCACCACTCTGGTTACCCAGTCAAAGAAATCTATGAGATTAGTTTGACAGGACCTTCTTTGTAAACCCATGCTGTCTTGGATCCTGTGCCCCTATGGTTCCAGGTGTTGCACTATCCTTTCCTTAAGGGTGCCTCCATAATCTTGCCCACTACTGAGGTAAGACTGACCGGTCTGTAGTTCCCGCCTCCTCCCTGCTACCACTCTTGTGGAGTGGGATCACATGAGCCTTTCTCCAGTCTTCTGGGACCTCTCCTGTGCTCAGAGACTCACTAAACAATTCTGCTAATGGCTCTGCTAGTTCCTTCTTTAGCTCCTTAAGTACCCTGGGATGTATGCCATCAGGTCCCATTGCCTTATCCACCCTGAGCTTAGCAAGCTCTTGTAGGACCCTTTCTTTTGTGAAGGAGTGAGTGCTCACCTCCCTCCCCTGTGTCCATGATGCTGAGCTGTGGGCCCTGCCCTACCTTCTCTTCAGTAAATACTAGCAAAGTATCTATTTAGGATAGATGCCTTTACAGGGTCCTCCTCCTCACATGCTCCCTTTTCTCCATTAAGCTTAGCAATACCCCTCTGGACTTTCTCCTTTCACTAATGTATCTATAGAAAGTCTTGTCACCTTCTTTACTGTTCGTGCTAGTGTTTCCTCAGTTTGGGACTTTGCCTGCCTTACTGCCTTACCTGCTTCCTTAGGGCAGTTTGGTATGCCTCCCTATCTTCATCCGCTGTGTTCCTTATATTTTCTGAAGGCCAGCCTTTTGGCTCTGACCTTTTCTGCTACTATATTTGAGAACCAAAGTGGTTTCTTTCTTCTTTGCACTTCCTTTTCTGTCTAACACAATGGGATGTTGCTTCAAGTATTGTATCCTTAATGCTTGCCCACTTTGCCTGTACCTCCTCACCTGTGTTTCTTTTTGCCAGGGCTAGCTTAACTCTGTTGGCCATCTTATCAAAGTCAGCTCCTCTGAAGTCCCATATTTTGCCTTGGAATGGGATGATTTAGATGTAGTAGCCAAATTGAACCATACCATGTGATGGTCACTGGCCCCAGGTGACCTTCTACCTGGAGATCTGTGATCCCTTCTTTGTTAGTCAGTACTAGATCTAGGATAGCCCTGTCTCTTGTGGGTTGCTGTACCAGTTGTTTGAGGCCCTCCCCTGCAGGGAATCCACTATGAGTCTAGTTCTGGCAGATGTTCCTGCTGGTATTGACCAATCTGTATCTGGCATGTTGAAGTCTCCCATTATCAGAACCTCCCTTTAGCTGTCATGTTTTGTATATCTTCTAACAGTAATGTGTCTATGTCCTCCCTCTGGTCTGGGGCCTGTAGACAACCCCAGTTCTTATGGCTGTCCCATTACCTGTTTCCAGGGTGACCCACAGTTCTTCTGGCTCATATGTGTATTCCTGAATTTCTGGCTTTGATATTTTCATTAACATGCAGACCACCCCTCCCCCCCAGCACACCTCGGGTCTCTTCTAGAACAATACATATCCAGGTACTGAAGTCTCCCAGGTGTGGTTACTGGTAAACCACGTCTCACTAATTGCTACTATGTCCAGTTTAGCCTCTGACATTATTGCCTGCAGGTCTGGGATCTTATTTCCCAGGCTGTGAGCATTGTGTACATGATTTTCCATTGGCCAGATTTTGGTGTGTTAGTTGTTGGGTGAAGTTTGGCATTACCCCTGTGCATCGTATGGGGAGACAAACCTTTTCTTACCTGGTGATGCAAATGAATGGCAAACCGCTGAATTCCTGTTTGACCACTAGCTGAGGGGAGGGTGTTCTTCCATTCGACGTATGGGGTGCTGCACCCTCTCCCCATTGCTAGTTTAAATATTCTGCAAAGACGTCAAACTTCTGCCCCAATGCACTGACTCCTCTTTAGTCAGATGCAGTCCATCAAATTTAAAGAACTTTCGCTCCCAGAACTGTTGCCAGTTCCTACAAATCTGTGTCCTTTTCCTGGCACCAGTCCTTGAGCCACGTGTTTAGCTCCCTATCTCCCTTCTCTGACCTTCCGTCCATCTGCTCCCTTCTCCCAGACTGGCAGGATCTCAGAGAAGGAGATGCCGACGAAATAGATGATAGTTTGTCACCCAGCCTAGTCAGGTGTTCCTTGGTCTCCACAACTGACCCGTGGCGAGATCATTAGTCCCTATGTGTACTAGGACATCAATGTTTTCTCCTGCTTTGTGAACAATTTTAGCAATGCGGTCAGTGTCTCTCCATGCTGATGTACCTGGGAGACATCTGACCATCACCCTGGCTGGAGATGGGTATCAACTCCCGAATCATGGAGTCTCCTATGATCAAAGTTTTTGGATTTCCTTTGTGCTTGTTTAGTTTGGTTCCTGATTTGGGTGAGTATTGTTGTGCTAGCTCCTGTGCGCAGTGTCCTGCTCTGCAGTGTCTTCTGCCTCTTTATTTGATTTCAGAGATAGAGGCAGATACCTGTTTATAGTGTTTATATGGTTTTGGAGGTAATGTGTTGGAGGCAAGAGTGATGGGGCACCTGATTTGCTCCTCCTAACCACCTGCCAACCTCCTGGACCAACTACCCTCTCTTGATTCGAGGTTTTTTCTGTTGGATGCTGGGGAAATGGGGTGGTTCTTATAATGTATTCTCTTCAATATGAAATTTGAGGGCAATCTCTGCCCATGCTGCCCGGAGCTGAGACCTAAGATCTCCAAAGGCCAGCATGTGGGACAGTGTCCTAAATCCTGTAAGACTGTCCTTCTGAAAATTGTTCCACAGTACCTGCAGTTAATGAAATCCATTCCAAATAAGTTGCTGGGTTTGTAACCTAGTCAGAGTAATTAGAAGGAAAAAAAATGCAAGTAATGGTTTAATTGTGCTTTGTTTAACTTGTTATAACAAAGTTAAATTACTAGTGCCCTGTAAATGAGAGTGCTTTCTGTTTTGGTGATATTTTTCTTGTATAACTGTGTTAATGTACACACAGTAATATTTTCAATAATTCTTGCCATTTTTTTGCTGATTATTGTGGTACAGCAGTGCATAATTTTAGTTTGTTTAAAATATGTGGTTATATTACTGAAGTTTTCAATTTGCTATGCATTACTTAGTGTATGTGTGAGTATGTGTGTGACTCTTGTCATCAAATCAGACATCTTTTATTGTGCCACATAATTTCAGCAATGTGAACCTGCTATTCACTGCAGCTGTGTAATTTTTGTACTTCTTTGTGGTATCTTTACTGGTACTAGAACTAGAGACTGTTACTGCAGCAGTGCAGTACACTGCCCCATGAGCCTCCCCAACCGCAAAGGTATTCTTTTCCAGATTTGAATTTCTGATGGTGAGCACTAGTTAGGTGTTGTGCCTTTACATGACATCTCTTCAGTGCACAGCGCAATCTTAATCTGTCTGTGCATTTGCATCTCTTTAGGGCCCAATCTCCATCTCTAACTTAAGTCACAGTTGTTTCTTTGGTTTCCCTTCAGAGTACTGGACAGGTGTGGTGCATAATTCTGAATGAACATTGTACTCATTAATATGCATTTTTAAGTCAGGGCCATCATCACTAGTCACTCGTGATACAAATCACATTCTTCATCATCATGGTCACAAATGCAGTCACAAATCACTGTTTACGATCATGTCACAAATCACAACATTAATTTTTTTTAATAGTTACTTGGATGTATTGTAAGCCTGTTTTGTAGTATCTCTCCATTCTTCACCACCCCACCATTGTACTCATTAATGTTTGTTTTCAAGTCGGGGAGTTTTGTGCCACACCTCATTGGGGCCCAGGGAAGTACAGCCATAGGCATTCATGTTTCTTCATTATCACGGTCACAAATGCAGTCACAAATCATGATTTACGATCATGTCATGAATCACAACATTAATTTTTTTAATAGTTACTTGGATGTATTGTAAGCCTGTTTTGTAGTATCTCTCCCAGCTTCATCATACCACCATTGTTCTCATTAATAAATGTTTTTAAGTCAGGGAGTTGGACAGTGTCTGCAGTACATACACAGACTGGAAAGAAGACTGACTGCACACATGCAGTTTAGCACAGTATACTTGCACTGCTCAGAATACAAAGTGACACGCATACGGAAGACAACAAAAAAAGGGCATAATTACATTCAAGGGTTGGGGATGGTGGAGGAATACATTTTATAACACAGCAAGGAAGGTGTGGGGGGGCACATGGTGTGAAAAAAAAACCTAATGTGGGATCCCATGGTGATCCAGAAGCAGTTCCAGCATGGACATAATTTGCAACTGATGTCCCTCTGTGTGATCCAGCCACTGCTCCACAGCATTCACCCTCTCGTTGTTCTCCTCAACAGCACACCAAAGAACTGCCAAGTCAGCCTGTGTTACATGCAGTTTTCTGGGGTCCATACATTCTACAGGCTGACTTGCTGGCAGTGGTGGTGGTTGTGGGTGCTGGTGAGCAGCAGGTGCTGCTGGCCTCCTCTTCTTTGGGATGCTGCATGCAGCTGCACCCCTGCCACAGAATGATCAGCAGGTGCAGGCATGGTCTGTTCTGTGGCAGCCTGCCACTCCAACTGCTGTTGATTGAGCATATGGGTGCACTGGTCCTTGGTCCCAGGTGAGTCCCTGGGGGCCATGGTGCACTCAAGCCCACATAGGCAACACTAGACCACGCTGTCCTCTGACACAATCAAAAATCTGTCAAACAATGGAGGTGTGGGGAGGACCAGGCACAGACAGGGAATACCAGATGAAATGGCAGCTGGCTGGTCACAGTGCTGAACAGGGATGGGATCCACACCTGGGCCCAGGGAACAGGCACATCCTGCTCCAGAGGACCTGGTGCTGGAGTTGGTGGTGGTGGTGGTTCAACTGCCTCAGAGTCAAGACAGGAGGTGGTGCTGGTCCTGCTTCCAGGAGGGGGAACACTCACAAGTTTCAAGCAGTCCAGCAGGAATGAGTGCCCATGCCCTCCACACATGCACACAGTATGACGCTTACCACTACCATGCTCTTCCAGAGCTGCCCCCACCCCAGATATTCCCTCACCCTGGTCCATCTCTCCTACTGAGCTCCCTCAGTCTGAGCAATCACTACTCACTGTCACACAACAATACACACACAGTCACACAGACAAACAGCTAACTACTTATAAAGGTAAGAAAAATAAAATTTACAGAAAGAACAAATTAAGTAAAAAAGAGTACAGAAAAGACAAAAAAATGTAGCTTTTAAAAAAGCTGTTGGGTCTAAATCAAAGTCTAAATCTTCTCCTCACTCTGATCTCAAAGTAGCAGTCACAAAACATACTACTCTCTCTCCGTCTGCACAGGAGAAAGTAAAAGTGTCTGCTTGTTTGACTCACTTTCTTCCTGCCTACCTAAAGAACATATGACTTACAGTACTGCAAGCCATGTGATGTGTGGGGGGCTTCCAAATCTGAAACACCAAGTGGATCACTTAGAATCATAATGAGGAATGCGAATTCAATTAAAAACAATGACATTGCCATTCCACCTTAACGAAAAGTGGTAATGACAAGGCGGAGTGAGCACTTTGCATTGCCCACTCAGTGTAGCGGAGTGGCAATGCAAAGTGCCCACTTCATGTTCACTTCACCGGTGGAATTTAAATTTGCTGTATCTCTATAAGAGAGTAGGGGAGAGAGAGAGAGAGAGAGAGACAGAGAAGAGAGAGAGAGAGAGAGACTAGTGAGGAAATGTTCATGGATAACAAGAAAGACTGATAGAAGGTGGTGCACAGATAGTAGGGGGAACAAATCGAATATAGGAGGGGGATATTGAGTAGATTAGGGTCAGATAGGCCTAGGATGGTTTGAAACAGGAGCACTTGCTGGACAGGATTAGTTGGTTTCTAAGTGCCTTCTTGAAAACAACATGGGACGGAACCTGGCAAATGGTTAGTGGGAGGGTTCCAGTATTGCGGGGCAAGATAGGCAAAAGCACCAGTGCCTTTAGAGGTGGTGAGTCTAGGGACAGAACAGGGGCGAAACTGCCGCGCGAAGGTCATAGAAGGATGACTGTTTTGAAAGAGACTCACTAGGATTGTGGAGTTTGAGATCTAATAATGCTGTCAGTTATGGAGCCAAAGGCATAAAGCCTAGACTTGTGGGGTGGAAACCATCCAAGGTCAGAATAGAGGGTACAGTGGTGTTTCAGTCTGTGGGAGGAGGATGCATACCAACAGATGTTATTGTAGGTGACATCCCATTTCCAAAGGCTTGACTTGCATGCAGAGGTATAGAAGGCAACCCCATAGTTAAGTGAGGGCTGAAGTATCCCACGAGCTATGGCAAGTCTAGCAGAGGTGGTGAGTGCATAGCTGGTTTGATAGGCAATACAGTTTAGTATTTACCAACTTACAAGTTCATAGGATATGGGTGTCAAAAATTTAGTGAGGGATCCAGAGTGATATCCAGATAATTAAAAGAGCTTACCACCTCAATGGATTTGCCAATTAGGGTGGTGACTTTAAAATTTTGTTGGGCTTGTTTGAGTTTATAGCTTGAACTGAATAGCATAGCTTGAGTCTTAGACTCATTTAGGACTAGTTTGTAACAATCAAGCCATTGTTGAATGAGTTGAAAGTCATGAGAGAGTCATTCATTGATGTCATCTGTACTTTTAGCACTGGTGTACAGGACAATGTCATCTGCATACAGCAGGGTAGCTGTCTGTGTAAGGTTAGAGGTGATGTTGTTTAGGAAAATAGAGAAGAGCAGTGGGCCTAGTATTGACCCCTGAGGTACGCCGATGTTAATAGTAGACTTTTCCGAGAAGGTAGAGTTATATTTTACGAACTGAGTTTGGTCAGACAGACAATTACCATATCAGTTTACAACATTTGTAGAGAAACCAAGGGATCTAAGTGTGGTGAGGAGAATAGAGTGATCAACAAGATCGAATGCCTTAGTCATATCGATGAAGATGGACCCAGCAAGAAAAGCAGAGTCCATGGCCACTAGGCCATCAGAGGTTAACCTTGAGTAAAGCAGTGGTAGTACTGTGTCCCTTATGGAAGCCATGCTGGGCAGGAGTTAAGAGGTCATATTTAAGTAGAATTTTATGGTTTGGGTTGCTACAAGTTTTTGAGAATTTTGCTGAGAACAGACAGGATTGCGATAGGCCTATAGTTGAGTGGGTCTTTGGGGTCACCTTTTTTGTAAACAGAGGTTATCCTTGCTATCTTCCATACATCAGGGACATGATGTTGGCACAGTGAGAGATTAAAAATCTTGGTTAGGGGGGCAGCAATGAATGGAGCGGCTATTTTTTATTTATTTATTAAATTTTGGTGACCGGGTAGGCCCACTGAGCCCTGAAGGTCCCTTTTTCAGGGGTGACCCGGGATAACAATTCAAGATAAAATACAGTGGAGAAAAACTTTTGATTACATAGGTTGTTCAAGCATAAGGTGGTTACTTACATGGTTATCATCATGACACAGTTTTGCCTTGGTACTACTTGGCATAGTGATATACATGAGGTAACATTGGTCCCTAGGTGTCCAGATACTAGAGGGAGGTACATGGTCGGCTCTCCTTTGGGAAGGAGTTTGATGCAGAAAAAGCGGATACCTTAAGAGCCACGGCAGTGGCATGCACTTGTGGCCAGTATATGGGACTTGAGCCTGGTGCAGAAGTTCGTGAGTGAGGAGGCATCCTGGACTGGGGGTGGAGCTTGTTCCATAGGCTGGGGGCTTGGCAAAAAAAGGATCTGCCGCCAGCATTGGTCCTTACTCTGGGGACTTCTAGTAGTGTTCGTTCTGATGTCCTTAAATTCCTAGGGTTGTGTTTAATGGCTAGGGTTCCGGCTATGTTTAGTGGAACGAGGGGTTTGAGTAGCTTGTAGGCCTGGACAAGCAATGGGTATTGGAGGTGAGTGGCCAATGAGGGGCCACGGAGCTGAGCCAAGTGTCACAGTGGTGGCGTTGCGGGTGGTCTTGGGTGCAGCGAGCTATTTTATTGTATAGGATTTGCATCCTGGATACATCTTGCTTTGCCAAGCCCTGTATAATCAGGGCCGCATGGAGTCAGGGTAGGAAGCAGGACACTTGTCGCAATGGAAGCCTGGCCTCAGGGATGACTGGTCCCTGAGTCGGGTCACAAGGTACCGAAGCCTATGTATGTAGGGTCCTGTAACCTGTCCACATGGTCCTTGTAGGTGATAGGCTGATCCAGAGTTAGCCTAAGTATTTTATGGAGGAACTACATTAATGCTTTTGCCAGAGAGTGTGGTTAGTCGGAGGGATGAGGACCTGTCAAGTCCCAGTGATCTTGGCCCGAATAGCATTGTCTTGGTTTTGTCTGCATTAAGTACCATTCTGTTCTCACACAGCCATGTCTCTAGGGATATGAGGTCCTTTTGGAGGAGCAGACTAAGAGCGGCCACATCGCCCAAGGGTCGGTAGATGACAGTGTTGTCAGCGTACTGTACAACTGAGCTCTCCCCACAGTAGGTACTTAATTCATTGGTAAATAGGGAGAATAAGAGGGGGCCTAGTATTGAACCTTGAGGTACACCCTGTTTTAGAGGTAGTGGCTCTGACATGGCCACCTTCCATGTGACCCTCTGTGTCCGGCCTGATAAACAACTCCCAAACCACTTGAGGGCATGGGGGTCTAGCTTTAGTAACTTGGGTTCAAGATTGTCCGAGTTGACTGCTGCATGCTCGGGTATATTCTTGAGTAATTTTAGTACCTCCCATCTAGAGACAGATTTATAGAAGAAGTTTGGATGCTTTACATTAGTTGGAACATGAGGGTCTGGATTGACAGGAAAAGAGGAGGTGTATTTTGTTAGGTCAGAGAATTATTCATTGAAAAATTTGCTATGGTCCGGGATTGTTGCAGTGGATGCTACTGAGTGGCATGTCATTTGGGGTGAGTAGACAGTTTGAGCCCATAAAGAACTTAATGGGGCCAGAATTTTTTGAGTTGCCATAGAAGTTAGTTAAAAGGTCTTTACAGTAGGGCTTTGGCCTGTTTAATATCCTTTTTGCAGGAGTTTTGCAGGGCTCGGTAGGTGTTTAGGTCAGCTGTGAGGCCGGAGCTCTTGTAGCGGATCCAACTTTCATCTCTTTGATGTAGCTTTTGAGTAGCCAGATTTTAGCCACCTAGTTTGTCTATTTTTACTCAGTGAGTTACCATTTTACAATTAGCTACTCTGCAACTCTAGGAAGCAGGATAGGAAGGTGTTAAGGGAAGAGTGAGCGTCATTAGTACCTAGGAGAGAAAAACAGTCAGTGTTAGCTACATCTAGAAGAAAAGCTTGGGACTTGAAATTGGCATAATCACGGACGGTAATGAAACAGGGGTTCGTTCTTATGGCTTCCTTTTTCCCCAGATGCAAAAAGTGGAGGAATGGTCAGGAATAGCTTCAGCTAGTACATCTGAGGTGTCAATGTCCTCAGGATGGTTGGTCATAATCCAGTCCAGCAGAGTTTCTGTATTAGAGTGAGGGGAAATTCTGGTGGGTTCTAAGTTTAGCTGGTGAAGATTAAGGCTTTGTATGCTTGACAGGGATGCAGGTTGGGAGCTACCCAGCCAGTTTATATTAAGGTCCCCAAGGATAAGAACTTTTCACCCAGAAAGAAAGGCGGCTTGATCCAACAGTTCCTCCAAACCTTTATGACCGCTCCTGGGTGGGTTGGAGATGCACACTATATGTAATTTTTAGAGCGAGGAGAGCAGGGTATGAAGCACTTCACAGTGATTTAAGGGGACGAGCTAATAGCAGAAAGTTGGAGGTGACTTTTAAAGTAAACTGCTGTGCCCCCACCTCTTTTGGGAGGGGTTCTATCTAGTCTCAGGAGGTTATAGGATGGGATAGTACACAGAGAGTCCGGGGTGGATGATTTGAGCCAGGTTTCAGTGAGGCAAATTATATCCGGCTTGTAGAGGGAGGTCCAAGCTTCAAGATCAGCAAAGTTTTTCTCGAGGCTCCGTATGTTATGGTGAGCTATTATAAGACCTTTGGCATTTAGAATAGCGTTGGTTATACAATTTACTGGGCCTGGGTTTAGTTGGACATCACCTAAGAACAGTATGGCTAGAAACAGTAGATACCACAGTCTATTTCTCAGGAAGGAGCATAGGGTATGTAGATGAGGAGGCAACTATTTTTGTGGACATGTGCAATCATAAGGATCCATGATCTATTTAATAGTAGAGGAGTAGTGACATAATTAGGTGCAGGCACAACAAGGAGGTTAGAGAAATAAAAATCATTGGGTGTGTAGTGAGGGTGAGCTGTAGCAGTTCTGGGGACAGGTAACAGTGATAGGTGAAACAGTGACAGTGTGGAGACAAGGAAAATTAACAAAGTGTGTAACTTCATTGTAGACAGTCCATGGATTATGGGTGTGGGTCAGAGAAACTATTGAGGATCCAGGAGTGGGGAAGGACAAAGGAAGGAGCCGTGCTTGCACTAACCACAGGACCCTGAAAAATTGTTACAGGCAGAAAATAGAAAATGGTAGATTCGAGAGAAACAGATAAGTAGTCAGGTCAGCAGGTGGGCTGAGCTGTAATTTAGAGTTTGAAATGTTAGAGAGAGAGAGGTAGGGTAAGTAGATTAGAGAATGAGGAGACTAGGGGAATATGATGGGCAGGACAAAGTGATTAAGGAAGCATAGACATGGGAAGGAGGGAAATAGAGGATAAATGAGCAGAGAGAAGGGTAAAACTGGGAATGGAGTATGGCAGTGAGCAGATAAACTATTTCGCACTAGCACTAGATTGCCCTAACAGTAGGCCATATGAAAAGTTCAATTAGGAGAGCCAATGAGAATGGAACTGTGAAAGAGAGGAGGGACAATATGTGTATTTAAAGGAGGCCTGGGTGGGGGAAGGGGTGGGAAGAAAATACAATGAGTAGGGTAGAATACTACAGTTAGCAGAGAGAAAAGTGGATATTTTGCAGCTGGGAAAAAGGTACTCCACTCAAGTTAGCCAAACAGGAGGAGAGGACCAATCACAGTCCAGCAACCAAAACACCGCACCACTGGGAGAAAGGCTGGAGCGAGGCATCTCTAGCGGTAGTACCTGCTTGAGGGATCCGATGTGGTGAGCTTCAGAGGTGGGCAAAGATGGTGGTCCGAGTCAGGCAGCGGCCACAGGGGTTACCATGGGGCCGCTAGTAATCAGATAACAGCTCAAGTGCAGAAGAGTCCTGGGGGGCAAGGAGGGTAGATTAAATATGAGCGCAGGAAGGGGTGGGAATAGTAGCAGCAGACACTCAGCAGGGGCTGTGGGAGATTACGGCTAAGGACAATGGAACAAGAGCAGGTGAGAATAGGTATGGGAGGGGAGATCAGATAGACAAAAGGTGAAGTCAGAGCTCTAAGGAAGGAGAGCAGAGGTGGAGACAGAGGGGAAAGGGGATGAGGCAAAATGAGGCAAGTCACTGGCATGCAAAAAATGGAGATGGGGAGGTACAGGGGCTCTATGGAGGAAGCAGGCAGGAGAGATAGAATTTTGGGAGAGAGAAATGAACAGAGCAGGTAAAATGATGCAGGTAAAACAGTGTGCAGTTCTAAGATACAGGCTCTATTAGAACAAACAGTAAGCAGGGTTTAACACTAAATTCACAATTATAATTACAATGTTGTAACAACGACATGGTAGGTAAACAAGAAAAGTTTCAGAACAGTGTGAGCCAGAATACTGACAGAGAAATGGATAATTTTAGAGTGGTGCCAAAACAAGCAGTAGTTCTTATATTTTAAAATACAATGAGCAGGGTAAAACACTACAGTTAGCAGAGAAAAATGGCTATTTTGTAGCTGGGAGAAAAGTGCTCCAATTGGGTTAGCCAACCAGGAGGAAGGACCAATCACAGTCCAGCAGCCAAAACGCTGCACCAATGGGAGAAAGGCCGGAGCGAGGCATCTCTAGCGTTAGTACCTGCTTGAGGGATCCAATGCGGTGAGCTTCAGAGGCAGGCAAAGATGGTGCTCTGATTCGGGCAGTGGCCAAGGGGTTACCGTGGACAGCCTAGTAGTCCAGGATGCTGCTCAGATGCAGGAGAGTCCTTGCTTGAGGGATCCAATGCGGCGAGCTTCAGAGGCGGACAAAGATGGTGGTATGAGTCAGGCAGCAGCCACGGGGGTTACTGTGGGGCTGCCATGTAATCCAGGGTGCCACTAGGGCACAGAACAGTCCCTGCTAGAGGGATCTGATGTGACGAGCTTCAGAGGCAGGCAAATATGGTGGTCCGAGTCGGGCAGCAGCCATGGGGGTTACCGTGGGGCCACCTAGTAGTCCAGGGCACTGCTCAGGTGCAGGAGAGTCCCTGCTTTAGGGATCCAATGTGGTGAGCTTCAGAGGCAGGCAAAGATGGTGGTCCGAGTCGGGCGGTCGCCACGGGGTTTACTGTGGGGCTGCCTAGTAGTCCAGGGCACCGCTCAGGTGCAGGAGAGTCCCTGAAGGTACTGAAGGGAGATAAACAGCCACAATCATAATAAATCTTGACATTACATGTAGGAAAAGGTGACCGAATCTAGTAGACATATCATTTACAATAAAAAAAATAAAATAAAATAATACCCACCCCCCAAAACCCACCCCACACGACATTGGAGAGCAACGCATTTTTAATACCCTGAGAAAAAAGTACTGAATAAAACCTTCAGATCTGCAAGTCCAGCCATTTATGAAAGTAATATTGGGGACACTATATTGTATTCTCATAATGTTAATAAAGTGTGTAACAGTTCCCAGATACATTGATATCTGTGTAGCCTACCAGACATACTAGCGATCATAAGTTCAGCCTTTAAGATGAACAATATCTCCCTATAACATTCAAGAAATGAGGATATGTCTTGGTCAAGTCAGTGCCTGAGAATAACCTTTTTTTGCACAACTTGAAATGAATACCATATGGGGCCTCTGGTTACCAATCAGAGCATCAGTGTATTCACCTAAAATACATATCTCGGGCAGAAAGGCATCAGATAACCCCAATAAGGGGTCCAGATGTGTTTGAATTAAATCCCAAAAGGCCACTTTACAAGGCCACAAGATATGAAGTAAGGTACCTGGTTCCTTACCACATCTGGAACAAAGATTAGTGGACAGTCTACCTATTTTGTGCAATTTGACTGGAGTATAGTAGAGAATGTGAATAATCTGATTTTATATATTTTTGCAGATGTTTCCAGATAATAGAGCAATTTCTTGTGGAATTGGAAACCAGAAGAGCTTGGTCCCAGTAGCAAAACCTGAACCCCTCATTGGCAGCCTGATGCTCTTGTAAAGCATGATAGTAATATGAGATATGATGAGAGGTAGGGGCATTTTGAAAAGGAGAAGAACAAAATCACCTAGATGTCTAAGCCATGGACGGTTACCAAAACATTGTAAAAGCATATGAGACAACTGGAAGTAATGGAAGCAAAATGAAGGGGATCAATGATATAGGGTGTGGCCCTCCTGAAAGGTTAACATTTTCTGATTATGAGTGAGATCTCCAAATGTGTCCACACCCATATTTGGCCAAAATCTTCTGGAGAGTATCTGTTCTGATATGCGAAAATTTATATGGTGAGATTTTAACTAGAGTACATAGTTGGGAGTGGACACATAGGGAGGCCTCCAATGGGGTATGTTGTAGCAATCAGGGGAGTTTCTTCCTGAGGATGTGAAAAAGCAACCAGATATCTAAACCATTATGTAGACACAGGGAGTGTTTGATATTCAACAAGGATGGGACATACGACTCCAAGAGGTCTCCCCTCAAAGGACCTCAGCCAGTGGGAAACTCTAGTGAGATGCGGACAGATAACAAGAGATTGGGAGCCTGCAAGCCTCCATCCTGTTTACCACGTGTTAACTTAAAGTAAGCCCTATGGGCCATCTTGCCTCACCACAAAAGGAGGTGAGAATTCTATGTATTTAGTGAACCATGACTGAGGTAAGGTGAAGTTATACATCTGTAAGTGGTACAGTAACAGAGGTAAAACATTTATTTTTATGATATTCAAATGATCCCACAAGGAGATAGGAAGCAGAGACCATTGGTCCAGATCTGCCTTGATACAGGTCACTGAGGAGTCAAGATTGAATTGTTTCATCAAATGAGGTGAGGTACTGAGGAAAATCCTTAGGTATTTTGGTTTATCTTTCGTCCGTATTAGACCAAGATGCTCCACCTCCACCCTCCGACTATTACAATTAAGGGGTATAATTTCAGTTTTAGCTAGATTTAATTTATAATTAGAACCAAATTGAGAGATTATCTGTAGGGCAGAAGGCAGGGACGTGGCGGGAGAGGAAACTTACAACAAAATATCATCAATGTACACCGATAGCTTATAAGTCTGCTGTTCTATTGAAATGCCATAAACCTGTGGGGAAGAATTCATTTTGTGAATAAATGCTTCTAAAAAAGAGGTTGAAAAGATAGGGATAAAGGGGGATATCCCTGCCTGGTATCTTGATGAAGAGAGAATGGTGATGATAGGACTCCAATTCAAAGCATCTGAGCTGTCGGAGAGGAGTAGAGCACCTTAATCCATTGTTTAAAATTCTGAGGGATTTGAAATTTAGGTAACAGGGCAAACAAATAATCCCACAAGACCATATGGAAAGCTTTTTCTGCATCCAGGGATATCAAAGCAACTGGGTTCGATGATTCCCTGGATGCAGAAAAAAGATAGGATAGCTTCCTGAGGTGATCTGCTGAAATTCGGCATTTTACAAAACCAACCTGTTCCTTACTAATAAGTGAGTTCCAAACTAGCCCCAATCTGCTGGCCAGAATCTTTGCAAGTATTTTAAAATCCACATTAATGAGAGATATCGGCCTGTAATTGGAGACAAGCAGGGGATCTCGACCGGGTTTAAGGAGGACCATTAAGGTAGCTTCAGTGAGAGAGTCAGAGACACTCTTAAAAATATACTGTAGTTAAAGATATTCAAAGGATAGGATCTAGTTGCACTTAAAGGTCATGTAGAAATTAGACATGTACCCATCTGGGCCAGTGGATTTATCTGAGGCTAGAGAGTAGATTGCATGGGAGACTTCAGGTAATGTCAGAGGGGCCTGTGAAGTAGCAACCTGGGAGTCAGTCAATTGGGGAAGGGTTATATCTTGTAGGAAGTTTATAAACTGATCAGAGTTAAAGGGAGATGAGGCAGAGCATATAACTGTAGGTAAAAGATTTTAAAAGCACCCACAGTGTCATGTAGTGAGGTGAGGAGATGGCCAGAATCAGAACAAACAGAGGGAATGATCTTGTCCATAGCTTGGGAATGCAAATGAAGAGCCAGCAATTTACTGGCCTTCTCCCCTTGATCAAAATATTGCACTTTGGAACATATTAGATGCTCTACCTTTTCACCAAGGAGAGTGTTGTATTGAGATCTAAGGGACTCCAACCACTCCCACTCTGATTGGAGTGAAACCAAAGAAATGTGTTTCCCAAGAGATCGTATGTCTTGTAATAGGGATGTTATAACAGCCAAGTCTTGCCTTTTTCCACTTGGTAATTAAACGGATCAATTCCACTCGAAGAGCGTACTTCAGGGCACCCCATGAAATGTCCAGTTTATGCAAAGAAGGAGTGTTGAATTCCAAAAAAGTGGCTTCAATAATCCCACTGATTTAAGTAACTGGTTATTTAATCTCCAAACTTTATCTCTATCAAAGAAGGGAAGGAAATGAAGCTGAATGCAAGCAGGATGGTGATCAGAAATGACTTTAGCTGAGTGGTAACAAAAACTTACTCCTGGAAGGTGTTCCACACCAAGCAAAAAAATAATCAAGCCTACAGAAGGAATTGTGTGGAAGAGAGTTAGAAGAATATTCCTGGCAATCCGGATTCAAGGTCCACCATGGGTTGACCAAACCCAAGGAGTCTATGAAATCACAGAGAGCCAACTGTCCTGAAAAGAGAGCTCTTCAGGCTTTGCCAGATCTATCCATATCATTACAAAAAAACAGATTCCAAACCCCCTAAGAATAATTGGGAGAGAGCTCCAGGAAGCCAAAATAGACATCAAGGATACCAGGAATTAAGGGTCATCACTGGTAGGTTCACAAACTGCACCCAGTACCACCTTTAAGTGACCGAGCAGGATGATGTAGTGAATGACCTGCATAATCATCAACCTCTTAGAGAAGATGAAAGGGAACCCTCCTGGCAACAAGACTAGCCACCCCTTTTTGTAGGAGTCAGGCCCATCCCAAACACCCTATCCCACCTAGGATCGCCTGAAGAGGGAGAACACAGATGGGGCAAGTGGGTCTCCTGCAGGAAGGCTACATCAGCCTTTAACTTATGTAAGTGTAGTAACATTTTAGCCCTCTTGGTGGGTGACTTTGCACCTTTTATGTTCTAAGTACAAAAATTATAGACTACCATACTGGGGTATCCATGAATAGAAATTTAGCTGGATGGCATACAAGGAAGTAAACAAATATAAAATATGTAATAGCTATAGGGATACCCAATCTCTGTGTGCCCACCCCCTGCCCCCAACATCCATAATATCTAAGACAGAAACCAACATGACAATACACTTCCATAACAATGGTGTACCCCACCCCATGAACCCCACAAGACAAACCAAAAGCCTATATCCCCTTTGAAATAGCCAAAACCAAAATCCCCCAGTCCTCCCAGCAAACCCCATCCCTGATATAAAACAAGACCAACCAGTAAAACTCAAACCATATTGATATCAGAGGAAAGAACCCCCCAAAAAAATTATCAGCTCATGTCAGTCTCCTCATCAGCAGCATTAGCCACTTCACCCACCCCCACCCACTGCTCTAGTACCAATATAGCTGGAAAACCTCCCAAGTCAAAAAAAAAAAAAAAAAAACACAACAATGCCTAACTATAAATAATGGATAATAAAGGAGGCAGTATAGCCAGTGGTTTAAGGTTCTGAGCTGCAAATCTGGTGACATCCAGCAGACCAGACCTGGGTTTGAATCCCACAACTTTCACTTGCATACTGTGACCCTGAGCAAGTCACTTAACTTCCATGTGCTTCCAGGTCGCTCCTGTAAAAAAACTTTCAGCTTAGTGTGCTACTCCTGGTTAAACAACTAAATAAATAAAAAATGATGAAATAATGAGGATGTACAGTTTGAGCAATGTTGATGGACTTTACCCTTAATGAGATAGCAATGATAGCAATATATAAAAAGACAATGCAGAACAAGGCAAAATGAGACAAAATGCCCCCTCCCCCAAAATAGTCTATGGCTGACCCAAAACTGGACCAGTGTTAACCAGATCTGGTCAGATATAGTAGATCTGGAACTCCAACACAAGTTCAGAAAAGCTATCCCTGCAAGAAATAAAAGGCATATTATATACTAAAATTGTCTTAACGACCAGGGAATGAAAGTCCACTCTGAAGCAAAACCAGACCAAGTTCAAAGAGCTGCCCACATCCATATCAATAAATGAAACTATGTCCCACCGAGGTGAATGGGATCGCAAGAGAAGCGAGGGGGGTTCATATTCATTAAGCTAGCATCATCGAAAATGAAATGGCCAGATTAGCAAAAAAAAAAGGGAAACACTGCAAACTTTTCATATGCAGTTCTATGCCACTGGCCCATACTCCATGGATAGAATTCTGCAATGATGCAGTCCTGCACTGTGGAAAGTACTGGGTGAATTGGCACTCGAATCATTGGTTGAGGATCAGTAGTGTCTCCAACAAAGGTGCCAGGATATAGTAGAAAACAGCAGCAAACAGTCAGTTATGATAGATAAATCTTCAATAGCTCAAACTTTAAGTAGAGAAAGTCCTGTGAGAGCAGGGGAGGGACACCATCAGAGAAAACATTATTCCAAGTATAAGTAATTGGTAGACCAGTAAAGTTCTGGAAGGACCCCATTACATCAGGAATACAAGGTAAATCTTATTACAAACATCCAAAGTACTGTAGTATACCAAGACTCTAATGTATTGCTGGCAGAGATGGAATTAACAAGACCCATATCTTTAAATGTAAAGTACAACCAACCTGATAGCTCCCTCATGCAGGCAGAGCAGGGAGTAGCTGAACAGTCAAGTAGCAAAAGCCATTTCAGCTCTGAGGTTGCTTGCTCCACAAGGAATCTTTACAACAAACTTGAAGTTTAGCTGGATAAAGCATTCTAAATTGGATAGAGGCAGCCAACAATTTAACACAAATAGGATGGAAAGCAGCTCTCTTTTGTTGGGTTGCAGCATGTAAATCCTGTGATACCTTGATCCGGTGTCCCTCCCACAAAATTTCTTTAAGCTCCCTGATTTTTGGTAAGACATGTTGTTTGTCCAGATAATTGAGCAACTTTATAATGAGTGTCTTGGGAGGAGAGCTGAGAGGTGGACATGGTCTGAGAGATCAGTGTGCCCTCTCAACAGTGTAATATGCATTATTCAGGGATGGCCTTGCAGTATGCTCTAGAAGTTTCTGTACAAACTTTATAGGGGTAGTAGCCTCAGTTCTTCAGGCAGACCAAATATGACTAAATTATTTCTCCTGCTCCGTCCATTGAGATCTTCAAGCTTGTTCTTCACTTTAGACAATTTCTGACAGAGCAGGATTACTATGGGGTCAGTGCAGTTCTTCCAGCCTTCCAATGATGTAGCTATTGCCTCAAGGTCCCCAATTCTCCTCGTTATTGTGGTTAGATTCATCTGAAGTGTTTTAAGCTACTCTGTGAGTGATTTTAAATAATCTTTGATCAGCTGTATCTCCAATAAAAACTTCTCCTCGGAAAGCAGAGGAGTAGGCGGTGTAGCAGCAGAAGAGGGCCCGGAGGAAGCACTCTGGCCTTTGGATTTTTTGGAGCTTTTGTCTGGGGTTGGAGGTGGTGTGTGGTGTGGTGGGGGTCTGTCACATGTCAGATTCCAACACAGGATTCTATTGCACTGTGATTCGGGTGAGTCCAGAAATGTTCAGCTGCAGTTTTTGGAGACTGAAAATGATTAACCAGCTGAAAAAAAGTAAATTTTGAGCTAATTAGGTGAGAGCAGTGGAGAAGTACATCCACTAGCTCCGGCGTCCACGTGACTCCCATCACCAAATGTCTTAAAAAAATGTTGGTACTCCTGTAACTTGAATGTTTTTGTTTTGAGGGCCTGATTCACAGTCTTTTAATTTATTTGATATGTCCTTCATCTGATTTTCTTGCTGTTCCATTAAATTCAATAGTAAATTCACAGTTCTCTGAATCTGAAATACCTGTCTACACCTCTTCCATACATTTAATTCTAGTTTGTGCAGACTTTTGAATCTATTTTACAGTGGTTTTATTTTTTTCATTTGCTGTGGTACGTACTGTAAATAAAATAAGTTTCTAGCACACGAAAACTCCATTAGAGGGACGCAATAAAAATTCAAAGGCAAAGTCCTTACTTTAATCTATTTTATTAACCCATAAAAACCTTGTCTAATCTAACATGTTTCAGATTCTCATCAATCCTTTCTCAAAAGCTGAGGACTTTAAAAAAATATCATGCATATATAGGTCCAAACATCACATGTGACCTGTGAATGAAACTCCCTCTCTAACAGAGAGGCTTCATGTTGCCAAGCACCTCTTAACCTATAAAGTGCCAGTAATTAGTTGAATAAAAACACTAAAAGACTTTAATCAAATCTTCAAAGCATCTTAACAGTGACTAAAACCAAGTGCATATATATATATATATATATATATATATATATATATATACACACACACACACATAAAAAGGCAATGGAATTTGGAAGGAGGAAGGGTGAGGGGGGAAAAGAGGAGGAGGTTTTTCACTGAGAGGGTGGTGGACCCTTGGAATGCACTGCCTGGTGAGCTGGTTCGGAGATCCACAGTGGAGGGCTTCAAGAGAGGGTGGGACAGACACAGAAAGTGGATGTATCAGATGATGGCCTGTCCCAGGGGGGTGGGGATGGATGATAGGAGTTTCTGGAGCACAAGGGATGGGAGGGTCTGGGCACCCAACTAAGGATCTAGGTTCGAGCAGACTCAATAGACCGTAAGGCCTAATCTGCTGGCAAATAGTATGTTAGTATGTTAGTATGTTAATATTACAGTCTTTAAATACATGAAAAAATATGACATTTTAAGGTCTTATAAATATAGACCAATGGAGGAGATGGAGATCCCTTTACAACCATGAAAAACACATCTAGTGACAATTCATACAGAACATCAGTGAACATCCAAATGCAATTTATATTGGTCAATAATAGACCTCTCAAATCAGAAGGAATAGGTAAAGAAGTGAAAATAGGAAATAACACAAAAGAGAAATGGGGGAAGGGAAAGAGAGGGAAGGAAGGAAGGGAATAAAATCAACAAATGAACAGGAATGAGAATAGGGAAGAAAGAAAAGAAACACAAGGAAAAAGTAAGGAGGGAAGGGAAGAGAAAGGAAAATGTAAAAAAATTAAAAATATACAGTTGATGTCAAATTGTACATTAAGTAAATTCAAGACAGATGCATAGAGAACTTTTTCAGAGTTTCTTAAGATAAGGGCACAATTCCACATGAATATTTAAACCATGACTTTTGGTAGCCCTAAGGGTCAGAATCCAGAAATTTTCTTTTAGCAAAACCAGATTATCAAAGTCCTCACCTGTCAAATTACGGCAAACCTTGTCTATTGCCATAAAACTAAAAGTGTAACAGGAACTATCAATGTCTTCCATGATGTGGACTGCCATGGCATAGGTCAGGACCCTTTTCTGGATCACCCTGATTTGCTCTCCAACTCTAATTTTGAAACTTCTAGTGGTTTTTACAAGATAAAATGCCTGGTAACTACATTTTGCCAGGTAAATGACCTCTTCAATGCTACACATAATACACTGTCTAATTTCATAAACCTTATCCATGTTTAGCCGGTTAGTGTTAGTGCCTGTCTCTTTTTAGTTTTGTGGCAATATACAAGGTTTGCCATAATCCAAGGCAGGGACTTTGATAATCTGGTTTTGTTAAGAGAAAATTTCTGGATTCTGACCTTTAGGACCACCAAAATTCCTGGTTTGAATGTGCATTTGAAATCATGCTCTTATCTTAAGAAACACTGAATATGGTTCTCTATGCATCTGTCTCAATTTACCTACTGTATAATTTGAAATCAACTGTATATTTTAATTTTGATACATTTTCCTTTCTCCTCCCCTTTCCCTCTTCCCCCTTCTTTTTCCTTGTGATTCTTTTCTTTCTTCCTATTCCATTCCTGTTCTTTGTTGGTTTTATCCCCCCATTCCTCTCTTGTGCTGTTTCCTATTTTCACTTCATTACCAATTCCATCTGATTTTACAGGTCTATTATTGACCAATATAAATTGAAGCTGGATGTTAACTGATGTTATGTATCAATTGTCACTAGATGTGCTTTTCATGGTTGTAAAGGGATCTCCATCTCCTCCACTGGTCTATATTTATAAGAGTTTTAAATTTCCTATTTTTTTCATGTGTTTATAGAATATTTAATATTGTCTTTTTTATTTGTGTGTTTTTTATATATATCTATGCACTTGGTTTTAGTCTCTGTTAAGATGTTTTCAAGATTTTATTAAAGTCTCTCAGTGTTTTTATTCAATTAATTACTGGCACTTAATAGGTTAAGAAGTGCATGGCAACATGAAGCCTCTCCATTAGAGAGGGAGTTTCCTTCACAGGTCACATGTGGTATTTGGACCTATATACTGTATGCATGGTATTTTTTCAAAGTCCTCAGCCTTCGAGAAAGGATTGATAAGAATCCGAAAAATGTCAGGCCAGACAAGATTTTTATGGGTGAATAAAATGGATTAAAGTAAGGTCTTTGCCTTTGAATTTGTATGCGTCCTCTAATGGGTTGTGTGTGCCAGAGCTTTTTTTTTTACCTTTCAGTAGTTTATGTGCACCACTTCCCAGTGTGCACTCATTTTGCCTGCTACAGTTGTTCTGAGTGTCACGCACGGTTTTGGGAAAGGAAGGCATTTCGGCAATGTCTTTTTAAACTGCAACCTGCTAAGTTTTGAAGCGCAAAAATCTTTCTTCTCCTTCCCTTCCCTTGCAAAACTCTGAGGGTGTACATGGTCAGTGGCCTGAAGCTCATTCGCCTACTCTGCTGTACATGCCTGGAACTCCCTGCCTCACCTCTTACTATGCTGTCCCTCATTCCCCAGATTTAAATCATCATTACTATCCCTCCTCACTGCCTTCTCTTTTTACGCCTGCTCCCAATGACATTCCTCTACATCCCTAATTCTGTACATTTACCTACCTTGTGGAACTAAACCATCGCCCTTCTATCCTTCCTTAAATGAAGTCAACACCATCCTAGTCTCAAGCCTTTGCCTACGTTGCTGCTTGCTCTACACTGTTTTGTATGTACAAGCCTACTTTTCTACTATAATTAGCCTATTCTATTACTGTATAACATAGGTGATATATTTAATTTTGTTACCTAGTTTGTCCTGGCATTTGTTGTAACCCAAATCAATGTATCTTTGCACTTTCTCTGTAAATTGCACTGTATTTTCCATGTACTGCTCATTGTCCTTTCTCTGTAAATTGCACTGTATTTTGTATGTACTGTTCTCCTGGGTCACCCCTGAAAAAGGGACTGTCATGTCTCCGTGGGCTCTCTTGGTTACCAAAAGTCAATAAATAAATACCCAATAACCTTAAGATATTACAAGCATTGTTCTGTTCTGAAATAAATTACCATGTCATTAAAGGATACTCCTAATTTGGTGTTTGCAAGCCCAAGTAGCAGAGAGCAAGATAATCCATTAGCCTATATGGACAGTTTGCTACAGTCAACAACAGCAAGAAACCCCTTTTTGAATGATGATAGCACACCAGAGAATTTACCTCAGGAAGGCCAATCTTTGTTTGATACATTTTGAGGTTGGAAAATCTAGTCCACAATCTGAGGAGGCTATATTGAGCGGCACAAATTTAGAAGCATATTTACAGGTAAACTGGGTGCCAAGGGACTATGACTTATAAAAGGTCCAGCATGTGGCAGCAATTGCCTGTTTCATGTGAGAGTGGGAAGCTATTCTATTGGAAGTGAGTGCTAAATTAACGGAACTGATTATAATGTATAGCAAAGACAAAACATCGAAATTTAAAGAGGATATCAAGAAACAAGAGATGGAAGTATTAAAATTCAAGACCCACACTGATTTTGATAGACTGAATCAGAAATTTAGAGATTCTATCATTAAACTGGATTCAGAACTACAAAACTGAAAAAGACCAAATTTTGAGAGACAAAGGAGACTTTGAAAGAGGGACTGTTTTTAAATGGAAGAAAACTCAATTAAAAGTATTCTGAACTCAAATAGAAATGTTTCTTTTGAATATTGTACCACTAATAGTGAAACGGATGGAGAAGAGATGAATAGGAATGATTATTTTCAGACAGACCAGTACCATTTGTATCCGCAGTCACCGACTGGACACCCAGTATACAACGCCCAACAATACACTCCACCACCACCATGCAGGAGCCCATGACTGCAGGAGAGAATCTGAGATTATGGAGGAGGTGGAAGAGGATGAAACTGGGAAGAAGAAACAGGTTATGGCTACAGAGACAACTACAACCAAATGTGTAACAGAGGGAGATACCAGTGGAAGAAGTCTTCCAGAAGGAGAGGTCGAAAGAGAAGGTAAGAGAACCAACTAATAATGATGATGTTACCCAAATTATTAACCTCTCTGATCACATGCTCACTAATGATGAAACAGAGCTCCTTAAAAAAGGACTTAGTTTCTCCCCACAAAAACTTTGGACAGAGTACAGACTGTGATAAATCTGAATCTGAATTGCCGTAAACTAAATTTAAAAGCATTTTTAGTAAAAGAGGAAAAGACACTGGTGGCTCTAGTGGTCTAATGATTCAACAATTACATTTAAAAATGCCTTGATTTTTTGCCCACCACAGAGTGCAGCTGTGACTATTTTTAAAGAGCTAGTTGAAACAGACCAGGAAGCTTTTTTCTCAACACCACATTCACGCTTCTTTAATAAGATTAGTGAAAAAAAAGAGAAGCAGTAATTTCTTTCCAGCAAGATACTGAACTCATTATAAAAGCAAGTCAATAAAGGGGACTCAGTGGTTCTACTTAACAAGGACATGTACTTGAAAGAAATGTGCAAGAACTGGGGAACTCAGCATTCTGTAGTAGATTAAGAAATGGCCCTACAGCTAATTTTAAATTCAGGATCGATGAGTTGGTTACCACAGCACACAATGAGAGGGTAATTGACAGATACACTAAAGAGTACCTTATGGTTTCAAATCCCACCAGAGCCATGTTTTACATTCTGCCCAAGGTACATAAAACTTTGCATAACCCCCCAGGATGATCGATTGTCAGTGGCATTGGTTTGTTAACAGAGCCTCTCTCTAAGTTCTGTGACTCTTACCTTAAACCACTGGTATAGAAGATACCCTCCTATCTGAAAGATACGAAAGAGGTCCTAAATTTGACAAAAAGTCTAAAGCTAGAAGATGATGTACTAATGGGGACAATGGACATTGAATCCTGTACACCAACATCCTACACAAAGGGGCATTGGACGCAGCAGCCCATTTTCTGAATAGTACCACAGAATTAGTCCCCTCCCCAACAGAACTTATAATTAAACTTTTGGAATGTGTTTTGAAATTCAATACTTTTGTCTTTAACAACAAAATTTCTCCAATCCAAAGGACTGCAATGGGGCAACATATGCCCCATCTATAGCAAACTTGTGTGTGGGAAGTGGAGGAGCAGATTATTTATTCTGGGACTGTCAACATTTTTCTGAAAACTATATAGGAAATGATACATTAACGATCTATTGGTGTTATGGAAAGGTGATGCCTCTAGCCTCAATGAATTTATAACTTTTTTGCACAGTAATAACCAGAATCTCAGATTTACCTCCAGTAGTAGTGAAGACGTCATGATTACCTACTTGGACCAAAGACTGAGAGGGGTCCAGAGTGGGCTTTGACCACTAGTGTTCTTCGTAAGGAGGTAGATGGCAATACCACCCTCCTAGCTAACAGTTGCCACCCACCCCATGTGGCTAGAAATATTCTGGTTGGTAAATTTTTAAGAACACAATGGAATTGCTCCACCTTAGATAGATATGAGGAAGGGGAAGTGGCTCTTACAGATAGATTAAACCAGAGGGGGTACAATAAAAATCTGATTCAGAGTGCCTATGAGAGAGCCAGATTGTCAGACAGAGTTCTTTACTAGCTGAGAGGACTACAGAGGACGTGACAGATGCTAGATTTAATTTTGTTACATATTTTTCTTCACAGGCCAGGAGATTGAAATAATTCTAAAAGACACTGGCATGTCCTTGGGTAGAACCAGATTTAAAAGAGATTTCACAACAACCTGTGAGAATGTGCTATAAAAAAGCATGTAGTCTCAGGAACCTTCTGACTCTCAGTCATTTTAAAGACAACAAATCAGAAATGTGGATCATTAAAACTAAAGGGTGTTTTAAGTGTAGAAAATGTTTTAACTGTGAGTATGTAATCCTGGGAAAAACATTTACGAGTTGCAACATGGATAAGACTTACGAAATTAGACAATGCGTTACATGTAGCACTGAAGGGGTCATTTACCTGGCAACATATAGTTGGCAGGCATTTTATGTTGGAAAAACCATTCAGAGTTTCAAAACTAAAGTTGGAGAGCACATCAGGCTATCCAGAAAAGAGACCTAACCTATGTCAGGACAGTTCACATCATGGAAGCCACTGATAGTGTCTTTCACTCTTTTAGATTTATGGCAATAGACAAGGTTTGCCATAAGGTGGGACTTTGATAATCTGGTTTTGCTAAGAGAAAATTTCTGGATTCTGATCCTTATGGCCACCAAAAGTCCACATTTAAATGTGCATTTGAGATTACACCCTTATCTTAAGAAACCCTGAAAAGGTTCTCTATGCATCTGTCTCAGAATTTACCTACTGTATAACTTGACACCAACTGTATATTTTAATGTTGATACATTTCCCTTTCCCCTCTCCCTTCTTTTTCTTGTGATTCTTTTCTTTCCTCTCTATTCCCATTCCTGTTCCTTTGTTGATTTTATTCCCTTCCCTTCCCTCTCTTTCCCACCTCCCCATTTCTCTCTTGTGTTGTTTCCTATTTCCACTTCTTTACCTATTCATTCTGATTTGACAGTTCTGTTATTGACCAATGTAATTTGAATTTGGATGTTTACTGATGTTCTATATGAATTTTCACAATGTGTTTTCATGGTTTGTAAAGGGATCTCCATCTCCCAGGGGTGTGAGAAAAAATTATCCAGTGGAGTTCAGCCAAAGTCAGATTTTTGCTTCATAAAAATGCGAAATCATTTGCCAACTTTCGCTGAAATTCACTTAACACTGCAGAATAAATTTAAAAATGTGGGTTAATGTGTAAAACTGAGGGAAAAACTGTACAGAACTGTTCACTGTCAGTGTTCAGTTCTGCGGCTTATGTATTAAACTGCATGAAAAAAACTCAGCAGAACTAAATACATCACACAAAAGGAATATTCATTATAGCTGAACAAATATTCCTTGGTTACTATCTTTTGCTGGCATTCCCTGACAGAGACCGCTCAAGGTCCCAGTGTTATAATATATATGTGGTTGCTACCCGGGAGGTGTAATGGTACTGTTGAAGGGTTCAATTGGGCTGTGTCTCTGCCCTCAGCATACAGTACCTGCTACTTAAGGGGTGGGGGGGGCACTCCCTGAGAGACACCGTTCAAGGTCCCTATATTGTGTAATATATGTGTGTTTGCTATCTGGGAGGTGTAATGGTACTGTTGAGGGGTTCACTTGGGCTGTGTCTCTGCCCTCAGCACACAGTACCTGCTGTTGGGGGGTGGGGGCATTCCCTTGGAGAGACCATTCAAGGTCCCAGTGTTGTAATATATGTGTAGTTGTTACCTGGGAGGTGTAACAATACTGTTGAGGTTCAGTGGGCTGGCCTCTTCCTCAGCATACAGTACATATTGCTTGGTAGGGGCATTCCCTTGGAGAGACCATTAAAGATCCCAGTGTTGTAATATATGTGTGGTTGCTACCGGAAGGTGTAACAGTACTGTTGAGGGGTTCAATTGGGCTGTTTTCTGCCCCAGCATACTGTATCTGCTGCTTGGGGGCATTCCCTGGAAGAGACCGTTCAAGGTCCCTGTGTTATATAATACATGTGTGGTTGCTATCTGGGAGGTGTAGCGGTACTGTTTAGGGGTTGGTTCAATTGGGCTGTGTCTCTGTCCTCAGTATACAGCACCTGCTGCTGGGAGGGGCATTCCTGGGAAAGACTGTTCAGGTCCCAGTGTTGCAATATATGTCCGTTGCTACCTGGGAGGGTGTATCGGTACTGTTGAAAGGTTCAATTGGGCTGAGTCCCTGCCCTCATCATATAGTACCTGCTGCTGGGGGGGGGGGAGCATTCAATGGGAAAAACTGTTCACGGTGTCAGTGTTTTAATATATGTGTGGTTGCTACCTGGAAGGTGTAATGGTACTGTTGAGGGGTTCAATTGGGCTGTGTCTCTGCCCTCGGCATACAGTACCTGCTGTTGGAGGGGGGCATTCCCTGAGAGAGACTGTTCAAGGTCCCAGTGTTGTAATATATGTGTGGTTACTACCTGAGAGGTGTAACGGTACTGTTGAGGGGTTCAATTGGGCTGTGTCTCTGCCCTCAGCATACAGTACCTACTGCTTGGGGGGTATTCCCTGGGAGAGACCGTTCAAGGTCCCAGTGGTAAAAAATATATGACTGTATCATCATTATCATATCATTCCCCTCCCCCACTCACTGGTTGAAGCAATGTGTACCTATGTACAGTTCTACACAGCTGGAGTGGTGGTCAGATCAGGAGCAGTGTAGTGTCTCTGGGCTTAGTAGTTCCTCATTAAGCTGTTCCTTATTTCCGTATTCAGTGGTGGCAGCATGCAGGCTTTGATGGTATAGCAGGAGGGGTTGTCAGATCAGTGGCAGCAGCAGTAACATGTAATTGGCATACCTGAAAAAAAATCATAAAATGAGAGTTGCAGAGAAACAACACAGCAAGCGACTTTTAGTTAACTTACAAAATGATGATTGTTTCAGGAATAACAGCAGCTTCAACAACAATAATTATCTTAGTAGGCAATCTATAACCTGACTGAACATAACAATAACACCAGTGGTCTGATCCTGAGGCTACATCACTACTTCAACCACCCCACCCCAAACCTGCCATACTTTACTACCAGCTGACCTCTGCAATGCATAAAGGATGTGCATACTATAGTATCAATCAATCAATCAATCAATCAATCAATCAATCGAGTCTTTATTTAACCAGCCATTCATCATTAAGCAGAAGCTCATTTGCAAGATGGACCTGGGTGGAGCATGAACAACTGTATGTACAGGTCAATACAGGTATTTACAAGGCAATACAGATAATACTGTTTACAGAGCGGAAGAAAAAGAAGTTCATATATACATGGAATTATACAGATATTGTACAAATTAAAGGGTATTTACATACATAGAAGTGTCTATAGGAAGATAAAGCAGGTTATCTAAGGTTGTAGGAGGAAGTAACGGAAGAAAGAAAAAAAAATACACCAGATAGAGGCGAAGGTGGGGGAAGGGAGGAGGTAGGGGAGAAAGGCTAGGAGGCAAAGTGCACAGACAGGAGTTGGTAAAATGGGATGTAGAGAGAGTGGATGGAGAAAGGAGTATGTGTGAGCCCCAGGATTGAATGCTATAAAATGCAGGGCATGGTAGGATATCACAAGCCAGGGTAGTGAGCTCCTATCCGAGGTTGGGAAAGGAAGGATAAGGGATAGACGGGCCTAGTGTTGATAAGACAGGGGATAAGAGAGAGAACAATTAGGCTTGTGAGGAGCAAGCTGGGGGTCAGTACTAAAACTGGGTCTAGGCATGGCTATATACCAGTGCAGACACCAGTACTGGGTCTGAGTGGGTGAAAGCAGTTACATACTTCTCTGATTGTATAGAAATAAAGCATCTTGAAGGCATTTATACTGATTAGAGTGCTTAATTTGAGGGTTTTTGTAGATCGTTCCATAAGGTAGGTAGCACAAAGCTTATGACTGCCCTGCTGAAGCGGGATTTTGCTTTGGGTACTTTAAGTATAATAGCTGAGTAATTTCTTAATACGTGTTTCCAATTATACTCAAGGGAAGACAGCAGGAGATATAGTAAGGCAGCTTATTAGAGATGGCTCTATAGGTCCAGAGAGCAGTGTTTCTGTGGCGCCTGAACTTTAGTGATGTCCACCCCACTGCCGCATATAGGGTGCAGTGATGCATGTCGAAAGGAAGTCCCGTTATAAACCTCAGTGCTCGATGGTAGAGTGTGTCCAGTTTAGCCATGTAAGAGTTGGGGCATTGGCTGTAGAGGAAATCAGCGTAATCAACCAATGATAGGAAAATGGATTGGACCAGTTGTTTCTTGGCATCTCTGGTGAGAAATTGGTTGATTCTAAAAAACAGGCCAAGCCTTTGCCAAAGTCGTTTTAGCAAGTCTTGATATGTTCAATGAAGGAGAATCTTTGGTCTATCCAAACTCCCAGATACTTGAATTTTGTAACAGATTCTAGTTTTTCACCTAGAACTGTGGTAATTTGGGGAACTGTCCCACTGGACACAGGGATAGCTGTACGGATGATAATCGCTTTAGTTTTTTTGATGTTAAGGAGTAGCTTTTTTTAGAGGAGTTGGCTTTGCAAAAGGTTGAATTCTGACTGTAGGTCATTGCAGGCAACTTTAGGTGTTGGGCGACTCATGTGAGAATGTATCATCTGCAAACAGATGGATGTTGGCTTCTTTATACAGTAGTCGATGTTATTAATGTAGATTGCAAAAGTATGGGCCCTAATATAGAACCTTGAGGGTCCCCTCTTTGCAGAGTTTTTAAGAGGGACAGGCCTCCTTCAGCTTTAATTTGTTGAAGGCCCTGTAAGATAGTCAGTAAACCAGCGCAGAGAGGAGGGTCCACACCTATGATTTGAAGGAGGAGAGAAGCAGACTATGGTCGATGGTGTCGAAAGCCTTGCTTAGATCAAGGAGAACAGCACACATAAAGTTTTTGTTCTCAAGATTACACTGCCAGTCATTAGTAACTTTGGCGAGGGCTGAGATAGTGTTATGTTTAGCTCTGAATCCGGACTGCATAGGGTTTAGCAGTTCCCTAGACTCAAGGTGAGTCCTCAGCTGTGCATTTACAATTTTCTGTAGGAGCTTGGACAGGACCGGAAGGAGAATTGGCCTGTAGTTAGTGAGATTGCCAGGGTCACCTGATTTGAACAGTGGTATGACATGTGCTGTCTTCCATATAGGTGGTAAGGTGCCCTGAGACAGGGATAAGTTAAAAGGTGGGTGACAGGTGTTGCTAGTATGTGGTAGGCAATTTTTAGGAAGTAAGGGTCAGGGTGTCGGCCCCAGCACTTTTCTAGTATCCAACTGAAGCAAGAGGTCCTCTACCTCTTTCAGTGAGGCAGGTTGAAGCGAGAAAGGCGACAAAGCTATTGGAGTTTCAGGCAGTTGGCTGGCAGTCTGGGAGCTAGTATGTACAACAAGCTATCTGACTTGGTTTTTAAGCTGTGTCTTGAAGATGAAAAGATGTAAACCACCACCACAAGAAAAATATACTTACCTTAACAAAAAGTGTAAAACACCGTAAGTGGCCAGACTCCATGATGGTCCCAAAAGTTGATCCAAGACATATAGGTATAGGAATGTAATCAGCATACCTTGAAAATAAATCAGAAAAAGAGAGTTGCAGTAAAACAACACAACAAGCAATTTTTACAAAATGATGATTGGTTCAGCAATAACAGCAGCTTCAACAACAATCATTATCCTAGTAGGCTACAAAGTCAATGTCCTTCCCCTTTCTGTAGTGACAGTAAGAATCCCACTGAAATACTTGCCTGATTACCTGCATTGCTTGTCATTAGGCTAAAAAGAAGTGTTATTGTAAATTATAAGACAGGTATCTGCTCTAAGCCAATCACAGCGCAGAATACCTGCCAGTTATTCTCCCACAAACTACGTTAAGAAAACCGAGTCGTTTATTCACCCAAACGCCACCCACAGAGTTGTTTAATCATTTAAACCCTGCCCACAGTTGTTTAATCACCTTCAGCTCCAGACCACATGATCTACCCTCCGCTCTATCCAGTCCTGCAGTTGCTCCAACACACACTCAAAAAATAAAGACTTTTTTTCCCTTCAGGAAGTCTGAATCATCGTCCTCTACAAAAACGTAAGTCGATCTATCACTTACTGAAACATTTTACTACCACTCACACTCGGAGCACACAGAACACTCTTGTCTCAGCCATACCCAATACTAACTGGAACCCACCCGCCTCCTAATTCTGCTCAAACATTTCACTCCTCACACCCATGGCAGACCAACCTGCTCACACTCCCCTAAACTATAGCTGAAGAATCCCACATTGGACTGCATTATTTTACTTAACTGTAACTTGTCTCTCTGCAGTCCCACCGTGTCACTTCCTGGAGTGCAGACACAATCGCAAGAGCTTCCTTACATGAAAAAAACTGTTTACAGTGTGCTAACGCTAGCTCAGGACTATGCGAGCCATCTCATTTCCTGATCATACTTTCCACTACTGCACACAATTCAGGTTAAAGAATAACTCCAACTTGTATAATAGTAATAACATTCAGGGAGTTGGAGTACACCCGCAATAACCGGCTTGTGTGGATGATTAAACGCCTCAGTGGTTTAATCATCCACACGAACCAGTTATTGCTTCATATACCCAACTCCTGAATGTTATCACTTAAATAGCCTTTAGCACAACCTGCAGTTACTACAGTACCACTGGTAACACTGCTGTGCAATACACATTGGAAACATAACTCCAAACGCTTGCCTGAAACAGTCCCTAATCAACACTAAATTGAACACATAAATCATTAACTGGTTTCTAGATTTCGCTAGACATTTAAGTGAACATTATGTACTTACATGTGCATTTAATTAATAATAAACAACTCCTACTGTACAGTCTGTACAAGTAGTATAAATAAGTGGAATACAAAATGTGATTGTACACACATTAGTTGTGGAAAATACAATGCACTGAATCACTTTAAATAGGGGATTATTTATTAATATGTGATTTTTAACATGCTGAAATTTAGTTCCACAAGTATCAGCAAAATTACTGCTAGTAACGTTATTTAATATACATTTATGTATTTTTGTGTTAAAAATAATTATGCATGTTTTATGCAGCTTCAATTATAGCCATGGGATTTCTTTACTTTTGCATAATAAAACTCTGCATCTACACAGGTGGAAAAGAAATTCACGGTTTCTGGTTTATTTCACGATTGCAAGGAAGTGCAACTTGTAGTTGTAGATTTTATGGAGTGTAGAGCAGACATAAGAACATATGAAATGCCAGCAGAAACAGGCCTCACAATCTATCGAGTCTGCTCGATTGTAGCTAGCCCTCAACTTGCAGCTGTACCACCCTCCCCTCGTCATAACCACCCCTTAACTCTGTTCCACCCTCTCTTAAATACTCCCACCATTCTACACGATACCACGTCCTCGAGCAGAGTGTTCCACTTATCTTTCACCCTTTCTGTGAAAAAGTGTCTCCTGATTTCCCTCCTGAATCTTCCCCCCTCCAACTCAGTCTATGCCCTCTTGTGTTCCTTTCCCTTCTTATCTGAAAAATCCCTTCTGTATTAATTTTGTTAATATCCTTTAGATACTTTAAGGTTTTGATCATATCCCCCCTATCCCACCTGTCTTCCAGGGAATACATTTGCTACTCTCCCAGCCTCTCCTCGTAGGATTTTCCCTCAAGTTTCTGTATCATCTTTGTTGCCCTCGCTGCACCACCTCCAGCAATCAGATGTCCCTCTTCAGGAATGGATGCCAGTACTGCACACAGTATTCCAGGTGCGGCCTGACTAGTGACCTGTACAGGGGTAGGATCACTTCTCTTTGTGAGGAGGGGATTCCCCTCGCTATGCACCCCAGCATCTTGTTTGCCTTTGCAGCTTCCTTCCTGCCCTGAGGTGAATGGTTCATACTCCCCGTTATTAGTACTCCTAGCTCCTTTGCTTTCAGTTTGATTTCCAACTGTACCCCTCCCAACTAATATTTCCTTCCTTGGTTCCTTGCTCTGAAGTGCATTACTTTGCACTTCTTGGCATTGAACCCCAACTGCCATGTCTCCAACCATTCCTACAGTTTGGTCAGGTCTTCTTGCAGCCCCCTCCACCCCTCTATGTCATCTACCACTGCACTGATCTTAGTATCATCTGCGAACAGACTGATCCTACTCCAAATCCCATTTGAGATATTGGCTATGAATAACCTGAACAGCACTGGTCCCAGTACTGAACCCTGGGGCACCCCACTCATAACCTTCCTTGCTTTGAACAATGCTACCGTGGAGTGCCGTGAGTGGGGGACTTGATTTGTAAAACTGCTGCTCTGTTTTTTACTTGGATTCGACTTGACTTGATGCTGCAGTACCATCACTGGGTGGTCAAACTTAATTAGCTGCATTAAGCTTGGGGGTAGCATGGCCAGCGTGTCGTGTTGGGTAGGGAAGGCCCTTACCCCCCTGCACCCTAGGGTTATTCCTGATCGTGCTGCTCCAGGACCCGGGGAACGCTCTCATTTGGCCCTGGGAGCCGGAGACACTTTTTGGGGCACTCCTAAGTTCCCCCGGGGTTGGTCCCAGTGGTCTGGCCTCTGGGTGCTTGTAGCTGTGGGTCTTGGGTGATGTATGCAGAGCCTGGTTAGGATGGTTGCGGGTGGGGGGTACCCCTCTTCTGTTTAGATATATGCATGCTCCTGGCCTTTGCTTATGGTCCCCTTACTCTTTTATTACAGTTCTGTCTTTGGGATTGTATGTACTGGCCTATGGATTTATGTTTTTTTCCTGGACTACAATGGAACAGCTATAGATTTTTTATTAGTGGATTTTTGGAGAAACAACTGATATAACTGAAGACTTGTCTTTGCAGAAATAATCCTAGAGTAGGGCTTGGATCTGTTTTTTGCTTTTTGAACTGTGTGTGATTTATTGAGTTGATTTATTATTTTTAACCCCCTGGATACTGTATCTGTGCTGAAAGGTTCTTTTTCATACTCATTTTGGATTCAGAGCTTATTCTGAGCTACTGGGTTTTTCTTCCTGACCTATCCTCACTGTGTGAGAGACAGTGTGTGGGGCTACTGCTTGCTGGATTCTTTCCTCCACTCGGTAAGAGAGAGTGATGGATCAAAGTACTTCGGACACTAACAGTGTGTGGGGTTGTTGTTTTCTGATTCTTCCCCCACTCCTGAGAGAGAGTGGAGGATCAAAGCACTTTGGACAGTATCAGTGTGTAGGGTTGTTGTTTTCTGGATTCTTCCTCCCCACACTCTGTGAGAGAAAGTGGTGGATCAAAGTACTTTGGACTTTGGATTCTTTTCCTGCTCCTGGTCACAGTCAGACCTTTATTTTATACCTTTGGGCATTGAGAGTGCCTTAACATTTTCATTTTTGCTTGTCTTCTGGAAGATGGTTAAACTTCACTTTATTACATGGTGACACTGAGAGTGTCATAAACAGTATATCCCTAGGTCCTGATAGTGAGAACATCAGTGGCCTGAGGACTATTTGTCATCATCACTGGAGGAAAGATTGTTTATATCATTTGCCCAGGGGTGTGAGCTCCTGAGGATTTTAATAGTCCTTCTGGTAGTGAGAGGACCATCAGGACTTGGACTATCTGTTTTTCCTCATACATCTTTATGACTGCACTATTATTACTTTGTTTTATATTTATTGATATTATGCTTATTATATTAATTTAGTATAATTCTTTTTTGTCCTCCTCTGAGCTGTGAGAGGGTTTTGGGGTGGGCAAGTTCTGTTATCTGTGTTTGACATTGTAAATTGTTACTTGATGTATTGTAGGGTTATGATTTTAGAATTATCTGTGTAAGGGAGAAGGGTGTGATTTTTTGTGGGTTTTAGTTTTAAGTTTTATTGGGCATACTGCAACTATTTTTAGGGTTGTCATTTATAAGAAAACCATGATTTTGTTGTGGTGTTTGGCTCTAGTTATAGCTATTAGCCTGTGGAATGTGCCTGTTTGCCCCCCCCAAGTCTTGTGCTATTCATCCTCTTCTCTCCGTGCCCTCCACCCGTTCTCCCTTCCCTCTGCCTTTTTCTATCTACCAGCACTGTCAGGCATTGGTTATTGTACATAGGAGGGATGGGGATAGGGGTGGGCATGGTAGGGAGCACAGACATTGGAGGTCAAAGGAGCGGCCCTCTCGCATAGGGTTGGTTAGTTCCAGAAGACACCCTGGGGTGAAATGGAGCCTGGAACGTAATAATCCATGTCTAGTCCCCACACCCAAGGGCACCATCTCTTTTGATGGGGAAGTAGCTGGGATGGCTCATGAACCCCATCCAACTATTACTGCAGATTTTGTTGGAACAGCTGATCTGGCTTGCATCATCGAGACCTGGCTGGATGAAAATGCTGGCCCCATTTTGGAGGCAGCAATTCCAGTTGGGTACTCGGTGATACACCGCCCGAGATTGGACCGCGGGGGTAGCTGTCTGTTTCAAGACTGAGTTGAGCCTCACTGGTGTACCAGTAGAGGAAGCCGAATCCTTTGAATGTACTGTAGTAGCTGGTGTGGGCTGCAGGATAGCTCTCGTCTATCATCCACCCAGGGACGAAAAGCGATTCCTGCAGGAAGTGGCAGATTTCACCACTGACACGGCATTGGAGTCACCCAGACTGATTCTGGTTGACTTCAATGCCTGGGTTGATGACGAACTCTCACCTTTTGGTCAACACTTCCTCCAGTTGATGACATCACTGGGCTTCACACAGATTGTTTCTTCAGCTACCCATAATCATGGTCACTCTCTGGATTTGGTTTTCCTTCTGGGGATTGAGGCCTCTGACTTGGGGGTGGAACCTGTCAGTTGGTCCGATCATTACACCATCAGGTTCAACTTTTGCACCCTTCTTCGTGGGTCTGCCCCTGTGGAGATGGTCAGTTACCGCCCTTTATGGGATGTGAGCCCTAAAGACCTGGCTGTGGAAATTGACCTCTCGGAGTTTCCTGATGCCAGCTCGAGTCTGGAGTTGTTGGTCCTGGCCTATAATAAGGACATTTCCTCAGCCCTAGACCTGATAGCTCCTGTCCGTGTTCGTCCCTTCCCACTCCACCCTTGGGCCCTTTGGTTTGATGGATCGTTGAGGGAGTTGTATTGGGTGGGACAAAGGTTAAAACGCCGCTAGTGGAAATCTGCCCTGGAGGCTGATTATCTTAGTTTGTTGGAGCATTACTAGTTCTACCAATCAGTGATCTCCTGTAAGAAGGCAGAGTTCCTGTCCAGGGAGATCACTGTCGCTCAGAACCGACCAGCTCAAGTCTTCCAAACTGTGGACAGGTTGTGCAACCCAGCCTATCTGCAGCTTCATCGAGCTTTTTCACAAAAAGAGTGTGATGAGCTTGCTCAATTCTTTGCGAATAAGGTGGCCGACATCAAGTCAGAGATCAGCTTGACTAGCTGTGGGGACATGGTTGGTCGGCACTCGGTCAATACCTCATACTTCCTGGAGTACCTTTGACCTGCTGGAGTTGGAGCATATCATGTGGATTGTCCAGGGATGCACCCTACATGCTGTAGTTTAGATCTGGGCCCAACTTCCCTGATCTTGGGTTGTTATGAGACAATCGGCCCATTTCTGGCTCAAACTGTCCATTGCTCCTTGGAATTGGGTGAGTTTCCAAGCTCCCTGAAGGAGGCAGTGGTGACACCCCTTCTGATGAAAGCTTCTCTGGACCCAGACATTTTTGCTAACTACAGACCTATCTCGAACCTTCCCTTTATAGGAAAGATTATTGAGAAAGTAGTGGCAATCCAGCTGGAGAACCATTTGACCATCCATAATGTCTACAAACCTCTCCAGTCTGGTTTTCGTAAGAGGCACAGTACTGAGACTGCTGTGGTTCAGGTGCTCATTTGATCTCCTGATGGCAAGAGATCAGAGAAACCATTCCATTCTGGTACTCCTTGATCTCTCGTCAGCCTTTAACACTGTAGACCATGGGGTGCTACCCGAGCTCCTGAGGTCCATCTGTGGCCTGTCAAGTACAGTGCTCAGATGGTTTACATCTTTCCTAGCTGGTAGAACACAGAGATTTGTGTCAGGAATTTTTCTTCTGACCCTTTCTCTCTGTCTTGCGGGGTTTCTCAGGGCTTGGTGCTGTCCCCGATGTTGTTTGCAGAGTATATGCTACCCCTCGGAGACATTGCAAGAAGGTAATGGCTGAGGTTTCACTGTTATGCTGATGACACCCAGCTCTACCTGTCTTTTGCCCCCAACTAGGTTAATGCTCTTTCAGTATTTAACAACTGTCTTGCTGAAATCCAAGAATGGATGAATTCAAGCTGGTTAAAGTTGAACATGGGAAAGACTGAGGTTATGGTTGTGGACCCCGGTCGCAGGAAAGAAGGGGTTGAGGTCTGATAAGCCCTCTGGATTATTTCTGGGAGGCACTCAGATCCTTACCTCAAATAGGTGCGCGACCTGGGAGTGGTGCTTGACAATGGGCTGACCCTTCATTATCAGGTGTCGGCAGTCTTTAAGTCAGCCTTTCATGATCTTAGGAGCATTGCCAGGGTCAAACACCTTGTTCCCTCTAGCGATCTGCCTGTGTTAGTCCATGCCTTTGTGACCTCTCACCTTGACTACTGCAACTCCCTTTACTTGGGGCTTCCTGGGGTTGTTATCTGCTGCTTGCAGCTAGTGCAGAATGCTGCTGCCCAATTGCTGACAGGGGTGTCTAGAAGATTGCATATTACCTCGTGTCGCGATCTGCACTGGCTGCCGATTCAGTGGCGGATCACCTTTAAGGTAGGTATATTGACCTACAAAGCCATACATGGACTTGGTCCTGACTACTTGAAAGAGCTTCTGATTCCCTACACCCCTGTGTGACAGTCTGTTCAGCTGAAGAGGAGTTGCTGAGATTCTGAGGGTTACCATGAAATTTTCTGGGACCGTGCTTTTATATTTGTGGGCCCTACCTCTGAATTCTCTGCCCCATCAGCTCCAGGAATATATGACCATGGGGAGCTTTAAACAGGCACTAAGACTTTCTTGTGGAGTCAAGCCTTTTATGAATTGTCATGATTTACATTAGTGGTCTACTTTTTAATTGTAATATTTTTATGGAATTTGTTTTTAACATTGTAAAGCGCCTTGGCATTTGAAAGGAGCTCAACAAATAAAGTTTATTATTATTATTGCTGATGAGAGTTCCCCCACCACCACCCTTTGCTGCCTAACCTCAGCCAGTTGGTGATCCAGTTGACCATTTTGTCCCCGCCTAATGTATTCTAGTTTTCCCCAGCCTCCCATGTGGCACCGAGTCAAACACCTTGCTGAAATCCAAATATAGGATGTCCACTGCATGGCCTCTTTCCAGTTCCCTGGTAACCCAGTCATAGTACCTCGACTAGGTTAGTCTGACAGGATCTTCCCATGCAAACCATGCTGATGGCCATGTTGGAGCCCATTGTCTTCCAGAAAGGTCCCCAGCCTCTCTTTTAGGATTGACTCAATGAGTTTCCTCACAATTGAAGAGAGACTCACCAGTCTGTAGTAATCTGGATCATATTTTGGGCCACTTTTATGAATGGGCACCATATGGGCCATCCTCCAATCCTGTAGCACACATCCTGTTTTCAGTGATGCACTGAACAGGTCTGCCAGTGTTCCCACCAGGATCTCGCTAGCTCCTAAGTACCCTAAGGTGAATGCCATCCGGCCCCAGCCCTTGTCTACCCTCAGTGCCCTTAGTGCCTCCAGCACTCTGTCCTCTGTAATTCTGATATCAGCCGCCCTCTCCACCCACTCCACCCTTCCCATGTGATATCAGCCTCCCCTCTTTCCTTTGAGAACAAAGAGCAGAAGTACTCATTCAGTGCCTCTGTCTGGTCCTCCCCTTCTCCACACACCCCTCATCTTTCTTAATCCTCAAAATCTAGTCTTTGTTTCTTCTTGGCTTGCCAATGTACCTGAAGAAGTCCTTTTTCCCTTCCTTGTTCCCCTTTGCCTGTCTCAGCTGTCTGGAAGCATTGTCCACTCTGACTAGCTTGGTAACGTCTCTGGACTTCCTTGTGTGCTCATTTTTGTCACCTTGCCTTCTCAATTTCCTAAGTCTCCAGAATGCTTTTCTCTTGGCCCTCACCCCTTACATTGCTTCCCGAGTCAGCCAGCTCAGCACCTTTGCTCTTCCTTCTTGCTCCATGCCCTGGTGCAGGTCTCAGTAGCCTCTGCCAGCACTTTCTTAATGATATTCCATTTTAGGCTGGCACTCATGCATGTCTGAATTCCCACCAGATGCTCAACCAAATTTCCTCCATCCTTTTAAAGTTCACCCTCTTAAAATCAATCACCATGGTACCTGTTTCTTCTATTACCCTTCCCATATTGAGTGTGAGCCACACCATATGATGGTCACTCCCAGCCAGGGGATCCTCCAGTCCCAGATCCCTTACAGCCTCCCTGTTCATTAATACCAGGTTCAGAGTCCTACCCGCCCTAGTCAGCTCACAGACCAGGTGCACCAGGAAGCAGAACAGACCACTACAGTTAGAAAGAGAGAGATAGAGGAGAGATAGTTTTCAGTACTGCAGTTAGTTAAGTAAAAATGTCATCCTCTGTAGATGAAGAGTGTGGGAAGCAACAGAAAATGGATAAGGACAGTATGTCTGGCACTTCTGGGAGAGATAATGTGGAGGCCCAGGTTCAGCAGCAGAGGGTGAAGGTGAAACAGCAAGTAGGACAGCAAGAAGGCCAGCAGGCTAGTCCCTCCACCAGTGGGGAGGAGGAGGAGGGCCCAAAAAAGCAAACATTCGCTCTTTTATTCAGCCACAAAGAGGTGGCAATACTTGTGAGGGAGGTAACAGCCCATGTGAAGGAGCTATATGTGCCTGATAGAGTCCCTTTGAAGGAGAGGGAGAAAGTCTGGCAAGGCATAAAATTGACACTGTACAGAGAAGGTCATGGTGCTGTGTCCCACACCACAAAATGAATCAAACACAAATGGGATGACATCCAGATCGGGACACAGAAATGTTGGAGACCCTGGGTGAAGCAGTGACCCTAATGAAGCCTTAGAGAAGGCGGAAGAGTAAGGGATCCAATGATGCCTCTAAGGAGCCAGACACAGGAGACAGCAGAATCAGAGCCAAATCCAGGAGGAAGAGGTGTAGATCGGAGGATGACAGCACTACTGATAGTAAGCATATTACTTAAACTATTTTAATAAACTGTAATCAAATATTCTTTCCATCACACTGTACTGCATGATTGGTGTACCAGCCTGTGCCTGATTGTGGTTTGCCGTGCTGCTTTAATTTTCATCTATATACAGCAAATATTGTTTTTTATTTATTAATTGAATTATCTGAATAAACAACTTTGAGCTGGAAGCTTCCTACATAGGTTAAGTGTCACAGGATCAGATATACAAATAGAATATTGTTTACAGCAGGCAGTAAGCAAGCACTTATAAAATGTTATAGTGTATTGCAGTTAACACAGTACTAATTACACTTAATATTAAGTGGTATACAAATATATGAATTATACGAAACCAGCAGAAAAAGGCCATTTGGTCTACCTAGTCTGCTCATATTGCAGGGTACACAACTTGAGCTACTATCCCTCCCCTCCCTACCCATGATCCTTACCTTCTCTCTATGCCTATCCCAGCCTCTCTTAAAGCTGTCCACTGTTTTCAATGAGATCACCTCTTACAGCAATGCATTCCAAGTGTCCACCACCCTCTCTGTGAAGAAGTGCTTCCTGTCCTCCCTCCTAAACCTCCCACCTTCCAGCTTAAGACTGTGCCCCCTCGTGTTATGGTTGCTACTCAGCTTAAATAGACTCTTCTTATCCACCTTATTTATCCCTTTCAAGTACTTGAAGGTCCCAATCATGTCCCCTCTCTCTCTCCTGTCTTCCAGGGAGTACATGTTCAGTGCCCTCAGCCTCTCGTCATATACTATACCCTGCTGACCTGCTATCATCTTTATAGCACTCCTCTGGACCTTCTTCAGCAGGTTAATGTCCTTTTTGAGGTGTGGGCACAAGTACTGAAGCCCATACTCTAGATGAGGCCTTACCAGGGACCTGTACAAGGGCAGTATAACCTCCTTTCTCCTACTACTGATCCCCCTAGATATACATCCCAGCATCTTGTTTGCCTTTGCTACTGCATTCTTGCACTTGTGGAGTGCTTCAGGTCACTAGTGATAATCACTCCCAGGTTCTTCTCCTCCTCTGATGCAGATATTCGGACTCCACACAGGTAGTGCTCTGTCCTGGGATTCTTGGCTCCAATATGCATAACTTTGCATTTCTTGGCATTGAAGCCAAGCTGCCAGATCCTGCCCCCCCCAGCTTTTCCAGATCATCCTGTAGGTCCTGTATCCCTTCAGCTGTGTCCACCTCCCACAGAGCATTGTGTCATCTGTGAATAGGCACATTTTGGCCTTAATGCCATCCCCAGTGTCATTGATGAAGACACTGAACAACATCGACCCAAGCACCAAGCCCTGTGGGACCCACTGGTACCCTCTGGTGCCAGATAGCTCTCCCTCCACAACCACCCTCTTGGTTTCTGCCCCTCAGCCAGTTTTCCACCCATCTGACCATCTTTTCCCCAACCTTGAGATCTGCCAACTTCCTGATCAACCTTTTATGAGGCACAGAGTCAAAGGCTTTGCTGAAATCAAGATAGAGGATGTCTACCACCTGACCCCTGTCTACTGTCTTAGTGACAGAGTCTAAGAAATCAATCAGATTTGTTTGACATGATCTCCCCTTCCCCATGAACCCATGCTGCCTCACATCCTGAAGACCATGTTCCTCTAGATATTCCATCAACCTTTCCTTTAGTATGGTCTCCATGAGCTTGCCCACAATGGAGGTCAGACTGACTGGTCTGTAATTCCCTGGGTCATCTCTGGGACCGCTTTTGTGGAGGGGCACTACATGTGCTGTTCTCCAGTCCTGTGGTACCATGCCTGACTCTAGTGAACTATTTAATAGGTCTGCCAGTGGCCCTGCCAGCTCCTTAGACAGTTCCTTTAGTACCCTTGGATATACTCTGTCTGGGCTTGGTGATTTGTCCACCTTCAATGCCAGCAGCCTCTCCCTCACTCTATCATCCTCTATCACTACATCTGTTTTCCCCTCCTCTCCTGCTTCTCTTTTTCCTCCTGAAGGCACTAGTCCATCCTTCTCCATGGTGAAGACAGAACAGATGTATTCATTTAGTATCTCTGCTTTTCCTCTATTGTCCTCTACCCACTCCTCCCCTTTCTTAAGCCTAACAATCCCTTCTTTCTAGTCCCTTTTCTACTTACATAGCAAAGAAAGCCTTCACCCTTCTTAATTCCTTCAGCTATCTCCAGCTCCCTCTGTGCTTTTGCTCACTGGACTTTCTTTCTTGCCTCACTATCCAACCTTAGGTAGTTTTCCCTATCCACCTCTCTCTTGGTCTTCCTGAATTTTCTATAGGCCAACCTTTTTTCTTTTACTGCCTGGGCAACCCCAGAACTGAACCAGCTGGGCTTTGGCCCTTGTATTCTTCCCTCTGAGCCTAACACTCATCTGTGGCAACCAGTATTCCTTTCTTAATGATGGACCACCTTTGGTCCACCCCATATCTGCTTTGATGCCCACCAGTTGGCTTCTTAGCACTTCACCCATTTTCCTGAAGTCTGCCCTCCTGAAATCCAAGATTTTGGTCTTTGTTGGGATGCTTTCCTGCCCCTATCAACTGTAACCACACTGTGCAATGGTCACTTCCACAGTGACTCCCTTACCATTATTTCCAGTACATTATATTATATTATATTCCTGTATTATAGTAAAGTGAAGTGATTGTCTTGACAGCTATTAGTTGTGGCACTGTACAATATATGACACAGTAAAATGTTTATACCTACTTAGTTATGAGGCAGTATAGCAAACTAAAATTATAGTTTGAATCAGCAAGTGTTGGCTATTAAAATTGCCAGAGCTGCTCTGAACTACAGCATTGCATTCCTCTTTTCAGTTTGAACAGGTGGTGATCCGAAGTCTACTGGTAGTACTGCTAGAACCAATTCAGAACAACCTGCAGTTGCATACAGCAGCACAGTGCCAGTAGAAGAGGGTCAACCAGCAGGAGAGGGTGAGGGAGCAGGCAGTAGTGCAGTGAACACACAGTCTGATGGTAAGATAGTGATATAGTGTTATTTTGAATGTGCTGGTATCAACATCCAAGCCATTAAAAATATCTACTCTTGACGATTCTCTGAGCATCATCACCCTCCTGTGCAACTCCTCAGTGTTGTAACATATGTTATCTGTATGATGTACTGGCAATGTTTGTGTGTTCAATTCAGCTGTTGCTGTTCCTTCAGGACACAGTTACCACTTACCTGGTGTTGGGGGGTCATTCCAGGGCGAGACACTGCAAGATCCCAGTGTTCAAACTTATGTGTGGTTGTTATCCAGGAGATGTGACAGCAATGTTTGTGTGTTTAATTTGGCTGTAGCTGTTCCTTCAGGACACAGTTGCCACTTACCTGGTGTTGGGGAGGGTGGCATACCAGGGCGAGACACTGCAAGGTCCAAGCATTTAAACTTATGTTTGGTTGTTATCTAGATGATGTAATGGTAATGTTCATGTGTTCAATTCAGCTGTGGCTGTTCCTTCGGACACAGTTACCACTAACCTAGTGTGGCAGGGAGCATTCCAGGGCTGAGACACTGCAAGGTCCCAGTATTTAAACATATGTGGTTGTTATCTGGGATATGTAATGGCAATGATCATGTACTGTATTCAATTTGGTTGTGTCTGTTCCTTCAGGACATAGTTACCACTTACCTACTGTCGGGGTGAATTCCAGAACCGAGGCATTGCAAGGTCCCAGAGTTCAGGCATATGTGTAGCTGTTATCTGGGAGATGTAATGGCAATGTTCATGTGTTCAGTTCAACTGTGGTTGTTACTTCAGGACACAGTTACCACTTTCCTGGTGTTGGGGGGCATTCCAGGGCTGAGACACTGCAAGGTCCCAGTAATCAAACATATGTGTGTTGTTATCTCAGAACACTAGAAGTTAAGATTTAAGAGCAATTCAGTGATTCAACCCAAGACTTAATCACAGCTTGACACTACTTGGAATTGTAAATCCTAACAATGCGGTGACATGATGATGATGATAACTTACATTGATTCTTTTGTGGCATCTCCACATTGCTCTGCTAGGTGCCTTGTAATTATGGCTCATAAAGACCTGTACATGATACCTACCTACCTAGTCATTTGAAACACTGAAGGAGATTAGCAGGTGGACTAGTGCAGAATGGCAGCCCGCTGAAGTAGAGACTTTTTATCTTCAGTGGGAGCCATTGAAGATGTGTTACCTAAGAGGGAGAAGTAGAAGGAAAGCTGCATTTCTACAGGTCCCAGACATTGAAAGCAATGTTACAACCCACCACTGTTTGTAATATGAAATCCTCCTTTCCTCCACCCAACACAGTGTCATTAATCCCTTCATAAATTATGTTATTAAAACCTCAACTCCATTTTGAAAGGTAACATAGTCACCGGCAGTGCACAGAATAATGTGTTATTAAAAAGACATTACATTACACACAACCACAAAATCACAATCTTAATAATGCCTGCACTGGGGGACGTGGCTTGGCTCCTACAGTGATGGCTGCCTAATTTGTGTGTTCTCTGAACTAGGGGTTAAATTCTCCTGCATAGCGCCTTTTAATCTGCACTATCTTTAACAAGCAGTGACTACTATTTCACTGGAAAGCTCAGGAGTAACCCGCTATAATTACAACCACTCAACTCTCAGAATTAGCACACAAATCTTGGACCCAATCTCTGAGACAGCATGTCAGAAGGCAAAGATCCAGGCAATCTCACAGGCCTCGATGTACAGCAAGTAAATAGCATGTTTGCATCCCTTATGCAACGCATAAGGCAGAGTTCACTATAGCCTCCAAAACACAACAGTGTCAATCCAACAAATAGAAACTAGAATTTGTAGAACATAATCAAAAGTTACAGCTAACACCAAAGCCATAGATGTACCTACAGCCACTGTGTGGAAGCAAGAAAATGATCCTCCAATTCCAGTTCAAACTAATGACATGGAGAACAGAAGCTGATGCAATAACCTTTAGCTTCTGGGTTCCCAAAAGGCAGAACAGGGACATCATGCAGATTTCCTATAAGATGTCCTTCCTGAAATCCTGCAGCATGATTTACCTCCAGGAATGGTAACAGAACAAGCCCACAGGACTCTTAGTCCAATGCCTAAACTAGGAGAATGACCCAGAACACTTATGGCAAAAATCCTTAGTTCTGCAGATAAAGAGTAGATTACTATATGAGCCCTGGAGCTTGGTGCTCTCGCATGGTGAGGCCACAAAATTCTTATATTCCAGGATTACTCTCAGGATCTTGCAATAAGGAGAAAAGTCTATATGGAAGCCTGATGCCTGATGTACTCCTTATGGATCGATTCACTCTTCGCTACCCTGGCATGATGTGCTAGAGATAAACAGTACCTTCCTTAATTTTGCAGCTCCAGAAGCTCTGATGGAATATTTACATCATACATTGCCTTCTAACTCCAATACTGCATATGCCCATACTAAGCAGACTAACACGCCTGCTACAGGACAACGTAGCTCTCCGACTGCGATGGTGGATGCTCATGGTATGCCACAGCCTGGCTTCCAATTTACAGGTGCAGGACCCAGCCTTCCAGCTTGATCAAGGAAACGCCAACAATCCTGGCAATACGATAGGAGAGATCACCCTCAAGAATGAACTGCAGAATCTCTATGACAGCAAACAGAAACCCAAAAACAGTTCAACACTATAGAAGGTATCTTCACCACTCCGAACAGATACGCCCTACTGTCCCCTATTGAACCAGTAGATTTGGGGGATTTTCCCTAGTACCCAGAGGAGGAGATGGTGCATGAGGCCTCTGCCACCAAACAGACTCCCAGGGCTGGCCGGTGGCACTGAAGGTTGAGGCCCTGGGCGCCACACCTTGTGCCACGCTGGCAACCAGGTTCGGGAACAAGCCGGAGCACTAGGGTCGGCAGGGCAGAGAGGATCGAGCATCCAGAGAACTGCTCTCCTCTCTCTGGGAGGGATCCAGGGATAGCCCAGCACAGCAGCAGCCCCCGGTGGAGACCGGCGGCACTGTGATGCACAGGGGCTTGGAAAATGGGAAAGGCATAGGTGGCTGTCTTCCAGATGTGAGTGGGATCACCCATATTGCGGGCTGAACAAGCATTGCACATCCTACGTCTGGGGCATAACTAGGGGAAGAAAACTCCCCTTCTGCAGGATAGGCGACGGCTCCTCCAGTGCCAATGCCACCACACGACCAATGCTGGTTCCTCACCACTGCCCCCTCTATCTCCCTGGGGGTTGTAGCCCCTCCTGAGCCTCTGGGGGGGTCATAACTAACTTGAAGATGGTGGGAACACAGCGGTCAGTAGAGTGGTCACAGCGAGAGAGGCAGCCCGAGAGAGTTCCATCTGGAAAGGCAAGGGGAAAAAAAAAAAAACAGACTCCCAGCACTGAACTGCCTTAATGCCTCCAGGCACAGTCTCCTCTCCGATTCACCACTGTGGCCCAGTTAAGTGGGCAGGACCTCCTCCTGCAACAACAGCAGATGCAAGAATTATCACCAGTGGACCTACATAGATAAGTGTCCTTTCATTACTTTTCTTTCTTGTACACAAGGCATGGGTATGGGTTAGTAAATAAACCTGTATGGTGTATGTAAAATTGATATCCCAGGGTATGTTTATTGCTTCTCCCACTAGTTTATGGAGGTGCTGCCCCTGCCCTGTAAATTGAAAGAAGCGGTCTGGGACACTAAATGATTTAAGACGTTACAGTATGATTGTGTTATAATTTTCAATACTGCTGCAACAGGTCCCCTTAGCCTTATTGTCTCCATGAGGAGAAGCAGGGAGAGTGGATTGAAGGGCTGGAGGATGGACCTGTATGGGACAACTCTAATAAGAACCACCAGCCAGACCGGTAATATTAACTATCATATATATCACCGTCCCAACTCTTTTTGTTTAAAAGGTGTCTTGTTATGTCTTCACGTGTCTTGAGACTGACTCAGCAGTTTCAAGAACAGCTCCCTACTAAACAGTGTGCATATACACCAGCTATACAAAGCGATATCTAATTAAGTTTAGTGATCGGTGGGACCTCTGTTAGAAAGATGCCAATGTGGCCATAACTACAGTGCACCAAGCTACCAGTACTAATATCCCCCTCCATATACTCCTGTACCTTTATACCCACTGCCAGTGTTGGGTAAAGTTACTTTTCTATTACTTTCTATTCGTCTGGAAACTAGTTCCAGGAAGCTCTGTGCAGTCACTAGCAAGAATGGAGAGGGACTAGAAAAAGTAATACACCTTACAATTACAGTTACTTATTTCTTTTTATACAAAAACAATACAAAAATAATAAATAACTATAACAGATTACATTTTTTGAAAGTAATAGGTTAGTTACTAGTTACTTTCAAATTCAAATAAATGTAATCAGTTAAAGTTATGTATTTCTTTTGTATAAAAAGACATAAGTAACTGCAACTATGGGTGTTACTTTCAGTACTTTCCCATCCTAGTGACTGCACAGAGCTTCTGGAACAAGTTTCCAAAAGTAATAGAAAGTAATAGAAAAGTAACTTACCCAGCACTGCCCACTGCAGCCAAGCCCTATAGGTGCGACACTTAGATCAAAAGAAACCCCGAGATAGAAGAGCCTGAAAAGGCTAGTCTTCATCCCCTAGATTATTGTCTTTATAGAAGACTGCAAAGCCTGACTTGAACCCCCTACCGGAGAGTGGGTAAGGCCAGAGAGGGTGATGACACCTTATGCACTACCTACCTCATCCAATGTGCAAGAAAATGCACTAATTGTATAGAGTTAATTGTCTTTTATTCTTTTTAAAGTTTTGAAAATGCTTTATTTTTGAGTTTGCTATCTATGCTGTATGTAACAATGTCAGTAGATATGTCAATATGTATTTCATGTGTTATTTGTGATTGTTCCCATACAGTATTTGCTGTTATGGAAGTAAAAATTCTTCTGGTTACCACCTCCCTGTCAGATCTGTGCAGAAGTACCACCACTCATTTCAGCTGTGAGCCTTCTCTTTCAAAATGTTCCAAACTCCTTTGATTATGGCTGAATTCTCCTTCACCACCTGGAATGTCTGGGGTCTTAGCTCTCCTCAAAATAGGAAGAAGGTGGTCTCACAGCTGAAAAGAGTGAATACCCATATTGCCTTTTACAAGAAACAAAGCTCACCAAAAGGACCATACATTTTTGGTTAAAGACTGAGTAGAAAGAACTACATGCTACTGCCCCCACCAGGAAGAGAGGAGTGGTCATATTATTACATAAATCTCTCCCCTGGTCCATCTTGAGCTCTAAAGCTGATCATCAGGGTCAATGAGTGATAGGCCTGCTTAATACCCCCAATGGACATATTCTATTAGTAAATATCTATGCCCCTAATGAAGAGGACCCAGCTTTTTTAAATGATCTAGCAGCAAGACTCACTTCCATGGCTGAACCACACACCCCCATAATAACAGGGGGAGACTTTAATCTCACACTGGTACCCATCCTGGACAGAAGTGCCCAGGGAAAAGAAATACATATTTGGGGTCTAGTCATGTTCAAAATTTCAGCTAGTGGATATATGGTGCCTTATACACACAAAGAGAAAGATTGTACATTTCAGTCAGGGTTCCATGGGTCCTTCAGCTGCCTAGACATCTGGCTTATCTCACAATCCCTCACCCATGGGGTTCTGGACACCAGTATCCTTTCTATTGTAGTTTCAGACCACACCCCAGAATATTAATGCTCTCTTGGGGTATGCCACTCTCTCATTCCCCCTTATGGAAGTTGGATCCGCTACTCTTACAGGACCCTGAATTTGTTAAGTGGGCCAAATCTGAAACTAAATTATTTCTCCAAGAAAATCTGATATCCGATACCTCTGCACAACCATATGGGAAGCCTACAAAGCTAATATGAGAGGGAAAATGATAGGTATGCCACACATAGAAGGAAAAAAAGGGAGGAAAAACAAACTAAATTAGAAAGGGAAACTTGTCACCACAGAGAGGGCACTTAAGGATATGCCCTATCCTTCTCATCATTCGGTGTGTGGTAAACTTGCACTAATGATCCGTATGGAACTGTGCACCTGGGTTATGTCCCTATCGTCCCACATACACCTCATATACACCTCACACTGTATGCCTGGTCTATTGTACTGTGATACTGCTATTTTGCACTAACATATAGATATATGCACCCATCATATAAGCATGAGTTCTAGGAATGTGCTTTGCTGCTAATATATGCTAATGTTATCATGCATGATTCATTATACCTCTTTATAATACATTTATCTGGATTATGTTTGTCTTTCGTATATACAGTACTCCATATATAATCTACCTAATCACTGATAAGATGACTCTGAGGGATCATCAGTGATTATTGTATACTTATATCCTCATATACTTATATGTAGTGTGTTTTACTCTCAGGCAGATATGTTATGTGTAATAGAGCCCTGTCAGCATTCCCTTTGTCTAAGCAAGTTGACAGACAGAAATCTTTGTTATCTCTTATATTATACTTAAGCAAGAAATACCACATGTAGTTTGAAACAGTATTTCCTTTGTCCAAGCTATAGTGCTAATGGAATCATATTCTGTCTCATATGATACTCATTAGTAATTCTGTCTCCTAAGTCATCATCCTTGAGAATGACTTAGGACCAACACATATTGTTTCTCATATCTGTAACTATGAGGTAATCTCTGTTGTTATGCTGTTATCTGTGGTATTTAGGCTTTTGTAACCTAGTTTTATCATGAGAGAACTAGAGCATGGGGAGACAGAATTAGATCTTGGAGAACCTGAGATCCTACAATCCTGGAGATTATGCACATTCTTCAGGAGAGTTGTGAGAAACCCATCTCCCTTGTGATTTTCTTTGTCACATGCTTAGTGTAAGTAGTATAATAAACTTTATTAGTACTCCTTGCTTGTTTACGAATGTTTCTTGGCAGTCTCCAAGACGCAAGAATCTGTATTATTAGTATTATTATTATTTACCCTACACAACAAGAGTGTTTAGGCAACATTAATGGTGACCGTGGGTGGAGTCTGGATGTTTGCCAAGTTGCATTTTAATTTCCTCTGTAAATTAAAACACTGGATGGGAAATCTCCAGTAACAAGCAGCTGAAACTGTCTTCTGTTTAACTTTTTGGTCTGTTGTGTGTACCACAGTGCAGACAAAAAATCTCTTGCCAGATATTCAATCTCTGTGCAATGAGTTTTTTTTTTTGTTTTCCCTATGCTTTCTCTGTGGGAACACACAGCTGTTAAGCGATACGAAGAGAGAACTAGACTGCTTTCTTTTGTGGATTCAAGTCCTAATGGGTATTTACTCATCTAGGTTTCCACATACGAAAAATGGTGTTGTGTCCTTTCATGAAGTTTGGTTGCAAAGTTCTTGATCCACAGAAAGCTAAGGGTTTCTTATTTCTTAAAAGACATGTCTCAAAAATCAGTACTGAAGTTGAGGCTGGATGCCTCACAAATTCAAACTGCCTATGGTGGTTTGAAAACTTTTGCCAATGGGGCAAAAACCAGAAACAGTCCCATGAGGGTGATTTCTGAAGACTATAGTCAATTAAATCATGGTACCAAGGAAAATATTCCTGAAAATTTGTTAGTTGCAACACTATTCTCTTGCTTAGAATTTTCTATAAAAAAATGTGATACTTTGAAGTCAGATTACATTGCATACAGGCAAAAGATGAGTGTACTTAATGTCAAGTCTGCTGAGAAAGTTAATGAACTGTCATTTCAAAACAGGATCATGACTAAACAATGTTATTCGTTACTAAGTAGTTATGAAAACAGTGAATGTAAAATGTATGCTTTGAAGACCAAATGTGATAAAGCTTCTCTGGACAACAGACAAGTTTTACACTATGAGAAAGTCTTGAGGGCTGAAGTTAGATTACGTCACAGTGTGCTTGCTCATGCTTTTGAGGAGCTAGAATGTAAGAGTAAGGGAAATGACCAACTTACCACTGTGTGTAGAAACTTGAAAAAACAGGTTATGTTTAATTTGTGTGATACCAAATCTGAGTTTGATCATATAAATTGCAAGGCAGAAATGGTGAACTTGCACCATCAGACAGAGGTATTGGCAGGGCATACTAACTTAATGCCCAAAGACCTTGCCTCTTCTCATGTTGAAGAGTTTGATTTTGAACACTCACAGTATGCTGTGGGTGGACTAGATCAAAGGCTAGCCACTTGTTTTTCTGTGATTCACAAAATGGAGAATTGTTAGATTCTCAAAATGGTGGACACACATGTCATCAGGTTACATCCCCATACCATCCGTAAGATGGCCACTCATGGTCATGTGATGATGGTTATAACACAGTAACTCAAGATGCTCATGAGGTAATCCAAAATGGCCAATCACCACATCATGGAGGTTCGATCATGCAGTCACAGGGACCTGTGATTACTGCCATAACCAAACAAAACAAACTGGAGGTTTTTGGCATGATTAATAATGCTATCAGTAAAATTAGTGTTTCTGAGGGACAGAAGATTCTCATTAAAAATGATGCTGATGTACTTTTGAATACAGCTGATATGCAATCTGTCATGAAGACAGTGTCTGATGCTGCAGAAACCGCTCATGCTGTTAACAGTGTTTACTGTACTAGAATGACCTCGGTCAAATAATACATTGCAGTTAATTACATGACATGTTGTGATTCTTCCCTATGCAACTTAACATCAGCTTTCCCTGAGAAGACAATGTTACTACCATCCAGCAACCTTCCGGTGAGAAACCACTTTACATTTGATGGGGGGGGGGCAACCCTGATTCTGAAAGTCCTGTGGCTGTGATATTTTCAGCATCACAGGCCACATTGGGGTGGGAGGGTTACAGGTTTGATTTCTGAACCTGAGCTGACAACTGTCTCAGCACTACTCCCTCCACCCCGATGGCTACTGAACCACAATCCATAGCTGGAGAACTATGTGCAATTTGCACACCACTTTTCTCCATTGTGCAGGCACCACTGATAGTGCCAGCACTCCCTGCACATGATGCAGAACCCCCTTCCACCAGTGACACCTGGATCATCCCACACTGTGACTGCAAAAGCAGGCACAAGCCAGGAACAGTCTGGGTTATTCCCAGTACACACTATAGCAGGCACTTCTAGCAAGAAGGTACAAGGTATCCTACTACTGATATCATTGTCTTTTCTTCTGGGATCACTAACCATGGTCCCAGCATTGGTTAATCCTAACACAGCTTTAGGGCATTATTTTGAAACTGCCACATCAGATAAAGTAATCTGAGCAGTTTTAGCCAAGACATACAATGGACACATTAGAACCATTGCTTGTGCATCCCAGTTGCTTGCCCCAGTGGAGCTGAAATACAACCTTTGTGAAAGTAATCTTTTGGCTACATACTGGGCAGTGAGATACTTAATGTACATCATTAGAAATGCACCAATTGTGCTACATTCCAATCGTTTGCCAACTAACTTTCTGTTGTCAGAAAGAGTAAAAGATGACACTGTATCCAATGCCAGACTTACACACTGGTCTCTCATTTTACAAGATTATGACATCACTGTCCTTCCTATCAAAACTCCATCCTTGTTGGCCCATGGCATACAATTTACAGAAGAGACCCATGATTGTTCACTCCAACCCCCTGACCTACCTGTCCCAGGGACCTTTCTGACAGAACCTCAGAAAGTGTTAAAAGACACCACAGTGTGTCATGTTTTGACTAATGACTCAGTCTCACATACCAGTAAGGGTCAGATAGCAGGGTCTGGAATTCTTATTTTACATTCTGGTGATGACAGAGTGTGCATGGCTAGTAATTGCATCATCATATATGTACGATTCACAGGCATTGTTAAAACACGCCTGGCAAATAAAATGAAAATCAAGGAGGTGAGGAGTTTCCTAATTACCACAAATATTTGTGGATGGTTTAGAGAGCTGGAAAGTCCTTGAGATAGACACAGCTTGTGTTAAGAGTTTTTCTTATATAAAATGATACCAGCATTCCATGAGAGGGCTAAGTTCTGACCGCTTCAAGAAATGTCCTTGTGATAATTACAGAAAGCACTCCAGATACTATGTTTTATTATAGATTCTAATTGGGTCTGTTTCTCTCTAAACTGAATTTCTTTGGAAGAAAAACAAACTTCTGTTCCAGTACTCTATGGTTGTGAAATACAGTGACTTGCTTGTGTACATCACAACACTAACAGTTTAAATACAAGCTAGATTCATAAGGTTCAATCATATTGTTAAAGGACCCTCATTTGAGGGCAGGGTATAGGTTCCTTAATAAAGGAACTGAGCAATAACTTCCAGAAATAAGCCAAAATAAGAAAGTGAAAATGACATTCACCTATCCAGTGATGGCCTACTCATTTGGAACATCATTGCTGTAACACTCGTGAAAAGTTATGGGTAATTCCTGAACACCTGAGAGTAGATTTTATCTACTGTACCAAGTACATGATACTCCAACTGGTGGACACCAGTGAGTCAATAAAAACCCTAGACAGACTGAAATCCTCTGTCAGATGACACATGAGAAATGATGTAGAACATTACATTAGTAACTGTTTGATCTATGCACAGAACAATCATATACCAGCTAGGAAATTGCATTGTTACCCCAGAGGCAATCAGGCCCTGGAACAACATCCGGATTGATTACAATGGCCCTATGCCAACCAAAACAGAACAACACATTCAAAGTAACTGCTAATATCTTGGTAAACCAGCTATTTACCAGGAAGGATTTTTCCCCTAAAGGTAAATTCTGATTTCAGAGATCAGGCTTTATAGCCAAAGTAATGCAGGAAATTCTGGATTTGTTTTGGGTAAAACAAAAGTTTTATATCCCTTACCACCCACAGTCATCAGAACAGGAGGAATGGGCTAGCAGACAGATCAAAGTTATGTTATAATAAACGTGTTAAGAAAAACCCAAAAGGACTGGGATTCATTATTGCCTTTACTCCTTATGGCAGTAAGAAGGACACCTCTGCAGGTGCATAGCGTACCCCATTTCTGAACTCATGACCGGATGGTCCATGAGACTCCCAGAACATTTACTTCTGGACTTGTGTACTGCCACTGCTGATGGTGCATCAGTAGATAAATATGATAAATACCTCAAACAAGACATCCAAAAGGTATACTTGTTTGCTGCACAATGTATGGACAAGGCCCAACAACAGGCCCTATCCCATTGTAAACAATGCAGTCCAGCAGTCTGCCAAGTTAGACTGCCTCACTGTAACAGTCACTGATAAATGGCTATATGCCAATCAAATGAACCTGTTTAAAGGGAGTTAAATTACTTTTCCATACCCCAGTGAATGGAATAGTACTAAAATATGTTTTTCTCTTTTCTCTTTCCGTTTAGGTTCCAGAGAGAGAGAGACAGAGAGAGATGCTTGTTTTTATGCTTATTATTCTTTTTAGAAATATGGGTCTTCTTATAAGCCCAAACTGTGCATCTTATTGCAGATATGAACCTATGACCTAAACCTAAACAGATTGTTGAGGCAGAATACCTCATAAGCCCACATGATTTAATTGCATCCTGTAGAATTCACACTAAAGTCCTAAAAGACATGTTCATTGTCCAGAAGGGTAGTGAGGCCCTACTGAATGTTATGATTATTGCTTTGGCTCAATCGTAACAGCTAGACTTGATCTGAACTCCTGTTTATATTTTATTGTTAAGCAGGAATTTTGCATCCAATTTTTTATGGCAGTAAAAGTCATTAGACCTTAAAGGTTTTTAACCCTAAGATGCCCCATAATTTGTGACATTTAATATTAAGTGCCCAAAACAGAACCCTGGCCCACCCAGTGGTCTAATAGCAACTTCTCAACCAGGTACCCTAGTTAATAATGTGCAGTTCATGCACATCCCAGTGATCTTTTTTTTAATAATGATGTTATTGGATACCCTGGCAGCATACCAGGTACTCAATGATGGCCCCTTACACAAGGACTGATAGCAACACACACACAGGATTTTCACATCCTGATCACAAGTGGTACATCTTATGACTGTAAACCTACCCAAATGCACTAGGTATTTTTTTTCTTATTTATTTTTTTTTGGTTTTGTTAAACAACACAGGATTAGACTCAGTCCTACTTGCCTCTGACATATCTATGTGAAATAGGGCTGATATAGCCATTATTCAAGCACATTTGTTAAAGGTTCATGAGAGTATGAAATATAATATCGTCCCCCCCCATTGCATGGTATACATGGTTTTGCTCATAAAGAGTGATTTACATTTACAATATTAATTATATTGTGAAGGAGTTTGACCTGACAATTGTTCATAATAATGAATTAATTTTTACTCACATTAAGGAAGCAGATGAGCATCACATAGCTAGGAAAGTTCTTTGCACTGCCTACAGCTATTATGTTTTTATAACCCTTTGCTTATCTCTTACGGATTCTGGAATTAGAATATATCCTTGATCTCATACATGACAGATGTATGGGTCAGTGGCATTGCCACATTTTGCACTTCTATTGCATGTGTTAAATGTTTATTTTAATCTAGCACTATTACCTTGTCAATGGCACGGAACCTTGGATATGTCACCACACACATCAGTATTGCTACATGTTTCAAAACTTATTCCTGCACAATCCAGGAAGCCATATTTGTGATTGTCACAGTGACATTGCCACATCTTCATTCGGCAACATCCATCTCTGATCGTCTGGCAACTGTCCATTCTATTGATCATCTTGATGGGAACTTTTATTATGAAAAGGTTCAAACTATCTCCTTTCCTTGTTTACCATGAGGTCTTGGAATCGTGACTGACTCTGAACTTTAACGTTGTACCTGGAAGGAATATCACCTTTTATGCAGATGTGACATCTTACAACTTGTCTTACCAACTTGTGAATACTGGCCTAGTAACTGAAATTAGGCTTCAACTTGTAAACTTTCAAATAAATGGTATTCGGTCCAGCCAATTAAGATTCTACAATCAAGCTCATTGTTATGCATACTATGAAGCAAGTCTGGGGTGGGGGCAATCCCCCTAACTTCAGCAAGAAGACTTCTTCATTTGATCTAGAATCAAGAAATCCATTTTCTTCACTGCTTGTTGACCAGGTCTGTCTGGCACTTCATACAAACTGAGTACTGTCATAAACATTTTACACTTTGTGAAGCCATGTGATCATCTTCAACTGAACACTGTTGCTATTCGATTGTAAAACTCAATGTGCAGTCTAATGCACCCCCTGCTGAGGCCTCTGAGAATACTGCTGCCTCTTGAACATTTGGATCTAGCTTTGGAAAATCTCTATGCATCGAATCTGAACTATGAATCTTCATCTAAAGCTTGAAGAAACCCTGGATTTATCCCTGGAACTGTTAATAGTTTATGTCTTTTGGACATTGACATAGCGTGTCCTGTTCAACTTACCAACTGAAAAATGCCATCTCCAAGGTAGTATATTCTGCTGATGTGGAACATTGTGTGGTGACTAACTATACATTCTTCTGATATGGACTAAAGTTATGCAAAGTGAGTTTTTCTAACTTCTTTTTTTACTCCCTGAACAGGTAATAGGTTATATAGTAGTCACACCTGTTCCCATCACAGAACCAGATATCATTAAGTCTAGTCCTAACTATCTTGATGCTCTATAATGATTTTGACTTATTTTTAATATCTATACAGGCAACTTAAGTGTGTCTCTTCAATTTCTTCCCAATAGGACAGATACAAACCTGATACATATCAGTAATTACTGATTGTTTTGATATTGGAAAACCCCATTGTGAAGTTTTATTCCAAATGTGTACAGTAATACAAGGTTTACTAACATTTTCCCTTATAATTAAATTTTCTTGTTTCAGAAAAACCCTGAAACATCACCATGACCTGTTAAAATTCCTCAATCAGGCTCTTGCCTAGGGCCTGTAGACTAATGGTGCTTAACCATCGTCTTTTTGTTATGTTGACACTTTTGCAATTAGGGCAACAAAGGAGGGACTGTTGCACCTGGGTTATGTCCCTATCATCCCACATACACCTCACATACACCTCACACTGTATTCTTGGTCTATTGTATTGTGATACTGCTATTTTGCACTAACATGTAGATATAGGCACCCATCATATAATCATGAGTGCTAGAAATGTGCTTTGCTGCTAATATATGTTACTGTTTATCATGCATGATTCATTATACCTCTCTATAATACATTTATCTAGATTATGTTTGTCTTTCATATATATTCCGTTTATAATCTACCTAATCACTGATAAGATGACTCTGAGGGATCATCAGTGATTATTATATACTTATGTTCTCATATACTTATATGTAGTGTGTGTTTTATACTCAGGCAGATATGCCACGCGTAATAGAGCCCTGTCAGCAGTTCTCTTTGTCTAAGCTAGCTGACAGAGAGAAATCCTTTGTTATGTCTTAAATTATACATAAGCAAGAAATGCCACATGTAGTTTGAACCAGTCAGCATTTCTTTTGTCCAAGCTATAATGCTAATGGAAGCATATTCTGTCTCATATGATACTCATTAGTAATTCTGTCTCCTAAATCATCATCCAATGCAGAAGGACTTAGGACCAATACATATTGTTTTTCATATCTGTAACTATGAGGTAATCTCTGTTACTATGCTGTTATCTGTAGTATTTAGGCTTTTGTAACCTAGTTTTTACACGCATAGAGAACTAGATCGTGGGGAGATAGAATTAGATTTTGGAAACCTGAGATCCTACAATCCTGGAGATTATGTACATTCTTCAGGAGAGTTGTGAGAAACCCATCTCCCTTGTGATTTTCTTTGTCACATGCTAGGCGTAAGTAGTTTAATAAACTTTATTAGTACTCCTTGCTTCTTTACAAATGTTTCTTGGCAGACTCGGAGACACAAGAATCTGTATTATTATTATTATTATTATTTACCCTACACACCATGAGTGTTTGGGCAACAGAACTCAATGAGCTCTTATCTAGGAAAGCGGATCTGGCCCTACTTCGAATGCGGCACTTATACTGGGAGAGGGGGACAAGACTGGGAAGGTGCTGGCATACCAGATCTGTAAACAACAAGCTAACAGACACATTGCAGGGTGAAGAGAATCCCAATCAGGGAAAGTAAGAACCAAACCCCAAGAGATCAATGAGATTATGGCAGCCTTTTATACCCAACTATACATCTCGTCCAGGACCGATACCACCCCTGAAACTCGGTCCTTCTTAAATACCATACAGCTCCCTAGGTTAATTGTTGAACAAATGGCCACCTTAGAAACACCATTATCCACAGAAGAGGTATCCAAAGAATTAGCCTCTCTGAAAAAAGGGAAAGCCCCTGGTGGGGATGGATTTCTTGTTGACTTCCTTCAGCCTCTAGCCCAACTGGTGACTCCCCTACTATGTCAAGTGTATGCAGAATCCAAAACTATAGGTATACTCCCCCATACCTTAAGAGAAGCAGTCATCACAGTAATACCCAAGAAGGGGAAGGACCCCACTGATGTGACCAGCTACCATCCCATCTCACTGATCAATACAGACAGTAAGATATATGCTAAAGCATTGGCCACCAGACTGAACCCAGTATTGTCTGCCTTGATTCACCCCTCGCAGGTTGGTTTTGTTTAGGTCAGATATAACACTGATCATCTTCAAACTCTTTTATTTAATTCATCTAGCCAAGCAGCATAACACCCGGCTGCCACCCTGGCAATTGACTTTGAGAAAGCATTTGATTCTGTAGAGTGGGACTATCCCACACTGTCCTGGAACATTTTGGTTTTGGTCCTCATTTTAGATCAGCTATGTCTGCCCTATATAACAACCTCCTAGCAAAAGTGTTAACCAACTCTACCCTCTCAGACCTCATTCAGCTACATAGGGGAACAAGATGAGGCTGCCTCTCTCCCTCCTTTTTGTATTTGCAGTCTAACCCCTAGTAACAGCTATCCATCAAGAGCCCTCTATTAAAGGGATAAAGGTGGGGCACCGATATTACTCTACCCTAGTGTATGTAGACAACTTGCTAGTCCTTCTTGAGTATGCACAGGTAATAATCTCCCCATTGCTGTCCCTTTTAAATCACTTTGCACACATCTCTGGACTTAAGGTCAATCAGTCCAAAACTGAGATTCTCCCCCTCAACTCATAGAAACATAGAAGTTGACAGCAGATAAGGATTGCAAGGCCCATCCAGTCTGCCCATTTCTTTTTCTACCTTATGAATGTGCCATAGGCCATTGCTCTGTTAAAGGCCTATCTATTCATACTCATCTGTATTGCTTCATCATGCCTGTCCCATGCCTGGTTGAAGCCCTGCACTGTATTCATATCCCCCACTTCCTGAGGTAGGCCATTCCATGCATCCACCACCCTTTCTGTGAAAAAGAACTTCCTCTCATTACCCCTTAATTGGCCTCCCTCTAATCTCATGCTGTGTCCTCGTGTCCTGCTATTTTTCTTATATTGAAACATGTTAGACTCTTTTACCTTGTTAATGCCCTTAAGGTGTTTGAAAGTTTCAATCATATCAGCTCTCTCCCTCCTTTGCTCTAGGGTATACATATTGAGTTCAGTTAATCTGTCCTCATATGTTTTCTGATGCAGTCCCTGCACCATTTTGGTTGCCCTTCTCTGGACTGCCTCAATTTGGTTAATGTCCTTGTGAAGATGTGGCCTCCTGTACTGCATGCAGTACTCCAGATGGGGCCTAACCAGTGTCATGTAAAGATCGATTATTACCTCCCTCTTCGACTTGTGATTCCCCTACTAATACACCCCAACATCCCTCTAGCCTTACCTACTGCATTAGAGGTCTGCTTTGATGATTTCAGGACATCAGTGATGATGATGCCCAAGTCTCTTCTTCCCTTGTGACTGCCAGCAGTCCCTCCCAGCCTATTGGTGGCTTCAGGTTTCTCTTCTCTATGTGCATGATCTTGCACTTCTTTGAGTTAAACCCCAGTTGCCACTCTTCTGACCATTTTGCTAGTTTATCCAGATCTCTTCTCATTCTGCCCACACCATCTGGATCATCTACTCTGGTGCAGATCTTGGTGTCATCTGCAAACAGACAAACTTTACCCTCCAGTCCATCTGCAATGTCACTGATGAAGATATTGAAGAGGACTGGCCCCAGAACTGATCCCTGAGGTACCCCACTTGTGACTTGCATCTCTTCTGACTGTATACCATTTACCACCACTCTCTGTTTTCTGCCCATCAACCAGTTTGCCACCCAGTTGACCAATGTCTGACCCACCCCGAGCCTACCCAGCTTATTAATTAATCTTCTATGTGGAACAGTATCGAAAGCTTTGCTGAAGTCAAGGTGGGCAGCATCAACTGCTCCCCCTATGTCCACAAGTCTGGTTACCCAGTCAAAGAAATCTATGAGATTACTCTGACAGGACCTTCCTTTTATAAACCTATGCTATCTTGGATCCTGTGCTCCTATGGATTCCAGGTGTTGTACTATCCTTTCCTTAAGGAGTGTCTCCATAATCTTGCCCACTACTGAGGTAAGACTGACTGGTCTGTAGTTCCCTGCCTCCTCCCTGCTACCGCTCTTATGGAGCAGGAGCACATGAGCCCATCTCCAGTCTTCTGGGACCTCTCCTGTGCTCAGAGACTCACCAAACAGTTCTGATAATGGATCTGTTAGTTCCACCCCTAGCTCCTTTAGTACCCTGGGATGTATGCCATCAGGTCCCATTGCCTTGTCCACCCTGAGCTTATTGAGCTCTTGTAGGACCCTTTCTTTTGTGAAGGGACTAGTGCACACCTCCCTCCCTGTGTCCATGGTGCAGAGCTGTGGGCCCTGCCCTACCTTCTCTTCAGTAAATACTGAGCAGAAGTATCTATTTAGGATAGATGCTTTTACATGGTCCTCCTCCTCACATGCCCCATTATCCCCTCTGATCTTAGCAATACCCCCTCTGGACTTTCTCCTTTTACTAATGTATCTATAGAAAGTCTTGTCACCTTCTTTTACTGTTCATGCCAGTGTTTTCTCAGTTTGGGCCTTTTCCTGCCTTACTGCCTTACCTGCTTCCCTTAGGGAAGTTTGGTATGCCTCCATATCTTCATCCTGCTGCCTTCCCTTATATTTCCTGAAGACCAGCCTTTTGACTCTGACCTTTTCTGCTACTGTATTTGAGAACCAAATTGGTTTCCTTCTTCTTTTGCACTTCCTTTTCTCACTAACACAACGGGATATTGCTTCAAGTATTGTATCTTTAATGCTTGCCCACTTTGCCTGTACCCCCTCATCTGTATTTCTTTTTGCCAGAGCTAGCTTAACTCTGTTGGCCATCTTATCAAAGTATGCTCCTCTGAAGTCCCATATTTTTGCCTTGGAATGTCAACCCCATATTATACCTCATCTTGGCCTAAAATGGGCAAAGGAAAATATCACATACCTGGGAATCAAGGTGGGAGCACACAACCAGTGGTGGAAGACTAACCTTAGACCACTGATAACAGAATGTAGTGGAGAATTAGACTGGTGGGCCAGACTACACCTCACATTGGCAGGCAAGATAGCAGCTTTTAAAATTACTATTGCCCCTAAATGTTTTCATCTGATATCCCCCATCCCTCTGTTTCTACCCCCACAATGGTATAAGAAGCTAGATGGGTTTATTGGCTTCTTTCTCTGGGGAGTTACTAGGCCTCTCTACAGCAAACCCATGCTTTGACCCCACTGGAAACAGGGAAGATGGGGGCTGCTTTGATTTGAGGGTCATACGCTGCCCTAACAATGCTCACAAACACTAATATGGTTCCAACCCCAATCCCCCAGAACTCCCCAGTGGTTGGAAATTGAACAAACCCTGGGTAGCTCTACTGTACTTGCCTCCTTACTATGGGGAGACTTGCCACACTCACTTAAAACTTACCCTACGCTGGGGTCCTCAATTAGATACTGAAAAGGCCTGCATAGGAAGCTGAAGGCCCCTGCATGCCCTCTACAGTACACTCCCCTCTGGAAAAAAAACTGTGTCAATATAGAAGGTAGCCAAATAACCTGGCCAAGCTGGAACAGAAAGGGCATCCTCTTTATTAAGGACCTCATTTCCCCTAACTCTCAAGAAATGGACACTTTCCAAAACCTGCAAAATCAATGATTATTACCTTCTACAGATCTACGGAAATACTTTCAGATTAGAGATGCACTTAAACCCATCCTAACTCAGGGAGGACACCCCACTGTGAATCCTCCCCAACTACACAGGTGGCTGAAAGCACCTAAGGGTACAGCAGGCTTAATATGCACCTCACTTCAAGAAGCCATGCCCAACACTGCAGCTTCCACAAAAGTAAAATTGGAAAAAATATTACAAATACAAATTACAATGCACAGTGGGGACAATGCTGACAAACAGGACACACAGCACATAGGGATGCCCGGAGCAGGCTTATACACAATAAAATACTTCATTCATGATATAGGACCCCCACCATACTTAAGAAAGCAAAACTGTTAACTCAGGACACCTGCTGGAGATGCCAGCAGCTGGGAGGGGACCTATACCATATCCTCTGGCACTGCCCCATAACAACCCATATCTGGGAGACAATCTCTCAGATGGCCAGTGATACCCTTAATCACCATTCTCCCCCATAGCACCTCTCATGCTGTTGGGTATGAAATCCACTGCCCCATCTCACTTTCCATAAATTTAGATGGCTCATATTACTTTGCATATAGGTAAAGCGAATCATTCTAAAAAACTGGAGAAGCCACATTACACCAACCATAGATGAAATTCTTGCAGCATTTACTAAAGTATACTAATTGGATAGATATTCCCACCTGATATTAGGACAAATGTATGCACTGCAGAGATGTTGGAAACTATATATGTCATTCCTGGCACATAGGGCAGTCATAGGCTGAACAAGGGGTATTATAATATACTGGACTATAAATCTTTAAGACCTACTACATGGATATGACTTTCCAATAATGCATAGATTGCATAGTGAACAGTATGTAAATAGTTACTGTTGTTTAGTTTAATATGTTGACTGGTTGGCTCTCAGCCTACTTTACTGCTGAATGTATATCAGATATCCCTCCTGTATGGCCACTGGAAGGTACAACTTTCTGACCCCTAGGCCTTGTCTATCAGTGGCAGTACCTCCTCCTGGCCACACAGTGCCTCATATTGAAGGTAGGTCCAACCTGTTTTTTCTCCAGACTGCAGAAATGACACTACGTTTTAGATAGACCTCCTGATGCAGATTATATGGCTGGTGATCCAGTTGTGCAGCCACAGTTTGGATGCCATCGGTATATAACAATAAGATCATAGACTGCAGAAGTTTTGTTTTGTGTTTCTGGCTTCTACCTACTTATTTCTGTAAATATGTTATGTGTTTTTGTTTTCTTTCTAAAAATCAATAAAAACATTAACAACAATTATGCATGCACTGCATCTGTGCCAGTGACATGGTGGATAATATAGGAGGAATACGATTATGAAGATACACCCTGGACATGAAAAAGTGATGAGGGATGGCAGATTTATAGGGTGGTGGATAATGCATTGTCCATGCAAACTGAACAGTACATGAGGTCAGAAAGGCACATAAGGAGGCTGGCAGATAACAGAGGTAGGTATTAATATCAATTGAGGAAAGTACCTTGTCTTTCATGGGAGGGGGGCATTCACTGGCCCTAAACTGAACCCTATCCCTAACCCTTCCCTCCCCATCCTTTGTTTGGGTATTGCAGCACCTGGGACAGCAAGCATGGCTGGACAGAAAGAACAGCATGTAGAAGAAGGGGAGATGCAGATGCCAGTCAAGCTTCCGAAAAACAAATGCAGCAGAAACCAATCCTTAAAATCCAGAAGCAGCTGGAAAGGATGGCGGCAAGGGAGAAGCAGGTAGAAGATGCTGCACAGTAGCAGGCCCAGAAAGAAAAACAAGTCATGGGGCAACTGACTGGTACGGGGATTGTTCATGATGGGGATCATGTACCTCCTCCACCACCACCACCAGGAGTGTGCTGTCCAAATAAAGAAACTTGTGAAAGAAATTAAAAATCTTAAAAAAGTGGTCATGTTCCCTGGTGGACCACATTCTAAAAATGGAGTGTGGGATAAACACATTTTTAAAGCTATTTTGCCATCACAGGCAGGTAGGTGGTGCTCACAGGTGCACTCCTCTGGGTATAGTCCATTGCAGACAATTCTAGTTGGGACTGAGTTTTCCTGTAAATAGTTTTAGATTCCTTCAATTTTTGCATTGGTGTTATTGTTGTTGTTGTTGTTATTTGTTTGTTCACTGTTATTATTAACAATGTAAATAGTTACTGTGCAATTTTGTTCTTAAAGTTTTACATTGTTGTGATGTTTTTGAAAAACATATCAATTTATCTTTTCATACCACTGTAGTCATCATTGTCTTGGATGGGGGTATTGACGTAGATTATGTCAAGGTATGAATCTTACTTGACTAGTTGGTTGCTATGTCTGCAGAGGCACCATCAGCACCACATGGTCACTTTAGTGGTACAATCATTTGAAACATAGAAACATAGACTTTGATAGCAGATAAGGACCACTTGGCTCACCTAGTCTGCCCATTTCCCTACCTATTGGATAAGCTGTAGATCCTAGTTAACCAACATCCTGCTTCTTCCTACCCCCACCAGAATTGTCTTATGTCTGTCCCATGCATTCTTGAATTCCCCCACTGTTTTTGACCTCACAACCTCCTCAGGAAGGCCCATCCATGCATCCACCACCCTTTCTGTGAAAAAATACTTCTCACATTGCCCCTGAGCTGTCCCCCCTCTATCTTTAAATTGTGTCCCCTTGTTCTTGCACATTTATTTTTCTGAGAGATGCTGCTCTCTTGAACTTTGTTAATTCCCTTGAGGTACTTGAAAGTTTCTATCATGTCCCTCCTCTCTCCTTTCCTCAGGGTATACAGATTAAGCTCCTTTAGTCTCTCTTTGTATGGCTTCTATTGCAGACCTTGCACCATTTTAGTTCCCCTCCTATGTCCTTGCAGAGATGGTGGTCTCCAGAACTGCACTCAGTACTCCAGATGGGGTCTTACCAACTGTCTGTACAAAGGGATAACAACTTCCTGTTTTCTACTGGTGATGCCTCAACCTATACATCCCAGTATCCCCCCAGCCATCCTTACTGCCTTCTCATATTGCTTGCTTACATTTAGATCATCTGATGTGACTACCACCAGGTCCCTTTGCATTTTTGTTGATGTTAATAACCCCCCATTGTGTACTCTTCCCTGGGTTTTGTTTCCCAGGTGCATTACATTGCACTTCTTTGCATTAAATCTAAGCTGCTATACTTTTGACCATTCCTCCAACCTTGCCAAGTCCCTTCTCATCCTTTTCACCCCCCTTGTGTGTCAACCATGTTGCAGATCTTTGTCGTCTGCAAAGTGACATACTTTTCATTCCAGTCCCTCTGCAATGTCACTTATAAAGACATTAAAAAGGACCAGTCCCAGTACTAAACCATGTGGTACCCCGCTAGTAACTCCTCCTTTCTTGAGAGTGGACTCTGTTTACTATTATGCTCCGTGTCCTGTTGTCCAGCAAATTTTTTACCCAGACTATCACCCTGGGACTCACTCCCAGGCTGGCTAATTTGTTTATTAATCTTTTGTGTGGGACTGTGTCAAATGCCTTGGTAAAGTCTAGGTTGGCTATGTCCACAGCACCTCCCTGGTCTACTATTTTGCTCACCCAGTCAAAGAAATCTATTAGAGTCATCTGACATGACCGTCCCGCTGTGAATCCATGCTGCTTTGGGTCCTGTGCCCTGCTGGCCTCTAGGTACTCAACAATTCTTTCTTTCAGAAGTCATTCCATCATTTTCCCTACCACTAAGGTCAAGCTAACAGGTCTGTAGTTTCCTGCCTCAGCTTTGCTCCCACTTTTGTGAAGGGGAATCACATCCACCCTCTTCCAGTCCCTAGGTACCACACCATCCTCCCATGATTTGTTAAAAAGGGTAGCCAGTGGTGTCACTAGCTCTCCCCTTAGTTCTTTTAGGATCCTGGGGTGAATCCCATCAGGCCCCATTGCTTTGTCCACCTTCAGTTTCAGGAATTCTTTCAAAACCATGTCTTCTGTGAAAGGAGTGGTATCTTAGTCACTTAGAGGCAACCCTGTTTGGAGGAACAGGGCAAGTGAGGTGGTTCACCATGGTTGCATACCACCAGGAAAAAAGCAACAACAATGGCATGTGCAATATGCATGAAAAGGTGGTGTCACAAGCACATGATGTTGACACAGTCATTTGATGCACATTGGTTGCATATTACACACATATACCACCCCCAAATGTTGAGTTAAGCCTGTACCTATGTACAATTCTACACATATGCCATGACCCAAGAACAACTGTATCTAAACTGACAGAAAAAAAGAACTACAATATCTTTTACTAACTGAAACACTAACAAGTACTTACCTGGTAACTGCATGGGACATGTAGGTGGGACACAGATTTGTTGATCAAGTTATTGGTTTGTTCCAGACAAGGGCCAGGCAACATTGGGAAAAGCAGCAGCAGCATCAGAGGATCATATTATATGGAGGGTTTGGATTGGAGACCTTAAAAATTAAACATGATGGTATGTTATTTGTAAAAATGATCAAACTGCTCAAATCTAAACCCATCCTAACCTCTATGCTATTTAAGACCTGCTCTTTTTTCTTCTCTCCAGCTGCCTGCCCTTGAACGGGGCTGCTTCAGCTCCCCCACGGTCGGCCGGCACCCAGCCAGCCACCGACTGAGAGCAGGACGCCCGCCTGCAACTACTTGGAAGGTGCGGGACAGCACAGCCAATCAGAACATGGGCGCTTCCAGCAAACCCGCTCTGATTGGACAGGACTTTTCCCCTGCTTCTGCCACCTGGCACTTTTTACAAATAGATTTTAGATAGAACTAGGCAATTTCAAGTATGTAATAGAAGGTTTTTTTTTTGTGGCTAGTTTTCCATTAGCAGGTTATACAGACCTGCCACTAGAGGGATTCTTGGTCTTTCTACACAAATCACTGTTCTCAGTCATGGGTAATATGGCCTGCATTATCATTCTACTTCTAATCCTGGCAAAAAGTATGACTCATAAAGCAATGATCCATGCTAAGTCAGAAGTCATCCCAGCCTGGGAACCCACAATCATAGTTCCTGCTGCATCTTCATATTGCTTCCCTACTCTTAATCTGTTGGGTTTTCATTTTAATTCTCATCCCTCTCCTCTGGCCCTCATCCCATCACCAATGTCTTTCCATGCACTTCCCCTGCTAGCCTTGAACGGCCATGTCAGCATCTCCTATGCCCTGGCTAGACGTACCTCAATGACTGAACACCACACAAGAACCCATACAAAAAGAGCCCACTTCTAAGTGATAAATGCCCTCAAGAAAATGTTTTGAATTCTCCTTTTGTGTTCAGGCAATGTCAAACTAAATCCAGATCCCCAACTCAAATCACTTCTCCGTCGGGTTTGCAGCTGCCCTGGGATGAGACTGATGATGGTCAATATTCTAAGCCTGCTCAAAAACTTGATCATCTTCAAGTTTGGGCAGCCCCACTGACCAGATCTGATTATAATTACCAAGTTGTGGCTAAAAAGACCAACACTGATCCGCAAATTACTATACCGGGCTTCAAGCTCTTTAGGGCTGATAGGGATTCGGAGGGGGTGGCTGTATACGCCAAATCAAAATTTGATGTTAGCAGCATTTCCTGTAAAACTAAGCCCAAGGAATACGAGATCATCTCGGTTAAACTTCACCTTCCATCCTCACAGTGCATCACAATCATTGGTGGCTATAGACCCCCGTCAGGAGGCACAGAAATTCTTAACGTGTTGAAATCCATAACTTTGGCTGCTAACACGGAAACAATAATCTTAGGGGACTTCAATATTGCTTGGCTCACTGCTAAATCCCACACCCTAAAAGCCATCTGTGATGAACTGGGTCTTACACAGATAGTAACTGAACCCACAAGATTCAATGCTTCTAACTCTGCCAACAGCTCACTCTTAGATGTCATCTTAACTTCGCATCCCCATAAAATCTCACATTCTGCAGTTTTCCATAATGACATGGCGACCACAGTATCATTGTATGTACAAGATTCCAATCTAAAACTCAGCAGCACCCTAAATTCAGAATCAAACGCTCGTTCCATAAATTCAACTCAGTAAACTTCCTAACCAATTTAGCTACGATCAGGTGGCAAGACCTATATCTTGCCAAATCTGCTGTTGCTGCCATCTCTGTCCTAAATGACAACCTCACCACCCTAATTAACAAGCATGCTCCTCTTATTAAAATGAGGGTGTGGAAAATCTCGCATTAGTGGTTCAGCCAAGAGCTCAAATCTGCACTTACCAATACAGACAAGCTATGGGCTAGGGCCAGGCACACAAAAACCAGCAGACTGGCAGGTGTTTAGAACTGCCAGAAATGCCTGTGTAAAAGTGTACATGCTACTAAAGCAAACTTCTACATCTCCACTCTGTAGCTGGCAAAGGGAACTCCCAAAAAATCTGGAAGACACTGAGATCCATTGAGCGCCATGCTGCTGCTTCCTCCCTTCCCACCAAGATTCTGGCCAAGGATGGGATGGTTGAAAATAACTGTGAATCCTCGAACTTAACCTTCACTTTGCCACTGCCGGGTTGGCATTCGACTCCTCCATATGCTAGCTGAGTGAATAGCAACACTAGCCCAGATTCTACACATGTTACTCCACCTCATCCCTTCCAGTTGTGCCTGTTTAGCTACAAAGAGTCAAATACATAATTCTTAGCCTTGACACCAAGAAAAGTCGGGGAACAATGGCCTTGAATCATTTTTCTTGCATTTAGGCTATGCCCAGCTCACAACCCCATCCTTCACATCTTCAACCTCTCTATTACCACAGCCACTGCTCCATCCTGCTGGAAATCTGCCCATGTTCTTCCTCTCTTCAAATCAGAAGATCCTTGTGACTTAAATAACTACCGTTCTATCTCTATCTTGCCCGTTCTCTTCAAAGTGCTGGAAAAGCTTATATACAACCAACTAAAAAATCACCTTGAAGCGCACTCACTCCTAAACCCGGCCCAATCTGGCTTCAGGTCAAAGCACAGTACCATCTCAGCCTTGGCTAAAGTCTCTAATGACTGGATCCATGCTATGGACATCAAGAAGGTTACTGGTGCAGTCTTTCTAGACCTTAGTAAGGCCTTTGACACTGTAGACCATCACCTCCTAATCACCTGTCTTGCTTACATAGGTGCCACTCCACTTACCTTACAGTGGTTTAACAGTTATCTCATGGGAAGGATACAAAAGTCAAAGCTGATGGCCTACTATCTGCCCCCTTCCAATTGCCAGAGGAGTCCTCAAGGCTCCATCCTAGACCAATCCTTTTTTCCCTGTACATCAACAACCTTGACTCCCACATAAAGAACTCTAGCATACATTTCTTTGCAGATGATACGGTTTTGTATGCATCAGGCTCATCCTTAACTGAAGTCAGGGAAGCACTCCAAGCTGACTTTATCCAGTTAGAAAGCAACCTTGTCAATGCCAAGCTTCTCTTAAATGCCAAGAAAACCAAGACAATGATTTTCTTGAGATTTGCCTTGTCTGGTGCCCTACCTAACCCACCTAAAAACTTCATAGTTACCTCCCTAGGTGAACCTTGAAGTCGTACCTAAATTTAAATATCTAGGTATGTGGATAGACAACAAGCTTTCCTTCAACGACCACATCAAGGATCCATCAAAGAGGCTTAAAGCATGCTTGGGTTTATTCTTTAGAAATAGGACCCTCTTTTCTCTCGCGACCCGCAAAAGACTTGTCCAAGCAACATTCCTTCCCTTGCTTGACTACAGAGACATTATCTTTATCTCCTCCCCAACCTTGAGCCTATCTAAACTAGACGTACTCTATCACCGTGCTCTTCGCTTCATTACTAACTTGACGTATATGACCCACCACTGTGATTTTTATGCAGCAGTTCGGTGGACCTCTCTTGCCACCAGACAGCTCCTGCATGCTGGCATTTGGACCCTCAAATTACTACTTCACAAACTGCCTGTCTATTTAACGTCTCTCATACACATCTCGCATCGCGTCTACTCCCTAAGGAAATCTGATCTTATCCTACTAGATGTTCCCAGGACACGTACCACAGTTGGCCAAAGAGCTGTTTCATATGCCCTCCCAAACATTTGGAACCAACTACAAGCCATGCTGGAGCTAACCAGCATCGTAGCAATTAACTCCTACAAAACACTAGCTATCTCTAAATTAAAAGACATATGTAGTTGCTACTAGGCCCCCAACACCAAGTTAACTTCCTAGGTACCAACTGGCCCTCTACTTATTAAGCTGAAATGTGTTGCATAATTTAGGGCAAGGTTAAAGCTGGAATGTACTGCATATATAGCATAAGGACTTCTATTGTGTATACCTTTTGTATTATATATATTTTCTTTGTTGTTCTACATTTTATATCTCCTGTCTATGTAATTGCGAACTGTATGTGTATGTGCCTCAGGACCTCCTTGTGAATGAGCTTGCTCAACGGAGTCTTTCCTGCAATAAACTTGAAACTTGAAACATGAAGGAATCAGATCTTGGTTAGTATAGTACAAGCAGATGATCACATCAGCAGAAATCAAAACATTCTTTGCATTCCATAACCTTACATTATAGATTAAGCATATCAGTGCTATGCAGCAGCCTCAGCAATGACATTTCACCACCCTTCCACTTTCCATAGACAGCCTCGCTAACCCTAGATATACAGATCTGTTGTGCAATGTGCAGACATCTGACTAGATTGTGATGCTGTACTTTTCTCAGGTACAAATAATGATCAAACAATACTACTTACATGATCAATAATAAATCACTAAAAGTCATAGGCCATTAATGAGCTATACCATTCAATTGATCTATGATTTCTTGTTTCAAAATGAAAATAAGGTTTTATTTTAAAATAGAAAGCTTGCACAAATTTACTCACGAGTCAGTTGTGATCGTCATATCATGAAGCATCATGGATAGCAGGGTCAGGTATGATCCTGGAAGTAAAAGCAGCAGCAATGCGTGGTAGGCCTGGAAAGAAAACAAGTCGAGTGAGATAGGTACAGAAACAAAAGCAATTTTGCTGGACAATAGTGTGTCCTCTTTTCAGGCTTTATGGACACGTTCATAGAAACAGCAATAAGTATCAAAGCAATCTATGCCTGCCTACACCACCGACTATCATTTCTAATACAGTCTCAACCTCATGTGTACCCCTCCTCGCTATACATAAATAACACCATACACATTTCTGTAGTATATAATGCTTGTGAAAAAACAAATCCTCAGCTCCACACATGCGTGCCAAATGGTGTCTATAGTATAAGTAAAGAACAATGGCACATGAGTAATCAAAAAGTATCAATTTTATTACATGCAGACACAGCACAGCTGCCCAGGTTCCTGTACTGTCAAGTGTGTGATGTTGCTGTGTGCACAAAATGGATACATTTGATTACCTGCAGTGCCTATTGTTCTTTACTTCTAGTATATAATACTTACCTGATTATCTGCTTTGAATGTCATTGGGAAAATAATAAAAAAGTTTATTAGAAAATAAAAAGCTGGGGGAAAAAAAGGATGTACTGACATGATTTAGCTAATGAAAAACACCTGTTAGTCATGAATAACAACCAAGGACATACTTTCTACCGACCTAATTGACCTTAAGCACAACTTGCCTGCTGTGCTGACAGCAGCTACTAAAGCACCACCACTTCTACCACTGTTAAAGTGTCCACTCCACAAAGTAAACTTAAAAACGCCAGCCTCAGAGACATTCAGCAAAGTCAATAGTGAATAAAAAATGCTTTGCAAACTTGCACTACAAATAAAAATAAATATTACATACTTACTTGGGCAGTTAGAATGGACACACCATGAAGCCAAGTCACTGTGTCTGGGACAGTAAAGTAGCATTGTCTGCTGCAGACTAGCAGCAGGAGCAGCATCAGCAGTTGGACAGTCTTAGGGAATTGTGAGGCATGCCTGAAATGGAAACCACACAACAGCTGCTGACATACAGCACAAAAGCAGCAGGATTGTAATTTTTTGTTGAGTGACAAGACCAGCAGTTAGACTGACCACCAACTCAGAAGACACTGTCACATGACAAGTGTTCATTGCCCACAGCAGTTAATCAACCAGTATGCCCCCCGCCACACTGACCTTCTTTGAAATCACATGATCTGCCAAGGACAACATCACTGGCAACAATATGTAACATTACATAACAGATCAAGAAAATAAGCACCACAGTGCTCTATGGCTACCTCAGCAATTCCATTCTCCCTCCCTCCAATTACGCTTTCCCCTGTAACTGCCACACTCACCCTCACCCTGCATAGATGTCAGGTGTACAATATACACACACCCATGACTAGATTATGATGATCATGCTGTAGATCTCCAGATAAAATAATTAAAAAACAGAACAAACATTAATACTTGCCTTCTCAGTAAAAGAAACATGGGAAGCTAGACTGAGGCCATGCCATTAATGAGCCATCAGCCTTGCAATGAATTAACAATGTCATGTCTGAAAATGAATACAGAAGGATATGAAATTAAAATCATGCACTGGAAAAAAACGTACCTGATGGAGTGGTTTGGTGGACACAGCAAAAAAACCACTGTGATGGAGTAATGAATGACCTGGAGCTGACAGCAAAAGCAGCAGCAGTGACACATGACATCATGACCTGGCTTGGGAGGGAAAAAAAATCAGAGCGATAGTTAGTTACCGAAAAAAATTGCATTTCACAACCACCGACTATCCTACTATCTCTACCTGTGTGACGTGACTAGCTCTCACTTCACTATTAATAATACATTCATCAAGAGTGACAGTAGAAGTATGATATATCTCACATACATACCTGATAGCCTGTTTTGCATTCAATAAACAAATATTATTGCAAAAAGTCAGTGATAATTACGTACCCACTTTGATTTATCACATCAAAGTGCACTATGGAAGTGTTACTTACATATCTCAGTCTCTACATACAGTACTGTTGCTGTCTACTCTGCATACTCAAACCAGATACCCTAACTGCCACCTTGTCTGTGTACACAAACCACTCCACGTACCACAGCACACAAACAATGCTGTTTTCTGTAGGACAGCCGATTACATGAGTATCATTAAGTCAATATTATTCTACAGAGTTATTCAAATAGTTTACATTTCAGTAGTCAATGTGACAAGAACAAAGAAAGTACTTAAATAGTTTTACCAACCTGTATTATGGCTGTGGATTAATGCAGTGGTTAAGCAGCAGTAGCAACAGTGGCTTTAATGGCTCACAGTAGTTCAGCTGGTTGCTGTTATTTGGTGTGGCAGGATCCACTGGGAAGGATGGTGTAGTCAGGATTTGGGGTCCCTTCATCAGAGTACTATTGTGTCTCACTAGTAGTTCAGCTGGCTGTTGTTATTTTGTGTGGCAGTATCCACCGGAATGGTGTAATAAACAGTAATTGACAACCCAACATGTGTCCAGTCAATTTTTTTGGTATTTATATTTATTTTGTTAGGGAGGGGAAGGGCCATCAACATCAGCCAACTTGGACAGTAACTGGTAGCTGAGTGTTTACGCCAGCAAGTGGCATACACCACAACATGATTTGCATCATAATAAACAGTTACAGACAAGCCAACATGTGTCTGGGCAATTTGTTTTGATATTTCTATTTATTTTGTTAAGGAGGGGAAGGGCCATCAACATCGGCCAGCTTGGACAGTAACTGGTAGCTGAGTGTTGCTCCATGCAAGTGGTGAACCACAGAACAGAATAATCATCAATAACTGGCAGCACTGAGTCCAAACAGTGCCGACAACAATAGCATCGGCTGTAAGGGCGCGGTTAAAATGGCACCACTTTTGTTTTTGCTGGGGAACTCTGCCCCCCGCATCCCCAGTATTTAGGATTCTCACTCCAAGGGGGAGCAGATTCCAGGGAAAGTTAAATTTTGTGGGGCTATTATGGCCCCATGTAAAAAAATATTTCAAGTCACAAGATGTGTTAAATGTTTGAAGACCAGGATTAGAACCCTGGTCTCCCGGCTGCTGGCCGAGCTGTCTGATGCTCCAAACCTCCACACCATGGGAGCAGCTCAGCCAGCATCCTGTCTCCTGGTGCTGTTGTCCTGCATAAAGGACCACAGACAGTGACCATGGGAGTGCTTACAGCATGCGCTGTAAATCCCCAGTCGCTGTCAGTGTGAGCTACCAGACTAGTACAGTATATTGAGGCACTATTCTGGTAGTGCTCAGTTGATGGGGTACTTTAACATGGACATGCAAACACATGTCCTATCAATTTTGGGGTATTTATGTGTTTTTAGGGGTGGAGGGGGAAGGCACTGAACGTCGGCCAACTAGTAATCAGTAATCAGTAGCAACAGGCAGAAACTGGACTGAATGAACTTTGGTGACATAAGCATCCACTCATAATACAGCTTCACTAAGCGCATCCCTGCAGGTGGTGGACACACGATCTATCTCTCTCTCTCCTACTTAGGAGAACTCAAACCCCTCAGCTGTGTCTTCATCAGCGGGCACTGTAACACTATCTTCATCATCTGATGAGTCTTGCTCCTCACCGCCTTCTTCAGCAGGATCATAGAATCTTGGTGTTGTTGATACCATGTATTGCTTTGGGAAGAAATGGGAGTTCATTTTAGCAAATGTTAGGCACTCACATCATGTTCTGACAGATGGCTTTGGCGATCAGTCATAATTGAAACAGCAGCACTGAAAACTCTTTCAGACCTGACACTGGCACAGGGGCAGCTGAGGTACTCATTGGCAATAGCAGAAAGTGCAGGCCTGATTTTGAACTTGTTTGTCAATGCTCAAGGGGTCCATCCTCAATACTTAGCAGCTGAGGGTCATCAAGATGTGACTGCACCATATGACTTGCAGACAGCTGAATCTCTGTGTTTCCTTAAGGTGGCTGCTGTGTGGCGACTCCTATGTCCTTCAGCATTGACCAGAGAGGGTTTGTGCCACCACTACTAAGTCATGATAATGAAGGTGACTATGCAAACACTGTAAACATGGTAATTAGTGAGGTAAACACCAAGGTAGAGAAGTTATTAGGGAACAGAACAGAGGTAAATGTAAAAAAACTCAAAGGCAGTAAGGACTGGAATGGGGCTAAAAGGAGTATGGCTATCAAAAAGTGGAGGGTGATGAGTACCAATGCCCGTAGTCTGTGTAACAAGCTCCCTGAACTAGTGGCCTTGATGGAAGTGGGTTGCCTGGATATTGTGGCAGTCACAGAAACATGGTACACAGAGAACCATGACTGGGATGTCAACATACCAGGATACACAATCTACAGGAGGGACAGGGAGGGTAAAAGAGGAGGAGGAGTAGCTCTCTATGTAAAGGAAGGGATCAGAGCAACAGAACCAAAGAGTAAACAGGGAGCAGATGAGGCACTCTGGGTCACCCTGGAGACAGGAAATGGCACCACAATCCACATGGGGGTTGTATACAGACCCCCATCTCAGGGGGAAGGAATGGACAAGGAAATGATAGAAGGCTTCCTTAGAATGGCAGAAAAAGGGGAGATATTGTTGATGGGGGACCTGAATATGCCAGATGTTAACTGGAGCACCTTTGCTGCAGGCACATCCAAGAGCAGGGTCATTCTTGATGCCCTACAGGGGGCATGCCTCAGACAGCTAGTATTGAAACCCACTCAGGAGGGAGCAATCTTAGACCTGGTACTCTCAAATGGGGATGGAGAAAGAATCTCAGATTTAGAAGTGGGTAGCCATCTGGGAACAAGCGACCACCAACCAGTGTGGTTCACGATAAACACAGCCATACAATCAAGCCATACAAAAGCAAGAATATTGGACTTTAGGAGGGCTGACTTTGGGAAAATGAGAGAGTGCCTCGGAAAAGCACTGGAAAACAGGCAAGAAGGAGGAGTGGAGGAACAGTGGGGAGTAATCAAAACAGCCATCACAGAGGCAACAAGCCTTTGTGTAAAGCAAATCAATAAAACACAACAAAGGAAAAAAGCTATGGTTCTCAAAGAGGTGGCAGGAAGGTTAAGGAGAAAAGGATAGCATTCAGGAAATATAAGGAAACACAGAAGGAGTAGGACAGAGAACTTTATCAGTTAAAGCAGAAAAAGGCTGGGAAGCAGTCAGAATAGCAAAGGCCCAAACCAAGGAAAGGATAGCCAATTCTGTTAAGAAGGGATAAGACCTTTATAGGTACATTAGGGAGTGAAGAAAGACCAAAGGAGGGATACTGAGGCTTAATAAAGGGAGGAATGTGGGTAGAGGGTGACAGTGAAAAGCAGGGATACTGAATGAATATTTCTGCTCAGTATTCACAAAGGAAGAGGAGGGGGAGGTACCGAAACCAAACAAGAGAAACACTCTGAAGACGGGGGTCGATACCAGTCCATTTACAGAAGAAAGGGTTCTGAAAGAACTAATAAAATTGAAGGTGGACAAAGCAGTGGGGCCTGATGGGATTCACCCAAGAATTCTAAAAGAACTAAGGGTAGAACTAGTGACACAGCTGACTACCCTCTTTAACAAATCATGGGAGGATGGGGTGGTACCCGAGGACTGGAGGAGGGCAGATGTGATTCTTCTTCACAAAAGTGGGAGCAGGACAGAGGCAGGAAACAACAGACCAGTTAGTTTGACCTCAGTGGTAGGAAAAATGATGGAATCACTTCTGAAGGAAAGAATTGTTGAGTACCTAGAGGCTAGTGGGGTACAGGACCCAAGGCAGCATGGATTCACAATGGGAAAGTCGTGTCAGATGAATCTAATAGATTTCTTTGACTGGGTGACCAAAGCAGTAGACCAGGGAGGGGCTGTGGACATGGCCTACCTAGATTTTAGCAAGGCATTTGATACAGTCCCACACAAAAGATTAATACACAAGTTAGCCAGCCTTGGAGTGGATCCCAAGATAGTAGCCTGGATAAAAATTGGCTGAACAACAGGACGCAAAGGGTAGTAGTAAATGGAGTACACAGTGAAGAAAGGAGGGTTACTAGTGGGGTACTGCAGGGTTCAGTACTGGGACCGGCCCTTTTTAATGTCTTTATAAGTGACATTGCAGAGGAACTGGAAGGAAAAGTATGTCTCTTTGCAGACGACACAAAGATCTGCAACAGGGTTGATGGAAAGTGGAAAGGATGAGAAGGGATTTGGCAAGGTTGGAGGAATGGTCAAATGTATGGCAGCTCAGACTCAATGCAAAGAAGTGCAAGGTAATGCACATGGGAAACAAAAACCCAGGGAAAGCGTACACAGTGGGGGGTGAGATACTGACAACAGTAAAAATGGAAAGGGACCTGGGGGTAATTATATCAGATGACCTAAAGGTGGGCAAGCAATGTGAGAAGGCAGTAAGGAAGGCTGGGGGATACTGGGATGCATAGGAAGAGGCATCAATAGTAGAAAACAGGAAGTTGTTATCCTCTGTACAGACAGTTGTTGATACCCCATCTGAGTACTGTGTGCAGTTCTGGAGACCCCATCTCCTAAAGACATACAGACAGTGGAGGCTGTCCAGAGGAGGGCAACCAAAATGCTGCAGGGTCTGCACCAGAAGACATCAAGAAAGACTAAAGGAGCTTAATATGTATACCCTTGAGGAAAGAAGGGAGAGGGGACATGATAGAAACTTTCAGGTACCTCAAGGGAATCAACAAAGTCCAAGAGGGTAGCATCTTTCAGAAAAAGAGATGTGCAAGAACAAGGAGGCACAATTTGAAGATAGAGGGGGGACGGCTCAGAGGTAATGTGAGAAAGTATTTTTTCACAGAGAGGGTTGTGGATGCATGGAACAGCCTCCCTGAGGGGTCGTGGAGTCAAGAACAGTGGAGGAATTCAAGAATGCATGGGACAGACATAAGGCAGTCCTAGTGGGGGTAGGAGGAAGTAAGCTGTTGGTTAACTATGATCTGTAGCTTATCTGTTCGGTAGGAAAATGGGCAGACTAGGTGGGCCAAGCGGTCCTTATCTGCCGTCAAATTCTATGTTTCTATGTACTGGTGGAGGAGGAGGATACTGGGTGAGAGGTGGTTGATGCTTGATGTTTGGCTTGATGTTTGGCCACCGGTATTGTTTTTTCAAACCTTATTTCAGACTTCCTCATCCAGTTTTTGACCTTGCCACGCAGGATCACTACATAATGTTCAAGATCATCCTTCCCACTGGTAAGAAGTGAAGTCATGCCCTGCTTGTACCTGGTATCCAGCAGAGTTGCCAGTATGTATGCCTCTGAATTGTTAATGTGAATGACATGGGGATCATCATCACAAAGATGCATGATGAGGTCAGCAAGCTCAACTCCAACTGAGTCTGCAGTCACTTCAAATTGCTCCCTTATAGTACACAGTGCACGACGGAGAATGCACAGCAGTGGTATCACTTGGCTCAAACATGCATTGTCTGTACTAACAATCTGTGTTGCCTGGTCCAGTGGTCATAGTACCTGGATAACACTATCCATCAAAAACCACTGAGATGGAGTAGGCGACATAGATGACTGTGCTTCCTTATCCCGCATGTGCATGATGTACTTGTGGAGTAACTTATACTGTTCCTATAGTCGCTCAAGCATATAGAGGGTGTAATTCCAGTGAGTTGGTACATCGAGCTTCAAACAGTGCTGTGGTACATTATTTGCCTTCTGTAGAGCACGAAGCTCTTCTTCAGCAGAGCAGAATGACAGAAATTGCTGCAGAGTTTATGGCTCACAGCTAACATAGCACTAACTGCTTTGTGCTCTAGAAAGGACCTCACAATTAGATTCAGCACATGCACAAAACAGGGTACATAATAAAAGCAGCTATCAGTGATGGCTTTGATGGCATTATGGGCATTGTCACTGGCAATATATGCTGCATTGAATCCATGGGGCTTTAGCCTGTGTGTAATTGCCTCATTGATGTAGTTGAGAATTCTGTCTGATGTATGGAACCCATGCATACTCTCCATGCTTAATGTAGCATGCTGTTGACAACCAGTAGTGCTGCCAGTACTCAGGGGACAAGTAGAAGATGAGGTACATGGGTGAAGAGTGTATACATGAGGAAAACAAGCCCAGTGTGCAGTAATGAACATATAACTAACACTCAATGATGGGTCACTGGTCCAGATGTCCACAGTGAGGTGGATGCTGGCTACTACTGAGTGTGACAGAGCACATGACACCATGCATGCAAAGTCATTGTACATAGCTGGAATAGCTTTAGTATGGAAGTATGTCCTACTTGGAACTTTATATTTAGCTGCAGCCTTCTCCATCAGTTCTCTAAAACTCTCATTCTCAACAAACGAAAATGGTAAAAAGTATTTTGCCAGTATCTTAGCAACAGCCGTATTAAGCTCTTTTGTCACCGGGTGTTTACGATGGTGTTTTGTGTGCTTGCTTAATGCCTATTTAATATCTCACTGCTTAAGTCTCTGAGTATGCAGGACTGTGGGGTGAGTTTTAGTTCTGGCAGGTTTGGTTTGCAGCTTTGGTTTCCTTCAACAATAGCAGGGACATGCTTCAAAAACCTCTGCATGGGTACAGTAGAAGGATCAGCTTGACTACTACCTCTACTTGCAGCTTCATGTGTAGGGGTAGAACACAATAAGGGGTCAAATGTTTGGTATACTGCTCCAACAGCTACATTTCAACAGAGACTGACAGTACAGCGACTACAGTGCCAGGTCACTATAGTGTCGGGGCTGGACCCCGGCACTGTATCCTGGGGGTCTTGCACTCCATCCCCTAATCAGCTCCAGCTCAGAGTTGATTATATTTAGTGGGGGGTGCAGGGGCAAAGCCTCCCCATGTGAGGTTTGGGGGGCAAAGCTCCCCCGAAGAAAACATGGTAGGCAGTGAGAAACTGTATGCTGACTGCAAATGTGGTCAACATAACTGTTTCGCTGTACGGTCGTTCGACAATATTTTTGTTGATGACTGATAGTAGATCCCAAATGTTACATCATCAACTGTCTGGTGATCCTTGCTTTCAGTAGTAGAAGTGGCTGAAGTGGGCATGGATGCCAACCGCTCATACCAGGTCCATTTAATGGGGTGCTTACTTTTCATATGACTATGCATGCCAGTCATCCCCTAATGTGTACTGGGCATGCCCCTGCTAATCTTGGAATGACAGATGTTGCACACTGCAACACTGTCATCAGGATCATCAATTACAAAGAAATCCCATACCAATGAATGTCCCCACATGCTGAATTTTTGTAGGTGGTGGGGCAGATCAAGATAGTGACACAGATATATGGGTGGGCAAAACAGTTTTCTTTGAATGGTGCGGCTTTCCCCAATGCTATTTTTGCCAATTGCTAACCCTTGACCATGACAGGTTGCTGCTTTGGGTCTGATGGAAAAGAGATTACTTGCCCTTCACCAATAACAGTTTGTTTGTTGCTTGTGGACAGGGTGGCTGCCAATTAGGGTCTACTACTGGGTTGGCACCCTAACGTCTCTCATCACTACTACTCTCTATGCTTTCTGGAATTTCCATGGCAGACAATAAGACCTTAACCACAGAATTTCTACGGAAGCACCAAGGGAGGTCGACAGTGAAATGCTGACCTCCACACAGTGACAGCTCAATATCAACACAGGTATTGTGCCATCTGAATGATGAGTGTTTTCTGTGAAGGGGCTGTGCTCCCCACACTCCCGATGTGGGGGGCCATGCCACCACACCCCCCAAATTTAAAATTATCAACTCCAGGTCAGAGTTGTTCCGGGGAAGGGGAAGAACACTGGGGGAAAGCTACACTTGAAAATGGGCCATTACAGTGACTGTCGTTGTAATGGTCTTTTTTTGAGTGTAGCTGTCGGGGAGTCGAGCTGCAGGGGGGCATTGAATTTCTACTATACCATGGAGTTTAACAAACCAAGATGCACAACATGTGACTGCAGAACCGAAAAATGTGATCAGAAGAACTTGCAGAGAAAATTGACATTTCTGTGGGATTTTGTACTTAACCATGAAATTTTCACTATACTGTGGAATTCTAAGAAATGCAAATGCAACATTTCAGTGGAAAAATGGAACAACTTAAAAATCACACAAGAAATTACTTTACACAACACAGCTAAGGTGCTTTACAGGCAGGGTGACTACAGTCACTATGTGACCATTACAATTAAGATACTGCATGCAGAAAATGAAATATGGACACACACATTGATGGCAGGAAAAAAAACAGCATAATTACATTGCAAACTGAGGAAAAATACATGATACCAGCGAAATTAGTGGCAAGATACTTTATTTCTGCATTTTTTCAACAAAAGTTCTGCAGTTCTGTAACTTTTCTGCAGTAATAGGGAGAAATCTGCAGTAATTAGGCGACAGTTTGGAATTCTGCCTCGGCGGAAAAGTGGAAGATTCTGCTGAAATTTTAAAATTCCGCAGAAGGTATGCGAAAGTGGACATAGGCACTTTAGCCCAACCCTACCATTTCCTCCACTGGTCTATATTTATAAGAGTTTAAAATGTCTTATTTTTTCCTGTTTTTATAGACTAAAATTGTATTTTTTATTAGCGTGTTTTTTATATATATCTATGCACTTGGTTTTAATCATTGTTAAGATGTTTTTAAGATTTGATTAAAGTCTCTCAGTGTTTTTATTCAATTAATTACTGGCACTTTATAGGTTAAAAGGTGCTTGGCAACATGAAGCCTCTCTATTAGAGAGGGATCTTCATTCACAGGTCAAATGTGGTGTTTGGACCTATATATACATGGTATTTTTTCAAAGTCCTCAGCCATTGTAAAAGGATTGATGAGAATCTGAAAAATGTCAGTCCAGACAAGGTTTTTATGGGTGAATAAAATTGATTAACATAAGGAGTTTGCCTTTGAATTTTTAGTGCATCTCTGTAAGGAAGTTTTTGTGTGCTAGAAACTTTTTTTTACCTACTTCAGTAGTTTCTGTGCAACACTTCCCAGTGCACACTCATTTTGCCTGCTATATTTGGTGTGGTACCTTGCTAATTATGCCTATTTTCACCTCGACCCACATCAAGGCAGTATCTGAAGATCTGGTAGTCTTTGTGGCAGGTTTTTTTTTTTTTTTTGCCATGTATCTTCAATCTGCACAAAACTCATGTTATAGTAATGCTTATTTCTCCCTGAGCACCCATGGTTTCTTGCAAATCTGTTATTCCATTTTTATTCCCAATTCCATGCTCATTCAATCTCTATGCACTATCCTTCTGTGATCCAAAAGTTGAACTTAAACATATCAGTTTGATTTGCCCCAGCCAAAGTCTTGCATTTTGATCTGTAACATTATCTTGTGTTATATTTAATGCAGCAGATGGGAAAGTTTATCCTATTATAGTACTCCTTCCACAGCTGATTGGCAATATTTATTTTGCTTCTTTTCATTATTACTTCTCTCTCACCATTTTCATTCTGAGAAGAAGGTTTATCTCTATTTGTGGGCTCTCTTACCTGCATGTCACTCTGTATTGCTCTCTTAGTTGTATCTGGGTATACCGAGGATGCTGTTTTGACTGGATTCATGCTTGCTTCAGTCTAGGGCATCCAGGGCTCTATCTTGCTCAAAAAAGGAGATAGACATTGTTCCATAGAGCCCATGGTCTGTGGCAAAAAATAATTGTCAGTTTTATTCTTTTCTTCAGTGTGTGTTTGTAAATGCTGAATATTCAGGGATTTTGTTGTTGTTGTTTACACTAATTCATTTGGTTGGTCAGTTAGAAAATGTGCTGTTCAAGCTGCAGAAAGTAAAAAGAACTTCATTAATCTGTCCTGCAGTCTGTGCTGTGTTTTATTTTTGATTTGTGTTCCATTACGTGTTGTGTCTGTGGCTTCTAAAGCCTCACTTTGAGGACTCTTCTCCATAGCTTGTCAGCAGGCACATGAACAGATACAAAACTCGACTCTTGCCATTAGATAAATGGACCAACAGACTTAGTCCAGATTTAGATAAGGTACAAAGAGATGAACAGACATCAACTTTGTACTTCCAATGGCAGTTCAGCAAACAATGTTCAGTCCTGGGAGGTACTAATACTGATACTCAGTGTAATCAAAAAGAGCTTTGTCCATTAATTGAAAACTTAGGAAATGCCATGCTACCTTTCCAAAACCTCATTTAGAGACATTAGCTTATGCCGTTATACAGTAACTTAATAAAGCAGCACACTAATGCTTTTTTTGTTGTTGTTACAGAGTGTTTTCAAAAACTTATGTAAATGGCATCAGTTGTTTGAAAGATTTTGGAAGGTCTGATCAAGAGAAATGTGCTCTTTACCTCAACCAGTGGCCTTTTATTTCACCTATATGCACCACCATCTAGATGTGACCAAGTGGAGTGCCATTTTGTGAGGTCTTCACCAAGTGAAGTCCCCACTTTGTTACAAAAATAATTACAGAACATGACACTGTAGTTTTTTTTTGTGAAATGAAATTTCCCATCGTCATTAAGCTCTAGTGTTCAAATCTTCTACAATCTCTTTCTTCACTGTTACCAAACACTCTTAATGCCATGATGTTAAGAGGCTTACAATACTTTTCATTTGAACCCTTACTGCCGCTAACATATCTGAAAGATTTTATTTTAGTATCATTACTTCCTATTTCTCTGACAATGTTATTGTCATAGTCTTATTTTACCTTCCAAATACTACAGCTAGGGCTGGAAGTTGGGTCAAGCCATAGGTTCAGGATAGTCGGGTTTCAGGGAGGATTGGAAAAATGAGCAGAATCAGGTTTCACTAAAAAAGAGAAAAAAAGGAAAAGAAAAATTGCTAGAAAATTCCTTAAGTAAACTTTGAGTCGTAAAACACTGCAGACTGACTGAAGTTAAGTACTGTAGTCTTGGTAGGAACATGGAAGCAGCCAAGAGGGAATCAGTACAGTAGGAGGAGGATGAATGGGTACATGTGAGCTGCAGAAATTGTGTGTGAGGAAACCTCACAACTCATTATTAGGCCAAATCGGTTTGAATTGGATTTGACCTGACCTGACTAGAAATTGGAAAATTAAGCCAAAATTCTTGACTTGCACAGCCCTACTAATAAACTTCTGTGACACCCTCTGTAATATCTTATACTCTATATTGGTGTTGGTCAGCAGCTTCTCCCTCATTGCTTTAAAGGCTCTCCTTTTGCACTCATTACCAGACTCGTCCAAGCTGGCCTCCTTTTTGTTCTGGTCTCGTTCCCAATAGGCTAGGGACAAATTTCTTAAAAGCATTTTCTAGCATTGAGTTTAACCCTTCCCACATCTTTTCAAACTGCTCCTTTCTTTCTGTCTGCATTAGTTGCCTTCCAACTATTTTTCTCATTTTGCAAAAGTTGGCCATGCTGAAATTCAGTGTCATTGTAACCATTTTCTCTCTCTGACGATATACAGATCACTGGTAGGGTCCACCTTCAGTACTGTGTCCAGTTCTAGGGACCACATCTCTGGAGGACATAGACAGAGTTGAGGCAGCCAGAGGAGTGCAACTAAAATGGTGCAGGGTCTGCACCAAAAGTATTAGAGGCTTGGGTAGATTTATACCACCAGATATCGTATGCTTCTTTGAGGCATGGTTAAAGCCTTCTGTTCCTAACTCAACATGCTCTTTTCCCAGTTACAACCTCCTACTGCATGACCACTCCAGTCCTCACCAAAGTGTGAGGGTGGGGTTGCTATATACTTCAAATCCCGCTTAAATCTCTCTGCTCTCCCCTCCTCCTCCCTCACACACTATGAAGTATTGTATGCTGTCCTCTGCCTCGGGGATACTAAGAAACTTCACATCATCTGTGCTTATAACCCCTCTATTGGAGGCATCTCTGGTCTCTCAGCACTTCACTCTAGCATGATAACATCTGCTAGTCATAATGAAATTATTATCCTAGGTGATATAAACCTAGATTGGCTAAGTAAATCTAATAAAACCTATGACACTATCATCAAAGGGTTTAACTTACATCAACTTATCACTGATCCCACTACAGTCTTGTCTAACTCTAGATCATGTACTCTAATAGGCTAGGTCATGACCAGAAGAATGGACAGGACATCTATTGCTTTTACACTCATTGATGCCATTTCAGATCACGCCCCATCTACTGCATCAGGTGTGCATTTTCCCTTCTCTTCCCTCCCCTGAAAATCATCTATTTTCATGGCTTTGCTATTTTTGACCAGTAAGCATTCCTGGCAGATCTCTCTAGAATAGACTGGTCCTACATTTACTCTACAAATGATGTTAAAGTGGTGCTTGACTATTTCTTAATGGAGTTCTGTGCTCTCCAAAACTTGCATGTTCCCAAAATCTCCCACCAGATTCATAATGCACCAATTTGGTGGTTAAAAAAGACCTTCTTACTCAACGAAAAGGCAGGGAAAAAAGCTGGGCTCACTATAAGGCTTCAGGCCTCCTCCCTGACTTCCACGAATACAGAGAAATAAGGAATGCTTACAAACATAATATACGCCTGGCTAAAAGCTCTTATTGTAAAAATCTGCCAACTACTGCCGCTGGGGATCCAAAAAAGTTTTGGACACATATCAAAACCTTCCTGGGGGCTAAACATACCCAGATAGTAAATGACATGGTCATAAATGGTGTGCACTGCAACAACCCTACCACCATAACCAACTCTTTTAGCAAACACTTCTCAGATCCATCCACTTACACTGCTCCTTTTGCTCCATCACAGCACTCCACCCCAAACCCAAATGACAACATGTCCCACTCCTTCCATTTTGTTTCCTGCTCATTACTAGAAAAGAAGTTCTAAAACTGCTTAAATCCATCTCTGGCTGTACTAGTGTTGGAGCAGATGGTCTTGAACCTAGACTTCTAAAGTTGCCTGCTCCTCTTCTTGCTTCTCCCCTTGCTGGAATCTATAACCTGTCACTCTGCAGCGGTACTGTCCCAGATGTTTGGAAGATTGCTAGCATAACTCTACTCTTCAAAACGGGTGACCCCAAATCCATTGTAAACTATCAGCCTATTGCCTTACTCTCAATGCTAAGCAAGTTCCTTGAAAAACTGGTCTCTTCACAAACCATTGCCTATTTACATGATTACAACCTTCTCTAACTCCCAACATGTTTTCAGAAAGGGACACAGTATCACTACTACTCTTCTAAAATTCACAAATGATGTCAAACTTGCTATGAACAATGGCCTCCTAACAATGATGGTCTTTAAAGAGCTAACTAAGGTGTCTGGCCTGGTCAGTCACCCACTTCTTCTAGCTAAAATGCTATCCTTAGGCTTCTCACCCAAAGTCGTCTACTGGTTAAACAGCTATTTGACTGACAGGAAACAAGGAGTTAAATTTAACTCTACAGTCACAAGTCTCTCTGCTATAAACATTGGAGTTCCCCAGGGCTCTGTCCTTGGTCCTTTACTTTTCACTATCTTTATTAATGACATCTCAAAAAGTCCCTCTACTTTCTTATCCTTGCTTTATGCAGATGATCTTGTACTCTATAATTGCACAGATTACATTGTTCACCTAAATACCACTCTCACATCTGATTTACTTCCTATCCAAAGCTGGCTCACAGGTAACAACATGGTTCTAAATGCTTGCAAAATGCAGTCCATGTTATTTGGCTCAGCCAGCCAACTAGGAAAATGCAATGGGAAGCTGTCTATTTCTAGTGCCGATGGTTCGCCTCTGGAAAATGTTAGCTCCTTCAAATATCTTGGGATCATTCTCGACCTCTTGCTAGACTGTGATCTTCACATTTCTCCCACATGTAGGGATATACATTCCAAAACTGGCATTGCTTCTAGAACAAGCTATGCTTTAACCCCCTCTGCTAGAACTGCCATTGCTCAAAGTGTTCTTCTCCCTGCCCTTCCCTACGGTTCAGGTTTCTTCACTTAAATCTGCAATTAAATATGCTAAGCTAAAATTTGAATTTAAACTAGCTCATTCTAAGACTAGTTATAAATTTATTTTTAGTTACATTAATAGTAAAAAAGGTAATAATACTTTGGATTCTATATTGAATAATGGGATTCCTTTTAATACAGATATTGAGACAGCAGATTACTTTAACACTTATTTTTGTTCGGTTTGTAACCCATCTGATACATAGACAATGACATGTCTCATGCCCCGACTTTTTGCTATGATGATATTTTACAGGCCCTTTTACAAATTAATAAAAATTCAAGTCCAGGACCTGACAATATAAGTCCAAAGCTTATTATTGGTACAGCTAAATCATTAGCTTATCCATTAATGCTATTGTTTAACGAGTCCTTACTTGAGGAAAATATACCTGAAGACTGGCTTTTTGCCACTGTGGTTCCAGTTTACAAGAAGGGTAATAAATCTAATGTACATAACTATAGACCTATTAGTCTCACTTCTATAATAGGGAAAGTAATGGAACGTCTTGTAAAAGCACTGTTTGAGAAACAAATGAACATCCTAGGTTTCCATGATAGGACTCAACATGGCTTTACAGGAGGCCAGTCTTGTTCTACAAATCTTATTTCTTTCTATAATCACATAAGTATATACTTGGACACTAAAATTCCATCGGATGTTATATTGCTCGACTTTAGCAGGGCTTTTGATAAGTTGTCTCATTCCACTCTGATTAATAAATGATGTGGGTTAGGTTTTCCTTCTTATCTTGTTAGGTGGACTGCTAGTTGGCTGCAAAATAGGTTTTAAACTGTTAAAATAAATAGTTCTTTTTCAGCTTTAGGTCAAGTTACTAGTGGAGTCCCGCAGGGTTCTGTGTTGGGAGCATTGTTATTTAATGTTTTCATAAGCGATATGCATGTCTCTCCATATAGTCATCTGTCTAAATTTGCTGATGACACAAAACTGGGTGGTAGGGTCAATACAGCACCTGCCATAAAATCTCTTGAAAATGATCTTCTCTGTATTGAACTTTGGGCACAGAAAAACTTGATGCTTTTCAATACCAATAAGTATTTGGTCCTTCATTTTGGTACTAAAAATTCAAAGACAAATTATTATGTTAATAAAACTCTGTTAAAATCTACTATCTATGAAAGAGATTTTGGTATCATAATAGATAATAAGTTATCCTTGAATAATCATTACAATAAAGTGATTAGATCTGCTAATGGAGTTTGACCCTTTTTAGAGGGCAGACCAGGTTGCCTGGTACACCCCTGCTCCCATGCTTAAGATGATTTGTGCTCAGAAGGGGAGAGGGGAGGAAGGGGAGGGGCTAAGAGAGGCAGAACAATGGGCAGACAGACAGGAAGGGGAGGGAGATAGGGAGGTACTTAAAGGACTGCACAAGGGGGCCTCAGCCACTTTTGCTGGAGTTTTTGGATTTACATCAACTGCAGCACGTCAGATTTGGCAATTCTTTTAGGTTTGTTTTACCAAGAGAAAGAGGTAAGGAAAACAAGCATTGTTTAGATGTAAAAAAAAAAAAAAGAAAAGAGATGAAAGGTATACAGAGCAGTTTTGAATTAAGTGCAATATATAGCTGAAGACATGAAGGTAGTGAGTAACAGTGGGGGTCAGAGTATGGTGGAGAGAGCGACCACGTGGGTGCAATGCGCACACCGCATGGGAGGGGGGTCTTGTGGTAAAGCCCATGTCTTTGTCTGTTATGATCTGGGATTTTTTCTTATTTACTTGGTGGCCTGATTGCTGGCTGGAAAAAATATTTTGAAAGCCTGGGCCATACACCACGTGGGAGGGGTAATGTAATGTAGCATTCCTTGGCTGCATGATAGTGGTAGCAGTTGTTTTTCCCCTTTTAGGGAGAGTGAAAAGGAACAGGGCCATGAGGAGGATGCCATACACCACTTGAGAGGGGTAGCATAGCGTTCCTTGGCTGCATGATAGTGAAAAGGAGCAGGGCCGCGTGGAGGATGCCACACACCACTTGGGAGGGGTAGCGTAGCGTTCCTTGGCTGCATGTTAGTGGTAGCAGTCATTTTCCCCTTTTTTGGTGGCTGGCTGGCAGGGACAATAGGCCTGGAAGAGGCCGACGGTCTGGGGGGGCGAGTGCGATACGGGGGCCAAGTGGCATGATGCAACGTGTGGTGTGGGGGATTGAAAAATCCTAATTTTCTTGTCTGGTATGCTGGTTGGGGTTGTTTAGTGGGCCATTTGGTTCCGGGAAGCTGAATGGGGTGGGCCGCGTGGCGCGAATGTCACATGCCCTGTAAAAGTTTTTGGTGAAGCACAGGCATTTTGCTTCAGGCTACAGTGCTGGGGTAGCCTGTGTTTTCTTTACAAAATAGGATTGTGAGGTTTGAAGGAGGACTGGAAGCTGGGGAGAGCGAGCTCGACTGGCACTGCATGGCGTGACATCACACGTGGTGGGGTGGAGCCAAAAACACCTAAATTCTAGCTTTCTAGTCACTTGGTGGCTTTTTGGGGGCCAGCTTAATCCTGGAGGCTGGATAGTAGGCCTGGGAGAGGCCTGATGGCATGGACTGCATGGCGAATAGGTCGCATGCCAGGTAGGGGTGTCAGAATCGCTGGTCCTGGTTTTTCGGGATATTGGGGTGTTGGGGAGGGGTTTTCATTTTATGGGATGAAACCCACGGCGAATAAGAAGAGCTAGAGGAGGCCTAGAAGCTGGGCAGAAAGAGGCGGCCTTGCGGACCACATGGTGGCGTCACCACGCTGCACAGGGGTTGAAATCCCTTTTTCATGAATTAAGGCTCTTGTGCCTGCATTGTGGCCATGGTGAGGGGCCTGGACAGGTATGGTAAGGCCTGTAAGAGGCCCAGAAGCAGGCTACATGTGGCACACCACAGGCCATAGGGTGGTATGGCAAGGCATTATCTAGGTCGCAGAGAGGCGGTCACATGAAAGTAATACCCTCTCTTTAGGGAGGGCAGTTTTGCAGCCGATTCCCAGGGTGGGGGCTGCTAACAATGAGGTGCCTTGGTTAAGCCAGAGAGGCGAGGCAGACAGCAGAGTACAGCAAGGAGGGATTAGCTACAAACAGAGAAGGGACGTCCAGAGGGGTCACAAGCGGGTGACGGAGAGGGGCAAGAAGCTGGGCAAGAGTGGATAGGGCCTTGACTGACATTCCAGATGGTACAGTTATATGTTTTGACCTTGTTTTCCTCTCATAGTTGTTTTTCAGGAAAAGAGGAAGAGGACAATGGCACCAAAAAAGAACAGGCCATCAAAAGAGGAGGCTTACAATTCAATAATGGAGTTGGCAGAGAAAGCTAACAGGATGTGGGAGCTGGTGGAGGGGGAGGAGCTAGGGAGACACGGGGGAAAGAGAAAGGCAGCCACAGGAAAGGGTGGCAAAGAAAAAAGAACAGCCAGAGGGTCGTGGGGTACTGGGAAGGCACCACCGGTGGTAACGGGGCTGGCCAACTTGACGGATTCATTACCCCTGCAAACTATGGTCACTGTGTCACCGGTGTCCCACCCAGATCAGGATAACATCTCTCGGGTTGAACCCCGGGATGCCCGGAATGACTTGCTCCCTCCACAAAATCCACCAGCCCACCCCCCTCCACAACCACTGGGACAAGCAAGAGGGACCTTGGAAGACTCCAGGCAGGAAGGCCCGGACAAGGTCACAGGTAATACACCCAGCACAGTGGGGGACAGTATAAGAGAATATATAGGGCAAATAGTAACGGCTTTAGGAGCAGGCGGTATAGGGCAAATGGAATCAGCACTGGCAGAGATCAGGAAGGAGAAAGAAGGGACAGAAAGGAAGGAACAGGAAGGAGAGAAAGAAGGGGAAAGGACAAGAGAGATAGGCGCCCCTGGAATGAGGATAGGCAAGCGTGCAGCTGACCATGAAAGAAAAAAATTTGGAAAGGAGAATATGTGGACATATTCGCCTTGGTGAGCCGTGAGGCCACCGCCAAGTATGAAGAGGCTGAAGGCATAGGAAAGAGTGAGATGGCAGCGGCTATAGTGCTTTTAGGGAGGAAAGAGGAGGACAAGGTCACAAAAGGGAAGACTTGGGATAGATGGTTCCTAGGTTTCATTACTTTCTCAGCCATAGTCATGGAAAAGAAGCCAGAGTTAGGCATCCTGCTCATTACCTATTCCCTTATAATTCGGAAGGCAAAGGCAAAGGGTGGGATGGGGTGGATATACTATGATGAATCCTTTAGGCAGAGAATGGCAACGTTTGGGAGCGTGAAGTGGGACACCAAACAGATAGATTTATGGACAGATTACGTCACTGATCAGTCCACGCCCGAAAGGGAATGGGGCAAGAAGGGTTTTGGGAACCAGAGATGCTGTTGGACTTATAACAGAGCTTTTGTTCCTGGCCTCAATGTCATTTCTGGCATGCATGCTCAAGGTGCTGGGGAAGCCACCCACCAAGCAGATGTAGAGCGGCAGGTGGATAAGGGATGCAGGTGCATGGGGGACAAGGAGCAGGCCAACAGTTTTTTCAAGAGGGTCAAAGTTTTAGAGGCCAGACCTGGAGCAGAGGAGGAGGATGGGGTAGGGGGAGCACGAATAGGGGTGAGCAGAACAGATGAAGGGTGAGAGGGCATTCAGGGAGAAATAGGGGGAAAAAAGGGGAAGGGTGGGGGACGAGCCAAGGCACGTTTTGTGATGGCCAGGACTCCAATCAAAGACAAGGTATGGGAAAGTTACATGGACAAATACCCAGACACAATAGTGCAGAATATGATTTTACAGGGCTTTAACTCGGGATTTTCATTGCATTTTTTGGGGCCCAGGCGAGCCATGGAGGCCATCAACCTAGGGTCAATGAAAGGGAAGGAGGAGGTGCTAAGACAGAAGATAGAGAAGGAAGTAGCAGCGGGCAGAGTCGAGGGTCCATTTGAGAAACCACCATTGCAGGGCATGCGGGTCTCACCATTGGGTCTGGTACCCAAGAAACAGGAAGGGGAATACAGAGTGATCCACCACCTGTCCTATCCAGAAGGAGAGTCAGTAAATGATTTTATAAGTGAGGAGCACAGTAGGGTGACTTATGCAACACTAGAAGATGCGGTCCAGATGATACAGGCCACAGAGGGGGCATGGATGGCTAAGACGGACATTGAGTCTGCTTTCAGACTGCTTCCGGTCAGGAGAGAGGATTGGGATTTATTGGGTTTCAAAAGTGGGGGAAAATACTATTTTGACAAAGCAATGCCGATGGGTTGTTCCACAGCATGTGCGACATTTGAGGCCTTCAGCACCTGTTTGCAGTGGATATTTCAAGAAAAAACAGGTTATAGGAGTGTCATACATTATCTGGATGATTTTCTATTCATCAGAATAGGGAAAAGGGAGACACAAATGATGCTAGTTAAGTTCCAGGAGTTGTGTCAGGAGTCAGGGGTACCACTAGCTCCGGGTAAGACAGAGGGGCCCAGCAGGGTTATAGAATTTTTGAGGATTGAGATAGAAGCCCCGAACGGGGTATTTAGACTACCAGATAAGAAAGTCAATAAGCTGAAAGAGTTAATACAATTGTACACCAGCAGCAGACGGGTGCAGCTAAAGCTGGTACAACAAGTACTGGGTCATTTGAACTTCGCCTGCAGGGTCAATGGGCCAGGGAGGGCATTCACAAAGAGGTTAGCCAGGGCCATGGCAGGGGTCACCAGACCTCATCACTGGGTAGACTTGACTCGAGGGGCTAAGGAGGATTTCAAGATTTGGGAATAATTCCTGAGGGAGTACAATGGTTGCTCGTTCTGGCAGGAGGAATGGCTATACAACACAGATCTCGATCTGTACACAGATGCAGCTGGGGGTATTGGCATGGGGGGTACATGAGAGGAAAATGGTTCAGAGAACCCTGGCCAGCCCTTTGGGTGCAGGAGGGAAAGTGAGAGACATTACATTGCTCGAGATCATGCCCATATGGGCGTGTACTTTAGTCTGGGGGGAGGAATTGAGGGATCAGAAAGTAACTTTTTGGTGTGACAATAGAGCAGCGGTAGATGTGTTGAACAACAAGGGAGCCAGATCGGACACAGTCATGCAGTTATTACGGCATTTAGTCTTAAGGGCATTACAACTGAACATGTCATTTAGAGTGCAACACATAGAAAGGTACACAACACACTGGCTGACAGCCTTTCCTGTCTGTAGCTGGACCATTTTCGGAGGCTGACACCAGCAGCGGAGGAAGTAAAAACACCCATACCAATGAACATCTGGGATGTTGGCAGGAAGGAGCAGAAGTGTTGTTTCACAGCTCATGGGCACCTCGGACTCTGATGGCCTACGACGGGGCCTGGCAAGTGTTTCAAACATTCAGGGCAGAGCACCGGATGGAGGTAAGTAGGCTGCTCACAGAGGAACAGTTGGGAATGTTTGCAGTGGAACAGTGGCAAAAAGGCACAGCCCACACCACGATGGGAGTTTACTTGGCAGGGATTGGGCTTATCTGCAGTCTGAAAAGGTGGAGGGACCCGACAAAAACATTGCTCATCGGAAGAATGATGCAAGGATGGAGCAGGTTAAAACAAGGGCCAGCAGATAGCAGGAGGTCAATAGGAGAACAATGGCTTATAAAGCTAAAGGGGGTGCTCCCAGTAATATGCAGATCACGGAACGAGGCCCATCTGTTCCACACAATCTATGAGATAATGTTTACAGGTGCCATGAGAGTGAGCGAGGAAGTAGGCCATGGGAAGGAGGACGGGGAAGGGGGGCTAGACTGGGATGACATAACCTGGGGAGTGACGGAGATACAGATCAGGATTAGGAGGTCTAAGACAGATCAAGAGGGAAAAAGTTGCATGGTGACACTAAAGAGTCAAATGGAGGGCGCAATATGCCTGGTACAGGCGCTGTGGGTTTTCGCCACAATGCAGGGGAACAGGACAGGAAAATTATTTGTGCACGGGGATGGGAGAAGGGTGACTGGCTACCAAGTCATGGCAATACTGAAGAAGGGTATGCAGTTCTTAGGAGAAGACCCAGCTAATTATTCGTCCCATTCCCTGCAGATTGGGGCTGCCTCACGGTGGGCGGTGGCAGGCGAGACAGTGAACATGATATTGGAAAAGGGACACTGGTGATCGGCCAGTTATAAAAGATACATTAGAGCACTGAGATAAAAAAAAAAAAGAACGTGGAAAAGAGGGGACGAATAGGGAGCAACATTGCGCTTGTATAATAATGATTTTGCTTGCACCCTATAGGTAGAGGGAGGATCACGGAAATATGGATCTGCGGCCATTCCTACATCTATTGGGCTGGAAAGAGAGCAGAGAAGAAGGCTGAGGGGAAAGCAGCTATACCAAGATGTGAGAAGGTGTAGTTTGTTTTGGCATTGCATACAGGGGATGAAGTGCTTCCCATGTTAACAGAAATTGGAGAACGCCGGCCCAGGCCAGACCTAATTATTATACATTTGGGAGGCAACGACCTGGCAAACAGGCCTTGGGTGGACACATATTTACAGATAAAAAAGGACTTAAGAACTATACGGCAGCGGTGGCCGCAAGTGTGCATTGCTTGGTCAGATATGATACCGAGGAGAGTGTGGAGGCAAAAGCATAGCCACAGAGCAGTAGAAAGGGCCAGGAGGAAGATGAATAAGAGGGTTGGGACATTGGTAAGGCAGATGGGAGTTCAGGTAATACTGAGGGGGGTTGAAGAATGGGTAGACGAATTTTACAGGTCAGACGGGGTACACCTGTCGGACGTAGCTATAGACATGTTCAATATGGAAATGATGGGATTTATAGAAGAATGGAGGAGACAGACAAACAATGGGAAATAAAAAAAAAAAGGGGGGGGCAGATTATAACAAATATGAATGGAAAGGAGCTCCCCCGAAGGAAGGGCGAGGGTTACCCTAGCGAATGGGGAGAAGCCAGCCATCCAACGCAAGCTGGAGACTGTCTAGTGGGAAAAGGGGGATGGGGAGGGGAAGAAAAAGGAATAACACAAGAAGCGAAGGAAGAGGAAGGAAAAGTGGTCTCGGTTTTCACCGTTACCTAATGGAAAAGGAGAAGAAGAAGGCACCCAGGTCTTCACCTGGGGGAAGAGTAATCAGAGATTGATATATTGGATGGAATAAAATTGGAGTGGAGTATGGAATTATGAATTGAAATAAATTAATTGCCAATCTGAGCACAACAACAAATATTGGTGTCTGTCTTTTATGGGGGAAGAGGGGGAGAATCCGGGACAATGGAGTTTGCCGCTTTTTAGAGGGCAGTCCAGGTTGTCTCTGGTGCACCCTGCTCCCGTGCTTAAGATGGTTTGTGCTCAGAAGGGGAAGGGGGAAGAAGGGGAGGGGCTAAGAGAGGCAGAACAATGGGCAGACAGACAGGAAGGGGAGGGAGATAAGGGGTTACTTAAAGGACTGCACAAGGGGGCCTCAGCCACTTTTGCTGGAGTTATTGGATACCTCCCACCCACCCAGTCAAAGGGGAACGAGTATGGAGGACAGTCAAGATGGGACTGTATGGTATCTGTGATGATGCGGAGGAAAGCATGCCCAGGCCGGACAAGAGATGGGGCTGCCAAAGGTGGATGGCAGCTAAGGATATGGTCAAGGACTGCCAAAGGTGGATGGCAGGGGGTAACATGGTTAAGGACTGCCAAAGGTGGATGGCAAGTAAGGATATGGTTAAGGACTGCCAAAGTTGGATGGCAGGTGATAACATGGTTAAGAACTGCCAATGGTGGATGGCAAGTAAGGATATGGTTAAAGACTGCCAAAGGTGGATGGCAAGGGATAACATGGTGAAGGAATATGGGGGAAAAAGGGGGGGAAGGGGGAAGAAAAAAGGAATAACACAAGAAGAGAAGGAAGAGGAAGGAAAAGCGGTCTCTGTTTTCACCGTTACCTAACAGAAAAGGAGAAGAAGGAGGCACTCAGGTATTCACCTGGGGGAAGAATAATCAGAGATTGATATATTGGATGGAATAAACAAAATGTTGGAAATATGATAATAAAGGAATTGGAATGGAATATGGAATTATGAATTGAAATAAATTAATTGCCAATCTGAACACAACAACAAATATTGGTGTCTGTCTTTTATGGGGGAAGAGGGGGGAATCCGGGACAATGTTGTAATGAAACAAATTCAAAGAACATTTATTAGTACATCGGAGCACTGCCTACTACCTCTTTATAGGGCTTAAATTAGACCTCATCTGGATTATGCCTCACCTTTTTAGAGTCCCTATCTTAAAGGAGACATTAACAGAATAGAGTTAATCCAGAGAAGATTTACTAAATTGGTACCTCTCTTAAATTGCCTTAGTTATGAATCTCGTCTAAGGGAAACTGGTCCCTTTCCCTTGGAGGTAATAAGATATTGGGGGGATACTCTTTTTACATATAAATTATTTAAATTTCCAATACTAAGAGAACAATGCAGACTTATCTTAGCCTAAAAACGTATAGTGGGCAGATGCCACAATAAACAATTAACTTTGGACTGGGCCAATACAAAAAAAGTGATGACTTTTTCTCAATTCGAGCTGCTAAATCTTGGAATCTGTTGCCAAAATATCTGTTTGATTCAGATAATTTTGGATCATTTAAATTTCAATCAGATTTATGGCTTAATACTCAGTACTATTTGAATCAATGATCCACTTTGTTGTGGGGGACAATCCCGATGGGCCTTGTGCCTTCTTTTGTCCTAATCCAATCCAGTAAACCCAGTAAACCCAGTAAACCTATGCTGGTGCTGCAAAAATCTACGTTCTCAAGTGGAATGCCACCTGAGACAGCATTTGCCGCTATGCTCTAGCATCTCCCCACCTCACTCACCACTGTAAGCTTTATAGTGACCTAAACTGCCCCTCCTCTTTGGCCCATCAATCTATATCCTTTGGCTGCCTTATAGATGGTGTCCTTCATTCTGGTGTTCCCTCCTCTCTTACTAATATGCTGACACTAGCTAACCCATGTTATAACCTTTGATCAGGAAATCAAATCCTTCTTAGTTTACCAAGGTGCAAAACACTAATGGGACCCGTGCTTTTCCATATGCTGTGCCCCAATTCTGGAACTCTCTGCCATAGATTGTGGGCTGTCTCCAAAGCTTGACAACTTCAAAAGGATACTACATACTCACCTGATGACATCATGCAATTGTTTTTATCTCCCTTGACTCCCCTCTGCTTTTCACTCTCTACCCTGTTCTTTTCTCCCTTCTCCCCTCAGCCTTGGCTACTTGCCCCAAGCTCTCTCCCTGCACTTAAAACTCTGATTACCCCTCTCCTAACCTTCTTTATGCTACTTTTGCCCTATTTTACTCTTCTCAGCCCCTTTTAGTACCTGCTTCTTTCTCTCACACTGTTGGCTGCTCCATAAAACTTCTGTATTCCCTCCTGCTTTTACCCAATAACCTAGGTAGATCACCTATAAAGTGCGGTACTCTACCTTATTTGTAATTATATTTGGAATCTGTTTCCTACAGTATGTATATCTTTTATACAAAATCTGTATATCTTATATATCTCTGTGACATCTTACAATCTATGCTACCTATATCTAATTTGTATTATTTTTATTATTTATTTATTTTATTTATTGAATTCTTAGATTACAATATCTTTGAGTCACAGACTCTTTTACAAAGGTTCCATGTCAAATTGAACAATACAAAACATACAGAGAACAAATAGCATAGTTTCGTAGCATTCATGTTGCAGTTAGAGGGTAAAAATGTTACAGTTTAAAGTAGACATGATTCACAAGTGCCAGGATGCCACTGTTGCATCCAGTTGTGCGGTACAGTGGACACTGGACTGGGAAGAGCAGTCAGAGGATAACCTTGTTGAACTGAAGTGGTTAGAAGCAGTCCCATCTTGTTGATGTTTTTGACAAGGTAATGACTTGCCCTAATTTATTCTGCACTATATTGTATTTGCATTTTGAATGCTTCTCATTTCTACTCTCCCGGGTAATGCCAGAAAATAGGCATTTCTATGTTTAGTGCACTTACCCAGTTATCAAAAACAAAATGAATAAATAAATAAATAGGAGGGGAGAAAAAGATTGATGGCACAATGCGTGGGGGTATCGAGTTCCCATATGCTTCCCGCTTCAAGGCCCCAGGTGTCTACATACTACATTGGTCCCCCCACTGGAGGTCCCCAGAGTCTCCCCTGTAATGGGGAGTAAAGCTCTGTCTGTAGCCACACCTTCTCTGTGGAACAGTTTCCTGGCAGCTAACTACACGATTGCCTGGCACCACTCCTTCAAATCTCAGCTCAGATCTTGGCTATACCTGGAATCCACCTGTTCCTACTCTCTGGTTTAAACCCTCCCCCTCTGTGGTGTAGACACTTATACACCTTTCCCTAACTCCTGCACCCCATTTTTCTCATTTCCCCTTCACTCTTACGTGCTAGTTCTCTCTACCTTCCCTCTCCCCATCCCTACTACAATAGTTACCTTGTTTTCCCCTGTGTCTTCACCTCCTCCTGCCCTTGAACTCCTGCTCTTCTTTCCTTTCTCCTTACCCTAGTACATAGTAACTTTGGTGTGAGCCTCCATGTCACCACTGGCACTTAGTTTCTGTGCTTTCCTCCATCTCCTCTCTAGCACCCTTGGTATGTGCATGTATTTACCACCACCAGCACCAAACTTCTCTGCTTCCTCCCTATTCATCTTCACCTAGGCATTGTTGCTTGCTGAACCATTTATCCTCCTAGGTTACTGTGGTGCAGTCTGTTTACACTGTTTCAGATTAGTACTACTGCTTGTAACTGTTTTTTTTTCCAGTACCCTGTGTCAATCTATTGTTGTACAGCTACTTATCTGCTTTCATTGGGCTTGTATATGGTAAGCCATTAGAGACATAATTCAGAATCTCTGGTTGTATAGTAAAACACACACACTATATAGTGAAATACATACATCATATAGTGAGATATATACATTATATAGTGAAATGCATACACAATGTAGTGAACGACATACACTATCTACTGAAATATGTATTTCATATAGTGAAATACATATATTGTATACTGAAATGCATAAATCATACAGTGAAACACATACACTATATAGTGAAATGCTTACATTATATAGTGAAATACATACATTATCTGCTGAAATACACGTATAGAGTACTGAAAATCCACATACACTATATACTGAAAGAAATGTACTATGTACTGACACATATACCCTAACTATTGAGAAACATGCACTACAGACTGAAACATCCACATAGACTATCTACTGAAACAAATTCTCTGTGCATTGTAACACGTACACTATATATTGAAAAAATCTGTATGCACTACATACTGAAACAAATATACTACATAAATACATACACTTCCTATTGAAATACATACAGTACACATTGAAAAATCCACATACACTGTCTACTGAAACAAATACACTATATATTGAAACATCTACACTTTATATTGAAATGCATACCCTATCTATTGAAATAAATATGCTATGCATTGACAAATCTGCATACACTATAAACTGAAACAAATACACTATATATTAAAACACCATATCTATTGACAAATTGTGCATACTCTATATACTGAAAGAAATATATTACATATTGAAATACATACACAGTACATTTAAAAAACCCACATACAGTATATACTGAAACAAATACACTACATGGTGAAACACATATACCATGTATTAAAATACATACACTATAGACTGAAAAATCCACATACACTATGTAGTAAAACAAATAAACTATATACTGAAATGGACTACATTCTGAAATTACCCCTGCCCATTTAGTGGCCTGCCCCTGCACTCATTTCCTGTTGCATTCAGGGAGGTGCTGACCTGATGAGAGGATGTCTAAAGCTGCAGAGCAGAAGGTAAACAAAACAGGGATGTCTCTTATTCTACTTCTATATGGGGGTTTTCATCTTGTTTTAATTGCACACCTTCCATCACATTTCAGAACATCATGATGTGACAAGAAACTTTTAGAACTAATTTAAAATGATGTAGTTTATTCTTTTGAATAAGTGCTGCCCTCATTTACTGTTAAAACACATTTGTATGGGAAGCTAATACTTAGGATATTCCTAACATATCACTCTCATACTATATACACATAGGGAGTGAAGGCATTTTTCTAAGTTAAAGTTTTTATCAGATTAATGAGCAATTAATTACTGTGTTAGTCCAGCAACTTATCTGAGCTGAATCCTTGGGAAGCACTGCAGGAACTGTGAAAGTGCAAGCCAAATGTTTTCAGAGTGTTTGCTCTACTGAGTTAATTTTTATTTATTTTTTATTTTTATTTGAATGTTTTGCTTAGTAAATGTTCTTGGTTAAGAAAAAAATATATATATAAATTTTTGCAGCAAATGCTCAGGGCCCAATTCTCATCAGAAGCTCAGCTGGCATATGTATAATTTGCACACTTCTTAACTTCACTGTGATGCCTCCCTGGTGGCACTCACAGCTCCTAACCTCTCCATTACATATCTGTGGAGCACTGCAAGGTGGACAGAGCTTTGCCAGGCACTTGGTCTCCACTAATAAACCTGCCCTGGTCTAGCCGCATAGTGCATAATTACGCTGTTTACATGGTATGACTGTGTTATTGAGTTTGAAATTCCAAAACTGTGTTTTATTTCTTTTTCCATGGAGATATTTATCTTCTAGGTCACCCACTGACCCACTTGTGCACTGATCTCTCCACCCCATCAACCAAAATCACCAGGACTTTCCTGCTCTGAGATCTCCCATGGCTGCCCCACCACCCCTGTGCTGGAGCCAGGAGGGAGAGGGCAGTTCACAAGGAGTCATATATTCATACAGGAGCAGAGTCTGGTTAGTAGTGCAAAGCATGTGACAGGTTGGTAGATTATTCTGCCATTGGAGGTTTTCTACCTTTGATTTATCCCCTGGACAGCCACACATGCAATGATGCCAGTTCAATTAAAGGCAAGTACTGCTTTGTGCCTGCCTGAGCCCTGCCCCTTATGCCACTCTGAATGCCCTGCCAGCCTTTCTCACCTATGTGGGTGTTAAAGAGCAGGGTGGTCAGACTCCCCCTCCCTGAGAAGAGAGCAGTCCCTGAGCTGCTCAATCATCTCTCTCACCATCTAACCCCTGTTTGACCCAGGACCTCCCCCAAAACCGGGCCACTGGCATGGGAGGCAGTACAGCTGCCACCAAGCTGCAAAGCCAGCCCACCAGACTGTACATTTATAATTAAATAAAAACAGCACTCAGATGAAAGAAGAAACTGTATTTTAGCTACAGTTGTTATAAATATTTTAAGACACGTCACAATGTTTTGAAATTGGATAAAAGATTTCCAAGAAAAATAACATAAAAAAAATACATAAAGATACAGAATAAGTTAATCCATTTTTGTTTACTTTCTGCATATTAAGAGGCATCTGTAGGGGATTTTTAGTCAATTAGGGCCCCATTTTCAGAAGGTTAGCGGAGTGCTTAATATCTAAGCACCATGCCATGTGGGAACAGCATGGTTGAACAGGTGCCATGTATTTAGCAGCCCCTGATGCCAACCTGATCATGTGCATATGTACTACTACAGCCTTGCAAATGAGGGATCCCATCCTGCATACAGAGCACAGTGCTATATAAAAGGTTTTGAAAGTGCTTAACAATTGAAATTGCAATACTGTTTACTGCTTCCAAAAATCCTGCCCTCATTTGAGCACACAGTGATGCATATTGTCACCCTACCCCTGGTCACCATTCTGATGCTCCCAAGTAGTAAACCAAAATGATCCTAGGCATCTAAAGGTTCCACACCCCTGATCACAGTTTAAATGGCTCCAGTTACTATAGTAAAATGATCATTGGTGTCTAGTGTCCCCCAAATTGCCATTCAGATGACCCAATTATTATAAGAATATGGGTGTAGAATTTCTTTATTTACTTACTTATATATTTAAAAGTTTCACCAGGGAAGGCATACTAAGCTGGGAGCTCATTTACAGATGCATCCTGGGGGAAGAGAAACGTGTACCAGTGGGGCTCAGGTATCACAAGACTTCAAAATACGTAACATACATGGTGGAAGACCCTTGACAGAGCAGAGTAGAGTGGCACACAATTGCAAATTACATTGGGAATAATACATGCAAGACGCGAGAACTTGAGTGACAAGAAAATAATCAACAATGCATATACAGTGCAATCAGGAGCCACAAACATATGCTGGCAATCAAATACAGAGTAGTTTAAATCAACATTAGTTGTAAACATGTGTGCATAATGCCTAGAGAGGGAGCATAAGTGCCTTTATTATAGCTGTACCTAAATTAGAAACAAGTCATAAGAGAGCAGGAGGGAAAATTAGAAGGAAGTGCAGGAGGGAGAGGTGAGACCTCTGAAGTGGTTTGAAAGGATCCAGGGAGGGTGATTGGTGAATGGCTGGAGCAAGGGAGTTCCAGATTTTAGGGAAGCAGTGGCTGAAAGTGGCTTTGCCTATGGTCATGCAAACTGAAGGGACTGCTAGAGTTCAAACATTTGAGTGTCTGAGGGTAGGGCTGTGGTGGGGATGGACAGATAGGAGGGTAGGGAAAAAAACCAGAATTTGCCCACAAAGATGGCACAGTGGGCATGGTGTCTGTCCACAAGCATACCAGAGCACTACAGATGAGTATGAATAGATAAGCCATTGACTGAGTACAGGCCTATGGCATATTCATAAGGTAGAAAAAAAGGGCAGACTGGATGGACCTTGCAGTCCTTATCTGCCATTAACTTCCATGTTTCTATGCAGCTAAGAAAAGGAGAGAGATTTAAATATAGAAGAGTAATGAGTCCTAGGAGGAAAGTCAAGAGTGTAATGGCAGAATTAGCTGAAGAGTGTGTCCAGTCTGGCAAGGGTAGTGACTGGGGTGCACTGTAGACCACATCACCATAGTCAAAGATTGGGAAGATCATTCTCTGGATAATAGCACAGTGTACTGGAGGTGGGATACAGTCGCAGTACCTGTAAAGTGCACCAAATTTGGGGTACAGCTTTTTGACTATAGCATCCACTTGTTCAGAAAAGTTTAGGTGCTGGTCTAGCCAGATGCCAAGATACCTAAAGGTGGTAACATCCTCCACAAGGGAGCCATCCAGACTGTTGAAAGTAGGAAGGGGGAGCCTAAAGCATCTTTGCCTTGTGCCAAAGGACATGGAGACAGTCTTTTTGGCATTGAGGAAAAGCTGATTTGTGCACAGCCACGGCTGAATTTGATTGAAGTCCAGCTGGAGTCTGTGCACCTGCTGTGAAGAGGACAGTGTCATCCATGTACATGTGAATGGATGCAGACAAGCATATGTAGGGGAGATCATTAAGAAAACTGGAGAAAAGTAGAGGGTCTGACACAGATCTTTGTGGGACCAAAGTGGATACAGGCAGGGAGGAAAGAAGGGGTCACCAATTTTGAATGCCTGGGACCTACACATGTGGTAGGAGTGGAAAAGACAATGGCTGAGTCAGAGAGGCCTGCAGCATAGAGTTTGCCTAATAATTGGGGTGGGAGACAGTGCTGAACGCTTTGACTAGATCAATGAAGACAGCAGAGGTGAATAGGCTGTGATCCATAGCATTGTGGATGGATTTGGTGAGTGTGAGTAGGGAGGTGGTGATGGAGTGGATCGTGCAGAAGCCAGACTTGTAGTGGGTGAAGAAGGAACAGGAGTCCAGAAAGGGAGAGATTTGTTACAAGACAGTTTGTTCCTGTATTTTGAAGGGAGGAGAGAAATGCATCGGTAGCTGTTAGTAGTAGATGGGTAACCACCTTTTGGAAGAGGAGTAACAGTGGCAGTCTTCTAGTCAGCAGGGACAGAGGAACAGTAGAAAGAGAGGTTAGGGAGGTCAGCCAATGGGTAGGAGATTGCAAAAGCAGAGAGAGATGGAAAAGCTTGCTATCCAGGTCATCTGGGCTCCTACCCTTGGAAGGGTTGAGGGCAGAAAGGATCTCAGTGATGGAGGATGGAGTTACTGGAGAGAAGAAAAATAGGGGGAAGGAAGGAGATGTTTGTCATGCAGGCTGGCAGGGGTGAGAGGGAAGCAAGGAAGGAGAGAGGGAAGAGATGAGGTGCAAGTGTTAAAAAAAGGAATTAATTGCTGTCCTGGTGGTACTGAGGGTTTAGGCGTGGACACCACACCTCACACCATGCTGGTGACCCCGGTTCGGGAACAGACTCGGGATGCCTGGGGGAAACAGGAGATGAGAGGGATTGGGGTTGTGGGACATCAATGTTTGGTGTTCTTCGGGCCCCTAGTGGAGACTGTGGGCAGTGCACCAACACTGTATGCACAGGGCAGAGAGGAGGCAGATGCCAGGAGGAGCATGTAGAGATGCATGCGCACTCCTCCACTGGCATCATTGCATGCCTTCCTTTCCATAGGGGAGAAAACCTATCTAAAAACTGGAGTCTGCCCAAGGATGAAGATTGTCCCCTCACCACACCACTGGGGGGCACCTCCCCTGAACTGGATCCTGGTTGGTTGGTTGAGTCACTCCCCACCCCCTGCCATGATGGCAGGGGCAGACTCCAGTAAAACAACACTAACCCCCCCAAAAAAGGAATTAAACCTCTGTGATGATGAAGGAGGGGTTAGAGATAGGGGTGTCACCCACTTTAAGGACTGGCAAAGGAGATTGAGTGGGAGGGGAGAAGAGATTATGGCAACCTTCCAACATTTAGACAGGTGACCGATGTTGGCACTGAAGGTAGATGTAAAATACTTGCCTTTGGCAGCTTTATTGCCCGGTACAGGTGTTGCAGAGCTGATGATACCTCTGTAGGTCATGAGGGATGGGTTATGTTTATTTTCTGATCAGGCCAAATTATGCACTTTCAAGCAAGCTATGAGTTTGGCAGTGAACTTGGGGAGGTGGGGTACCTTTTCCTGTGTCTTGCCCTGGAAGGGGCATGGCAGTCCCATATTTTGAGGAATTTCATTTTGAAATACATCAGCATGGAGTCAGTGGAGGAGGCCAATGAGATAGGGGACCAATCAGAGTGACTTAGGTCATGGTGCAAGGGGTGAGATCCAGGGATTTGAAGGAAAATATAAGCCATGTTTTGTTGGGGATCAGGGAGTTTTAGTTGAAAGAGAGGCAGTAGAGGGTCATGATTATGGTATTAAATTAGAAGAGAGGGAGGTCATGAGTGGAATGCCACAGGGATCCATCCTGAGTCTTGTCTTCTTCAATATGCTCATCAACAATGTTTGAGAATGAATCTGGGGCTGTATCCCTTTGTAGGTGACACCAAGCTTATGTGAGGGTAGGTAGACACGGGGGAAGTAGGAAACTGCAGAGTGACATGCAAAGAGTGGAGAAGTGGCCTAAGGTTTGGCAGTTGAAATTCAATGCCAAAAAGTTCAAGGTGATTCACTTAGGGAACAAGAACCCCAGGACAGAGTATTGGATAGGAGTGGTAGAGCTGAGCACTACAGCTGAGGAAGGGACCTAGAAGTCTTCCTGACTCCCTTTAACAATCAAACTAGTACAATACAACCTCTAGTAAGGCAAATAGGATACTAGGATGTAACAGAAGGGGTTCTGATAGTAGAAGAAAAGAGGTCTACTGCCTCCTCATAGATAATTGGTGAGGCTACGCCAGGTGTACTGTGCCCAGTTCTGAAGACCTCACCTCAGGAAAGATAAGGACAGGCTGAAGACCATGTAAGAAAGGGTGATCAGGATGTTTCAGAGCTGACAGGATATAAATTTTATAGAGACACAGCAGACTATAAGAATAACAGAATTTACATGCATAAGAAATTTAACAAAAGATTTGTGAGAAATGTTGATTCTAGTTCCAATAGCTCTGGAAGTTATACTCGTAGTAGTCATCAAATAGAGACACATAATTCTAGAGAACCTTTTTAGGAACAGGGAGACCACAAGAGACTATAGAACGAAGCATGGAAAAGATACAGGGGGTTGGAGACCCAGGACCATCCTACAGATACGACCTAAGGAGAAGGGAACAACATTTAGAAAACAAAGAAACCACAGAACAAACTGGAGGAGGAAGAGGAAGGGGCAACAAAAGACATCAAAGAGGAGGGAAACAGTAATTTTCAATCTTAGTAACAGAATACTGACAGAAAAAGAGAAAAGGGTCCTCCCTGGAGGATTCTCTTTTTCTATTAGTAAAAATGTCAATAAATTTCAGATTGAAATAGGTCTACAAATTTTTTTTAAGAAATTAAGACTCAAAGTACAATTTGCACTTTCAGCAGATACAAATTTAGAAAAGAACATTTTGGAAAGAGCAATGGGCGTTAAATCAAAGGTCATGCCACAAATAGGAAAAAATAGTGCAGTTGAACACTATATACAGTTGGGTTATGTACAGATTAAGAGGCTTTTGATTACTGGTTTAAAACCCATAAGGCCACATCTTACTAAAAAGGAAAGGGCTGCACTAAATAAATTGGAAAATGACACTGACAGCATATTTAAATCTGCAAATAAAAGTGGCTCTATAGTAATACAAGATAGAGAAGACTATAGAAAAATGTGTTTGGAATTCTTAAAAGTAGAACAAAATTATTGACCATTTCAGAAAGATCCTCTGCCAGAGATTAAGTCACAAATTAAGAACACTTTGTTTGAAATGGAAGCCATGGGATGGCTAAAAAAATGGAAAATAGAGATGATGGAGAATCCCTTTCCAAAAACTCCAGTTTTCTATGCTCTCCCAAAAATCCATAAAGATGAGAAGGGACCACCAGGGACGGTGATTGTTTTAGGCATCAGGTCAGTCCTAGAACCTTTGTCTAAATTTGTGAATTTCCACTTACAGCCTTTAATAGAAAAAATTCCCACTTATCTACGAGACACCACACATGTCTTACAACTGTTAGAACAAATAAACCAAGAAGGCATTCCCCAAAACAGTATCTTGGTAACAATAGATTTCAAAGATTTATATACCTCTATTCCCCATGAGAAGGGACTTGAAAGTATGAATAAGTTATTGGATACAAGACCTACTGGTTCATGACCTAGTACCAGGATTCTTTTAGATCTAGCAGAAATAGTTCTTACTATAAGCTATTTTAAATTTGAAAATCAATTTTTTGAACAGGCAAGAGGTACGGCAATGGGGAGCACTATGGCCTCCAGTTATGTGAATGCATTCATGCACACATTTGAAACTACACTTACTTTTCAATCCCAGAACTTGGCAAACCATTTGAAAGAAAAGATATACATTTGGAAAAGGTATATTGATGATATATTGTTAATCTAAAGTGGTAGCCAAGAGGAATTAGAGGAATTTCACATTTATATTATTTCTTGTGAAGCCAATTTAAAATTCTTATTTAATTCCCATTTAACTCAAATAGATTTTCTGGATAGCACGATATATATATAAAATAAATAAACATTTGGAAACAAAGTTGTTTAGAAAAGAGACAGACCGCAATACAATTTTGCATTGGAATAGTTTCCATCCTAGAAATCTTGTGGAGATTATTCCGTACTCTCAATTCCTGGGAGCAAAATTTAATTGTAGCACAGTAAGAGAATATCATAGAGAAGAAATCAAGATAACTGAGAATTTTAAAGAGAGAGCATACCCCTAAGAGAAAATAGAAGAAGCAAGAATTAAAGTTACACTGATTGATGGACAGGATCTATTGAAAGAGAAACAAGAAATGAAAACATAAGCTTGAATGAAAATAGGATAGTGTTTAGTATGGAACATAACCAAATTATGCCACAGATCAAAAAAATCCTGGTGGGAAACTGGAAAATCTTACAAGGGAATCCTACTACTTCAGGACATTTTTGTCCAAACACTTATAGTGGTGTCAAAAAGGCTACAACAATCAGAGATAGATTAGTACATGCACAACATGTTAAAGTGGGAGTTAGGGAAACACAGTTGTTACTATGTCCTTTAAAGAATGGGATGTACCCCTGTGGAAAATGCATAGCTTGTGGGCACACTTCTAAAAAGATAGTATTTTCACATCCTCATATGGGCAAAGTAAACACAATTAAATCACACATCACTTGTGCTACCACAGGGGTAATATGTATAGTTCAATGCCCCTGTGACCAGCTGTATTTGGGCAAAACCTTAAGGAAGTTTAGAACCAGGATCTCTGAACATAAAAGCCGGATCAGAAATAAAGATAAAAATTCCCCACCCCGGTACAAGTTCGTTTCTGGGGATTAGAACAAGTTGAAGAACTAGAGAGAGGGGAAGACTATAATCAGAAACTAGAACAGAGAGAACTTTTCTGAATGTATGAATTTGGTACAATAAGTGAAAAATGGGGGTTAAATGAGGAGGTGAATTGGCAGGTCTTTTGACAGTGATGGTGTTCTGAGAGAATGGCATATTAAATAAAGAATCATAGAGATAAAACTTGTAACTGGCAATAAAGAGGCATGCTCATTTTATGTTAACAAAACACCAAGAATTCATTTCAGCAAAAAAATGTATCTTATTTCTTGTCTCTACATACTAGAGAATAACATAAAAAGGGATTTATTGTTATTAGTATAGTAAATGTGGATAAAGATCAAGAAAAGATGTTTAAAGCCTCTTGATTGCCAATAAATTTCATTAGATGAATCAAAGAGAATGAATATACAGCATACTCATAAAGTGTATTCAGGACTGCAGGCATTTGGACCCAGACGAAATATGTTTGTGGGAAGAGTCACTGGGTTGCTTAGGCAACAACTCTTCTTAGCAGTGTTTGATGACATCAGCCATCACATGACCTTTCCCAGGGACATAAAGAGGTTCAGAGCACAGAATAATGGTTGTTGCCAGTGACAAGTGATGAGAAGGACATGCTACAGAGCTCCACATGCAAGCTTAAGATAACTACTAGTAAGTAACACACGATCAAGGCTTTTCTTGTCATTTTTTTGACATTAGGATGAAATTAGGTGTTTGCAATTTCATTTGCATGAACCAGCCAGACTTTTGAGTTTGGAATTCACTGGAGACCAGACAAAAGAGGAGTGATATGATAGAGACCTTCAAGTTCCTGTAAGGAATAAACAAGGTGAAAGGAGAAGAACTACTTAGCATGAGTAATGGTTCAAGGACATGGAGGCACATATAGAAACTGATGGGATGGAGGTTCAAGAGGGATATTGGAAAGTTTTATTTTCCAGAAATGGTGGTGGAATTCTGGAATTCTGCAATAGTCTGCCAGCCGAGATGGCAGGCACCAAACCCATAAATGGTTTCAAGCATGGCAGTGACAAAATGAAAGGTATAATGAATACTCAGGCTGATAGTGGTAGGGAGAGGAACAGGGGAAGGGATAGTGAAGGCTAGTACCCTGTATGGATAGTAGTCCCGTGGTTTAATAGGGAACTAGGGAGAGACTGGATGTATCATTGATTTTTTTTTTCTGCCATCATTGTCTATGTTTCTGTGTTTCTATTTTTCCATGATCCCTGAATCTAGTAGATCTACCGCAGTCACAAATCTGAGCCCCCTCCCAAAGCCATCCAAGCAGATCCATCCACCCCTCCCCATTTACCCCAGATTGCAGCCACCTCTCTATGACTATGATTGGTACAGCCTCTCAGCTCATTACCTTGTCTGGCCACTGTCTGAGTGAATGGGAGTGAGTGCACACCTACTGTAGAACATCTGTTTCTATAGTACAGTAGGTGTGTGCTCACTCCCTGTCACTCAGAAAGTGGCCAGCTGAGGTGGCGTGCAGAGGGGCTGGGCCTGTTACTGTCACAGTTGGAGGGACTGGCAGCTGGGGTAATTTATGGGCCACCAAGGGGAGAGGGATGGAAGGACTTTAATGGATGGAATTGGGAGGGGGCTCAGACTTGCCATCAGGGTGAACTAGATGCCAGGGATCCTCTTAATATACTAATCAGGAACATCAGAATGGTGATTGGGGGTTGGGAAATACTAGATGCCAGAGATCATTTTACTAATTGGGGTCATCTGAATGTGACTGGAGGTAACTACTAGATGCCAGGGATCATTTTATTATAATGTCAGGGGCATCTGAATGGCGATCAGGAGGTGGGGGCTGGCACTGCTCTGTACTATTCCTCCATGCAGTCATGTACAGAGGCATTGTGCAGAGATGTTAGTTAGCCCATATGGGCTGGCAAATGACCCATTAGCACCATTCCTGCCCTATGGACTTAGCATGCTGAGAGTTGAAAATGACTCATGGGGTAAAGGTGCTATCCTATTTGGGACATGCTGTATCCCTTTGCTCCTTTGAATCCCTGTCCTACTGGAGGCAGTGATAGTGTCTAGTCATGTGACAGTAGGCTATCCAATGGGAACCAGTGATCACTGTAAAGTGTGGTTCAACATTAAGATGGGTGTGGAGGCAAGCCACAAAAAGACAAGGGTCCTGGACTTTAGTAGGTTGGATTTTAAAGAAATGGAATGCTGTTTCAGAAGCAGCCTAGCAGGGGGAGGTTGTCAGAGAGGGTAGAGGAACAGTAGGGAAAATTAAGTAAAGGCATAGGGAAGGCAACCAGCATCTGCATGAAGGAAGTGATCAAAATCAGGAGGAAAAAATGACCATTGTGGTACTGTATGGAAGTGGCCATGAAGATGTCTGAAGCACCACCTCCCACTGGTCTGGTTAAGCAACTCCTATCCTATTTTGGAGGAGTGGGATAGCCCCATAATGGCACCCACAGCCGAGACCAAGGATGATAGGTGGATCCTCCAAGATGCAGCACCAAGGCAGGGGAAAAGAGAACCCTAGAGGAGGAGGCAGCTTCTCCTGGTGGGGGACTCAGTTGTTGAAGGAGTGACATTAGGGAAACCTAGCAGGAGAACAGGGAGGTAAAGTGCATTTCAGAAAGCACTGCATGGAGGGATGAGAAGTGGATCAATAGGATCACAAGGGTAATGACAAGGAGGGAGAAACTGGATGTCATTGTCCACCTGGGGATGAATGACCTGGTAGTAGACAAAGTGGAAGTAGCTAGAATCCAAAAGGATTTCAGGAAGTTGGGGGGAGCCAGAAGCAAGTAGAACATTCTGTTTCCTTTTCAAAGGTGCTACCTCTCCATTGCAGGGGAGAAGCTAGGGCACTGCACATCCAGAAATTCAACTCCTGGTTGAAGGAATGGCATGAAAGGGAGGGTTTTGACTTCATGGGGGACTGAGGCCCCACCTGGAAGGATGCAAGCCTGTATAAAGATAATGGCCGGCATCTATCAGAGAAGGGGGACCTGAGTAAGAAGTTTGAATGCTTCAGTTACAAACATTTAAACTGGACAAGGACAGGGGAGTCAGGAAGGTCAGGTGGCTTAGTATCACCCCCCCAGGGCACATGCAGGAAAACAAATTGAAGTAAGGGACATTGAGAGCAGATGGAGAGTGGGAAGCAGTGAATTCTAGGCCACACAAGAAAGACAACTGGGGAGGTGGGATGAAGCAGAGGAGGAGAAGGGGAAAGAAGCAGGAGAGCAGCAGCATGGGAAGGAGGGGGATAGGATACAAAACATGGAAGGCATGATAACAAATGCCCACAGCCTGGGAAATATAATCCCAAACCTAGAGGCATTGATAGTAGAGGCATACCTGGACATAGTAACAATAACTGAGACATGGTACACTGTTAATCATGGGACATTGATGTACCGGGTTATGCTCTGTTCAGGAGGGATAGGGGCTAAAAAAGGAGGGAGTGTGGCCCTGTATGACAAAGAGGGTATAAAGGTGGCAGAGGTGTAGGGTAGACGGGGGAGGCTGAGGCACTATGGGTCACTCTTGAACCTGGCAAAGGCTCAGCAGTATGCACAGGGGTGATCTACAGACCTTCAGCACAGGGAGGAAGAAGTGGGCAGGGAGCTTGTGGATGGAATACACAAGGTGGCAACAAAAGGCTAAGTCCTGCTGTTGAGGGATTTCAGTATGCCAGACATGGATTGGTCCATCCAAGTAGCTGCTTCAGACAGAAGCAGATGCATCCTGGATTACCTACAGGGCACAGGCCTCAGGCAGCTTGTGCTTGATCCAGAGAAAAGACCATTCTTGACCTGATATTGTCCAATGGGGACAGAATGCAGATGACTGTGTGCAGGGTCAACTGTGCTACAATGACCAGCACATAGTGTGGTTTAGCATGGGAACAGGGACCCAGTCCAATCACACAAGGGCAAATGTTTTGGATTTCAAGAAGGCAGACTTCACTGACATGGGGTGATTCATCAAAATAGCCTTCTTCAGAAGCTTGTAAAATGGTGGCATTCAGGAGGTATGAAGAAACGCAGAAGAATGAGGATAGAGAGTAGGTACCAGGTAAAACAAAGGGAAGAAGGTAAGGTAATGAGGGGATCAAAGGCTCAGAAAGAAGAAAGTATAGCCAAAGGGTATCAAAAGAAGACCAGATTTTCTTCAGGTACATAAGCAAGAAGAGGCAGGCAAGGGGAGGGATTCTGAGGATAAGGAGGATGACAAAGGGATACTGTACAGAGGGGGACCAGAAAAAAGCAGACATCCTGAACAGGGACTTCTACTGTTTTCACAGGGGAAAGAGACAGGGATAGACCACCAAGGAGCAGCATGAACACTGGAGGGGAAAGTGGACACAAGTCCATTTTCAAAGGAAAGAGTATTATTGAAGGGACTTTAAATTTTAGGGTGGACAAGGCCATAGGACTGGGTGGATACACCCAAGGCTATTAAGGGAACTAGGCAGGAAGGTGCATGCTGTATTACTCATGGCCTTATTCAACAACCAACTGGAAACAGGAGTGGTTCCCAAGGACTGGAGGAGAGCAGACATAGTCCTGTTTTGTAAGATCATCAGCAGGGAGGAGGCTAGCAAGTGCAGTCTAGCCAGTCTTACTTGAGTCATGGGGAAATTAATAGAATCCACACTAAAAGAGAGACTGTTAGAGTATCTTGAATCCAGTGGGCTGCAAGACCACAGGCAGCACAGATTCACATGGGGAAGGTCACGCCAGGTGAATCTGGTAGATTTCTTTGACTGGAGAGGCTGGTAATGAAACTGAATGGTCGAGGGGTGAGATCCAACATGGTTAATTGGCTTCAATGTGCCTATGCAACTGGTTTCATGCTTGTGTAACATAAATAATCTTTGGCTGTTCACCTCTCTATCCATGGGATATTCCACCCTGTATGGGTACAAAGGGAAGGAACCCTAGAGGGGGTTCCACCTCTTGAGGTGCTTCAGGAGTGATTCCCTTGGCTAAAGGTACCTTAGGAAGAAGCCCATGGGAAAGAGACATGTGCCACTGGAGGAGCAGGGGTGGATGGAGAGGCAAGAGAAAAATGCTTGTGTGCTTGTGTGTGGAGTGAGGAGACCATCCCTTAAATGGGCTGAATGAGGGAGTGTCCTGTTGCATCACCCCATGAACTACAGGTTGTATCCTTCCAATTAGTACAGTAGCTAGTTAATGGATAAAAGACAGAGGGTGGTGGTTAACCACACTCATTCTGAGGCTGGGAGAGTGACCAGTGGGATACCACAGGGCTCAGTACTGGGACCAATCCTTTTTAATGTAGGGAACACTTCAGAAGAACTGAATGAATGGTATGCCTTCTTGCAGATGATATCAACATTTGCAATAGGGTGGACACCCATGAGTGGTGGCGAGAATGATCAGGGATCTTGTGAATTGTGAGGAGTGGTAAAAAGCATGACAGTTGGGTTCAATGCAAAAAAGAGCTAAATCATGCACCTAGGGCATAGGAATTCAAGAGCTGAGTATAGGATGGAGTGGTTATTGACGGTCAGTAAACTGGAAAGGGATCTTTGTGTTATTATGTCTGAGGACCTCAAGGTAGCACTGTGACAAACCAGTGGGTACAGCTAGTGGTATGCTGGGGTGTGTAGGGAGGGTATCTTCATCAGGAGGATGGAGGCGGTGTTGCCAGGCCCCACCTGGAGTACAATGTAGTTTTGGTGAACAAACCTCAGAAAGAATGAAGGCAGGGTGGAGGATGTCCACAAGAGGGCAATTAAGATGGTACAAGGTTTATATTAGAAGCCTTAAGAGGAGAGACAGACGGCGCTCAACATGTACACCCTAGAAGAGAGGAAAGAGAAAAGTGACATGATACAGGCCTTCAAGTAGCTCACAGGAGTGACCAGGGTCCAGGGGAGTCTTTTTCAAATTTGAAAGAGCACCAGGACCAGGGGGAATGCAGTGAAGCTGGGGTGGGGGTCAAGAGAGATGTGAGAAAATATTGGTAGATGCCTGGAACATATTGCCAGCTGAAGAGCTGGAGGATAAAACAGTAGGGGGCTTCAAGCATGTGTGTCGTAGACATAGCGCTATATTAGAGAAGAGGCTGGGAGGTGGGAGGGTTGATGGAGACCAGACAGCATGTGAGGAGGAAGATGAGGCAGGAAACATCTAGGCAGACTAGGTAGGCCAAGCAGTCCTTTTCTGATGACAAATTCAGTGCTTCTATGTTCATGATCGCACACCTACTGTAAAAACAGCTTTGACTACAGGAGGCATCTGATTGTAAACTGTCATTCAGTTGGTGGCTGCTGTAGCATGATAGGCCTATATCCATTTATGTGGGTTCATACTGTATATGCTGAAATGTACTTTAGAATTAAGACACTGTCTCTTTAAAAGGCTTTAGGAATGAAATTTCAAAAATAGCCTTAATCATTCTAATGGCTAGGGTGGATCTGCTACATCTCTAGAAAAGGAAGACAGTTTTATGGAGCCTGAAAATCATACCTCTTAGAGAAAACTGGGTATCTAGCTTTCCATGACAGGGAAATGTAATGTAATGACCTAGGGGTCAGGGGTCAAGCCAAATGCATGGACCATATATCACTGGGGTTGACATGAAACCTAACATGGAACCACAGTGACACCTGCAGGAAAAGGAAAATTGTTGCACCCTACTATCTGTATTGTCTTGGGACCATTTAACCCCACCCCAGAGGGAAAAAAGTTGGGTGTGTCCAAAAAAAATTACCATGTATTTATCAGACATACATTTTGAATTTGGGGCAGTTGAAAAACAGTTTAGTTGGAAGTCAGATTACCTGTCCAGCTGACATATACTTGAAGACCAGAAGTATATGTGCAGGCCTGGAAAAATCTCTAAAACCAGACCTTAGTGTGTGGAAAGTTTGACTTGTCACATACTGAACAGAAAATTCTAATTATAAGTCAGAATTTTGGAAACCACAACTTTGCACCAATGAAGCACCTGCAGACTTTTTAAAATGGACATTTTAGAGGAATCTGACTTGGAATACAACCTTGCTACAAGATTGTTGCTTAAGGACTCATCTCCACAAGAACATTTAAAATCTTGTCTGAACTCTAACATCAAACCAAGGTATAGTTTAGAAACAGTATCTAGTGTTTTCTGTAAACCATCCAGTTTTACTTTTGATATTGTCTGCATTTCAAAGTTCTTCCAAACTGTAGAAATTTCTGTATTGCTTTTATTTTAAGTGAAGTTTTATGATTTTATCAACTCTTCCTGGGGTCTGGTTGCGTGATTTAGCATTTTAAACAGAAGGGTTTTGAAAAGACTGGATGCCCGAAAGATATATCCGCTCGGCTATCATATAAAACTTCTTAGGCAAGATGTAGCCAGTGGCCATAGTGGGATTCAAACACTGAAAGCAGTGCAGAGTCAAGTGAACTCGAAACTACAGAATCCACCCTCCCACTGGGAAAAGGAAGGTTGGGAAGTCTTCCTGAACCCTTACTCCTGCTCACAAGTTCTTAAAAGGGGGATCCTTTCTGCAAACAGGAGGTCCTGCCTGGCTGCCCAAGGTTTGGGGGCCAGGGGCTCGTGATAGCTGCTATGGATGTGAGTGAAGGATCTGTGCTGGTTGTCATACACCATAGGTTGGGCAAGTGGGGGCAGTTATAGTGGTACTGGGTGGGCTGGTCGGGGGGATAGATATCATACTTATGGGAAGAGGAACCACTCAACACCAAGGATGTGGTATGGAAGAATTACAGCTCTTGCCAGACTACTAATTGGATCATGTGGGGAACCCTGGTCTGGATATCAGGCAAATGGTACAGAGGAATTACTGATCTTATCAAGTCTCTGATTGGGCCCAATTGATCAGGGGTGGGGGTCTGGTGGACACATGGGACAGATGTTTTATTTCACAGGCATGCAATTTGGGGGGGTGGGGCACTGAACACCAGGACAGTTATGCCATGTACCAGTGGGGGGACAAGGGCTAGTGGTCACCTAACATGGCCAGATGTTTGGAGTGTAGGAACATGCAGCCCATAACACCTGGTTTGGGGAACCAGTAACTAGAGTTGCACTAATGGATAGCTACACCTCCCCAAACCTCCCAGCTTGTCGATGTGCCTATGTGTAAGGTGCTGTCAGCTGCTTTACATAGGTGAACAAGGATGGATTAGGGCCACTTACAAATGGGCTAGTGACTTGGTAACCAAGCAATCAAATGGCCCTTTACAATACTATCCTGCTTTGGATTATTTGGGATTAATTGGGATTATCAAGTTGATAACCTAACACTCACAAAAAAGCTTGAATAGTCTGCCTTAGGGCTTTTTAAAACCATTGTAACTATGTTTAATGGTGTAAAAGGTTTATTCATATGTTTAGTTCTGTGTATGTTCATTCTCTAGGATGTTTTGCTTGCTGTCATGCTAGTATGCTCTATGCCTTCATGTCTGTAGTTGCTAATGTTTAGTTGCTGTATGCTGAATACAATTATCTACCTTTACCTTCTACTGCTTCATTTGATAAATTTCACTGTACACTCTCATTCCCCTTTCCCCCAGGATGCACCGTGAGATGAGCAACTTGTTGTTCAGTGTGCCCTTCCTTGTGAAACATTTCAGTAAATTAATTTCCAGATTGTAGCATGATAAAAAGCATGCTACAATCCACATTCTAAAACTGTGCTTAAACCTTACTCGGATGTAGGCCAGACCATAGTTTTAGACCAACACTGTTGCCTTAACCCATGCTGACATCAGTGAGGAAGTGGTTTGTGTTGAAACATGGGTTAAGACAACCACAACAAACAAAATCTGTGTTTTTGGCTTGTGTCCCCTCTCTGGCATTGTCCTAGAGAGGGCCACTACCCCTGCCATGCAGGCCTGACCACTGTTAAGGGGCCTGGGTTCCCATACTTGATATTACTGGAGATCCTTTCCAAAGATCACAAAGAAAATGGTGATGCCACCCAGAGTACATTTAAGTGGGTCTGATCTCTACCAGTACAACCCCTTGTGCTGTCGTACCAACCCATCTCCCCAACAGTTGCCCCATACATGGACTTACTAGAATCAAACATCCCCACGTTCCACATCGTCCATCATTAGTATGCTCTATGCCTTCTATGTATTCACTAAAAAAATACCACCAACAGCTTAATCTGGTTCAAGGTCAGTTGCCATTCATCTGTATCCCCCTCCCCCGGGCCGTGCTTGAAAATAGGCAGGATTTGTCTAGTGCACTTACCCGGTCAACAAAAGCTAAATAAAATAAATAAATTAATTAATTTCTAGTAATAACATGCTTACTAAAATCAGGCTTTTGAGTCAGGCCTTTTTAAACACAGTAACAACATCATTTATTTACATGGGGGGATTAGCAACATTTTAAATTTGCACTTTAAAGATTTAACATTTTCCCAAACAGCATTCCCCTTTTGATTTTAACCAAAATCAACTTTTGATAATGCAGCCACCAAACTACCTGACCATCTACCTGCTGCAGGTATTACCAAACCTAAACCCACTGGTACCAGTTCAGAATGATGTTCCAAATTTTGTCCCTGGGTACCTAAATGCCAAGCTGCAGCTGGCCGGCTGGAGCCTGCACACCCACCTGAATCAAGCAGCCCCCCACATGTTCCCCATGATTGCTTTAAACCTTGAATTGACTTTCAGCACCAATGGACATGAGCACAGATAACTATATATATACTCCCCAGGTGCAGGGTAATTCCTGACCTCAGTCATAGCTCTGCTGTACTAGTCCTCGGATAGCACACATGACTGAAGTTCTGCGGTAGATGGATCAACAGACGCGGAACCAGGCCTGATGGTTGACACTTGAAGGTGAGAAACTGCAGCTTGGATCTTCAGCATGATCAAAGGTCTTGCAGTCCGTCTCCCCACCCCAGGCCCACAGAGTACCACTATAGGGCATCACACAAGGCCCACAAGCCATAAGGGACCCTGACACAGGACTGTCCCCATGGACCTGCTCCCCTACAGGTCAGAACACTCCAGCACCCAGGCGCAAACCCACAATATCTTGTCATCAGTGGACCCACTTGATGGGGGTCAGCAAGCTCCCCACTTGGCACTGGGTTTAGAATGGATTCTTCAGATCATTTCCATTCTTTCCTCAATTACCTGCTACAGTATGAAGTCAAGCAGTCTCGGCTACCTTCCGAATATCAGGCTCTGGGCAGACTGTGCAGAGTCTGAAAATTCAAGGGTTTACCACAACAGTCTCCCATCTTGCTGCATCTCAGGAGCAGACAGCATGCATCTGCCCAGACAACACCCACTCATCCCCTCCCCCCGCAGTCTTTCAACTCAAATACAAGGACTACTCTTGTGCTCTGGCTCACACACAAGTTGAGAAACTCTTTTTCAGAAATACATCAAGAAAGTCCCTTTTCTCACCATGCAGGTGCTATTTGACTCCAGACAGAAGAGGCTCTCTCTTCAGCTTCTTAAATTCTGGGTTCCAATCCAGTTTTTTCTGCCAAGAATCAGTCATTTAACCTTGTCTTTCCCTTTTCCTGTAGACGCCTTGTGTTTGCCAGTCAAACAGAATGTTTTACACTTTTTCTTACTTCTTTCATCGAACATTCTTGATTATCCATGTCTCACCAATGTGGGGCAGATGAAACTAAAAAGGCTTTCTCCCCATCTTGACACAAATCCATCCATTTCTTTAATCCTTTTTCTCAATTAATTTAACCTTTACTCTGAACACATTCACTGCTGTGCTGCAATTTCTTTGCGCAGCAACAGAATACTGCAGTTCTCCCTCTCTGCAGAGCTGCCCACAAAATCCTCTCTTTTTTTTTCTAGATGGGGAAAGGCATAACCAGCTCTGGGGGAAAGACTGCTGGCAGCCCCCAGGCAGCCCCTCTCACAGCCCTGCAGACCCACCTTCTCCCTAGGGGCTGGAGACCCCCTCCTTGTGGAGGGTCTCACACTAAACTGAACTCAGAAACCAAAGTTCTTTCCCCTTGGGAGCATTCTGGCACCATCCCATTGGCAGGAGACACTGTCCTCAACCAAACTTAACATGTATGAGGTTCCCTCAACACCTCACTGGTTGCTGAAAAAGGTGCCCAGATTGTCTCTGGTATTTTCCCCCAAGAGTCTTCACTGAAGCTCTGCTCTTTAGCAGCATCTTCCCTCTGATGGACTAATACAAAATTTAGCATTTTTAGTAATTTTCCAGCTGGTCACTAACGCTGAAACTTGTTTTCCCCAGCACCAGACAGGCTGAGAAATTTGTGTAGTATAACAGCAGTAGGAATGAGGGATAAATGTTCTAGACCTACCTGGATTAGGTGAGTGGGGGACCACCAGACTATCAAAGAAGTATTTTATTTTTATTGTGTCCAGGACTGACAGTGTGTGTGTGTGTGTGTGTGTGTGTGTGTGTGTGTGTGTGTGTGTGTGCATGTGGGGGAGGTTGCTGGCAGGCTGTGAGTGTGCAGTTAAAACATGATTCCAAGAATCATTAACTAGCACTAACCAGGCAGTGTGTTAGCACATCCAGAAAGCATTAAATATACTTGTACACCTTATATGCATTAGAGTAACCCCACTTGTATGGGCACCTGGTTGTAATTAGCAATCCTGTGTGGAAAAAAAAATAGTGCCATGCTAACAGGTTAGCACTGCACAGAAGAATGCTTTTATAAATAGTACCATGCTTATCACAGTGCAGTGCTAATCCTGTTTCAGTGGTATGTGGGCTCCCATTTTGAGAGCCAGTCATTAGTGTCATGCACTCCTAAGTGTTGCACCTGAGATAATGCAGAAACACAGAAGATGGTGGTAAATGGCACTCACTCCAGTGAGGAGAGAGTGACCAGTAGGGCGCCAGAGGGCTCAGTAATGGGACAAGCCCTCTTCAAAGTCTTTATAAGTGGCATTACAGAAGAACTGGAAGGGAAGATGTGCCTTTTTGCAGATGACACCACAATCTGTAATAGTGTTGATAGGTGCAGATGGAGTGAATGAGCAGGGACCTTAGAAAACTCGAAGAGTGGTACAGGACATGGAAGCTCAAGTTCAAAGCCAAAAAGTGAAAAATCAAGCATCTAGGGCATAGAAACCTAGAGACTGAGTATAAAATGTAGGGGGAGGTTCTGATGGTCACTAAAAAGGAATTCTTTTATATAGTACTGTGCTCTGTATGCAGGAGAGGATTACTCATTTGCATGGCCGTATTAGTAAATATGCACATGCACATGATCAGGTTAGCATCAGCGGATGCTGAATATGACGCCCATCCAACCATTCTGTTCCCACATAGCGTAATGTTTAGCACTGCACTAACCTTCTGAAAATGGGGCCCTAATTGACTAAAAATCCTGGCAGATGCCTCTTAAGATGCAGAAAGTAAACATAAAAGGGTTATTTTATCTATCTCTTTATGTATTGTTTTAACTTTTTGCTTGCAAAACCTTTCTCTGATTTCAAAACATTGTGAAGTGACTTAAAACGTTTATAAAATACAGTTTTTTTTCTTCTTTCATCTGAATGCTGTCTTTATTTATTTATAAAAACAGTCTGGTGGGCTGACCTAGCAGTTTGGTGGTAACTCTACTGCCTCCCATGCAAGTGGCCCAGTTTTGGGGTTGGATCTGGGTTACACAGGGGTTAGCTGGGGGGGAGATACAATTGAGCATCTCAGGGAATGCTTTCCTCTCCGGGAGGGGGGGTCTGACCACTCTGCTCTTCAACATCCACCATGGGGATGCAATGGGTGTGGAGTGACTCCGCACCTCACATACGCAGCACGGAGGTGCACTGCTCCTTAGAGCAGAGTCCCCAAAATGCATATGCCAGCTAAGCTCTTAATGAGAACTGGGCACTGCGGGATTGCAGCAAAAATATATTTTTTTGTTTCTTATTCAAGAAACTTTTATTAAACAAAACATTCAAATAAAAACAAAAACTAAATCAAAACATAGTCCATACAGTACAAACTAGCAAAGCTTTTGGCTTACACTATCACAGTTCCTGCAGTGCTTCCCAAGCATTCAGCTCAGATAAATTGCTGGACTAACACAGTAATTAATTACATGTAAATCTGATCAAAAAATGTAACTTGGAAAAATGCATGCAACCACCTATGTTTATGTTAGGAATATCCTAAGTACTATCTTCCCATACAAATGTGTTTTAACAGTAAATGAGGCAGCATTTATTTAAAAGAATAAATTGCAGCATTTAAAATTAGTTCTAAAAGTTTCTTATCACATCATGATGTTCTGAAATTTGATTAAAGGTGTGCAAGCAAAACAAGATGGAAAACTCCATGGAGAAGTAGAATAAGAGATAGCCCTGTTTTGTTTACCTTCTGCTCTGCAGCTTTAGACATCCTGTCATCAGGTCAGCAGCTCCCTTAATGTAACAGGAAAAGAGTGCATGGGCAGGCCATTCAAGGGGGAAGGGTAATTTCAGAATGCAGTCAATTTCAGCATATAGTTTATTTGTTTCAGTATATAGAGTATATGGCTTTTTTCAGTCTATTGTGTATGTTTCACCATGTAGTGTATTTGTTTCATTATATAGTGTATGTGGAATTTTTTTTTAAATATACTGTGTATGTATTTCAATATGTAATATATTTCTTTTAGTAAACAGAGTATGCAAAATTTGTCAATAGATAGGGTGTTTTAACATATAGTGTATTTGTTTCATTATATAGTGTATGCAGATTTTTTGATGCATAGTGTATTTATTTCAATAGATAGTGTATGTATTTCAATATAAACTGTAGATGTTTCAATATACAGTGTATTTGTTTCAGTAGACAGCGTATGTGAATTTTTCGATATGTAGTATACATATTTCAATAGATAGGGTATGCATTTCAATATGTAGTGTGTTTGTTTCAGTATATAGTGTATGCAGATTTTTTCAACATATAGTGTATGTGTTACAATGTATAGAGTATTTGTTTCAGTAGATAGTTTATGTGGATTTTTCAGTCTGTAGTGCATGTATCTCCATAGGTAGTGTATATGTTTCAGTACATAGTACATTTGTTTCACTATATAGTGTATGTGGATTTTCAGTACTCAGTATGTGTATTTCAGTAGATAGTGTATGTATTTCATTATATAATGTAAGCATTTCACTATATAATGTAAGCATTTCACTATATAATGTATGTGTTTCACTATGTGATATATGCAGTTCAGTATACTCTGTGGCCCAGATATTCAAACTGTGCCAGGCTGTGGCACAAGCCTGGGCGCAGCTCAACTTTGTTGCGCAGGGGTGTGGCCTGGGCGATATTCAACGGAGCTGCACTATGGTGCAGCAGCTTTGAATATCGCACCCTGGCCACCCCCACTGTGCATGGCGCAGTGGTACTGCACCAGCGCAAGTGGCCAGAGTGGAGCATGGAGATGCGCTGGCGCAAGTGCCATTGCGCCATGCACAGCACCGGTGATATTCAAAAGGGGACATGCAAATGGGGCCATAATTTATACAAGGCAAAAAGGGGACCATTTGCATCTCATTACGACCCTGTTTGCATGCCATTAGCATGCAGGTGCACTGATCCCCGAGGACTTGCGACTGGCGCCCTGCCAGGCAGCAGCCGTCAGGGACTGACACCCCCTGCAGCCCAATCGCGGGCATTCATGTAAAAAAAAAAAAGTCCAATATCCCTTGTGGTCCAGTGGACCTCTATGTGCCCAATCACGGGCATCAGTATAGTCCCCCCCTCCAATATCCCTGGTGGTCCAGTGGACCGATTGGTGCCTGATTGCGGGCATCTGTACCTCATCACATACCCCTAAGACCCTGGTGGTCTAGGTACCCCCATTCACCCACCCACTGCACCGACCCTGCCCCCTCCCCGTCAGCTGGTGGTGGCAGCACCCACCACCGCCACCCGCGCCCCTGATTGACAGCTCGGTAGGGCGTACATGCCCATTGGTTTACAGCGTGGAACTAATGGGTGTGCAGCCCACCAGCTGTCAGTCGGGCAGGGGTGAGGCAGCAAGCGTGTGGTGCCGCCACCTGCCAGCTGATGGGGAGGAGCAGGTGGTGGGGCCTAGTGGGCGGTGGGGGTACACTAGACCACCAGGGTCTTAGGGGTATTTGATGAGGTACCAGATGCCCGTGATTGGGCACCAATTGGTCCACTGGACCACCATGGATATTGTACTTGGGGGGGTTCTATTACTGTTGCCCATGATTGGGCTCAGAGCGGTCCAATGGACCACCAGGAATATTGGACTTGGGTGGAGTTCGCTACAGGGATGCCCACGATGGGGCATGGGGGGGCGCCGCCAGGTGTGGCAGGAAATCGGGTGGCCACCCACAGGTGGCAGCTGCTGTGTTGTGCCCTGCAATGCAGCAGCTCACCTGTGGGTGGCCACCACTTGTTCTTTTTTTTTTGGCGTAACTTTGTGCAGGCGGGTAGGGGTTGCGCATGCATGACTCACCACATCCGGGCTGAATATCGGGCTGTGCAGGTTATGCATAGACGCATACCTGTGCCTGCGCCACACACTGATGCGCTCCGTTGCATTGGGATTTGAGCGGCGCACTTTTCCCTTTTGAATATCATGCCGGGGTGCATCAGTGGGTAGTGCATGGTGCAACACTGTTGTGCCATGCGTAACCCTTTTGAATATCTGGGCCTGTATGTATTTCACTATATGATGTATATATTTCAGTAGACAGTGTGTGTGGTTCATTACATTATGCATGCATTTCACTGTATAATGTATATATTTCACTATATGATGTATGCATTTCACTATGTAGCGTATGTGTTTTACTATACAACCAGAGATTCAGACTCATGTCCCTAATGGCTTGCCATACTTGCAACTGTACATTGTTCAGTTACTTCTCTGTACCATTGCTTATTATGCTATGTACAGTATGTTTCCATTGGGACTTGTGTCTGTACAGCTTGTAATTTGATACTTTTATTGGATTATAAATTATATTAACTGTTTGATTCTGTGCCATTGTTTATGGCCAGATTGTGCCTGAAAATGGTCCTTGCATCAGCGCACTTACCTGGTAAACAAATACTTAAATAAATGAATAAATAAATAACCTCAGAATGCACGCCCTGGAAAAGAGTAGGGAGAGGAGGGATATGACTGAAACCTGTAAATATATCCTAGGGGTTAATAAAGTACAGGAGGGAAGTATTTGTCTGAAAAAAAGGAGCTCAAGAATAAGGGGACATGCTATGAAGCTGGAAGGGAGGGGGTAGTTCAGGAGAGATGTGAGGGAGAACATATTCAGAGAAAGAGTGGTGATTCCTTGAACAGTCTTCCGCCAGAGGTGGTGGAGATGAAGACAGTGGTGGGGTACAAGAATGCACTGGGTAAGCATAAGTGTATCTTAGTGGAAAGGAAGATAGCTGGAGAAAGAGCTGAAAACCAGTTAGGAACTGTGGTGATACTGTAAGTAGGGAAAATGGGCATACTGGGTGGACCAAGCAGTCTTTATCAGCTGTCAAATTCTATGTTTCTCTGTGTCTTTGCGTTGTACTGAATTCTAATCAGTGGTTCAATGGATGCTCCCTCATTGCTTGGTTATTGTTTCCTAGGTCTTCCCCAACATCCACCTCAGGAACCAACTTCTTCCTGATATTCATTACCAGAAATATAGTACTGCACCTTTCTTTGTCCCCTCCTCACAAACTGCAACATAAAACAATCATTTTAAGTGTCCACAAAACGAGCCCTTACAGTACCATCATATTGGCCGGTGCTATCACATTCAGTTTCATGGAAAGGAAAGTACCTATTTACAGCATAATTCCCTCTACCTGCTGCAGTTTTCCTCCCACACTCCTATCTGTATCACCCCACCCCACCCCCACCACCCCAGCCTAGAAATCTGTAGCAGACCTCTAACAGCAATTTCACTTTACGAATGTTTTATCTGTGTTTACTAATCCCCCTCTAGGTCATTAAAATACTGTTCAGACTCCTTGCATTCCTGTAAATGCACTTCCACTTTTATTGCTCTCAGTTGTACTTTATACAACTCCTATCCTTTGCTAACAACCTTTTTTGTTGTCACTTTTCAAGCTACTGCTGTACAACCCTCTTTCCTAATTGCTTGTCCTCTAAATCTAACCATTCTTTGTCTGCTAGAGTACTTGTCCCTACATTTGGAATCAGTCCCTCTATTTCTTTTCCCTGATCTATAATTCCTTAACTAGCCCTGACAATAAGGCACTCAATCCCCTTAAATTGGGTCTACTACTTTCCTTTTTTTTAATTTTTACATACAAACTTCATAACTTCCCAAGGCACATATAATTGCAGTCCATGACAAGTTGCAGTGCCTCTAGAGTTATCATGATACATTGTAATGTATCATGAGAAATACCTTGAATTTCAATGGAATTATCTCTGCTATATCGTAATGTACTGCAATACTGTATATCCAGATATATTGTAACTTGTTACTGCCTGCAACAGCAGCCATACACCTATTACATTGCTGAGGAAAGAATTTGATGGAAACAATATCTTGTTTCTTTCCTATGTTAGGATGTATATAGGTATAATTACAGTTTCTTTTCTTACAGTAAATACAGTAGCTTGCAACTCAGTCTTGCTTGCAACTTAGTCTTCTTAAGCCCTTCCAATATTTTGCAAATCTGTTTAATGTTCTCCAGAGTATGTTTCTTTTCCAAAGAATACATCCCATGTTCTCCAGCACTGCTTCAGAATGTAATCTTCCCTTTTTGATTGCTGTTTAGTATTCATGTGCTGCACCATTTCAGACTGTCATATGTATGACTTTCATATACTATGGGACCAGTACTCAACACTCTGCAGTATGTGTGGTCTTATCAAGTCTGAGTTGAAGGGTAGTAGAACCTGCCTTGACCTGTTTTCTGTAGGCCTCTATATACATCTTCAGCAAGGATACATACAGTACTTAATCATGTTTTCCAGTATTTCCTAGTAGAATGGATGCAATTCTGGAACAGGAGTGCAAATCCCCAAAATGGAGAAACTCTGTTTATGATAATTCAGAATGAATGCAAAACTAGAAAAAAATACCAAACGTCTGTGCTTTCAAAATATATTTATTTTTTCATATACCACAAGCTAGTTTCCATGATACTGGCATTGTGTTTGCCTTATTGACTGCCACTAGGCACTGATTTGAGTTAATCAGAGATCCCTCTCCCTCTCTTGCAAGTCCTGCTCCTGATTCCTACTACAACTTATTTCCCTTCCATCTAGTGTAACACTAGTGCACATTATCCTGCCTTCCTGCTTTACATTCCAAGTACAACATTCTGAAACTTCATGATCCTTCATTTCTGAAAATGTGTCAAGCAAGATCATATAGGAGCAATAAGCATCAAATGCACAGACCTGTGAATTTTGTTTTAAAGCACTGTGTGTTGATTATTATCTTGACTTGGGAGACTATGGACATCAACTGAAAATGCTTTATGAAAATTTATAAGCACAGAAATGTGTAATCAAGCCTCTGGTATCCCATTTTGATTAACATGGTGAAGGCTGCCTACATTACATGGCACTCATAGGCAAGTAAGTCACCCAGAAACAAAAACTAAATGAAAAATCAATTGTCTTGTCAAATGCAAGCAGTGATAAGTTATGTCCTTGATAAGTTCAATACTTTGTTATGATGTGCCAGTCAGCAATAAAACATGTTTATTATGAAACTGGACATTATCAGCAGTTTTGTAGCAGACTTGTCCATTTTTGACATGCATATTTTTCTTATTTTAAAATGTACTATTTTAAAAATATCAGAAGCAGGTTCTCTGCTATTTAAAAACATGTTTAATACATGATGTAATGATTTTAGGCATGTAGTATCCTTTTCCTGCTGAGGTGGGGGGCTATTAACCTCAACAGGGCCTTTATTGGTGTGGCCTAACTCTCTAAAGGTGGAAAAGTGGAGAGAAATGTACATGAGCTGAGCTCTGTAGTGAGAGATCCACAACCTTGGGTATCATATTGTTTGCCTTGTTACTGTCTATGAAAAATGCTTGCCTTATTGATGGTGTGTACTGTAATTATTTGTCCCTCAGTTACTAGGCTCAGGTGTGAAAGTAACTAAAGTCTCCTGACTTCTGTCTCCTTCTGCTACACATAGCTCCATAGTGAGTGTGAATGTTTGTGTGTGTGTGTGTGTGTGTGTGTGGTGTTCTGAAGGGGGTGAGGTGTTTTTTTCTCTGTCATTCAATTTCAAGTTTTGTTCTGAGTGCTACCAAAGAGGGTACTCTGCAGACTTCTCCCTCTCATAGCTCATTGCACAACTGCCTTTTTTGAGGCTGTTCTGTGAGCATGCAAGGCTGTGTGTACACAGTTACTGGAACTTGTACAATTCTTTGTATGTTAGGCATGACTCATTGAATTGTATAGTGTGTGCCACTTGCTTTTTGAGCTTGACTCTGTGTATGACTTACAGTATTTATTTATTGATTTATTTATCTATTTATATAATTATTTAACATTTGGTAACTGGGAAAGGTACACTAAGACGAGGCTCATTTCCAGGTGTGACTTGGGGAGAGGGGTTAATGATTATACAGTAGTCAGTGTAGCAGAACATCAGAAAAGTCTGGGTAGATACAGTAGGGGCTCTGTCTGCTGACTCCCCCTCCTATAGCTCAATTCATGACTTTCCATTAAGTGCATTTTTTATGGCTGCAGTGGGCAAAACCCTGTAGACATTTTGCTCTTTCAGTAGAAAAAGGGAGCCCTCCAGTTTCCTAATGGACTAGATAATATTGGATGTGCTATATTATCAGTATGCTAATTAATTGTAGCAGTCTGCTGAGGAGAGTTTCAAAGCACTATTGTGTGTCCTAAGCTTCAATCTTGGTAGAATTATCTTTGAAGAAAGGATCATAGCTCATAAACATGTTACGTCACTCAGGTTTTCCCAGACATAAAGTGTAATTGACAGTGAGGAAAGAGGTTTCTGATTTCCAATGCTATGTTCAGACAGGCCAGATAAAAACTGAAGCATAAATGATAAATCAGACCAGAGACCTACTTTAACATGAAGTATATAGTTTTATTTTTCATCAGTCAATATTCTTTATTTCCAAACCATGCAACATTTTGAGATCATAAAAAGAATTCATCAGGGAATTGGTTGAAATTCACATAATAAAATGATGTAACTAAAATTAGTATTCTAGGTTTCACTGCTAACATACCTCACAAAATAATTCATATATTCATTTTTTTAAATCTTTTGGTAACTGGGTAAGGCCCACTAGGCACAAATGCCTGTTTTCAATGGCAACCTGAGAGCATTGTGGTGGTTAAGTGACTTGCTCATAGTCACACAGTATGCACATGGAGGTTGTGGGAATCAAACCCAGGTCTCCTGAATGTACAAACTCATTCATAGTTCATTAAACTCTAGGTTATACTGCCAGTCTCAATTCTAAAATGGAGTGGAATAGTCTCCACATTACCATAATAGTTCCACAATGTATACACTTCCTCATCTGCTTTCTTTAAACATTTAAAAAAAAAATCTGTGTACATAAACATATATCAAATTACTGTATGCTCATAAATATCAATACGGACACTGCAAAATCACTAAAACATTTTATTGAAACTTGTTAATGGCAATACAATTGTTTAAAAAATGAGGTAATTTTTAAATGCTATATCAAAACCTTCACCAGTCACAAACACATATAATTATATGAACCACGTTTGCTAGGAAGTCACTATGTTGTTATGCTATATGCCCATTTGTCACAAATGCCTTAATTAATTGTATGCTATGTTAATCTTTGTAACTTGAATGTAAAATGACTCACCCCTATTGTACCCCTTCCCCCAGGACACACCAGGAGTCGAGCAACCTGTTGCTCAGTGTGCCTTCCTGGTGAAACATTTCAATAAGTAAATACATAAATAAATACATACATAAATAAATAAATATGCTATCACAAAAGAAAAATATGTAGTTTATCATACCACTCATTTAACATGTAAGAAAAAACATTTTCAATGTAGGCAGTTAACCAAATTCACTTCACTCTTTCTTAAATTCTGTGACCATTTTAGCCCCTACCAACCACTCTGGTAGGCTATCCCAGGCGTCAACCACCCTCTCCATGAAAAAATATTTTCTCACATTTCCCCTAAGCCTTCCCCCCTCTAACATCATTTTGTGCACCCTTGACTTGGAGCATCTGTTACTTTGGAAGATGCTTCCTTCCTTTACTCTGTTTATACCAGTGATGTATTTGTATATCTCAGTCATGTCCCCCCTTCCTCTAGGGAATACGTATTTAACCTCTTTAGTCTTTCCTCATGGGCCTTATCCTGCAATTCTGTAGCATTTTACTTGACCTCCACTGTACTGCCTTCACACTGTCTTTGTTCTTTCTCAGATGGGGCCTACAGAACTGGATGCAGTATTCCAGGAGCTGTCTCTCACAAGTGTTTTATACAGGGGCAAGAAGATCTCCCTATTTATACTTCTGATACCCCTCCCTATGCATCCAAGCATCTGGTTAGCCTTTCCAACAACCTTATCATGATGTCTACTTTCCCTTAGTTCCACCAAGATGATAACTCCAGGTCCCTTCCCTGCTTTGTGACTGTCAGTACCTCCCCACCTAGTTCATACTTTGCCCCTGGGTTCTTGTGTCCTATGTGCATGATCCTGCACTTCTTTGCAATGACTCTGAGCTGCCATTTTTCAGACCATTTTACCAGTTTTTTAAGGTCTTCCCTCATTCTTTCAACACCCCCATCACTTCCACCCTTTTGCGTACCATTTTATCATCTGCAAAAAGGCATACAGTGGTAGTTGCAAAAAGGTTGACTGGCACTGTGGTATTTTCCATGAACTACAGAAAAAAATTCCATGGATTTATCGCATACCATGGGAAAAAAAAAACAATGTTATTCAATGCATTTTTTTACCATGGTAGTGGTAAATCCACTGTATTTTTTCCGTGGTTGATGGAAAATACAGTGGTATCACTCAACTTCTTTATAACTACCACTGTACATTCCCCTCCAGTCCCTCTGTGATGTTCCCAATAAAGACATTAAAGAGGGCCAACCCCAACACCGAACCCTCCAGCACTCTGCTAGCCACCACTCCCTCTCTAGAGTACTCCCTTTTTACCACAACCCTCTGATTCCTGCAATTCAGCCGGTTCACAACCCATAGAACTATTTAGGATCCACCAGTAGGCTACATAGTTTGTTAATCAGCCTTCTATGGGGACAGTGTCAAAGGTCTTTCTGAGGTCCAGATAGGCCACATCCACCACACCATCCTGGTCCACTTCCTTAGCTACCCAGTCATGCTGTAAATTAGTATAAGTTAGTGCAAAACATATTGCTTATCCTAAATACAATAAAAGTTAGGGTTACGTGAATAAGTAAATAAATGCCATATAAGGCAGTGTGTGTGTGTGTGTTTGTGTGTGTGGCAATGCTCTGTGTGTGTAGACAGTGCACTGCTATGTTATTCTGGAATATATATGCATATATGTTTGCATGTATGTGTTAGTTCATCAGGCACTTCCCAATCCCAATACTGGCACTCTAGGGCATCAAGAGGGGAATGCTGCACTCATGAGGTACTGTCTTTCAGATGGGACATTAAACCAAGGTCCCATTTGCCTGTTCTGGTGGTTGTTCAGGTGGATGTTAAAGATCCCATTACACTTCATGAAAAGAGTTAGGGAATTTTTTTTTATTAAAATATTCAATAACATAATCCACAGAACAAAAATAAACATGTTAAAATCACATCAAAAATAATACATAAAATCAGAACCACAAAAAAAAAATCAATATACATATTAATCCATACCATTCCCCCATACCTATATCACAAAATCATGAAACAGAACATATTGAAATAAAGAAAAACAATCAAAATAAATGGATAACACAAATAATACTATAGACTGATCCTATCAACCCCACACACACACAATACAATCAGAAAGGAAAGGAAAAACATTGTATATGCTTATGAAAACAAGATCAAAAACAATTTCTTGCTATATATGGAGTAGGACACCACAAGTGAAAAAAAATTAAACAAGGCAATCCTGTATCTAAGAGAAACAGAAAAGAACATCTATGTAATACAAAAAAAGGGTTAAAAAAATAGAATCCAAATCAGAAGTCAATGCATCTTATATACTATCTACTAATAGATACAGTACTAAATCATGTACCAAGACTCTGTAGAAGAAGCTTATCTAAGCCATTTAAAAGCATATCACTAAGTATGCCACTGGTACCTATCCACCTGTATAGATTCAATAGGTTTAAGAGCCTATAATTCATGTTGAATACTCTGGATCAATTCTACTATGAGATTTGTTGTTGCTACAGCACAAGTCTGCAGTGTACTTGCCAAATCCAATAGACTAAGCATGCCATTAAAATCCTAAAAGAACTGGTGTCAAAATGCCGCCATCCAACAGGGAACATTCGTTAAATAATATAGCTGGAGAGATATACAACCAGGTGTCCAAATACCAGCTGACAAATAGTAGATTCCAAAACTCAGTAACATACGGGCATAAGAAATAAAGATGTTCCATAGTTTCAACTTTGGATGAACATTGCTCCCTATGACAGTAATGTTCCATCAACTCCTTATGTTTTTCGTTACCGTTCATGTTAATTCCATCATGGACCCCCAGCCAAACCACATCCCACATTTGTTTTGGTATTCTGGGTTCCCCCGAAAGGTCCCCTATAGCTTTCTGCTCTACTGCTGACAAAGGTAGAAAGGGCTTTTCCAGATAATAATTACCCCGTCACCAGTATATATAAAAGCTTCTTAGGGGTAGTCATTAAGAAGGACTGAGTAATATTCCATTTTTTTAAATAATCAAAACAGTCCATCCATAGAGGGCTCAATTTCATGGTCCTCTTGTTTTCATGGTAAAAGTCCATTTGACACCAATCTGTAATAACCTCCTCTAAGAATGGTGACACCCAAACCACTCACAGAGCCATACTGTTCTGCAGGATGGGTATCCAATTTACAGAAAATAAAATACTCCAATTAAAAAAACACTGGGTTCAACATACCTACAACCCCTTCCCTCCTTTTCAAATATGTTACTCCCCTTTTAAAGAGCTCTGCTCTGTTTTAGCTGCCAAATGTATATGCATTAACCAGTGCTCATTGTACTTATACTCTGTATGATTGCTCACCCACATTTATTCTATAGATGTACTATATGAATGTCTATGTTTTATTCTAATCTGGAGCCTTTGGAAACAAGTCTATGACTCAAAGGGTTGTAATTCTGATTTCCTAAATACATAGATACTTAGACAGTGTTGACAGATAAGGGCCTATGGCCCACCTAGTCTGCCCATTTGAGTTTGTAACTTCAGTTTATGTTTTCCTAGAACTCTGTTGCCCCTTACCCCTGACCTTCAGAATTCCTTTATGGCTATCCCATTCATTCTTAAATCCCGTGATTGTTTCCGCCCCAACCACTTCCTCAGGCAGGGTGTTCCACTTGTCCACCACCGGTTCTGTGAAGAAATTCTTCCTCACATTTCCTTTGAATCATCCTCCCCTTCAACTTCATCCCATGCCCTCTAGTCCTGGAACATCTTTTTCGCTTAAAAATAGTGTATTCTTGCACCCTGTTCCTCCCTGTAAGATACTTGTATGTCTCTATCATCTCCCCTCTGTCCTTCCTCTACTCCAGGGAGTACCTATTCAATTCCTTCAACCTGTCCTCATAGGACTTGTGATGCAATCCATGTACCATCTTTGTTGCCCTTCTCTGAGCCTTCTCTACCCTGTCTATGTCCTTACATAGGTAAGGTCTCCAGAACTGTGCACTGTACTCCAGGTGGGGCCTCACTAGTGTCGTGTATGGTGGAATCATGACCTCCCTTTTCCTGCTAGTGATGCCCCTGCCTATGCATCCCAGCATTCTATTTGCTTTACCTGCTGCCTTGTCACACTGTTTCCCTATCTTGAGGTCATCAGAGATAACCCCAAGATCCCTTTCCTGCTTGGTGCATGCTATATCCTCATCCCCCAACTGATATATTGTGCAGGTTTTGTCCTATATCATATCTTGCATTTCTTTGCATTGAATTTCAACTGCCAAACCCCTGATCATTCTTCAAGTTTCTGCAGATCCCTTCTCATTCTGTCTACACCCTCTGGTGTGTCTACTCTGTTACAGAGCTTTGTGTCATCAGCAAACAGTGAAATTCTGCCTTCTAGGTCCTCCGCAATGTCACTGATGAAGATTTTGAAAGGACCGATCCCAGCACTGATACCTGTGGTACCCCATTGGTCACTCTTCCCTCTGTGGAGTGACAGCCATTTACCACCACCCTCTGTGTCCTTCCACCCAGCCAGTTACCTACCCACCACACTACTGTCCTGCCCACACCCATATTCCCTAGTTTGTGTAATAGTCTTCTATGTGGCACAGTGTCAAAGGCCTTGCTGAAGTCCAGATAAACCACGTCCACTGCCCTCCCCTGATCCACTCCCTAGTCACCCAGTCAAAAAACTCAATGAGGTTGGTCTGACATGACTTCCCCCTGGTGAAATCATGTTGCCTTGGATTCTGCAGTCCATTGACAACCAGATGTTCCACCAATCGCTCCTTCAGTAGTGCTTCCATGATCTTCCCCACCACCAAGGTGAGGCAGACTGATCTGTAGTTCCTCACTTCCTCTTTGTTCCCACTTTTGTATAAGGGGACTACATCTGCTGTCCTCCAGTCTTTGGGTACCTCCCCTGTTTCCAGTGATTGGCTAAACAGGATAGCCAGAGGTTCAGCCACCACCTCTCTTAGTTCTTTAAGGACCCTGGGGTGCACCTCATCTGACCCCATTACTTTATCAACTTTTATTACTTCTAGTTCCTTCAGGACCCTTTCTCGTGTAAAGGGACTTGTGTCCATTTCTACACCATTCTCACCCCTTGTACGTCCTTCAGACCCATTACCCTCCTCTTCCTCAGTAAAGACTGAGCAGAAATACCTGTTCAATATGTCAGCTTTACTGTTGTCATCCTCCACATGGCCCCCATCCACCCCTTCAGTCTCACTATCCCTCCCTTTGCCTTTCTTTTCCTTATGTACCTGTAAAGGTTTTGTCCCTCTACCACTGGATTTTGCAATGTGTTCTTCTGTCTGAGCTTTGGCTTCCTTTACTGACCTCCCTGCCTCCCTTTGCTTCTCCTGGTACTTCTCCCTATCCCTTCTGCCTGTGTCTTTTTGTATTGCCTGAATGCAATCTTTTTGGCTTTCACTTGCTTTGCTACCTCTTTGGAAAACCATAATGGTCTCCTCTTCCTTTTCCTCTTGCTAACCTGCTTAATGCATAATTCTGCTGCTCTTGTAATCCCCATTTTAAATACTGCCCACTGTTCCTCAACCCCTGATTCCTGCCCCATTCCCCTTAATGCCTCTTTCAAGTATCTCCCCCATTTTCCCAAAGTCTGCCCCCCTAAAATCCAGGATACATGTTTTTGTGTGGTTTGGTTCTGCTCTTTCTGTGATTTCAAACCGCAATGACTGGTGGTCACTGTTCCCCAGGTGCTCCCCCACTGTTACCCCCATCACACTGTCCCTGTTTGTGAGCACAAGGTCCAGTATTGCCTTCTGCTGAGTTGGTTCCATGACCAGTTGCTTGAGGAAGGCACCCTGAAGGGAGTCCAGGATAAATCTGCTCCTAGTTGATGCTGCTGCTGGGATGCTCCAGTCCACGTCTGGAATATTGAAGTCTCCAAACAGTACTACCTCATCCTTGTCTGCCATCCTTTGGATGGCTAGCATCAACTTCCTATCTGTTTCTTCCTCCTGGACTGGTGGTCTATAGACCACACCTGTGTGGATGGCTGGCCCCATTTTTCTTTCCAGCTTAACCCACAGTATCTCTCCCCCATTTTGTTCCTCCTGGATCTCTGTGGCCTTTATGTCATTTTCACATACAGTGCCACTCCTCCTCCTTCCCTTCCTGCCTGCCTGTCTCTTCTGAATATTTTGTAGCCAGGTAGGGCCATCTCCCAGTAGTGGTTATCATTATACCAGGTTTCAGTGATGGCCACAATGTCCAGGTCTGACTGCACCATGACAGCCTCCACATCTTCCATCTTGTTGCTAAGGCTCCTGACATTTGCACACATGGCTTTCCATGATTTGACCTCCCTAGACTGTTTTGCTGTTCTACTCCAGCCCCTTCCTTGGTTGTCCTTTATCCCTGGTTCTCCTTGTCTACCCTTCTGCTGAATTTTGCCCCTTTTCTGCCTATCCACCTCTTGGGTGCTAATCTCCATCTTTTGCATGCTGCTTTGTAGAGATAGCCACTCCTCTGGTTCACTTGTTCCACTGCTAGCTGTGGGGAGTGAGCAAGTAGGTACTCTCCTTGCTGGCCTGCCACCCCCCTTTGCTAGTTTAAATGCTTGTCAATGTAGCATTTAAACTTATCATTCAGTGCCTGGATTCCCCTCGAGGATGGATGCAGGCCGTCAGGCTTGAACAAATCTCCATCCCTCAAGGTGGGTCCCCAGTCACCAATGAATCCAAACCCTTCCTCACAGCACCAGTTCTTCAACCATGAGTTAAAGTTCTGGTGCATGCACCTTTATGCTCTCCCTTGGCTCTCGCAGGTAGTACTTCTGACAAAGTGACAGAAGTAGCTACTTGCTTGAGACCCATCCCCAATTTCCTAAACTCTTCCTGAACTACCTTTGGCTACCCATTTGCCAGGTCATTAGTACCTAGGTGGATAATGACATCCAGCTCACCCTCCCGTCTTGCCTTCCCAGTGATCCCCAGGATCTTCCTTCCATTCCTTCATGCCGTGGCACCTGGTAGGCACCTCACCTCCCTGTCCTCCCCCTCCTGTGTTCATAGCTGGATCCCTCTTATGATGGAGTCCCCCACCAGGATTCACTTCCTCCTCCTCTGGGTTCCACTGCTTTCCCCGCTGAGGTCACCTCCTTGGTTAACCTCCACATCCTTTCCTTCCACTTCTCTGGGTGCCTCTATTTGGTTGCCCCCATTTGCCAGCGTGGCATATGAGTTCTTGAGTGGAATAGGATCTGAGATGTGCCTCTGCCTGACCACACTAACCCTCTCTGAGCCCACTGTCATCCAAGTGCTCCTCATTCTCAGCATCCTTTGAGGCAGTTGCATTGGACTGGGTGGTCTCTGGATAGGGGTGATGGTACTCCTGACCCAGTTAACTTCCGCTCTGAGTCTGGCTACCTCATCCCACAGTCCAGAGAGATGTATGCAGATAGGGCAGCACCTCAGTGTCCAGAAGGTCTGCCTGAATATGGCTGCCCCACAGCCACTGCATTGCACCACTCCCCACATTATACTGCTATTCCACTACTTGTCTGCTACTGAAGCTCTGCTAGTTCCCTTTTATTAATTTACTGTCCTAAAAATCCTGCCACTGATCTTCAGATACTTTTCTTTTTAAAAAAAGAAAATAAACCAATAAATAAATAAATGAGTCAAAACACTTGTCGTGCTGAGGGTGGGCTTCTTCACCCTTATGCCCCTCTTACTCCACACCCCTTACTATACCCTGTGTTTAGCTCCTGTCAATCAGATTTAACAGGGCATATAATTAAGAGTTGGGTAAGGGAGGGAGGGGTGAAAATTTGCAGCAATTAAAGACAGCAAAGAAATACACCACCACTACGTTTTAAATTTTCAACAGCCCAAAAACAATTCTAAGTAAAGACAAGAAAGAAAGTACAGTGTCACTAAAAGCCCACAATCTAAGTTTAAAAGAAAAATAACAATTACCAGTTACTAAAGCACTGAATTGAATATGTTTCCTTCCCCTTCCGGCTTCTGAGAAAATAAAACTCACTTGCTACCTCAACTCCGACTAAGCCCCACCTCCAATTATCACGTAGCTGAGGTCAAAGACCACACAATTAATACCCCTCACCCAAACTACAGGGCAAGTCAGACAAGCCAAGACTAAATTTGCAGCAATTAAAGACAGCAAAGAAATACACCACCACTTCATTTTAAATTTTCAACAGCCCAAAAACAATTCTAAGTATCAGTTAAAGCAAAAGGAAGCAGGGAAGGCAGTAAGAACAGCAAGGCCCAGTCTGAGGAAAAGATGCCAACTTAGTTAAGGAGGGCGATAAAATCTTTTATAGGTACATCAGGGAGCGAAGAAAGACCATGGGTGGGATAGTGAAGCTTAATAAAGGGGAGGGGGTGGGAAGAGGGTAACTGTGAAAAGGCAGACATACTAAACAAATATTTTTGCTCAGTATTCACAAGTGAAGAGGGGAGGTACCTAAACCAAACAATAGAAACACTCTGGATATGGGGGTTGATACCAGCCATTCACAGAAGAAAGGGTTCTGCAAGAACTCTTAAAACTGAAGGTGGACAAATCAGTGAGGCCTGATGGGATTCACCCCAGAATTGTAAAATAACTAAGGGTAGAACTAGTGACACCACTGACTACCCTCTTTAACAAATCATGGGAGGATGGGGTGGTACCTGAGGACTGGAGAAGGGCAGATGTTATTCCACTTCACAAAAGTGGGAGCAGGGCAGAAGTAGGAAACTACATACCGGTACTTGTTAGTTTAACTTCAGTGATAGGGAAAATGATGGAATCAATTCTGAAGGAAAGAACTGTTGAGTACCTAGAGGCGAGAGGGGCACAAGACCCAAGGCAGCATGTATTCACAGTGGGAAGGTCATGTCAGATGAATCTAATAGATTTCTTTGACTGAGTGACTAAAGTAGTAGATCATGGAGGGGCTTTGGACATGGCCTTCCTAGACTTTAGCAAGGCATTTGACACAGTCCCACACAAAAGATTAATATAAAAGTTAGCCAGCTTGTGAGTGGGTCCCAAGATGGAAGCCTGGGTAAAGAACTGGCTGGAGAACAGGACACAGAGGGTAATAGTAAACAAATTCCACTGTGAAGAAAGGGGCGTCACTAGTGGGGTACCATTAGGTTCAATACTTGGACTGGTCCTCTTCAGTGTCTTTATTAGTGACATTGCAGAGGGCCTGGAAGGAAAAGTATGTCTCTTTGCAGATGACACAAAGATCTGCAACAGAGTTGATACACAGGATGGGGTGGAAAAGATGAGAAGGGACTTGGCAAGGTTGGAGGAATGGTCAAATGTATGGCAGCTTAGATTCAGTGCTAAGAAGTGCAAAGTAATGCACCTCAGAAACAAAAACCCAGGGGAAGAGTACACAATGGGGGGTGAAATGCTAACAACAAAAATGGAAAGGGACCTAGGGTAATCATAACAGATGACCTAAAGGTGGTCAAGCAATGTGAGAGGGCAGTAAGGAGGGATGGGGGGATTCTGGGATGCATAGGAAGAGGTATCACCTGTAGAAAACAAGAAGTTGCTATGCCTCTGTACAGACAGCTAGTGAGACCCCATCTGGAGTACTGTGTGCAGTTCTGGAGATCCAATCTCCCTAAAGAGATAGACAGGATGGAGGCAGTCCAGAGAAGGGCAATTAAAATGGTGCAGGGTCTGCATCAGAAGACATATGAAGAGAGAGACTTAAGGAGCTTAACATGTATAGCCTCGAGGAAAGGAGGGAGAGGGAGGACATGATAGAAACTTTCAAGTACCTCAGGGGTATCAACAAAGTCCAAGAGGGTAGCATCTTTCAGAAAAAGAGGTGTGCAAGAACAAGGGGGCACAATTTGAAGATAGACGGGGGACAGCTCAGAGGTAATGTGAGGAAGTATTTTTTCATGGAGAGGGTTGTGGAGGCATGGAATGGCCTTCTTGAGGAGGTTGTGGAGTCAAAAACAGTGGTGGAATTCAAGAATGCATGGGACAGTCATAAGGCAATTCTAGGGGGTTGGGGTAGGAAGAAGTAGGCTGTTGATTAATTAGGATCTGCAGCTCATCCATTAGGTAGGGAAATGGGCAGACTGGGTGGGCCAAGCAGTCCTTATCTGCTGTCAAATCCTATGTTTCTATGTTTCTAAACTACCAGTCCGTAGTTGACCAGGGAGAGGAGGAAGCTGGAGACTGAGAGTTGGAGGACTTCATCAGTAAGGCTTTTCTTGTGCCTAAACAGGATCTCTAATTTAGTGTTCAGAGCTTTCACCACCATGTCAATGTGCTGAACATACGAGAGGGTAACATCCACAATGACACCCAAGTACTTGAAGGAGTGAACCTGTTCCAGTTGGGCAGTCAGGTGATTTGTGATTGTTAGTTCTGGGCATTTCCTTTTTAGTTGGGAGCTAGAGATGAGCATTGTCTTGTTTTTTTGTTGTTTAGTAGAAACCTTTGGGAGAAGAACCAGGTCTACAGTTGCTGGAAGGATGATTGTAGCGTGGCCTGTAGGCGCTGTATGCGAGAGTGACAGCTAAGTAGGACAGCATCATTGGTGTATAGAATGACTTTGCTAGTGCAGGCATTGGGCAGGTTGTTCAAGAACATGCTGAAGAGCAGTGGGCCCAGGATGGACCCTTGAAGCACCCCAGTGAGACTTCCTTGGACGCAGATATGGAGTGACCTATCTTGAACCTTTGAGACCAGGAGGTTAAGTAGCCCTGGAACCATAAAGCAGCATTTGGGGAAACACCAAGGGCATGCAGTTGAGACAAGAGGAGTGGGTGGCAGACTTTGTCGAATACCTTTGTTAGGTCAATGAAGATGGACTCAACCAGTTTCCCTCATCCAATGCCTTATGGACGTACTCAGTGAAATCCACCAGTGCAGTGTCCATGCTGTGGAGTTTCCTAAAGCCGTGCTGCTGGAGACATTGCATCTGGTATTTGTGAATATAGTCAGTAAACTGGTCTGCCACAGTCCTTTCCAGTGCTTTAGAGAGGAGTAGAGGATAGAGATGGGCCTGTAGTTTGTGATCAGTGACCTATAGCCTCCTTTTGCATCGGGGTCACCAGAGCTTTTAACATGTACTTGAAGCGCCCCTAACACCATCAGAAAAACTTGGAAAAAATGTGAGATCTGACATCACAGTTCTATTTATGACATCACAGTTTGTTGCTGTGGGGATAATTATGATGCCATAAATGGGGGATTATTTATTTATTTAGTTAGTTATTTATTTAAAAGTTGGTAACTTGGAAAAGCACCATGAACAGAAGCTCATTTCCAGGTGCAACCCGGATTATCATGTCACATGTAGGATAGCAGAAAGAGCAGATAGAGCCTAAGGGACAGTAAGCCTCTTTCATACAGTTGTCCTCAGTAATAAAGAAAAAAAGTAAATAATTATAGAAAATACATGAAATATAAACTGAACTGTCTAAATTTCACATTTTTTTCAAGTTTTTCTTATGCTGTCAGGGTCTGTTTAAGTACATGTTAAAATGTGATATTAATGTACTGTATGTTAAAACAAGCAAAAAATATGTATAACAAGTTTTCTATGTATGGCATAAAGAGGGTTTAAAGTAGAGTTTACCTAGAGTGAGCAACTGTTTCACATATTCATACAATATACAACATATCTGGAGACATTTTCCCAGTTATACACTTAACTAGTTACTATATTCTGTAAACCTTAAGATCTTCAGTGCTGTAACATGACATCATGCAAGATAATAACAATTGTCAGTATAAGAGCCACATTAAAAAGCAAACCTGTCAAGGACCCCTAAGAAAATGAGACCATGTATCCTAATATGTTAAGGTTTCAGTATGTACCAATCACTATTATATAACCCAATGGAATTCAACCTGTTAGAGACCCCCAAGTAAGTGGAATCATGCATCCCAATATGTACATAGTTCATAAATATGACAGTGTATAATCAAACTACTATATGTACATTAGCAGTCTAAGGAATCTGAATAAAAACACAATGGAAATACCCCCCCAACCCGTGGAAGATAATTAGTTAGAAGGAAGTATGTATTCACTATGAATGTGAGCTAAGAATCCTAATACAACATCATTTTCACCAATCACTGCAGTATTTACAGAATGGAATTAAACTTAACAAGGAAGTAAACCATCCCTCCCCAGGGGAAAATAATTAGTTAGAAGGGCATAAGTATCCACTATGAATGTGAGCCAAGAGTCCTAACACACCATTTACACCAATCATTGCAATATTTACCCAATGGAATTAAATTTATCAGGGACCCCGAAGTGAGTGAGATCATGCATCCTAACCTCCCCCCACACCCACACACACACAGTTCTTTGGTGAGAAACCAACATGTTGATAACCAGTTAAGATGGACTCTATACATATAAAAAAAAAATAAAGTCATGCTGAAGTCTTATTACTGTATATGTCCATCCTTTGAAGTAAAGGTCTGTGGAAATTTAAGTAGAATAATGTGACATAAACCCCAAATCTATGTTCATGCCATCTTCCACCATATTGAGAAGTAAAATAAGCCTGATCTCAGAAGCCCTTCTTTGTTGTGTACTTTTGAAATATCTTTATGGTGAATTTGGCGGAGGACTTTTTAAGGCACTGTACACATAAATCGCTCACTTATTTCTGTTACATTGATGATTTGCTTATAATTTGGACAGAGTGCACTGACAAACTTAAGGATTTCCATCAGGAACTGAATAACCACCACCCAACCATAAAGCTTTCCCTGGAATATTCTGCTACCGGTGTTAATTTTCTGGATACCACTGTCATCATCAAGGATGGAACCTTACATACAGGTATTTACAGGAAGCCAATAGACAGACAGAGGTACTTGCACAGGAATAGTAATAATCTGAGTCACACACAAAAAAAAATCTGTCACGTATTGCCAAGCACTACGGTATCACCGTATCTATTCTAATGAGGATGACAGAGATACACATTTGACTATGTTGAAAAACACTTTTATTGAGCAGGGACACTCTTCCAGGGAAATTGACAGAGTGGTAGAATTTGCAACCCAGGTACCAAGAGAACAATTACTTCAGTATAAGGAAAGGACCACTACCAACAGAATACCCTTCGTAGTCACATATCACCCTGACCTCGAACTTCGACATAAGATTATTAAGGACCTTCATCCAATATTTAGTGGGGATGAGACACTAAATTGTATTTTTCAAGAACTATGACTATTGCCTTTTAAACAACCACCAAATTAGCCAACCTGTTTATTAGGAGTAAACTTGGATCAGAACAGAATACCATGAGATGCAAATGAACACAACCCTGTAATCAGCTCAGATGTAAAACTTGTGTGCTCATTTCCACTTCGGATTTTGTGGTTACATCACAAAACAGACAATTCAGGATACAGTGGAATTATACATGTGCATCAAAGAATGTGGTTTATTTCATTCAATGCAAGAGATGTCCTCATACAGGGTAGGTAGGAGAGACAAAGCACGCACTCCACACTAGAATGAATGCACAGTGACATATTATTAATTTGAAGATGACTGAAAAAACAGTGGGGTGACACTTTTTTCAGAATGACCACTCAATCTCAGCTATGTCAATAATGGTCTTAGAAGGACATTTCAAAAGTACACAACAGAGATGGGCTTCTGAGATCAGGTTTATTTTACTACTCAATATGGTGGAAGATGGCATGAAACATAGATCTGGGTTTTATGTCACATTATTCTACTTAAACTTCCACAGACCTTTACTTCAAAGGATGGACATACAGTAGGACTTCAGAATGTCTTTTTTATTTTATTAATATGTATAGAGTCCATTTTAACTGGTTATCAACCATGTTGGTTTCTCACCAAAGAACTACTTTATGGATGTGTGTGGGTGGGGGGGGGGTACTTTTTATGAGGGGATAGGTTGTGTATGTGAGGAATGTATGATGGGGTTTGTGGTTATATTGAGGTAAGCTTATTTTCAGGTACATGACATAATGATGTTGCAGTGTTTTAGGATTCAGTTCACGCACATAGTGAATATTTACTTTTTTCTAACTAGTTTTTCCCGGGGGGGGGGGTTATTCCATTTTGTTTTTATTCAGAATCCTTAGACTGATGCGTTACATATAGCAGTTGATTATATACTGTTATTTTTTTGAACTCTGGATATATTAGGATGCATGATCTCACTCACTTAGGGGTCCTTCATAGGTTTATTTCCATTGGGTAAATACTGTAGTGATTGGTGTAAATGATGGTGTGTTGGGAATTTTGGTTCACATTCATAGTGACTATTTACTTCCTTCGAACTAATCATCTTCCCCTGGGGGGGAAGGGGTATTTTCATTTTGTTTTTATTTAGATTCCTTAGATTGTTACTGTACATTTAGTAGTTTGATTATACACATTCCACACCAATCATACTCTATGTGTAGCTGAAACTTCTCCACCATTATAAATCAGTTGCTTTAATAGTCTGTATACATATTTAAGTGTTCTTCTATCTACTTGACTATTTGCCTAGGTGACACTATTTGACTTCTTGTATTGCTATTGTATTATATATTTAACCCTCAAGAGTGTCTGTGTACAATCCCATCTTACTCACTCTTGTATATTGTATTGAATATGATCTTGTATAGTATATGGGCACACTTCCCTTCTGTTCCACTTGCTACCTTTCCCTGAGTCACCCCTGAAAAAGGGATATTGTCTCAGTGGACCCACCTGGTTACCAAAATTCAGATAAATAAAAGAAATAAACACTGTCACATTTTTGAATTCTGTACATATTGGAATGCATGATTCCATTTACTTCGGGGTCTCTAACAGGTTGAATTCCATTGGGTTATATTATATTATAGAGCTTGGTACATATTGAACCCTTAACATATTAGGATGCATGGCATTTTATTAGGGGTCCTTGACAGGTTTATTTTTTAATTTGGCTCTTATACTGCCAATAGAAACATATAATTTGATGGCAGATAAGAACCACTTGGCCCACCTAGTCTGCCCACATCCCTACCTGATGGATAAGCTGCAGATTCTAGTTAATCAATAGCTTACTTCCTCCTCCTACCCCCCACTAGAATTGCCTTATGTCTGTCCCATGCATTCTTGAATTCTCCCACTGTTCCTGACTCTACAACCTCCTCCAGAAGGCTGCTCCATGCATCTACAACCCTCTCTGTGAAAAAACACTTTCTAACATTACCTCTTAGCCATCCCCCTTTATCTTCAAATTGTGCCCCCTTGTTCTTGCATCTTTTTTTCTGAAAGATGCTGCCCTCTTGTACTTTGTTAATTCCCGTGAGATACTTGAAAGTTTCTATCATGTCCCCCCTCTAGCTCCTTTCCTTAAGGGTATACATATTAAGCTGCTTTAGTCTCTCCTCGTATGTCTTCTGGTGCAGACCCAGCACCATTTTGGTTGCCCTCCTCTGAACAGCCTCCACTCTGTCTATGTCTTTGCGGAGATGGGGGTCTCCAGAATTGCATGCAGTACTCCAGATGGGTTCTCACCAACTGTATGTACAGAAGGATAACAACTTCCTTTTTTCTACTGTTGATGCCTCTCCCTAAGCATCCCAGTATGCCCCCAGCCCTCCTTACTGCCTTTTCACATTGCTTGCCCATCTTTAGGTCATCTGATAAACTTACTCCTAGGTCTCTTTCGATTTTTATTGTTATCTCACCACCTATTGTGTACTCTTCCCCTGGGTTTTTGTTTCCCAGATTCATTACCTTGCACTTCTTTGCATTGAATCTGAGCTGCCATATATTTGACCATTCATCCAACCTTGCCAAGTCCCTTTTCATCCTTTCCACCCACCTTGTTTATCAACCCTGTTGCAGATCTTTCTGTCATCTGCAAAGAGATATACTTTTCCTTCCAGGTGCTGTCCAAAGTCACTTATAAAGACATTAAAGAGGACTGGTCCCCGTACCAAAGCCTGCGGTACCCCACTATTTACCCTCCTTTCTTCACGGTGGACTCCATTTACTATTGCCCTTTGTGTCCTGTAGTCTAGCCAGTTTTTAATCCAGGCTACCACCTTGGTACCCACTCTAAGGCTGACTAACTTGTATATTAATCTTTTGTGTGAGACTGTGTCAAATGCCTTGCTAAAATCTAGGTAGGCCATATCCACAGCCCCTACCTGGTGTACTACTTTGGTCACCCAGTCAAAGAAATCTATTCGGCACATCTGACATGACCTTCTGGCTGTGTAACCATGCTGCCTTGAGCCCTGTGCCCCACTGGCCTCTTGGTACTCAACAATTCTGTTCTTCAGAAGTGATTCCATCATTTTCCCTACCAATGAGTTCAAACTAACTAATTTGTAGTTTCCTGTCTCTGCCCTACTCCCACTTTTGTGAAGTGGAATAACATCTGCCCTCCTCCAGTCCTCAGGTAACACCCCATCCTCGCATAATTTGTTAAAGATAGTAGTCAGTGGCGTTACTAGTTCTACCCTAAGTTCTTTTAGAATTTGGGGGTGAATCCCATCAGGCCCCATTACTTTGTCCACCCTTAGTCTCAAGAGTTCTTTCAAAACCCTTTCTTCTGTGAATGGAATGGTATCGGCCCCCCCTATTCAGAGTGTTTCTCTTGTTTGGCTTAGCTACCTCCCCCTCCTCTTCCATTGTGAATACTGAGCAGAAATATTCATTCAGTATCCCTGCTTTTTCACTGTCACCTTCTGCCCACATTCTCTCCCTTTTATTAAGTCTCTGTATCCCTCCCATGGTCTTTCTTTGCTCCCTAATGTACCTATAAAAGGTTTTATACCCCTTCTTAACAGAGTTGGCTATCTTTTCCTCAGTTTGTGCCTTTGCTATTCTGACTGTCTTCTGTGTCTCCTTCTGCTTTAACTGATAAAGTGCTGTGTCCTGCTCCTTCAGTGTTTCCTTATATTTCCTGAATGCCATCCTTAACCTTCCCTTCCACCTCTTTTGAGAACCATAAGACTATTGATATTATTTTGTATATTATCATGTTACAGCACTGAAGATCCTAAGGTTTATGGAATATAGTAACTAGTTAAGTGTATAATTGAGAAAATGTCTCCAGATAGGTTGTATAATGTATGAATATTTGAAACAGTTGTTCACACTAGGAAAACTACTTTAAACTCTCTTTATGCCATATATAAAAAATGTCTGTTTTATATATATATATATATATATATATATAATATATAATGTTTGCTAGTTTTAACATGCATTAATATCACATTTAATATGTACTTAAGTTAGTATTGAATCTAAAGTTCTAGCTTTTCATTAGACTGTATTCATAATGCACACGAGACATTCATAATTTATGTTAGTGGAGCTTTCTACTTGAAGAATCCTTATCTCACTTGGATGACATTTGACCTTCAAAGGCTCCTTAGTTTAAAACAAACTGGTGAAATCCAATTCTTATGAATTAAGCTGCTGTTATGGTTTAAATGAGTACTTTAAACCAATGAGAATTCTTTCTGTATTTTATGTACCATTCATTCATTCATTATTAATTTATTGATCAAACTTAGCCATTTCATAGAAAAAGCTGTTAACATAATAATACAAAAAATAAGATAGGACATTGAATTATTTGCAATGGACATTTGATTTAGAAAAAAACAAACTTAAAAGCATGACCACGTTGCCCTAGTGCTTTGGCAAGTCCCCATAAATAGAATTTCACTTAAAACAAGAAAGAGTAGCTTAGTTAACCATTAAATTCATTGGGAAATCAGTACAGCAGTGTCCTGTATGTTACGGTGTTAATATCACAAATGTTTTTCTCTCGGATCTTACCAATAGTAATTAGATAAAGTGCAAGATCTATAAGGAGTTCTTCATTTTCTGTGTTAAATACTAGGTCCAATAAATATCCATTGGGAATATTGTATGGACTTAAATAATTTGGCCCAAAATGTCCTCCTTTGTAAATCATATCATGGGCAGCATAGTGCAGCATGTAGTAGATATTCTATTTCATGTAGTGAATAATTACAATATACAGAAATAATTTGGTCTTTATTATAATGAGCTATTAATACGTTACTGGAAAAGGTTTTAAATCTGTACCTAATTAATATTATTCTGTGTTCTTTATTTTTAACCAACGTGAGATACGGTTTAATATTATGTTCTACCATATTGTTTACTAGCAAAGGTGACGTTTTCAAAAGCTTTAAATCTTGTAAGTCTTTTTGTCTAGAAAAATCATATATCTTTTTAGTTAGGAAAGTTGTGTATTTTGAATTAATAATTATGTTTTGAGTAGCCAAATGTTTAATATATGATAGCCCATAACAGCCCAATAAAAATTCAGTTTTGTGCAACCAGTTTTTTTTTTGTTGTTGTATTGAAGTCATTTCCCTTTCTCTTTCATGCATATTTTGATCAATGGATCTTTTATGTCTGTTTTAGTTTTGACCTCAAAATTAAGTAACTTTGCTTGTACAATGTGTTCTAAACTAGGATGAACAATCTGTGATCTCACAGCGAGTTTGGAGTACCTTTTGGGAATTTTAAGTACTTTTTATATGCACTATTTAGAGATGATTCCAACTTCACAATATTGACGACTCCCCAAACTTCAGCTTAATACAGAATTTGGGAGACAACCTTAGCATTCAATGTTTTTATAAATGGGCCAACCAAATGTATAGGTAATCAAACCTATTCAAAGCCATTAATGTATTTTTTAATTTTCTTATGGATGTATTGTAAATCTTTGTTCCATTTTAAAATACTATTCAATTCAATTCGTGTTTATTTATAAAGCGCCTTTCAAAATCAAGCATACTAGAGAACAAAATCACCAGATATTGATATTCCTGAACATATTTTCATTTTTTATCATTAAGAAAAAAAACTTATATAACATTTATCGCTTCCAAAAACAATTTGTGTTTTTTGTAAATTGGATTTTAAGTTCTTTACATAACATACTTTCTCCATATTATTAATTGCTTTTTGAAGGCCTAATCTACTAGTGGAGATTACCGCAAGGTTGTCTGCATAGGCTAATATTGGGATTTTTATATTATGAATTTTTGGAGCATGACGGTTATGCTTGCCCAGTGCTGTAATAATATCATTTATATCGATATTGAATAAAGTTGAAGCTAAAATATAGCCTTGGTGAACGCCAAGGTTGGTTTTAATTTTACTTGTTAAATCCCCTTCTTTTGTATATTTTATTTGAACCCAAGTGTCTGTATATAATCTTGATTAGATTGATTAGAATAGATTTATATGTATGCCCATATCTTGCATATTATCCCAAAGCAGTTGCCTGTTAAGTTAATCAAAGAACAATCCACATATGCAACAAATAGGGGTTACTTTCTTGTAACACAGTGTTTTTCTAGGAGATGATTTAGAAGAAAAATGTGGGTTACTGTACTATTGTTTTTAGTAAAACCCGCCTGCAACTGGGACAATATTTGAGAATGATCCAACCACATTGTCAGTCTATCTAACAATACTTTTGCAAAACGTTTAGCTAGATTATCTAGTAAACTGATCCATCTATAGTTACTGGGATCCAAAGTAGATCCTTTCTTATAAATAGGAAGAATATAACTTCCATACCATGTTGATGGAAAATATGCATGCATAATCATTTTGTTGAAGAAGTCCGTAACTATATTGGCCCAACATTCAACGTTTAGTTTATAGAAATCTATAGAGAATTTATCTGATCCTGGTGACTTATTTCTGTTAAAGGTATCAATAGCCTTACTGATCTCATCTGTTGTAAACCACTTAAAATCACCATTAATCTCAATTGGGTCTTCATGGCTTTGCATGTTTTTATCCTGAAAGATTTTAGAAACATATTCTACCCCTTTATCCAGTGTACTATAAATTTCTATACTGGTTTTATGTACATTTGTACCAGAGGCAACCAGGGACCAGAATTTCTTATCATCCTTATTTATAACAGCTTTATACTAGTTTCCCACAAGAGTTGTTGATGTTCATACTTCTTTAATTTTACATAAATTTTGTACTCTTGCCTAGCTTGTTTAAGGTCAATTATGGTTACTCTTGTTTGGTCTTTTTTTTTGTGATTCTAAGTTGCTTATTCAATTTTTTATTCTCCTGTCTACAACGTTTATAAAATCAATTTTCATATTTATATACTGTGGTCTATTTTTGTGATTCAGAACTCAATATTTCTGTATATTTATGATATGTTTGTATAATTTTATTGTATATGTTATCAGATTCATATTCAATGTCCATGAACTCATCTACTTCTGCTATAAACAGTGCACTAATGTTTTTGGCTGTACAGGATTTTGTCCCACCCAAGCCTTTTATTTCTAAAGTCTACCTGTTCCTCCTCTTTTCACATTATGGGCAGTTCCAATTTCTTGAATTGAACAAGCAGCATATGATCACTTTCCATCCTTTGTACTATATTTAAATCCATACAGTTTTCAAAATCATATAGAAACATATAAACTTAGAATTTGAAAGCAAATAAGGGCTGCTTGGCCCACCTAGTCTGCCCATTTTCCTACCTAACAGATAAGCTGCAGATCCTAGTTAACCAACAGCCTACTTCCTTCTACCCCCCACTAGAATTGCTTTATGTCTGTCCCATGCATTCTTGAATTCTCCTCCTGTTTTTCACTCTGCAACCTCCTCAGAAAGGCTGTTACATGCATCCACAACCTTCTCCACAAAAAAATACTTCCTCACATTACCTCTGAGCCATCCCCCCTCTATCTTAAAATTGTGCCCCCTTGTTCTTGCACATCTCTTTTTCTGAAAGATGCTACCCTCTTGGACTTTGTTGATTCCCTTGAGGTACTTGAAAGTTTCTATCATGTCCCTTATCTCCCTTCTTTCCTCAGGGGTATACATATTAAGATCCTTTAGTCTTTCTTTGTATGTCTTCTGGTGCAGACTCTGCACCATTTTGGGTTGCCCTCCTCTGGACAGCCTCCACTCTGTCTGTCTTTTTGGAGTTGGGGTCTCCAGAATTGTACACAGTACTCCAGGTGGGGTCTCACCAACTGTCTGTACAGAGGGATAATAAGTTCCTGTTTTCTACTATTGATGCCTCTCCCTATGCATCCCAGTATCCCCCCAGCCTTCCTTACTGCCTTCTCACATTGCTTGCCCACCTTTAGGTCATCTGATATAATTACCCCCAGGTCCCTTTCCATTTTTACTGTTGTCAGTATCTCACCCCCCATTGTGTACTCTTCCCCTGGGTTTTTGTTTCCTAGGTGCATTACCTTGCACTTCTTTGCATTGAATCTAAGCTGCCAATACATTTGACCATTCCTCCAACATTGCCAAGTTCATTCTCATCCTTTCCACTCCATCTTGTGTATCAACCCTGTTACAGATCTTTGTGTCATCTGCAAAGAGACATGCTTTTCCTTCCAGTTCCTCTGCAATGTCACTTATAAAGATATTAAAAAGGACCAGTCCCAGTACTGCACCCTGCAGTACCCCACTAGTAACCCTTCTTTCTTCACTGTGGACTCCATTTACTACTACCCTTTGTGTCCTATTGTCTAGCCAATTTTTTTATCCAGGCTACCACCTTGGGACCCACTCCAAGGCTTGTTAACTTGTGCATTACTCTTTTGCTTGGGACTCTATAAAATGTATTTTGAACATAGTGCATAATCAATAGTTGAAGATCCTCTTGAATTTAAATATGTTGTTTTCCCTTCAGAATCAGACAGAAGACATCCATTTAATATTAACTGTAGAGTATCTAGTAGGTTTGTAACTTGAGAGTGTTTATCAGTATATTTATTATCCTTATTTTGTCTTTGGGGAATACTCAGATTTAACATTATTTCTTGCAAAGCAAGAGAACCATTGCTGTTAGCACATCTGACATTAAAGTCACCCATAATTAGGATTTCTATGTTTTGCCTGTTTCTTAGCATTTGTTAATGTATTTTGTTATTTTTGTAGTCAATTCTTTATCATACAAAGATGTATTAATGGGTAGTATAGATATTACCTAATAGCAACAGCTGACCCCAGATTGTGACTATACGAAGTAAGTAGTTTGTTTCGGCAATAGTTTCCACAACTTGTATATAATCAGTTACCTTTATAAAAGTTATTAGGCTGCCCATACAATTGCCCTTTTTTTACTTTTATTCCAGTACTCTGCACTTGTATATAACCATTTAATTGAGTTGTTTCTATTATCTCTAAACTGTGCCATGTTTCTTGCTGCATTGTTATATGATTTTGAGACAGAAATTCTATAAATTCAGTATCTACTGTACATATTTTGAAATAATCCAGCAATATTTCATGAGATAATAGACAAATGTTAACTAAATGTCTTATAAATTTCAGTAGTAGAGGTATTATACAGCAAAAGATGGGACACTGCTCTTTCCATTTGCCTTGTCTTCCCTGAGTCGTTCACTATGCTCTGTCAAGATTTAAAATCTACTGACAACTTTAACATTGTAGTGCACATTATTTTCACTGATTATACTGTCCTTTTGTTCAACATGTATCTGTAGAGCATGCAGGTTCACAAAATGTATCCCCATATTATCTAATAAAACACTTTTTTCCAATATTTTTTCTTCCAGTGATTTGGTAAGAACTAAGTCTGATTTCCATCTTCCCAGTTCTTATCTGCTCTGTATACAGTGATGATGTCATCCTCATAAAACTCTATTCCCAACATGTTGGCAATCAGTTGAGTCACAAGTAGTTTTAACCATGGTTGGGATTCATAACCCTGGCATTTAATCCCAAAAATAGATAGTGTTATGTCTGGCAAAAAAGCCTGAAATCTATCACACATCATAATATTTTGTAAGGAATAAGCAGTTGCCAGTTGTTTTTTTTTTTTCAAATCCTATACAGTGTGAACTCCACTATCTATCAGTTTAGTCACTGGCACAGGGAAGTCCATATTTAGGTTGAATTTACTTAGCTGTTTGGAGTTTCACCATACAGAATTGGCCATTCTTTTATGTGTGAAAAATAGCAAAATATCAAGTCATTTCCCAGACTGTCATACACTCTAGTAGAGATACAGACATCCTCCTCTAGGATGTCTAGTTGTAGCCATTCCCTACAAATCAGTTGGGTCAGAATCCTTGAAACGAGATCATCCTCATTCTCATCTTTATTTACCCCTCTTAGTAGCATAGCAGTCTGTTCTATATCCAACTGTTCTATTTTTGGGTGGGGTTGTCCCTGAGTATGAATCTCAATTGTTGTTCATACATATTTTTTTTGTTATTCTTTTTATCCTTCTTAAATGCATTTTTATGCTGCCCTTCAGAGAGTTCTTCACTTTTCTTTACATTTTTGGGTTGTGTTATTTGCTTCTTGCATGTGGCATTAGATGTCTGTTTGACCTGTAACTGCCTATCCCTTTTGTTTTTGGCAGTCCCTTCAGTTTTATTACTTATTTTGGTTTTACCCAGAGTTTTATTTTTCTTCTTAACTCCCTTACTCTCCTTCCCTTAGAACTTAACTTTTGCATTGAATTAGTAGCTATGCCTGTTTTTTTCCCCCTGTAAGATCTGTATCTTCCTACTATGATTGCTTGAGTCTTTTAGCTCATTAATCAGAACTGCTTGGCTTCTAGTGTTACTTTTTTAAGGGCGATTTCTCCCCTAAGTTGTTTTAGTTCATTTTTCATCAGAATAATCTGTTCCATAATTGCCATATTTGCAATATGGGGTCCTTTAAGACCTGTATGAGGTCTAGTTCAAGAACAGAACCGTATGTATGTTGTTGGGGGCATTGAGAGAAGTACTCCTTTTTGTACTATATGTTTTTGTAGGACTTTGTCTTCTTCTGAACTTAATATTTCCTTCATACCTAATATTGTTCCTTGCAAGTCCTGTCTGATGTCTTTGATGTCTTGTTCTCTCCCTTGATTTTCTTTAAATATACTAGTACCAACACTTTTTTTAAGCTGGGATCTGGTAGTTGTTGAAAACTTTCCGTAGAATGAATCTCTATGACTGATATCTCATGCACAAAATCCTCTCTATCCATGCAGGTTCCTTCCATCTGGCTAGAATCAGATCTGATTGATTCAGAAAAGTTTAACCTGGAGGATCTCTCTATGGATCTTTTTCTGCTAGTCTCATAACTTTCTTTTATTACCTTTTCATTCTGTTTATCTTCATTACCTTTAGAGCCAGTAATAGAGATAGGTGTAGAAGTTTCCTTCATATACATGTCTTTTTTTAAAAAAAATTTCCAGATGTGTTGTATTGCAGTTAAAGTTTGACCATTTGGTCTTTTATCAGTTCCCTTTTTCCTCTTACTTTTCTTAAATTGTCCCTTGGATAATTCCACCTCAGATTGTCTTTCCTCACTAATATTGTTTTCCCATTCTTTGTCACCTCTTGTGATTTGAAGGGTTTCTTTTTTGTTACCAGTATTTCTTATGGATGCACTTTGAGAGGACTGTATGTTCTCATTTACATTATCTTCTAGTTGTCCTTTGTTACTACTTGTTTTCATTTTCATTAAATTATATGTCTGTAGAACAAAATTATAATATAGTATATGGTAGAATGCTGTTGAGCATGGAAATCCATGCTCCCAACAGCGTTGTTATGCTGCACTAGCTACTTCATTGTAGCTGTTGTGCTGCACTAGCTATGTAGCTAGTGCAGCATAAGACCTAGCAGGTGGGTGAGCATGCTTGGAAGCTGGGTGCGCATGTGCGATCAGGTGACCGGTGAAGCAACCGGAATGGCCGTGGTGGTGAAACATGCCAGAAGATGAAAAAACTGCACAGAAATTTTGGGAAAAAGTAAGCGCAGTCTATGTATCAGCAACCATACACTATAAAAGACTATGTAAGATTGCTCATACACAACAAGTGTATTTTTCAACTCTTGAGGTTTCCATGGTAAAGAGACTTCTAGAGCTGCGCTCTTGAGGTCTCCAGTTAACATGAAAACCTCTCAAGTGAAAAATACCCTTGTTGTGTATGAGTGATCATACACAATCCTCTATAACTAATATACAGTTTCTGAAGTATAGTATGAGAGTTCCGGGTTGTTTTTTTTTTTAAAGTTCTGTCACCTGGACTACCAGTGTGCCAGAGTTTCTGCTGAATCAGAGTTAGTAATTCCAAAGTATGCAATATGCAGCTCTGTAGGACTATAAACGTTCTTATACACCAAAGTGCATATACTTCAAAATCTAAATTAAAAAGCTATTAGAGCTGTAAATAATAAGGCTTAAACTGTGCAGTATTGTCACATAGAAACAGTATTAGCCCCCAATATCAGCAATAAGTCCAAATTGTAGAAGATTTTTTTGGAGGGGTTAATTAATCAAAAAATCATAAAAATTCCAAGAAAAAACCTGGAGAAAGATCAAAAGCATCCATTCTTGAAATAACTGGTAAGTAGAGATCATGGGCATATTCTACCATTAGTTTTAGTCCACAGAAGCCAAGTTTTCTAGAAACTGACTACAAATTTAGCAAAAGTTGGTTTCATCAAGATGCTGAGATTCTGGAATGCCAGCTGTGTGGGGGCCTAATGTTTGAAGCTATCGGGAAAATCACTGGAAAGATAAAAAAATGAAGGGGCCAGTAAAACATATCCAGCTCTAGAGTTCTATGTATATAATGTAATTATATTAGTATCTACCAGAACATGAGACAAGGATAAATACTTTAAGAACATTAATGACAAGGTAAAATAATATTTGAGTCTTGTGCTCACTCATGGTTTCTCAAAACAATCATTAAGCCCCCTTAGATCCATTCCATTACCAGCTAATGCCATCAGGAAGGTGTCTCGAGTTTCAAGTTTTTATCTCAGGGCAGGCTGAAAAAAGTATTTTACTTATGAACAAGTAATCGACCACTCAGCAGTGGAGCAAGATTTTGGAGCTTCAAACTCCCATAGGAGGCTTTAAAAAAAGCAGAAAAGTACAGCCAGAAACTTCACAGTATGCAGGTACTCAGTGGTGTTAGCGGATCCAGAAAGAATGCCACACATGTGCAATAGTCTCCCAGACAGTTAATATACTGGAGCACTGGCACACACTTCTATTTTGGTGTAATTAGGATCTGCTGGCCAAATTGCTAACCACAAATTGCCTTAGATGGAGAAGATCAGTGCTGAGGGTAAGTTGCCAATTAACCAATTATCAGTGCAAAACAAATATTTTTAACTGATATTTCTATCACAAGTGTCACAGCACCAGTTATGACCCTTATTACGTGCAGCAGTAAGTAATTTTATTTGCTTAAAGGTAGCAAAGAAAAGGGGAATAGGCAATGAAGGCAATATGGTATGGTATTAGGTTAAAAGGGGATAATTTCTAATACATAATTCAAGAAGCCAGATTTACACTCAGACACCAACAATCAGCGTGAAGTTGTCAATTTGCTGATAATTGAATAACAAGCAAAAGCAGCATGGGCAACTCATTCAATCAGCTAAAGCCATTTGACAAAGGCAAAGTTAACTAAACCCAGTGCCAGAGCATAAATATTAATGAGCTATGTAATAAAACTGTAGTAAAACAGTAACAGTAGCCCGAATCTAAATAAACAATCTTAGCAACACTTAAGCAGCACTTAACAATTGTTGTTAAAAATATGTGCAGAGCATTTCAAAATACAGTCAGCTAGTCAAGGGTTTTAGATTGTAAAGGACAGGCAGAGAAAAATTTGGGAGATATTGAAGGAAGGGACACAAAGATTAATTGTAGATTCAGCAGTTCAGGCTCTTGCCTGTCTAACTGTCTTTCACAGTTCCAAAGTGTAAACAAGCCCACCTTAGGGTGTCCAACCCCCCGCAGGACCACCTCATATTTCCCTGCCTCTGGAGTGGGCTCATCCACTGACAGTTTCCAGGCACCAGAGAAAGGGGTACGAAACTCCAAGATGAGCATTGTGTTAACATCAGCACAAGACTGTCTGGAAAGAGCACTGACTGAATGAAGGTCATTACCTCAAACCGTCTCTCATCAACAAATGTTTCTTTAAAATTCAGGCAACTGTGGCATACCTGTTGTAGATGAGGTAAGTGTGTCAGTGCTCCTTCTTGTCTGCTCCTCCGCAATGAGATCAGTGTGTAGCTGTGCAGTCTGTCCTCCTCCATCTTCCCCCTTTTTTATGTATGATCTGGGTGTTAATAGTATGGGATTTTCTAAATAACTGTCATAAGCGTCTGTGGAAGGACTTGGTTGGTTCAAAGGCTTAGGCACTTTGTTATTTTTGTAACATCTAAGTTGGTACAATAAAAGTATCAAACCATTTGCTTCTAGATCTGTTCAAAATATAATTTCAATCATTATTAAATATCATAACAGATGATTTTTGGAAATGGTCAATAAGATACCAGTGGTTGTTCTATCTAAGACTAAACACATTCTTTTCTAGTTTTGCTAAGGATTTTGTCTTGAGTGTTATATTGTAAGCATTCACAAGTAGTACACATTTTCAGCCTTATGATATCACATTAAACTGCAGATATAATTGGTCAAGCTAATACTGATCATTGCCTGTACCACCAGCCAAAGGCAGTGTTAAAAGATAGGGTGAGAGATTGTGATGAAGGGTCCAGGTGTACTTGCCATACCCCAGTAAGGCCTGTTCTGGCTTCAGTAGAAGTGGAAGTGGAGGAAGTAGTAATACCACAGCTAGTGCTAGTGGCACCAGCATCATAAAGGATTTTCCTGTTCCAGCAAATTATTGGAGTAGTAGGAGGGCTTACATTTTATGAATCATGCTGCTTTGCATGCAGTCGCCAACAGTATTTCTCCTGCAGTCAAAACCATAAATGCTACAGCCCCAGCAATGTCACCCACCACCATTGCCACTGCTATAGCAACTGTTACCATACCCACCAGTGTCATATCTGCAGTCACTATACAAACTGCCATTTCTGAAGGCACTACCATGACTTCAGTCACCAGTTGTCGTCCCTGCAATGAATGTCACCACTATCACCACAATAATTTTCATGAATGCAGCCACTTTGACTGCCATGATTCAAGCAACTGTAACTATGGCCACTATGACCATGACAACAGCCATAACTACCATCCTGTGTTGGTGGCAAAGTCTTTTATGATACCCCAGTGTGGTGTTCATGATTTGAAACTCTTATTTCTAGATATTTTTGATGAGGACAATTTATATGGTTCTGTCTCCAGCTGACAACATGACTATGTCCTCTTAAGAGAGTGACATCCACTTCAGTGAGTTTGGGAATGAAGGGGAATATACATCCTATATTCAAGAGAAACAGGAAAGACAGTCAACTATAATGATGAAATGCAAAGTCCAAGGCAGAATAAAAATGGTTGGTAACCTTCATCTATCCAAGAAACCCAAGCAACTGACATTGCTATTTTCCGTAGTTCCACAGAATCTATCACAACCGTTGAGTGAGACATTTGATCCTGTTGAAGGGGAGATTAAAAAGGAGGGCACATCCAAGCCCAGTAGTGCAAAAAAGATTACTGGTCCTGGCTACAGTCAGGAGAAGTAGTGTTTATGTGTATAGCAGTAAAACTGCAGTTTGTCTGTATTTCACTGCTGTAAAAGACAATTTTACAAAGGTTACTGTATGTGTTCATTGTGCCAGTGTGTAATAAGCAATGGGAAATGTCACTGAGGCATGAGCATCACGTAGATGATTACCCACCTGAGGCAGAAGCATCCCAATGTGCATAATCAACTGTGTATCTTGGTCATGTGCTTATCAGTCCAATCCTGGTACTAGCAGTCAAGCCAATCTGATCAGTAGCAGTGGTGATGGTATTACTGAGTTATACACATCTGTTCTACTCCCTTCACACCAGTCAGTCAGTCCTGCCATGTCAACATCAACCAGTGTGATCCAGCAGTGAATCCTCTATAAAGCTGAGATCCACATCCCTCCTCCCACTGACAAGCATTCAAAACTGACACCCCCATTCATTGATGGTCCTAGGCAGCTTTGGTATTGATAATGCAGACCATCTTTGCCATGACCAAATACAATATCAATCATTTAGAGGTATTATATGTCACACAATTGATTGGGAGATGATGACATTAGAACTGCAGCCATATTCTCTGGTAGAAGATACAGGTTTCCACTCTCAATAGGCTGTTGCAGCATTTTCACCTACAGTACCAGGCACCTACCCACATCACATTTTCTCATACTGCCCTTTCTAACACCTGTTAGGAATATACATACAATAGGCAGTTGGCAGAGTATTGTAACAGGCTGTTTGCAGTTGGTAGTATTTTCCACTATACCTCCAATATATGGACAAACACAAATTCCAATCATGCCCATATGCCCCTTTCTACACACTGGTGAAAGGAAACTAGCAGTGGTGCACTGAAGCAGACAATGTCTCTGGGTCTGCCTTTTGGGCCCAATCCTCCTCGTTTCACTTCAGGTGTACATTGCTAAATGTGAGAGCCATGGAGAAGGATCACACATTGGATAACATCCTAGAATTCTTGCAGGACCTGCTGAATTCATGAACAAAAGACAACAACTTGCAGGTGGAGTTTGTTATGACAGGTAATGCTACAAATATACTGCAAGTTAAGAATGAGGGACATTTTGATGGCATCTGCTTCTTTGCCCACATTACTAGAGCTGAAGGCATCTGTGGGCATTTTCACCATTCTTTCAAGGACAACCAACTTTATAAAGCACAACAGTAATTCATCTTCAGTAGCATTGTCTCATACAGGATGTCTTATGCAGTGGAATACAACATACTTATGCTTCATAGGCACCTGGAGCACAAGCAGACCCTTATGGACAGGAAAGCAGACAGTGGGGGACTCATATTTGAAAAAAACACACATGTCTTCTGTGCTGGGTCTGCTTTACTGTGTCAGGTGATCCCTGTGAAGATTATAACAAAAACAACACTGAGCTGATCTGCAGATCAGACTGAAAAAGATCCAGGCCATACTCAGCAAGAGGTTACCATCCTTATTGAGCCCCGATGAGTGAAGTAGAGTCCATTTCACAGGGTATGGGACAGTAAAGATTAGATTTTTGTCTCAATGCTTGTCTCATGTTTTAAGTGCAATGCATTACACCTTACAATACTAGCTCACAGGGTCACTGATTTTGGCATTAGCTATCATCGGAGCTCATTTATATTGTAATACATGTGGCCTGGTGACAACAGTGGTGCATAGGATGGGGATAGCCAGCTGACAGTACCTCATAGCACTGGTGCAGAGCACAAAGAGCTCATAGAAGTTGAATCAATGTTTCAACCATAAACCTTCAGAAAATATCTATAAAGAGAAAATAAGCAGCTAGCTACTGATGTTTCTCTTTTATATTTTTTCTTTATATACAGTATTATTTCAGAAGAAGACCTATGGTCAAAATGTCGATTCTGACTCCACTTTCTATTTTCAGTGTACATATAATATTAATCTTTTGTTTGTTTTCTACCCACACTCTGGTGCAGCACTTTGTTTTTTGTTTGTATAAACAGCTTGTGCTAACACCAAGAAGGAGAGTTAGTGTGAAGTGCTTGGCTCCTCCTTGCAGGCACAGCAAAGGAGAAGGAATGAGCTGCACCTTTTTCAGCATAAAGCACAAACAGTTAATTTGGCTCTTGAGGCCTTCCCCATAGACACACTGGGATACTGGAGCAAAGCACTCAGTATCAACCCAAAGTTGGCGGAGCTGGCAATGAAATACCTTGGCTCCCCTTCTAGCAGCATGCCACCTGAAAGGATGTCCATGACAGTGGAACTGTGGTGAAGCCTTTTCAATCATGACTGAACTGAAAGCACATCAAACAACGTTTTGTTATCAAATTGAATTTGCTGGCCCTAGAATACAGTGCCTATGTTATTTCACAATTGAAATTAAAGGTATACTTATAGTCAAACCTGCTTTCATATTTTCTGCCCTTAACTCTATAGATACAGTACCCTTATGATTAGCCAAGACTCACTTTCCTGACACTGACCTGCCCAACAGTATTGCTCGACAGGTTCAGTATCCAGATAGTGAGCATCCATCCCAGCAGTAGGAAACCCAACAGACGTTTACAGGGGTAAGGTAGCAGATGTGACAGCTTACTGCCTTACCCTTGTTGATGAGCTTTAAATACTGGAGGAATCGGGAGTTTGGCTTAGCTGCCCTGGTGGTGTTGAGGGCTAAACCACGGGCAGCTTGAGCAGCATGCTCTGGGAGGTGTGGGTTCTATCCCATTCTGCATCAGGTAAAACTTTAGAATTTTATACCCCCATAAAAACATTTTTGTAACTCTGAGGTCCGCTCCCCCTCAAAGTTAGTTATTTTAGTTACGGAGGGGTGTGGAGGTTCAGTGAGTGAAGCCCCCTGAATTGCCTTTTGTATTTTTCAATCAGATGCCCAACATCGTATTGTTGGGCATCTGGTTGATTCAGGAGCATGGATTTTGGACCAGTGGGGTCAGTATCCCGAGACTCGGAATACTGAGTTTAGGGATACCATAGTATATCCATAGATACTGCTGAACCTGTTCTCCTGATCTGATTCAATTGCAACTGCAGAGGGACCCCTTCTTTATCTGTTTTGTTTTCTCAGTTTAATTGATACTGTAAAACTTGATGTTTTTGTTATAAATGAAATTCACTATATTTACAAAATGTGTTGACTGCAGAAATATATGAACATATGAAATTTGCCAGCAGATAAAGGCCTAGAGGTCCATCAAGTCTGCTCAAATGTGCAGCTAGCACCTCTTATTCTGCAGCTGCCCCTCCCTTCCACCCGTCCCCTACATTGATCCTCCCCCCTGTCCTGTTCCATCCCCTTTTGAAGCAGTCCACTGTTCTACTGGATACCACTTCTGCAGGTAACGCATTCCACCCAGCTACTACCGTCTCTGTAAAAAAGTGTCTCCTCATCTCCCTCCTGAACCTTCTTCCCTCCAGTCCCATATCATGGCCCCTGGTGTCCCTCACCTCCCTTACTTTCAACAGCCCCTCTGTACCTGCCTTGTATATTCCTTTCATGTACTTAAAGGTTTCAATCATGTCCCCCCATCCCTCCTCTTCTCCAGTGAGTACATGTCCAATTCCCTCAGCCTCCTCTTGTATGATAAGTCCCCCAGCCCCTTGATCATCGTTGCACCCTGTGCTGCACCCCCTCTAGTAACTTAATGTCCTTCTTTAGATATGAGCACCAGTACTGCATGCAGTACTCCAGGTGCGGTCTAACCAATGACCTATACAATGGCAGAATCACCTCCTCCCTCCTCGAGGATAAAGCCTTTGCAATGCACCCCAGCATTTTGTTGGCCTTTGCAGCTGCCTTCCTACATTGTGCCAAGTTGTTCATTGACCTTGTAATGAGCACCCCCAGATCATTCTCCTCCTTTGTCTGGGCTACCTGCACTCCCCCCCAGCTGGTAACTCTTCCTTAGGTTTTTCATCCCAAAATCCAGCACCTTGCACTTTTTGGCATTAAACCCCAGTTGCCAGGTGTCTGACCAGGTTTCAAGCTTTGCCAGATCATCCTGCAACCCCTGCCATCCCCCTAGGTCATCCACCACCACTCTTACCTTGGTATCAGCAAACACACTGATCTTGCTCTTGATATCAAATAATATGTCTGCAATGAATATCCCAAACAACACTGGTCCCAACACTGAGCCCTGTGGAACACCAGTCATCACTACCCTTGGGTGTGAGAACTCCCCACCCACCATCACCCTCCATTGCCTTCTCTGAAGCCAGTTCCCTACCCATCTCACTAGCTTTGCACCTGTCCCTGTGCCCTTTAACTTATTTCCCAGCCTTCCATGCGGCACCGAGTCGAATGCCTTACTGATAATGGCACTAATTAGTCAAAATTGTGCTTTTTCAATAGAATTAAATTTGGCATTTATCACTTAGCACAAACTTAAAGTTGCACAGTTTCTGCAGTTTAACCATTGCATGGCCACAGACTGATATATCAGTCCATAATTCCTATACATTCTAATTCTTTCAGCAGCCTAAGGGTAAAGGCTATGCACAAAATAAAAGTAATGCAAAAATAACCTATTTACAGTAGTCCAACAATGTAATTGTCTCTGATTGTTGGGTTGTGTTGCATTATCCATGCTTCAAATAATAACTCAGGTCATTTTAGTATTAAATTAATTGCAAAACAAAACTATGTTTATGGATCTGTTAAAGTATTAGCCCAAAGCGTCAAAAGGAGAGAAATGTGACACTGGTAGTCAGCATATTACAGCTGCACCCCACTCTAGTAAGACACTACCACAGCGAAAAATTCAGGCTGTACAATAATAGAAGTTCTAGTGATTTCTATTGCAGAAAATTACAGCAAACAGATGGTGAGTGTACAAACAAAATCACTGCATTAACAGGTGCCCAGGCACTTTGCTCAGGACTCCCCGACAATGCTCCACCAAAGCGACACACTGTGGCCCCTGTTAGCATGGTAGTTTCATTTGTACACTGTCATCATCTGTTTGCTTTGATTTTCTGCAGTGCAGTAACAATAATGACATATCACAGTGCTCTGGGAGTCATAGTTGCTGCTTCCATATAAAATGCATTTTATTTTTATTATTCTTTAACTGATTGTCAGCCTTTTTTGCATGTCTGGTAATAGTGTAGTCTAGCTTTTGAAATTTGACATTTGACAATGTTTACATAGGTTCAGCTGATGCAATATGTACGTAGTTATCAGTGGTCTTTGTGTGTGTGTTGTGTGTGTGTGTGTGTGTGTGTGTGTGTGTGTGTGTGTGTGATCTGAGCATTTCTGCATGGCTGTTCTGTGGTGTGGTCTGTTTGGTATGTCTATTAAAAGTAATATAAAACCATTAAAGAAGCACGTGTTTTCAACTCTATCTGCTTTATATGCTAAGTGACTGAAATGTTGCTGACCCACCCAAAGTACATCAGTATTTCAGTGTTTAACATTGTAATATCCCTGGTTATATACATGTTCAAATGTATGAGCAACTGCTAACTTTTGTGTTTTTGGTATTTCACCTTAGAATATGCTGGTGCACCTATGCAAAGCAGCTGACAGAACCTTGCATATAAGTGCAACAACGTAATTGAAGGTTCACAGAGGTGGTAAGTAGCTCTCAGTGATGTGCTAATTACCACCTCCCCAAACCAGGTCTTAAAACCTATGCCTCCTAAACACAATCCCCAAAACAACCCTGCAGTAACTGTGACACACTTCTTAGGTGTCTAGTGGTTCCCCCACCCCAGGTCACCACTCTGGTAATTATAACAGACTTTGCTGGTGTCAAGTGCCCCCCATCACCCCTCCAGTAATTGTAACATAACTTCCTTGGTGTCTAGTGGTTCCCTTAGAGGGGTGTTTCAGAGGTGAGGCACCAAGGCATTCAAAATATATATCGGAGAGTGTACAGAGCTGGGAAACCACTAGACACCAGGGTATTTCTAAATATGTAGCAGGGTGTGTTCAGGGGCAGGAGAAACCACTAGACACCATGGTATTTTAAGTGGATATCAGGGATGTTTGGAGTTGTGGGGGCACTGGACACCAGGAATAGGGTACTACATAGTGGAAGGGAAGTTTGGGGTGTGGGGGACAGCAGACCACCAGTACTGGCAGCCCTAAAGGGTGCTGTAGTGTGGTTGCAAACTCTTTGCTTCTGGCCAGTAATGAGGCCACAATGAGCAGCAAATAACCCCATAGCGCCTTGCTAGTGCTACAGGGTCATTTTCACTTTCAAGTATCAACATGGCAGATTGCTCCAGAGGAGCAGCTGCATTAGAGGGCCCCTACAGCCCAACTGTGTCTGCAATCCCCATAGTATCCTATTGGCTACATACCTCCTGTAGCTAGTAGGTGGCTAGGGTTTGCAGTCATGATCTGGATAATGCCTGACTAGTATACTGGAACATGCCATTAGCACTCATAGAGTGTTCTGGTGTGTTCCAATATACCAGTGGTTTGCTTCAGGCATTACTTTGTTCCAGGAGCAAACATTTAGTGGGCTCTAATCTGGACCTAAAGATATCCTAGCCTAGGTGTTGTGCTCACCACAAAATATGACTCCCCTAATACTAGGAATAATAGTGTACTTAAATCCAAGTAACAAGTATTTTTTACTGTTCACGGAAAAATATTTCATGGCACTAAAAATCAAAACATAAGAAAAACAATCACTCAACCACTGGACAGGATTAGTTCCTTGGCCACCCGCTACCCACCACTGTTTTTTTTTTACCTTCCACCCTCTTCCCTGTTCTATCACACTGGTTTAAAAAAAAAGAACCTGGTTCTTGGCACTCTGCTGGACCTGATGATGCCTTTTCAAAAAACTCTCTCCTCCCTTGCCTGATCCTCACTCAAGTCACCAAAACAGAATTCTTTAATAGTAGGGTCTCCCACTCCCAACCCCTGATCCATGATGGAAGGCAATATTCCAAAAATCATGGCTAGGTCGGTCATCCCCAGCTCTCACAGTGGGCCCATTCTAGTATGTCACAGTCAGCTAAGTGAATAAACAAGTGAATCTTGCTTGTGGGAGAGAGCGGTTGGAGTGGACTGCATCATTAATGACATTTGGCAGACAGACTGGCCAGTCTCCTAAGTGTCACCAATAATGCAGACTGCTTTACTTCCTCCCTTCACCTTCCATCTCTCTTTGTCACATGCCTTGGTCATATAACCAGTCAGTCAGTTATTCAAATGACTAAGCTTTAATGGGTGATAATGCTGCAGCCTTTAGCAAGTCAGCTAATGTTGAGAAAATTAACTTCCTTGGTAGAGACTTTCTGGAATTGCAGATCTATCTGTTAATTAACAGACTTCTTTACAGCAATGCTAAGACTAAGATGGTGTTTTATTTATTTTGTGAATTTTGTTGACCAGGTTCGCTCACTGAGACTAGAGTCCCTTTTTCAGGAGCAACCTGGAGTTAATTACAGTCTGTTCATAATCAAGTACAATTATGCAGACAAGTACGTGTAGTGTCAGAGACAGTACATGGCTAGGTATTAGTTGCATACACTGAAAGCATTACATGTACCTAAATTACCAACTATGAAGGTACAGATTACACCTAAAATATGTTCAGGTAGTTACAATGTAATATCAGCAGTAGAAAGGTATGACACTGTCAGAGTAGTAGCAGAATAACTTAAGGGGTTCTCTTACCATGCAGAGTCTGCTAGCTCACGGTCAACTGGTACAGATACATTTATTATTAGAACAGAGTAGTACTTTCAGTGAGTGTTTGAATGTGAGCAGTGAGGGGCTCTTCTGTAGGGAGGAAGGGAGTTTGTTCCAGAGCTGTTGGCTTTGTATAGGATTGACCTTTGATCAGCAGCTGTGAGTGCTCTGAGTACTTCCAAAAGGAGTTGAAAGGAGAGCAGAAGGTTCTACTGTGTTGTCTATGCCTCAGTATGTACTGAAAGTGAGGTAGATGGTTGCTTTGGATTTTGTAGGTGAGGCAGAGTAAGAGATGGTTAATTCTGACTTCAAGGGAGGGCCAGTTTAGGGATGCAAGGACTGTACAGTGATGCTACCTATTTTAAGGCCAAGTGGCAAACCTGCCTACCTTGTGGTAAAGTGCTTTGAGCTTGGTGAGTTCAATTTCCTTTAGGGATGATAGGATGGGCACTCAAGAGGAGTGACTGAGACAGGATAGAGTTTGCTACTGCATGACAGGCTACATTTGTGAAGTAGGCTCTAAGTCTGTATAGCAGGCCAATCTTTTGGGATAGTAGGTTGGCAGTGCAGTAAATCTGAGATTTTTTATTTATTTATTTATTTAGTTTTTGTTGACCGGGTAAGTGCACTAGACAAATCCTGCCTATTTTCAGGCACGACCAGGGGGATACAATTGAATGTCAACCGACCTTGAACCAGATTAAGCTGTTGGTGGCATTTTTAGTGAATGAGGGAAATTTAAAAGTGAGTTCTTTGTCCATTAACAATCCTAGGTATTTAATAATTGTCGACAACCTCTAGCCTTGTCCCATTGGCAGTGGTAATCCTTAAGAGCTTGGTTCTGTCCATGCCTAGTTTTCTGGACCCGAAGAGCATGGACTTGGTTTTCTTGATGTTTAAAGTTACAGTACTAGTTAAATGCATCCTTATTTATTTATTTAGTGTGCAAGCCCACGGCCCGATTAGCACTGACCTATCTTTGGTTTTTACAAGATCTCCCATTTTCATGTTAAATTCTTTCTTTGAAGACCCTCCTTTTTTTGTTTACTTTGCCATCGCAAAGAGGTCCTGCAGCATGCTTGAAAGTGGGACTATAGTAAACAAATGTCCTCTTCCAGTTCTGTGTTGGAGGTGATGGCCATGAAGAGAGAGAAGCAGAAATAGTTAAATTCTGTGTGGTCTGGGCTGATTCGTGGCAGGCTATTGCAAGCTGATAAATCATGATGAAGTTTTCTATGTGATCATGGGACATAAGCACCACTGGACACCAGGGAATGTAAAATGAGGTATTGTGGGCACACTGCACACCGGTGGGGGGGGGGTGGCAAAACTGGAGATAGACACAGACACTTCCAAGCCAGTTTCTATGGCTTCCAGGACAAGGAGGCAGTACTGCAGTACATGAAAGTGAAGGGCCCATTGCATGTCGAGAACACAATAGTGGTCATAATCCCAGACTACAGCTGCAAATTACAACAGGAATGCCAGATGTTCAGAGACACAAAAGCAAGGCTGTGCCAGCTGAGGTGGCCACACCAACAACTGTATCCCTCTAAGCTGCAAGTGACCAAACCTGGGCAACCAGCAAAGATCTTTGGGACATCCAGTGATCTGAGGGCATTTCTGGACAGGGTGACGGCTGCAATGGGGGGGTTGATTGGCAGCAAGAGTCACCGTGCAGGCAATGTGAGAAAACTGGGAGCTCTGTACACACTAATATACTTTTTTGACTTCTGCAGTGATAGTACTGGTGAGTGGTGGAGAGGTGTAGAGGTCAAGATTGGCCATGGGGAGACGAATCGATTGACTAGCTGCAGCACAAGACACCCAAGTTTTTGTATCCCCTAGCAAGCTACAATGAAGAAGTACAAACTAATGACTCTAAAACTGCCTGCTAAAGCTTACACTGTGGCACCAACAGTTTTAACAAGGCAGCAACTGTAAGTGGCCTTGAACTGGCGCTGGGCAGAACTTACTCCATTATCAATGCCATTACAAGTTCCTGTGCTGCACTGGGAGAGCAGAAGCATGCAGAAAAGTGTCAGACAGAAGAAAACAAAGGATGTACTGAGACGTGAAGGGGGAGTGCCGATGTAAAGATGCCACCAGCCATTTTTGCCGTGGTTCCATAACAATGAGAATCTGTATTAAATATCTAATGAACTAAAGATTGCTGGAAAATAAAATTTTCAGATCTGGAAACTGGAATTTTGGCTGCATATGTACAGCCAAAAATAGAATTTTGAAAATCATATCCTGGTTATCAAGTACTGCTGCTTTAAGAATAGATGATTGGTAGTGAGCCAGTTTTCCAGCAAGGCAAAGTCCTTGGAAAACCCCATTTCAATTTCTGATGTCAGAGCCCTTCCTATACAATACTGCATCATCCACATACTGTACAGTATAGATTTAGCATTTCCACAGTTAGATGGCAGTTTGTTGATGAAGAGTGAACAGAGTAGTGGGCCAAGTATAGACCCCTGTGGGACTCCTTCAGTGATTGCATAGTGGGAGGAGGGGCAGGAATTCCATTCAACTGTTTGAGTGCAACCTACTAATTAGCTTCTAAACCACATTGTTGCAATGTGGTCTAAGCCAAGACTACCTAGTTTGGCTAGTAAGAGTTCATAATTCACCAGGTCAAAGGCTTTGGTTAGATCTATGAAGATGCTACTGCGGCTTGTCAACCATCAGTGGCACTGAAGATGTCAATGGTTAGATGTACCAGGGCTATGTCTGTGCCGTGGTGCTTACAGAATCCATGCTGGACATTGGTGGGTATGTTGTTCATCTTGATGTGGGCAATCAGTTGATTACTGTGTATATATATATATATATATACGCCTTTCTTGGACTTTGGCCAGGGTGCTAAGTATTGATACTGGATGATAATTCTCAATTGCATCCCTTGCTCCCCCTTAGTGGACAGGGAAACTTGAGCAATTTTCTCATTCTGGGGGACCTCCCATGGAGAACTGACATATTATATACCTTGGCCAATGAACTAGCCAGAACAGGGGTGGCAAGTTTCAGAAGCCTAGATTCCAAACCATCATGGCCAATGGATTTGTCAGGTTTGATTTTAAGCAGGTGTTTCAAAATCAAACCTGACAAATCCACTTTGTACAAAGCTTAGGATAAATAATTAGAAAAATACCTTCGCTCTGTGCACAACTGATAACACTAAGCTGGAACTTGTGGACAGTTTCAAATGTCTTAGAGTTTACCTACAGTCTTTTGTAACTTTTTCTGAGCACCTGAATGTTAGTAAGATAGGGCGTCCACGAAGGTGTCCCCTTTAAGAGGCTTCTACTGTACAATGAAGCTTCACTACAGGCTTTATATATGCTGTACCAGCTTAGACACTGTTTGTCTTCATAGGATTGCTACAGCCCAGAAAAACATAATGCTGTTAGAACATGGCTCCCTAATCTGTGCTCTAAACCCATCTACTGAACTGAAAAAAAAATTGTGTGCTCTACGGGGGGGAGGGGGGATACAGTGTTTTGATTCATATTTCCTGCTAGCAGAAAGGCACTGATGAGTCTGCAGGAACAAGATTCCCTATGATGAGGAAAGAGGGACAGAAGAGAGCAAGATTCGGAGGAGGGTAGCAGCAAATTAAACCTCCAGAGACATTTGAGGTTGAGAATGAGAGGCAACTATGCTAATGCAGATAAGAAGGGCTTGAGGGGGAAGGGGGAGTGGATATTTGTAGGATTAAATGGAAGAATCAGTGGTTGGGAAGAGGAAAATAAGTAGCACAGGGAGGTGAATCATGAGGAGAGCAGAGCCAAGAGAGGGAAGCGTCACAGTGAGGGTGTAACAGAAAAGGAGTGTGTGAGGAAAGTGTGAAACATAGGGAATCAGTGAGTTAAAGCTGGGGATAGACTACCATTATAGCTGTGAAAATTTGGGAGAAGTAGGAAGAATGTAGGCATAAGACAGAAAGGAAAGCAAGGCTGTGAAAATATTAGACAAGAACCAAAGGGAGGAAGGAAAGAGAGCAAGGAAGAGGGGCATGGGGACAACTAGGTCTGGGACTGCTTAATGATATATTTGTTAAGAGGATCTGGAGACTCACCCCCTGACCCCACTGCTGCCAGACTGGCCAATGAGGGTCATGGGACCAGGTTCTACAGTTCACATCCTCAGTCCATCTGGGGTTATTTATTTAGTGGTTAGGGAGAGGGAGCCTTCATCTGGCTCCAACACATCTGTTGTCCACAAAGTTTCTGTTTCTAGAGTCAGAAAGTGAGCTAGGTGGCTCCAAGATGGCAGAACTGTAAAAGGTTCAGATAAGTAATGACATTACCACTTGCATGCATCTTCCCATGACACTTGGCCACCAGATGCCTCATGTTCACAGATTCATACAAGAGTTCTGAGTTAGGCGGTCGTAGACCTATGATAACTCATCACTATTTAGTGATAGTATCTACATTTGGCCATGTCCATGTGCCTATCTAATGCTGTATAAAAGCTTCCATGGTTCTACATGTGACAGCCCATTCAGGCAAAGAGTTCCATGTTGATACTATTCTATAGTATGTGTGAACCACTTTATTCTCTTAGCGGTGTTGGCTATCTCCACTTGCAGCTGTAAATTATTTGACCTCATTGTTCTGTTTACTGTCTTCCTAGTTAGTCCCATACTTTCCAACAATAACTCATCATTCGTAGCTCTGCACACTAAACAGAGGTCACCTCTTAACCTTCTATACTGCATTGAGTACAAGCCTAGATTTCTTAGCCTTTCTCCATATGTTTTGTATCTCTGTGTTTTTATCTTTTTGTTCATTCTCCTCTGAACACCTTCTATAAGCCTTTGCCTCATTATACTCTGGAGAGCACAGAAGGCAGAGCAGTATTCTAAATGGGGTCTCACAAGGGATGAGTACAGAGGGAGTATTACATCTGAGTTTCTGCTTTTTATATTTTTAAATATACATGCCTGTATCCTATTACATTTTTTAACAAAGTTTCTAGTATGTGTGTCGAATGGCAGATCTTCTGTAATGATAATACCCAAGTCCCTTTTATTAGTTGTTTCCAGTAAATATATTGATGTTTAATTTGTCAAGGTGCATAACTTTGCATTTGTTCTTACTGAAACTTAATTTCTGTGATTCAGCCCGTCCTTCCAATTTTATCAAGTCATCTTGAAATTGTTTAACGGATTGTTATGCAGTACTGTCCCTATTTTGCTGTCATCAGCATATTTGCATAATGAGGAATTTTTTGAAGTCTGTATTGACGATATAAAAAACAGTAAACAGTGTGGGTCCCAACACGACTCCTATGGGAACCCACTTATCACATCCCCCCATTCTGAATAGTGTCCTGTGATAACAACTCTCTGCCTTCTATTACCCAACCATGATTCAATCCATGTGACTACCTTTAGATGCATCCAAATATCGTTAAGATTTTTGATCAAAGTATTCCAACACATGGAGTCAAAGGCCTTTGAGTAGTCAAGAAAGATGACATCCACTGGTAGGCCTTTGTCCAAAGCGGCACTCACAGATTCATAAAAATGCAACTGTGCTGTTAGACATGAGTGCCCCTGCATAAAACCGTGCTGTGAGATGTCCCCATAGCCCTGTTCTCTGATATGGTTAATTATATAACCCTGTAATATTCCTTCTAACAGTTTACCCAAGACAGATGTTAAGCTTGTAACCCATTGCCTATATTCTCTTTGAAATATGGGAGTGGCCATAGCTTCTTCTATCCACTCAGCAAGTGTATTTCCCTCATCAACAGATGCTGAAAAAAGTTTGGCTATTGAAACATAGAAACATAAAAAACATAGAATTTGTTGGCAGATAAGGACTGCTTGGCCCACCTAGTCTGCTCATTTCCCTACCTAATGGATAAGCTGCAGATCCTAGTTAACCATCAGCCTACTTCTTCCTACCCCCACTAGAATTGACTTATGTCTGTCACATGCATTTTTGAATTCCCCCACTGTTATTGGACCCCCCTAGCTCCTCGGATAACTCCATTTGTAATTTGGGGTGAATACTATCTGGTCCAGTTGATTTACTGGGTTTTAGTTTTTTGATTTTGTTGACTTCTTGCTTTGCAATCCTTATCTCTGTCATTTATTTGCATTATATTTTTATTAACTGACTGATCTTTTGATTGATATGTACTCAAGAATCGTGGGAGCAGCTGCAAGAGGGTGTGAGCTGGATGTCATTATCCACCTAGGGATGAATGACCTGGCTGAGAATGGGATCAGGGCAGTGCAACCGGAGTTTGTGGAGTTGGGGAGGGGCCTTAGAAAAGTAGCACACATGGTAAATTTCTCAGAAGTGCTATCTGTCTATGGCATGGATGAGACTAGGGTACTCTGCACCATGGGATTCAATGACTAGTTGAAAAACTGGTGCAGAGCTCAGGGAATTGGCTTCATTGGGGACTGGGGCTCCACCTGGAGGAATACAGGCCTATACAGGCATGATGGTCTGCATCTATCCTGGAGGGGAACCAGGATTCTAGGTGATAGGTATAAATGCTTCATTGGCAAGCATTTAAACTAGCCAAGGGGGAGGCACTAAAAAGAAGGGAAATCCTAGCCACCCCCAAAAATCAGGGTAGTTAGTTGGGTAAATACCAAGATAGAGCAGTGGATAGGGATAAAGGAAGGGGTAAATGGAGAAAAAAACAAAGGTAGTAAGGACAGGGATGGGCAAAAAGAAATAAAGCCATAATACAATGGAGGTAATGAGTACTAATGCCTGTAATCTAGGTAAAAAGCTCCCTGAAATGGTGGCCTTAAAGGAAGAGGGATGCCTGGATATCATGGCAGTCACACCAACATGGTACACAGAGAACCATGACTGGGATGTCAAGATACCAGGGTACACAATCTACAGGAGGGACAGGAAGGGAGGAAAGAAGAGGAGGAGGAGGAGGAGTAGCTCTGTATGTAAGGGAAGGGATCAAAGCAACAGAACTAAGGGTAAACAAGTAGGATAGGAGGCATCGTGGGTCGCCCTGGAGACTGTAAATGGCTCCACAATCTGCAGAGGGGTTTTATACAGACCCCCATCTCAAGGGAGGAAATGGACAAGGAAATGATAGAAGGCATCCTTGGGATGGAAGAGAAAGGTGAGATATTGCTGATGGGGGACCTGAATATGCCAGATGTTAACTGGAGCACCTTTGCTATAGCCACATCCAAGAGCAGGGCCATTCTCGATGCCCTACAGGGGACATGCCTCAGACAGCTTGTTTTGGAACCCACTCGGGAGGGAAGGAGCAATATTAACCCTGGTACTCTCAATGGGGACAGAGGGAGGATCTCTGATCTTGAAGTGAGTAGCCATCTGGGAACAAGCGACCACCAGTGTGGTTCATGATAAACTTAGCTGTAGAGTCAAGCCACACAAAAGTGAAGGTACTGGACTTCAGGAGGGCTGATTTTGTCAAAATGGGAGAGGGCCTCAGAAAAGCACTAGCAGACAGGCAAGAACGTGGGGTGGAGCTACAATGGGGAAACATCAAAACTGCCATCACAGAGGCAACAAGCCTTTGTGTGAAGCAAATAAACAAATCAAAATAAAAGAAAAAAACAGTATGGTTCTCTAAAGAAGTGGCAGGGAAGGTAAGGGAGAAAAAGATAGCATTCAGGAAATATAAGGAAACACAGAAGAAGCAGGACAGAGAACTGTACCAGTAAAAGTAGATGGAAGTGGGGAAGGCAGTCAGAATAGCAAAGGCCCAAACTGAGGAAAAGATAGCCAACTTGGTTAAGAAGGGGGAGAAAACCTTTATAGGTACATTAGGGAGAGAAGAAAGACAAAGGGAGGGATACTGAGGCTGAATAAAGAGGAAGGTGGTTGGGCAGAGAGTGACAGTGAAAAAGCAGGGATATTGAATGAATATTTCTGCTCAGTATTCACAATGGAAAAGCAGGGGGAGAGACCTAATCCAGTCAATAGAAGCACTCTAGATAGGGGGTTGATATTAATCCTTTCACAGAAGAAAGGGTTCTGAAAAAACTCTTAAAACTGAAGGTGGATAAAACAATGGGGCCTGATAGGATTCACCCCAGAATTCTAAAAGAATTAAGGGAAGAACTAGTAACACCACTGACTACCCTTTTTAATAAATCATGGGAGGATGGGGTGGAACCTGAGGACTGGAGAAGGGTGGATGTCATTCCCCTTTACAAAAGTGGGAGCAAGACAGAGGCAGGAAACTACAGACCAGTCAGTTTGACCTCAGTGGTAGGGAAAATGATGGAATCACTTCTGAAGGAAAGAATTGTTGAGTACCTAGAGGCCAGTGGGGCACAGGACCCAAGGCAGCATGGATTCACAGCAGGAAGGTCATGTCAAACAAATCTAATTGATTTCTTTGACTGGGTGACCAAAGTAGTAGACCAGGAAGGTGCTGTGGACATGGCCTACCCAGATTTTAGCAAGGCATTTGACATAGTCACTCACAAAAGATTAATAAACAAATTAGCCAGCATGGGAGTGGGTCCCATAGTGGTAGCCTGGGTAAAACACTGGCTGGACAATAGGACACTTTGGATAATAGTAAATTGAGTCCACAGTGAGTAAAGGTGGGTTACTAGTGGGGTACCACAGGGTTCAGTAGTGGGGCCAGTCCTTTATAATGTCTTTATAAGTGACATTGTGGAGGGACTGGAGGGGAAGGTGTGTCTCTTTTAAGATGACACAAATATCTGCAACAGGGTTGATACGCAAGGTGGGGTGGGAAGGATGAAAAGGGACTTGGCAAGGTTGAAGGAATGGGTAAATGTATGGCACCTTATATTCAACGCAAAGAAATGCAAAGTAATGCACCTGGGAAACAAAAACCCAGTGCAAGAGTACACAATGGGGGGTGAGATACTGACAACAACAAAAATTGAAAGGGACCTGGGGGTAGTCATATCAGATGACCTAAAGGTGGGCAAGCAATGTGAGAGGGCAGCAAGGAGGGCTGGGGGGATACTGGGATGCATAGGGAGAGGCATCACCAGTAGAAAACAGGAAGTTGTTGGCCCACTGTACAGACAGTTGGTAAGACCACACCTGGAGTATTGTGTACAATTCTGGAGACCCCATCTCAGCAAAGACATAGACAGGGTGGAGGCTGTTCAGAGGAGGACTACCAAAATGTTGCAGGGTCTGCACCAGAAGGCATATGAAGAAAGACTAAAGGAGCTTAAGATGTATAGCCTCGAGGAAAGGAGGGAGAGGGGGAACATGATAGAAACTTTCAAATACCTCAAGGGAATCAACAAAGTCCAAGAGGGTAGCATCTTTCAAAAACAGAACTGTGCAAGAACAAGGGGGTACAATTTGAAGATAGAGGGGGTACGGCTCAGAGGTAATGTGAGGCAGTATTTCTTCACAGAGGGTTGTAGATGCATGGAACAGCCTTCCTAAGAAGGCCATAGAGTCAAACAGTGGGGGAATTCAAGAATGCATGGGACAGACATAAGGCAATTCTAGTGGGGGGGTAGGATGAAGTAGGCTCTTTGTTTACTAGGATCTGCAGCTTATCCGTTAGGTAGGGAAATGGGCAGACTAGGTGGTCCAAGTGGTCCTTATCTGCCATCAAATTCTATGTTTTCTATGTTTATGTTTTCAAAAGGTACCTGTTAAACTCAATGGCTAATTCCATTTCTTCAGTAATTAACCTGTCACCAATTTTTAGTGGACCTATCCTGCTTTGGTTTCCCCTCAGAGCCAGTGTAACTAAAACAACTTTCTCTTGTTATCTTTTACATCTGTAGCTAACTTCATTTCCTTCTTCTTCTTCTTCTTTGATTTTACTATCAGATTTATATATTTGTTGGCTTACCTCTTGTATTCGTTCCAATTAGCCTCAGTCAATTTTTTCTGTACCATTTGTATAATCTTTTCTTTTTGTTAGTATGTTCCTTTATTGCCTTTCCAAACCAATCAAATATTCTACCAGATTTTTTATATTTGTTTATAACTGGCAAATGCAGTATTTATGCACACAATAGTCTATTTTGCATTTTATACTGTCCCAGATCTGCTGCATTCCTTTTTCATATAACTCCCTTTCCCAGTCCCACTCTCTGAGATACATTCTCATTGCATTGTAATTAGCTTAATGGTAACATTTAAGTTGAGTTATCCCTTTGACTGTTTCCCATTGATTACTCAAACTGAGGGTCATCATGTTATGGTCACAATTAGAGAGGGGCTCCAGTAGTGTTAGGTCCTTTGCCTTCTTTGGACAGGTGGTAAAAATTAGATCTAATATGTTACCTTCCCTTGTCTTGCAAGTTACTAATTGTTCAAGTTTTGTTGAATTGTAATGTCTATATATCTGTTTTCAATAGGAGAGGTTCCTTCTAGTGTTTTCCAGTTTATAGCTGGAAAGTTAAACTTGCCTAAAAGAACGTAATCCCCTTTCACTTCATATGGCTCAATAGTTGTTATGAAGTTATTATTTTCTTCCATGCTTAGGTTAGGGGACATGTACCCTATACCTAAAGTAATAATATTAGTCAGTAATTGGATTTTGACCCATAATAGTTCCTCTTCCCCCTAGATAATACCATGTGTGTTATATCAAGGGCCTTAATCTCCTCTTTAATATATACTGTTATGCCACCTCCTCTGTTTTTTGGCCTATTTTGTTGGTATATATTATATCCTGAAATATTTGTTCCCCAGTCAATATCCTTATACCATGTCTCAGTAACAACACAGATGTCTATAGTTCTTCTAAGCAGTGCGTATTTAAGCTCATCAATTTTATTCTTTAAACTTCTGGCATTCAGTCACATAAATTTGAAATCTCTTATTCCCACAGATTTCATTATCTTGTTCCTAACAGGAGGTGACCTTTTTGTTGGTATGTCTGTTTTAGTAGATTTTTCTTGTTCATGAGACTCCCCATTCCCCCTTGATATTAGACTAAAGTTTTCTTTATGCATTTGGTGATCAGGTTACCCAGTAGGTTGCTCACTGTTGTATTGTTATTCAGTCTGTCATGACAGTATAAATTCTTGTTCCCAATGAACCTCTCCCATGATAGTATGCATTTAATACCCTTAATAAGACACCAGTGCCTTAGCCAGTTGTTGAGTTTGATGTTTTTTGTCTCTGTAAATTTACTTTCTCCTTGTGTGGGTAACTGTTCTGAAAATATTACTCTACATCAAAATTTTTTTAACCGTATGTATATTTCTTTAATGGCGGTGACAATGTCTTCTACAGAATTATGCCTCACATCATTTGTTCCTATGTGTATCACAACTAACGAGTTAGCTTGTGCATATTTCATTAGAGCAGGTATAATAGTGAGCATGTCACTTACTCCTGCCCCTGTGAAACAACAGCTTGTTATATGTTCTTTATCAATTTTCGTGGTATAGTGGTCTGTGTATCGAGTTATTGAGTCCCCTAGTATATAAACCTTTCTGTTTACATGTTTTTCCTGTCCATTTGTATCTGCATCCATTCTTGTAGTCTGTTCTTCACTAATGTAACTCCCTGTTAAATAATATTATCTCTGGCTTGTGCTATTAGTGTCTGGCTCACTGTCTGGAAGTCAGTACCAGTGCTAATATTTTCTACTAGTTCCATTAAGGCATTTGTCTGGTTTTCAATGCTATCAACCATGTGTATTAAAAGTTCATACCAATTTCTTGTTGGCACAGTTTATTTATTTGCTTTTGGTAACCGAGTAAGTGCACTACACAGAACTGCCTTTTTTCAGGCACGACCCAGGAGAGCACAAATCAAGGAACAGGTAAAAAACAAATACATTTACAGTGTTATACAATAGGAGATTCGAAACAGCTATACAGAGGTGCAAGTTACATAGCATATAGATGAGGTACATATCACACTGTATAATAGGAACAAAACAGGCAAAAAGGCACAATTTACTGTTAATAATGTACAAAAAATGACAGTGCTGTTGGTAAGTCATCAAGGAGAAAATTCCCAGACAGAGACAGGGAACAAAGTGCGTAGCTGCAGCTGAGGAAGAGCGGGGATGGGAGGAATCAAGAGGCCACTTGTAAATTTAAGTGCAGGACAATGGTAGATTTGCATGACTCGTGAGGCGAGGCACATTTGCAAATTTCAAGGGAGGTGAGGTAATTGGAGAGGCATTTCTTGAAAGTGTGGTGGGATTTGGAGTGCCTAAGATCAAGTGGGAGAGAGTTCCAAAATTTAGGGGCATAGAAGAAGGCAAGTTCACCGATCCTAGTACAGCATTTTGGGATGGATAATAGAGCTAAAGACGTGGAACAAGGACAGTCCATGGGGGTGAGCATAGCAGCGAGTGTGGAGGTAACAGAAGAATGAATAATGTTGTCAATCCCATTGCCCTCCTTCCTTTTTTTGTATATTTGTCTGCTCTTTGTTGCAATCCACCCCATCTTCCTCTTGTCCTCTATGACGCTTTCCCATATGTTCATGATTATTTGTCTCATCATTTATTAACTCTTTCCTTGAAGCTATTTCTTGTTGTCTACCTGGAAGACTTTTAATGCAGTTAAGTACTGTACTAAATTCAGACTGATTAATTGAACCCTCAGTTGCTTGAGTTCTTTGCATTGCATACAAGTAAATTGATCAAAGGCCAGGATATCTTCCAGACTAAATTTTTTACAGATAGTGCCTTTAACCCCTATTTCCCCTCCTACTAACGTTACCACATAAGAGTCCATAGTCTACTCCTAATCAGCACATATACTGTAGAATAGTGGATGGTTGACTATCCACAACAAGTCTGTGTTTTCATCGAGGGAGTTGATGATGTCATAGAGACCTCGAGAACAAAGCTCGAGAGGTGTCCATGGCATCATCAACTCCCAAGATGGAAACACAGACTTAGTTGTGGATAGTCAACTATCCACTATTTTTTATAGTATATGGTTTCCCCTAAAATGGACATGGTTCATACTGTACCATGCGTTGACACTCCTGCACTGGTCCTCGCTCAAGTCCCCTAAGATACTGGTCCTCTTCACTGCGGTTATGCTGTTCCGATCATGTCCCTGAATATAGTGGTCCCGCTCTACTTTCGCTTATTTGTGCCAGAGATTAAAAAAACAAACCTGCAAATTGAGAATTTGGATACACAGAGCCAATTATGGCAGTCCGTGTCCAAACTGTCTGCTCACCCAACCGTTCGCTATTGAATGCGCCATTTTAGAACGTATTTTTTTAATCACTGCCTGTTTCCACCAATCAGGTAGGAGCTCAAGGGGCAAAAGTTGTTGTACTATCGATGTGACATCAGAACGATAGTACAACAACTTTTTTGACCTTTGAAATGTCCTACAACAAGATTTGGAAAACCATTGTTTTCCATCCACAATAAACCCTAACCATATACTATAATTAGTATAATAACTGGATGATACTTTTATAGATTTCCTTTTGTAATGTTATTTACAGATGGGGCAGTTGGTTCTCTTCTTACCTTACTTTGTACCTCCAACTCTAAAGTTCCTTTCATTTGGCCATATGTTCTGACCCCCTTCCCTGTCTTCCTCGATTGATGCTGACAAATACCACTGGCCAGTGCCTGCATTGCCTCCTCGCCATGCTAGACTTCTCTCACTGGAACTGAGTGTTTTATGGCTCTGCCTACTTACATTGCCTCTGGTTACTATGGCTATGCACTGAATGTCTGAAGAACTACACGGCCAGCGGTGAGGGTAATCCTGCTCTTAAAAGATCAGGTTAAACCTTGCTTGGCAGCCTGAAGACAGCCTCTCCAAAACACCACTAAGGTGTTAGTCTTTAGTCCTGCAGCCTTTGAGTAGTGAGGGTCACAGGAATGCCACTGTATGCCTCAGGGTCGGACTTGTTTCAAGCAGCCATCCCCTGCTGCTTACACTGCTGCTACATTCACTCACAACATTTAAAACACTCAGGCTGCCTTCTCCTGCAGCACACTGTTACAAGCCCAGACCCTTGCAGATACTGAACCCTTCAGTCTCTTATTGTTGGCATAGTCTGTCTTTCTAAAGTTCTATATCATGGTGACCGAGGCCAAGCAATTTTTCATCACCAGGGAGAAGGCTATGCAGTTATGTCATTGCCTCCCACTGATTCTTTGATAAACACACTATTGATGTTGCCCTTTGTGGGTCTCCATTCTTGTTGCTCTTCTGCTCTGTTGTCTTTCCCTCTGTAGACCCTTGTGTCTACCTGTTACCCTTTGTGAACATTCACAGTAGCCCCCCTCCAATTCTGCAGTTTAAATCCCCCTAACTCTCCAGTCCATTCTTCTGGTCAGTAGTCACATTACATACTGGCACAGGAGCAGTTCATCATGGGCATATGGGCATCCCTTGCTCCAGAAGAACCGCCTGTTAGCATGAACAAGTAAACCCTCCCTCTTTTACCAGCACCTTGGCCAACATTTGCTTTCCTCATGGTCCACTGCCACAGCTCACTAGCACCCTGGAGTGGAAGAATAGAAACATAGAAACATAGAAGTTGACGGCAGATAAGGACCGCAAGGCCCATCCAGTCTGCCCATAAACACTGCAAGAATCTTTGAAAAGTTATAGAAACACACTGTTCTCTCTCAGCTCTCTTCCTTTCTTGACAGCTCCTCCTTTTTCACACCTTTCCAGTCTGATTTTAGGAAATTTCACTCCACTTCCACCTCCCTCCTCCAGCTCACTGATTCCATACTCTCAGGTATGGATCAAGGATTTATTACTTCTACCATTGCTGCTGATCTTGCTAAAGCTTTTGACACTGTGGCAGATTCCCTCCTTCTGGACAAACTTAAAGCAGCAGGCCTCTCTGACTCTTCAGTCAATTGGTTTCATTCATACATTGAAGGAAGGTCTCAAGGTGTCTGGATAGGAAACCCCATTTCTTCTCCACTTCCCATTAGCTCAGGTGTCTCTCAAGGGTCTGTCCTGGGTCCTATTCTCTCTTTCATTTTCTTAAATGATCTCCCAACTGTCTGTTCCTCTGTGTCCATTCATATGCATGCTGATGACATGGTCCTTTTTGCTTCTGGCTCTTCCACCCAAGACCTCTCCTCCCAGCTGATGTTGGATTTTGACAACATTCAGCACTTGCTCAAGTCAAACCAACTGTCCCTCAATGGCAAAAAAAAGTCTCCATGACTTTTCTCACCCATCAGAGGCCAGCCAGACTTACTTCTCTCCCACTATTTAATACCCATGATTGTACTAAGATTGAAGATGTTCCCTTCTTTTAAGTACCTCAGGGTCTGCCTTTACCGGCATCTTGATTTCTAAGTACATATTGACACAATCCACCATAGGCTGCACCTTAAGCATAGAGCTGTGTACAGGAACAAAGTACATATTCTGCTTCCTTTCCACCAAAAAATTGTACTAAAAATGATTCTCCCTATCTTTCACTACACTGATTTCATCTACAGTGGAGACCGTAAATCCTCTGTTGCCAGACTGGCCTCCCATTTTCATTCTTTCTGTCATTTTATTCTCAATTGCCGACTTCGCATTCGCCACTGCTCTCTTTTCTCAGCCCTTTTTCTTCCCTCCCTTGATGCTAGATGCCTTTCCCATTGTGTCTATTTTATATCTAAATTCTGGTTTGGCACCTTTCCCTCTTATCTCATATTGCTTTATCCTCTCCTCCTGCCTCCTCTTACACTCTTTGTAATAATATTTCTCATTCTCTCTCTATTCCTTCTAGAAAATCCACTGTTGGCCAGCCTGCTGTTTCTTACAAGTTTCCTAAATGTTGGTCCTCCTTTCCCTTCTCAGTTTGATCTGCCTCTCCTACTTTCTCCCTAAACTCTCTTACTCGTGACTTTTGTTATCCTACCTGCAACTGTCTATAACCCTTTTCTCATCATTCTTCCTTTACTGTTTTCAACCTGTTTATGCTTTTCCACTATTTTTCCCTTCTTTACATATAAGAATGTGTATTTTTGTATTCATTTACTATTTGCTACTGATTTGATGGTTATATTTCAGTTATTACTTTATTATTGTATTTTACTTCTTATTTTTAGTAGTTTTATTAGTTATCTCCCTCTCACCTCTCCCCAGGACACGTCTGGAAATGAACTTTTATTTCAGCTCAGGATGTCCTTCCTGGTTAAACTTTTAAATAAATAAAATAACTCACTGGATAACTTTTCCTTCAGGAGCATCCCTAATTTCATGAATTACCTCCTTTTTCCCACAGAACATTTGCACCCTGTGTCATTTACACCAGCATGGATAATGATGTCTGCTCCTCCACAAAGCTGCACTGTGTGGCAGTGGATAGCACACAATCAATCAATAAATCTTTATTTAACAAAGCAAAAACATCATTGAGAAAAAACTAATTTTCAAGGTGAACCTGGGAGGACAAAGTACAAAAAATATACCTCCACTGAGATACCATCCTGGTCCAGCAATTTCACTTCTACCTCACATACTGTTCTAACTATGGACACATCAGTGTTTACTAACTTCATGCCACTCCACTCAGTCTTTTCCTTCCTCTTCATTGGCAGATAGCTAGTCCTTTTTGGAGGAGAATTCCCAAGTGGCTCAGTCCCCACTCCCCAGTCACCCCATTCAACCCCCTGGGGACTTCCCTTGAGTGAAGATCCTCCTGGGCTTGCCCCCCCAGGTAGATCACAGAGCAGGTGCTGCCCTGATGGAATACTAATCCAGGTTCCCAGTGGACCCCAGTTACAGGGATGCCTCCCTTACTTACTCCTCTGGGTGGGGCTGTGGTGTCAGGCCAGTCCCAATAGAACACTGAACTTGGTTAGCAGCTGAGTGACACGGATGGGAAGAGTGGGACCAGTGGAGTGGACCATCATCAATGGGAACAGCATTTTTTGGAGATGTCTTTTTCTCTTATGGGAGCCATGGCATGCAATGATGTGATGGCACTAAAGTGCCATCATATGGCAAACTTATCCTCAGCTTAGGATCCAGCTGCTGTTCCCTCTGGCCTCTACCAGAGGTCATTTATGTACTGGATGCTCACCCCTCCCCCAAAAAAGGAGAGCAATTAATCAGATGCTCAGTCCTCATCCCCCCCCCCCGGCCAGCCATCCAATGTCTTGAGCCTGTTCATGAACCCGGATCATCAGCATCACAAGCAGAAATACTACCACTGTGCCAGACGGCCATCAGACAGGTAGGTAGTCCTGCAGACTGGACCACCCCCACCATCTCAGACATCTAATGATCTGCCTCAATCTGGCCAGCGAGATGCTGATTCTAATGCTGATGTCCTCTAGTGATGGTGCTGCCTTATTAACAAGCTATCCCCTTCTCCACTTGGATCCATCCTACATCTCTCCCATGGGCATCACAGTCCATGCCACTCTCCTACCTATCTTACCTGCCCCAGTCTATTGTCCCCCCACCTTGTACTCATGCCTCTAGCCTCTTTTCTCCAGCCTTCATCAGCTTCCTCTCACTTTCTTGCCCCCCACATATTGCTTTCATCTGCCACTTAAACCTGACAATGTACCTATTGAGAGCATCAGAAAGCCATCCATGTCTTCAGATGTATCCCATGCCCCCAATCAGCAGGATGTTGCCCATGCACTATACCAGATGTGCATCCCTCCTAGTGCACTGGACTTTTGTCTTCTGCCTGCGTTTCAGATTCTTCCAATCTGCCATCCTTCTATATACCCTCAATGTCCAGCCATCTGCCATTCTAGGCTGGCCACAGGCCTCACAAGTAAATCAGCCTTTGGATCCAACACCCCATTTGCCCTCTGCAGGCATTATGACATGCAACACATTAATTCTGTCTGCATCCACCCTGAGAACCACATATTTCTTTTTTCCTGTAGGCACTATGTTTAACTGAACCATGACAGCTGTCCTATCACAGGACCTCTTGCTAAAGCAAACTATACGTAAATATCACTAGAAAAATACTTAGTCATTAGATAAGTTTTATCATAAAAAAATATATACTTTTTAAGATATTTACTATTCCAAAATCTAAAAACAAATGTTATATACTATAGGAATAATACACAACAGGGTGCAGTATATTATGAGATATCATCATGTTTTGTGTTCAGTTTTGAACTGTGATGATACACTGGAGATATTGTCATGGATTAAAGACTACTTCAACCAATCAGCATCCATGATTTTTCCTATCCATTTCATAATTATCATATAGTGTCATATGGTGATTAACAACAAACATATAATACCATTGTGACTGTGACAGTTTGATACAGACTACTGCCAGGACTATGGCTGAGTTTTAAATGATCCACTCAGAAGAGAATGTGATGTGAAATTTGACCTGCCATCTAAAGTATAAAAACATGGCTTCCAGTTGTTAATGCATTGACTCCATCTCCATACTTTTCATTAACAAAATTGACATACTTGAAAGCTTCCTTTTAACTACCTGTGACATTAACAACTATTTTTCTATGTATGTTGAGGTGATCTCAGTAGTAGGGCTCAGTGAAATTTGTGGATTCCTGTTTGTTTTTGTTTTGTGTAAACTCACCTGATCTTTATGAAATTACAGGCATTTGATGAACATTTGTTTTCTTTGAAAATTCATAATTTGTTGCTTATTAACATGCAGCTTGGCAAATACACATTTGTGTGTCTCTTATTGCAAAGAACATCATGTGGCATACCACAGCTTAGCCATACAGAACCACTTACATTTGCTTCAGGGTCCTTTTGCTCAAACTGCATGCAGTGATACATTTTCATTGTACAATATGAGACACATCTTAAAGCACATACAAAATTATTACAAACCACTCAAAATTGCAGAGGGATTCCTAAGATATTTTTAATTACTGTACATTGTGGCCCAGATATTCAAACTGCACCCAAAAAGTGCGCAATAGCAGGAGCAAGCGCAAGTCTATTGCACCCATGTGCAAGAGACGCGATATTCAAAAACGGAGCAGGCCAAATTGCACCTACAGCCGACGACTGAATATCGCACCACCTGCGCCATAGCACAACTAGGGAGGGGAAGCTGAGCAGATCTGATGCGCCATAGCGCAACAAGGGATGTTCAGCTGAGCAGTCCAGAGGCACCATAGTGCAACCAGGGAGCCCCCCAGCAGCAGAGCAATGTAACTGCACAACCAGGGAGGTAGGGGCCCACCACCCATGCCAGAGATGGGCAAAGGAACACACAGCAGAACAGACATCATCCCCCCACACCCCAAGCACTGCATAACTGGGGGAGGGCTGGAATAACCACTGGCCCATGGAGACAAGCAAACAACCTACAGCCAGGCCATGGTGCCCCATCACACCTACCGGCAAGCTGTGACTGGCACACAAGGAGGGCAGACCACACCGTGCCACACCATCCCCCCCAGTGCAGATCACACCCTGCACCGTGATCCCCAGACACCCCCCCATGAGCAGTGACCACCACTGCTGGAAACCCCATGCATGCCACCACCCCCACTGTGACACTGCAACCCTGTGCACCACAGAACCATGCAAGCCAGCCCAACCATGAGCACCCACCAGCGGGTGGCAGCACACGGCAATGCAACAATGGCAGACATAGTGCCACCATGCACAGTCCCCCTGAGGTACTGTTGCGAGACCAACCATGCATCGGCACAAGAGGTACTCCACATGGGACAGGGCGTGCCCTTGACACCACCACCAGTGGTACAGCACCCTGCACAGTAGTCCAGTGACACACCCCGACCCACCACTGGCCACAACAGCCAGCACAGACACCCACAGTGGTGCGTGGAAGCATGCACCACACCGATTGCCACACAGTGTATGGACAGACACCCACCCATCTGCAAGGGCACACCAACACAGGGACGTGGTGGTGGGGCAACCAAGCCCCCATTGTGGGCCCATGTAAGCTGTGTACACACAACCTGCAGTCCTCCATGGCACTGGAGTGCCAACCACCCTGCGCAGGCACTGTGTACCTGTACACCACCAGCAGTCACCCGGAGCACAAGTCACAGACAGTGGGGCACATCCCCTGCAACACACACAAGGCACAGCATGGAGGTGGGACAACGACTGTGGTGCCCACAGTGCCACCCAAGCCAGGCATGCACCACACCAGTGACTGGGGCAACCCAGCAAAGTGACGGGTACAGTGGCCACCCTGCAGGGACTGCCACCACTGACATGCCAGTGGACTGTGCAGGTCACAGACATGCATGTGTGTCAGCTGCACAGGCCATGGACTGGCCAATGGGTGCACCATGGACACAGAGCATGCGCCATGGACCACTGCACACAGTCATCCAGTGCACAGGGCACAGCACACTCACCACAGACACTGACTGATAGCTACCCCCCACACCATAGTCACCTCCACACGGACACACACACATACCCATGACTGCACCACCCCTGACGCCATGCACACCACTGCAGCTGAGCACCTATAGCCTGCTGCAAATCAGAGACCACCACAGTATTCATATCAAAATCAAATGTATTGTACAAATATAAAACTCAACTATTTACAAGATTACAAAACTATATACAAGATTGGGGGCCACAAACAAGGTGGGGGTGGGTAGGGGGAGGGTTGGACAAATGGGATGGGAAAGGAGGGGTGTGAGGGTAGGTCCAGGGGTAGAGAAATTCAGGGACTGAGAGATCCCTAGTGGGAGCGCCGTTCCCTGCTGTGACATCTCCGGCCTCTGTGCCTCCTCAGTACCCCCGTGCTATCCAACCGCCTGGGGATTTCCAGCAATTCCCGGGCCAGCAGTAGCAGTTCCCTCACAGCCTCCCTGATGTCCAGTAGATGGTGGGTACCTAGGACAAGGGAGCACAGTCAATAGGTGTGAATGCACAACCCCATACAGCCCACCCATTGTGCCTGGCATACGGCCATGGGACATACCATTGTGATGGTGTGTGACCACCCGCAGTGATCATGTCCACAGGACCTGCCCACCCAGGTGCATACAGCCATGCGGAACGCTGCACACACCCACTGGCCAAGTCACGCACAGCACCACCGTGGCTGTTTAGTGACATGGCTATGTGGTACAAAGGCAGTGGCACAACCATGCACCTGTTGCACGCATGGACCACCATTGACACACTCCCAGACATACATTGCCACTGGACAGTGTTGACTGTAACAAGTTACATGCATGGCAGTGGTATTGATGAATGGCGGCCATGGCCCGCTGCCCACCCTGTCACATAGCATGCAGTAGTAATCATGGATTTATGGCACTCACCCTCATTGGGCCAGTCAGGTGGGTGGTGACGGCCCTCGCCCCACCTGGCTTCACCATCCTCCTCCCTCTGCCGCTCCTCTCTCAACCAGCGGCGTTCATCTGGGCCTGTGGGGAAAACAAGGAGAGAAGAAGATCAGTACAATCCCGAAGCAAAGTCCCCCTGCCCCAAGGTGTGTGCCTTCCCACCCAGCCAGACCCACCCACCCCACACCCTGTGAACACCGCCACAGCCTACCCCAGATGGTCCCTCCCCAATGTGCTGGACACATACACCACTTTTACCCATATGGATGATAAAATTGTGTTAACAGAACCCCTACCTGGATGTGGCACCATGCCCTCCTGGCACGTGCCCGCAGTCGTGCCAGTAGCTCCAGCTCCCTCCTCTGCAGGTCCCCATAGTGGTGCCTGCACTGCTCCATGCTCCTCCCCCATCTGGTGGCCTCCTCCAGGGCAGTGGCCACCTTCTGCCACACCTGGGTCCTGGCCCAATCCAGGGGTACCTCCCCGAAGAGAGGCCCATGGTGTGGCTCCACAATTGCCACCAGATTCGCCAACTCAATGGCAGACCACTGCTCTGCCCATCTGCGTGCCATCCTTCCACTTATAGTAGGCAATATGGTGCTCTGCAGCATGGCTCCCCATGTGCAGATGCTGCGCGGTACAGTGCTGCCATTCCCTATCGTGCTGTTACCGAACAGCACGATAGAGGTGAACCCATGCCTGGCGCATGGCTCCTAGGGGGAAAAGGTTGGGCACAGGGTCAAGGGTCTCTGGCACATGGCCACGCACAGTGCCATTGGAAGAATATGCGTGTAGCATGATTGGCTGCCTGTGTGTCAGTGCCATAGCAAACTACCAAGCAGTTGGGCCATTGTGCCTATGATGGCCCAGTGCCACAGCGCCATGTAGTGACCATCGCTATAGTGCCACTGGCACAATGGTGGCCATGCCCTGCATTGCCTACCGTGCACAGCACGTCATCAGCGTGGCAGACGCCTGTGTCAGCAACCCGGGCATGCGCAGTGAGGTGTACTACGCATGTCACAGAACTGCGCCAATGGCTCAGCATGTTCAACACAATTGTGCAAAGCGCAACAGCGCGATATTCAGCCGTCATATGCAAATCATCTAATCAGCCATTCAATGGCACAACACTGCAATTTGCATCTACTTAAAGTTGCTCCTCGTCTCATTTGCATGGATTGCGCTATAAAAGTGTGACAATGTGCTACAGTGGCCACAGTCGGTTACTGCAGTCTATTGGTGAGTTGCATGCTGTTTGGGAGTGTGGACTGTGGATTCAGGGACATGCATGGGACTGCACAGTCACAGGTAACAACTGCCATTCTTACAGGCTACAAAATGACCGAGCAGGTTGTTGGAGAGGAGGAACACAGTAGTGGGAGGAGGAGGAGGCCTAACTTTACAAAGGCCAAAACCAAGGCCCTGTTCGAGGCCTACCTGGATCAGGAGCCACTTCTCAGTGGACGGCAGGAAACACCTCAAGCCCATGCTGCTGCATGGGAGGAGGTGGCACGTGCTTTGAACCTGCATGGCAGCCACCAGTGCTCCATGCAGGAGTGTAAGAAAAAGATGGGCACGGACAGGAGGAGGATAAAGGAGAAGGTGGCTGCCATCAGGGCAGCACATGCTGCAACAGGTGGGGGACAGCAGGAGGTGGTACAGCTGACCTCACAGGAGGAGAGGCTTGCTTGAAGCATGCAGCGCAGTGCCATTGAGGGTGTTCCAGGTGGTGGCTTCCAGACGGGTGGTGGTCCATCACTGCATGGTAATTCATGGTCTGTCTATGGGGGGGCAGGGTAGGTCACATGCACTAAAGCGACTTTGCTTTCCCTTACAGATCCTGAGCATCTGCATGGGTCAGTGGTGGTGGGCCTATCCACTGCAGACAGTCAGCTGGAGTTGGAGGAGGGACCATCCACCTCCACAGGTATACGTGGATGACTGCGACAGTGGGGCCGCCTGGCTGTCCACACTGATGTCATTGTAACAGGTGTGGAGGAAGCCCTGCATGTGTCCCAGCATGCTGATGTCCATGGATACCAGCATGCTGTGACTGTGGCCAGTGAAGAGTCCATCACCAGTGATGATGACACAACCGTCATGGGCAGTGACACGTGTGTGCCACGGGATGGCCACACAGCAGGGCAATCCGCACCCATGGCTGTGGGTGGTGCTGCCGTAGAGGCCTGCATGTCAGCACAGTCCCAGGCTGTGCCTGTCAGCACCAGTGGGGCAGCACTGGTGTCTGTTCAGGACAGTGGGACTGTTGCAGCCACTGCAGTGGCACCACGGAGCCCTGGGGAGCGGCAGCCAGATGGGCAGCATCAGCGGTCGCCCAATGGGCTTGGGGGTACAGGGTTCAGCGGCGGTGTCTGTGCACCACCTGTGGACATGCTCAGACCTGGTCCTGGTGGGCAGCACCCACCCTCAAGGGATCCTGATCATCGGGGCCATGCACACCCTGAGGGACAGGATGCTGAGGAGGCTGATGACCTCTTGGATGAGCACACCCGCCTACTGCGAGCATCAGTCCAGCAGCAGATGTGGCTTGCGACGTCCGTGGATGCACTGCATGTGGCTCTGGAGTGGGCAGAGGAGTGTCACAGCAGGGACACCACACTGATCCTGGCAGGGATGGACCGTTTGCGGAAGAATGTGGCCGCTGTCATTGACAGGCATGTACAGGCATTCATTGCTGTCATGGCCACAATGGGCACACAGTCAGGTGCCCATGCATCGCAGACACCATGCAGTGCACTATCCACCCCCCATTCCTGTCGTCATGCGACTCCCACCCTGTCGATGCCGGTTTCAGCTGTGGGCATTCCGAGCACTCCTGGTGCAGACATGTTCGGTGTGATGCAGACCCCTGCATGAGCACGGTAGTGTTCACGCAGTGGAACCCTGGGAGACCATCGGTGCCACCCCATGAGGCCAGTGGTCAGCCTGTCAGTGCTGGCGGGTCTCGGCGGGGCTGCCCACGCATCTGTGGCAGTCGTGGCACTGTGTTGCATGACTGACCTGGCTCCCAGAGCGGCTACTGTCTGGTGCTGCCCTGTGTGCATTGTGTGTTTCAGTGGACAGTGCCCGGGTGGGTGTCCAACCCTGCACGCGGACACACAGTCCACCTGCACACCCTCCTGGCTGCTGTCCACAGTTGTGTGTGCATGATGATGCCTGCATTACTCTGTACACCAATGTGCAATGGTGCTCAGCATCTGACACATGCACATGGACAGGCAGTGGGCATGGTGGCCTGTGGATATGTGTGTTGCTAGGGTGTGCGTTCTGGGTCGGTGTGCCTCCTGACCTCTGTGCACGTTTGTTGCGTTGTGTGTGAGCGTGTGTTTGTGTCCATCCGCGTGGCATGTTAATCCTCACCCATCCCTGGTTGTCTGTGTGCTTCTATGGCCTGCCACTTCCCTTGATGGCATGCACCCCTGGTGTGTGTCCATGCATGTTTGTGGGTTGTGCCTTAGCCACTGGTGGTTGCGCATGGCCCCATGAGTTACCTGGGTTGGCTGAAGTGCTCCTCCGTGATGGTGTCCCAGTGCAGCTGTGCCAGCTGGAGCAGTCGGGGGTCCCGTCAGCCAAGGAGTGCTGACCATCACCATCATCACCGGCATCCCCTTCATCCCCATCACTGTCCCCCTTTTCGACCTGTACTGCTATCCCACATTCATTGGCCATGTTGTGCAGGATGCAACAGGCCAGGAATAGCCCGCCGGGCTTTGAGGGGCTGTGCTGTAGGGCACCGCCAGAGCTGTCCAGGCAACAGAAACATGCCTTCAGCATCCCTAACACCCGCTCAATGACATTATGTGTGGTGGCGTGTGCCTCATTGTAGCATTGCTGCAATGGGGTCGCGGGCTGCCGGTATGGTGTGAGCAGCCAGGGACGGAGTGGGTATCCACTGTTACCTATGTGTAGAGGGTGGAGGTTAGTTTTGTGATCAGCATTGCCCTGCCCCAGGCCATGTAGGCCACTACCCATGCCACCTCTGGCCATGCCCCCCAGGCCCTATGATTGTCCATGTGGTTTGTATACTCATCCAGTAGGTGTCCAGTGGGGCTGTCCCCACTCTCGAATCTGTGGCACAGTGCCAACTGGTGCCAGATGAATGAATTGTGTGCTCACCCAGGGTGCATGGCACAGACATTGATTATGCACCCCTTGGCATCGCACACCACCTGGCAGTTGATGCTGGCATAGCCCTTGCAATTTATGTATGCGGCCCCCTCGGGGCCAAGTGGTGTGCGTATGGCCACATGGGTGCAGTCTATTGCCTCTAGCATGCCAGGTATACGTGCTACCCTGTGGAACTCCTGTATGTTTGCTGTGCGCTCTGCCACTGTGCTGGGGAAATGGATGTACTCTGCAGCATGTTGCAACAGTGTTCTGAGGAATTGGGTGAGGTGGCATGACGTGGCCGACTGGGTTATGCCTGTGGTGTTCCCAGTTGGTCTCTGGAAGGTACCCGTGGTGAGCAAGCACATGCAGGTTGTTACCTTAGTCTCCACTGACAGGGAACAGCTCCGTCGTGTGGGTGCCTGCATCACATCACTGCACAGCTCACAGAGCCACTTCAGAATTGCCCTATTCAGGCAGTACCAGCCCACAATTTCAGTATCAGTGTACAGCTCAAAGGTGGTGCGGGCTCGGTACTGCCTGTTGGGGGCATACCACCATCGGGCCCTTCCACGGCCATGCCCCCCTGCTGCCTGCCTTCTCAACCCCCTCATAATGGCCTCCATTTGGAAGGTGGCACTGGCCATGTCCCTGGCTTGTGTTCACCCCCCCGGCAGCTGTTGCTGTATTCCCCCCACTGTCCTGGCTGCTACTTCCCTTGCACCGGGTACACCTGCCTGTGCTGGCCTCTGTGCTGTGTTGCTCCCCACACTTCCCTGTGCCTGGCTGTTCAGACTGCCCTTTCCTGGCCTGCCCTGTTTGTGCCTCCTGCCCTGTCTGTCTGGCTAGAGTTCTGCCTCATGTGGCTTCCCTGTAGCGTTCTTGCACCTCTCCCTTGCTCCTTTTTATTTTGGCTCATTTCCGCTGTGACGCAACTTCTGCTTGCTCCCCTATTGCGCATGGTGCAAGTCGTTGAATATCGCACTGCACCATTTATGCATGGTTCCTCCCCCTTCAGTTGCGCATGCCTTCATTATCATTGCGCTGTTGCTCAGCATGATTTCGGGGGCGTAACTACCTCCTGCTGAATATCACAGAATGGAGCAATTTCGGACTTGTGCAAGCACAACCCTATTGCACATGGCTCAACTCTTTTGAATATCTGGGCCTTTATGTTCTTTTTAAAACAGGGAAGAATGCAATGCTCCTCCACTGTCTCTGAAGTGCAGCACTCCACTATAAAATTGCAGCATGAGGTGACAACTATATGCAGGATAAATGGCCCTCTAGTTCTATGAGCTAATTTGCTAAAATCACACATGTGACAATCAGTGTAAGTGCACAAGTCAATAGCACTGCATTAAACATGTTTCTTTATAGTACAGTGCTCCCTCGTTAATATGCCAACCTCTGTACAGCCAAAATGTTGGTGGATAAAATACAGAGGCAGATAACAGAGGGTGGCAGTTAAAAAGGGAGTCAGCATTTCTAGAAAACGGAACAGGAGCACACACTGGCATTAAGAAAGGGTGGTTCATAAAGGGTGGGGTGGAAAAAGGAGGGAGCACTGTAGCAAAAGATTCAGTAATTACATTTGAAAATGCACATTTAATCTTCCAAAAATGCACATCTCGGACTATATCTCAAGAAGTCCCAGTCAAAAATTCTTATTAAATAAATATCATATGCACATTTCTGTCTTACCAAGATCTGTACTTTTAGTTGCTTATATTTATACTGTCCATTCCTTATACTGTGTATTCCATAGAGTGTATTTTGAAAAGACAGGGGTCTGGCATTTCACAGAGCGCAGATTTTGATATTGTTACAAGCTTTGCCTGTTCTTATATCTCATTGCATGAATCTGCATTTAACAGCCCTTAAAGTTTTATAAACTGTATCCATTTATGCAAAACAGAACTGCTAGATTATATGTATATAAAATAAGACAAAAATTGTATTTACATCTAATGGCTGCTACAGGTTCTGACACACAGATGGACATTTCAAGGGGCTATAGATACAAGTTTACAATTTGAAATACCAGCAAGCAACCCGAGGACATTGGGCTTTGAAACTCATATCAACTGAATATGAAAGATATGCACTTTTGACTTAATACATGTTCAAGCCATGTTAAAGATTTCAATGCTGTTACAGTACACTGTTTTGCAAACTGATGCGAAAGCAAAGTCCACAGTTTTGTGTAATGTTGCTACAGCACTGTTCAGCAAAATATTGTCCGGTCTTACTCTTCTACTGATTTACTTAAACTGTGCAGATATAAACCTTAATTTTTTTTTAATTAAACACAATGCGCTCAATTTTCGAAAGCCCTTAGATTACTACAAGTTATGGCGATCTAGGGCTGTGACAATCTTGGGGTGCATCATGGACCCTGCACCATATTTTATAAAAATGAGGGTCCCGACACCCAAGACCCAAGATTTACCGCAGTTACAGTGTTGCACCGAAAAAGTGGTGTACCTGTGGAGTTTGAGGGAAGGATACGTAACCCCCCTCCTGGTGCAACACTTGAGGTACTGTGAAAGTGTGTGGGGGTGAATATGGCTGTAAGACAAGAACCAAGGACAGAAGGAGAATGGGGGTAGTATAGGGAGCAATGAAGGCATTTTGGAAATGTGAGGTTGTTGAGGTGGCACCCTGCCGGGGTGCCCTGCACAAGTGTAGGCAGCTGATCGGCCCAGGTGGGGGGTTGGCAAAAAGGGACCAGGATCCAACCTCAGGTGGCTACAGCCCTGGCACCTGTCCTATAGGTGCCAATAACTCCAACACCATAGGTAGGCAGCAGTGGCTACAGGGTGCAGGGTACAAGTGGTGGATGGGAATGGTCTCTGGGCATCGCTACAGTGCCGTGGTACTCAGCTCTCCACATGGAGGCAGGCTGCTTCCTGCCTAAGGTGTTGTGGTCATTGGCACTTATGGGGAAGATGCCAGGGCTGCATGCACCTGAGGCCAAGTCCTGGTCCCTTCCTGCCACCCTCTGTACCTGAGCTGATTGGCTGGCTACACTTGCACAGGTCACCCCTGCAGTGTGCCACCTTAGCACCCTCACATTGCCACTGTGCCTCTGTCATTCCCTATGCTGCTCCCCATGTTCCTTCTCCCCCTGTTACCATCTTGCAGTCTTCCCCAATCACCACCCTGCCCAGCAGTGGCACAGGGCCCTTAGACCACCTCCTGACTGGTCTAAGCTGAGCCCCCCCCCCTAGGAACCACAGCAGGGCTTCTAGAATACCAAATAATGGGATGGTGCAGCCCCTCCATGGCACAACGAACCTTGCAACCTGGCACACAGTTACTTTTGCCACAAGGGTGATGAAGTGAGGCTTTGCCACATGGCATCCTGATTTTGCCATAGCCAGCCAGCATCCGCAAATTGGGATAGCAGCAAACTATGATGCAAAGTGCCACTTGTGTCATACTCATTTGGTGCAGGTACATTGTGTAATAGTTTTACTTTTGAAAATCAAGCCCCATATTTTCAAACTCTGCCTACAGGCCATGATCAGAGAGAGGGAAAAATAAATACAACTGTTTAGTGTTAACTCTGGATATAAGTGATAGAAGCCCCCCTCATCAGTGAGAAGACAGATCAGTATTAAACATGGACAAGGCTCAGGTGACTGTGACCATGTTCAGATTCTGACCCAGATTTCAGGGACCTTTTTTAATTCAATTTTATTGAACAACTTGGGTACATGGCAGTTTAGATCAGGCATTCAGTTTTACAGTCTTCAGGAAGATTACACTTCCGATTACATTCATCAAGTTCTAGTACATTTAAGGATATCTTCTGGTTTAGTTACACATTGATAACTGTTTCTTTAGTCATTTATGGAACAAAGCTAGGGTCCCTCACTCCTTTGTATAAAATCCATATAACTGGTTAGTGGTTCCAGGTCATAATGTTGATCACCAAACCAAGTTCGCCGTTACTGTGAGTGTACATCCCCCCCAAAAAAAACGGCAATGTACACTCCCAGCGAGAGCCAGGTGAAAACTGTAAACTGTATTTATGCATGGGGTGAACCCTAACAGGGGACTTTGCCCCCTACACAACTCTAATTATAGATTGCTTACTCCAGGGAGGTGCAAGTTAGGGATGAGGAGACAGAAGCAAAAATAAAATAAAAAACCCACCCGCACAAATAGCTTTCCCCTGCCTTGCCCCGAACCCTGTATCTAGCTCCCTAAAGCCGGCCACCCTCACTGCCACACCATGGGGGTGGCTCAGAAACACTGCACCACACTATCTCATATATACTCTCTTCTGCATCCCTTCCTTTCCACTGGCAGTCCTACCTTGTTGCTATTCTTCCCTCGCTAACCTGCATCTTTGCTCTTCTTCCATCACTACCTTTTCAGAGTAGCTTACATTATAGGCACTGAGATTGAGTTGCTCATGTGCGAGTTGCTCAATCTCAGTAGCCCATATTATGGGCTACCCTGGTTAGTGATGATTATCAACTGTGGGCAGAAGCTGTCAAACTCCATTATACATAACCATGTATAATCACACATGTATAACAGAGTTTGATTAAGCACCTTTTGCAAAAATTCTAAAATCAGTCTTTTGCTAGCATTACTGGCTTCTCATGCTGTCAGTTTGTGGTGTCAACTTGATCACACTAACCTCGCTGAAACTGCTGAGCAGGAATATAACTTACATGTGGCTGAATAAAGACACATTTCTCATAGAAACAAAAAATAACCAGCGGTCTACTAACATCCGTCTATCCACCTAAAAATGGTACATTCATCACCATTTCAACAACCTAATTACCTAGAAAGACAAATAGATAGAGCAGCAGGAAAACAAAACACTCAAAAAAAAAGACCAACATTCAGCTGTTCAACAAGTACCTGTCCAACAAAAAAATTGAAGGAACCAGTTATCATAAAAAATAAAACATGGAGTGTGTATCAGCTGGGGTTTTATGCACATCCTCATTACACACACTTCCCTATGCATTATTCAAAATTTCTGCCATTTGGCTGTGAAACTACTGTAGGTATCTGCTGATCATCTCACTGTCAATCTGGAATGTTATATGTTCCACTATATGAATTTCTTCTACTATATCTACCCAGTTCTGGTGCATCAGGGTTGTGGTCTGACCTCACCCAGCATCTAGCTGTTGCCCTTTGGATTGTGACCAGCAGCAGCAAGGGTACAGGCTGTCTTAACCTCTTACTCCATCTGGTGTAGCCTGTTTCAGTGCCAGTGGTGCATCCAAGGAAAGTAATTTGACTAGGGTCTATTTTCCCTTCCACCAGAATTGTATCAGCTCTAGAAACATCTAAATTATCTTTGTCTGATGCACTTATGATACCTATAAAAACTTTTTTACTTAACACTACAACTGAAGAAAAAGATCTAGGAGTTACAATTAAAGATTACTTGTCCTGTAGTATCCACTGTGCACAAATAGTTAAAAGGGTAAATTCTACACTCAGTTGCATACTCAGACATATAGCTAATAGAATTCGAGAGGTTCTGATGCCCTTGTATGGGTCATTGGTAAGAACTCAAATGAAGTGTTGTTCCTAGGTGTGGGCCCCATATAAAAAGTGTGATGTCGAGAGACTGGAGAGATTCCAGAGATGGGCAACACGATCAATTCAGGGTATGGGGAATTTGACTTATGAGGACAGATTGGGGGGGGCTTAAACTTGTATTCACTGAGTTATAGGAGATTAAGAGGGGGACATGTGCCTGCTATACCATGCCCTCTAGGATCATAAATTATGGAAAAATCTGGGCATAGAACTAAATATAAGAAACTGAGATACTAGATCTCACCATTTGCAACTAAAGTATAGCAAATGGAATCAGAATCAAAGGAAATATTGGTTTAGCCAACGAGTTGTCCTTACATAAAATATGTTACCACATACAGTGGTAAACAGCCAATGTATGGGCATTTTTAAATCAAATTTAGATTCATGCTACCAACAAAAGAGTAGGGCCTATATATAACTAATCAGATGACAAGCATAATAGATGCAAGTCTAGTAAAAGCTTTGTAACACCTATGATACCTATGATATGTTATGCTCTCCATAAAGACCCCAACAGTTTTGAGAATATCTGGCTGCCCACCTCCATTGTATAGTTGGGGTATTTTATTTATATTTCTTTATTTATTTAAAAAGTTTCTCCAGGAAAGGCATAGTGAGCAGCGTTACTCATTTCCAGATGCATCCTGGGGGAGAGAGGGAGGGGGTAATAAGCAAGCAATACAGGAATTCAACATAGCTAAGTCATATGCTAGAGAGTAATAGATGCATTATTATACAATATTAAGTGCAATTTGATGGAGAGGCTGGCAACTAAGGAATAGGTTCCAGTAAAGGTATAAGCTGAACAGTTTGTATATAGAGTGGTCTAGGTAAACACAGAGACAAAAGGCTATGCAACAGGGTACAAACTAAGTGCAAGAAGATTATGCTGAGGTAAAGATTAGAGAGGTGAACAGGGCAGAGTGAGAGGGAACAGCAGTTGAGACTGGAGGAAACCAAAAGAAGAGGGTAAGATATGGAGCGATGGAAGGCGGGGGAAGGGAAATATGAATGGGGAGGGGGATTAGGAGCAGTTGCATGATGGGTAGAAGAGGTCACATTGGAGGGAGGGAGAGGTCATTAGGGGAAGTGTTGTGGCAGATTGGAGGGGGAAGAGTATTCCATAGTTTTTGGAGGGAGTGGGGAAAATGTGCCTGACCAGCAGAGGAGGACCTGTTGGAGATAGCCATGGTACAAGAGTCGTGGTTTCTAAGGGAGAGGGAGGAGGGAGGCAGTAGTGAGAGAGAGGAGGAGAGATATGGGGGAAGACAACCAAACCAGAATTTAGCTAAGAAATCGGTGCAGTGGGAATGGTGCCTGTCTTCAAGAGAAGGGAAAGAGAGATTGATAGAGGACACAGTGGTGGCTGCGAGGAGGGCAGTCAAAGGTGAAGCAACAGAAAGAATGGAAGAGAGTGTTCAGTCTGGCTAGAGAAGTTTTGGGAGTGGCAATACAGACTACTTGCGGTAGTCATAAACAGGAAGGATCATTTTCTGGACAACTGCTCGGTGGGCCAGCAGTGGAAAACATATATGGTTCCTATACAGGGCACCTAGTTTGGGGTGCCATTTTTTTGATAATGGCATCCATATGTCCAGGAAAGTCGAGGTATTGGTCATGCCAAACCCATAGATATGCAAAGGACGTAGTATCCTCCAGCATAGTCCCATCCAGGGTGTGGCAGCAGGTGAGGGAAGGGAGCTGAGAGAATCTCTGCCTTGTGCCAAAGGTCATGGAGATGGTCTTATTGGTGTTCAGGAACAGTTGATTTGAGCATAGCCAGAGCTGAACTTTGTCAAAGTCAAGATGAAATCTGGATGCCACATCAGTAGGGGAAGGACCAGAGGTATACAGGATGGTGTTGTCTGCATACATGTGAATAGAGGTGGAGGAGCAGACAGCAGGAAGGTCATTGAGGAAGACAGAGAATAAAACAAGGCCAAGTACCTAGCCCTGCAGGGCACCAGTGCTGATGGGGGAGGAGAACATAGTGAATCACTAATCTAAATGGATTATGTCCTTCCCATGATGTAGGCATGGAACCAGTTTGTGACTGACAGCCCTGTGGCAGAGAGTTTAGCAAGAAGGATGGGTGGGAGACAGTGTCAAATGCCATAGCTAGGTTGACAAAGATGGTGGAAGTGATAAGGCCATGATCCATGCCAGTAAGGATGGATTCGGTGAATCTGAAGAGGTAGGTGGTTGTGTAGTGTTGCTTCCGGAACCCAGATTGGAAGGGAGTTAAGAAGCAGGAGAAGTCAAGGTAGGAGGAGAGCTGGGATAATACCATGTGTTCCTGGAGCTTTGCAAAGATGGGGAGAAAAGATATAGGCTGGTAACTGTCTGGAGTAGAGGGATCAGCACCTTTTGGGAGGAAGGGGGGCAGACCATGCTGTGCTTCCAGGCAGCTGGGAAAGAGGCAATCAATCAAATCTTTATTTCACCAGGTGAACATCATTGAGCAAAGTTCATTTTCAAGATGGACTTGGGCAATAAACCATAGCAACAGATAGTTTACAGTAATACCACACAATACAATTGAGTCAGAGAAAAAACAGTAGCAATAAGAGAACAATAAAACAAGCAGTGATAGTTCATAAGAGGCAAGAATATTGACATTTTTGTATATATAGACACTAGTTACATTATACCTGGGGTAAATCAAGAGAGAAGGAGAGAGGAGAGGTTCAGTAGAGAGGCAAGGGGAGAGGAGATAGCGGGGGCTGACAGATAAAGGAGCTTGGAGTCTAATCCATTGGGAGACTTACCCTTGGAAGGGTTAAGGGCAAGGAGAACTTTGAGAGTGGCTGAGGGATACAGGGCAGAAGGAGAAAGAGGGGTGGAGGGGGAGGCAAATATTGAGGAGGGGAGGGGGAGGGATGCGAGAAGGGAGGAGGCGCAGGAGGAGAAGGAGTTAAATTCATTAGCCACAGTAAGGAGGTAGGACAGGGTGGTGTCACCCCCTCTGAGGACCATGACAGGGGGCTGGGCAAGTGGGGAGAACAAGTCATGAACTACCTTCCAGAATTTCGATGGAAGATTTATATTTGTTTGAAAGATGGTAGAGAAGTATTCAGCCCTGGCGAGCCTCACTACTCTAGTGCATGTATTACAGAGGAAGCAGTACATTTGGAAGTCTGCAGAAGATCCAGAGGTTTTGTGCACCTTTCAGGCCTGGTCCTGAGCATGTAGGTATACCAGCAGTTTTGCTGTGATCCAGGGAGGTAGGTTCTCTGTACACTGGTGCATCTAAGTGGGGCATAGTGATTCCAGATATTAAGGAATTTTGATTTGAAGTAGTCCAAGGCTAGGCCAACAGAGGTGGCAGCGGAGATGGGAGACCAATCAGTGTTTTCCAGATCCTCAAGGAGGGAGGCAAGGTCCAGGGAATTGTTTGAGCAGATCAGTAAGAGCCTAGGTGGGGGCTTTAGGCCAGTGAATTTTACATGCAGAGTAGATCAGGTGATGATCACTTAAGGCATCTGGGAGGATGCAGGCTGTGACTGCAACTGGATAGTGAAGCAAGGAGTCTTAAATTTTCATCTATGTTTCTGTCATAAAGGTAAGCTGGTTGTTTTAAAAAACAGTTGGAAGATCTTAGTCCACTCCTGGATCGTTAGTCATTGGTTAAGTCTCCCCTTCTCATTTTTGCTTGATCTTCTGGACATAGCCTGCATTCAGTTTCCTAAATGCTTTGTATAATGCTGAAATTTGATCTGTATGCAGATCCCTCGCAGTATGCACTCTGTTGTCTGCAACAATTTGTTCCCTGCTGATGGTACTTGAATATGTCTACTTTGGTCATAATTTACATTCTGACCTGCAAATATTAAAAGTGATCTGTAATATTTAGGCTAAAGGCTTGTTTCAGTGGATGAAAATCTACTAGTTCCCTTGTTGAAAAACCTGAACTGGGGAGCAGAGTCCCCTTTGTGCCCACATTCCGTAGGTCAGGTCTATGGTTGATGGGAGAAATCTAGGGTTCCATCCCAACCATCGGTATTCCCCAAGGTGGGGGCCTCTTTCACCCTGTCACTGACTAAAACCCACTGATAGCGTATTGTAAACAGCCAGAGGTGTGAAGTCAGAGTTCTCTCCTCTGAATCTTTTTTTTATCTATTTCTTTGGCCCCTAAGGGTGCCCTATCCTCCTCCACCTGTTCCCTTGTTTTCCAGATTGATTTGTAGGAGGGGGCTGAACAAGTAGCAGTAAGTAAGCACGCATTGCATAGTAAAAAAGTTCTAGATCAGGTACCACTCTTCGTCCCATGGATTTCCCTTGCTGTATGGCTTATTCTAGGTCACCTGCCCAGTCAGATATTTGGAAAGCATGTTCTGTCTGGTTAGAAATTGTTTCTTTGATATTAATATGTGCAGACATTGAAACAGATATAAGTAACTAGAAAGGATATTAAAGATCACAAAACTAATACTGTAGAATAGAAGGAAAGGAGAGGCAGTATAGGGTAACGGTTAAGAACACGTAGCTGCAAACCTGGAGAACTTAGTTTAACTTCTACAGCCACCACTTGCATACTGTGTGACCATGAACAAGTCACTTAACTTCCCTTTGCTACCAGAATTCATGTAGAAATAATCCTCAGCTTAGTGCATCTTTCCAGGCCAAAAGTCACAAAAAAAATTACTAATGTCCACCTATTCAGCTCTTCCTGCACTCTTTGTGCATGTCAGATGAAGCTGGTGTCAAATAGTTTAGCTAAATTTCCTTTGTCACTTGGTTCCCTAGATATTTGAACTCTGCCCAGCAGCGGAGACTGAACTCGGGGATTGCCAGAGCCTGTAAGAGGAAAAGTGTCCTGCCCTACAGCCTGACTGTTGTGTAGCACTTCCTGCCCGCCTGCCACAACCACCCCCCCCCCCAGGGTTGGCACTTCATTTTTTGCTGCTGGCAGGTCACATGTCATGACCTACCCTTCTTTTTACTAAGTGTCCACCTTCCCATTTGCAGCTTATAGACACCAACCACAAGGGGTTGCTGCACTCTCCACTCTAGCTCCTCTCTCAACTCTTCACTCCTTTCTAGCAACTGTTTGCAAACCTATCCACTAGAGGTCCCTGCAGTTCCCTTTGAATCCTTTCTGTCACCTATTTTCCTCACTCCTCCCATCAGCCCACCAATAGCACCCAGCAGCCTCAAACCTGGTACCCTTTTTTCCAAAGTCTACTGACTAACCACTAAGCCAATGAACCAGGCCAACATCTTTCTCTACTTTCAAACTCTTAACCCTTCCTCCCTCCTTTTCTGAATTAAAAAAACTTTCCACCCTCTGTCCCTAAGCTGTGCTCAAACCCAGTACCCTTGCAGTCAGAGTCAGCAGCTTTACCTCTTAACCACTTGATCTATCTATTTTACTCCTACTTCCTATGCCTTTTAGTCTCTTACCCCCCCACCTGACAAAATATAAGTTTACCACGTCTTGCTTGCTGCTTTTGAATCCTGCACCCTCATTGTCAAAGTCAGCAGTTCCACCACTCAGCTAGCACACCTGTCTATTATTGCTGCAGGATTTCAAACTCTAAAAAACACTCTAACCCTCAGACACTGCAAAATTGTTATCTGATTGTTTCTGCACACCTTGAACCCAACTCCCTGCTGCTACAGCCACTGGCTGGGGTCCTTTCTGCTACCCTGGGCAAGACTTGAACCTAGTGCCCTGTGCACCAGCTCTGCCACTGTACCAAAGCGGCAACTACACTTAGAGGTGACCTCTCACTACTATCTCCCCCTCTATCATCCTAGTTCCCCATTCTTTCTTCACTTCAGCTCTCCCACCCTTACCAACTATGCATGTGCACCTCCTGCCCACCGACCTCTCTCTTCTCCTCCTCCTTCTTCTTTTGCCTTCCACCAACCCTATTGTCCCTATTAACCCTCAGCCTCGCTACTCCAGTGTTCCTACCTACCCTCCTGTCCTCCCCTCCTCCTTTACCACTGCTCCTCCCCTCCCTCCTCCTCCACACCCCCATATGCTCCTCTCCACCTCACCCCCCATCCAGACATTACCTTTCCTCCTCCCCTAGCTCCCTTGGGCATCTGATCATGCAAGCCTTCTCTGCCTGTGCTGCCCTACCCACCCCCTGTGCTATGAAACCCCATTTCTCATCCTATCGCTCCCGGCGTAAACTCTCCATCTGCCACCCCCTGACCAGAGCAGTTCTCCTCCTTCTACTCCTGACAGGGAACATACATCCCAACCCAGGCCCTGCCCCCTCCCACCAACCCACTCGGCCCACTGGTCTCCAGGTAGCCTCCATGAACATATGCAGCCTGCTGAAAAAATTTGACGCCCTACAGTGCTGGGCCTTGGCTCATCAACCAGACATCATAGCCCTGCTTGAAACCTGGCTGTCCAAATCCACCCCTGACTCATTTGTCTCCCTCCCAGGCTATACCTTATACTGGGAGGACTGAGTAGGCAAATGAGGGGGAGGCTGTGCAATCTACACTAGGGACACAATACTTGGACACGCACTCCCTACCCCTGCTCTTGTAAATGGGGCCCAGGCTCTCACCCTCAAACTCACCCCGGACCCCTCTAGGAGCCCTCTCTATCTCACCACAGCCTACATTCCCCCAAAGAACCAGCACCCGGCCCTGGTATCTTTAACTGACTACCTGGCCTCCCTCCACCATAAGGCGGAACAAATCCTAGTTGGTGACCTTAATGTAAATTGGCTCAGCACCTCCTCTTCCGCGATCAGAGACTCATTTGCCGCCCAAGACCTGACGCAACTCGACACCCAGCCCACGAGAATAAACCCTAAGAGAGGTACCAGCACCCTTCTGGATGTTATTATAACCAACCGTCCCCAAAAAATCCAAAACATCCAGGTCCTACCAGACTCTCTAAGTGACCACTCCCCTATCCTATTTCATTGGGCAGTCCCCAATCCCAAACCCAAAGCCCAGACCACCCTCCGCAGGCGCCTCCACCCTGGTGGGCTGAAAAAACTTAAAGTATTCCTCACCCAGATAAACTGGTCCCCCATTCATCATGCAACCGACATTGACACTGCCCTCGCCTTCTTCACACACACCTTCAACATGGCCTGTGATCTCTTTGCACCCTTCACCAAAATCCGGTCCAAAAAGCAGAATGCACCCTGGGTTAGCTCTGCCCTTCTACAATTACTAAGAAATCGGGATAACCTCTGGCACCTTGCCACTGAAACGGGTCGTCTGTCTGATAGGCAGGCTTACAATGCAGCCCGGAATAAGTGCTCTTGGGCCATCCGGAAAGCCAAGGCAGACCATTACCAGGCCACCCTTACCTCCTCCTGGGGCTCGGCCAGGACTTTCTGGGATAATATTAAACAACTAAATGGAAAATCTCGCTCTCCTGCCCCATCCCAGCTCACTAGAAATGGCACTACCACCACCGAGCCTGCCACTATAGCTAACTGGCTAAACACCGCTTTCACTGACCTTAGCTCAGTCCTCCCTAGTAATTTCTTTGACCCTCCCCCCAACCAACCTCCCCCTGTCTTCCAGCACCCCAGCTTCCACCTGCACAAGATTTCCACCCGGGAAGCCAGACCCATCCTAATCAAAGCTTTAAATAGCAATAGTCCTGGCAGTGACTCACTGGACCCCAGTATCCTCAAGCTGGTGCTAGATGAAGTCCTTGCCCCACTCGCCAGCCTAATTAACCAATCGCTCTGCCTGGGACAATTTCCCATGGCCTGGAAAACAGCCATAATCACACCAATTCATAAAGGGGGCGACAGGTCGTCGGCCAACAACTAACGACCAATCTCCATCCTCCCCCCCATCTCTAAAGCCCTGGAGAAAGTGGTGGCCATTCAAATCACTGATTATCTGGCTAAGCATAACATCTTATGCCCAGAGCAACATGGCTTCCATGCTGGTCACAGTACCAGCACTGCCCTAATTGAATTCTCCAACTTCCTACACTCCTCCTTGGATACCAGCTCCCTAGCTGGTGCAGTGTTCATCGACCTCTCAAAGGCTTTCGACACCGTCTCCCATCCACTTCTGCTGAATGCACAATGTCACACTGGTCTCTCGGCTGGCCCCCTAGCATGGTGCACAAGCTATCTTGCCGCTCGATCACAGTGTGTAAAAATCAATGGGATACTCTCTGATACCCGTCCCATTCACTCTGGGGTCCCCCAAGGCTCCATCCTGGGCCCCCTTCTCTTCTCGCTCTATCTGAACACCCTGCCCAGTGCATGCCCTGGCAAAATTCTCCTGTATGCAGATGACGCTGTCCTTTTTGCCACCCACCGCAATCCTGTCTCCTTTCAGGACACCCTACAGCAGTCTTTCAATAGTGCCGAAGCTTGGTTTAAGGAGCTCAGACTCGTCATCAATCTTAAAAAAACAAAGCTATGCTCTTTTCCACCCCAAAACAAAGCTAGCAACCACCCACTCTATATCCTTCCTAGTACCAATCAGCCACTGGAACAAGTCTGCTCCTACAAATACCTTGGGGTTACCTTGACTCAGCCCTCACATTTCACAACCATATAGATGCCCTAACATCCGCCACTAACACGGCTTGGCATCCTCTTCCGCCATAGAACCTTCCTTCCCCCAAATGCACTCCGGCTCGCTGTTACGTCATCCGTTTTGTCCCTTGTAGACTATGGTCTACCAGTCTATGGTGCTGCCGACACGACTGCACTCAAAAAAATTCACCTAACCCTGAATAAAGCCTGCAGATTGATTACTGGTGCCCCCAGGCTCACACACACCTGTCAGCTGTATGACGAGGCTAAACTCCTTACCCTGGATGAACGGCTCCACTATCAAACCTGTCTCCTCACAAAAAAAAACCTACTAGTGCTCTCCCCCCCTTGGGTGACGGCATCCATCCACCAGAGCCCTCCCACTATTGCAACACGGTCATCCAACAAGACCACCCTAATGGTCCCCAGATCAAGAACCAGCCATGGCCAGAGGTCCTTCTGCTACAGAGCCCCATCCTGGTTTAACTCTCTCCCTGCCCCCATCACCAATGCCACCACCATCTCCAAGTTCAAAACCACCCTTCGAAACCAACTCTTCAACACTCGTAGCTGCTCCTGTCTCTGAAAGTAGCCTCCACCCTGACTTCTCATGACAACGCCCACCGGGCGGCTCTCCACCTAGCCATCCCCACCATCGCTTCCCGGTACACCGTGCCTATGTCTAACCTGGCCAGTGCCAGCTGTTTCATTGTATACCTATTAGATTGCCCAATTTTTGATACCAACTTGTGTTACACCTGTTCTCAATTACATGTACCCTGTAACCTAAATGTATTTTGTCTAACCTCAGTGTGACGTGGCGCCTCTGTTGAACGCCTATTGTTTTGCAAACCTATGCTATGTAACCTAAAACTCTATGTATGTCTTTAATGTGACTAGGTACCTTTGGAAACGAGCATCTGGCTCAAAGGTTGTAAACTGATTTTACAAATAAATAAATATTTCATTTTAGTGGTCTACCATTTCAGTGGAGAAAGTTCTTGGAGTTGCTGTGAGGGGTTATGGTTAAATTTAAATACTTTGGCTTTCATTTTCATGAGGGACATGTCCAGCATGTGTCACAAACAGTTCCAGGCGTCTCCAGTCCCTTCGTATTGAGTCTTCAGGTTTTGCCAAATACAAGAGTGCCTAATCCATGTACAAGGCTATTTTATGGTGATGCCCCTCACCTCTAACCCGTTGATCTTTAGGTTGCCCAAATCCATCTGGCTAGGGGCTCTATATATAATGCAAACAAGAGTGGTGAGAGTAGGCAACCCTGCTGTGTGCCTCAGTACAAGAGCCCCACTAGTGCTGTCAATCTAACTCAACAGACACTGCACACTTTGTTGTATTCTCTCATGTCAGTCCACATATCATTGCATAGTACCATGCTTTTACTGTATTTGGTCACCACAGGCAATCCTCTTCTGTATTGCTGCTTATGTAACCACTTTCTCATGTATTGTAACTCTGTACCCTTTGATTTCCACTTCATTGGGTCACACCTTAAAACTAGCCTCGGCTCAGGGTATCTATCCCAGTTATCAATTTTTAAATAAATCAAATAAATAAATCAAACTTAGGGGATATGACACAATTTCCCTAGATGTATGCCTGAGGGGGGAGCCCTGGGTCTTCAGTCCTTAAATGACTTGTTTGGGGGAGCCCAAAACATTCAAGGACCAAGAAGATGACTTGCCAGCTGGCCCAGTGGCACTGAGGGTTGAGGCACTGGACGCTACACCTCATGCCACACTGGAAACCCAGGTTCAGGAGTGGACTCGGGCCATCGAGGTTGGCAGGAGAGGAGAGAATTGAGCATCCTGAGGACTGCTGTCCTCTCCTGGGGTGAGTTCTGGAGATCTCCCTGCATAGTAGCGGCTCCTGGTGGCAGCTAGGGCATTTTCACACTAGGCTGGGGCCATCCAATTGGGACTGGTGTCAGCGGGCGTCTGCGGGAGGGGGTGGGAGTGTGCCCTCCATGCTCTGTCTCCATTGCACAACCACACCAAGGGAGTGTAACTTAAGAAAATCCCTGACTCCTGGTAGCCAAAAGCGAGACCAGGGGTTGGCCTCCCATGCCCAATGATGGACTTCCCAGGCCCCGTTTCTGGTTCTCCCTCCAAGTCCCTGGTCACTCTTCTAGATTATAGATAGAGCACCAGGAAGAGTTTGGTGGTCCCACCCCAAGGGGCTCAGAGCTAGGGGGTGGAGTGACTGGATGATGCAGAGTGGAGAGGGGCCCCACCGGAGCAGTGAGGAAGCTGGAGACTTCAGGCAGGAAGGAGTCAGGTCACACCAAGAGTCTTCCCTGGAGAGAGTCCGTTGAGTAGGTGTATAAAGAACGCTGACAAAAAAAAAAAAAGACAAATTGCCAAACTACGTTATCAAAGGCTTTTTCTGCACTGAGACTCGTGCACAGGCAGGGGGTTGTGTATGCAATAATACCAAACAGAGTGTGTGACATTGTGCTATACCGGACCACCCAGGGGCGTAATGAGGCCCAATGCTGAAGGCAGAAGGCCTCCCCTTGAAAGACCGGTATAGCACAATACTGCCCACCCTGCAGAGTGTTACTATGCTTAGAAAATGGGCACTGTAAAAACAAATAGTTTAATAAAAAAAGTTAATGAAAATTCCATTTTAAGTAAGTTTTGTAATGAAATAGTTCCTCCGCCTGCATTTTTGGAGGTGGTTGCCATGGTCACACACACACACACACACACACACACACACACACACACACACACTGTTCATATTGTTTACATACTTATTGATTTGTTTATTTATTAGTTCATTCATTTCAAGACTGCTAGTGCATGAGAAGAATGAGTGAAAAAAAGATTTAGAGTACTGCTGAGTCATCTGCCATTTTATTTTGTGTGTGTGATTTTACAGTTGCTCCAGAGGTGGATGCTACCAGTCTGCTCCCCCTCTCCACCCCCCACCCCATAGTGGAGTACCAGTTTTGTTTTGTTTTTCTTTGTTTTTTTAATGCCTTTGCTTTAACATGACCAGGAGAGGGGTTTTACATGGTCAAGGCATCGCAAGCGGAAAGGATGCCGATAGGTAAAGCAATGCTAGTGGTCAATGTCGACTTTACCGGTGTATGGCTTTTTTTTTTTTTAAACTACATGCTATTTCAGTATGGTGGACATTTTGGAGCAGAAGGACTGGGAGGGCAGGCCAGAATGCAGCATGACTAGAGTAGCAGTATTTTTTATTATTATTATAATAATTTCCCTAGTAGAGGGATTGCGAGAGAACTAAGCTGCAAAAGAACATGTAGATTTTTGAGCATTTCTGTGCTTTTCTATGCTTTTGCTGGTCCATTTGCAAGAGGTGCAATTTATAAAAAAAAAAAAAAAAAGCAGTGGAGCTGGAGAGTCAGGGTGAGCAGCAGTGTGTGATGGGCAGGTGAGCGGCCACACTACGTAGTTACCGAGGACGGAAGGGAGGTCCATGGATTTTGATCGGGGCAGTTGACCATACTCGGAGGGGAATAAAAAACATGCAGCCTGCAGAAAGTAGATACATTGCCTGTGGTTTTGCTGTTACATTTGCAGCTGAGGTAATGAACAGGGCTGCAATTTATAAAAAAATCACTGGATCTAGATATTTGGGCTGAGGAGCGGTGATGGGACTGGAGCGGTTGCTGTTCCCATGGATAAAGATGTGCTGCTGGCTTGGAGCAGCTACTTCATCGGCCAGCCTTTGCGGGCCCATTGGATGCTAGCAAGTCTATGAGTTGTACAGTATGTAGTGAATTACAAGATTAAATGACATTTAGTGTTGTCAATGTTAACCGATGATTTTGCTTCACGTGGGGTGGGGCCGGGATGGCTAATACCTGATAGCTGATAACTGTTGCTCAGGACATCACATCTCTGTTAACGGGGGAAAGCATGGTGACTCTTACTTTTTAAATTAGCCAGTGCCCTTGATACTGGTGATGGGGTCAGTTGAGACTGACACTTTTAATACCTGGGCTCTGTTGTCTGATAGATGCCCACCTTGCCAGGTCTATCAGCCCGTCAGAGCTCGGGAATTTCCTAGACCATTTGCTAAAATTTGGTTATGGCATCTGTGATGTTTATTGTCCAGTGGGCATTATTCTGTGCTTGCCTGTCCTTCATGAATCCCGTTTGGTCAAGATTTGTAATGCAGGGCAGAACTGGGTTGAGCTGAGTGACACATATGGCTATGAATAACGTGTAGTCCATATTAAGTAGTGAAAAGGGATGATATGAGTCACACAGCATAGGCATTCCCCTTCCTTTGGGATCATAGAAAGGGTGGCATAATCCCAGGTGGGCAGCAGGGCTCCCCCTTCAATTCATTAAAAACCTACTTGAGTAAGGGACGTCACCTCATCCCTAAAGTACTTGTAGAATTCGCTGCCACACCTGTGAGGACCAAGACATTTGTTTGTTTTAACAATTTTTATGGCATCATATATCTCCTGGTCTGTGACTGGGGCAGGCAACTTGTCTCCCTGTCCCTGTTTCCTTTTTGAAGCTTTAGGGAGCCTAGAAACATTCTATTGCTTTGATCAGTGGTTTCTTGGTGAGGGCTGCATAGCGTTTTTTGTAAGATACAAAGGCATTGGATAACTGTTCTGTTTTCATGACCAGTTGTCCTGTATGTGGGTATTGCACTCTTATTATTGTTGCCCTGACCTTCTGCTGTTTTGGACTGTAGGCCAACAGATTAGTGGTTCCTGCTCCACCCTCACAGTTTTTCTGTTTCAGGTAGAGGACTATTAGCTCAGTCTCAGCCATCTGCACATCCTATATTTAGGTCTGCATCTGCTTTATGTCTTGGTCCTATTCTGTCTGGGTTTGGGTCTTCTCAGCTAATGTTTTTTTTTTTTTTACATTCTTTGTACCTGAGTCACTTCAGAGATTAGTTTTCTCCTCAATTCTGTTTTGGTAATATCTCATAGAATCTGTGGAGAGAGATATTGTCTCTCCTGTTGTCTTGTACTACTGTACCTTATGCAGCTCCTGTTTCAGGCCTGCTACCAGTGTCTTAAAGGGAGACAGTCAGTCTCCAGTGTGTCTTTTTCCATAGGATGTGCAGGTCTTCCTCCATAAACACTGGCTGGTAATCCAAAAGAGTTAACATTCCTACCCACATTTATTCAAATCTGGAAAAATCCATTTTGGTGCTATAAAGGGTAGCCTGTGATAAAGGCAACCACGATTAGGCCCTTTCAAAAAAGGCAACTTAATCGTGGCATCTATTGACAGGGCTACCGAGCAGGGAGGGCAACTGATGGGGGGTCCACGAATATAGTGACAGGCAGTCGCTATATGTACATGCGCGTGAGGGTGGCAAGCATGCCATGCGACAGGCAGAAGAGGAGGGTGGGTTTGTGGGGTGTAGTGCAGTGGTTGCCTGCCAAGCTGGCCCTATGGCATGGTGGGTGGGTAGCATGCTAGGGTTGCGAGGGTGCCAGTTTCTGTTCCAGGCACGTATTCATTTTGTTGCACCCAGCCTTTTGTTTTTATTCTGCTTTTGCACCTCCCCTTACATGCACCCCCCATGGAGTTCAGAATCCTTTAGTGGGAAGGTGTGGGGTGTGTGGGTGCATGGCCCCAAAAAAAAAATAAAACAAGTCCCTGGCACCCTTTGTTGTATGTGGAGTGTACATCGCTGAAATTGATTTTCAGCGATGTACACTCACCCTAATGGCGATCACCTTTCTGCGATTGCCATAATCACATGGATACCCTATAAAGGTGTCTAACCTTGAATATAGAATATACTTTAAAGTGGGGGGAGTAAAAGGTGTTACCTTGAGCTGAGGGGTATCTTAGTCTCCAGACATCTCTCATCCCCAACAGCTTGATCAGTCCTAACACTTTTCTGGGACTGTAAACAGGCACAGGATCTGGAATGCACTGCCCTTTCATCTGTTATAATAAGCTTCCAGTCACTCCTCCATAACAAGCAATCCCTTTGCATTCTGTAGAATTCAGCACATTTGTGGACATTTCCGACTTTCACTAATATTCTGATGAAAATGGGAATCAGGAATTTAGCACTGCACTAAAATTAATCCAAAATAGTTATCTCATCCAGTTTTTCTGAATATTCACATTTGGTTTTGTTGCAGGAAGCTGATGACCTTCCGTTTACATTAAACTATTTCTGAAAGTTATCTTAACAGGTGAGAAAGCATGGATTTGATGTTAAACTACAGCAGCAAAGGCGTTCTACAAGAAAAGTACATCACATCCTATAATTTCCTTTTAATTAAAAGGAAATGCAGTTACTATTTAATACTGTCATCTACCCAAAAATCTGTAGTCATTTGCATAATATTAAGGAGGCCAAAGAAAATTTATTTTTTTCTCATTACTAAATTTACTATCACACTATAAGTGAACTTGCACAATGTTTTAGCACATACAGTACCAATAATTTCTCACTAGCTCTTTCATTTATGCAAAATGAGTTAATTTAGCATGGGCTCCAAGTGCAAAACGATAAAGACTAGCATTGTTCCCAAAATATCTTTGCAAATTATGTCTAGGAATACTGTATATAATATGTTCTTTCACAAGTTATATTTGCAATCAGAACACATCTGACTTCAGGGGGGAAAGGCAGAGACAGATAACAACCTTATGAAAATCTTCTAATTCCTGCAAATGCAGTAAAACTCCATTTTAACAATAGCTATTAAATACAGTATCCCAGTATACTGACAGCCACAAATCATAGCAAGTTTAAGTGTAATGCCCTTCATTTACAGGGCACAATTTTATTTTCAGTTCAGAACTCTATGGGAATGAGGCAATCTGTGGGAAGGCCCATGCTACTGCATGCATTATTGATTGCCTGCTAAGTATTCACTGAATGGTAGATTATAATAAAGTGCATTCCATTGCTATTTATTGCACATTTGTGATCTATTAAGCCTCCACTTTTCAGAATTGAGATTCATAGTATGCATCTTTTATCTACCACCTGACATTTAGTTTAAGCAGTATTCTTCAACTAAAAAGCATATTTGAGGAAATCCTTTTAAGGTGCTGCAGTTAAACTTACCATCGGCCCACAGAAAGTCAGAACTTTAGCTTTGGAAGATTTCTCAGTACACACTTCACAGATGTTTAGCTCCACTGAGATTCTAGGCCACAGCTATTGCCAGTCAGCCTATTCACAGAACAGAGGATGATAAAAGGAAATAAGTGGCCCATTGGAACAGTGTTATCTTTTTACTGCTGGGACCTGGACATGAATGCTACTATAATAGACGTGACTAGAATATAATAGCTGTCCTAATGCAGGGTCACAGGTATTCTAAGTTCTAGGGATTTCAGCTCAGTTTCAAGTTTGGAACTGTATTAATGTCAATGCTAGTCACAGTAGTCAGTGTGGCTCAGCAAGTAGAACCCACACATCAGGGCTGTTACGTACTGGTTTCAGGTCCCATTTCAGAGTGTTGGATTCTTATTCAACATACAGTAGATAGTATGGTGCACCACTGGAGGGTGCTGCCCTGTTGGGGTGGCATCTGTTGAATGAGAAGTTTATTTACCGGAGATCCATTAGACATTTATCAAAAACAAGATTATGTTATTCTTTCCAGTCCATAAAGTCAAAATAAACTATTTACACTGAAGTGCATCTTTTTCTCTGCCTGTCCATCCCCCTTCACTAGCACCCCCCTGCCCTGTCACCTGCTGTCTCTGTACTGACATCCTCTGATTCAATGCACCACAGCTTCCATCCTGTGGTGGATCCCCCCACGGTTTCCAAGACCAGGAAGGAGTTTAATCCATTTGTTGGCAGATAGCCCAGTAGACAGTACAGGGCCTGTAAAACAGGACCCTAGATTATACTGACATTGGGAAGTATGTTCTTTTTTACTGCCACCTCGATGATGAAGTTCAGGGATGTGGTGAATGAGGTGGACAGAGTTGGGTCTTAATAACCATAATACTGAAATATCTATAGACAGACAGACAGATTATACTAATGTGGTAGTGTCAATATTGCTAGGTTGAGCAGATTGCTCTGTGTTAAACCTGATTTTTGCCTCTTAATAACCTTGGCTGTGTTCATAGAAACATAGACTTTGATGACAGATAAGGACCGCTTGGCCCACCCATTCTGCCCATTTCCCTACCTATTAGATAAGCTGCAGAGTCTAGTTAACCAACAGCCTACTTCCTTCAATCCCCCCACAATAATTGCCTTATCTCTGTCCCATGCATTCTTGAATTCCCCCACTGTTTTTGACCCCACTACCTCCTCAGGAAGGCAATTCCATGTGTCCACCACCCTCTCTGTGAAAAATACTTCCTCACATTGCCCCTGAGCCGTATCCCCTCTATCTTCAAATTGTGCCCCCTTGTTCTTGCACCACTCTTTTTTGGAATAGCCCACAAAACTTCCATGCACAGTCAGGCTGGAAGATTCTCAAAATGTGAAAAGTTTTGTGTCAGCACTTTGTGTGGTTTCCAAGATCTGGCTACCCCATTTTTGGGGAGGAAAGTATACTGTCTATGTAAGTATTAAGCCATGACGAAGGTGGCATCTAATGGGGAAATAATGCATGGTTGGGACTGTTGTGGCATGAGGCCACAGGCTGAGTGCCTACAATGGCCCAGCCATGCATTATTTCCCCATTAGATGCCACCTTCGGAGTAGCTTAATGAGCTTGTAAAACGGCAAGTGCAAGGGAACTATTACTTGGATACTCTTTTCCTTCATTTGACATAGAAATAATGACTACGACTACTTTGAGTTCTATATTCCTGGTTCACATCTCTTACTTTTAAGCCTCTGTCTAACTAGAAGCATGCACATGCACGTTGCACAGGACACATTCAGTAATATGTGGAGTATCAATTTCTGCACTGTTACAAACTTTGCTCTACGTTCTTACATTCCAATTTCATAATGATCAGACCTGCAAAGTTCATAGTTGTAATTGGCTGCTGTCTTGCTGACCATCCATTTTCACCTAGCATTCATGCTGTGTTGCATTGTGGGGAGACTGTACTCGGTACTTGCTTTACTATGCCCGAACGGTCACTGCAGTTGTCTGAGCTGTGTTTCTTCCAGAGTGGTGACTGTGACGACCAATAGGTGGTGCTTTTACCATGGCAAAGGACTTTTCTTCTCCATTATTTGTCACTGTCTGTGCTCCGGCCCTACTTTTCCAATGGAGTTCTGCTGAGGGTACTATTTGATCACTGGCTTGCGTCGCTGCAGGGAAAACAGTGCTTCTGTTACTTGCATGTCTCTTCTCTGTGATCGCCATTCTGTCCAGTGCTTCACTATTGCACTACGATAGAATACAGAGGCTTTTGACACATTGTTTCCCCGGTTTGCTGAACAATAGGTGGCGCTGTTAGAGACGAAGGAAAATGTACTTTCGTTTCCACATTGTTTCTTTCCCTGTTAGCATTGCCACTCATGTCTTCCACTCTAGTGCGAGTGTTACACTTTCCAGTGGCTGGTTGGGAACGGGTGACTGGCAACATGGAGACATTCTGCCTCACTGCTCTCTCCAGTTCTCCACACCTCCAGCACCAGGAACCAGCCTGCTTCACTTACTGTCTTGGTCCCATCACTTGTAATTGACGGTCTCTGTTTCTGGCACCACCTATTGGTTGACATCATGATACAGTTCTTACTTTTCACTTTCTAAGCACGTCATAAGCTCAACACGGCATTATCATCTCATAATACTGCATAATACTCATAATAAAGCTCTTGTACCAGCTGTCGCCCTTGCACCTATCATCTTTCTTCCCTAGAGTCCTGGTATTTTTGCCATGTTACAAATATATATATATATATATTTTTTTTTTCTTTGCTCTCACTCACAGCCAAGACAGTATGGAATTTGAATTTTTTTCAGGAAACTTTCAGGGTAGAAGTAGCCTGTGGTGAGGTAGCAACTTTCAAAGGTTTAATGAACAATTATTATGAAAGTCATTAAATGGTCTCAGAGATAAAAGTTTTTTTTCTGAGCTGTTCTGAGCATGTTCAGTAAGGTTTTTTGCTAATTCTTTTATAAGAACTGATAATGTTTTGGTTCTTGAGAGCATATTTGGTTCAAATCACAAAGTTATCATGAACGAAACACGGCTCTCATGAATCAAATTTTTTCTTCTGTTCATGATGACCACCATCTTGTTGACTTCCAACTAAAAATCTGGAAAACACCTAGAAAGTATGTGTTTAAAGAAACAGACACCTGCAATTGGATAAATAGGACCCATTTAGCTATATTCTAGTGTTTGTTGTTTTTCAATTTTGGCCAGAAATAGCATTTCTGGGCACCCCATAAACCATGGTGCCCAGCATAAGGAGAGGAGCTGTTCATCCACATTCTCAGTATGAGAACAGCTGGAGTTTCTGTCATCTGCAGCCACAGATGTAGATGTGCTGCTGCTTGTGTACCAACAGTGAGCAGGTGATTGACTTTGATCTCTTTCTCTCTGTCTGTCTGTCTCTGCTGATGTATGTTTGTATGTATGTATGCATCTATCTATATATTTTTTTTATTTTTCATTGCCTCTCAACCCTAAGACTACTTGCCAAGCCCCTGTCCTTCAGGTTCCTCCTAATTAATAGGTGATGACACAGGGGTACCCACCACCAGTGCTGCATGGAGCTTAGCCAATACTGGTGTGCAGTGTCAGATCCAGTACAAATTTAATCTAAACCTGTAAAAAATAAAGCAATCCCTTGATGTCTTTATTTTGTTTAAAATGTACCTGTAAAAAAGAAAACTGTCCTCACAGATCTGAAACCCTAGACCCCACCCAACCCACCCCTGACCCCCACACATAGCACCCACCACCCCACACAACTCAACACACACTCACTCACCTGAACATGTCCCACAATGTAAAGGGAAAGGGAACATTGTTTTACCAGGAGTAGCACACTAAGCCAAAGCTTGTTTTCAGATGCAACCAGGGAGCACAAGGAAGTTAAGTGACTTGCTCACAATCACACAGTATGTACCTAGGCGGCTGTGGGATGTAGATCCACTCTTTGATTAAAGACATGTCTTGCTGCTGAAAACAGGGACTGTGATATGAGAAAAATAAGGTAAGTCTAGTTCAATGTATTTCAAAGGATTTGAACTTTTACTTATTACTTTGTCATTTTTCAATATTTTTACACCAGATTTTCAACATTGCCTTTTTTGGGACCGCACCTCATGAACAAGGAGAATGGAATTTTTCAAATCCTGCCTGAAAGGTGATCTTGCCATCACTGCATGAAATCACCTTTCAGAGGGGCTGAAAATTTTCACCTACTAGGTTAAAGAGGTGGGGTCATAAGAATGCTATGTTGACAATTTGCAGTAAAAATATGTTGAAATGACCAAGTTATGAGTGAACCTTAAAATATTTCAATGTTTACTCATAACTTCACACATTTTTTACATTTTTCTCCAAATGGTCAGCATGGTCTTTTGCCCCCCAACACCTCATAAACAAGGCAAATGAAATTTTTCAAATCCATCCTGAAAGGTGATTTTGCAGTCTCTCTGCAAAATCATATTTCAGGCAGGATTTCAAATGTTTTACCTACGGGGTTAATGAGGTGGGGTCAGAAGAAAACTATGTTGAAAATGTGGTATAAACATATGGTAAATGACCAAGTTATGAGTGAACACTGAAATATTTCAACGTTCACGCATAACTGCAATAATTTCCAGTATTTTGACTTCAAAGTTTCAACACAGTCATTTTTCATACCACCTCATAAATGTGACAGGTGTTGATTTTGAAATCCAGGACAAGAAGTGTGTTCACATGTGTGGTGCAAAATGATATACAGTATCTGCCAGTATTCCATACATGCCACAGGTCATGCTTATAAAGGGGAGTCATAAAATGACTGCCTTGAAAAATGGGGATAAAAAAAATATTATTCAGAAATGTGTGTTGTACTAGCTTTTTTCCCAGTGGGTAGTACTTTGTGATCCCGTGCCACTGTGCTGAGTTCTGGGATGAGTTTGGTAATCCAGCTGGATGGATCAAGACTGGGGGGGTATGGCACTGTCATGCAACGCTACCCGCCAGCCTGGAACAAGTAGGTAAAGCATTGCCCGCATGGGCCCAAATAACAAATACTAAAGAGAGCTCTTCCAATTATATAGAGCCCTGCACTTCTACACCCTTTGGTGCCAGAGGGCCCTGTGCTTTGGCTCAGAGATGGATTCTTTGCCTTTTGAGTCCGTGCCTGCAGCAACATCAACGTGGAGGATCCAGAGGGCCCTGCACTTTTGCTGTCCACCAGGCCCCCCCCATGAATTCTTGACATCAGTGTTGAATGGAAATGTACGGCCCAGCAGGCCTTGTAGTTCCATAGGTGGATGGAGTCTTCCTTTTGTGAAGGGCCCAGTAGACTCTGTGCACTTTCGTTTTTTCACATAGGTCTCAAAGGGGCCTGTGTAATTGAGGATACAATTCCACTATTTCAAAAAGAAAGGAAATTATTTGCAAAAAACTGTGTTAATGCACAGGTTATCATTCAAGTTAGTGCCAGAAAAGTAGCAAAATATGACATTAGGGTTTTTAACTCCAAACTCCCCCCTCACCCACCCCAAGAAGTAAAAGTGAAAAACATTAGGGTTATGGTTCTCCAGAGTCTTGGTGAATCAGTGGTGGGGTCTCACTTGGCATTGTCAACCCTAATTCCCGCCCTCTCCCCTGAGCAACCAAAGCCAGACATGATTTATTTTCCTTACACAGGGCCTGCAGGGCTCTGCATGAAGAAAGTTAAACAGATTCTGTTGACAGCGTGTGGTAAAACATACTTCTCTATCTTTGAAGAGTGTATCAGTATGAGGCACTGGCTTGAAGCTGCACTTTGTGCTTCAGACAGGAGGCTACAGGCTGGGGGGAAGGGTGAGCATTATGGGTTGACAATCCCAAGGGAGACCAAACTACTGACTGGCCAAGACTCCAGAGACCTCCATTTTTTTTTCCTTGTGCTGCTTGGTGGTTGGGTGGGTGTGACAGAGTTGAATATGACTCTGCCCTAATTGTTATGCAGAGATATTTAAAAACAAGAATCTATTCTGTCCTCTCCTATTCTGCCACTTGCCTATCTCTTGTCTGTCTGGTTGCACAATCAAAGTTTTCTTGTTGAGCCTTAGAATTGGCCACTCTGACGGTCCAACAATTTCCCTCTGTTTTCTCCCTTCCTTTCTTGCTGTTTCCATCTTTCTTTCTTCTCTGTAGTTAACACCTATCTGTGAATCTTTGTGTGAAACTGTTTATGAGAAACTGTGATCCACTGGTTTGCAAATGTATATAGTTATATTATTGAAATGATTGCAGAACGCTATTTGGAACTCAGGGGCTTATCCTTGAGATGCAGTTTGACCTTCACAAGTTCATTTGCAAAGTTGTCAAGAGGAAATCACTTCTGGGACACAGTGTTCTATTTTGTTGTACCTTCAAGAAAGAAACTGACAAAATTCTGATACATTTAGAGAGAAACAGGAGATGTATCTTAACAAGCTTAGGCTGCAGATGTTAATTGACAGGATAAGACATTATTATATAAGGAGAACTATCTTTTGTTAGTGACAGAGAGAGATTTAGGTTTAGAGATAAACTCTGAGGAAGGGTTTTGCTTTGATTTATCTGCCTGTATAAGAACTATCCTGCACATTTTTTTTATTTATTGTTACTGATAATACAATTCTACTTGAAAATTTTATAACTTTTCCTGGTTTGTCTAAGCTTCTTGACTTATGCCTTGATGACAGTTGGTATTAGACAAAGTGGGATTTACACTGTGCATGCTCTAAGCCAGGCATTTTTTTGTGTGTGTAATATACCTGGTACCAGGGAGGCAGAGAAGACGGGCATTCTTCCTGAAACAGCAAGTCCTGAAGTGATTACCATGAGAATGGCAGACCAACTAGAAGCAGAAACAAAAGTACCTACTGAGACAGTACAGCTGGAAGCAGTGAAGGCAGAAGAACTGGCAGGGGCAGAATCTGAAAGCATGTCTGCTTTCTTCAAGTTGTAGACTATGCAACAAAGAGAGACTGAGAAGCAGAGAAGAGCAGATGCAGCGACAAGAGCAGAAGAGAAAAGAAGAGAAGAGATGCAGTGACAGTAGTGACAGACAAAAGAAGAAATGCAGTGATGCTGGATGCCTTGCCAGCTATCAAAGCTGGAGGATCTGGTACAGATCCAGCAGATCAGCAAAACAGAAGCAGCTTACAAGACATTAAACTTGTAAAGTAGTGCCCTCATATGATATTGAAGCATACCGGACAACTTTTTTTTTTTTGGTTAAGAATTTTTTATTCTCTGAATTATACCAAAAACATTACATGTGATGTTACACTGTTACAATACATCAAAGAACATAAGATGTACACATATCAGAAGCATTTGTGTTAAAACATACATATCTATACAGTTCTATGGAGTCGATGAGTCCTGTCCTTGTCAATATTTTCTAGTGGGGTGTGTATTTACCCTCCAAAATAACTAAATAGAGGGGGCAGGTATAGGTGCCCCAGCTATGGCCAAACCAGCTATGGAATGCGAGTTTAAAACTTACCTGGACTGCTGTAAGAGCTACTCTAGGATCCAAGTCTTAAGATGACCTACTGGGAGTGATCCACTGGGTCAGGACAGGACCTAAAACAAAAACAAAGGGACACACACAAGCCACTAAACTGGAATTATACAGATGTTATCCCAACACTGATTTGCTTTTTGTTCTCTCTCTCTACTCCTACGAACATGAATGGATGGGGGGGCAGGGGGATGCAACACTCTCACTCATTTATTTCTGTGACCTGCAGGGCCCCACTAGATATCTCAGCCTATACCTGCCCTGGGTTTCAGAAATAGCACAAAGGACTGCCACAAAGTTATATGTTTAGGGAGGATATCTGCTACCATATGAGTCATTTTTGAAAAATTAATAACCTGAACCAGAGGGTTCAGCACTTCCATTGTGGAGGGAAGATCCTGTAATCTCCATCTGTACAAGAGGAGCCTTTTCATCTACATGCTGAGGTTGGCCAAGAGTTTCAGTTCCATTGCCGGAGATGAGGAGCAGTGGAGTTAATATCTAGGATTAGCAACTCCGGGGTCTTAGGTATTGGTTTCTGTAATATTCCTGATCCCAGTCTGCATACCTCAGATCATAGAGGTTGGACCTTCCTACAGTGCCAGAGAATGTGAATCAGATCTTCTGTGGCTATCTGACACTTCCAGCATAGATTGTCCTTTGTTAGCTTAGCCTTTTTCAGAACCACCGGGGTCTTATACCAGGAGTGAATTATTTTATTTTGTATAAGCTGGCTTCTGGTGTCCAGGTAGGCCTTATGGGCCCTTCTCGGGCAGTGCTTTCATTCAGGATGTGTAATGAGGCTCTCTAGGGCATTTTCCCATTTAACCCTAGATGCTATAGATTGGGAAGGAAGAGCTGCCCAGAGGGCAGCATATATACGGCTGGAATAGCCTCTCTCCAGGCGGAGCCAGGACTCAACAGAGGTAGCAGGTTGGTTCTCAGGCTGCTTTTGGATGTATCCCATGACTGCACTTCAAAGCTGCAGGAAGCACCAGAATTCCCTGGAGGTGATCCCAAAGGCTTCCCCCAACCCAGCAAAGGAATTCAAGATTTCAGTGCCTTGGAGATACAGGTCCTGCAGGGTACTAATACCTGCTGTCTCCCATGAGGTCTAAACTATGGGCTCTTTATTGATGCAGATTTCATTGTTACCCCACAATGGGTAAGTCTCAGAGGAGCTGGGTCAGACCTAAGCCTTCGATGGACCTGCCCCAGTAATCAAGGAACAGCCCTATAGTAGGATGTGTCCAGCTGTCTCTAGCTGGGCGGTTGTACAGTAACAAAGGCAAGTGAACCATCTTACTTGCTTCTCTCTCCATGCCTGACCATTGAGGGGCTCCTGACTCGGGGAACTGCAAAACATTTTAATGTCCAGGAGACAGAAAAAGCCCATGCATAGCCTTTGACCCATGGTAGTCCCCACACTACCTCCATCCAGTGGGCCCTCAATTTTTTCTGCTATATCTGGGTTTCTTTCCCTCCCAGAGTAACCCCCCCCCCCACACACACACAATGGTGTCTAGTTTGGAGAATCAGGAGCTAAACAATTTCAGGGGGATGTGAGAAAGGAGGTACATTATATTTGGGGCAGTAATCATTTTCATAACAGAGTTTGCCCGCCAGAGTGAGGTGGAGGGCCCTCCATCTACCCATCTCTGTATGAATAACTGAAAACACTGATTTCAGGTTTAGCTCCTGAATTCTGGTAAAGTCAGAGGTGAGACGGATGCCGAGGTAAGTAAGCCCATCTGGGGACCAATGGAGTCCATACTTAGCAACTATTGACAGGGTGCAGTGGGCGTTGAGGGGAAGGGCTTCAGTTTTAGGCTGGTTTATCCTGAGCCTAGACAGGGTGGCAAAATGGGTAAGAAGACCCAGAAGGGGTGCCAGAGCCATACTGATATCAGCGAGGGGGAGGAGAAGGTCATAAGCATACATTAATATGGGGTATTCCTTACTCCGCAGAGCAATACCTTGAATATGTGGATGTTGTCTAATGGCTGTAGCTAATGGTTCCACTGCCAGAATGAAAAGTAGTGGGGAGAGCAGGCAGCCTTGATGTGTACCGGACAACTTTTTAAAGGGTCACTGCAGCCTGCCAATGGCCAAAACAGCAATGGGCAGTTGGGCTGGTACCTCATCTGATAGGTAAAGCCCAACTTGCTTACAGCAATATGGATATTGCACAGTCAGAAAACTATGACATTGTTGAAGCAGAAATCCTTAAAAGGTGTGACATTTTTAAGAAACCCACAGGCAGAGATTTTGCTCCCTGAAGTGCAATTCAGCCAACAATCCTCAAGAATTCTTCACTCGACTCACATAACTCCTCTTTAAATGAATCCAACCAGATGGCAAAAAAGTCCACAGATCATTGGCATATATGCAATGGAACAATTCATCAACATCCTTACCACAGAGATGCAGCTTTGGGTAAAAGAACGCCAACCAGAAAATGGGGAAAAGGTCATATCTTTGTCTGAGGCCTATCAGATGGCCAGGCAGACACTGCTGCAGTGAAATAACACCCAAGGAATGGTAAGGCTGTCTTCTCATGATTTAACTCCAGATCAGATAAAAAAATCTGATTAGGGTAACAAATCTGCACCCAAAGACCTAATTTGCTATAACTGAAATAAGCCAGTCCATACTGCAAGAAACTGCCATAAAAATAAGGAGGGTAAAACTGGAGTAAATGTGGTCCCAGCAAATTGGGAAAGTATTTAAACATGTCAAGGCAGGAGATAAGACTGTGAAGGGACTTATTTATTTCAGAAGCAGATGAGCCCTGGTGAATATTAAAGTGCTAAGAAAGACTGTGCAAAAGGACCAGGTACTGGGGTCATATGCATCCATGGGGACACTTGATACTATCCTGCCACCCAAGTAACTCTAAACATTAATGGGATGTCACACGAAATGAAAGTAGGGGGTAGTACAAAAGTTTCCTGTATCTGTGATTATTGGAAACCACTTTCTAGGATTTGTTAAATTAAACACAGAAGGAATAAACCCTGCTGTTTCAGCAGCTGTGATAATAAGAGCACAAGCAAAGAAAATCTCACATCATGGGAACTCTTTTCCTTTTGGTGACTTTGATGCAGACTTGTTTGAGCCCAGCTCCATGATCTGGAAGTCCAGGAAAGAAAGACAATGCCTAAAAAACTGGCAACAAAAGACTGATGTGCATAAGGAGTTGATGAACGAAAATGCTGAAACTAAATTGATAACTAAATGAAGCTAGGGGTGAAGGAAAAACAGAGTGAACTAATGTTTAAAAAAATTTAATGGGCTACTGAACAGAGTATGGATAAATCCTCAGACACAGGAACTGATAGAACAATTGGTCATACCAAAGAAGTACAGAACCGAGTTGCTACAGATAGAACATGATAGTCCTTTGGCTTGTCACTCAGAGAGGGACCACACCCTTGAAAGTCTGTTGTACAGATTTTACTATCATGGAACTCATGAGGATGTTGCTACCTATTGCAACTCTGGTGCTGAATATCAGAAAGTAGCCCCAGTAATCAAGAAAGACAAGTTTCCCCTGGTGCCCCAACCTTGATAAATGTGTCTTATGAAAGAATTGCAAAGGATGTTGTTGGCCCTTTAGACAAAAGTAAAAAGTGTAATTGATTCATTTTGGTAGTATGTGACTATGCTACTTGATACCCAGTGGCAATTTCAGTTTGTACTGTCACAGCTCCAAAAGTGGCAGCAGAGCTTGCCAAAATTTTCAACAGGGTGGGCATACCTAAAGAGATTATTACTGATCATGGTAGTAATTTTGCTACTGCATTACTGCAGGAGCCGTACCAACTACTAGGTATCAGTGCAATAAGAACCTCCCATTTTCACCTTCAGAAATACAGTCTGGTTTTTAATCAAACCCTAAAGCACATGTTAAAAAGGTTTGTGAAAGGTGAAGGGAAAGACTGGGACCAATATTTACCATACCTGCTTTATGCTTACAAAGAAGTGTCACAAGCATCAACAATTTTTTCACCCTTTGAAATCTTGTATGGTAGACTACTAGAGGGCCACTAGATGTAATAAAAGAAACATGGGAAAATAACCCTGCTCAGAAATAAACTATTATGCCAGCCCGCTAGTGCAGCAGTAGGGCATCCACCTGCGGTGCTGACATCCTGGGTTTGGTGACGGACTCGGCAGTTGGAAGGCTGGCTGAGGGGAGAAGGATTGAGTGTCCCAGGGACTGCTTTCCTTTTCTATGGGGGAAGACTGTCCGGCACTATGCAGACCTCTGGCAGAGGCTGGGGGTCCTGTCATTGCTGGCGCCTCACACAAGAGGGGTGTGGTTGACACTGGAATCATTGCATGTCATCACTCCCAGGGATTTCAGCATATTAGAAAAAATTCTGGCTTCATTCCTGATGGCCCCTGCCTCCACCGAAGCTCCCACTGCGACTAACGCCCACCGTTGGGGTCCCGCTCCCATGGCCCCATCCTGGGAGGTAAGCCAGGACAAGAGATCATGTTCCTTCAGGAGGGGGCGCCTACCCAGTGGCTCCAAACAGTAGGGTAAGCCTGGGCATGGGGAGGCAGCAAGCGGGCGGGGGGCCAAACCCTCCGGCTTGGGGTGATGGAGGCCAGAGAAAAAAAAAGAAACTGTTACATCATATAGGTGTGCAATGAGAAAGAAATAGGCAATATATGTTGAAATTGCCCACAATAACCATGAAGAAGCCCTACAACAGCAGAAGGTGTGTTATGACCACAGGGTAAAAGAAAAAGTTTTGAGCCAGGTGAAAAGGTTTTGTTACTGTTACTTACTAGAGAAAACAAACTGTTAATGAAGTGGTCAGTGCCTTATAAAGTGGTTAGATGCACTGGCATAGTTAACTATGAGATTGAAAACCCTAATAGGAGAAATGTTATGGAAATATACCATGCTAATCTCCTGAAGAAATGGGTTGAAAAAAACATCAAAGGTTGCTTTGTTAGTACTACCAGAAACTGATCAAGAAGAAACTGATATAGCTTATGGCAGACTGGAACAAACTGGAACTTCTGATGCTGTAAAGATGAATGTTTCCTTACCCACAGAACAAACCACAGTAATTAGTAACTTGGTAAAGACATTTAGAAGTACCTTTACCACACTGTCAGGCTGAGCAAATGGGAATGAGCATATAATAGTGACAGAGAATGGTTGCCCTATCAGCCAAATGAAATACAGATTACTAGGTCGGTTACAAGCAGATGTGGTTAAGGAAATACAAGAAATTAAAGAGTTGGGTATCACTGAAAAATCAAGAAGTGCTTAGTCATCACCAATGGTGATTGTAAATAAAAAAGAAGGGGTGTGAGAGTATGTCTTGATTTTAGGAAACTTAATGAAGTGTCCATATTTGACAGCTATCCTATCCCCAAGATAGAAGATTTGGTGGACAGATTGGGAAGTGTCAAGTACATCAGTACCCTCAGTCTCATCAAAGGTTACTGGCAAATTCCCCTAGCTAAAGAATCTAGTGACAAAACTGCATTTTCCACTCCAACTGTGTCTATCAGTTCACCACCATGTTGTTTGGTTTACATGGCACACCCGCTATATTCAAGCAGTACATGGATGTAATTCTAGCCCCTCAAACTGATTATTGTGTCTCATACATGGATAATGTCATGGTGCACAGTCCAGAATGCAAAAGCCATCTGGAACACCTACGAGTAGTATACAATCTATCAAAAAATGCAAGTCTGACCATAATCTTACCAAGTAAACATTAGGCATGCAGAAAACCAGATACTTGGGTTATATTTTGGAAAATGGAGAAGTAAAGCCAGTGATTTCCAAAATAGAAGTTGTAGCTAACAGTCCTGTCCCTAGAACAAAGAACCATATCAGGTCATTTTTAGGGCTGGCTAATTACTACAGGAAATTTGTTCCCAATTTTGTCCAGTTAGCTACTCCTTTCACTGAGATCATGAAGAAACAGTACCTGAATAGTATGAAATGGTCATGAGAATGTGATGAAGCTTTTTGGGCCATCAAGGCTACATAATGTTCAGCCCCTGTGTTAAGAACTCTAGACTTTGATAAACAATTTCTGTTACAGACAGACTGCACCAGAGGCAGGCATAGGTGCAGTCCTGAGTCAGAATATAAATGGGAAGGAATATCCCATTCTCTATATCAGTAGGAAATTGCATGGCAGAAACAAAAAAGTACTCTACTAATGAAAAAGAATGTCTTTCTGTGAAATGTGCAATGGGGTCCCTTATGTTGTATTTGCTAGTAGCTGACTTTTTACTTAGTTCACAATCTTCTCTGTTGGATTATCAAATGAAGGATAAAAATCCCAGAATCACAAGATGGTACCTGGCACTGCAGCTGTTTAAATTCAAAGCAATGTACGCATCTGGAAAAAAGAATGTCAATGCTGATTTTCTATCAAGATACAGTTCAAGTCTTGAGAATTCAGAAGGTGAAAAAAAATGTATGTGCTCATCTGAATTGTTTGCAAAAAAGATGTTAGGAAAATAAGATGTTACATATGCAATGAACTGTCAGTGTTATAAGGTAATGTTGAAAGGGAAATAAAAAAAGGCTTTGGAAAGATGTTTTAAGAAAGAAAAAAAAAACAGGTTCTCTCTTAAAGAGGTGGGTATGTGACATGTAAGCAATAATACCCAACAGGGTGGGTGGTATTGTGCTATACCGGACCGCCCAAGGGCATAATGAGGCCCGACGCCGCAGGCGGAGGGCCTTATAGCCCCTGGAAGGTCCGGTATAGCACAATACCGCCCACCCTGGAGGGTATTATTGCTCTTAGAAAATGGTCTCTGTAATAAAAAAAAAAGTTGAATAAAAAATTGTTAACAAACAATTAATTTAAATTAAGTTTTGTAATAAAATAGTTCCTCCATCTGCATTATAATGTTTTTTTTTTTTTTAGAAGGTTTGTCCTATTGGACACCCTGTAGTTAAAAAAGCTGGTTGTATGCAGTTACACAAGGACCCAGTCCATTTTTGATTAATTTTGCTTTTTTAATCCCTCCAGCGCACAGTTGTATGTATTTACTGTTTTGTGACTGACGCATGTTATGTACAGCGAGCAGGACAGCATGTGCTGAATAGTTCAGTAGCTGGTGAGTGAGCCACCGTATTATCGATGTTCGATGAGGACAGTGTATAAAAAAACAGGTATTGTGTTTCTGTTGCTACCGTTTTCTATGGCAGAAAACTCAGTGCTGTTTATAATTGTGACTGCCCCTCGCATTATTGTTTAGAAGTAGAAAGTCACAAACGGGTATTGGAGTTAGAAACCATGGCTGTACAACTATTAAGGCCACCCTGATGCAGATTCCAGCTCCCGATGGAGCTCTTGAGAGACGGTGACTGTTTGTGGCTGTGGGGGGGGGGCGAGTCCTGTGGCCGATTAAGTCCCGATGTAGATTCCAGCTCCCGATGGAACTCTTTGAGAGCCAGTGACTGTTTGTGGTGGCGGCGGGGGACACGGAGTCCTGCGGCCGATTAAGTCCCTGATGCAGATCTTGAGAGCCGGTGACTGTTTGTGGGTGGCTGGCTGGCGGCGGCGAGAGGGGAGAGTTCTGTGGCCGATTAAGACCCCGATGCAGATTTCAGCTCCGATGGAGCTCTTCGAGCTGGTGAGCACTATTAGAAAATGTGTACTGAAAATAGAAGTGGATCGGCATGGGTACCTGTCACTGGAATCGGGACGATGGCCAGTTGAAGTCAATTCAGTAGCTCAGCTACCAAAAGCCAAAGGATGCGCTAAGGAGATAGTTCCAATGCTTTATCTTTTGAAAAAAAAAAAGTTATGCGTTGTCTTTATGCCAAGCGAGGCTGCAGTCAGGGTGAGAGGGCTGTCACGGAGTAGTGGTGAGCACGTGAAGTGTTAACAACTACAATTTGAATGCTGACACTTTTTTTTTAAATAGTGTTCAATATAGATTTGGAAAAAGGACAAATGGAGCAACTGAATGCTGCCTGGGGAGTGGGGTGGTGTGAAATTAAGTGATGGGAAAGGAGTGCCATATGTCTCGCTAACCGAGACAACAACATGTCGGCAGTTTAAAATTCAACATTCTGTGGGAGAAGCATTTTAGAATGAAATCAGGCAACAGAGACTGGTACTCATTATTTCCCGGTCTCTATTGCCTGATACCAGACTGGGTGGTGGTTGCCATTATCCAATCAAAACCAAGAATTTTCCCTACCCATTTTCTAAGGTTGAATAAGACCCTGCCCCATTTGTTATGCAGAGAGAGTTAAAAGCAAGGATGCATTCTGTCCTCTCCTTTTTTGTCACTTGGCTATCTCTTATCTATCTGGTTGCGGAATCAAATTTTCCTTGTTGAGCCTCAGAATTGGCCACTCCAACAGTCTCATAATTTCCCCATGTTCTCCCTTCATTCATTTGCTGTTTCAATCTTTCTTTCTTCCTTTGCTTCTCTGTAGTTAAAAAGCATATGTGAATCTTTGTGTGAAACTGTTTATGTGAAACTGTGATCGCTTGGTTTGCAAATGTATATAGTTATATTGTTAAAATGATGCAAAAAGTTATTTGGAACTCAGAGGGTTAACCTTGAGATGCAGTTTGACTTCCACAAGCTTATTTGCAGAGCTGTCAAGAGAAGATCAGTTCTGAGACACAATGTTCTATCTTGTTCTAACTGCAGGAAAGAAATTGACAAAGTTCCTTGTGATGCATTTGGCGAGAAATTGGAGATGTATCTTGCTCAGGATGCAGAAGCTAATTGCCAGGGAAAGACGTTATATATAGAAGAGCAATCTTTTGTTAGCAACAAAAAGATTGTGATTTAGATATAACCTTAGAAGAAGGACTTTGTTGTGTTTGAACTGCCTGCATAAGAGTTATTTTGCACATTTTTAAAATGTTATTGTTATTGATAACAATAAAATGCTACTTGCAAATTTTATAACTTCTCCTGGTTTGCCTATGCTTCCTGTCTTATGCCTCAGTAACAGTGGGGAGTTAGGGTAGGAAACCCTAATGCCATATTTCACCACTTTTGTGGAATTAACGAACCCTAACTGGTGCATTAAAACATTTTTTTGCAAAAATATACAATACATATATTCTTTGCAAAAATGAGAAGTAGAAACTTTGCACTCCTATGGGACAGACAATGTGCTCTACTATGTGGCTGCACATACTCACCACTCCCATACCCCTTGTCTTGCTCTTACACCCCTGCACACTTACAGGCTATAATAGGATATATCGTCCAATAATGTCACCCTGCCCTGCCCTCTGACTACCCCTCCGGCAGAGACCTCAGCACCAAGAGGGGGGACTCAATATGTCTAGGCGGCCTGTCCACCAGTCTTATGACCCTTACCCCCTTCCCCTTCAATTAAATATGCTTACACTTTCTGGCAAACCTGGCAAACTCTCTGACTTAGCTTGCTCTCATCCGCTAACCTTAAAACAATTGAAGTGGCAAATAGTAAGACTAGCATGGTTACTACTAATGTTATCTGGAAATACCCATCGCAATCCTGGACCCATGCCTACAACGTCCTTGACTGCTGGGAATCATGGGGCCTTAATTATTGCTTCCATTAACATCTGCAGCTTGCTGACTAAATTTGACTCCCTTCAGGGATGGCTTTCTCAACATAAGCCTGATGTCCTGTCTGTAGTTGAAACCTGGCTTGCCCCAAGAATCCCACACCAGGCCATCCAACTAGAAGGTTATTCTTCCTTTAGGTTGGAGAGAGCTGACAAGTGAGGAGAAGCTTGCATTTTCTACCTTAGGGACACCCTCCAGGGATATGTCCTTCCCGGTCCTACATACAGGAGTCACACCCAAATGCTCACAATAAAGCAGCAACTTGGGTCATGTGATAAATCCCTCATGTTGGTATCAGTGTATATACCTCCCAAAGAATAAGTCTCTGGCTTTAAATCAGCTTTGGATTATCTCTCTGACCTTCATGACAGCACAGAAGCCTTGATGGTAGGAGATTTCAATATTAATCGGTTATCCCTAGAGGCGGCAGCGTACAAAGATGAATGAATGAATGAATGAATTCTTTATTTTTAAAAAGTGCCTTTCCAAAACCAAGGCGCTTTTATAACAGATCAATACATAAAATTAAAACAAAATCCTAAAATCAATCAATACATATATTTAAAAATCTGGATATGCCAGATTAAACAAATATGTCTTTAGGGCTGACTTAAAACTTTGGACAGTCAGACTATCTCTCACCCGATGAGGTAGAGAATTCCACAGGGTTGGGGCATAAAACGAAATGATATTGCCCCACATGTCTTTAAATGAACCCTGGGAATCTCTAGCAATCCCTCATCAGTGGATCGGAGCCGATGGGAAGGACAGTAGGGACAAAGAAGATCTTGCAGGTAACTAAGTCCCTGATCGTGTAGGGCCTTATAGGTCAGAAGACCGATCTTGAAGGTATTCCACCACTGAATTGGCAGCCAGTGCAGTCCACGGAGGACAGATGTTATATGACTGGTCCTTGATGTACAAGTCAAAAGCCTGGCTGCCGCATTCTGCAATAGCTGCAAGCGGTGGATATCTACCCCCGGTAGCCCTAGGTACAGGGCATTGCAGTAGTCCAAGCGGGAGGTAACGAAGGCATGGACCAACGTTGGAAGGTCATCAGCAGGAATCAGATGCTTCACTTGATCTATATTCCTCAGATGGTAAAAGGAAGTCTGGACAACAGCTGACACCTGATGTTCTGATGTTTAAGGGTCAGACAGTCATTAAATATAACACCCAAGTTCCGCACCTGGTCTGTCACCAACTGGGTCCCCCCAAGCCAAAGACCTGAAGGTGACCCAGTCAGCAAACCCACCCCCCGATGACCTGGGTCCACAGCCAACACCTTAGTTTTTTCCGGGTTTAACTGCAACCAGCTCACAGTCATCCAGTCTTGAATCTCGGTGAGACAGTTATTAAAGACCGAGACAGCATCACCCTGGTCGGGCATGAAGGACATGTACAGCTGAGTATCATCTGCATAGCAGTGAAAACTCAAGCTGTACCATCCAATAATCACTCACAATGGCAACATGTATGCTGCAAATAACATGGGTGCTAGAATAGAGCCCTGTGGCACCCCAGAGGATAGGGGGAGTGATGCCGAGGAAAAAATACCAGACACCACTCTCTGAGTCCTACCCTCGAGGAATGATCAAAACCAACTGAGGACTGAACCAGATAGTCCACAGATAAACCACAGGTGCTCCAAAAGCACTCCATGGTCAACAGTATCAAATGCCACAGAGAGATCAAGAAGGACCAAGATGGAACGAGTCTTTCGATCTCTCGCTATTAGGAGGTCATTTAGTACTCTAACAAGGGCATCTCGGTACTGTGTCTCTTCCTGAATCCAGACTGGAGAGAATCATAGACATTGTGGATGGTCAAATGATCATCCAGCTGCAATGCCTTCTCAATAACCTTACCCACAAAAGGCAGGTTAGAGACAGGCCTGTAGTTAGCCAGACAGTCCGGGTCCAAGGAGGGTTTTTTAAGAAGGGGCCTGATCCAGGCTTCCTTCAAGGGGTCAGGAAAGATCCCCTTCTCCAATGACAACCAGACTATCTCGGCAAGGATCGGGCCGATTTTATCCACACATCCTACTAAGAGGCGGGTGGGGCCCGGATCCAAACTACAGTTGATCGGTCGCAGCGATTGGATGATCATCGCTATGTCATTGATTGTGAGCTGGTCAGTCAGACCACACAAACTGGGTGTCCAACATCTCCTGCCAACCACCACAACTCCTGTTTGAGAGAGTTAGGAGACTGGACCTGATTGTGCCAACCTTATCCGCAAAGAATCGAGCAAACTCCTGTGAAAACACTCTCTCAGGCTGAAGACAGGGGTGGATTGCACAGTCTGTCCATGGTCCAAAAGAGCTGGGCTGATCAATTCTGTGCAGCAGCAATTTCCCTGGACAGGAATTCTGCCTTCTTACGGGTAATTGCTGATTGATAAACACGATAGTGGTCCATCAAACTAAGCCTGTCACATTCCAGATCCGACCTCCGCCAACATCTCTCAAGCCTCCTTCACACTCTCCTCAACTCCTTCAAAGTCTCATCAAACCAAGGAGACTTGGGGCGAAGAGTGAGGGGTCGAACACATACAGGAGCAATGGAATCCAGGGCCCCTACTATTGCCTTGTTATAGGCAAGATCCAGGTCCCCAGGATCCATGCATTCACTCGGCAGACTCGATAGATCCAGCACTGCCATCAGGCCTTCTGGGGTAACACCCCTCAAAGGGTGGTACTGGACCATTTCCGTAGGGGCCGACCTACCAGGGGGGGCCAAGCAACTGAACCCAGTGGTGTGATGGTCAGACCATCTGACTGGCTCCACCACCAAGTCGGATATCTCCATCCCCAGGAAGAATACCAAGTCCAATGAATGACCATCTATATGGGTAGAGGAGGAAATAACCTGTGTGAAGTCCAGCAAATTCATTAGCTGGAGGAAGTCTTGACCAAACTGCGAGAGTTCGTCATCGACCCAGACATTGAAATCCCCCAGGATCAGCCATCTGGAGGATCCCAATGTCATATCGACAATGAAGTCTGCAACTTCCCGAAGGAAAACATTACCATTACCTGGTGGATGGTAAATGAGAAGAATCCTGTACCCCACACCCTCACCCAAGATACATTCAAAGGAATTGGTAGTTCTTACTGGTACCTCCATCAGGTTCAGTTCCATTCTAAAACAGATTGCCACCCCCCCCGGCCCTACGATCCGATCTCGGATGGTGTATCACCGAGTACCTGAATGGTACAGCTGAAGCCAAAACAGGGCCAGTATTATCATCCAGCCAGGTCTCGGTGATGCATGCCAGGTTCGATGATCTGACAAGATCAGCTATTATAGCAGTCTTGTTTTTAATGGACCTGGCATTACATAATACCATCCGAGTTGGATGGGTTGCCGGTGAAGACCGAGCCACTTGCCTGCTGCAGGTAGAGCCCTTGGGTACGGGAATCAGGCAAGGAGGAGCCCTCTCCTGAACCCATTTCACCCCAGGGCATCGTCTCGCCTTCCAGAGGAGGTTGTGGAGTCAAAAACAGTGGTGGAATTCAAGCATGCATGGGACAGTCATAAGGCAATTCTAGGGGGCCGGGGTAGGAAGAAGTAGGCTGCTGGTTAACTAGGATCTGCAGCTTATCCATCAGGTAGGGAAATGGGCAGACTGGGTGGGCCAAGCGGTCCTTATCTGTGGTCAAATTCTATGTTTCTATGTTTCTATGTTTCTATCCCAATCCGTTTGCTCCTTTCCATTCCCCCTCCAGGCCCCGCCTCCACCTTCCTCCTCCTCACAGTCCCCAGAGCCCTACACCATCTATATACCTCCGGGGATAATGTGGGAAAACTAAAACGGTGGAGGTCCTTAAGTTGGGAGGGGGAATAATGCCTGACCGTCCGAATAACTCCCCAACACATCTTCACACAAAAATACAAACACTGAATTCAGACCAATAACACAACACCATACACCCAACCACTCAGCTCTCAATCATACACCACACACCAGACACAAAAAATAAAAACAAAACAATTATAAGTTACAGCAAGGGTATGAGGGGAAAGTTACTACAATTCTCTCCAAAAACAGTTTATAACTTCTGGGAGCTCTCATCTCACCAGAAACAAATATCCCCCCCACCAAACTCTCACTTCAGCAGTACAATTCGGGATATAATATATGAATCAAAAAATCTTTAAAAGAAAGTAAAAACACTTTCAATATCCACAATATGTCCTTAAACTGTCTGTAAGAGAGAAAAACATTTACACTGTCCACCAGGCAGAGAGTAAAAATAAGTCCTTTAAACTGTCTGTAAAAAAAGAAACTGTCCATCAGGCAAGAGAATGGAAGAAACATTCTTACTGGGCTGTGTGGGTCTCACCAGCTCACTTTCTAATATCGATTTTCACCAAATTCAAAGGTCGATGGTCCTCCACATCAAACGCTGCTTCTTTATTCCAGTTCTTAGCCTTTTAATCTTCTCCAATACCAAACAACAAACCATCCCCCAAGAGGAACACCAGCAGGGATCGGAGTGTATTAGATCTGGGTGGGGGACAAGCTCTTCAGCCCTCCCCCAAGACCCACAAGGCTCCTACACCCACTACTCATCCTCTGACAACAGCGGGGCCAGTTCTCACACCAAATCCCACCAGTAGCACCCCCCCAGGTTCAGGTTCAAGGTAATAAAATTGGAAAAGTCAGCGATCTTCTCAACTGCTAGAGAAGATAAAAGGCAACCCAATCAACCAGCTCACCGGAGTCAAGTGGCAAGAATAGCAGGAGCGGCTCCAATAGTCAACAAGATTCCACTGAAGCCTATCAGCCCAGTCCCAGCACAACATCTCACTTTGTTGCCAAAACCAAAGTTTTACCCCTCTGACTTCTTACTTCTCAGCACTTAAATATGCATCAGTTTTCTTTTACCTGAACAACTTGCACTTCCTGTCCTGTCTGGGCTGTGCATATCACTGTATGTATAATTCTCAGTCATGTTAAAAAAATTTTAATTCTGTAATCCACTCTTCAAATGTATAAAATGTGTCATTTTAAATGCTAATGTTTGTACTTTTACACATTGCTGTCAAATGCAGTTGAATGTCGAAATTTTCACATCCTATTGTACTGCCCCATGTCTCACTGGGAGACGAGCAACTTACTGTTCAGTGTGCATTCCTGGTGAAACAGTTCAATAAATAAATAAATAAAATAAAAACTACATTTGACATTAGTTTTAAAACATTGCAAGAGTTGGAACATTTTTGGATAAAGTACCACAGGCTGAAAACGACTCCTTTGTGGACTCCCTTTTTAGCTATCTCTCTATCAAGGCCTACCAGAAAACTATTACTGTTTCATTCAAAAATGAGGGCATCAATATGAATGATTTAGTTCATTGGTTAAAAGCAAGATGTACAGTACTTTCTGACCCTGATGCAATTTTTGATTCCAAACAGATTTGGACTGGGGGATGGAGGGTTCGGATAATGTTGAAAATGTGTGATACTGGAGTACTGCATTTACTGTACCATAGAAACATAGAATGTGACGGCAGATAAGGACCGCTTGGCCCACCTAGTCTGCCCATTTTCCTACCTAACAGATAAGCTGTAGATCCTAATTAACCAACAGCTTACTTCCTCCTACCCCCCACTAGGACTGCCTTATGTCTGTCCCATGCATTCTTGAATTCCCCCACTGTTCTTGACTCCACGACCTCCTCAGGGAGGCTGTTCCATGCATCCACAACCCTCTCTGTGAAAAAATACCTACTCACATTACCTCTAAGCTGTCTTCCCTCTATCTTCAAATTGTGCCCCTTGCTCTTGCACATCTCTTTTTCTGAAAGATGCCACCCTCTTGGACTTTGTTGATTCCCTTGAGGTACTTGAAAGTTTCTATCATGTCCCCTCTCTCCCTCCTTTCCTCAAGGTTATACATATTAAGCTCCTTTAGTCTTTCTTTGTATGTCTTCTGGTGCAGAACATTTTGGTTGCCCTCCTCTGGATAGCTTCCACTCTGTCTATGTCTTTGTGGAGATGGGGTCTCCAGAACTGCACACAGTACTCCAGATGGGGTCTCACCAACTGTCTGTACAGAGGGATAACAACTTCCTGTTTTCTACTATTGATGCCTCTCCCTATGCATCCCAGTATCCCCCCAGCCTTCCTTACTGCCTTCTCACATTGCTTGCCCACCTTTAGGTCATCTGATATAATTACCCCCGGTCTCTTTCCATTTTTATTGTTGTCAGTATCTCACCCCCCATTGTGTACTCTTGCCCTGGGTTTTTGTTTCCCAGGTGCATTACCTTGCACTTCTTTGCATTGAATCTGAGTTGCCATACATTTGACCATTCCTCCAACCTTGCCAAGTCCCTTCTCATCCTTTCCACTCCATCTGATGTATCAACCCTGTTGCAGATCTTTGTGTTATCTGCAAAGAGACATACTTTTCCTTCCAGTTCCTCTGCAATGTCACTTATAAAGACATTAAAAAGGACCGGTCCCAGTACTGAACCCTGTGGTACCCCGCTAGTAACCCTCCTTTCTTCACTGCTTCTTCCTGGGTAGGGACAGGGGAGTCCTTTTTTTACCCAGTGCAACCTAAAGCATGCTACAGATGTGGTTCAGTGGCACATCTCAGCAGTATATGTAACTAAGTGTAATGTAATATCAGTGGAACATTAGGGCATTCTGGGTTGCAATGTACAGAAGGAGAAAAATGTTATCTATGTGATGAAATGGGTCATTCTTTCCAGAGCTGCCCCTGGGCAGCACACAATAAACCAGACTTGACAGATGGAGCTGAACAGAGTCTCTGTATCATATTAGCACAAAGACAAAAAATACTGTCTAGAAATACCACTGGGACTGGGAAGGCTACTTTACATCCACCTCCACCTGATAATGAACAAGCTACAACTAATACCGGAGGACATAGTCATATGGAAGGCCCAGAACTATCTTCTGAACTTGTTCTTCCTGGAAACTCTCCCTCCTTGAGGGAGCAAGTAACAGCTGCTGCTACAATGGTAACAAACCAAGATCCAAATCTTTTAATACCACCAGTCGTGGAACCAGAGCAAACTGCACTTGAGAATGAGCCTCAGGCTCCTTTGGAAAAAACAGAAATGGGACCTCCACCCCCCCCCCTCCACTGTGGATTCACTTTCATCCATCAGAGCGACGAGAAGCAGAAGATTTCAGGGCCCTGCCAGTGCTAAACTCTCTCAAATGGAGCCTATTATCACACACAATACATTTGAACTGTTACAGATTTATGGAGATGTCTCTGAACTGGTCTTGGACACTTCTGTTCAGTCTTCATTTCCTGAACAACTAATGGACACTGAAGTACCTATGGAAACCTCTGGTTTGCAAAAAAGAAAAGCAAAACTGAGGCATAAAATAAAGGAACCAACACCAAGGAAAGGAAGACCAATGTGAAAATGGGGTGGTATACAACAACCACTTTAAATGACTGAACATGAAAACTTTGCCTGCCATTCTATTAATGTTGTTAGCATTAAAAATGCTGACAAAGGGATTTAGTGTTCTCCTATCTCTCTATGTGTGCCTTAGGCATTACATAGATACATAGACAGTGTCGGCAGATAAGGGCCTATGGCCTACGTAGTCTGCCTATTTGGGTTTGTAACTTCAGTTTATGTTTTCCTAGAACTCTGTTGCCCCTTACCTCCAGAATTCCTTTATGTCTATCCCATGTGTTCTTAAATCCCGTGATTGTTTCAGCCCCCACCACTTCCTCAGGTAGGGTGTTCCACTTGTCCACCACCTGTTATGTGAAGAAATTCTTCCTCACATTTCCTCTGAATCGTCCTCCCTACAACTTCATCCCATGCCCTCTAGTCCTGGAACATCTTTTTCACTTAAAAATAGTGTATTCCTGCACCCTGTTCCCCGCTGTAAGATACTTGTATGTCTCTATCATATCCCCTCTCTCCCTCCTCTCCTCCAGGGAGTACATATTCAATTCCTTCAACCTGTCCTCATAGGACTTGTGATGCAATCCATGTACCATCTTTGTTGCCCTCTTCTGAATCTTCTCTACCCTGTCTATGTCTTTACATAGGTAAGGTCTCCAGAACTGTACACTGTACTCCAGGTGGGGCCTCACTATTGTCTTGTATAGTGGAATCATGACCTCCCTTTTCCTGCTGGTGATGCCCCTGTCTATGCATCCCAGCATCCTATTTGCTTTACCTGCTGCCTCGTCACACTGTTTCCCTACCTTGAGGTCATCAGAGATGATAACCCCAAGATCCCTTTCCTGCTTGATGCATGCTATATCCTCACCCCTCAACTGATATATTGCGCCAGGGTTTTTGTGCCCCATATGCATTATCTTGCACTTCTTTGCATTAAATTTCAACTGCCAAACCCCTGACCATTCTTCAAGTTTCTACAGGTCCCTTCTCATTCTGTATAACAAAGAGTAAAACAGGTAAAGTGGGATGCGGACAGCCTGAGACATGGATCTCATGCAATGTGAGACATTGACACTCTGAGATAAGGGCCCTCATATAATGTGAGACACTGATACTATGAGACATGGACTCTCACAATGTGAGGCACTGACACACTGGGACATGAGCCCTCATATAATGTGAGGCACTGACACTCTGGGACATGGTCCCTCAAATAATATGAGACACTGACGCTCTGAGACAAGGTCCCTCATATAATGTGAGACACTGACACTCTGGGACATGGTCCCTCAAATAATATGAGATACTGAGGCTCTGAGACAAGGTCCGTCATATAATGTGAGGCACTGACACTCTGAGATGTGGGCTCTCATAAATTGTGAGACACTGACACTCTGCGACATGGGGGTCCCCCATAATGCATGATGCAGACACTCTGAGACATGGACCCTTATATAGTGTAAATACTAACACTCTGAGTGATGGGCCCTCAAATATTGTGAGACACTGACACTCTGACATATGGACCCTAATACAGGTATATTGTGAGGCACTGACACTCTGAGACATGATCCCTCATATAATGTGCAGGGCAATTGCCAGCTGGGTTTCATCTGGTTAAAAAAAAATCCCCCTTTTTAACCCCCCCTTGTATTTTTATTTATTTTTTTGTCCCTTTAATATAAATCCCTGCCAGTATGGTGAGCATGGTCCTTGCACCTCCAGCTTTCCAGTGCCACTCCCCCAATCGGCCAGCCTGCCAACCAATGTGTTTATTGATATCAGCTGCATGCAGTATCTGAGTCAGACAAATCGCAAGGAGAAATGGTGGGTGAGATGAAGTGTTGTGATAGAAAAGACAAGCAGATGGATGCTGGCTGATTAAGCTGCTCCTTTCTTCAAGGATCCAGCAGGTAATTAAAGATGTATCCCTCTCCTGTCCGCATTGAACCACACCATGTGTCCAAACTACTACACGGGGATCATTCTGAGTTGGCAAGGTGAAAAACAAACCCCCTAGCACACAGAAAGAAAATTGGAAAATAAAAAAAAAAGTGTTCCCTAATAAATTGTTATATCCAATCATCATGGTTATGAGAATACATGTAAAAGTGATGAGTTGCTCCTTAAAGAAGGCAGGTCAGAGTTCAGTCAGTTTTACACATAGCATTGAAAATCACTCTAAACATACATCCTGACAAAAGCTGAAACGTTAATATAGAGAAAACAGTGATGCTGCCAGATTTTTAACAGGCTCTGTGGATACACCAGTTAATTCTCACTACTGGCTCAAGATGTCAAAACAAAAGCCATGCAGGACTAATCGAAGTGGTGCAAAGCATGCCGGGATTTAGAGCGAAAGGGGTATTACAGGATAGGAAATTACTGCTATCCCTGTCACTCTGCGCTCTTACTGGAGAGCATCAAGTAGCCGTGTGCTGGGGTGCCTGGTTGAGCTGCTCCTGTGGTGGAGTGGCTGGGTCACCCACACATGGCAGGAGGGGAGACTTGGGACTATGGTTCAGTTCTTCCCAGGTCTCCTGGTGTTGCAGCATTTCTGTCCTTTTTTTTTAATGTAAATTTTTCCTCCCTTGGAGTTTTGCCCAATGCCTGAATCAACAACCCCTCGGAGTTTGTTATCTAAAGTCAAGAGGGAGTGGTGGGCAAAGCCCCCCCCCCTTTAAAAAAAGAAAGTCCCATTGTTTTCAATGGGCTGTGCTCTTTCCTTATTTTCACTGTTTTTTCAGACCGTTTCCATTGACGCTGTATTGCTTGCGGCGTTTGTGGCTGAGCAGTTTTTGTTGGTGGCATTATGAACCCGTGCCTTGATTCTCTACCTCCACATCAACATGGGTGTAACAGGAGCACATTTACTAACCACTTCTAGTGTTTGGGAGAGCCTCAACACATCACAGGGAAGCATTTCTTAACACTGAATGCACAAAACAGTTTTAGCTTACTATTTTTAATCTTTATGTTAAGGTTGTGTCTGTTTTTTTCCAGATTTTAAAGGCCAGTGCTACATATTTTACTGCTAAAGGCTGGATATATATGTAACAAAATAATTTAATAACATAGGAATTTAAGGTCAGAATGGACACTAGGTCCATCATGTCTATCCATGTGTCATAAGCTGAGGAAAACAAACAATTCTGTGCAATCATGTACTAATGCTGTACATTACTGTGTTTCCAGACGCTTGTGCAGCAATACAAGAGAGAAATCTTGGATAACTGGTGTAAGCTGTGTGGTTGATGTATGGTTGCATTATGTTCTTACACAGGAGTTTGAATATGATCATAGTGGTGTCAGTCATTTATGGTCATGATGCACAGACCATCCATACATTACTACATAACATACATTATTTTTACATAACATTCCCACATCCCTAGCCAAGAGACTGACTCATCAAATAATATTAGCTGCCAAAGTTCATGCGGGCCAAAACAGTAACATCTGAGCATGGGAACAGTAGGGCACTATCTGTGTAGCTCATCTTGCTGCCAGCAGATGGCATATTGCATAGCAGTGTCCAAGGTAATAAGAGTACAAACTGTCTTGAGGTTTTCCTTTTAACTTTGTAATTTGGTGGTTTCTTTCATAGTGCACTGTCCCCCTTATAAAAGGGGACACTAGATCCATAGAAGGAACACTAGGTTTATCGTGTCTATCTCTGTGTCATAAGTTGAGGTGAAAAAAGTGTTCTGTGTCCTCATTTACTAATGCTGTACTGTGCTTCCAGATGCTTATTTGATTTGATTTGATTTTCATTTGTATACAGGTAAGCACACTGGGATACAATCCCTTTTACAGGTACGACCCGTGGTCAATCAAATACATACAAAAACTACATCAGACTGATTATACTTATTACAAAACATAATTAAATAGGAATAATAATTCCACATCTAAGTAATCACAGGTAAGTGTAAATTTTAAAAACTCTAATACAATTTAAGCTATTATACAAATCCATATCACAAGGGCCATGGCCCCATGGCTAATATATACATTCAGTAAGTATCAATCTACAAAACAGCTACACTTAGACAAATTTATAAAGTATGTTTTCAAGGCTGCTGTGAATAACCCATAACTATTCATAATATGTACTGGAATACCTCTCTTAGTTCTTTAAGGATCCTGGGGTGCACCCCATCTGGCCCCATTGCTTTATCAACTCTTATTACTTCCAGTTCCTTCAGGACCCTTTCTTGAACTGAAGAACTAAAAGAGGTGGTGGCTAAACCTCTGGCTATCCTGTTTAGCCGATCACTGGAAACAGGGGAGGTACCCAAAAGTCTGGAGGACAGCAGATGTAGCTGGGATGTATAGGCAGGGGCATTACCAGCAGGAAAAGGGAGGTCATAATTCCGCTATACAAGACACTAGTGAGGCCCCACCTGGAGTACAGTGTACAGTTCTGGAGACCATACCTACGTAAGGACATAAACAGGGTAGAGAAGGTTCAGAGGAGAGCAACAAAGATGGTGCATGGATTGCATCACAAGTCCTATGAAGACAGGTTGAAGGAACTGAACATGTACTCCCTGGAGGAGAGGAGGGAGAGGGATATGATAGAGACATACAAGTATCTTGGGGAGGAACAGGGTGCAGGAAAACTATTTTTAAGCGAAAAAGATGTTCCAGGACTAGAGGGCATGGGATGAAGTTGGAGGGAGACGATTCAGAGGAAACATGAGAAAGAATTTCTTCACAGAACGAGTGGTGGACAAGTGGAACACCCTGCCAGAGGAAGTGGTGGGGGCTGAAACAATCACGGGATTTAAGAATGCATGGGACAGACATGAAGGAATTCTGGAGGTCAGGGGTAAGGGGCAACAGACTTCTAGGAAAACAAACTGAACTTACAAGCTCAAATGGGCAGACTGGGTGGGCCATAGGCCCTTATCTGCCGACACTGTCTATGTATCTATGTATGTATGTATTATTCCATATTATAGGTGCATAGAATGTAAACAATCGCTGTCCTCTTGAAGTGTGCATAAATGGGATTCTTAACATAGTTGGGCCCCTGGATAATCTAGTATGTAATTTAGAACTAGAAACCTAAAGTTGTTTTTTTAGTTTAAAATGCAATACAGTAGTGAGGTCTTGGGTGCCTGGTATAAGTTTGGTTGCTGTGTGATTGCTCCATGTTCCTATACAGGAGTTTGAGTATGATTATAGTGGTGCCAGTCATTTATGGAAGCAAAATTGTCATGATGCGTAGAACACCTAGATATCATTCCCACATCTAAGCCAGGGGACTGACTCAGCAAACAGTTGTCAAAGATAATCTGGGCCAAGAAGGTAAAATTTGAGTATGAGAACAGTTGGACAGTATATGAGGGTTCTATGTGATAATAGCGATGGCACAAAGGCGATCGCTATTATACCGACCTGCAATATTGCCGAAAACAATTTTGGTGGTATGCACAATAAGGCTACCGGGAATTGTGCATGTGGGGAATATACTGTTGTAACTTAGAATATTAGACAAGAGACAAGAGACCCCCACACCCCCCTAAATAAAGATTCTCAACTCCAGGGGGGTTCATGTTGGGAAGGGGGCAAATCCCACCTGCAAATAAAGTCCCGCAACTGCGGGAATCACAAAATTTACACGCCCGCCCCCAGTCCCAAACTCGGGACGTGCTGCACCCTACCCACCACACCACATGGCCGGCTTGACAGAAGCAGGTTCCCCGTGGGTCACATTACTGTCCCATCCCTCCACATCCTGTCGCCCACCCTCCCTTCCCGTCGCCTATCCTACAGTCGCCATGTAGGCAGTTGCCATCCCCCTACAGTCACCCATGAGGAAAATTACATTATGTGGGTCACCTTTATGATGGTCACCCATATTTGGTCACCTTCCTCATGTGCTGCCGTGTTTGAGTAGCTCATCTTGCTGTCAGCAGCTGGCGTATTGCATGACAGTGTCCAAGGTACTAAGAGTACAGACTGTCATGATGTTTTCCTTTTTAGGGCTGCATTCAATGTATTTTAAAGGAGTTTTGAACTTTGAGGCATAACTTGGGCATTTTTGAGTATGTTTGGCCCAGATTTTCAACATGCCTTCTTTGGGACCCCACTTCATGAACAATGTCACTGTCGTTAGGCTAATCTGTCCTGAAAGGTGATTTTGAGGTCCCTGCGCAAAATCACCTTTCAGGCAGGAATTAACAATTTGCTCTACCCTTGTTCATAAGGTGAGGTCATAAGAAGGCTACATTGAAAATTTGGTGTAAAAATATTACAAAACAACAAAATTATAAACCTGCATTGAATTTTGTGAACAACAGCCTCGTAACTTTGGTAATGTTCAATATTTTTAGCCCAAATATACAACATAGCCATATCTTTCCAGCAACTCATGAATGTGGCAGCTGTCATTTTTCAAATCCTAGCCAAAATGTTTCTTTTTTAACATCCCGAAAGGTGATTTTATGGTCTCTGTGCAAAATCACCTTTCGGGCAGGAGTTGAAATTTTCTCTGCCTTTGTTCATGAAGTGGGTTCTTAAGAAGGCTATGTTTGAAATGTAAAATATTAAAACTCAACAAAGTTATGAGTCTACTTTGCATTTTGCAAATGCAGGCTCATACATTTGGGAATATTCAATATTTTACTCCAAATTTTCAACATAGCCATTTCTTTACTACACCTAATGAATGTGATAGCTATTATTTTTCAAATCCTGCCCAAGATGTGTTTTAGCATCCTAAACGCTGATTTTGCACTCTCTTTAAGGCAGCAGTTGAATGTTTACTCTGCCCATCTTCATGGGGCAGTGTCATAACAAGGCTATGTTGAAAATTTGGTATAAAAATATTACAAAACAAATTTACAATATTTTTACCCCAAATTCCTCAGCAGCAGCCCAATTGGCTCTGGCCAGAGAGAGGTTATTTGTTAGGGAATTGATACTCAGGTATCATGATGAGTACAGGCTGCTTAGAAGGGGAAATGGTCAGCACTAAGAGCCACGCATCCACATGTAGGAGAGTCCGGTATCAGTTTGCACTTTGCATGCAAAAACATTTTTTTACTTGCTGTTTACTGCAGTACAGTAGAATGTATCAGGCTAATTATATTGCCTTCCAAGCTAATGTTTTCAGTAGGCAATAAAAACCCAGAATTTTCCACCAAATGATGCAGAGCTGCCACAGTAGAAGATTCAGTAACCTGCAACACATGTTGGAGTTTTTATAAGTTCAGAGCTTTTGTTTACTGGTCCTGCTGTCCTCTTGGGACTAAGTACAGTACAGTCACAGATGACTACTCAGTCCTGGGAGAGCAGCAGGACTGACAGATGTCTGACCTGAGTTATAAAATTTCTAACATGGACTAATCTGAAAGCTGTTGAATCTCACACTGCTGCAACCCTGATCTGTCAGATGCAGCTGTCTCTGGTTACAGCAAATGACAGCTTGGAAGGCAACAGAGTTAGCCTGATACAATCTTTCATGCTGCAGTAAATGGTAAGTAAAAAAAACAAACAAAACAAATGTGTTTGCACACAGTGTGTGAATCTGGACCAGCGCCACACTTGGGTGTGGATCTCTTAGAGCTAACTGTTCACATTTAAAAACGATTGTGCATAATCTTTGATGGCTATTAGGGCAAGGAATGTTGTGCACCATGTGTTAAAAGAAATAGGGGTAGGCACCTGGTATGGGTGCAGTAGAGAACAGTACTATGCCTCATATACAGTACATTAGCAGCATCATGCTAGCTTTACATATTGAATACATATATATGTATTCAACCTGAAACCAGTTAGATAATAATATTCCTTAGAGCAACAGGTGGAAGAAAGCTCAGACTGATGAGTTATTTAGCTTCAAAATAAGCCACAAAGCATCTAGTACCCCAGGGCTTCTGGGACCTAGCGACCCCCAGACCTCCGGCTTGAAACAAGCAAGCAAGCAAGCAAAGCAGCAAGTTAATACTCAGTACATACTCAGTGCAAACTGTGCCTCAGGTACAGTACATTATCAGCATCTTGCTTGCCTCTGGTACTGAATACTCATGTACAGTATATGTATTCAACCTGCAGCCAGTTGGATAGTAATAATTTTCCTTAGAATAAGAAGGGGTGAAAGAGAGCTCCGAGATAAGTTGTTTAGCTTCAAAATAAGCTGCAAAATGCATCACAGAGCATCTTTTTCACCTGGGCTTCTGAGGACCTAGCAGCCCCCAGACCCTTTGCCTACAAGCCAACAGGTACAGCAGCAAGGAGCCGCTGTGGTAGCCTGGATATTGAACTACCTAAGGTAAGTAGAATACACAGCCTACCCCAGCTTCAAACCCCACAGTTATTTTTAGCATCTTGCTAACCACAGGGAATGAATACATATACAGTATCAATTCACCCTGCAGCCATCCAGAGAACAATCATTTTTCTTAGAGCACGGGATTAGGAGAGCTCAAATATGAGTTATTCAGCTTCAAAATAAGCATCAAAATACACCATAGAGCATCTTTTATCCCAGGGATTCTAGAGGCCTGGCGCCCCAGACCATTAACTTTTTTGAAAAAGTCACAGACGTCAAGAAAAGAACACCTCTTGCACAAATCCTCACAATGGGCTTGATATGAGGCAATGACACTGAGACATGGGCCTCATATAATGTGAGGCACTGATGCCCTGAGACATGAACCCTCATAAAATGTGAGACACCGATACTCTGAGATATGGGTCTCATGTAATGTGAGACACTGACACTCTGAAATAAGGGCCTTCATATAATGTGAGACACAGACACTCTGAGACATGGTCCCTCATATAATGTGAGACACTGACACTCTAAGGCATGGGCCTCATATAATGTGAGACACTGACACACTGAGACATGGGCCTCATATAATGTGAGACACAGACACTCTGAGGCATGGGCCTCGTATAATGTGAGACACTGATACTCTGAGGCATGGGCCTCATATAATGTGAGACACAGAGACTCTAAGGCATGGGCCTCATATAATGTGAGACGCTAACACTCCGAGGCATGGGCCTCATATAATGTGAGACACTGACACTCTGAGGCATGGGCCTCATATAATGTGAGACACTGCCACTCTAAGGCATGGGAAAAATATAATGTGAGACACTGACACACTGAGACAAGGGCCTCATATAATGTGAGACACAGACACTCTGAGACATGGACCTCATATAATGTGAGACACTGACACTCTAAGGCATGGGCCTCATATAATGTGAGACACTGACACTCTGAGGCATGGGCCTCGTATAATGTGAGACACTGATACTCTGAGGCATGGGCCTCATATAATGTGAGACACAGACACTCTAAGGCATGGGCCTCATATAATGTGAGACGCTAACACTCTGAGGCATGGGCCTCATATAATGTGAGACACTGACACACTGAGACAAGGGCCTCATATAATGTGAGACACAGACACTCTGAGGCATGGGCCTCATATAATGTGAGACACTGCCACTCTAAGGCATGGGCCTCATATAATGTGAGACACTGACACACTGAGACAAGGGCCTCATATAATGTGAGACACAGACACTCTGAGACATGGACCTCATATAATGTGAGACACTGACACTCTAAGGCATGGGCCTCATATAATGTGAGACACTGACACTCTGAGACATGGTCCCTCATATAATGTGAGACACTGATACTCTGAGACATGAACCCTCAAATAATGCAAGATACTGACACTCTGAGACAAGGGCCCTCAAATAATGTGAGACAGTGATACTCTAAGTCATTGGGTCTTGTGGGCCCTCACATACACACTGACACTCTGAGACATGGGCCTCATACAATGTGAGGCACTGACACCCTGAGACATGAACCCTCGTATGAAGCAAGACATTGACTCTTTGAAACAAGGGCCCGCATATAATGTGAGACACTGAGACTCTGAGGCATTGGCCTCATATAATGTGAGACACTGACACTCTGAGGCATGGGCCTCATATAATGTGAGACACTGATTCTCTGAGACATGAACCCTCAAATAATGCAAGACACTGACACTCTTGAGACAAGGGCCCTCATATAATGTGAGACAGTGATACTCTAAGTCATGGGGTCTTGTGGACCCTCATATACACACTGACACAATGAGACATGGGCCTCATGTAATGTGAGGTACTGACACCCTGAGACAGGAACCATCAAATAATGCGAGACACTGACACTCTGAGATAAGGGCCCTCATATAATGTGAGACACTGATACTCTTAAGTCATGGGCTCTCATGGGCCCTCATATACACACTGACATTCTGAGACATGTGCCTTATATTATGTGAGATACTGGCACTCTGAGACATGGGCCCTCACATTATATGAGGCACTGACACTGCAAAGCATGGGCCCTCATATAATGCGACACTCTGCACTCTGAGACATGGTGCCTCATATAATGTGAGACACTGACACTCTAAGACATGCACCCTTGTGGGCACTTGTATAAACAGTGACAATCTGAGACATAGAAGCATAGAAGTTGACAGCAGATAAGGACCACAAGGCCCATCCAGTCTGCCTATTTTTTCTACCTTATGAATGTGCCATAGGCCTGTACTCTGTCAATGGCCTATCTATTCATACTCATCTGTATTGCACACTTATGCCTATCCCATGCCTGTTTGAAGCCCTGCGCTGTATTCATATCCACCACTTCCTGAGGTAAGCTGTTCCATGCATCCACCACCCTTTCTGTGAAAAAGAACTTCCTCACATTACCCCTTACTCAGCCTCCCTCTAATCTCATGCTGTGTCCTCTTGTCCTGCTATTTTTCTCATATAGAAACATGTTAAACTCTTTCTACTTGATAATGTGCTTAAGAAGTTTGAGTGTTTCACCATATCATCTCTCTCCCTCCTTTGCTCTAGGGTATACATATTGAGCTCCACTAATCCGTCCTCATATGTTTTCCAGTGCAGTCCCTGCACCATTTTGGTTGCCCTTCTCTGGACTGCCTCCATTTTGTTAATGTTCTTGTGCATATATGGCCTCCAGTACTGCACACAGTACTCCAGATGGGGCCTAACCAGTGTCTTGTAAAGAAGGATTATTACCTCCCTCTTATAGAAACATAGAAACATAGATTTTGACTGCAGATAAGGACTGCTGGGCCCACCCAGTCTGCCCATTTCCCTACCTAATGGATAAGCTGCAGATCCTAGTTAACCAGCAGCCTACTTCTTCCTACCCTCACCCCCCAGAATTGCCTTATGACTGTCCCATGCATGCTTGAATTCCACCACTGTTTTTGACTCCACAACCTCCTCCGGAAGGCCGTTCCATGCATCCACAACCCTCTCTGTGAAAAAATACTTCCTTAAATTACCTCTGAGCCGGCCCCCTTCTGTCTTCAAATTGTGCCCCCTTGTTCTTGCACACCTCTTTTTTTGAAAGATGCTACCCTCTTGGACTTTGTTGATTCCCTTGAGGTACTTGAAAGTTTCTATCATGTCCCCCCTCTCCCTTCTTTCCTCGAGGCTATACATATTTAGCTCCTAACTTAAGTTATGACTTGTGATACCCCTACAAATACACCCCAACATCCCCCTAGCCTTACCTACTGCTTTAGTGGTCTGCTTGGATGTTTTCAGGTCATCGGTGATGATGATGCCCAAGTCTCTTTCTTCCTTTGTGACTGCCAGCAACTCCCCTCCCAGCCTATAGATGGCTTCAGGGTTTCTCTTCCCTATGTGCATGATCTTGCACTTCTTTGCATGAAATCCCAGTTGCCACTCTTCTGAATATTTTGCTAGTTTATCCAGATCTCTTCTCATTCTGCCCACCCCATCTGGATCATCTACTCTGTTGCAGATCTTGGTGTCATCTGCAAACAGACAAGCCTTACCCTCTAGTCCATTTGCAATGTCATTGATGAAGATATTAAAGTGGACTGGCCCCAGGACTGATCCCTGAGGTAACCCACTTGTGACTTCCATCTCTTCTAATTGCATACCATTTACCACCACTCTCTGTTTTCTGCCCGTCAACCAGTTTGCCACCCAGTTGACCAACTTCTGACCCACCCCGAGTCTACCCAGCTTGTTTATCAGTCTTCTATGTAGAACAGTATAGAAAGCTTTGCTGAAGTCAAAGTAGGCGACATCAACTGCTCCCCCTTGGTCCGCCACTCTGGTTACCCAGTCAATGAAATCTATGAAATTAGTTTGACAGGACCTTCCTTTTGTAAACCCATGCTGTTTGGATCCTGTGCCCCTATGGATTCCAGGTGTTGCACTATCCTTTCCTTAAGGAGTGCCTCCATAATTTAGCTCACTAGTGAGGTAAGACTGACTGGTCTGTAGTTCCCTGCCTCTTCCCTGCTACCACTCTTGGGAAGCGGGATCACATTAGCCCTTCTCTAGTCTTCTGGGACCTCTTCTGTGCTCAGAGACTCACTAAACAGTTCTGCTAATGGTTCTGCTAGTTCCACCCTTAGCTCCTTTAGTACCCTGGGATGTATACCATCAGATCCCATTGCCTTGTCCAGCCTGAGCTTAGCGAGCTCTTGTAGGACCCTTTCTTTTGTGAAGGGAGTATTGCTGACCCCCGTGTCCATGGTGCTAAGCTGGCAGACTGCCCTACCTTCTACAGTAAATACTGAGCAAAAGTATCTATTTAGGATAGATGCTTTTACAGGGTCCTCCTCCCTCACACGCCCCTTTTCTCCTCTGAGCTTAGCAAACCTCCTCTGCACTTTCTCCTTTCACTAATGTATCTATAGAAAGTCTTGTCACCTTCTTTTACTGTTTGTGCTAGTGTTTCCTCTGTTTGGGACTTTGCCTGCCTTACTGCCTTCCCTGCTTCCCTTAGGGCAGTTTGGTATGCCTCCCTATCTTCATCCCACTGTGTTCTCTTATATTTCCTGAAGGCCAGCCTTTTGGCTCTGACCTTTTCTGCTACTGTATTTAAGAACCAAAGTGGTTTTCTTCTTCTTTTGCACTTCCTTTTCTGTCTAACACAATGGGATGTTGCTTCAAGTATTGCATCCTTAATACTTGCCCACTTTGCCTGTACCCACTTACCTGTATTTCTTTTTGCCAGGGCTAGCTTAACTCTGTTGGCTATCTTATCAAAGTCAGCTCATCTGAAGTCCCATATTTTTGCCTTGGAATGGGATGATTTAGTTGTAGTGGCCAAATTGACCATACCATGTGATGGTCACTGGCCCCCAGGTGACCTTCTACCTGGAGATCTGTGATCCCTTCCCTGTTAGTCAGTACTAGATCTAGGATAGCACTGTCTCTTGTGGGTTGTTGTACCAGTTGTTTGAGGCCCTCCCCCGTGAAGGGAATCCAGTATGTGTATAGTTCTAGCAGATGTTCCTGCTGGTATTGACCAATCTGTAGCCGGCATGTTGAAGTCTCCCATTATCAGAACCTCCCCTTTAGCTGTCATGTTTTGTATATCTTCTAACAGTAATGTGTCTATATCCTCCCCCTGGTCTGGGGGCCTGTAGACAGCCCCAGTTTTTTTATGGCTGTCCCATTTCCTGTTTCCAGGGTAACCCACAGTTCTTCTGGCTCCTTATGTGTATTCTGAATTTTTGTAGCTTTGATATTTTCATTGACATACAGGGCCACTCCACCCCCCCTTTTTGCACCTCGGTCTCTTCTGAACAGTACTTAGCCAGGTACTGAAGTCTCCCAAGTGTGGTTACTGGTAAACCACGTCTCACTAATTGCTACTATGTCCAGTTTAGCCTCTAACATTATTGCCTGCAGGTCTGGGATCTTATTTCCCAGGCTATGAGCATTTGTGTACATGATTTTCCATTGGCCAGATTTCGGTGTGTTAGTTATTGGGTGAGGTCTGGCATTTCCCCTGTGTGTAGTACGGGGACGCACAGGGGAAATGCTTTAACATATCTTCTATGACGTATCTGGAGATTTATCCCTGAGAATGGAATATGCCCTCGACATCAGGCTCCAGAGTTCATGCCTAGAGTACATTATAAGCCTCTCCATCTCTGCTATTTATTTATTTAGTTAGTTTTTGTTGACTGGGTAAGTGCACTAGACAAATCCTGCCTATTTTCAGGCACAACCCGAGGGAGGGGATACAGAAATGCCAACTGACCTTGAACCAGATTGAGTTGTTGGCGATATTTTCAGTGAATGAGGGAAATTTGGCCAGAACACCGGGGATATTCCCCTACTCCTGCTTCCTGTAAGCAGGGGGAACCCATTTTCCTGTGGGACCAAGATGGCAGCTCCTATGGACTCTGGTGGTGGAGGTGGTCATGAGCTGGCTGTGGGTGCAGGGGAGCTTGCCTCTTTCTCTGTACCTAATCTCTATGAGGCTTCTTCTGTCTCTGAGAAGATGGAAGTGGATTTAAAGATACCTGCTGTGGATTTAACCCTGCCTAACTCTGAGGATTTGTCTGTTTTTATGGTACATGACTCTCTGTCTTCTAGTGTTTTTAGAGCTTTTTCTAAGTTGCCTAATCTTTTGGTTCACCCGATGGACTTGCAATCTGGTCCGCCGTTTCTAAAAAGGAGCGATTTTCTGTGGGCGCTTTTGGCGGAGGAAGAGCGCAGCGAGTCCCAAGCTGAGGTGCATAGTCCTGTGAGTGGCTTATCTTTAGAGATTGGGTCACTACCTCTGAAAGCTTTTCCTCCTGAAACATGTTCCAGTTTATCTCCTGCAGTAGGCTGCAGCCCTGATATGGATGTGCCTCCTGCGCAAGCTGCTTACCTTTCATCTGACCGGACTGCTACTCCTTCTAGCTCACAGGAAAGTACCAATAACATTTTTTCTACTGTGACTTCATGTACTGTTGTGGAATTGGGGGGGTGTTCAACAGGACCTTGAGTTTAATGGGTAGGAATCACGGAATTCACCCGAGGTTTCTGTTCCTCAACCATTGCCCACTGAAACAGGGCATGCTGTTATTCAGGAAGGTCTTGATTATGACCAGAATGTTTTAGTGACTGGTCACATGGTGGCTGTGGCCTTGCAGGCTGCTGGGTGGGCTAAGCCTGGTCCTAGTCGCCCTTGGGTGTCGCCTACTCGGCCAAGCGTTACTTCAGCTGACTCTTAGGAACTCCCTTCATCTTTGGACCTTTGTCATTCCCCAGTTTTATTTCCTGCTGCCAAATTACAGTCTTTGCCTGTTTCTCCTGCAGTGGCTTCCACTGTGCATTGTAACCACCCCCATACATTCAATACCAGATTCTGTGCACATTCCTCCTGCACCTACTCCTGATCATCTAGTCCCTCCTCCCCTTCGTCCTCCCTCAAGGGGTCCTGGGCCTCAGGATAACTCTGTCCGGGACTCTTCTCATAGATCTTATGGGGGCCTTTTTCATGAACCCCGCTTCTGCTAAAAGTAGAAATGCAGTACGTATCAAATATAAAGGGGGTCTAGATGTATATCCTGACCGTGTCTATGTGGGTCGTACCATTTTGAAGGATAGTATGGGCTTTTCAGCTCATGAAATTTATGCCTTGGTACACACCTCTGGTGACCCCAACTTTGATGCCAGTTTTAAGACTGCTGGTGGCCTGAAGTTGTTTTGGGAGCATTACCAGGGGGTTCATAATAATCCTGAGTGGAAGGCTTTTGTTGTTATTCCTCTGACTAAACCAGCTTTCAGGACTATTACTGTGTTATTTAAAAATGAGGTGGTGGCTATCTCAGATATTTTGTTCTGGTTGTGGATGAAATGCTCTGTTCTGGGTCTCCCTGATCCTGTTATGGATTCTGAAGATATTTGGACTGGGGGATGGCAGATTCGAGTGAAATTGCCTCAGGACAGGGGCAGTATCCAGCATCTGCCTAGCTGTTTCTATCTCGGATGAGATAGGGGCTTTATTTTTTATGCAGGTCAACCTCGATCCTGTTTTATGTGTGGGGCACGCACCCACTGGAGCAATGCCTGTGACAAAATGAAGTGCTCTCTTTGTGAAGGTATTGGTCATGTAACTTTCGCATGTCAGACCCCGGTGGTGTGTAACCTTTGTGATGATCTCACCCACACTTTCAAGGATTGTCCCTGGGCCTCTCACAATACAGAAGGACCGGTTTCTGATGATAATGTTGAGGTTGATCCTCCACAGCCAGAGGAACAGTCTGGTCCTGACCTTTCTACTTGCCCATGTCCGCCCCTGTCTTCTGGCCTGGTTCCCCCCCTCTACCTTCCCCTGTGGGGTCGCTGGTCCCTTCTTCTGTATCTAATGTCTGCTCTTTTAAAGGAGTTTGGCTTTCTGATGGAGTTATGCAGGCACCTGTGGAAACCCCTGGGGCATCGTCTCCTCCTGAATCTGATGTATTGCCCTGTACCTCTAATGTGCTGCCAGACCCTTTTTCAGTCCCTATTTCTCGGATGCCCCCCCTTGACTGATGAATGGGAATTGCAGAAATCTAAACGGCTGATACGCAGTGCTTCTCAGAAACTGAGTAAGAGTATTTGTGCGGGGAGTGATACAGGCTTTAGTGTGTCCAATCGATTTCTCCTTCTCACTAAGCAAAAACAATGGGAGGATGAGGAGGCCGATTCAGAGTCCTCCTCCTTGATTTCTTCTCAACCTGAGTATGTGACTGACACTGATACTCCCCTGGTTTCTAAGAAAGGCGGAGTTAAGAAGAAGAAGAAAAAGTCAAAGCACTGTACTGCTAAAACTACGACATCTGTGGTATCTGAAGTCCTGATTGCTTCTGACATTTGACCATGGAGTGGTGCCTATCTGTGGGATCCCTGAACGTTAATAGTATTAAAAATTGGAAAAAAAAGATTAACCACTTTTTCTATCCTTGCAGGTCATCGACTGGATGTTTGCCTAGTGCAGGATACTCGCCTGCATACCAACCGGGAAACCTACCAGGCATCTAAAGATTGGTTGTGGAGTTCTTCTTTTTGGTCCTTGGGTGAGGATCCATGTTCAGGGGTGGGATTTCTAATCTTGAATCCTGATTTTCATGTTTCTTGCATTATTGATTTGGTTCCTGGGAGGGCATGTATTTTAGCTGCTAGACTTGGGACTCATGATATGCATTTTATTAATGTTTATAATTTTCAGACTAAGTTTTAGAGGGATTGCTTTACTACAGATAATGCAGCCTTATTTATGTACCACCAGATCTGTGTTTTTGGGGGAGACTTTAATTGTATCGTCTCTTTTTCAGATAAGACTGGCAGGACACAAAAGCTATACTCTGATTCTAACTTTTTGAACAAAATCTATATTCAAGCTAAGCTTAAAGATTGTGCAGCAGGTTTTTCCAGGTTACCAGTGCATACATATTCTAGAAGTCATTTGTCAACACGAATTGACTTCTGGTTTGCCTCTCATTGGGTCCCAGTACAGTCTTTTTTCAGTTGAAACCTCTGACAACAGATTAATCATAACAGTTGTGGGACGTCCTTTAAATAAACCTGGCCCTAATCCTGTCTGGAGGATGAATTCCACCTTATTATCAGATGAGGCTGCCTGGGCTACCATTAAGGAGGAATTGGATGCCAGATTTTATGTATATGAATTATATGATAATTCCCTGTTTTGATGGCAGGATACCAAATGAGACTTGAAAACTTTATGTGGTTCTTTGTCCAAAACAGCTGCAAATAATAGATATCTTACTTATTTGTATTTCTGAGATAAGCTTCAGCAGCTTTTATCTCAGTCGATTGAAACTGGGGAAGACCTTGCTGAGGACATTCAAGCTGTTAAGGCAGAAATGTGTCGGTTTCATAGATACATAGTGTCGGCAGATAAGGGCCTATGGCCCACCCAGTCTGCCCACTTGAGCTTGTAAGTTCAGTTTATGTCTTCCTAGAAGTCTGCTGCCCCTTATCCCTGACCTCCAGAATTCCTTCATGTCTATCTCATGCATTCTTAAATCCCGTGACTGTTTCAGCCCCCACCACCTCCTCTGGCAGGGTGTTCCACTTGTCCACCACTCGTTCTGTGAAGAAATTCTTCCTCACGTTTCCTCTAAATCGTCCTCCCTCCAACTTCATCCCATGCCCTCTAGTCCTGGAACATCTTTTTCGCTTAAAAATAGTGTATTCCTGCACCCTGTTCCTCCCTGTAAGATACTTGTATGTCTCTATCATATGTCCTCTCTCCCTTCTCTCCACCAGGTAGTACATGTTCAGTTCCTTCAACCTGTCCTCATAGGACTTGTGATGCAATCCATGTACCATCTTTGTTGCCCTCCTCTGAACCTTTTCTACCCTGTCTATGTCCTTCCGTAGGTAAGGTCTCCAGAACTGTACACTGCACTCCAGGTGGGGCCTCACTAGTGTCTTGTATAGTGGAATTATGACCTCCCTTTTCCTGCTATTGATGCCCCTGCCTATGCATCCCAGCATCCTATTTGCTTTACCTGCTGCCTCGTCACACTGTTTCCCTACCTTGAGGTCATCAGAGATGATAACCCCAAGATCCCTTTCCTGCTTGGTGCATGCTATATCCTCACCCCCAACTGATATACTGTGCCAGGGTTTTTGTGCCCCATATGCATTATCTTGCACTTCTTTGCATTGAATTTCAATTGCCAAACCCCTGACCATTCTTCAAGTTTCTACAGGTCCCTTCTCATTCTGTCTACACCCTCTGGTGTGTCTACTCTGTTACAGAGCTTTGTGTCATCAGCGAACAGTGAAATTCTGCCTTCTAGGTCCTGTGCAATGTCAATGATGATGATGTTGAATAGGACCGGTCCCAGCACTGATCCCTGTGGTACCCCACTGGTCACTCTTCCCTCTGTGGAGTGACAGCCATTTACCACCACCCTCTTTGTACTGCCACCCAGCCAGTTACCTACCCACCACAATACTGTCCTGCCCACACCCATATTCCCCAGTTTGTGTAATAGTCTTCTATGTGGCACAGTGTCAAAGGCCTTGCTGAAGTCCAGATAGGCCATGTCCACTGCCTTCCCCTGATCCACCTCCCTAGTCACCCAGTCAAAATATTCAACGAGGTTGGTCTGACATGACCTCCCCCTGGTGAAACCATGCTGCTTTGGGTCCTGTAGTCCATTGACAACCAGATGTTCCACCAATCTCTCCAATATGATAGGGCCCATTCTCTCTTTTTGGAACAAAAATTTGGTATGCAAGGTAAATCACAGACTGTGAATCCTTATGATTGTTGTGCTAGACGGGTGGAGTCTAAGTATATGGAAGCATTAAAAACTGATTCTGGTATGCTTGTGGACACCGGGGAGGGAATTGAAGGCATTGTTACTGACTTTGTGGAAACTTCCTATAGTGATAATTCTCCCCCTTTGGCTGATATTGCTGACTTTCTAAGTCAGTTGGACGTGCCTGAATTATTAGAGGCTGATCAGCAAAAATTGATTTCATCTATATCTCAGCAGGAGGTTGTAGCAGTGATTGGTACATTACATAATGGGTCTTCTCCTGGTCCTGATGGTATACCTGGAGAATTCTATAAAAAAGCAGTAGGCCTTATAAGTAAATTTTTGGTTCTCATTTTTAATGATGTTTTGTCTGGAACTGTCACATTTCCTACAGCACTTGCTGACAGCCTTTTGATTTTTTTTGTATAAAAAGGGAGACAAAGTTGACCTTCGAAACTGGCATCCTATTAGTCTTCTGAATGTAGATTGGAAAATTTTGTGTAAAATTTTGTTTAACCATCTATCTTGGGTGGCTCAGGATATTATCTCCCCTGGGCAGACTTGTGCTATTCCCCAGAGGGGTATGGGAGATGTGGGTAAGCTGCTACGTGAGGGTTTTGATGGGCCTGGGTCCTCAGGGTATCTGATTTCGCTAGATCAGGCTAAGGCCTTTGATAAAGTGCCTCATATCTTTCTGTTCCAGGTGCTAGAATATTATGGTATCCCTCTTGTTTTTGTTTATTGGTTACAGATTATTTATCAATATGCCTCTTCTTGGACCCTGGTAAATGGTAGATTGGGGAGGTCAGTTTTGATTCGGAGAGGAGTTCGTCAAGGGTGCCCATTGGGTCCGCTTCTCTATGTTTTCTCTTTGGACCCTTTATTGAGGAAGTTGAATGTTGTACAGGATATTTCGCCTATGGTGGGAATAGAGGGTAGTTCGTTTCCAGTTGCCTTTGCATACGCTGATGACACCACCATTTTTGTTGCTGATCCAGTCTCAGGTGTTCATGCCATGAGGGTAGTGGATTATTTTTCTGTGATCTCTGGTTCTAGAATTAATAGACAAAAGAGTAAGGTTTGGGGTATTTGTGTTCCTGGTGTTGTTCTGCGTGAGATTGGAGGTGTCCCTATATCTGATCCCCCTATTAAAATTTTGGGGTTTTGGTTTGGTGCCCCTGATTCGGCTTTTTTGAATTGGTACCTTGCCTTATCTCAGGCAGCTGAAAAGGTGGATAGATGGAAGGGTTACCCCATGACAAAAAAGAAAAGAGTTTACATGTATAAAACTTTTATTTTGCCTTTATTCTTGAATGTGAGCCATCTTTACCCTTGCCAGTAAAGTTGGAAGTAAAAATGTACAGTGTGGCCTTGCAATTACTCTGGGGGAGCCGGCTTAACCCTATTGAAAGACACAATACTTACCTGCCTATTAGTAAGGTTGGTCTGAATATGGTAAACCTTGTGCTTTTTCTTTTTACCATGTTTCTCTTTGTCAATTTTGTGCCCATTTTAATGCAGAAATAACTCCTTTGGGTGCCCCTGTTCCAGGACTGATGCCAATATTTTTGGAACAGATGGGTTACTCAGTCATTGGGTGTGTTTTGAAATATTCCACCTGATTTATTGCCTTATCTTTTGGAGGTATGTAAGAAATTAAAACTCTGGCATATTACCTCTCATGATCTTTTGCACAATACTAGGAAGGCAGAATACCAATCCCTTTTGCATTCTGTTTGTTTTACTACCCCTGTCTTGTTTTACCAGAAACGGTGGTCCTTTCTGATGTTCTTCATCAGCTGTAGGATCCCAGGATCCCTCCTAAAGTATGAGACTTAGTTTGACTCTGTTGCCATTCCAGATTAAATGTTGGTGTAAACCATTTTCATAAATGTATACAGGATAGATCTTGTCTGAGGGAGGGTTGTGGGTTGGAGGTGGAAACGATGGCACATTTATTTTTTCACCGTCCCTACATTATAGGTTTCTGGCCCTTGTTGGCATCCTCTTGGTGCATACCACAATTGCAGAACATGGATTATAATTCTTTGATTTATGGGCAGTATGATATGCAATGTTGGGGTGGTTTTCATGTGGGGACAACTCGGTTTATTTTTGCTCTTATTAAATGGATTATCTGGCAAATTAGATGTAAGTTCGTGTTACAACAGAAACAGCTATCTTTATTGGGTATGAAGCTTAGACTTGAACAGGAAATTCACAGAGTGTTTCACAAGGACAGACTTGTTCTTTCTGACTCCTCCTTCCGATCTTGGTGGAAGGGTTGGGGTCTTCTTCCTTTTTTATGAACTATTGATTATTTGTTCAGGAAAATTCTTTTGCCCCTTTATTTTTGGCCTTCGGTTTCTAGTTCAATAGGGAGGGGGAATGGGATTAGATAGCTGTTTCTGGACCTTATGTGTTTTTTGTTTTACTTTTGGTGTAATGCTCTGCTATATTTTGAGCTATTACTTCTTTCTGTTCTTTTGTATTTTTGTTTCCTTCATGCAGAATTTTGGTACCATATATGTTTTCTTGTTTATCCTAGTGGTTTTAGTTTCTTGCATTATTGTTTTTGTATTTTGTTTGCTTGTTTTTCCTGTATAATTTTCCCTGTTTTGCCTTGCAGTTTTGTCCAATAAAAAATGCCCCTACTCTTTTCGATAAGTGCCATGGGATCTTTAACATCCACCTGAACTACCACCAATCCAGGCAGATGGGACCTCGGTTTAACGTCTCATCCGAAAGGCGGCACCTCAGAAGTGCAGCACCCTTCTCATGCTGCACTACAGTGTCAGTACTGGGATATTAACCCAAGTGCCAGATGTGGGAACTGAACCCACAGCCCTCTGATATCCCAGTCTCAGAGGCTAGTGTGCTATCTACTGAGCCACTGACACTGCAACCTATTGGGGTTTCTAGGGGTTGCATCCTGTCCACCTTTTGGATAGCACTTCTAATTTGCTGATATCTAAATATCTGGGTTTGTGGCAGTGCATGCTCCTCCTATATTCTCTGAATGATTTTGAAGGAGAACAGCTCAAACAGATCTCCTCTGGATTTTACTCCTTCTGTTGCCATTGTAGGAACCCCACATTTTCCAGACATGGGAGAAACTAAGGGTTAGCATGTATTGGAACTAGCAGAGACTGAGCCATCTCATCTCCAATCTTCTTCCTAATCCCTACCAAGGATTCCAGTGTGTAGGTCTGGAGATTTTGTTTCTCAGGGAGTGTGTTGTAGGCTTTCATGCCTCTGGGATGCAAATAGGAAGTAAGGATTGCCTGTCCCTTTCTATTTTCCAGTGACATCCAACCCACCACTCCCCTATGTTGTATCCATTCTCTACTGTCTTGTTTGTGCAGCTAAATTAGGTGGTACCTCACACTGTCTGGGAATTTAAAACCCTCTTTTGCTGCAGTACCCTTAAGTCTTAGTAAGCTGGCCCATGGTATATTTATTTGTCCTGAAGAAACTCTGTACAGTCCCCATTTAACCTCTGTAAGTCAGTTTCTGTCAGTCCCATCAGCAGCAGCTGCACTGGGTGCAGGATTCTGGGTAGTATGTTCATCTTCAATAGCTTTTTTTTAAATGTCCCAGCCATGATACTGTTTAGAAACACAGAAACATAAACGATGATGGCAGAAAAAAACAAGTATTTGTCAATGCCGAATATTTGCTTGCTGATATTAGCATTAGACGTGCCAGAGTTAGACAGAAGCAGAATAGGAATGGCAATGAAGTATTTAACTCATGCCAACTCCACCTCCACCCTGCAGGGAAGGACAGGCATTGGGGTGTGCCTTTGGGTCGTAGCCCATGATGCTCATGGCATTTCACCTCACCCTATCCTGCAGACACTGACAAGTGTTGAGGCATTCCTTGGGGTATTTAGCTTTACAGTCACCACAATTCATAAGGACATACCCTGAAATGGTACAGTATAGGAGAATGGGATGAACTCTGGGGCCAAATAGTCCAAGGCACACCTTAATGCCTGTCACTGGCTCCAGGGTGGGGGGCGGGGGATGGAATGGTGTGAGCATTACAGCCGGCAGTCTAAAGGCACACCCATGATGCCTGTCAGTCTGTACAGGGTGGGATGTTATGGTTAGAAACCCTAACGCCCCAGGTGCTTGTTGGTATTTGCACTACAAATTTTAAAAATAGCCTTTTTGTGATCCCCACCTCATTAAAGCATTTGGGACCTCTGAAAATGAACATTGGAGCTGTGATTTTGTTAATCTGTCCTGAATGTTGATTTCTCACAGCAACCGCACCATTCTGTGCCAGATATGCGAAAACACAGATAGGGCAGGATGTGAAAAATGACAGCTGTACCATTAATAGGGAGGTGTGAAGAGATGGCAATGCTGAAAATCTGAAGTGAAAATATTAAAAATGCTCGAACTTACTAGTGGATGTGGAAACTGTACAATGCACACTCGTAACACAGTCATCTAGTGGAATTATTTCACCAAATTTTCAAAATAGGCATTTTGTAACCTCTTCTCATGAACACTGTCACTATGATTTTCTTAATCTGTCCCGAACATTGATTTCCCACAGCGACTGCGTCACTGTGCGTTAGATGTGTGAAAACACATTTTGGGCAGGATGTGAAAAATGACAGCTGCACTGTTTATAAGGAGGTGTGCCAAATTGACAATGTTGAAAATTTTGAGTGAAAATATTACAAATTCTCAAAGTTATGAGTGTGCATGGAAACTGCTCAACATGCTTGTAACATTGTCATTTTATGGACTTTTGACACCAAATTTTTAACATAATCATTTTAGGACCTCCACTCACGAACAGTGTCACTGTGATTTTCTTAATCTGTCACAAACACAGCGACCACGCTATTTTGTGCCAGAAGTGCGAAAACACATTTCGACCAGAATATAAAAAATGACAGCTGTACTGTTCATAAGGATGTGTGAAAAAATGTTGAAAATCTTGAGTGAAAATATTACAGATTCGTGAAGTTATGAGTGGGCATGGAAACTGTGCAAGGCATGCTCGTAACACAGTCATTTTTGGGAATTGTTTCACCAAATTTTCAACATAAGCGTTTTGGGAACACGCCTCATGAACAGAGACACTTTCATTTCATTAGTCAGTCCCGAAAGGTGATTTCACACAGTGACCGTGAAATCACCTTTTGGAACTGAATAACTAGATGACAGTCACTGAATTCATGAGATGGGGTCCGAGAAACTCCATGTTGAAAATTTGGTGCCAAAGTTTGCGAAAATGGCCGAGATGTCCACATACGTTGGAAAAAAATTAATTTATGCCATTATACAGTTTACCAGCATTTCTTCAATTTGCAGTCAGCTTTGAAAAGAGCAGACATGTTCTATGTATACCAAAGATCATCACGCCAGGCTCCGGAGGTAAGTATGTGGTGAGGGGGGGATGTGGGAAGGTAGGGTGCACAGAGGGTGGGTGCGGGTTGGGCGAGGGGGCACCGGACTCAATGAAGGACTTTTTTTTCTTTTAGAGGTAAAAAAAAAAAACATGCGGGGAGATTTTGTTTTTTTACAGGAGGTTTGGTGGTCTGAGGTAGGCTCCCACCATGCCATGTCAGTGTTTCTTGGGGGGTTTGTAGCTATGGACTGGGCACCCTTCGTCACATACAGAGTGTTGGGGGGTGCATGAGCTGAGGGGGATTGTGCACTCCCCTTGGCACACAACAAATTGGGGAGGCATTATGCCGATGGGAATTGGGCTCCCTATCTGCAAATGAATTAAGGAAGGGCATGCTGACAGGGGGATTGGGCACCCCTGTCGGCTTTCATGGGGACTGTCAGAGGCAGATGGTGATAGCTGCTGCCATGTTAAAGTAAAAACAAATGCAGGGACATTATGCCAATGGGGATTGGGCTACCCCATCGGCAAATGAACTGGGGAGGGGGCATGCCGACAGGGGGATTGGGCACCCCCGTCAGAATCTATGGAGACTGTGAGAGGTGGCGGTTGTCCGTCAGCTTCCGTGGGGACTGTGAGAGGAGGATGACAAAGCCACCACCATGTTTATTGAAATGGAACACCGAACAAGGCAAGCTGTAATTCATTGCTGCAATCAGGGACTGCCTCAGCAGCAAAAACAGTTGATTGTTAATGACGGGGCATGCTCTGATTGCAGCAGTGAGTTTCTTTCAAATTGGTGGCACGCTACAATACTGCTGTCATGGACAGCATGCTCCTCTATTGGCACCACAGAGACCAGCCCCAAAATTGACTGCTGGCATTGGCTACAACACTGCTGCACCTCCACAACTTACTACTACAGCAAGCTGCCACACTATGTTTCTTGCGCATACACAAACAAACATAACAAGCATTTGTCAATGCCAAATGTTGCTTGGTTGTATGTGCTGTGTCGGTATTTGAAAGTCAGTGGAGTGCAAATATTGAAAATTTGAAAACTTATGAGCGTGCGTAGGAACTGCTCAACGCACGCTCATGAAACAGTCATTTTTAGGAAGTTTGTGACCAAATTCTCAACATAGTCATTTTAAGACCTCTGCTCCTGAACAGTGTCACTGTGATTTTCTTAATGTGTCCATTGATTGATTTCAAGACACTGACTGTGCCAAGAAGCGCTAGATGTATGGAAACATGTTGTGGTGAGATGAATAATGACAGCTGTACTGCTCATAAGGAGGTGTGGTAAAATGACAATGTTGGAAATCTGGAGTGAAAATATTGAAAATTTGCGAACTTACCAGCGCATCGGAGGAAGTGCACAATGCAGGCTCGTGAAAACAGTCATTTTAGAATTTTGTCACCAAATTTTCAACATAGCAATTTTAAGACCTCTGCTCATGAACGGTGTCACTGTGATTTTCTTAATGTGTCCATTATTGATTTTGCTACAACCGACTGTGCTAAAGCGCTAGATGGCTGGAACACATTTTGGGCAAGATGAAAATGACAGCTATACTGCTCATAAGGAGGTGTGGTAAAATGACAATGTTGAAAATCTGGAGTGAAAATATTGAAAATCCGCAAACTTATGAGTGTGCATAGGAAGTGCACAACGCAGGCTTGTAAAACAGTCATTTTTAGGAATTTTTCCACCAAATTTTCAACATAGGCTTTTTGAGAGCCCTCCTTATGAATACTGGCAGTGCCATTTCATTAATCAGTGCAGAAAGGTGATTTCACGCAGTGACTGCAAAATCACCCTTCGGTCCCAAGTAATTTTTTTATTTTATTTTATTTTATTTAAACAGCAGTTTGGAAAACCTTTGAGCCATAGGCTCATTTACAAAGGTACCTTGTCACAGTAAGACAAATGAAAATACACAGTATAACAGTACAACACATAAGTATAACAGTAACTTAAGACATAGATACAAACAAGCTGGTACAGGTAGGATTGATGCAAACAATACCAGAATTATGTTGTCCTTAGCAGCTTAGTAATAAGGTTTGTCATAAGTATTGAGTACGGCTTGACTAGTGGCAATTACAGCATCGGGTGTTAATAAGGTGGTTACGTAATGAAGTTTTGAAGCACCCATAGTTGGAGCCTGGAGATGGAGGGGCAGTGTGTTGAACCAGGAGGGGCCCTAAAGCTGAAGGCTCTTTGGCTGTGAGAGGTCCTAGCTCTAGGGATAACAAGAGAGGTTTTCCCAGAGGTCCGAGTATGAACTAGTGGGACAGAGCGGCGATGGTGGTGGTCAATCCTGGTGGGATAGCCCAAGGAGGGTCTTTTTGTAAGGGTACAGGTCAGATATTTGAGGCACTCATCAAGATCAAGTACCAGCGCTTTAGCGACAGTAGACAGGTGTGTGTCAGCCTAGGTGCTCCAGTAATTAACCTGTGTATCTTATTCAGAGTAGTGCGACTTTATGGAGTGCGCTTGATCAGCAGCACCATACACCGCAGTCCATAGTCCACTAGGGACAGGATAGAGGAGGTGACTCAGGAAGCTCAAGAGCCTCCGGGAGGCAGTGTTTATACCGTGTAAGATGCCCAATCGGATATTAGTGGCTGTGGCTAGGGCAGCGATGTGTCCATGGAAGGAGAGGGAGGGGTCAAAATGGATCCCTAGGTATTTATAGGAGCAAACCTGTTCAAGTGGGAAAGAGGACCCAGAGGAATGAGGAGTTTGAAGTTGCAGGACTTGTTTTGGGGATGAGTGAAGAACATGGTTTTTGTTTTTTTAAGATTTATCACCAATCTATGTTCCTTGAACCAGCCCTTGGCTTCAGTGAAGGACTTCTGCAGCGAGTCCTGGAGGGCCATAGGGTTACGACTTGAGGCAAAGATGACTGCATCATCAGCGTACAACAGAATGTTCCCAGAGCAAGAGCGTGGAAGGGTGTTAAGGTAAAGGGAGAATAGTAAGGGGCCCAGAATGGAGCCCTGGGGAACCCCAGAAAAGATGGGACAGATGTCTGAGTAGGTCCCATTAATTTTTACATGCTGTGAGCGGTCAGATAGATAACTGGTGCACCAGGAGATAGGCCCAGCAGCAAAACCAGAGAGATTAAGGGCATCAAGAAGGAGGGGGGGGAAGACAGTGTTGAAAGCTTCCAAGAGGTCAATGAAGACAGCACCAGCCAGAGAACCAGTGTCTAAGGAGGAGTGGAGAAAGTTGGAGAACTCTAGGAGGGCTGCGTTGGTACTGTGGCCCACTCGAAGCCATGCTGCTCAGGACAAAGGACATTGTAGGTGGAGAGGTAGTCAGAGATTTGAGAGGCCACCACTTTTTCCAAGGCCTTGGAGAGAGGAGAGAATGGAGATCGGTCGATGGTTTCCAGCCACAGTCCTATCACCACCTTTAAAGATAGGGGTGACAGTGGTGACTTTCCAGGCAGTTGGAACCTTCCCAGGCAAAGAGAGTGGTTGATGAGGCATGTGATCGGGTAAGGACTGTGTCTAAGACCAGCCGTGGGATACACGGATCAGGGTGTCACTGCCTGTACTATTACTCTTGAGGGCAGTGACAAGGTGCGGCCTAAGTTCTGGGCAGAAACACGGGCGGAGGAGAAAATAAGGGTGAGAAGGATTTACGGCAGGTGCTTGGGGAGGACGGTCAAAAAATTTGTAGGGAGGATAGGGCTAAGGTCAGTGAATGAGGTGTTGAGGTGTGGCTTGCGAGGGCTGGGTCTGAGGAGATCACACCATTAATGTTGATCTGGGTGGGTGGGGGAGTGTGCAGTCCCATTCAACTGTTTAATGTTATCCCAGAAGGTTCTGGGTTCCCCATGAGGTCGCGTGGAGTGAGGACCGATAGTGCTCAGACTTGGCCTTTCTGATGGCCTGAGGCACTTGCTTCGGCGGCAGCATATAACCGCCTGTCATTGGGCCGGCCAGTCTCATGGCACGGTGCCATAGGTTGTCCCTATGTTTGAGCTGGTGGATCAAAGCTGGGGTTACCCAGGGGCATTCTGCCTTTTAGAACGGAGGTCAACATTGGGGCAAAGATATCACAGGCATTATTAAACGCTTGGGTAAAGAAGGAGAGAGCTGTGTCGATGTCAGGATGCCTGTATAGAAACCAGTCAATTTGGGACAGAAGTTCTTTAAGTTTTATCAGTCCACCAGGTATTAGACGCCGCCAGCATGTGGACTGTGCTATGGGTTTGGGACTGAGGATGACCAGTGGAATAGAATGGGGAGTGATCACTGAGAGAGTCTGGGAGGACTTGTACATTGCGGATCCGATTAGGGTGGTTGGTGAGTACCACATCAAGCAGGGTACTGGAGCCTCTCTTGGGGTTAGTCCTGGTAGGGTGGGTAACTAGTTGCTAGGTCTATTGCAGAAAAGGAGTCTCGGTAGAGGAGGAGGAGGAGGGGCTGAGCCAGTTGACATTTAAGTCACCCACCAGAATTTGATCAGCGGAAGGAGGTAGAGAGGTAAGGTATTCTGTAGAGAGGCAATGGCTCTGCTTTGTCCCTGGGGGGCACGTGATGCAGTAGTCAGATAAAGGGGTCCCTTAAAGGGTCAGGGGTTAGTTTCAGTGTAAGCGCCTGGGCCCTGGAGTCAAGGATGGGAGCGGTCAGGGCTAATACGGGGAGAGATTCCTTGACATAAATAGCGCAACCACCGCCCCGTCTCCCAACACGGTCGGACCGGAAAAGGGTGAAACCAGGAAGGGAGACTAGGGAGTCAGGGGAGGATTTCGACAGCCAAGTCTCAACCAGGGTGATGACATCAGGGTTAATTGATGTGACCAGGCATTGTAGTGAGTCAAACTTTTTTGGGAGGCTACAGATATTCATGGAGACCATGCATAGGCCTGTGGTGCGAGTTGGGGAGCTCCTGGGAACCGGGCCAGGGTTTGGATGACTGTTCCCCGACAGGAGTAGTAGCATGACTAACACCCTTGCTGGTAGATGGTGAGAGGTTTTCCTATGATTGACATGAGAGGGGGGGAAGGGAGGTTAAGGGAGCAGGGGGTGGGCAGGGAGGTACAGGAAGGGAAAGCAAGAATAAGAAGACACCCAGATGTGCCTGAGGTGAAGAGAAAGCTAGGGGAGGGCAGGGAGGATGGGACACACAGAGGTCCCAAGGGGCAGGAGAGCAGGTTCAGCGAAGGGAGGGAGGGTGCCAGGGCACAGTGCGGACTAGCAGATGGGTAAGTGGGTAAGTGCACTGCTAGTGGGGATAGGCACAGGCAGAGCATGAGGCAGGGCCAACACATTGTGGTGAGCAAGATCCCAGGGAAGTAGTGCTGTACAGGTAGGAGTAGGAAGCAGTGAGGGAGCATAGGTCCCTCTAGTGGCCAGCAGGTATAACCTGCAAATGGGAAAGTGGGGAGGTTCTGGGCAACAGGACGTGATGTCACCGGATGTGATGTCATGGGGTGGATCCTTAAATTGACAGCCGTCAGGCTAGCACCCCTCTGCAGGCGTCCAGACGAAGAGAAGAGGCTCTCTTTACCTCGAAAGTTATCAGGCTGGAGATTCGGCTTCCTCAGCTAGCTCAGGTGAGCTGCTTGTGTTGCTTCAGTTGCTTGATTGTCCCGAGTGCCTAGCTTGGGGGAGCTGCCTATGTAGTGGAGAAAACACAGCCTCTCATTACTATGCAGCAGGAGAATATGTTGTGACCTAAACAAAGGAGCTCCACTCTAAGCAAACAGGGCTATTCCAAAATGAGGTCACACTAGGACCCAGCTAACCTAATGCCTTTAGTTACAAGCACAATTAGCTCCAATACCACCATATTAAACAAGTCTGCTCTATATTAGCTGCTTGGTATATCTGGCTTTAAGGTGTAATCAGCAATTAGCTCCAAATACCACCATATTAAACAAGTCTGATCTATATTAGCTGCTTGGTATATCTGGCTTTAAGGTGTAATCAGCAAGGCAACTCTAGGGAAACCAGTGAGTCCCTAGCTTTACACTTCAGCCTTAGTAGCACAAAGAGAAGCAAATAACAAGCCCACCCAGTGGTGAACAGGGAACAAAGTTCATAAAATATAAGTGTTCATCAGGTAGCACCCCTCTGCAGGCGTCCAGACGAAGAGAAGAGGCTCTCTTTACCTCGAAAGTTATCAGGCTGGAGATTTGGCTTCTTCAGCTACTCAGGTGAGCTGCTTGTGTTGCTTCAGTTGCTTGATTGTCCTGAGTGCCTAGCTTGGGGGGGGGAGCTGCCTCGAAAGTTATCAGGCTGGAGATTCGGCTTCCTCAGCTACTCAGGTGAGCTGCTTGTGTTGCTTCAGTTGCTTGATTGTCCCAAGTGCCTAGCTTGGCCATGACAGTGCAAGAATTCATGAGGAGCGGTCCCATAAAGCCCATGTTGAAATTTTGGTGCCAAAATTCAAAAAAATGCCTGAGATATGCAACAAAGTTGAAAAACCCCTATCTATCCCATTATACAGCTTACTGGCATTTCCTCAGTTCACGGTCGGCTTTGAAGAGTGCAGACGTGTTCCCGGTCCATTGAAGATCGTCGCGCCAGACTCCAGAGGTAAGTATGGGGTGGAGGGAGGCACGGTGCGCAGTGGGTGGGTGCGGGTTGTGGGGGGGCAAGGAGACTGCGAGGGAATGTTTTTTTATTTACTGGGTTTTTTATATTTTAAAAGACAACTCGGGATGTTTGCCATGCTGGGGTGGGCTCCCAGCGTGGCAGCTGGAAAAACCGTTTGGGGGACTGGAGCCGACGGGGGATTGGGCACCCCCATCGGCCATAACAATCTTTGCCACGCTGGGGTGGGCTCCCAGCATGGCACCGTGTACTCGGTGGGGGGGACAGTGGAGCCGATATGGGATTGGGCACCCCTGTCAGCTATACGATGAGTTGCCACACTAGGGTGGGCACCCAGCGTGGCATGTGCAACTATGTTTGGGGGGGGAGCACAGCACAGCCGATGGGGGATTGGGCACCCCTGTTGGCTATACAGTGTGGGGGGGGCGAGCACAGCAGTGTGTGTGTGAGTAGGGGGAGTGCACATGAGCAGGCGATATCTTATCGCTGCTCACTGAAGCATAGTTCCCCCTTTCAACTGTACTCCACTGCATTTTTGAGATGTCATAGACAGCTCCAGCAGGCATTGGAGAACTGGGGCCACGCCTGCAAACACACTGACTGAATTGGAAGAGGGCTGCCACACCTCTGAAAACTCGGATGATGGCACTATGTTTCATACACATGCATGCAAGCAACATAAAAATGATAGTCCATTCAGTCTGCCCACCTTACCCTACTATACCCTAGGATGAATTGTCTCTGAGGGGGTCTTTGCTTTCACTATTCCTCCTTTATAATCTGTGTTTGTGTCCTCCACTTACCACTGAGTAGCTAATAGCCCCTTGACTCTGCCCCAGTCATGTCTGAAGCCATTTATGGTTTTGGCACCCATCACCTCTGCTGGCAGACCATTCCATGGCTCAGCCAGTCTTTCTGTAAAATAATACTTCTTCATATCCTTTTTTAACACCTTCCCATTAACCTCCATTTGTGACCCCTTGTCCTATCTTCTCTGTTCATGGCCAATAGCTTCTCACAGTCATCCTTGTTAATTCATTTCAAGAACTTGAAGGTCTCTAACATATACCCCTGCTCTCTTCAGGTTTTGAGTGAATACGTGTTCAAAGCCATTAGCCAGTCCTCAAAGGATCTGACCTCCTGGCCCTCAATCATCTTGGTCATTCTATGTTGTGCCTTCTCTAGCTTGTCCTTCTCCTTTTTTATGTGGGAACTCCACAACTGAGCAAAGTACTCCAGGTGTGGCCTCAACAGTGACCTATACAGTGGTAACAATACTTAGAAACATAGAAACATAGACTTTGACGGCAGATAAGGACTGCTTGGCCCACCCAGTCTGCCCATGTCCTCACCTTTTGGATAAGCTGCAGATCCTAGTTAACCAACAGCCTACTTCCTCCTACCCCCCAACTATAATTGACCTATGGCTGTCCCATGCATTCTTGAATTCCCCCACAGTTTTTAACCCCACAACCTCCTCAGGAAGGCAGTTCTATGCATCCACCACTCTCTCCATGAAAAAATATTTCCTCATCTTGCCCCTGAGCTGTTTCTCTGTCAAACCCACTGCTGATGCATGCCAGCATCCTGATAGCCTTGCTAACAGCCTTGTTATATTGGTTGGTTCATTTAAGGGAGTCAGTAATGATGACTCCTAAGTCTCTTTTCTCTGACTTTATGTCCAGCTTAACTCCCCCACCAAATAATTTGTTACAAGGTTTTTGTTCCCTAACTTTGCATTTCTTGGTGCTGAATTTCAGTTGCCAGCTTTAGGTAATTTTTTCAGCCTTTGCAGGACTCTCAGCAACTCCCTTATCTGCTCTGCGTTGTCAAACCTTCCACATAATTTTGTGTCATCCTCGAATGGATGCATCCTGCCATGGATTCCTTCTCCCATGTCACTGAATAACATATTGAACAGTATTTGGCCCAGAACAGATCCCTGTGGCATTCTACTAGTGACCTCACTTTCCTCTGATCTGACACCATTCACCACAACCTTCTGTTGCCTCTGTTGCCTCCAATCGACTCTCTACCCACCTTACTATTTTGTTAGCTGTTCCCAGATCCTCCTTATTGTTCAGCAGGTTTCAATGTGCACCGAGCTGAATCCCTTGCTGAAGTCTAAGTAGAGAAAAGTACGGGATTGCCCTTAACAGCTACCTTGGGCTGCTGTTTGTGGAGGCTTTAGTTGAGCTCAGTTTTGTTTTTTCTCATAGAGCTGTGTGTCGTTTTTGTATTTTCTACACGAGTGGACTTGATTGATGTGAAATAGGCTATGCTAGGCAATAGGAGTAGGGTTATTAGTGTTAGAAAGGGGCATTTTTAAGTAAGTTAGAGCGAGGAGTTAGCTTTTTTAGTTTTAGTTTAGGAGCTTGAGAGTTGAATCCCCCTGCCCCCATTGATTCCGGTTGTTTTCTGTGGCAGAAGGGGATCTTTTTGGAATAGCTTTGTGCAGACAATTTCAGTGTAAGCAGCTGCTTACTTTTTTCCATGGCCTGAAAAATGCAGGAGTTCCAGGTTCTAGGAGATCAGTGTGTGATTGGAGATAGTGTGGAGGAACGACAGACTGAACAGCGGATTCTGGCTGGGGTGAGAGCCCAGTCGGACCGACTTGCAGGAAGTGGTCGGTCACTGTATAGGACAGGACCAGTGTAAGGAACCCCAAGAAAGAAGTGTGTGAGGTAGAAAGAAGAATTTTTCTGTTTAGACCGTGATGGAGGCCGCCTTGTGGGCTTAAGGGATCCGCCGTGCTGGGGCAGTGGTTGAGTGGTGTGGTTAACCAGCTGGCAGGCAGCGGGAGCTCCACTGCTTCTCAGAAGAACCTTACCTGTCTCCTGCTGACAAGAGCCAAAGACTTTGTGTAGCAGATTCTGAACTGGAGAAGGGGTCTGCTATGCTGATGACTGAGTGCGTGCTGGGATCTGTTGTGGCACTATAGGTTGGAATAAGTGCATGAAGGAGCTAAGTTGAGAAGGGGAGATATGGAACTGTTCTGGATTTTTGAACTGCAGTGAAAAGATGCTCCCTGAGGATCTGGTATAGTAGCTGCATAAGTGAGAATGAACTGCCTTTTCAGAGCTGTGGATCTATTTGATATGAACGGATTATTCTAGCTTTTTTGCTAGGTCTGGATTGTCTGTCTGCTGTAAAACATATGATTGCTCTTGGGCTAAATCCTTTTGTGGATTGGCTGATTTAAATAGTTTTATATTTTATTTTAGGCTTTTATTCGTTATTGTATAGTTTAGGGGTGGGGGGATTAGTTTTTGTTTTTGGTGGGGGTTTTCTGTTTGGTTGTGGTTATTTGGGTGGTAGGGGAGGGGGGTTTGATGTTAATAGGGTGTATAGACCGTTTGTAAGGAAGAATTAGTGTATGATTGAAGAGCTAAGGGGAATATTTGTGTGACAGGACAGATAAGTATGTGTCGGGGGTGGCTGGTAAATTGGGGCGGGCTAGAATCATGTGCAGGGTGTACCAGCTTTGTGACCTATGGCCCTTTACCATCCTCCCAGTTTTGGATACTACAGCTCGCCATTGCCGGGAGGTAGGAATTAGAAGGAGACGTGTGGGTAGAAGCTGGAAGGGGGTCCCGTACATGGGGGTGGGGAATAGGATTGAGGTAGTTGGGTGCAGAATGTGCCCTGGGAAGTGATGGGGCTTGGAGAGAGGCCAGATAGAGTTAAATTCCTGTTCCCAGGGTTCCCATGAGATCTAGTGGGCAGGTGGCTAAAAGATCTGCACTGTCTACGAATCCCCTGTGGGTGGTGCTGTGCAATGCCAGGTCAAGCAATAATAAGACTGCAATTATTGCAGATCTGATTTCATCAGTCGACCTGGCTGAGGGATGATGCTGGGCCAGTGTTAAAGGCCGCCGTCCCCCCGGGTTACTCCGTCGTGCACTGCCCCAGAGTGGAACGCAGGGGTGGAGGAGTGGCTAACTGTTTTAGAACTGAGCTAAGCTTCACCATGCACCCAGTGAGAACACTGGGATCGTTTGAATGTGTGGCCATCTGTGGGGGTCCAGGCACAGGATGTAGGATTCTCCTGATATACTGCCCTCCTGGGGAAGGCGGAGTCTTCCTGCAGGAAGTGAGTGACTTTGTGGTCGATGAAACACTGGAGTCCTCCAGATGTTTAGTTCTGGGGGACTTCAATGTATGGGCCAATGACGAGTCATCCAGGTTGGGTTATCACTTCCTCCAGTTGATGACATCACTGGATCTGGAGCAGGCAGTTACCACTATGACCCACCAGGGTGGCCATGTGTTGGACCTGGTCTTTTTGCTGGGGCTTGAGATTGAGAATCTCAAGACTGATCGGGTCATGTGGTCCGATCATTGCACAGTGGAGTTCTTGCTCAGGGCCCCCTCCGAGATCCCTCCCCCTGCAGAGATGGTGAGCTACCACCCATTGAGGGGATTGACCCCGGAGGGTTTTCTGGTGATGACCAACCTATCTAGTGTAGACAGTCCATGCAGGGGAGGTGTGGGTGATGCAGTTGATGCCTATAGTAGGGCAGTGACTGAGGCACCTGACTCCCTTGCACTGGTCCGTGTACGACACAGATCTTCTCACTTAAGGTCCCCATGGTTTGATGGGGAGCACAAGGCATTGAAGATCAAGGGTCAGAGGTTGGAGCACTTCTGGTGGAGGTCCAGGTTGGAGGTGGACAAACTGGCCCTACATGAACACTACAATGTGTACCAGGGGGCAATAAACTGTTAGAAGGCAGTGTTCCTGTCCAGGGAGATTGCTGCTGGCAGAAACCAACTAGCAATGCTTTTTCAGACTGTGGACAGGCTATTACATCCTGCTTGTCTGCAGTCGAAAATAGCAATTTCTGAGGCCTTGTGCAATGAGCTTGCTCGTTTTTTTCTCAGACAGGGTGTCCACCATCAGGCAGGGAGTTCAACCAGTGAGACATATTATGGCCAACAGTGGTCACCTGGATTGTCAACAAAGCACTCCACCCATTTGGGGGGAGTTTAAACCAGTAGAGGTGGCTGATGTCATTGAGGTGATCTCAAAGCTGAAGCACACATACTGTGAACTGGATCCAGCACCAACGCGTTTCCTAGTGGGATGTGTCGATGCTGATGGCCCAGTGTTTGCCTTGATTCTCCCATGTTCCCTGTCTGAGGGGGTCGTCCCAGATGCCTTGAAGGATGCGTTGGTAAGACCCCTTCTGAAGAAGCCATCTTTGGACCCTGACATTAAGGCAAATTATCGACTGGTCTCCAACCTTCCATTTTTGGGAAAGGTTGTAGAGAAGATTGTGGTGCAGCAGCTGGGAGATCACCTTGTAGAATTTGATATCTATGAGCTGATCCAGTTGGGGTTTCATGCAGGACACTCAACAGAAACTGCTTTAGTTCAGGTGCACAATGATCTCCTCAGGGCGAGGGATCAAGGGGAAGGGACAATTTTCATTCTACTCAGTCTCTCCTCAGCTTTTGACAAGGTGGATCATCAGGTGTTACTCAATTGCCTGAGGGACTTCTGTGGACTCACCAGCTCTGTCATTCACTGGTTTGAGTCCTTTCTGACAAACAGAAGACAGAGGGTGGTGATGGGGAATTTTTCCTCATCTCTAAGCCTTCTGTCTTGTGGGGTACCTCAGGGTTCAGTGTTATCACTGATGTTATTCATCATGCATATGCTGCCCCTGGGAGAGAGCATTAAGAAGTACAGCTTTGGGTTTCATTGTTATGCCGATGATACCCAGCTATACTTATCCTTTGCCCCTGGAACATCCAGTGTGGTGGAAGTATTAAACAACTGTCTGGCAGAGATCAATGACTGGATGGCCTGTAGCTGGTTGTGACTGAACCCCGATAAGATGGAGGTACTCGAGGTGGAGCTGAACAGGAGACATGAGGGTTTGCCCTCTGGGGCAGATTCTGGACTGGTTCTTGGGTCTGTCCCATTGATGGCTTCCTCTAAGGTGCATAATGTTGCCGTGATATTTGACAGTGGTTTGATGATGGAATATCAGGTGTCTGCCATTGTCAAGGTGAGTTTTCTTCATCTGAGAAATATCACCAGGATTGAGCACCTGATTCCGCCCCCACCTTGGTACATGTATTTATGACATCTAGGCTTCACTACTGTAATGCGCTCTACCTCAGGGTCTCTGGAGGTACCGTCCATTGACTGCAGCTGGTGCAGAATGCAGCTGCCAGGTTGCTGACTGGTTGTCAAAATACTGCCACGTCACCCTGGTGCTGCAGGAACTGCACTGGCTGCCAGTTCGATGGAGGCTGCTTTTTAAGGTGGGCTTGCTCACTTATAAGACCCTACATGGACTGAGCCCTTGCTACCTGGTTGACCTTCTTGCACCCACTGCCTCTGTACGTCCCCTTCGGTCCTCTTCGAGGGGCCTCCTGGCGATTCCCAGGACAAGATTGAAAATGGTCGGCGATCGAGCTTTTAGTGTAGCCAGCCCTGTTTTGTGGAATTTGCTTCCACCATTGGTGAGGGAGGCCCCATCAGCAGAGGTTTTTAAGGCCCACCTTAAGTTTCATTTGTTTAGACAAGCCTTCATAGATTCTGTATGACATCATTGATACCACTGGTAATTCAGTCCTGTGTAAACTAAAGTGGGGTGTATTTATATATATTAATTGATTGTGTTTTTATATGTGTATTACTAAATTAAATGTTCATGTTTTGTACAGCACCCAGAGCCTCTGGGATTGGGCGCCAGAAAAAAGAAAATTTGCCTTGCCTTGCCTAGTCAAAAAATACTATTATGTTGGTCTGACAAGACTTCCCTTTCACTAATCCATGTTGCTTACTATACTGAAATCCAGTTTTCTCCAGGTATTCCACTAGATCTTCTTTGACTAGCATCTCCATTAGTTTCCCTAACGTGGAGGTAAGGCTGATGGGTCTGTAGTTCACAGCTGTTCCCTGTCCTGTCTCTTAAGCTGGGGAACCAGATCCACCATCCTCCAGTCTCTGTGAACCACCCCTTACTTCATAGAGCTATTGACTAGCCCCACCATGCCAGTTACCTTAGCATCGTCAGATTCATCCCATTGAACCCCATAGCCTTATTTACTTTCAGGGTTTCTAGTCCCTTTTTGACTCTTTTTGCTAGTAAATTTCTGCAGTTTCATTTTTGGGACTTCTCTATCAGCTGCCTTTATGCAACTGCCAGGCAAGTGCCTGCTATTCTCCCTAGTGAATACTGAACAGAAATAACCATGCAGCACAGTAGCTTTCTGCTCATCCTCTCTGTTACCTTGCTTCGCTCTTTTAGTTTGACAAGTCCACCTCCTGTCTTTCTTTCTTCACTTATATATCTAAAGAACTGTTTCCCCCTCCCTTGACCCCCTCTGCAATATGCAGGTCTGTACTTACCTTTCTATCATGACTACCGTCTTGGCCTCTCTAAGTTTTCTCTGACACTTGTCCCATTCTTCATTCCACTGCTCTTCTTTGTACTTTATAAAGGCTCTCTTTTTAGACCTCACTCCTTCCCTAACCCTTGCTGAGAACCAGACTGGCCTCATCTACTTGTTTCTCTTGATAACTATTCCTGCACATATTTTTGTTACCTTGAGAATGTCCGTTAATATAAACCCCATTTTTCCTCCACTCCACTGATGCTGTCTATTGCAGCAACCTATCAAGTAAAATTCCTGTCATGTGATTGAAATCCACCCTTCTGAAGGTTGTGAGGGAATTTTATATATCCTAAAGCTATATTTGCTATTATATGCCTTGAAGCTATGTTTGCTTTGTAAGCCATGTTGTAACAAAGTCATAATGAATGTAGTAGAAATTTCTGAGTTCATGCTGTTTTCTACAGGGTTACAGAATGTTACTGAGGTTACTTGAGGTACATTTGTAGAAACAGAAAGCAAGATAAAACTGGGCAGAACTGGTTGTACCAGCCTGAATAATAGCAATTCTTGGAGTTTAGATACTCCTTTCATTACAGATAACAACACGCTTGGACAAAGTATAAGATAACAACACATTTGGGCAAAGTATAAGATAACAGCACTTTGAGGCATTGAAGGCAAGCTTTACGTTGTTGTATGTTGCTATGGTGTGAGTGAAACTCATTGTTTCACCTAGGTCAGATTGACCCACTGGTATATGTATCAAGAAATATTGGGTAAGAAATGAAGTAAGCAGTGGAAAAGTACACCACACATTGGTATCAACTTGTTATTCTGTTTTATGATTGGCTTATACTGAAATGTTGGTATTTTTACAAGATAAGAATTGCAGAAGCTAGCTTATAAAAAGCTGCTGTAAATTTTAATCAGGGAGCTTTCTCCTTTGCAGAACTCCCGAATGCATGTGAAAGATTTGATCAAATAAAGCGACATTAAGACAAAACCCAGTGGTGTGGTTTTCGCCCCGTGATGACAGGAGCGGTTGCTCAGGTAATACTTACAGTGAGAGAATTTGCGATCACAGTTTTGGCGTAGTCGGCAGGTTGAGTTCTTCGGTCCGTGTCACCTGATCGGGTTGTTTCCCTTGGACAAAAAGAAGGACATTTTTGTGGAACCCCATCAGGACGTGACGCCTAGGGGCCGGTGACACTCATCATCACTGTAAGTACAAGAATACCTTGGAGCGAATGTGCACTATAAAGGACAGGCCTAGATAAAATTGGGAACAAGGGAACAAAAATTAACCTATGTCCAGAGTTAGTATTATCTGGACCAGCAAAATGTATGGTTGATAAGTTTGGCCAGGATTTGGTCTCTGAGACAGGACAATGGCATAAGTTGACCAGGGTAATATTTCCCCTTATAGGTACTTTTAGTATAGATGTACTAAAGGAAGCAAGGATAGCATTGGAAGAAAAAGAAAAGAGCAAACAAAAAGGGGGGGAGCATGACTGTGGGCAAGTAATTGACTTAGACTGTAAGCCTCGACCGGATATCACTGACGTGCCCATCCAGAACGCAGACATAGAACTATTTGTTGATGGCTCGGCCCAAAGAGACGAAAAAGGATCCCCCTTGGTAGGTTATGCAGTATGCACTCAAAACTGTTTAGTGGAAAGGGCAACACTACCTCCACGAACTTCAGCCCAAGCTGCTGAACTAATAGCTCTGATGAGGGCATGTATAATCGCTGAGGGTAAGACAGTTAACATATATACAGATAGTCGATATGCATTTGGGGTAGCTCATGATTTTGGCACCCTGTGGAAACACAGAGGGTTTTTAACAGCGGCTGGAAAACCTATTGCGCATGCGAATTTGGTAAAAAATCTTTTGTTAGCAATCCAGAAGCCAGAAAAGTTAGCAATTGTAAAATGTCAAGCCCATACTTCTAACCAAGATTTTGTTTCTGCAGGAAATGCGAGGGCTGACGCAGCTGCAAAGGAATCAGCTTTTTCTGGGAGTGTTCCGAAATTTCAAATGTCTTTGACTGTAACTAACCAACTTGATTTATTCTCAGTAAAGGATGTTGCAACTTTACAACAGTCGGCCAGTGCAAAAGAAAGCGTAACTGGCAAACAAACTGTAAATTTGATGCTAGCACTAAGGTGTGGACAAACCCCTATGGTAGGCTCTGCCTGCCTTACAATATTTCCTTTTTCAAATTGGCCCATGGGCCGATCATGTTTCAAAAAGTGGAGTAGTCGATCTTGTAAATAAACATTGGTATGTTGTTGGCTTTACCGTATATGCTGAAGATTTTTGTAAAAAGTGTGTAATATGTATGCAAAATAATGTTGGCAGAGGACTCCAAGTAACCCCCTCTGCCCATCCTTTTCCTACAGGACCTTTTGAACATTTAATGATGGATTTTATTGAGCTAAACCCGTGTGTAGGGTATAAATATTGTATAGTGATTGTAGATATGTTTTCAAAGTGGGTAGAGGCGTTCCCTGTACAGAAAACCACGGCCTATACAGTAGCAAAGGCCCTGATTAGAGAAATCATACCAAGGTGGGGGATTCCCACCCGACTCTCCAGCGATAATGGCTCGCATTTTGCAAATGAAGTCATCAGAACCTTGTGTGAGGCACTGCAAGTGGATTTACGAACGCACTGTGCATACCACCCACAATCGGGAGGGGCAGTAGAAAGGGCAAATCAGACATTAAAGCTGAAATTGACCAAAATTATGGCAGATACTGGCCTTAGTTGGATAAAGGCACTACCAATAGCCCTAATGAGTATGAGGGGAAGAGCTGGCCCCATGGGTTTATCACCTCATGAAATTTTGATGGGAAGACCCCTCAGAATGACAAATGTCCCCTTCCCACAAAACCGAATAACATTGCACGGTTTAGATAATGAAATGATTGCCTGCTGTTTATCTCTTAATGCTGTTTTAGATCTCTCTATCCTAGGGTAAAGCTATACTTCCAGTTCCCTTGGAGGGACCCCTGCATAGGATACAGCCAGGAGACTTCGTGGTTATCAAGGACTTCCGAAGAAAGAAGTGGTGCGCCCCGAGGTGGCGAGGACTGTTTCAAGTGCTCCTGACTACCACCACTGCCATAAAGATTGCGGAGAGAGAAACGTGGATTCACGCATCTCATTGTCGCTTGGTGACAGCCTCTATAGTCGATACCATTGAACAGTGAACTGAGCAACCATGAAAATTATTATCGTTCTGTTTTCGTTTGGACTATCGCTGCTATTGGTACTTTTGCTATGGGGCTCTGAATAGGAAGGGGGCAACTGCTCCCGACACAATACAGAGCCATTGCACATTACGAACACTTGGTGGACTTTAATGAACTTGCATGCTAATAATGCTAATGTCTCTGATTGCTATGTATGCACTAGCTCTCCCTTCTCTGCAGCCGTAGGGCTCCACCTAAAGCCCAAGCCTGTAAATAGCACTGAGGCCAGTGAGATTCTTGGTGCCATCAGGGGAAGGAACATCACTAATGCCCCAGATTATGCTACAAACAAAATAAAAATAGCTTGGCAGAAGACAACAAGAGAAAGGACTGCTGTGTGTCTGAACTTCTCTGCTGGGACTAAAGTAGAAGAACTTTTGTATTTGGACCTTTAATTTAGGGTAAAAAACTAACATACAAAAACAAAAAAAAGTGTGTGTTTGGGTTAACTGAACTGAATGGGTAACTGAAAAGTCATCTAGGTGTAAATCTCAGGTGACTGAAAGGACTTAACTGCTGTGAGGTTTAAATTACTTGTAGAAAGATCTGGTAAGTAGGGGGAGTGGCTTAGCTAGAAGGAAGCTACATTTAAAGACTGCCTTAGAAAGATTCTGCTAATACCTTGGCAGAAGACAACAGGAGAAAGGACTGCTGTGTGACTGAACTTCTCTTCTGGGACTATATTGCCCTCCTTCCCTCCCCTCCACCCCCCCACCAAAGCTAGTTCTATTTTTATAGGCACAGGATTTGACTGACAACAGGAACTTCCTGTTTAGGGGCAGGAAGTGAGTGAGCACAGAATCACCAAGGACCCACCATCCTAGAAGGGCAAGAGTAGCTCTCTGGCCCCTTCTAGCTGCTGGAGGTCTGCCTCTGAACAAGTAAGTGGACTACTGAGAAATATAGGATATTCTTGTCTCAGAACAGGACAATCAGGAGCTTAAAGGCACACAGGCAGAAAGTAAGGAGAGAGAGAAAAAACAGAGGAAAGAGTAAGGATTGCAAACAGTTAAGGGGCCAGAAATAAGACATGATTGGAGTGGTGCAGTGCAGTGGCTGTGGAGCAGCAGTCTTCCGGGAGATGTTCTGGAGGATGCGGTGTTGTCCCATCTGCAGGCACCTCTCTGGGCTGAGGGAGGAGGTTGCTCATCTCCAGGCTGAGTTGGCCAGGATTTGTGGGACCTCCTCTTCCATCCAGGGACCACCAGTGCCACTGCCGTTGCCTCAGAGGTTGCCAAGAAAGAGGAGCGGTTGGACCACAGTGGGCTCAGAGAGGTGAGAGTGGTGGAACAGAGGCACATCCCTCCAGTTGTACCTCACCACAATTCCTATGTCATTCTGGCAAAGTGTGGTTCCTCTATGGAGGCACCTACAGTGGAGACCAAGGAGGATGCTGGGAACCTCCACAAAGGAGACCCACAGGAGGGTGGCAGGGGACCCTGCAGGGGAAGGAAACAACTCCTGGTGGGGGACTCCATTGTTAGGAAGGTAGAACTGGGCAAGGAAGGGGAGAGGGAGGTAAGGTGCCTGCCTGGCACCATGGCTTGGAGGGACAGGGAAGCGAATCCTCAGGATTGCCAGAGCAGCTGCACAGGGGAGGGAGCTGGATGTCATTGTCCACCTAGGGACAAATGACCTGGCTAAGAAAGGGATTAGAGAAATGCAGGAAGAGTTTGTGGAATTGGGGAAGGGCCTTAGTCAAGTAGCACGCACGGTAACCTTTTCGGAGGTGCTACCCATCTATGGCATAGGAGAGGCTAGGGTGTTCCGCACCATGGGATTCAATCAGTGGTTGAAAAACTGGTGTGGAGCTCAGGGATTTGGCTTCATTGGGGACTGGGGGTCCACCTGGAGTGATGCAAGCCTATACTGGCATGATGGGCTGCATCTGTCCGGGAGGGGAACCAGGATCCTAGGTGATAGGTTTAAATGCTTCATTGGCAAGCTTTTAAACTAGCCAAGGGGGGAGGCACTGGAAAGGAGCAGGAAAATCCTAGCCCCCAAACAATCATGGTAGTAAGTGTGGCAAACACCAACATGGAGGTGTCGATAGGGAGAAGGGCAGGGGTAAATGGAGAAAGTGACAAAGGCAAGAAGGACAGGGATGGGGCAAAAGGGGGTAAGGCCATCAGGAAATGGAGGGTAATGAGTACCAATGCCCGTAGTCTGGGCAACAAGCTCCCTGAGCTGGTGGCCTTAATGGAAGAGGGATGCCTGGATATTGTAGCAGTCACAGAAACATGGTACACAGAGAACCATGACTGGGATGTTAACATACCAGGGTACATAACTTACAGGAGAGACAGGCAGGGGAGAAGAGGGGGAGGAGTAGCTCTCTATGTAAAGGAAGGGATAAAAGCAACTGAACAAAAGAGTAAACAGGGAGGAGAGGAGGCACTGTGGGTCACCTTGGAGACTGGAAAAGGCACCACAATCTGCACAGGGTTGTGTACAGACCCCCATGTCAGGGGAAGAAATGGACAAGGATATGATGGAAGGCATTCTTAGAATGGCAGAGAGGGAGATACTGCTGATGGGAGACCTGAATATGCCAGATGTTAACTGGAGCACATTTGCTGCAGCCACATCCAAGAACAGGGCTATTCTTGATGCCCTACAGGTGGCAGGCATTAGACAGCTAGTTTTGAACCCACTCGTGAGGAGCAATCTTAGACCTCGTACTCTCAGAAGGGGCAGTGAGAGGATCTCAGATCTAGAAGTGGGTTGCCATCTGGGGACAAGTGACCATCAAACAGTGTGGTTCACGTTAACTCAGCTAGAGAGTCAAGCCATACAAAGTGAGGGTACTGGACTTTAGGAGGGCTGACTTTGGCAAGATAGGAGAGTGCCTCAGAAAGCACTAGCAAACAGGCTAGAAGGAGGTGTGGAGCAACAATGGAGAATTATCAAAACTGCCATCACAGAGGCAACAAGCCTTTGTGTGAGGCAAATAAACAAATCAAAATGAAGAAAAAGCCACTATGGTTCTCAAGAGAGGTGGCTGTGAAAGTCAGGAAGAAAAAGATAGCATTCCAGAAGTACAAGGAAACACAGAAGGAGCAGGAAAGAGAGCTGTACCAGTTAAGGCAGAAAGAAGCAGGGAGGGAAGTCAGAATAGCAAAGGCTCAAACTGAGGAAAAGATAGCCAACTCAGTTAAGAGGGGAAAACCTTTTATAGGTACATCAGCGGCGTAGAAAGACAAAGGAGGGATAGTGAGGCTGAATAGAATGAACGGTGGGTGGGCAGAGGAGGACAGTGAAAAAAGCAGGATACTGAACGAATATTTCTGCTCAGTATTCTCAAAGAGGAGGAAGTGCCTAATCCAATTAACAGAAGCACTCTTGATAGAGGGTCGATCCAGTCCTTTCACAGAAGAAAGGGTTCTGCAAGAACTCCTAAAACTCAAGGTGGACAAAGCAATGGGTCCTGATGGAATTCACCCAGAATTCTAAAAGAATTAAGAAGGAACTAGTGAAACCACTGGCTACTCTTTTAATAAATCATGGGAGGATGGTGTGGTACCCGAGGACTGGAGGAAGGCAGATGTGATTCCCTTCACAAAAGTGGGACCAAGACAGAGGCAGGAAACTACAGACCTGTCAGTCTGAACTCTGTGGTAGGGAAAGTGATGGAGTCACTTCTGAAGGAAAGAATAATTGAGTACCTAGAGGTCAGTGGAGCACAGGATCCAAGGCAGCATGGGTTCAGAACGGGAAGGTCATGTCAGACGAATCTAATAAGTTTCTTTGACTGGGTGACCAAAGTAGTAGACCAGGGAGGGCTGTGGACATGGCCTACCTAGACTTTTAAGGCATTTGAACAGTCCACACAAAGATTATTAGTCAATTAACCAGCCTGGGAGTGGGTCCCAGGGTGGTAGCCTAAGTGAAACATTGGCTGGACAACAGGACACAGAAGGTAATTGTAAATGGAGTCCACTCTGAAGAAAGGCGGTTACCAGTGGGGTACCACAGGGTTCAGTATTGGTCCAGTCCTTTTAATGTCTTCATCAGTGACATTGCAGAGGGACTGGAAGGAAAAAGTATGCCTTTTGCAGATGACACAAAGATCTGCAACAGGGTTGATACACAAGGAGGCATGGAAAGGATGAAAAGGGACTTGGCAAGGTTGGAGGAATGGTCAGACGTATGGCAGCTAGGATTCAATGTAAAAAAGTGCAAAATAATGCACCTGGGAAACAAGAACCCAGGGGAAGAATACACAATGGGTGGGGAGGTAGTAACAACAACAAAACAGGAAACAGACCTGGGGGTAATCATATCAGATGACCTTAAGGTTAGCAAGCAATGTGAGAAGGCAGTAGGAGGGCCGGGGTATACTGGGATGTATAGGGAGGCATCAGCAGCAGAAAACAGGAAGTTGTTATCCCTCTGTACAGACAGTTGGTGAGACCCCATCTGGAATACTGTGTCCAGTTCTGGAGACCCCATCTCCGCAAGGACATAGACAGGATAGAGGCAGTCCAGAGGAGGGCAACTAAAATGGTGCAGGGTCTGCAAGAGAAGCCGTGATGAGGAGAGACTAAAGGAGCTTAATATGTATACCCTTGAGGAAAGAAGGGAGAGGGGGACATGATAGAAACTTTCAAGTACCTCAAGGGAATCAACAAAGTCCAAGAGGGTAGCATCTTTCAGAAAAAGAGACTTGCAAGAACAAGGGGACACAATTTAAAGATAGAAGGAGGGCGGTTCAGGGGCAATGTGAGGATGTATTATTTCACAGAGAGGGTAGTGGATGCATGGAACAGCCTTCCTGAGGAAGTTGTGGGGCCTAAAACTGTGGGAGAATTCAAGAATGCATGGGACAGACATAAGGCAATTCTTGTGGGGAGCAGGAAGCTATAGGCTGTTGGTTAACTAGGATCTGCGGCCTATCCTGTAGGTAGGGAAATGGGCAGACTAGATGGGCCTAGCGGTCCTTATCTGCCGTCAAAGTCTATGTTTCTATGTAAACCTAACTGTGTTTCAGGGGCACGATTTTGCTGCATGGTACAGCCCACCGAATTATACAAATGTGTCAACCCCGTTGTATCTAGACGTTAGACAGCAGAATATATCAGCCAGGCTCTGCCTGTGTAATAGGCAACTAACCGCGAGTTTAGCGCCACTGGGATGGTCCATGTGCCAATATTGTAGGCACTACAACAGCACCACCAAGTCCAAGTCCACCAAAACCAACTGCTCTCAAGCAGATGCCCACACAGTACATCCTGATTTCACTGCCGTGGGCAGTCTGTCAGGTCTATACTGGGTATGCAGGGATAGAGCTTATCTCTTTTTGCCTGTGGGGTGGACGGGCTGCTGTTATCTAGCCACGCTCCACCCTGCGGCCTATGTATATGTGTACAACGCATCTGCTACTCATCGACATTCAAGCTATGTAAATCAAGTTCAAAAAAGGGAGGTGCCGGACGCAAATAAACGTGTCCCAGTTGGAGAAAAATTTGGGGCAGGAATCTTCCCATGGTGGGGTGTTGTTCAAACCATGCATTACATTGACCAGTTAAGCTATGAGTTGGAAACATTAATTAATGACACCTTGCAATCAACTGCCTTGCTGACAGCTGAAATTAAAGCCCTTAGAATCGTAGCTTTGAAGAATTGAGCTGCACTTGATTATGTATTAGCCTCGCAAGGGGGGGTGTGCGCCATTATAGGGGAGGAATGCTGCACCTATATACCAGATAACTCCCAGGAACTGGAGCAAGTGATTGAGGGAATACGAACTCTACAGCAGCGTGTTCTTAGTGAGCATGCACCTATATCGTAGGGCTGGGAACCCTGGTCATGGTTCTCAAGCATATTTGGTGACTGGGGCGCTACCCTCCTCCACTGGGTGACAGTAATCGTGGTGGTGATACTGGCATTATGGCTCCTGACTGTGTTGCTCAAATTTCTCTTGCGATGCCTGTGTAGCACCTTGTCACCACATGCCATCACCCAGCTGCACCCCTTACTACACCCCAAGGACCAAGACCCTAGCGAATTAGTCGGGGTGTTCCCATTCTATGATGTACCAGACGTGACTAAAAGATAATAGTTAACAAGTTGATACAAAGTATCAAAAGGGAGGAGAGTGTGAGGGAATTTTATATATCCTAAAGCTACATTTGCTATTATATGCCTTGAAGCTATGTTTGCTTTGTAAGCCATGTTGTAACAAAGTCATAATGAATGTAGTAGAAATTTCTGAGTTCATGCTGTTTTCTACAGGGTTACAGAATGTTACTGAGGTTACTTGAGGTACATTTGTAGAAACAGAAAGCAAGATAAAACTGGGCAGAACTGGTTGTACCAGCCTGAATAATAGCAATTCTTGGAGTTTAGATACTCCTTTCATTACAGATAACAACACGCTTGGACAAAGTATAAGAAAACAACACGTTTGGGCAAAGTATAAGATAACAGCATGTTGAGGCATTGAAGGCAAGCTTTACGTTGTTGTATGTTGCTATGGTGTGAATAAAACTCATTGTTTCACCTAGGTCAGATTGACCCACTGGTATATGTATCAAGAAATATTGGGTAAGAAATGAAGTAAGTAGTGGAAAAGTACACCACACATTGGTATCAACTTGTTATTCTGTTTTATGATTGGCTTATACTGAAATGTTGGTATTTTTTCAAGATAAGAATTGCAGACTCTAGCTTATAAAAAGCTGCTGTAAATTGTAATCAGGGAGCTTTCTCCTTTGCAGAACTCTCGCATGCATGTGAAAGATTTGATCAAATAAAGCGACGTTAAGACAAAACCCAGTGGTGTGGTTTTTGCCCCATGACGACGGGAGCAGTTGCTCAGGTAATACTTACAGTGAGAGAATTTGCGATCACAAGGTCTAACACTACTTTTAACAATAGAACAAAACCACACTATATAGGCAGTGCCATCCATTGGCACTGGGTCTGAATAGTGGCAGTCAGAATTGTGCAGTGAAGCAGTGTGTGGAAATAAGGCACCGATTTTGTTTTTATGGGGTGCTCTACTGCCTGCACCCCCAGACTGAAGGATTCTCACTCCAGGGAGGACCGGATCATGGAGAAAGTTAAATTTGTGGGGCCGTGAAATACTGTTTCCATGACCCCTTGTAAAAAAAAAAACTAAGTCCCAATATGTGTAAAATGGTTGGAGATCAGGATTAGAACCCTGCTCTCCACTGCTGCTGGCTGAACTGTTCTATGACCCAGACCTCCATGCCATGGGACCAGCTCAGCCAGCCTATTGGATTCTGGTGCTCTTGATTCCTGTGAGCAACATGGACAGCGTCCAGAGGCGTGCTTACTGAAAGCGCTATATATTCACTCTCGCTGTCCATGTTAGCACTACACAAACTAGCACTCTGTAGACTGGCACTAGTCATGTAGTGCTACTCTAACTGGGTACCCCATCCATCTCCCTAGGTCTAGAGATGTGAGTGGTGTTGCCATTGCTGGATCCTGACTGGAGGCCTGTAGAGTGTTAGGCCGAAGGAGCATCAGATGCAGGGTGTCAGCCAGTTCAGCATTTGGAAGCAGGGAGCAGCCGGAAGACTGAGAGTGGTGGAGAGTTCCCACTTTTTGCCAAGCGCACTCCCTGAGGATTGTCAGGGGAAAGGTGAAAGGCTGGATTATCTGTGGCCTATGGTGGCAATTATTTTGAAGTTGGGACCATCGAGGAGGATTGTTGGACTTTCACTCAGATCTGGATTTGGAATAATTACCTTTTCATCCATGGACCGAGCTGGGAGGTGAACACAGGGCCGTAAGAGGGACTTTTGATGTGAACTGAGATTGGGACTTTCTGGGTTGATCTGAGCTATACTCTTTATGTCATCTTTGTGGAGCTGTGCAATTGGAGCACTGTTTGAATTTCCAAGGTTTATCTGAAGATGAGCATGGGGCCGTGAGAGGGCTGGTTGTGTGACCTGGAAGTGGGACTGCCTTGGCTGTGACAGTTTAGGAGATAAGAGACCCAGTACTGTTTCTTGAACTGTGCCCCGGGTGCTGATTTTGCCCCTGTGGACCGATACCTTGAGGTATGTTTGGGGCCATTCTACTGTCCAGTGACTGGACTGTGAGTCTGGGGTGAAATGCCTCGAAGGAGAAGAAATCTGTATTCTTGATTACGGAGTCCTTTCATGGGACTTAAAACCTGTATATGAACTCCAGTTGCTGCTCTTTGTATTTTGAACACACTTTAATTAGTATTGTAAATCATGTTAAATAATATTGTTATAGTTTTAAGGATGTTGAGAGTTGGGGCAGGTTTTGTTAGTTTGTGGGTTTATAGGGGAAGTTGGAGTGAGGGGAGTGTGAGAGGTTGTGAGTGGTTGTGTGAGTGTTGTGTTTGGAAGGGTTTTGTTGGGGTGCACTGGGGGGGTTTCATTTGTTATATTATAGACTGGAAAATTAGTGGTAGTAGTAGATTTATTGAACAGTGTTAGTAATTTTTTTAGTGCAGGCCCTAGGGCTTTGTTACTCACCTTCTCTCCTGAAGGACTTCGCCCCTTCTATGACCTTCCCCTTCCGGCCACAGTTCATCAACATGGTAAGGAATTGTGAATTACAAGGAGGGATGGAAGGGGGGATGATTTATGTAGGGTGAGATTAGAGAGAGACCGATTGGGGTTGAGGGGACCAGGAGATGCCCTGGGACAGGGAGGCAGATGGAACCGAGTCATCTGTGCTTTGTATCTCTCACCAGGGAACCTCCAGCATGGGGCTTTAATGTTGCAAGGCATTACAATGCAGCAACATACTGTGCTGCCAATACAGCGTGGTATATTGCCAACTGAATTACTGTATATCTTGTGAGGGGCAATGCCCAAACACACCCCCATTATGGGAGGCTGTGCTCCTCAAACCCCCCCAACTTAAATAACCAACTCTGGGAGGGTTAACACTGAAAATCACACAAAGTGTGAAAAATAAAAACATTTCTGCATCTGGGACCAGGAATCAAAACCCAGTCCACAGACACACTGCCTCCCTTGATGCCTGTGGCTCATCTCGTCGAGCCATGGCAGCTGCTCACTGGCCCCTCCTTCCAAAAGAGGTCTTATCCTCTTCCTGGGAACAGTGTGAGGGTGCACAACTGCGCATGTACCTTTTTGCGGTTTTGCATCCTCTCGCTGTTCCCGACCGCACTGTTCCTGTTGCACGGTAATGGCAAGCACAGTAGAGCGTGCAACAAACTGAGCCAGTAGGGGAACCTCCTGGACTGAGGGGGCAGGTAACTGAAAGACCAGTCTCTGCCTTTCATCCTCTTTAGGCAGTGCTGTGCAAATTCTAGGTCGATGGCAAACAAGACCACTATAATGGCAAATCTTGTGGTGTCAGTTGACCTGGTGTGCATTATTGAGACCTGGTTTGGGGACATCTCCGTCCCTGTGTTGAAGGCATCAGTTGCAGTTGTTTTTTCAGTGGTTCACCACAAGACCAGGCAGAGAACAGCAAGACGAAGGAGTTTCTGTTAGAACTATACTTCTCTACTTGAACTAAAGAACTTAAATTGGATATCCTTGCTAGAATGGCGAAATATGCATGTGCAGTGTTTGATTCATCACCGTTATTTTAAAAAAGCACCAGGATATCTAATAGAGTTCTTAGAGGAGTGGAATGTTAAGGAAGGATTGCGATCTACAGGGGAAATAAAATTTAGGGTACCATTTATGAGAACAGCGAGGGGCCAACACTGCTATGTATACGAGGGCCCAAAATTGTAGAACTCATTGCCAGAGCATTTGAGGTTATGTACCAACAAAACGTCTTGGAATGTATTAAGATCTTGGCTTGTGAAATAGGCAATGTCTCCAAAAAGTTGTTGTACTTGCGAGATTTGCACATATTGTTAATTGTTGTATTTTCTGTTTATGTATGTATTTTGCTGTATGTATGCATGTATGTATAGTATTTTAGAATGAAACTGATATTTTTGTACAGTAGGACCCCATTGTAAATTAGCTGTTGCTAAATTAGGTTTATCCTGTTTCTGATATCAGAAATAAACTTTTTACTACTACTACTACTAACTAGAACTCTACTACTGGGGCCTTCAATTTAGGGTAAAAAACAAACAAAAAAAAGAGTATGTTTGTCTGAGTTGGCTGAAGTGAATTTTTATCTGTGCAGTTATCTAGGTGTAGAAGGAGCTGTAAATTAGGAGGAGTGGCTTAGCTAGAAAGAAGCCAGGTGTTTTGGATTTAAAGACTGCCCTAGACAGCTTCTGGCAGAGAACAGGCAGAGAATAGCAACAGGAAGGAGGTGCTGTTAAAACAATACTTCTTTACTGGGACTAAATGGTCTTCCTTCCCTCCCCTCCACTCCCACACCCTTAGCCAGTTCTACTTTTATAGGCACAGGATTTAAATGACAATAGGAACTTCCTGTTTGGGAGAAGGAAGAAAGTGATCACAGAACCACAAAAGTCTTACCATCTTAGAAGGAAAAGAGTAGGTCTCCGTCCCCCCTAGCTACTGGAGGTCTGACTCTGAGCAAGTAAGGAGACTACAGAGAAATATAGGAACTTCCTGTCTCAGAACAGGAAGATCGGGAGCTTTAAGGGCACATAGGCAGTAAGTAAGTAGGGAGAAAAATAAAAAAAAAATAAACAGAGGAAAGAGTAAGTATTCAAAACAACAGTTAAGGGGCCAGAAATAATATATGATGGGAGTGGTGCAGTGCAGTGGCTGTGGAGCAGCAGTCTTCCGGGAGACATTCTAGAGGATGCAGTGTTGTCCCATCTGCAGGCACCTCTCTGGGCTGAGGGAGGAGGTTGCTCATCTACAGGCTGAGTTGGCCAGAATAAGAGGGACCTCCTTTCCCACCCAGGGACCACCAGGGCCTCAGCCATTGCCTCAGAGGCTGCCAAAAAAAAGGACCGGTTGAACCACAGTGAGCTCAGGCAGGATAAGGGTGGTGGAACAGAGGCACACCCCTCCAGTTGTACCTCTACACAATTCATTTGCCATTCTGGCAGAGTGTGGTTCCTCTATGGAGGCACTCACAGAGCAGACCAAGGAGGATTCTGGGAACCTCCACAAAGGAGACCCACAGGAGGGTGGCATGGGACCACACAGGGGAAGAAAACAACTCCTGGTGGGGGACTCCATTGTTAGGAGGGTAGAACTGGGGAAAGAAGGGGAGAGGGAGGTAAGGTGCCTGCCTGGCACCATGACTTGGAGGAACAGGGAGCAAATCCTCAGGCTCGCTGGGGCAGCTGCACGGGGGAGGGAACTGGATGTCATTGTCTATCTAGGGACAAATGATCTGGCTGGGAGAGGGATCAGAGCAGTGCAGGAAGTATCTGTGGAGTTGGGGAGGGTCCTCAGACAAGTAGAACACACAGTAACCTTCTCAGAGGTGATCTTTCTATGGCATGGGTGAGGCTAGGGTACTCCATGCCATGGGATTCAATCAGTGGTTGAAAAACAGGTGCAGAGCTCAGGGGTTTGTCTTCATTGGGGGCTGGGGGTCCACCTAAAATGATGCAGGCCTATACTGGCGCAATGATCTGCATCCGTCCAGGAGGGGAACCAGGATCCTAGGTGATAGGTTTAAATGCTTCATTGGCAAGCATTTAAAGTAGCCAAGGGGGAGGCACTGGAAACAAACAGGGAAATCCCAGTCCCCACCAAAAAATCAGGGTAGTTAGTGAGGTAAACACCAAGATAGAGACGCCAATTGGGAGAAAGGCAGGGGTAACTGGAGAAAACAATAAAGGCAGTAAGAACAGGGATGGAGCAAAAAGGGGTAAGACCATCAAGAAATGGAGGGTAATGAGTACCAATGCCCGTAGAATGGGCAACAAGGTACCTGAACTGGTGGCGTTGATGGAAGAGGGATGCCTGGATATCATGGCAGTCACAAAAACATGGTACACAGAGAACCATGACTGGGATGTCAACATATCAGGGAACACAACCTACAGGAGAGACAGGGAGGGTAGAAGAGGAGGAGGAGGAGTAGCTCTCTATGTAAGGGAAGGGATAAAAACAACAGAACAAAACAGTAAACACGGTGGAGAGGAGGCACTGTGGGTCACCTTAGAGACTGGAAATGACACCACAATCTGCACAGGGGTTGTATACAGATCCCCATCTCAGTAGAAGGAAATGGACAAGGATATGATAGAAGGCTTCCTTAGGATGGCAGAGAAAGGGGAGATATTGTTGATGGGAGACCTGAATATGCTAGATGTTAACTAGAGCACCTTTGCTGCAGCCACATCCAAGAGCAGGGCCATTCTCGATGCCCTACAGGAGGCATGCCTCAGACAGCTAGTGTTGTAAACCACTCAGGAGAGAGCAATCTTAGACCTCATACTCTCAAATGGGGACAGTGAGAGGATCTCAGATCTAGAAGTGGGTAGCCATCTAGGAACAAGTGACCACCAAACAGTGTAGTTCACGATAAACTCAGCTCAGAGTCAAGCCATACAAAAGTGAGGGTACTGGACTTCAGGAGAGCTGACATTGTCAAAATGGGAGAGTTCCTTAGAATAGCACTAGCAAACAGGCAAGAAGGAGGGGTAGAGCAACAATGGAGAAACATCAAAACTGCCATCACAGAGGCAACAAGCCTTTGTGTGAAGCAAATAAACAAATTAAAATGAAAGAAAAGGCCACTATGGTTCTCCAAAGACGTGGTGGGGAAGGTTAGGGAGAAAAAGATAGCATTTAGTAAGTATAAGGAAACAGAGAAGCAGCAGGATAGAGAACTGTACCAGTTAAGGCAGAAGGAAGCAGGGAAGGCAGTCAGAATAGCAAAGGCCCAAACTGAGGAAAAGATAGCCAACTCAATTAAGAAGGGGGATAAAACCTTTTATAGGCCCATTAGGGAGTGCAGAAAGACAAAAGGAGGGATAGTGAGGCTGAATAGAATGGACGGTGGGTGGGCAGAGAGGGATAGTGAAAAAGCAGGGATACCGAAAGAATACTTCTGCTCAATACTCACAAAAGATAAGGAGGGGCAGGTACCTAATCCAATTAGCAGAAGCTCTCTGGATAGGGGGTCGATTTCAGTCCTTTCATAGAAGAAAGGATTCTGAAAGAACTCCTAAAACTGAAGGTGGACAAAGCAATGGGACCTGACGGGATTCACTCCAGAATTCTAAAAGAATTAAGGGGAGAACTAGTGACACCACTGACTACCCTTTTAACAACTCATGGGAGGATAATGTGGTACCTGAGGACTGAAGGAGGGCATATGTGATTCCTCTTCACAAAAGTGGGAGCAAGACAGAGGCAGGAAACTACAGACCTGTCAGTTTGACCTCTGTGGCAGGGAAAATGATGGAATCACTTCTGCAGGAAAGAATTGTTGAGTACCTAGAGGCCAGTGGGGCACAGGACCCAAGGCAACATGGATTCACAGTGGGAGGTCATGTGAGATGAATCTAATTGATTTATTTGACTGGGTGACCAAAGTAGTAGACCAGGGAGGGGCTATGGACATGGCCTACCTAGGATTTAGCAAGGCATTTGACACAGTTCCACTCAAAAGATTAATAAACAAATTAGCCAGCCTGGGAGTGGGTCCCAGGGTGGTAGCCTGGGTAAAATATTGACTGGACAACAGGACACAGCAGGTACTAGTAAACGGATTCCACTGTGAAGAAAGGGGGGTTACTAGTGGGGTACTGAAGGGTTCAGTACTGGGTCCAGTCTTTTTTAATGTCTTTATACAGTAAGTGAAATTGCAGAGAGACTGGAAGGAAAGGTATGCCTCTTTGCAGATGTCACAAAGATCTGCAACAGGGTTGATACATAAGGGGGCATGAAAAGGATGAGAAAGGACTTGGTGAGGTTGGAGGAATGGTCAGAAGTATGGCAACTTGGATTCAATGCAAAGAAGTGCAGAATAATGCACCTGGGAAACAAAAACCCAGGGGAAGAGTACACAGGGGGGGGGTGGATAGTAACAACAACAAAAATGGAAAGGGACCAGGGGGTAATCATATCAGATTACCTTAAGGTTGGCAAGCAATGAGACAAGGCAGTAGGGAGGGCTGAGGGCATACTGTGATGTATAGGGAGAGGCATCACCGGCAGAAAACAGGAAGTTGTTATCCCTCTGTGCAGACAATTGGTGAGACCCCATCTGGAGTACTGTGTCCAGTTCTGGCGACCCTATCTCTGCAAGGACATAGACAGGATGGTGGCAGTCCAGACGGCAACTAAAATGGTGCAGGGTCTGCAAGAGAAGCCATATGAGGAGAGACTAATGGAGCTTAAAATGTATACCCTTGAGGAAAGGAGGGAGAGGGGGGACATGATGAAAACTTTAAAGTACCTCAGTGGAATCGACAAAGTCCAAGAGGGTAGCATCTTTCAGAAAAAGAGATGTGCAAGAATAAGGGGAAACAATATGAAGATAAAGGGGGTCGACTCAGGGGCAATGTGAGAAAGTGTTTATTCACAGAGAGGATGGTGGACGCATGGAACCACCTTCCTGAGGAGATTGTGGGGTCTTAAGCTGTGGGAGAATTCAAGAATGCATGGGACAGACATAAGATAGTTCTTGTGGGGGGTAGGAAGAAATAGGCCATTGGTTAACTAGGATCTGCAGCTTATCCATTAGGTAGGGAGATGGGCAGACTAGCTGGGCCAAGCAGTCCTTATCTGCTATCAAAGTCTATGTTTCTATGTTTCACTGCCTGAGGAAGAAACATGGGGGGGATGACCATTTGTTTTAGGACAGAGCTGGGCCTAACAGTGCACCCAGTGGGAGACACCCGGTCTTTTGAGTGAGTGGCGGTGCGTGGGGGTCCTGGAGTGGATTTTAGGGTGCTCCCTGTCTTCCATCCAGCTGATTGGGACAGGGACTACCTATAGGGGTGATGGCTTTTGTTGCCGAGAGGGTGTTGGAGTCACCAAGATGGCTTGTTCTTGGCAATTTCAACACCTGTGTGGATGTCAAGGCTTTGGCTGGTGCCAGCGACTTCCTGTCTAATATGGAGGCCCTTGGATTAACATTTGTTACCGAGGCTGGGACCCACTGCTCTGGCTATGAGATTGGCACCCTTGAGATCGATTCGGTTGTTTATTTATTTATTTATTTATTAATTTAAAAGTTTTACCAGGAAGACATGCTGAGCAGAGACACTACTGGATTCCAGATGCATTCCGGGGGTTGGGGGAGAGTACAAAGGTATGGGGAGTACAAGAACAAACATTGAATAGTGAGGAAAAAAGTATTCAGTAAAAAAAAGGAAAAGAGTCCATACAATGGTCCAGTAATAGGAGTATAAATACAGTCTAAATAATACAGTGCAGCAGTTGGAGTTAGTGCAAGGCAGTTGTACTGTCTAAGCTAAGATAGACACAGATGTCAGAGTACAGCTGGGCAGCGCTTTACGGTACTGTAGGAGGGCTGGCCTTATGGCAGACAGGATGTTTGGTCACATGTACATGCAGAAGGGAAATGTGCTTTGAGTAGTGAATTGAGGTGCCAGGTGGGGGAGAAGTGCCGAATGCTCATGGGGAGGGAATTCCACAGTTTAGGCATGTGATATCTGAAGGCTGCCTGGCCTGCAGCGGTAGATATGTGTGGAACCAATAGGAGCCTGGTGTCATTACTCCTCAGTGCATAAGCTGGGAGGGTCGGGACAGTTAATAAGTCAGTAAGTTAAGTGGGCAGGGACTGGTTCCAGAACTTGGCTGTGATGTGGACACAGTGGGAAAGTTTTCGGTCCTGGAGGGAGGGGATGCCCAGGGACTACTAGAGGGTGCAATGATAGGTGGTAGGAGGACATTCCAAGGCGAAATGACAGAAGGAGTGAAAGAGTTGGTCCAGTCTGGCTAAGGTGGACTTGGCTACAGTACTGTAGACTACGTCCCTGTAGTCAAAAATAGGGAGGATCATTTTCTGTACAATGATATGGCGAGCTGGCAGCGGGATGCAGCCACGATTATGGTATAGGTCTCCCAACCTTGGGTGGAGTTTTTGTGGATGGCATCAATATGCACAGAAAAGTTGAAGTACTGGTCCAGACAGATCCCAAGATATCTGAAAGAGCTGCAGGCCTCCAATATTGACCCATCCACTGTTTGGAACTTGGGAGTGGAGAGGAGCAGTGAGAGTCTCTGCCTAGTGCCACAGGTCATGGAGACTGTTTTCTTGGCGTTGAGTGAAAGTTGATTATCATGAAACCATAGCTGAACATTATTGAAGTCCTGCTGCAGTCTGGTCATCACATCTGTGGTTGTAGGGCCAGAAGTATACAGCACTGTATCGTCCGCATACATGTGAATGGATGTGTGTGGGCAAGCAGAGTGCAGATCATTGAGGAAAATAGAAAACAAGAGTGGTCCAAGGATGGAACCATGGGGCACTGCAGTTGAGACAGGGAGTGGGGTAGAGGTGGTGTTATCAACACAGACTGATTGGGTTTGAACAACCAGGTAGGAGTGGAATCAGTTGGTAGCTACACAGGGGAGTCCAACGAGTGAGAGCTTGGAAAAAAGGTGCAAGTGAGAGACAGTGTCGAACGCCTTGGCTAGGTTGACAAAAATAGCTGTGGTTAAGTGGCCTTTGTCCATGCCAGTATGGATGGAGTTGGTGAGTCTTAGTAGGGAGGTGGCGGTGGAGTGGGTCTTCCTAAAACCAGACTGGCAAGGTGTGAAATAGGAAACAGAGTCCAGGAAGGAGGATAGTTGTGAGAGGACCAGGTGTGCTTGAAGTTTGGAAAGTATGGGAAGGTGGGAAATAGGGCCGTAGTTACCAGGGACAGATGGGTCACCACCTTTCAGAAGTGGGATGACAGTGGCATGCTTCCACTCAGATGGGACAGAGGTTAGAGAGAAGGAAAGGTTGAAAAATGTTGCCAGTGGGGAGGCAATTGCTGGAGCAGACAGGTAGAGCATTTTGGAGTCCAGGCCAGTGGGGCATTTACCTTTGGAGGGGTTTAAGGTGAGCAATGCATTTAATACTTCTTGCATGGTAATCTAACAGAAGTAGAATCAGCAGGGATGTGGAGGTGTTTGAGCAGGGGTAAGAGGGGGTGGGTGGGAATTTGGGGATGATGGGTGGGAGGACAACAGTGATGAGGAGCAGCTTGTGAAAAAGGTGTTGACTTCGGAGGCCACTATCAGAGAGTCAATTACAATGGAGTCAACTATGTTTAAGACAAGTGGTGGGGTCTGGGACGGTGGGGATAAAATTGATTTGACAACCTTCCAGAATTTTGCTGGGTGGTTTAGGTTTGAGAAGAAGGTGTTGAAATATTTAACTTTAGCCTTCCGGATTAAACTTATGCAGGCATTGCGAAGTGCACGATACCATAGGTGATCCGTGATTAGACTGGAGATCTTGAAGGCTTTCCATGCCTGGTCTCTTGCTCTGAGGTGGGACATGATGTCAGCAGTAATCCAAGGCAGGTGTGCACCCCTCACTTGCACCCATCTGGTCAGATCACTGCACTGTCAGGTTCACCTTGTTAAGATCCATGGTCCATCTGTGGTCTGTTTGATTGTGGGTATGGATGTGTTCATGTCTTGGTTCTCTGGCTACTAAACAACAATTTGTGTGTCATGCTGCTGAACTCTGAGATACTCTGTATGGTTATACTTTTTCACACTGTTCACTGTGCCATGATGCACAAATGTAATTATACTCTGTATATTCTGCTTTGTGCTAATTGTGTTTTATTTGCTGTATATTTTATTTTTTTTCTCACTCACTTTTGACTACTTTTGACACACGTTTTATTGCATTGTACCCTATTTGGGTCACCCCTGACAAAAAGACTGTACTGTCTCAGTGTGCCTACCCAGTTACTAAAATTCAAATAACTAAATGAATAAATAAAGCTTCAGAATCCCTGTATCAACAAAGTCCAGGAGGGTAGCATCTTTCAGAAAAAGAGATGTGTAAGAACAAGGGGGAACAATTTAAAGATGGGGGGGACGGCTCAGGGGTAATGTGAGGAAATTTTTTTTCACAGAGAGAGTGGTGGATGCATGGAACCGCCTTCCTGGGGAGGTTGTTGGGTCTAAAACTGTGGGGGGAACTGAAACATGCATGGGACAGACATAAGGCAATTGTAATGGTGGTGGCAGGAAGTACGCTGTTGGCTAACTAGAATCTTCAGCTTATCCAGTAGGTAGGGAAATGGGCAGACTGGGTGGGCCAAGTAGTCCTTATCTGCCATCAAAGTCTATGTTTCTATGTATTGTCCGTTCTCCTGTGAAAATAGTACAGTTCCATCCTTTGAAAAGGCTAAGGCCAGAGGGACTGTTGGCTGAACTGGATATTTTGTCTGTGCTGGATGCTTGCACTGAAGGTCCAGAGGAGGCCATGACAGCTTATAATGAGGCTGTCACAGGGGGCTTAGACCTTTTTGAGCTGACCTGTATATGCCCACTGGTTTCATAGCTTGGCTTGCCTTGGTTTGATGGTGAGCTCAGAGTGTTGAAGACCAGGGGGCAGATGTTACGGAGGTGTTAGAGGAAAACCAGGGCCTAGATGGATAGACTGCTTCTGATGGCTCATTACGATGAGTAACAGAATGCAACCACCCAAAAAAAGGCAGTTTTTATGTCTAGGACTGTTGCAGCTGGGAAGAATCAACCTACTCAGTTCTTTCGGGTTGTGGACAGGCTTTATCATCCAGCCTGTGTGGAATCCATTAGATTATTTTTGGCTCAGAATTGTAAGGAGTTCACTTGGTCCTTCTCAGACAGTATATCCTCTTTAGGGCTGGGATTTCTCCAGTCAGGGTGTTACCATTCGACAGGGTTGGGCCTTGGAGGGATGGGCACGTTCAGTCTCCCTATGGAGAGTTCCAACTGATGATGATGGTATAGGTCTGTGGGGTGATTTTGAGACTGAAACCAACTTTCTGCAGCCTAGACCCGGGCCCGATGCGATTACTTGTTGATTACGTTGGAGCTCTGGGCCCGGTTTTTATTAAGATTGCTGGTGCTCCTTAATGATGGTGGTTTTCCCTGAGCCTCTCAAACAGGCTCTGGTGAAGCCCCTGTTGAAGAAACCATCTTTGGACCCTGACATCTTGGCAAATTACCTACCTCTCTTGAACCTTCCCTTTTGGGGGAAGGTTCTTGAGAAGGTGGTTGTGGAGCAGCTTGAGAATCATCTCATGGACTTCCAGATTTATGAGCTGCTCCAGTGGAGATTTAGGGCTATGCACAACATGGAGACTGCATTAGTACGGGTGCTGAATGACCTGCTCCAGGTGAGGGATCGGTGAGAGCAATGTATTCTCTTCCTCTTTGATCTGTCATCAGTGTTTGACACTGCAGATTATGGGGTGTTGTTGGACAGGCTGAGGGAGTATGTTGGACTCACTGGCAAGGTCATCAGCTGGTTTGAGTCTTTCCTCTGGGGCAGCTCCCAAAGGGTGGTTCTGGGTAATTATTCCTCAAGCCCATTGCCCCTGTCCTGTGGAGTGCCCCAAGGTTTTGTCCTCTCCCCCATGTTATTTGCAGTGTATATGCTGCCCCTGGGTGAGACCATAAGGTGGGCTGGGCTTGGGTTTCATTGCTATGTCAACGATACCCAGCTCTACCTGTCTTTTGCACTGGGAAGATTAGATGTGGTTAATATGCTGAATAAATGCTTGTCCGAGCAGGGAAGACTGAAGTATTGGTGGTTGAGTCGGGTTGAAGAGGGTGAGAGGGGGACCTCTGGAGAGGATTTAGGGCCTTTTATTAGCTCAGCCAAACTAGAAGACTCCAGCAAGGTGAGGAACATGGGCATCCTTCTGGATAGCGAGCTGACACTTGATGCTCAGGTGTTGGCAGCTGTCAGGAATGGATTTTATTGTCAACGAAATATCACCCGAATTAAATCCCTTATCCCCCCCAACAATCTGGCCACACTGGTACACGTTTGTTACCTCAAGGCTTGACTGCTGTAACGCCCTCTTCCTCGGGTTCAGAGGGGTGCGATGCAGTGCCTGCAGCTACTGCAGAATGCTGCAGCATGCCTATTGAAGGGCCTTTCGAGGTCATATCATTATTACGAAGGTATGCGAACTGCACTGGCTACCAGTGCACTGGCACGTCTCCTTTAAAATAGGTCTGCTGACATATAAGGCCCTGCATGGGCTAGGACTGGGTTACCTGAGGGGGCATCTGCATCCCTACACCCCTGGACGCTCTCTCTGATCAGCGAGGGAGACCTTCCTGGAGGTCCCCAGAGCATGATTAAAGTTTTCCAGGGATCGGGCTTTTGAAGTGGCTACCCCGATCTTCTGGAATTTTTTGCCAGAGCACCTGCAGAAGGCTCCCACCCAAGATATCTTTAAAAGAAAATTGAAAGACTTTTTCTTTCAACAAGCCTTTGGGGTTTAAATGTAATCATTGAAAGTGACAAGTAATTTTATTGTTTTAGACTGTTAGGGATTATTTATGTATTGGAGGATGTTATTTATATGCATTTTATATTGTTGGATTCTGTTTATATAGAAACATAGAAATCGTTGGCAGATAAGGACCGCTAGACCCATCCAGTCTGCCCGTAGGCCCTATACATTGTACGTGGCCACTGACCCTATGTGATCAATGACTTTCCATCACTCCCTCCCCTCTTTGGCTTTCCTTGTGCCTGTCTCAAGCATGCTTAAACCCCTCCACTGTGCTTGCCCCCACTACTTCTTGTGGCAGACTATTCCATGTGTCGACTACCCTTTCTGAGTAGAAAAACTTCCTCACGTTTCCTCTTAATCTATCCCCTTCCAATTTCATATTGTGCCCCCTTGTTCTAGTACTTTTTCTACATTGGAAAAGCTCCCCCGCTTGTACCTTGTTTATGTCCTTGAGGTACTTGAAAGTTTCAATCATGTCCCCCGCTGTCTCCTCTCATCCAATGAGTACATATTGAGGTCCCTTAGTCTCTCCTCATATGTTGTGTTTTGTAAGCCCTGAACCATCTTTGTTGCCCTTCTCTGGATAGTCTTCACCGTATCTATGTCCTTGCACAGGTGTGGCCTCCAGAACTGCAAGCAGTACACCAGGTGAGGACTTACCCATGTTTTATACAATGGCATCACCACCTCCCACCTCCTGCTAGTGATACCCCTGCCTATGCTCCCCAGCATGCCACTGGCCCTCCCTGCCATGTTTGTACACTGCTTTGATACCTTAAGGTCATCAGAGATGATGACCCCAGGTCCCTTTCCTCTTTGGTGACAGTCAGCTCCCCCCCAACCTGTAGCTCTCCCCAGGGTTTCCTCTACCCAGGTGCATTATTTTGCACTTCTTTGCATTGAACCTCACTTGCCACATCTCCAACCATCTTTCAAGCTTCTCCAGGTCCCTCTTCATCTTCTGCACCCCTTCTGGAGTATCCACCCTGTTGCAGATCTTGGTGTCATCTGCAAACAGACCTTTCTTTCCAGCCCCTCTGCAATGTCACTAACAAAGACATTGAACAGGACTTTTCCTAGTACTGATCCCTGTGGTACCCCACTAGTCACCCCCACTCTCAAGATTGTTCCCCATTTACCACCACCCTCTATCTCCTGTCTGTTAACCTGTTCCTAACCTAGTTCACCAACTTGTCTCCCATGCCCAGACTACTCATCTTGTCAATCAGCCTTCTATGTGGGACAGTGTCAAAGGCTTTGCTGAAATCCAGATAGATGTTGTCTACTGCCCCTCCCTGATTAAGTTCTCTAGTCACCCAATGAAAAAAAAATTATTAGATTCATTTGACAAGACCTTTCTTCTGTGAATCCATGCTGTCTCAGATCCTGAGCACCACTGGATTCTGGATGTGTCACTATCCTTTCTTTTAGCAGTGTCTCCATGATTTTTCCCACCACTGAGGTAAGGCTGACTGCCCTGTAGTTCCCCGCCTCCTCCCTACTGCCGTTTTTGTGCAGTGGGACTACATGTGCCCTCCTCCAGCTCTCTGGAATGACACCTGTGTTGAGTGACTCTGTGAACAGGGCTGCCAGAGGCGCTACTAGTTCCCTTCGCAGCTCCCGTCATGTCCTTGGGTGGATGCCATCTGGCCCCATGGCCTTATCCACCTTCAGCTTTGTGAGTTCTTCCAGAAATCTCTCCACTGTGAATGGACTGGTGTTCACCTCTCCCCCCCACATTGCCTCTGTAGCCCAACTGTGGTCCTTCACCCACCTCCTCCTTAGTGAATACTGAGCAGAAGTATTTGATCAGTATTTCTGCTTTGTCCAAATTCCCCTCCTTACACTCTCCCTTCTCTCATTTGAGCCTCACAACCCCCCCCCCCCGTTTTTCTTCTTTCACTGATAAACCTATAAAATGCATTATCCCCTTTGTTTACAGACTGTGCTAAGCCCTCTTCTGTCTGTGTCTTCGCCCTCCTAACAGCCTTCCCTGCTTCCTTTAGACATTCAAGACATACACCTTCCTGTCCTCCTCCCTTTGGCTCCCCTTATATTTACAGAAACTCAGACTTTTAGCCCTGACTTTGTCCCTCACCTCTTTGGAGAACCATAGTGGTTTCCTTCTTCTTTTCCCTTTGGCCACTATCATAACACATTGGTTTGTTATATCCACTATGGCTCCTTTCAGTTTTGTCCCATTGTTCTTCCACCCCCTCTACTACCTGTCTCTGCCCCAGGACTGCTTGTATACAGTACATCAACCCATTTCACTGAAATCTGCCCTCCTGAAATCGAATACCCTTACCCTTGTGTGGCTTGATTGAGTCCATGTTTCCATGCTGAACCACACCATGTGGTGGTCACTGGACCCCAGCTGCCCTTCCACATGTACTTCTTTTTACTCTGTACCCATTGGTCCATACCACATCCAGAATTAACTTGTTCCTGGTTGGCTCATGCACCAGCTTCCTGAATCCAATCCCCTGCAGTCATTCTAGGATGGCTGTGCTTCTGGCTGAAACAGCCATCTGGGTGGCCCATTCCACATCCAGCATATTGAAATCCCCCAGTACCAGGATTTCGCCCTTAGCTGCCACATCATGTATGTTCTCCACTAGTTCCCTGTCTACTTCCTCCCTCTGTGCTGGAGGTCTGTAGATCACCTTGTGCGTATTGCTGTTCCATTCTCTGGTTCCAGGGTAACCCACATTACCTGGGCCTCCCCCTGTCTTCTCTGAATTTGTGTAGCTTTTATACCATCTCTGATGTACAGAGCCATTTCCCCATCCTTTTTACCCTCCCTGTCCCTCCTGAAACAATGTAAAGCCTGGTACATTGACTTCCCAGTCATGATTAGCAGAGTACCATGTCTCTGTTAATACTGCTAAGTCAAGGTCTGCATCTGCCAACAAGGCCTCTAGGTCTGGAACCTTATTTTCTAGGCTACGGGCATTCTTTAGCATGACCTTCCATGTTTTATAGTCTGCCGTCCCTCTGCTCTTGTTTTTCCTCTCTAGCATCTTCCCCCCCACCCCAGTTTCCTTTCCTATGTGTTCTTGCCCCCCTGTATCACTCATTATACATTCTTCATCTCCCTGCCCCTCCCTGCCTGCTTTCGCTGTTCTCGTAGTCAGCTTATGCTCCTGCATGTTCCCGTAGGGGGTGTTCCTAAGCCTCCTCACCCTCCTGGCTCTCCCCCTTTGACCAATTGAAATGCTCACAGCTGAAGCATTTAAACTTCTCACAAAGGACCAATGTCCCCTTCTTGGACAGATGCAGGCCATCCTCCTTATATAAGCCTGCATCTGCCCAGGTCAGGACCCAGTCCACTATGAAGCCAAAACCCTCCCTTCCACACCAATCCTTCAACCATGAGTTGAAGGTCTGGATGTGGAGTGCCCTAGCTTCCCCTGTGCCCTGGACAGGTAGCACCTCCTAGAATGAGACGGAGTGTGCTATCTGTTTCAGATTTCCTGCCAGCTTCCTGAAATCATCTTGAATTCTGGCTAACTCCACACTTCTCCTGGCCAGGTCATTGGTCCCCTGGTGGACAATGACATCCAGCTGCTCCCTCCTAGCTATTGCCATAGCGATTCTATGGATCCAATTCCCATTCCTCCATGCAACGCTTCCTGGCAGTCTCCCCTGCTAGGTGACCCTAACTCCACTCCCTGGACAATAGAGACCCCGACTAGGAGAAGCTTCCCCATCCTCTGGGGTTCCCTGCTTCCCTTCTCAGGGGCTCCATCCTGGAGGACCCTCCCATCCTCCCTGGTCCCAGCCTCAGGTTCCTAAGTGGGGCTTTCCCATTCCTCCAAAACAGAGTTGGAGTTATTAAGCGGGACTGGTTGGGGAATGTGCATTCAACCCCCCTCTCCCACCCTCCCTGAGCCCACTGTAGTCCAATCACTCCTCTTCTCTGGCATCCTTTGAGGTAAAGTTGTGAACCCAGTGGTCTCTGGGTGGGGGTGAATGCCGCCTTCAGCTTGGCCAACTCTCCTCGGAGACAGGCAACTGCCTCCATCAGCCCAGAGAGGTGCCTGCAGATAGGGCAGCATTGCAGCCTCCAGAATGTCTCCCTGAAAACCGCTGCTCCACAAACAATGCACTGCACCACTCCCATCATGTCTGATTCCCTCCTCAATTAACTGCCTGCTTAAGATGACTATTTGATATCTCCCAAATATGCTTTATTTCTGTTGTGTTCTATTATGCTTCCTCTCTTTGCTATATCCTGTATGGATACAGGATGTTGCAAAGCCCTAAGGGACCCACCCAATAAATGTAGGCCAAGCATAGAAACATAGAAACATAGAATTTGATGGCAGATAAGGACCGCATGGCCCACCCAGTCTGCCCATTTCCCTACCTACTGGATAAGCTGCAGATCCTAGTTAACCAGCAGCCTACTTCTTCCTGCCCCCACCCCCCAGAATTGCCTTATGGCTATCCCATGCATGCTTGAATTCCACCACTGATTTTGACTCCACAACCTCCTCCGGAAGGCCGTTCAATGCATCCACAACCCTCTCTGTGAAAAATACTTCCTTAAATTACCTCTGAGCCGCCCCCATCTTCAAATTGTGCCCCTTGTTCTTGCACACCTCTTTTTTGAAAGATGCTACCTCTTGGACTTTGTTGATTCCTTGAGGTACTTGAAAGTTTCTATCATGTCCCCCCTCTCCCTCCTTTCCTCGAGGCTATACATATTAAGCTCCTTAAGTCTCTCTTCATATGTCTTCCGGTGCAGACCCTGCACCATTTAATTGCCCTCCTCTGGACAGCTTCCATCCTGTCTGTCTTTGCAGAGATTGGGTCTCCAGAACTGCACACAGTACTCCAGATGGGGTCTCACCAGCTGTCTGTACAGAGGGATAATAACTTCCTGTTTTCTACTGGTGATGCCTCTCCCTATGCATCCCAGTATCCCCCCAGCCCTCCTTGCTGCATAGGGTTGGTAGTGGGGTGGGAAGGTGAGATTACACCACAGGCTGTGTCCAAAAACAATCAGCTAAGGAGTCCTCTGGAAGTGACACCTCACTCCACTCACAAACTTGTCAGCTAGAATCCCCCAATCCTGCCCAAACTAAATGGCAAAGCACCAAAATGGCAGTTAAGAACAGACCTCTAACACAATTTCAAACACAGAAATGGCAGCTAAGAAATACCTCAAGTACACTTGCAAACACAGTCCCCAAGTCACCAGCTAGAGTCTCGCCCTCCTTCTTCTCCAACTACCATAAGACTCACTGAGATGGCAGTTAAAACCTCACATTCAAACTACACTAATCCCTGTAATATGCCTGCACTTAAAGGCCAGACATATGCTGTTTGTTAATTTTATATTTTGTAAGGGCACCCTGAGCCTTCGGGGAAGGGTGCCCAGAAGAAATAAAATCTACTACTACTACTACTACTAGGTCTCCTTTTATCTTTGCCAGGATTGCCTTGTAGTTTGTCATACAGTGAGGCCACAGTGCTGCCGACTTTGATACCCAGATATAAAATGTTTTTCACCTCTGATATGTTGAATCTGTCATTATATGGGGTGTCCTTCAAATTGTGCAAGCTGTGACATCCCTTTATTATTTTTTGCATCCTGAGAACTGAGCAAACTGTTCAATGATCATAGTAACTGTAAAGATTGTTCTCATCAGCTGCGTTATAAACAGGATGGCATCATTTGCATACAAGGAAATCTTGTGTTGCAGACCCATGCTCCCTGAATACCAGCTACTTCCTCCTGTACTCATATTCTTTCTGCCAGTGACTCTATCACAAGAGCAAATGGCAGAGGGGGTAGTGGTTACCAAGAAGCAAAAAAAGTCAGATTATCAGTCTTGCACAAAAGCATAGTAAATTTGGTAGACATAAAGGTGGTCTTGCTGTCTTTATTGCTAGCAACTTAAACTTTTCTATAAACATATTGGAAATGGGATTACATTATTTCCTATCAATTATTCTATCTAATAATCCCAGACCATGTTTTTTTCTTAATAATGTTTAAGTTTCACCAGGAACGTGTAAAGAGAGTCAACAGTTATAATGAATATTCTTAATGATATAACAGCTTTTGGAAATAGGGAGTATTCTGGGATTTGCACTTCAGTTTTGGGGGACTACAATGATGGGGGTGGAGGGGAGTGGGTGGATCGGGGTTGTGGTGACAAGGAGATGCCCTGTGGTGAAATGGGATTGGGATAGTGGTGTTCCCTACCTGATTCCCATACCTTAGGGCTCTACTTTATGTAGGCAAGTAGCGTGGTCTTCCTTGGCTACCCATCCTACTCGAGTGGTGTTGTGCAATGCCAAGTCTGTGAAAAACAAGGCTGCTGTGATAGTGGATCTTGTTGGTACAACTGACCTGGCTTGCATCACCAAGACCTGACTGGTTGAAAATGCTGGCCAAGTACTGGCATCAGCAGTTCTGTCCTGGTACTCGGTGATATACTGCCTGAAGATTGGATCATAGGGGCAGGGGCATAGCCATTTGCTTTAAATCGGAACTGGGCCTTGTGGATGTTCCAATTGGGATGACCAGATCCCTTGAGTGTATCATGGGTACAGGTGTACGGTGCAGGACACTTCTGATTTACCATCCACCCAGTGGAGAGAAGGAATTCCTGCAGGAAGTTGTTGATTTCATCATCGACATGGTGTTGGAGTCCTACAGATGGTTAATTTTGGGGGACTTCATTGTCTGGGTTGATGATGAGCACTCACAATTTGGTCAAGATTTCCTCCAACTGATAACCTTGTTGGGCCTTACACAGGTAATTATCTCTGCAACCCACAATCATGGTCACTCACTGAATCTGGTGTTCCTTCTGGGCATGGAGATCTCCAACCTGGTGGTGGAACTGGCCAGATGGTCAGACCATCACACCATAGGATTCAGTTGTTTTGTGGCTCCCCTCAATAGACCTGCCCCAATGGAGATGGTCCAGCACCTCCCTTTAAGGGGTGTGACCCCAGACAGTCAAATGACAGTGCTTGACCTCTTGGGTATGCCAAGTGAAAGCTTGGATCCAGGGGATCTGTTATATGCCTATAATAAGGCAGTGATGGTGGCCCTGGATTTTATAGCTCCTTTCTGTGTTCACCCCCTCACTCTTCGCCCAAGGTCCCCTTGGTTTGATGTGACCTTGAAGGAGTTGAGGAGAGTGGGACAAAGGTTAGAGGGGTGCTGGCAGAAAACAGGTCTGATTGATGACAAACTTAGATTGATGTGTCATTAGAAGGCCTATCAATTGGCAGTAAGAAAGCAGAGTTCCTATCCAGGGAGATTGCCACTGTGCAAAATCGACCAGCTCAGCTATTCCTGACTGTTGACAGACTGTGCAGTCCAATCTGTCTTCAGACTGGGGGAGCATTTTCATAAAATAAGTATGATGAGTTTGCTCACTTTTTTGCCAATAAGGTTGCCACTATCAGAACTGGAATCTGTCTATCGCCCTTTTTTGGGTGTTGCGGAGGTCAGCAGAGCTTATGAGCACCCAATTTTCCTGGTGTGACTTCAGCCAGCCGGCAATCACTGACATCATGAGGATTATCCAGACTTTGCGAAAAACCTACTGTAGTTTGGACCAGGGCCAAATGCACCTCCTTTGGGGTATGTTGAGGAAATCGGTCTGGTCCTAGCTGAGATAGTCTGGAGGTAATTGGAGACAGGGTGTTACCTGACCCCCCGTGGGAGGCAGTTGTGAGACTTCTCCTTAAAAAACCCTCCCTTGACCCAGACTGTCTGGTTAACTATAGACCTGTCTCTAACCTGCCCTTCGTGAGTAAGGTTATTGAGAAGGTGGTTGTGTTGGAGCTGGATCATCATTTGACCACCTGTGATGTCTAAGATCTTCTTCAGTCCGAAATTTAGGAAGCGGCATAGTACCGAGACAGCACTTGTTTGGGTATTTAATGATCTCCTAATAGCAAGAGATCGAAGGACTCATTTGATCTGAGTCCTCCTTGATCTCTCTGCAACATTTGACACTGTGGACCATGGTGTGTTGGAGCACCTGCGGCTAATCTGTGGACTGTCAGGTACAGTCCTCAGTTGGTTTTGATCTTTTCTTGGGGATAGGACTCAGACAGTGGTGTTGGGGATTTATTCTTCTGCCCCTCTTCCCCTATCCTGTGGGGTGCTGCAGAACTCCATCTTGTCACCCATGTCTTTCGCAGTGTATATGCTGCCATTGGGAGACATTCTTAGGTAGTATGGTCTGAGTTTTCACTGTTATGCAGATGATACTCAGCTACAAATTGTAAAAAAACAAAGACAAGGCGCTGCGTCAGCATGTGGTCTAAAAGCAAAACAAAATGGTTATATTAAATGCACGCTGAAAATAGAAAATAGAGTTAAAAATCTATGTTTCGACCTTAGGTCTTCTTCAGAAAATATCTAAAAGAGAAAAAAAACAAGTTAGTGTAGAGGAGAGGTAAAATGAGAGAGGTATATATGTGGAGAAGAAGAAGGGAGGCAAAGAGAAGAAGTGATAAATGGTAAGATTAAGAGAGTCTGTGAAACAAAAGGTGATGATGGGAAAGATAAAACATAATGGGAGAGAAAGAGCTGAGGAAGTTCCAGGTGAGACAGATTAACAAGGGCCTTGTAAGAAGGTTGAAAGGTGACAAATGTGTGAGAGGAGACAGAAATGGAGACATATGGTGAAAATGAAAAATAAATCAGTACAAAAACAAATTGACTTTAGGAAAAAAAAGGGGAGGCTGAAAGATGTTAGTGGAAAATAAGTCTATCATTTTAAACCAGAGAGCTGCTGGGAGCCAAGAGGCGGATGATCAGCTTGCTTCCATGTTTTTCTATGGTTAGGATCCGGAAGCCCTGCTGAAGGACACAAACAGAAAGGTCATTGACATTGTGGTCCCTGGAGATAAGTGGGATACAATGGGTTTAGCAGTTTCACCATTCCTGACCAGCTCTGTAATGTTCCTGAAGCAGTCAGCAAGGCGCCTACCAGTTTCTCCGATGTAAATAGCTGAACACCTCCTGCAAGAATACAGTACACTACATTAGTGGAGTGCATGAGAACTCCTTGGTGATATGAAAAACACCTGTAGGCCCCGAATCTCAGTTACACTGGAAATAAATTTGCAGGTGTAGCGAGCCCTGTTGCAAGGTTTGGTACCTGGGGGAAGAACCGTTAGGAGTGGAGTAGGCTGCTTTTACAGGAGATTGCAGGTTGGGTGGCGGCGGTAGGAGGCAATAGGTGGTTCTGTAAAGGAAGCACCAATGTTGAGTCAGTTGCAAAATGGGAAAGTTACTAGTGATGATCCTGTGAGAAGGTGTGCTCTGATGGAAAGGAAGAACTAGTGGAATTCGCCGTTGTTCTTGTGTGACAGTATCCCTCCTGCGGGTCAAGGATTGGGGCATGTTACTGACGGAGAGTGCTCTGTCCACTGTGCTTTTAGGTATCCCTGTTGATAAAAACTATGCATATATTTGGGTCTGCTCAGCAAAATCATCCTCTTCACTGCATAACCTGCAAGTCTAAGAAACTGTGAATAAGGCAGGCCATTCTTGACATGTTTAGGATGGAAGGAGCTATGGAGGAGGAAACTGTGAGAGTCAGTGGGTTTGTAAGACTGATGTCTTCAGACCAGTGTTCTGGACTGAGAGCTGGATATCCAGGAAAGGCAGTGTAGGGTATACTTCAACAGTGTACTGAAGGGAAGGATGAGCCGTGAACTTGTCAAGGAAGACTTGGGGGGTCTCCCTGGAGCAGGAGGTGGCCCCACACAGTCATCAATGTAGCGTTTGTAGAGTTCAGGCACAGTCCTGAATGAAGAAAAAAACATTCCTCCACCCAACCCACAAACAGATTAGCAAAGCTGGGACCCATTTGGTACCATGGCAGCTCCACTGACCTGCTGAAAAAATTATTAAAAGAAAAAGCATTGAGTGTTAGAACCAGTTCTGCCAGAGCGAGTTAGTGTGTGTGTGGGTGGCTGCTGGACTTCCGCTTGTTCAAGAAATGCTGCAGAGCTGTCAGACCATCATCATGGGGATCACTGTGTAAAGAGATTTGATGTCCATGGTAAAGATGAGCTGATGAGAGACACTGAATCTGAACCTGTCAAATAACTGGAGAGCATGGTTAGTGTCTTTAACATAGGAGGGCAGGGACTCAACAAGGGGTCTCATGAGGCCATCCAAAAATGCAGAGATGTGGGATGTGGGGCAGGAGCAGGCAGACACTATGGGATGACCCGGGTTACCTGTTTTGTGGATTTTGGGAAGAAGATAAAACCTAGATGTCTGGGGATGCTGGACTATGAATCTCTTAGCAGAAGCAGGAGCTCATTGTTTTCAATAGCAGAGGTGATGGTGGTGGTACCTCAGTCTGATAGTCAGCAGTGGGGTCCTGTGAGAAGAAGAATAAAACCTGGTGTCAGAGAGTTGCTGTGTGGCTTCAGTGATGTATAGCTCCTTTGCAGACCACAACAGCACCTCCTTATCAGCTGGTTTAAGTGAACGATATTGTTATTAAACCAGCTGATAAGGGAGGTGCTGCTGTGGTCTGGCAAAAGGAGCTATACATCATGGAAGCCACACAGCAACTCTCTGACACCAGGTTTTATTCTTCTTCCACAGGACCCCACTGCTGACATCACGACTGGAGGTCACCACCACCATCACCTCTGCTATTGAAAAACAATGAGCCCTGCTTCTGCTAAGAGACTCATAGTCCAGCATCCCCAGACATCTAGGTTTTATCTTCTTCCCAAAATCCACAAAACAGGTAACCCGGGTCATCCCATAGTGTCTGCCTGCTCCTGCCCCACATCCCACATCTCTGCATTTTTGATGGCCACGTGAGACCCCTTTGTTGAGTCCCTGCCTCCCATGTTAAAGACACTAACCATGCTCTCCAGTTATTTGACAGGTTCAGATTCAGTGACTCTCATCAGCTCATCTTCACCATGGACATCAAATCTCTTTACACAGTGATCCCCCATGATGATGGTCTGACAGCTCTGCAGCATTTCTTGAACAAGCGGGAAGTCCAGCAGCCACCCACACACACACTAACTCGTCTGGCAGAACTGGTTCTAACACTCAATGCTTTTTCTTTTAATAACAATTTTTTTCAGCAGGTCAGTGGAGTTGCCATGGGTACCAAGATGGGTCCCAGCTTTGCTAATCTGTTTGTGGGTTGGGTGGAGGAATGTTTTTTTCTCTCATTCACAGGGACTGTGCCTGAACTCTACAAACGCTACATTGATGACTGTGTGGGGGCCACCTCCTGCTCCAGGGAGACCCTCCAAGTCTTCCTTGACAAGTTCACCACGGCTCATCCTTCCCTTCAGTACACTGTTGAAGTTCCTCCTCCTCTACACTGCCTTTCCTGGATATCCAGCTCTCGTCCAGAACACTGGTCTGAAGACATCAGTCTATTACAAACCCACTGACTCTCACAGTTTCCTCCTCCATAGCTCCTTCCATCCTAAACATGTCAAGAATGGCCTGCCTTATTCACAGTTTCTTAGACTGTAGGTTATGCAGTGAAGAGGATGATTTTGCTGAGCAGACCCAAATAATGCATAGTTTTTATCAACAGGGATACCCTAAAAGCACAGTGGACAGAGCACTTCCGGTCAGTAACATGCCCTGTAACCTGACCGCAGGAGGGATACTGTCACACAAGAACAACGGCGAATTCCACTAGTTCTTCCTTTCCATCAGAGCACACCTTCTTCACAGGATCATCACTAGTAACTTTCCCATTTTGCAACTGACCCTAACATTGGTGCTTCCTTTACAGAACCACCTATTGCCTCCTACCGCTGGCCACCCAACCTGCGCAATCTCCTGGTAAAAAGCAGCCTACCCAATCTCTAACGGTTCTTTCCCCCAGGTACCAAAACCTGCAACAGGGCTCGCTACACCTGCAAATTTATTTCCAGTGTAACTGAGATTCGGGGCCTACAGGTGTTTTTCACATCACCAAGGAGTTCTCATGCACCTCCACTAATGTAGTGTACTGTACTTTTGCAGGAGGTGTTCAGCTATTTACATCGGAGAAACTGGTAGGCGCCTTGCTGACCGCTTCAGGAACATTACAGAGCGGTCAGGAATGGTGAAACTGCTAAACCCATTGTATCCCACTTTATCTCCAGGGACCACAATGTCAATGACCTTTCTGTTTGTGTCCTTCAGCAGGGCTTCCGGATCCTAACCATAGAAAAACATGGAAGCCAAGCTGATCATCCGCTTTTGGCTCCCAGCAGCCCTCTGGTTTAAATGATAGACTTATTTTCCACTAACATCTTTCAGCTCTCCCCTTTTTTTTTTCCTAAAGTCAATTTGTTTTGTACTGATTTATTTTTCATTTTCACCATATGTCTCCATTTCTGTCTCCTTCTCACACATTTGTCACCTTTCAACCTTCTTACAAGGCCCTGTTAATCTGTCTCTACCTGGGAACTTCCCCAGCTCTTTCTCTCCCATTATGTTTTATCTTTCCCATCATCACCTTTTTTTTCACAGACTCTTCTTAATCTTACCATTTATCACTTCTCTTGCCTCCCTTCTTCTTTTCTCCACATATATATCTCTCTCATTTTACCTCTCCTCTACACTAACTTGTTTTTTTTCTCTTTTAGATATTTCCTGAAGAAGACCTAAGGTCGAAACGTAGATTTTTAACTCTATTTTCTATTTTCAGCGTGCATTTAATATAACCATTTTGTGATACTCAGCTATACATATTCTTTGTGCCTGAATAGGGTGGAGCCATCCCAGTCTTCAACAATTGCCTCTCCAAGATCCAGGACTGTAGGACTGCCAGCTGGCTGTGGTCAAACCCGGATAAAACTGAAGGGTTGGTGATGGACCCAGGTCATCAGGGTATAGGATCAACAGTGGAACAGCCCTCAGGGCTCTGGCTTGGGGACTTCGAACTTGTGACCTCTGACCAGGTGGGGAATCTGGGCATTATTTTTGATGATAGTCTGACACTTAAATCCCAGATGTCTGCCATTGTCAAGACCTCTTTTTACCACCTGAGGAATAGCACCCTGATAAAGCATCTGGTCCTGCCCGACAATCTTCCTATCCTGGTCCATGCCTTCATGATCTCCAGCCTTGATTACTGCCATGCTCTCTATCTAGGGCTTCTGGAGGGTTGATATCCACTGCTTACAGCTGGTGCAGAATGTGGTGGCCAGGTTGTTGACTGGCTCTTCAAGATCTTGTCACATCATGCCTGTGCTCTATTGACCGCACTGGCTGCCAGTACTGTGGCGGATCGCCTTCAAGGTTGGGTTACTGACCTATAAAGCCATACATGGTCAGGTATCTGGGTACTTGCAAGATCTCCTCTGTCCCTACAGCCCCTCCACTCCTCTGATGAGGGATTGCTAAACATTCACAGGGTTAGACTCAAGACTTCGGGGGCCCACTATTTAGCTTTTGCGGCCCCTACCCTGTGGAACTATCTACCTCATTGGGTGAGAGAGTGCCTGACCATCCAAAGTTTTAAGATCGCTTTCAAGATGTATTTATTCCATTTGGCCTTCTCTGAATATTCTTTGATTTACTAAGACAATTTTAAACAATTGTGATCATCTGATTATTTATCATGACCACTAAAAGCTTTTTTGAAAAATGTTTTAGATCTGATGATATTGGTTTTTTAAATAATTGTATAGTTTTTCATTTTATTTGTTTGTATTTAAGTTTTATGTCTTAAGTTGTACAAGCACTTTGAACAATTTGGAATTGCGCTTTTTATAAATAAAATTTGATTTGATTTGATGGCAGGATTGGGGAAATTAATGAAATTTCTTAACAAGGTTGGACAGTGGATGACTGTATTAATGTTCTCTTGTTTGCCTCTGAAGACAAAAATGATAATTTAAGTGGAAAGTTAATACTGAATTTGACAGTTGATCTAAGTTTGAGAATTATGAATAAGTGGGTAAAGGGCGATTATTGTGCAAAAATCTCCTTTCCAAACGGTTCAGGTGGCAGCGTGACAGAACTGTGGCTTTTTGATGTGTCCCATTATCGCTGGTTTGAGAGCCTCTCTATCATCAGGGATGCTATATGATAAGGAAGGCTCTGAAACACTAGTGTCTTATTAAAAAAATGTATTTATTTATAACATAATGCTTGAAATCCACCTAAAAGATTCAGCCAATGTCTTGTGGCTGAAAGGGCCACTTACTAAGGGCCCACGGTGGTCCTGTTTTGTGAAACAAGAAAAAAAAAACATTATTTCAACCAATAAAATCCATGCTGAGCCAAACAATCCATCTTATAAACTGTATCATGTTGATTATTACAATGATAGAGGGGCTACTTCTGCCCCTTGTAGTAGGGGCCCTACCCTCTGAGCCACCCTACAAACACCTAGGAGGCCATGAGTCCTGGACCTTCAAATTTCACAAACAACTTTGTGGATGTATTTCAATTTCAGTAAGATTACATAGTTAATCTGTATATAAACATCACCATAGTGCACACATTTCAAAATAGTATTTACTGTATGCCAAAACATACTTTTAACAAATAAATCCATCGGTGACTTTTCATGCTTCATTCAAGTGCATGTATGTAATCACTCATAAATCAAGCAAACTTACTAAAATTGTTATTTGCAAGCTTACTCTAAGAACCCTGGCTTAGGTGGTAACTTTGCTCACAACTCTTATTCTAGGATTAATAAAGAAATTATTTACAAACTGGGTTATTATTTCAGCTATAAGTTAGTGAACTGTGAGCTGCATTGAAACAAAGTTAAAAGTGTATCACATACAGTAGGACTACTTAAACCACGTCCATCTCCAGACTTTTCTGTCATATTCCTTGTTTCCTCAGTTTCACTGTTGTAATAAAAAAAACAGGAATTTCTTCTGATTAATCTTATTCCTAATACTTTGTTGTAACAGTTATTCTATAGAATATAAATGTTGTTACTAAAAAACAATATTAAGTAATGTGAAGAATATTTTCTGATTGATTACTATTAATAAAGAAAGAAAGAAAATATTGTTAATATACTGTTGTTATTTGTTGTTGAGGAAAAGAAATGGGCAGGCTGGCTGTTCCATATTGGTATACTGAGTGTTTGAATTTTTTTAGTGAATGCACCTCTGTTTTACAGCCATACTGTGACTGTTCTTGCACCTATCCACCACCCTGCACAAGGGGCTAAACTTGACATATAACTCTGTTGATTCATCCTTCAGGCCCCTTCTCATTCTCACCATTGCACACTCTGCCAGTCACTTGGGTGGCTTACCCTACAAGATTGGTTTGACTATGCGATGGGCTGTCTGGTTGACAACTCTCTCGGGAACCAACATACATTCCCTTACTCACCTCTCTTAACAGGTAGAGTGGTCCCTAGGAATCTCAGGGCATCCTCAGTCCCCCTGCTTGAAGTACTCCATGCTTCCACCACCACGGGAACCCGAGCTTTCTCAGTCACAGCACCCTCCCTTTGAAAACAGCTCCCCCCATCTGTTCATGTGTCCCCTTCCTACCTAGCTTTTAAACATAACCTGAAGACCTGGCTCCTCACTGCTGCAAAATGTCACTGTTCCATACAGCAATGCTAGGGTCTACAACTCGACTATGCTCTAATAGCATTCAGACTTTAACTTGATGTACTCCAGCACTTATACCCCCTCTCCTGCCCCCATTAGTCTGCTCCTTTTTCCCACTTCTCTCCTTCCTGCCCCCCACCACTAATCCTACCCTTGCCCCCTTTTCCTTCTGTCTTGCCCCTTTAACGTTATGAACTGTTATTGTTTTCCTTTTTGAATTTTTATTACAGCAACTGTTTTTTCTCATTTGTACTTGAATTGGACCATATACCTGTATGCCATTACTGATTGTTTCTTCTACCATCTGTATTTTGGCTATGCTTATGTACATACTGATAAAGCATTACCTGTCTACCCTGTCTGCACATTGTCATTGCATAACCACTTTTCTCTCTCTCTCTCCACCCTCACTGCCAACTGTTGGGCATGCATGTATTGTAACTTGTAATTGACTGTTTGTACCTGTGCCTATTTTTTGCCACCTTGTGGCCTTGGTCATGACTGAAAAAGGTCCTCTGGATCAGTGCACCTACCTGGTCACCAATGACATAGATAGATAGATAGATAGATAGATAGATACATGTTACTACACTCATGAAAGGGACTTAAAAATTATACTGACTGAAAATAGGCTTACCTCCTGTAATAGGTTCCAAAAGTTCAGTAAAGATGTGGCTACACTACTCCATCTTTGCTGGCAGTTATCTGTGTATTGAAAATCACTTCCAAAAATATAGGTATTCACAACCAGCAGCTTGACTACACTTAATGAAATGCTAGGTAAACCATCACTAGCTCAGTGGAAACAGCATCCCTGCCCAGTGCTAGTCTTTCAAAGTAACTGAGCCTCAGTGAATGAAAAGGATAGGTTATGTGGCTCAGTGATAAGATGCCTTCACCCTGGGAGTTTACTGCTCAAAAGACAAAATGAAAAGTAGTGCAAATACTAAAGGAGAACAACAGGGATCTACCCATGGGCACAGAGAGTAAAAAAAAAAAAATCTTTTAAGAAGGACTGTTGTCATTTTGGTTAAAATTTGAAGATCAGAATAGTATTGGTGAATGTGATGTAGCCTTACAGGTAGATTGAGGGGGTGAACTTTTGTTAAACATAAAATAACGTATATGGGGAAGGGCGGTGACAAAAAAAAATGCGAACCACCAACCTATAAGGTAACAACACAGCTCACAAAAATCTTAACATTTACTTTTTGGCTCCCCTCATATTAAGTGAGGGGGGACTTTATGAGTCCCTTAATGTCACACAGAACCTGTGACTTATTTACAGTTTCAGTGTCCTAGGACAAGTAACTGTGTCAGTGGAAGAGCTGCCACTCCTCTTCTTCATTCATACCTCTATCCGCGTCTAATGTTCCAAGCGTATAAATCCACCATATTTCTCTTCATCACAGAAATTTCACCACATTCAGGCTCCTTGACCAGTTCTAAGGCACAAAACTTAAGAGATGCAGCACTGTGTCAATCAGAGTTAAAGTGTTGTTACTGTTGATTTTGGATCCTGCCTTCTTATATTGTTTTTGTGTTCCTGAATACATGTTTTAAGTTGTCATGTGGTTTTCACAACTTACATTTTGTTACAGGGACAGATAACCACATGTACCACATTGTCACTGGTGCAGGTGATATGATCTCTACTGTGGAAAACATTGTTCATGAGAGTATTTCTAAAAGATGTTTTTCTGGAAGTATGTGAGCACACAGAACATCTACATGGAAAGTTGCATTTTTTTACTGGTGAGGATGGGTTGTCTGGCAATGAGCGAAGGTATCCCATTATGTAGGCTACTCAAATTTGAGTGACTCAATTTGAACACCTGTGATGTGAGCTACTGTGATAGGGTAGCGAGGCATGGTTATAGTCAGGGTTTATGAGAAGAACAGCAATTGAAGAGTATAGAAAATGGAAGAGGGAGGTAAAGGGAATGAGTATATGTGAGGTAGTTTGGCAAGGTAGTTCCCAGCTGGCCATTTGGTCTGTTGGTGAGAGTGCATGCCTATGGTGTGGGAGGACCCAGGTTTAGGGCAGACTAAGCATGCACTCACAATAGTATCTTTGTGTGTTTTGGGGACTTGAAACTTTTTTTTGTTCTGTTCCCCAATCTTTCAGTCCCCCGCCACCCTGAATATGGTACCTCTGTGACAACTTGAGTTCCCCCCCAGGAATAGCCCCCTCCTGAGTTGTCTCTAGTACCAAAGTGTCAGACCCCCCCCCAGAGTTGATTATAATAAGATAGGTGGTGTGGGAGGAAGCCCCCCTCATTGATGGTGTGGGGGGCTTAGCCCTCCCCCGAAGCTGTGCTAATTCAAGATCCTGTACCCCTTGGAGGTTGTGAGGGCCTTCAAAAGCTGCCCTCCCTTGAAGCTGTGCTAATTTAAGGTACGAGACTCACCCGAGACTCAACTGAGGATCTTTGGCACCAGTTTTAAACTTTTAAATCTTCCAGAGACCTGAGCGCCTGCTACTACTTTCAGCAGTTTAAAAAATAAAAATTGGCATTGCAATTTAGATTGTTTTTTAACACACTAAGTTCAAGAAATGTGCCTACTTCTGTTGTAATAAAAAGGACTCTTTAAGAATACAGACTTAAATGATTGTATTTACAGCTTGTTAATAGAGGTGCCTTAAGCAAGCTTTCTGACACGAGTGAGTCACGAGCCAAGGGTGCTGCCTCCTCAACTTTAATATTTGATCTAAAGCCACAAAACTCTGTGTTATTGCAGCATTTTCTCCCCAATTAATTCTAGCTAGCTGTCGTCTAGACTGAGAATTTCTACAACTGCATTGTTTCCTTTTTACTTTCTATACTAGCAATTTGTCTTTTCTATAGCCAGTAAATTGTCTTTCTCTAGCCAGTAAATACATACTGCTTATTAAAGTGCACTAGCAAGTTGAAAAGCATTCTGCTGTTTAAAAGTGCTTTTGGTGACCAGCTGAAGCTAAATTGCTGAGTCTCAAATCTAGGCAGTAACAGACCCTCCCCTTCTTTTTAGCTCAGCCCCTCAGCTGCTTCCCTAAGTTAAATCCTTACCTCCACTCTATCTCTCCATAGATTCTGTACCCTTCGGAGGTCACCAGGGCCTTCAGAAGCTTCCTTCCCCCAAAGCTGTGCTAATTCATGGTACGAGACTCGCCAAACGCTAGGCTCAGGATCTTTGGCACCAGTTTTAAACTTTTAAATCTTCCAGAGACCCGGACGCCTGCTACTACTACTTTCAGCAGTTTTTATCCCTCCATCGCTACTCATTGGCTGCCCCACAGTCCCCACCACCACCTTTAGGGAACTTTTTAATTTATAGTCGTACAGTTAGGCATGGCCAAATAGCAAACAGCCCACTTTACCAGCTGCAGCTTATAGTTTGCCACCACTAGTGGCCATCACTACCTTCTACTGTGCTCTCCTCCAGCAAACTCTACTCTGCCACCACTAGTGGCCACCACTGCCTTTCTCCCACAGCAAACTCTACTCTGCACACCATGATGCAGCTCTACCTCCTTGCTTCACTAGTCCCAGTTCTGACACTCCCCCATCCATCTGTCCAAACGAGCAGGGTGGAATGCTCATGTCTTGCACCCTGTCAGCTCAACCCCCAACTCTTGCTATCCCCTCTACAGAACAGCCCTCGGCCTCCCTGCTCCACACTTGGTCTGGCAGTGCCTCAATTCTGCTCCCTAGGTGCCACACAGGACTCATAGCCCTACATGCCTCTATAAAGTGACTCTCAGTGACAACCCCTCAACTGGAGCCCTCAAAGAAGCCACAGTGGTCATGGGCACTCAGCAGATACATTGCTATGTTAATCCTCCTATTAGCCGGAGATGTAGAACCTAACCCAGGCTATCCTCCTCCTCCCCCTCTGCACTACCACGGGGCTTAAAATTAGTGCATCTCAATATCTGCAACCTTCTGCACAAACTTACAATACTCCAGCCAACTATGTTATCCCTAAGGCCTGACATCATGATCATAACTGAAACTTGGCTGAAGCCACATAGCAAAGACCCTGAAATCACCATCCCTGGGTACACCATTCTTCGCCATGACTGCCCAGGCAAGAAAAGAGGAGGGGGCATATCTATGTATATCTCTTCTGCCCTACAGTTCACCTCTGTCAGCATACCCCTGCCCACAAACTCCATCGATGCCTTGATGATCAAACTCTCCCTGACCCACAATATCCCTATGTTCATTGCTGGTTCTTACTTTTCCCCTGGCTCCCTGCTTCTTCAATCCTGGACCATCTGGTTACCTTGAAATTATGTGCCACAGCGGGCGAGGTCCATATGCTGGGGGATTTCAAAATAAATTGGCTTTCCAGCTCAACAGCCAAACTCCACAACCAGGTCATTACTCTGAACATGTCCCATCTGATCACCAAACCTACTCAGAGAAACTTAAAATCGCAAAACCACTCTCTATTGGACTGGTCCCTTACCACCCAGCAGCACCGCATGATCACCTCAGGTATCCTACCAGACTCAATAAGCGATCACCGCATAGTCTACTTAATTTGGAAAATTTTCAAACCCAAAGCCCCCCCCCACTAAAAATCTGCACCCGGTCTTTTAAATCCCTTGACCTTTCTGCTCGTCTAAGAGACCTCACAGCCACCAACTGGTCATTCATCCCCCTAGCTCCCTCCATTGACTCTGCACTGGACTATTTCAAGTCCAAGTTCTTCACTGTCTGGGACTACTATGCCCCACTCAGGAGTACTCATGTGAAGGGAGCCCATCTGCTATGGATCTCAGCCGACATCATAGCCATCACCAAAGCCAGAGACCAGGCCTGGAAATCACTTAAATAGCTCAGTTTCCCAAATGACCACACAAAATATAACCAATTATGCAACACCTGCACCAGACAAATCCAGCAAGCTAAAGCAAATTACTTCAAAGCTTCCTTCCAGGCTAACATAAATCACCCTGCCAAATTCTAGAAGGTGGTTAAATCCCTCTTCTCCCCACCTTCCCAGCCCCCCTTCCCTGTTCTAAATGTAGGTGGGGCAGACATAATGGATACAATGGCAGTCACCTCAGAGTTCAACTCATTCTTCACTAGCTTACCAACAGAATTCTACCCCACCCAACCCGACTACCCAGGTCCCTCCATCAACTTCAATTTTCTCCTTTCACCCGGTCACCCTGTCAGAAGAGCACGTTGCCTTGCTCACCCTAAGCCCAACCAAAGACAAATGCCACTCAGGGTTGGATGCCAAATTGCTTTGCTTAGCTGCTCCTGCCATTGCTCACCCACTTGCTGTTCTTTTCAACCTCTCCTTCTCCCTTGCCTCAATACCTTCAGAATGGCAGCACATCATGGTCATCCCTCTTCACAAAGATGGCGACCCTTCCACTCCCAAAAACTACCATCTGATCTCCATCTTCCCCATCCTGGCTAAACTTCAGGAATACCTAGTTCTCACTCAACTTATATCCTTTCTCAACTCTTCCTCCTTCTTCTCTTCTTATGAGTCTGGCTTCAGGAAGGCCCACTCCAGTGCCACCTCCCTTCTACATGTCACTGACTCTATTCTCATTGGCATGGATAATGGACATACAGTACCACCTCAGCAATCTTTGTCAACCTGGCCAAGGTATTCAACAGTGCCTCCCATGCTCTATTCCTGGATAAGCTCTCATAGGCAGGTCTATCCCCTGTGGCCATCAGTTGATTCCTCTCCTATTTGGTAGGCAGATCACAATCTGTGAAAATCAGTCCCTCCACTTCATCTCCCCTCCCAGTCACCTCTGGAGTGCCACAAGGCTCTATCCTCAGTCCACTCCTCTTCTCTGTCTTCTTCAATGACCTGCCCCCTGCCTACCCGCTCACATCCATACATATGTATGCAGATGAGACAGTGCTGTATACATCTGGCCCTTTACCCACTGATGTGATGACCAGATTACAGCAGGACTTCAATGCAGTTCAGCTCTGGTCTCACAAAAAATATATTTTTCTTAATGCCAAGAAGATTGTCTCCATGACCTTCGGCACAAGGCAGAGAATCTTTCAGCTTCCCTCTCCCCCACCTTTCACACTCTGGATGGGACCACTCTGGAGACCTGCACCTCCTTCAGCTACCTTGGGGTCTGGCTAGACCAGCACCATGAATTTTCTGTGCATGTCAATGCCATCCATAAAAAACTACACCCCAAATTGGGTGCTTTATATTGTCACTGTGGATGCAGCCCACTGACAGCACACAGCACACTTGTGTAGAAAATTATCCTTCCCATATTTGACTATGGTGATGTAGTCTACAGTGCCACTCTGAAGTCCACCCTAGCAAGACTGGACCCCCTTTACCATTCCTTCTGCCACTTCACCCTCGACTACCCGCCCTCTATGCATCACTGTGTTCTCTACCTGTCCCTCGACCTGACCTCATTCCAGGAGCTCAGGTTGACCCACTGCATGAAACTCACGGCTAAGTTCTGGTCTCTTTCCTTACCTCCTTACCTTGCCTCTGCCCTAACCCAACAACCGCCTCCTGTGTATCCTGTTAGAAGTTTTGACACCTGGCTTCTTGTAGTGCCCCAGATGGCCTTCTTATCCAGCCAGGCAGCTTTCAGGCATCGCATGTCTAAACTGTGGAACTCCCTCCAGGTCAACACCCGACAAGTGCATTCTGCCCTGCAACTCGACTCCCTCTTGCGAGCCCAGTTCTCTTCCACCTGCTTCTGCAGAATCTGATGCTCCTGCCTACACATGCTCCCTTGCACTGGAGGGTTCCTTCACTAGGACTCCCTAACCCTTGAATAACTGATGCTGTCCTACACATCCTGATTTGCAACATCACTGCACTTATACATATCAATTGTATACTAGCCTGCTCTGTTAAGTTATGTAAATGTGCTCATTACTATTCTGCAAATGTCTGTTAATGTAAAATGCAAAATGCTAAATGTCTGTTAGTACTTGCCTAGCTTCCACTTCTATGAAAAATTGTCTTCCACTGTTCTGTATAATTTCTTGTCAGTTGTATCCAGTGTCCCTCTCCCCCCAGGGTGCACCTGGAATCGAGCAGTACTCTGCTCAGTGTGATTACCTGGTAAAACTCTTAAGTAAATAAATAAATAACATAAAAAGTTTAATGTTTTATTGAATCCTGATTGTGTATTGTGGACTGTCGCTGAGTGTGGGTCCGCTGTTGTGCACAGTCACTGCTTCTGTTTTTGGCAAAGTGCATTCATTGATGTGGACGTCACGATTATTTATTTGTTATTATGACATAGAACCATGGGCAAAGACTTGGGGCATGAGATTCAACAATGGAAAATGTGCTTTAAAGCATTTTGACAGTAGAAACCCAGGCTACATGTACAGTATAGGGGCATCTAGTTGAGATTACAGGGGAGGATACTTATTTAGGTGTTAACATCAAAAGGAACTTCAGGCACCCAAAACCAGCTGACCTGAGCAGATCTAGGGTATGGCTTACAGTTTATTGGGTTGCCTAAGAAGAAGCTTTATGCCAAAGAGTCAGGTGGTTATGCTACCCTCATACAAATCCTATACCAAACTCCTGCCAAATTCAGTGAACCAATACTTGCCAAGGACACAAATAAACTGGAAAGAATTCAAAAAGGGTTATAAAACAAATGTATGGAATACTGGACTATTAATATGAAAGAGAACTAGAGATAGTGGGGTGGTACGACTAAGAAATGAGAAGGAAAAGGAGGACTTGCTATTCCAATGCAAGGTCATGCTGATCTGGACAAGGTGAACTAGTTGGATTTCCAAATTAAATCAAATGCAAAGATAACAATGTCTAGACAGAGCCAATGTGGCTGCAAAAAGATATTATTGATGGTAGTGAAAAATGTGTAAGAAAGACGGTATCCTAACAAACACATACTATATCTGTTTTTTGAGCATCACAAGCATTTAGACATTAATGAAAAACTTACATGCATGAGACTCTTGTTCCTCCATCCAGACTGTATCCTTTCTTCACAAACTAGTGGTATTATAAAGTGATTGTGTTTTCATCATGTGATAGAATTGTACATTCCAAACTCTTTTTCCCTTTTTTTATATATGCAAATGAGGGAGGGTTACCCCACCCATGCAACAATCCAGATTGGCTTGGGACCGGAGGACACCTCAGGATAGAAGCATGGTAGGAGAGTCATGGGGCCTGCTTCTGCTTCCAGTTTTTCAATTTCTGTCCCCATCCCTGCATTGGGTCATCTAAGCCAGATGTGCATACATGGAGGCATGTGCACACCTGTGGAATCCTGCAGTTCCCTTCCTTCCCTGCCATCCTCAGACCCGCAGTATCACCACGCCTCCACCTGGTGCAGTCATTCATCAGGAGAGGCAATCCTCCCGCCTTGGGAAAGGAGAGCAGTCCAGCAGATGCTCAAACCTTTTCCTCCTCAGCCAACCCGCAGCACCCCAGGCTAGTTTCTGAACCAGGGTTGCTGTGACAAGAGGTAAGGCATCCAGTGCCTCAAACCTGTGCACTACTGTGCCAGCCACTATTATTTATTTGCCAAACTGTAATTTAATTACGTCAACAATTATGAGGACATAAGCAATTGCAATGGACTAGATAGGTTGGGCAATGAATATAACTAATCATGTTTTACGATTCCTTTTTACATGTTCTCTCTGTTCCCTACCACTATAGTTTGTAAGGCTCTGTGTTAATTTCAGCTGTATTATTCATAACCTCACAGTGTAAGGTCATGGAGGTCAGAGAGGAACTGGTATGCTCATGTGTTTTATAAAAAAAAATCACTCGATAGAATTATCATCCTGGAATTTAAGCATCTCCAGTTACACTATACAATTTATATCTGTAGTGATATTAACCACCAAATTAGATATTTTCAGAAGTAGCGCAAGAAACAACTATATTTTCATTTTTATTGTGTGCCGTGCATGTACACTTGCCCCATGACAGAATGGTCTATAATTCTTTAAAAAATATTTTCTAAATACATTTCAGTGAACTTCACTAAGGGGCAAGGTGACTGCAATGGCTGTTAAAAACTAGTAAGAGTGCAAAAGTTCTACTTTAAGAACTGCACTGATGGGGGGTGATAATGCAACAGGGACATGGAGTCAGGTTATTTATTTATTTATTTATTTTTGGGGGGTGATTTTTCTCCCCCATCCCCCGGTTGGCTCTTCTAACCTGGCAACCTGTCCTCTGGCTGCTGTTCATCCTGCACCTCCACACTTTGGGCCATCACCGCTCTACCCCATGGCTTACCCCCCCATGGTGGGGTGGCAGTGGGCCCCTCATCCTTCCCACCAGGACTGGATCCAGTACTGGCATTGATGCCCTCTGGAGATGGCATGTTTCTGATGGACAACCATCAAGCCACTCAACCAGGGCTGTTTTTTTGCTGATTTTCTTGTTGGCTGAGGAGCGTGCAATGCCGACAATGGGCTTGCCATGCATGAGTCCACATGTCGCACATCCACCAGCTGCTCTGCCTCTGTGCCCCACTGTACAGGGCCAGGCATGCCAAAACCTAGCCTCCGCTAGGTGTCAGGCAATCACTGACCACTATTCCCCACCCTCCCTGGGAGAGGAGAGCTATCCTCCAGATGTTCAATCTTCTCCCACCCTGTCTGGCTCCTGATGACCCGCTCACTCAGTGAACATGGGTCACCAGTGTGGCAGGAGGTAAGGCATTGCTGCCTCAGCCCTTCATGCCATTGGGCTAGTTGGAGTCTAATTATTAATACATTAGGTACTGCAGTTTTGTAAAAATAATTAAAAAAAAAAAAGGTACTAACAAGTGTGGACAGTGACCCTATTACTGCAGTTCTTGAAGGGAACTTCTGTGCTCTTTATTCATTAATGGTTGCCAATGCTTTCACCTTGCCTCTTAGTGTTCACTAAAATGGATTTAGAAAACAGTTTTTAAACAATTATAGAAAATGTTATCATGGGATTAGTGTAAATGCATAGCACAAAATGGAAACATGTGATATACTGTAATGGATTTACTAAGAATGACTGAAACTCTTTTGCCTGATGTTCACAGTCCTGACAGATGGTTTCCAATTCCCAACATTTAAATTTCAACCACGGCAGAGTTTATTTCATGTTTCAGGGGGGCTTCCCCATGCACCCCCCTTAATTAATGTAACAAACTCCACCACAGACAACATTTGGATGTCAGGCAACAGTGTGTCTGGAATGTGGAGTCGGAATTCTCAAAGTCAGGCAACAGAGTTTCATTCAGACAAAAGTATACCACTGCAGTTGTTTATTTGGCTACTTTTGTAAATATTTCATTTTGTGGTTAATAACAGTACATATATAAACTGTATAGTATTATTGTGATTACTTAAATTGTAGGATGGTAATTCTATCAAGCGATTTTTTTCTAAAACACATGAGCATATCTGTTCCCCTCTGACCTCCATGATCTCCCAGGGTGTAGAGACTGTGAAGTTGTGAATTACTGTATGCAACTCAAATTAACACACATCACTACAAGCTGTACTGGTAGAGATCAGAGAGAGTGATACAAGTAAAAAGAAAAAGTAAAACATGATTAATTACATTTACTGCCCAACTTATCTAGTCCATTGAACCTGCTTATGTGCTCTTGATTGTTGCTGTACTTTAATTTTAGTTCAGTAAAGAAATAATATTAATGACGTGAGTGGGAATCCAATCCCTGAATAAGTATAGAGACCCAGGTTATGATGCAAGTACAATATATATATATATATATGGAAAAAAAGGTTGGAATGAGTTCATCAATCACATGACAAAATCTTATTTCTTTATAATGCCACTAGGAGAACAGGCAGAGAAGAACTGGAATGTAAAGGAATGCTGGACTATGTCAGTCCATGGTGGCAAACTAAGGCTTAAACACAGTGGTGTGTGTGTGAAATTTAAAACCTAGGAGGAGACAACATGTCAGTGTTTGAGCACAGCACTGTTCTCTCTGCCTACATACAGAACTGGAATGTTATGTAAAGGAATTTTGGACTAATGACTGATGTGAGTCTGTGGCAAAGTAGGAGAAATGTTGCAACTCCAAAGGAAACACATTTTTTTTTCTTGTTTCTTGGGAAGGGACTTTGTTGTCTGGTCTTGGAGACTGTGCTGCAGCTACAGCATGTTCTTCAGTGGGAGAGACTGCTTTGAAGTAATGCTGAGTCCCTTTTTGAAGCAAGACTTCTGAGGGGCTCAACACACTGCAGCCTTAAATGTACAAGAGGGATGGTCATCCTCCTCCCACCCAACCCCTTCAGTGCAACAGTCCAGATTGTCTCTGGATCTGGTGGCACCACAGAACAGAAGTGTGGTAGGAGTATCACCATTGGTCCTGCTTCCAGTTTTCCATTTTCTGTCCTCATCCCTGTGCTGTGGCATGCACATCAGACATGCATATGTGGAGGTGTGTACATGCCTACTGAATCCCACAGCTCTGTCCTTTCCCTGCCATCCTTAGACCTACATTACCACAACATCTCCATCTGGTGGCAGTCATTCAGTGAGAAAGGCAGTCCTGAGTCCTCCTTTCCCAGGAAAGGAGAGCAGTCCTGCAGATGCTCAGTTCTTTCCCTCCCTGGTCAACCCCCATCACCCCAGTCTCGTTTCTGAACCAGGGTCGCTGGTGTGACAAGAGGTAAGGCATCCAGTGCCTCAGCACTGTACAGCACTGAGTAAACTACTAATGTTATTTCTTTGCTGAACTGTAATTTAATTACATCAATAATTATGAGGACATAAGCAATTCCAATGGACTAGATGGGTTGAGCAGTGAATATAATTAATCATGTTTTACTTTTTATTTTTACATGTTCCCTCTGATCCCAACCACTATAGTTTATAAGGCTGTGTACTAATTTTAGCTGTTTTATTCATAACCTCACAACCTTTGCACAGTGGGAGGTCACGGAGGTCAGAGGGGGACTGGTATGCTCATGTGTTTCAGAAAAAACTTCTCACTTGATAGAATTATCATCCTGGAATTTAAGCAACCCCAGTTATACTATACACTTTATATAGGTAGGTTTCATAGGTAGATACAGAGCTTTATAGACAATATTCCTTTTGCTAACCAATTAGTGTGTATCCCAGAATCCAATGCTTGATAAGAAAGCTATCCAATTTAATCTTGAAATTGTTCATATTGTTACTTGCTACCACCTCCAATGGTAGTTTATTCCAGATGTTAGTAACTCTTAAGCTAAGCCAGGATTTTCTTTTATTTGTTTTAGGGCATTCCACAAACAGTTGTAGGGGGGTGTGCCCTTGTAATGCATGATGATGCCCTAAATCTCAAACCCAGGAGCTCCCATAGGCCTGGATCAGTAAGTGATTTAAAAATTAAACACATGTCCCCTCTCATCTGTTTAAACTCCAGTGGGTATAAACCCAAGATATTCAACCTTGTTTGATAATCATGCCCTTTTAACCCCAGTATGTTACAGGTTGCTCTCCGCTGAACTCTCTCCAGGGCTGCTATTTTAGCCCTTCCACTTGGTGATCAAAATTGTGTGCAATAATGCAAAAGTGGTCTTACCAAGGAAGTATAGAGGGGCAGCATGACCTCTTTTCTCCTACATGTGATATGCTTATTAATACAATGCAGTATGCTACCAGATTTCTTAATTACTGCATTACAGTGTGTTTTAAATGATAGATAATTGGTAGCCATAATACCCAGGTCATTTAGTTGTTCCACAGCACTCAGTATCTGCCTTCCAAGTGTATATGACCAGTGTCCGTTTTGTCTCCCAAAATGCATAACACAGCATTTCTCCACATTAAATGTTAACCTTTTGTCCAGTGCCCATGTTTCAGTTCATTTAAGGCTTCTTGGAGGTGTATGGCATCATTCAGATTGTTTACAAGATGTCCGACCCTGGTGTCATCAGCAAACTTAGATATCCAAACTCCATTGTTAACACTCATTGAGTCAATATAAATATTGAACAAGCAGAGCCCCAACACAGAGCTCTGAGGTACACCACTAGTCACATTGACCCGCATAGACTTTATCCCTTTAACACTAACAGATTGTGTTCTAGAACCATGCCATGCTTCTAACCATTTTATTTTACCATCAAAACCATGTGTAATTAGTGCATTGATAAGTTCACCATGTCTTACTTTATCAAATGCCTTTGAAAAATCTAGATATTTATATCTGTACTGATATTAACCACCAAATGAGATATTTACAAAAGTAGTGCAAGAAACAACTATATCACACATTTCCATTCCGTGCCATGCATGTACACTTGTCCCATGACAGAATGTTCTATAATTCTTTAAAAAATATTTTTAAAATCCATTTCAGTAAACTTCACTAAGGGGCAATGTGACTGCACTGGCTACTGTAAACTAATAAGAGTGCAAAAGTTCTTTAAGAATTGCTAAAAGAGGGTTCACTGAACCCAAAAAAAAAAAGGGGAATGGGATAATGCAACAGGGATATGGAGTCAAATTACTAATGCATTAGGTACTGTGAGTTTTGTAAAAATAGTTTAGAAATAAGGTGCTAACAAGTGTGGACAGTGACCCTGTTAGTGCAGTTCTTGAAGGAAAGCTTTTGTGCTCTTTATTCATTAATGGTTGCCAATGCTGTCACCTTGCCCCTTAGTGTTCATTGAAATGCATTTAGAAATCAGTTTTTAAACAATTATAGAACATTTTGCCATGGGGTAAGTGTAAATGCATGACACAGAATGGAAATGTGTGATATTCTGTAATTGTTTCTCACACTTTGTTTGTAAATATCACATGTTGTGGTTAATATCAGTACAGATATAAACTGTATATTAAAATTGTGTTTCCTTAAACTGCAAGATGGTAATTCTATTAAGTGATTTCTTTTTCTGAAACCCATGAGCATATCAGTCCCTATCTGACCTCAGTGACCTCCCAGTATGAGGAGATTGTGAAGTTATGAATTATGCAGCTCAAATTAACATACAACACTACAAGCTATAGTGGTAGAGATTAGAGAGAGTGATAAATGTAAAATGAAATAGCAAAACATGAATAATTATATTCACTGCCCAACTTATCTAGTCCATTGCAATTGCTTATGTGCTCTTGATTGTTGATGTAATTAAATTACAGTCCGAGAAAGAAATAAGATTAGTGACATGAGTGGGGAATCCAATCCATGAATAAATATATAGACTGGGGTTATGATGCAAGGGCAAAACATATATATAAAACGGAAAAAGAGGTTGGAATGTGTACATCAATTATATGACAAAAATCAATTTCTTTGTAATACCACTAGGAGAATAGGCAGACAGAACTGGAATATAAAGGAACGCAAGGCTATGTCAGTCCATGGTAGCAAAGGAAGGCTAAAACACAGTAGTATATATGTGTTAAATTTAAAACCTAGGAGGAATCAGCATGGCAGTGATTGATTGAGCACAGCACTGTTAACACTTACTGCCTACAGACAGAATTGGGATGTTATACAAAGGAATTCTGGACTAATGACTGATATGTGACTTTGGCAAAGTAGGAGAGGTGTTGCAACTGCAAAGGAAACATACTTTTTTTGTTCTTGTTTTTTGGGAAGGGACTTTGTTATCTGGCATAGTTATCCTGTGTAGGAGACTGTGCTGCAAGTCCAACATGTTCTTCGGTGGGAAAGAATGCTTTGAAGTAATAATGAGTCCTTTATTGAAGCAAGATGCCTGTGTGGCTCCACCCACTGTAGTCATAAAAATGGGGCACAAGGGCAGATTGACAGTCAAATCTTTTAAACAGGCAATATTGTTATATATAGAGAGGGGTGAATTTATGGAACTCTCTCCTAGCAGACACAGTAAATATGATGAATTTCAATCATTTTAAAAATAGATTGGATGTTTGTGCCTGCCTGTCATTGAGGTAGGACTTGTAGGAGACAATGATAATGTAATACTTGCCTGTTACAGTCACAGTCTACTGTTCCATTGTGACTGGGAAACCAGATGAGACAAAGAGAGAGAGAGACAGAGAGACAATGAGAGACACTCCATCTGCCTGCTGCCACCTGCAGCATGAAAAAGCAACCAATTACTGTAGTTTTTAAAATAGTATGGGCTAAAAAATAATGTTTCTGTGGAGTGGGCTTGCTCAGGACAGCTAAGATTTTGTGGAGAAGAGGTGAACACAATCTCTTTTGGACTTTTTTTTGGTAATACAGTACTGTATATCTGTGTTATGAAGGTGATGTGCCAAGTGGTACACAGTTGTGCTTATTTAGGATAAAAAATACTGGCATCTTATGTTAAGCAGTTTGTGTATGAAGTTTGCTAATTATGGTTATCTGTTTTCATAAGAAAATTAAAACTCCCAAACTGTTGGGTTAAAATCCTAAAGTTGCTATATTGGTAAAATGTATCACAAAAGGTTTTGTCATCAGATCAAGTTAAAATGTGCTTAGGTAATAAAAACTGCTTTATTTTCACAACAGAGCAGCAAGCGTCTCCATTTTTGCATTGCAACCTCTGGTACCCCCAACTGTGTGCCAGAGGGCTTTTGACAGTACACATTGCATGTGGTTTATTAAGATGCCAGCCATGTTCCACAAGCCAAGGATAGTACAGGAGTAATATTTCTGGCCTGTGGGAAGTGGGTGGCATTTTAATAAAACAGCAGACACCACCAGTGTCTGTAGCACTTGCTGCGGAGGGGTCAAGGTGGGTGGGTGAGTGACAGCACCAGAGGATATGCTAGTAGTTGGGGAGGGGGTCAAGGTGGGTAAGTGATAACATAAGAGGATATGCCAGTAGCTGGGGAGGTGGTCAGGGTGGGTGAGTGACAACACCAAATGATATGCCAGTAGCTGGGCAGGGGGTCAGGGTGGGTGAGTGACATCATTAGTGTCTGCAACACTTGCTGAGGAGTGGGTCAAGGTGGGTGAGTGATGTCATCAGATGCTATGCCAGTAGCTGGGAAGTGGGTCAAGGTGGTGACTAACAGAATACATGCAAATCTGGATAATGTGCAAACATTGAAATGACATTTGTTATGCTGTGCTACTGTACTTCTTCAGTAAAGCCCTCAAAATGCACCACAGAGCAGAAAAAAACCCAGAACCTCTGGGGCCTTGGTGGCCCTGAGACCTCCAACCACTTCTTGAGCCCCCCCGCTGAAAAAATAAAAGTCTGCGCCTATGAATGCTACCAGTGGTCTCTGCTTAAACTTAGGGACCTGTCTGTCAAAGACTTCCAAACTGTGCCAATGTTTATTAACTATTGATGTTGTTCTGTTGCTGCTTTGTGTGGTGTAGCAAGTGCTAAACACAATCATTTCTGGACCTGATAGCATTATCCATTCTTTAAATCCTTACCTATGATCTTTGTCTTCCACGCTTTCAATAGCTGCTTGTTGAGTACTTTCCCTATATCCCCTTTATTTAAATCTGTTATAGACTGTGTTTGCAGTTGCAGCCATAATCATGGTAGGATATTTCCTGAAATTTATGTGATATCTCTGAAGAAATTCCCAGCCTACCTGCAGTATTGTACCACTATGGGCCACCAGAGAAAATCGTTTTAAATGTATCTCAAAATATCTGGAAATATCTGAACGTATCTGTGGCTGCAATTATGCTCCCTGATTATAAGATTCTACTGTGCGACAATTTCTTTTTGCATGCACAGTATAAGCTGTGAATAAGGGATGCTCTCTATTAGTTTAGGACTATGAAAACTTGCACCATATAAAATGAAGTTTCGGGTTGTCTCTTTGTGATATGATGTGGTTTCCAGTCTCTGTTCTGTCTCTGTTACTAAGATGTCCAAAAATGGAATTTGGTGTTCATTAAAATTCAGTGTAAACTTGAGATTGTCATGTATCCTGTTAATGTAATTATGAAACTCCCTCAATTCTGCATTTGCACCTGTCCACAAGACAAAATGTTGTCAATATATCACCCCAGCTGGCGATATGTTGGTAGTACGGGTTCATTCTTTCTGTCAAGATAAACTCCATTTCAAACTGCTCCATACAGAGATTAGTATATGATGGAGCAAATGTTCTCCCCATTGCAATTCCCCTCATTTATGTATAATAAGTGTGTTCAAATATAAAATAGTTTCTAGATAGAATTATTTCTGCCAATTGTATCAGAAACATGTTCGAAGGTTTTTCCCCAGTGTTTCTCTTTTTGATGGCCAAAAATAAGAAATGTAGACCATCTTGATGTGGGTTGCAAGAGTATAAATCCTGTACATCTAACATCACTAATAAAGTCTTATTCAGATCATCAACTCAATTATTTATGGTCTCAATTATTTGCAGAAAAAATGTTTGGAGTCTTTAATGTACTATTACATTAGTGGTACCAGTAGTTTAATAGAGTGATCAATGTATGAAGACTGAGGTTCCAACAATGAGTGGATACTGGAAACAATAGATCTGCATGGAGGATTTTGTAGGCTTTTGTGAATTTTTGGAATGCAATAAAAAGTGTCTGTCCAGGCGTGTGCTTTATGTAGAATATCTGCCTCTAGTAAGGAAATCCATCCCATGTCTACAGCTTGGTACAACAATTGCTTCATTTCAGCTATTATCTCTGATAAGGGATCTGTATCTATTTTTTGTAATGTATAGTGTTGGATAACAATCTCACACATTCTTGTTTATTTATTTAATTATTTTATTTAGTTTTTGTTGACTGGGTAAGTGCACTAGACAAATCCTGCATATTTTCACGCACGATCCGGGGGAGGAGGAAACAGATGAATGCCAACTGACCTGGAACCAGATTAAGCTGTTGGTGGTATTTTTCGTGAATGGAGAACATTTGGCCATTGCACTGGGGAAATTCCTCTGCTCTTTTTAAGAAGTGCCATGGGATCTTTGACATCCACCTGAACTACCACCAGAACAGGCAGATGGGACCTCTGTTTAACTTCTCATCTGAAAGACAGCACCTCAGGAGTGCAGCACCCCCCTCATGCTGCACTACAGTGTCAGTATTGGGATATTAACCCAAGTGCCTGATGTGGGGAAAGAACCCATAGCCTACTTATCTCCTGGCCTCAGAGGCGAGTGAGCTACCTGCTGAACCACTGACACTGCTTTATAGTCCAGATAATTTATAACTACCACTCCTCCACCCTTGTCTCCTGGCTTGATTATAATGTCTCTGTCTAGGTCCTTGTCAAGTTTGCCTTCATTGTGTAGATGCTGTCTTCTTTAATTGGTCTATGTATTTATTTATGAGTTTTACAAATGTTTCTATAGCTTGTGAAGAGTTCTTTGGAGGGTGGTAGCTTGATTTTACCCCTACCACCATTCTAAGGTCTTTTTTTCTATGACTCTCCCCTCTGTCTAATTCTGCAAACTGGTACGCAAGTCTTTTTTGTTCTGTAAAATGTTTTTAGATCTAACCTGAGATCAAAAAATTAACATCTGTCATTGGGGAAAAGGAAAAGCCTAATGGTTAAACTTGAATTTGTTGGTGTGTTAGTGGTTTAGTACTGAAATTAAACACTACCTCCTGTGACCACTGTAGTACCCCTGTGCTTGATGTTGTCTGCTTCTGTTTCCTCCTTCTCCTCTTCCTCCTCCTCCTCTGTTTCCACTCTCTCTGTATGGGCCTCTCTGTTTTGATTGTAAATCGTATCTCGTAGGCTTCATGTTTTATTACCACGTTTGGCCTGATGAAAATGACTGCGTGGTTCTATCCTGACATTGATCTAAAAAAGGACCCCGTTGATGATTAATTTGTGATTCTTATATATTGTATTGATTTGTTATAAAACTCCCTGAGCTGTCACTATCTGAGTGTTTTCTATAATAGTATGAAGACCTTTCTATTTTTTTATGTGTGTATACCTTGTTGGCTCTGTAATCATTCAGGTCTGTCTGGAATTTCCTTATCTTAGTATTCTTTATTTGCTGTTCAAATTATTTCAGTTCTTTTTCTATTTTATGTGTAATGGTTTTAAATTCATTAAGATCAACTTTATTCTTGTAATTGTCCTTATGTGTATGTATCTCATTACTAAGCTTACTTTTTTCATCTATAATAGCTTCAATTAGTGCCACCATGAAATCATAGGAGCACTTGTTACAGATGCCATCCCATCTGTAAAACGTTTCTGAGAATTATTCTTTAAATTAGGTTCCACTAGTACCTATAGTCCTCTAGGAGTTCATTTGTTTCTAAGAAACAGAGCATTATTGAATGCCAATGCAGTTTTTTCTCTTTCTGCAAAAGATGTTCTAGCCTGTTAATCAGAGTTTTAGCTTTGACAGTCTCTGTCCAATGTTCCTCTAATGAAATCTGAGCTAACACTTCATTGGTTTGTTCTTTTGTGCATGCAAATGGAGGGACACTTGTTTCTGTGGTGTAAGATGTCTCTGGAAATGGATTCATATTTTGAAATGATAGTCTGTGACCAGATAGATACATTTTTTTACAAAGTTGTAGTAGCATATCCCTGGTTTCTTCTTCTGGTTTTTGGGTAGGTGTGTGGGGTCTGATGTAGTGACTTCTGGGTCCTGAGACCCTGGGTAAGGGAAAACAAAAAAGCTGTATGGGAGCATGTATAGAAAATAATGTCTAAATATTCAAAAGAATCTTTCTCAGTTTAGATCTTGCCAAAAATATATATTCAATGGCCTACGCAGCCAGTATAGTGTTATGCGGGTGCAAATGTGTTACTTTGGTTTTGGTCATTTGTGCTATCTATTCCAAAGGAATTACCCCACTCAAAGAGGGTTCCAGCCCTAGGGGTGACATGGGACAATTCCCTTGGCTAAAGATATCTTAGGAAGCATCCCAAGGAGAGAGGCAATGCCACTGGAGGAGAAGGGTAGAATGGTGGAGCAAAGTAAAAGTGCTTCAGAAGGAGGCCAAGAGGAACTGCTTATATAGCTCAGGAATGGGGAGTGGCTGGCTGCTTGTCCATTGAACTACAGGCCCAGCCTTCCAATTCAATGGCCTACACAGCCAGTATAGTGTTATGCTTGTGCAACTGTGTTACTTTGGTTTTGGCCAATCTTACTCTCTGTTCCAGAGGAATTACCACCATGTAGGGTTACCAAAGGCAAGGAACCCTCTAACAGGGTTCTACCACTAGAGGTGCCGTTGTATGATTCCCTTGGATAAAGGTACCTTAGGGAGCATCCCCCAAAAGAAATGTATTAGTACGAAGAACGTTTGCAATTGGAGCCGTGAGGCAGGGTAGAATAGGAAAACGCAGCCTGAGAGGTACTGAGATGAACAGATGAGCAAATGGTATGAGTAGAATGGTTTGCGCTGGAGATTGAGGGGGCCTCCTAAGGAGAGAGGGAACGGCAAGTAGGTACACCATCCACTTCCATAAAACAGCAGAACCTACCTACAGAAACTAGGGAACACTGACTGCTTCTAACTAACATTTATGACCTGAGGCATGGGGGAGAGAAAAAAAAAAACCTTTGAGGTGGAAATCTCTTGGGCCCAAGGCCTAGGTCACCTGCCCTCAAGGCCTGGGATATTTTGTTTAGTCACAGCTCTGCTACTGCAATTTGGAAATCCAATTAAGGGGGGGTAGAAATATTCCAATTTGGAGGAAAGCTCTCACTCGATCCCTCTAACAGGAATGCCATGGAAGGTTGCGAGCACTACTCTACAACAATGGGAAACCAAGGCAGGAGGAGGAGAGGAATGACTGCTGAGGTGCTCACCTGGCCTACCCACCCTAAAAACAAATGAGATAAACCAGAGGCAGTCATGGGGAGAATGCAGTGAAAGTGCCTTTCTAATAAATTAATACTAGAACCAAAGGAGATCGCTGTAACCACCCTTCATGTAGTCTTAAATTCTACACCAGGAGCTGCCATCGAGTCTCAAATGGCTAAAGCTACATCTGGAGCAAGAATATTCCCATCTATGAGCTAGGTGAGAAGGACCCTGCCCCAAGTTTTGCACAGTCAAGATACGGACCTTATAGGTGCAGAGTGAGACTGTCAGCTGCAGGGAGGCCTGAGCCATGGTGCTTAATGGTCATGGATGGCATGCCCCAGAAACAAATTCAGAAGGAGCTGGATAATGCAAGGAATGTTGGAGACCCTCACGGAGGCAGACATATACTTAGCAGGCATGAGCAGACTCAGTTGTGCATAAGTAGATGACTGGACCTGCACGTAGGTCTATAAGGCTGAGGAAGCAATGAGTGGACCTGCATGTAAGTCTGTAAGGCAGAGTAAACAGTGGTTGGACTTGCAGGTAGGTCAGAGGAGCAGCAAATATGAATTAGCAAGGGCAAGCCAACCAGTCACACTAGTAAGCCAACTAAAGGTGACAAAATACTTGGATGATTTTGGTAGTGAAAGCAGGATTTGAACATGAGGTAAGTATGCCACACGGGGCCACGCTCCTCAACAACACCTCCAAGTCCCCCTCCATAGGAAAAACAAGAAAGTGATGGGAAAACGGCATGACCCACATGCAGATATTAAAACTAGTTTACAACATCAGCCGTAACTTAGCTGACCTCCAGAATATAATAGCAGTGTGCAAACATAATAGAGCAGCATCAGTATTGAGTAATTATGGGTTATAGGGGTAGCATTTCGAATGAACATAGACTGTAGGGAGGCAACACTCTGAAAGCAGCAAACAGGCTAGGCAGTGCAGTGAAAACAGCAGCAATGAGGTACATGGGATGAGTTCAGGAAGCAGGATTGAGCTGCATGTGCTAGGGTTCAGAGTGAGCCTAAACCAGGTGAAAACAATTAAGGTGCATAGAAACATAGAAATATAGAAATTGTTAGTAGATAAGGACCGCTAGGACCATCCAGTCTGCCCGTAGGCCCTATACATTGTATGTGGCCACTGATCCTATGTGATCAATGGCTTGTCATCACTCCCTCCCCTCTCAGGCTTCCCTTGTGCCTATCCCAAGCATGCTTAAACCTCTCCACTGGGCTTGCCCCCACTACCACCTGTGTAGACTATTCCATGTGTCGACTACCCTTTCTGAGTAGAAAAACTTCCTCACATTACCTCTAAATCTACCCCCCTCCAATTTCATATTGTGCCCCCTTGTTCTAGTACTTTTTCTACATTGGAAAACTGCCACTGCCTGCACCTTGTTTATGCCCTTGACGTACTTGAAAGTTTCAGTCATGTCCCCCCACTGTGTCCTCCCCTCCAGTGAGTAATTATTGAGGTTCCTTAGTCTCTCTTCATATGTTTTGTTGTGTAAGCCCTGCACCATCTTTGTTGCCCTTCTCTGGATAGTCTCCAACTTCTCTATGTCCTTGCACAGGTGTGGTCTCCAGAACTGCATGCAGTACTCCAGGTGAGGCCTTACCAATGTTTTATACAATGGCATCACCACCTCCTGTCTCCTACTAGTGCTAAAGTACCATTGCCTATGCACCCCAGCATACCACTGGCCCTCCCTGCTGCCTTTATACACTGCTTTGATACCATAAAGTCATCACAAATGAAAACCTTTAGGTCCCTTTCCTCCTTGGTGACAGTCAGCTCCTCCCCCCCAACCTGTAGCTCTCCCCAGGATTCCATATACCCAGGTGCATTCTTTTGCACTTCTTTACATTAAATCTCAGTTGCCACATCTCTGACCATCTTTCAAGTTTCTCCAGGTAGTTCTTAATTTCTGCACCCTTTCTGGAACATCCACCCTGTTGCAGATCTTGGTGTCATCTGCAAACAGGCAGAGCTTTCCTTCCAGCCCCTCTGCAATGTCATTAATGAAGACATTGAACAGGACTGATCCTAGTACTGATCCCTGAGGTACCCCACTGGTCACCCCCCTTCCCAGATTGCATCCCATTTACCACCACCCTCTGTCTCCTGTCTGTTAACCAGTTTCTAACTCAGTTCACCACCTTGTTTCCTATGCCCAGACTACTCATCTTGTTAGTCAGCCTTCTATGTGGGACAGTGTCAAAGGCTTTGCTGAAATCCAGGTAGGTGACGTCTACTGCCCCTCCCTTATTAAGTTCCCTTGTCACCCAATCAAAAAAAACTATTAGATTCATTTGACATGACCTTCCTGTTGTGAATCCATGCTGTCTCAGATCCTGCGCACCACTGGATTCCAAATGTGTCATGATCCTTTCTTTCGGCAGTGTCTCCATGATCTTTCTCACCACTGGGGTAAGGCTCCTCCCTACTGCCACTTTTGTGCAGTGGGACTACATGTGCCCCCCTTCAGTCCTCTGGAACGACACCCGTGTTGAGTGACTCTGTGAACAGGGCCACCAGAGGTGCTGATAGTTCCTTTCGCAGCTCCTTTAATATCCTTGGGTGGATGCCATCCGACCCCATGGCCCTATCCACCTTCAACGTTGTGAGTTCTTCCAGAACTCTCTACACTGTGAATGGACTGGTGTTCACTCCCCTCCCTCATTGCCTCTGCACCCCCTGTTTTTTCTTCTTTCACTAATGTACCTATAACATGCCTTATCTCCTTTGTTTACAGACTGTGCTATGCTCTCTTCTGTCTATGCCTTCACCCTCCTAACAGCCTACACTGCTTCCCTTAGACATTCAAGGTACACCTCCCTGTTTTCCTCCCTTTGGCTCCCCTTATATTTCCTGAAACTCAGCTTTTTAGCCCTGACTTTGTCCCTCACCTCTTTGGAGAATCATAGTGGTTTCCTTCTTCTTTTCCCTTTGGTCACTATCCTAACACACTGGTTTTTTAATATCCACTATGGCTCCTTTCAGTTTCAGCCATTGTTTTTCCACCACATCTACTATCTCTCCCTTCTCCAGGACTGCTTGTATACATCTGTCTATTTCAGGGAAATCTACCCTCCTGAAATCTAATATTCTTGTCATTGTATCGCTTGATTGATTCCATGTTTCCATGCTGAACCACACCATGTGGTGGTCACTGGACCCCAGCTGCCCTTCCACCTGTATTATTTTGACACTGTACCCACTGGTCGATACCAGGTCCAGAATTGACTTGTCCCTGGTTGGCTCATGTACCAGCTGCCTGAATCCAACCCCCTGCAAGGATTCTAAGATGGCTGTTCTTCTGACTGAAACAGCCATCTGGGTGGCCCAATCCATGTCTAGCATATTGAAATCCCCAGTAGTAGGATTTCGTCCTTAGTTTCCATGTCATTTATGTTTTCCACTAGTTCCCTGTCTATTTCCCCCCCTCTGTGCTGGAGGTCTGTAGATCACCCCAGCGCATATCGCTGTTCTATTCTCTGGCTCCAGGGTGACCCACATTACCTCGGCCTCACCCATCTTCCCTGAACTTCTGTAGCCTTTATACCATCTTTGATGTACAGGGCGACTCCTACACCCTTTTTACCCTCACTGTCCCTCCTGAACAATGTATAGCCTGGTACATTGACTTCCCAGTCATGATTTGCAGAGTACCATGTCTCTGTTTTTGCTGCTATGTCAAGGTCTTCATCTGCCAACAAGGCCTGCAGGTCAGGTACCTTATTTCCTAGGCTACTGGCATTTGTTAGCATGATCTTCCATGTTTTAGAGTTTGCCCTCCCTCTGCTCTTGTTCTCCCTATCCAGCATATTCCCTCACCCCAGTTTATTTTCCTATGTGCTCCTTCTACCACTATATTACTCATTATACATTCTTCACCTGCCTGCCCCTCCCTGTCTATTTTTGCTGTTCCCATAGTCAATTTATGTTCCAGCATGTTCTCATGGGGGGTGTTCCTAAACCTCCTGGCTCTCCCCCTTGGCCAGTTTAAATGCTCACAGCTGAAGCATTGAAACTTCTCACAAAGGACCAAGGTCTCCTCTTGAACAGATGCAGGCCTTCGTCCTTATATAAGCTTGCATCTGCCCAGATCAGGCCCCAGTCCCCTATGAAGCCAAAACCCTCCCTTGCACACCTATCCTTCAATAAGGAGTTTAAGGTAAGGATGTGGAGTGCACTAGCTTTTCCTGTGCCTTGGACAGGTAGCATCTCTGAGAATGAGACGGAGCATGCTATCTGTTTCAGGTTCTCCCGAGCTTTCTGAAATCATCCTGGACTCTGGCTAACTCTGCCCTTCTCCTGGCCAGGTCATTGGTTCCCAGATAGACAATGACATCTAGCTGTTCTCTCCTAGCTATTGCCATAGCGATTTGATGGAGCCACTTCCCATCCAGCCATGCAGTGCTTCCTGGGAGGCACTGGACCTCCCTCTCTCCCCTGCTAGGTGACCCTAACTCCACTCTGTTGACAATAGAGTCACCCACTAGGAGAGGCCTCCCCCCATCTACTGGGTTCCCCTGCTTCCCTTCCATAGGGCTCCATCCTGGAGGACCCTCCCATCCTCTCTGGATGCAGTCTCAGTGCCTGAGTGGGGCTTTCCTGTTCCTTCAAAACAGTGTAGGAGTTTGTAAGTGGGACCCATTGGGGGATGTGCCTTCAACCTCCCTCCCTCACCCTCCCTCTGCCCACTGTCATCCAATTTCTCCTCATCTGTGGCATCCTTTGAGGTAAAGGTTGTGGACCCAGTGGTCTCTGGGTGGGAATGAATAGCACTTTCAGCTTGGCCAACTCTGCTCAGAGACAGGCAGCCTCCTCCCTCAGCCCAGAGAGGTGCTTGCAGATAGGGCAGCATCACAGCCTCCAGAATGTCTCCCTGAAGACCGCCACTCCACAATCACTTCACTGTACCACTCCCATCATGTCTGATTCCCTCATCAATCAACTGCTTACTTAAGATGGCTATTTGATATCCCCCAAATATATGTTTTATTTCTGTTGTGTTCTGTTATGCGTCCTCTCTTTCCTTCTTCCTGTATGGATGCAGGATGTTGCAAGGCCTTATGGGACTCACCCAATAAATTTAGGGCAAGCCCTCGGGTGGGTGGGTTGGACTACACCACAGGTTGTGTCCAAAAACAATCAACCAAGGAGTCCTCTGGCAGTGACACCTCACACAATCGCCAACTTGTCTGCTAGAATCCTTCAATCCTGCCCAAACTAAATTTAAAAGCACAATAAATGGTAGTTAAGAACAGCCTTCAACTACAATTTCAAACACACAGAAATGTCAGTTAAGAAAATATTTCAAATTCACTTACAAACACAGTCACCAGCTAAAGCCTCCTTCTCCTTCTGCACTAACTGGAGACTAACTGAGATGGCAGTTAAACATCACATTCAAACTGCACAAATCCCTGTAATATGATGCCTGCACTTACAGGCCAAACAGCAACTTTTAAATACACAATCATCAACTTGTCTGCTAGAATCCCTCAGTCTTGCTCACACTAAATTTAAAAGCACAATAAATGGCAGTTAAGAACAACCCTCAAATACAATTTCAAACACACAGAAAGGGCAGTTAAGAAAATATATAAAATTCACTTACAAACACAGTCACCAGCTAAAGCGTCCTTCTCTTCTGCACTAACTGAAGACATAGCACGCTGAGCAGCAGCAGGGAAGCTGCTTGAGCTGAAATACTCAGGTAACGATTGCAGTTGCATTGTGAGTAAATGGGAACAAGTAGCAAGATCTCAGGATTAGCAAAATACAAGGAGTTTAGAAACAGAAGCCCCCCAAAAGGAACACAAAACAAAAGAGGCAAAAACACAGAAGAACAGGGAACAAGCAACACAAAGAAGCACACAGCAGGAGGCAAGCAATACAAACCAAGTGCAGGAGAACAGGAAAAAAAAGTTCATCAAAAAAAGGCAGAGGCCAAAACACAGCAAGGCTGGAGGGGGACAAGCCCCAGCAGCTGCAAAGGACAGACTGACAGAACCTCTGGCTGCAAAGAAAAAGTGCTTCAGAAGGAGGCTGAGAGGAACTGCTTATATAGCTCAGGAAGGGGGAGTGGCTGGCTGCTTGTCCATTGAACTATAAGCCCAGCCTTCTAATTATTGGAGTTAATATTTTATTAAGATCTTGGATTAAACCTTTGAGTACAGGTTCATTACATACATTCCACATCAGGGTCATACAGTAATAAACAAAACAACAGCTTACGGATATGCCATAAGAAAGTAGACGACAATTAAGGCAAATTAGAAACAAGTTATATGTTAGTGACTGAAGTAAGATAACCCTAACTGCAATGGGACTAGCAAACACAAAGAGAAAAGGGAGGGAAAGAGAGAGAGTGACAAAGGGAGAATTTGGCTCAGGAAGAGAGGGACAATAGAGGGAAGACAACTGCAGAGAGAAGGAGAATATGCAGGAATCAGCCCAGATGGTGGGCCTCGTCAAGGGTGAAACGGATGCTCATTGTAAGCATACTGGCAGTACTAGTAGCAGGTAAATGTTATACAGAGGTGCCAGCTGTAAGGGTGGAGCAAGATCAGTACAGGGTGTCTGTACAAGAAGGGGGAGGAGGGAATTGGAGCAGATGGGCATGGTAGAGAGATGATGAGGTGAGAGAAGGTAGATGCAGAGGGGGAGGAGGGTGGAACAGTTAAGAAATGGAGGAAGTGGGGGGTAGAGGGGTGTCCGGTGGTGCTGAGGTAGATGAAGAAGAGGGGGGAGGGTGGAACAGTTTAGGGTGGGAAGAAGTAGGGCATAGAGAAGGCACCCAGCATGCTAAGGTTGACAACAGTCAGGGGGACTGGAGGCCTTAATGGAAACAGTTGCAACTTGCTTTGGCAACCAGATGAGATCTTAGCCCGCGTTTGAAGGGGCCTATCATTAGATCATTAGCTCTACTGGTTCCTTGCATGGAATGTAAATGTTATTTTGTATTAAAAGAGCTAATATAGCTGAAAGATTTTTATTATGAAAGCCACAGGATCCTGAGAAGTAGCATTCCCTTTCCAAACCTAACTGATACAAAACAAGGGAGGTTGGGTCCCGGTTGTTTAACCCAGCCTTAAATCTAGGGCTGAAAACAATGTGTTGTGGAGGAGTCTTCCTTAATAAAACTAACAGTCAAAATAATGAATGCCATGTAGGAAGGAAGACTCTGAAACTCCAAGTAGTTTCTTATTCAAAAAATGTGTTTATTTATAGCAGTATGCTTGAAAGTCACCTAGAAGATTCGACCAATATTTTGTGGCCAAAACGGTTACTTCCTTAAGGCCCACGGTGGTCCTGTTTTATAAAGCAGGAAAAAAAAAAACTATTTTAACATTCTTATTGGATATGTCATACAACACCTGATGTTCTGGTAGTCACAGAGTCATGGCTCAGAGCAGGCACGCCAGATAATGAATTGAAGATTCCCAACTATTCTATATTTAGAACTGACAGAAAGGCCAGAGGCGGTGGTGTGGCCATCTATGTCAAGGATAAATTCTCAGCCACAATCCTAGACTCGACCTCTGTCCCAAATGAATTCAAATGCCTGTCCCTAAAACTTGGGATCTCTTCTTCAGTCTCACCACGTGTGGTTGGTTGTTATAGCCCCCCTCTGCTGGACTTCAGCTTCTAAAGCACTTATATAATATCCTAGGACCTAATCCCCCAGAAGTTATCATACTAGGGGACCTTAACTTAGACTGGTTTTCCAATGTGGTTACACCACTAAAATCACTTTGTGACTCCCTTGGATTGTCACAACTTATCAACAAAGCTACGCGCCCTAATAAAAAGAATGTGAACAACAGTAAATTGCTAGATGTCATTTTAGTAAATAGGCTCCATTTATTTTGACATGCTGCCACTTTTTTCTTTGATATTAGTGATCACTGCTTTATTGCTTGTGTAAGGTCAAATTCTATGACTATGCATTCATCTAAGTTTACCCTTAAGAGATGCAGACGTAACTTTGATCCTTTCGCCTTCAGCACTGAGCTAAGAGATTCTTTGCATTGGCAGGACTTTTACTTATCTAAGACAGTGAGTGGGGCTTAAGGCATTTTTCATGAAATAGTGACCGAGGCACTAAATAGACATGCACCACTGAAAAAAACTAGGGTGAGGAATAAATCCTGCCGATGGTTCTCATGGGAGCTGAAGGATGCTATGTTGAAAAGGGACTCACTCTAGAAAACCGCGTGCAAAACAAAGCTTGAAAAGGACTGGTGTATGTTTAGAAGGGCACGGAACACCTGCACCAAGATGATCAAAGAGGCTAAGGCTAGCTATTACCATGCTGAACTTGTAATTGCTTCTAACAACCCTTCTAGATTTTGGAAGACAATCAAGGACTTAGCAGGTCATACCGCCAGAAACTCTCTACTTGCAAAACTTAAGTCTGTCAATTCCTCTATCTTTTATAGACCGTCCATCCTTGTTGCTCTCAATGATCACTTCATGACCGCAGGGCTTGCCTTTGACAACTCACCTGCTTGTTCCTTATGCTCACAACTTAGTGCACAAGACCATGAATTCATTGACCCCAAACCATCCTTCATATTTCAGCCTGCTACTCTGAAAGAGTTTGAAGACCCCATACTGCAACTGGATCCCCAAAAAAGCACTCAAGCAGATTTTATAGACTCGTATTTCATAAAGATTGGTTACCAAGTTTTAGCTGTGCCAATCACACATCTCTTTAACTTATCTCTATCCTTGGGCACCCTAGCTCCCATTTGGAAAACAGCCCATGTCATCCCTATCTTCAAATATGGTGACCCATGTGACCTAAAAAAACTACAGGCCAATTTCTCTTCTTCCAGTACTGTCCAAGTTACTGAAGAAAATTGTGAGTACCCAGCTTAAGAACCATTTAGAATCCAATAGCCTGCTAAACCCACTACAGTCAGGCTTCAGAGCTCAACACAGTACAATCACAGCCCTGGCCAAGGTGACTAATGACTGGCAATGGGACCTAGATGATAGTAACTTTGTCTATGCAGTATTTCTGGACCTAAGTAAGGCCTTTGATACTATGAACCATAGCTCACTTCTCTTTTCCCTTCTGAACACTGGCCTGGACCAACTTTCCTTGAACTAGTTGCCGATTACCTTACAGGCCAGCTACAGCAAGTAAAGGCCGAAGGTTATTTCTCACCTCTCAAACCTCTTCTGCAAGGAGTGCCACAGGGGTCCATCCTGGGACCTGTGTTGTTTGCAATCTACATCAATAATATTGATACGAGCATAAAAGAGGCCAATATACAACTATCTGCTGATGATACAGTGATGTACACAAGCATACCAACACCCGAAGCTGCATACTGTGACCTCCAATCTGACTTCAACCAGCTGCAGATACATAGATACATAGATACATAGACAGTGTCAGCAGATAAGGGCCTATGGCCCACCCAGTCTGCCCATTTGAGCTTGTAAGTTCAGTTTGTTTTCCTAGAAGTCTGTTTCCCCTTACCCCTGACCTCTAGAATTCCTTTATGTCTATCCCATGCATTCTTAAATCCCGTGATTGTTTCATCCCCCACCACTTCCTCTGGCAGGGTGTTCCACTTGTCCACCACTGGTTCTGTGAAGAAATTCTTTCTCATGTTTCCTCTGAATCGTCCTCCCTCCAACTTCATCCCATGCCCTCTAGTCCTGGAACATCTTTTTCGCTTAAAAATAGTGTTTTCCTGAACTCTGTTTCTCCCTGTAAGATAATTGTATGTCTCTATCATATCCCCTCTCTCCCTCCTTTCCTCCAGGGAGTACATGTTCAGTTCCTTCAACCTGTCTTCATAGGACCTGTGATGCAATCCATGCACCATCTTTGTTGCCCTCCTCTGAACCTTCTCTGCCCTGTCTATGTCCTTACATTGAGGTATGGTCTCAGAACTGTACACTGTACTCAGGTGGGGCCTACTGAGTGTCTTGTATAAGCGGAATTATGACCTCCCTTTTCCTGCTGGTGATGCCTCTGCCTCTACATCCCAGCATCCCATTTGCTTTTACCTGATGCCTTTGTCACACTGTTTCCTCACTCTTTGAGGTCATCAGAGATGACAACCCCAAGATCCCCTTTCCTGCTTAGTGCATGCTATATCCTCACCCCCAACTGATATATTGTGCCAGGGTTTTTGTGCCCCATATGCATTATTTTGCACTTCTTTGCATTGAATTTCAACTGCCAAACCCTTGACCATTCTTCAAGTTTCTGCAGGTCCCTTCTCATTCTGTCTACACCCTCTGGTGTGTCTACTCTGTTACAGAGCTTTGTGTCATCAGCGAACAGTGAAATTCTGCCTTCTAGATCCTGCGCAATGTCACTGATGAAGATGTTGAATAGGACCGGTCCCAGCACTGATCCCTGTGGTACCCCACTGGTCAGTCTTCCCTCTGTGGAGTGACAGCCATTTACCACCACCCTCTGTGTCCTGCCACCCAGCCAGTTACCTACCCACCACACTACTGTCCTGCCCACACCCATATTCCCCAGCTCATAAAACAAAATCTGCTTTTTAATGCTAAACAAAATGAAAGCAATGCTATTCTCACCCTGTATTCAGGCTCTAAACCCAACCAACTCTGAATCTTTTCCACCAATTACTACATTACTTGGAGAACCATTAGAATATGCAACAAACTTCAAATGCCTGGGAGTTTGGATTGACAAGTGACTATCCTTCACCTACCATATCGAGGAACTGACAAAAAAACTAAGACAGAGACTTCAGCTATTTTTTAGGATCAAACACCTTCTCACTAAAGAAGCCACAATGAGATTGGTCCAAACTACCTTCCTTTCACTGCTAGATTACGCAGACTTCCTCTATAGCCAGTGTCCTGCTGCAATGCTAACCAAGCTTAATACACTCTACCACAGAGCACTAAGGTTCATCACTGGCCTCCCCTTCTCAGCACACTACTGTTCCCTATATGCGGCTGTGGGGTGGACTTCACTACCCTATAGACATCAAACAAACTCTGCCTTTGGACTTATAGAGCTATTACCAAAAAACTGCCCCAGTACATTTTTGACTGCCTTCCATTAAGTTTGGTAGGTACCTATGCATTAAGAAGTACCTCCTATATCTTGCTGAAAGTACCAAAGGTAAAAATACGCTTTGGTAGGGCCATCATAAGTAATGAGCTGCCCGTTCTGTGGAACAAGTTGCAAAAAACATTGAAACTCATCATTCCTACCAACCTGTCTATCTTCAAGACTCTATATGCTCATTTATTTAAGGAATCTTGCGAATGATTTCCTAGCCCCAATCTTCCCATTTTACTATAGGTAGTGCACTTCTATATCCTATCCGGCTTCTTTGCTTCCACCCCTACCCATTTGTTCCCATCCATCTTCTCACCCTTAGCTCCTAAATAACTTATTTTTGGTCATTATGCTGATACCTAAATACTTTTGATTCCCACAACCATGCTTCATTGCCCTACCTACCACTAATTAGGCAGGAACAGCAATCTATGGTTGCTGAAACTTATAACCCCTGTTTCAGCACCTTGGCCCTGCTCCCCCCCCCTTAAAGCTCCCCACTCTTACTGCTCTTATACCTTTTTTTGTCCTCCCCCTCCAACCTTCCTTTTTGCCCTCAAGGTACTTTGCCCCCTCTTCACCTGCTGTACTCTCCTAGTCTTACTAATTATTTTTTGATTGCTGGAGATATGTTGTGGACATCTGCTGTAATATGCCTGTAATTATGCTTATGTTTCTTGTCCTGGCTCTTGTGTATATACTGTCATCATTTACCAAATGCATTGTACTGGCCAATACAGTGTCAGTGGCTCAGTAGGTTGCACAATCGCCTCTGAGGCCAGGAGATCAGAGGGCTGTAGGTTCAGTTCCCACATCTGGCACTTGGGTTAATATCCAAGTACTAACACTGTAGTGCAGCATGAGAGGGATGCTGCACTTCTGAGGTGCCATCTTTCGGATGAGACGTTAAACCGAGGTCCCATCTGCCTGGATTGGTGGTAGTTCAGGTGGATGTCAAAAATCCCATGGCACTTCTCAAAAAGAGTAGGGGTAAATTGCTTCTTTATTGAAATAAAGCATGGAAAAAACACATCAAGAAAAACAGCAAAAAAGCACAAAAGCTTATACAAATCAACAAAGGTACTGAACAAAAGCAAGTGATACACAGTTATCTTTTAACAAAAAGCATAAAAGAAAAGAAAGTAATCCGTCATTTAAATTTTATCATATGCTGAAACCCTTCCACCAGATTTGAACTTTCTAGTCCCATAAATCTGAGCATCTTTAGATATACTTTATTTAATTCTAAATAACATAGTGGCTGAAGCCTAAAAAGTTGGCTTTTTGATACAAAACCCACTGGCATCTAACACCATAAACAAAATCTAAGACATGCTAAGAAAATGTGTACAGTTGAAGTATGAAATGTAGCAAGACATGGGGTAAAGATCCCAATACTAACAATTCATAAGAAATATGTTTCAACCATGGGAAGTGCCAGATAGTTGCAAATACACCCATAGTTTAGAGGCAAAAGAACAATGAATAAAAAATGTTCCATTGTTTCTTCTTGTGCCGTACACTCTAAATAAGGACAAAACCTTTCTTCTTTCATTTTATACTTAGCTGTCCCTCTAACTTGTAACCCACCATACATTATCAACCATTCAAGTCTCCCACATGTAAGGGGTAAGCAGGGGTTATTTAATTGTGCTAACACCAGGTGGGTCATAGTACCTGAGCAGTTTTAAATGCGGGGAATGAGGATAGATTTGAGAAATAATAGTGGAATATAGTTTTGTTGGAGAATTAATAATTTGTGATTTGGACAATTGCCACATATATAATTTCCGAAATCGGTTTAAAGAAAGGGAGAAAAAGGAAATATTAGGTTTTGGAGCCAATCCAATCCATTTCGATGAATACTTGGATAGTAAGAATTTCAACCAGCTAAATTCTGGAATATTGGGGTTAAAGTACAGTTCCAAAAGAAAAAGCAAGAAAAAGGGAAGAACAGAAAACCACAGGATCTACCATCCGCCCTCCCTTGACTTTATCCAGGTAAGTATAATACCTTTTAATGGGATTTAACCTATTTCCCAAAAACTGAAAACTAATACTGTACAGTTTCACTTCCGAGTTAGTTGGGACAGGGTACAGAAATGCCAAATATTGTAGGCAAGGTAACAGGAATTGTTTAAAATCTGAACTCTCTTCAGTTTGAGAATTTATAATGTTTCCACCTCTGAACTTTATTATCCATTTTATTTAAAACTGCAAACCAATTCTGCTCAGGTAAATTTTGGGAACGAACAGAACCCTAAAATGGAAATAGGTGTTGTAGTGAATGAAATAGTTCTGTGCACAAAGGGGTTAATGTATTCGCTCCTATTAACAACCCTTTAGATTTTTGAAAATTAATTTCAGCGTTTGACAAGGTCGCATACCTGTGAAATAACTTAAAGAAAACTTCCAGCTGGCCTTGTTGTTTAAAAATAAACAGATGTCATCCATAAAAACTTGTACATTTCTAAAGGAGTCAGAAAAGGAATGTTTGGACCCTCCCAACCAGAAACCAACTGTAAATGTCTAATAAGGGGTTCTAAGGAGCAAATATATAATAAAGGGCTCAGTGGACAGCCCTGCCTGACACCAGCTTTAGCGTCCAACCTTTCCCAATTTTCCCTTTAATAACTGGACAGATTATTGAATTAGAATATAAATTTTGTAAAATTGTAAGAATCTCAGGGGCATTCCTAAAAAGGCCAAGGTTTGAAAAGGAATGAATGACTAACCCTATCAAAGGCTTTTCTAAGTCTAATGATAGTAGAATACCAGTTTGTTTGCTGTGATGTAATATTTCAATAAAATCTCTAATATAACAAAGTACCGAATGTATTCGTCTTTGAGAAACACCACAGAACTGAACTGGAGAAATCACTAGAGTAGCCCAAGATTGAAGTCTGTTATTAAGCAGCATCACAAAGATTTTATAGTCAGAATTTAACAATGTGATAGGTCTCCAGTTTTTGATCTCACTTCTATCTCCTGTTTTTTTAAAGATATAAACTTGTAACCCTTTTGTGAATGCAGGATAGATCTGTCCTCCAGAAAGAAAGGAATTAAAACACCAACTAAACAGGGAACCAGCTCATTTGCAAAAGTTTTATAAAAGGCATTAGATAACCCATCTACCCCAGGAGACACATTAAGCTTAAGTTTAGAAATAACATCCACAATTTCTTGTAAAGAAAAGGGTTCAGAAAGAACAGCTGCCATTGAGGCATCAATGACAGGGCCTGTAACACCTTTCAGAAAATCCTGAAAGACGTCAGTTTGTAAGTCTATATGAGGACCTAAATTTTGGAAATGTCGGAATATAATATGACTTATATCCGAAGGGTCAGTATAATACTGTGAATTACTGATTAAACAATCTAGTGTAGAATTATCTCGTACGGTTTTACACAAACTATAGGGGTCCCCAATCACTGTTTTGGACGTGTAGTTGTTAATTAAGGCTTGCAGAGATCTGGCTCTATCATATTGAAACTTCCTCATCTGTAATTTAACATGCTTAATTAAAGGAGATAAATCTTCTGAAGAAGTGTTAGCTCTAGTTAATAGAGACTGTAATTTTGAGCGTAATGTGAGTAACGAAGAAAATTATCGTTCTGGGTTTTGTCCATAAGTTCTAAACCAATCCATGCAGTCTAGTTTAGTTTCTTCCCACCAGATCCTTAAGTCCGAATATAAACATTGCAACCGATAGGCGGGCAGTTAGAATTTGAACTATAGAATGTTTGACAAAGTCATTTTGTAATGATGAGGTATTTAGTCGCCATCTACTTTTGTAGGGCTTATAATTTACTGGGATTTCTATTGCAATTTTAAGTAGGAGATGGTCTGAAAATTCAAAAGGCTGTCTAGAAAACTGTGAAATATATATATATTTGGAGGTGAAAAGGTAATCAATACAGGTACCAGTCTTCCCTTTACAAAATGTATTTTTAGGGGTTGGATTCTAAAGTATTGCAGACTCTGAGGTCTGCCTCTCTAATAACAGATTGTAAAAGTTAGCATCACAATACATTTTTTTCCACTAGATCTCCTGTCAGTAAGAGAACAGTTGAAATCCCACCCACAGTACTGGCCTGGTAGTGAGCAGAAAAGGTTGTATAGTTTTCATACACTTTATTCTGGCTGTTTTTACCTGTGGATTATAAATATTAATAAGTCTATATAGGACAGATTCAAGAAAACAGTCCACAATCAAAACCCTCCCTGGAATGCAGTCTATTAATTTATGAAGTTTAAACTGGAAGGTGGAAAAAAGAATACCAATGCCGTCAGCTTTATCCTGACCAAATGACCAATATGAAGGGCCCCAAGGCCAATCGTTTTTAAAGGCAGTAACATGTTCTTTAGAGAACATCCAAGTTTCTTGTAAAAAGCAAACAGTAATTCTAGAATTATGCAACATATGAAAAATAGCCTTCGTTTAGCTCCATTTAAAATGCTATGAACATTCAAAAGCCCACAGAAAACCCATATGAGTACCAAAAAAAGAAGGAATTTATTTTATTTTTTTCTTTTCTTCTTCTTTCCTTATAAGAACCTTGGGAGGGTTCCATGGGTCTTGGGTAGAGATTTGGGAATCCGAATCCACAACATCCATTGCTGTATCCCCAAGAAGAAAGAAGAGAGAAAGGATTAGAAGTTTCCACTGAATCTGTAACTGCATCAGGTCTGATTTCACATTCCTCATGGACCTTCTAGAGGCAGAGAGAGGTGTCAATTTTGGGGGTTCTCGCTCTGATCTAAAGTCTTAGCAATACCACCCGATTTCACACTTGGGACAAGCAGAGGGTCCTGCAAAGCAGAACTATTAGGCTGTACAGGCCTTGACAATGATGAAGAGGGAGGGGGGAGAACTAAATTCATTGTCACAGGAGTTACAGGTTTTCTTACATCAAGAGGGGGTTCCCCAGGAAAAGTGGGAGGCGAATGAGAGAGTAGGTCTTCCTGTGCTTTCTGTAAAAACTGTTCAGTACAATTCCCTGATACTTTGTTTTTTTCAGCCCACGGACATGTGTTGAATGTGTGAGAACTACCCTCGCATAAATCACATTTCGTTGGGTTAGAACATTGAATCAGTGAATGCCCAATTTCGCCACAATTGTCACATCTAGGACTATCACAAACACTAGACAAATGCGTCCGTGAGCCACATTTATAGCAGGCCCTGGCTGACCACTATAAAACAAACACCTCTATCACGGCCTAGTAAGAAGGAGTTTGGGATATGCATAAAACCATGTTCATTGTGTCGTAATTTGACCTTATATTTCCATCCGCCTGTCCAAAAGCCCTCTGAGTCTAAAATAGGCTCTGATCCCCTGTACATCACATTTATTGGACAACCAATATGTAATATCATCCACTGACACCCCTTCATTGCGGAACATTACTGTAACAAACTTGATGGCTGGTTGGGAGAGGAATAATCACAAGCAGGGGACCAAAGGGGAGAACTTTACCTGGGAATACCTAATCCAAAATAATTCTAACAAGGCAGCTGATCTAAAACTGACATCATAATTATCCTCTCCTGAAATATTGATGATGGCAAACACATCTCTAGGAGAAAATGCAAGATTCCTTAATTAAATGTCTCCCAACATAGTTTCTATTAGGCCTTTCAGCCATGCCCCTGTATATTCTAATCGCACCGCATTCCGCCTGGGAGCGGATTCACGTTTGTTTTGCAAATAAGTCAGATAATAAAGGTCTTTTATCAGATACAGCATTATGTGACTTACAGAAACAGGACTAACAGTATCATTAGAGACATTAAGAACCAAATCCCTAGAGTCTGAGCCCCTTTTTAGTAGATTGAACAGGCTTTTCTGGGTTCCACTTAGGGGAATGAGAGTTATGTCAAATGAAGAATCCCAGGTTAAGTCAGCAGCCCATTCTCCTGAAGGAGTTTGTTTCCACCCTGCTGCCATTAAAGCTGAAGCAGGAGTCCAGTCACTCTCATGTGTAGAGAAGTCAAAATATCAGAGTTAGGCATAATGGGCTGAGGAACAGAACTTTTAACCTGCTGCAAGATGTAGAAGCATTCCCCATATTTCGGTCACCAAAAGAAAAACAGTTGCTTCCTCCTGTTCATTTGGCTGTTTTTGATAAATAATCTGAGCAGTGGAAGAAGAAAAACAAACCCTGCTTGTTTAGTCAGTGTTGGAGCAGTTCCCACCACATACTTTTCCCTGGTTTCAGTTTCTTTGTTTATCTTGCTGCAGTCCATTTTCCCACTTCCAACAAATCCCCAAACTATTGGAAACAAGTAGCGCTTCAGTGCTAGCAGAGGAGACCCCAACTGACCTGTTTTTGTGCTGGAGCAGAAAGATTTCGATCTTTGGAACTGCCATTGCTCCTGCAAACAGCAGAAACACCATTCTCCAGCTGAATCCCTTCCGTGTTCAGTAGCATGACATCATCCACAGGCAGTGCAGGTCTTAAAGGGCAACACCATCTATAGGTTTTGTACAAGAAAGTAGCTGAACAGACTTTAAAGGCAGCATTTTTACTTTTCAGGCTCTGTAGGGCTTACAGGAACTTTGAATCCTCAGAAGATAAGGCATCCAGAAATAATTCTGCATCTTCTAGCTCTGCTGAAGGAAAATTAACCTTGTAGAATCCTTGTCTATGGTCTCCTCACATCTGCAGACTGTACTTGCTGTAGCTCCTCTACAGCGTCCATCTTGAAAGCTGGATCAGCACTCCTGCTGGCTGGCCATGCACTATCAGAGTAGGGAAATTCCCCGGTGTCCAGGCCAAATTTCCCGTATTCACTAAAAATACCACCAACAGCTTAATCTGGTTCAAGGTCAGTTGGCATTCATCTGTATCCCCCTTCCCCGGGCTGTGCCTGAAAATAGGCAGGATTTGTCTAGTGCACTTACCCAGTCAACAAAAACTAAATAAAAATAAATAAATAAATAACATACTACCGCTTTCTAGTTGACAATCCTTCTGAATACTGTAACCAGAACTTTGATGTCTTAATTGTATTGTACACTGATCTCGAAGCTATCCAGGTCCATCTTGAAAATGAGTTTTTCTCAATGATGATTGCCTGCTTAAATAAAGATTTGATTGATTGACTGATTATTACATGACTTCTTCTTGATATTGTGGCTATTTCTGTCCCTTGTAGTAGGGGGCCTAACTCTGAGCCACCCTACAAATATCTAGGCAGTTATGTGTCCCTGATTGACCATCTTCGCACACACCATTGTGGATGTATGTTAATTTCAACAAGATTACATAGCTAATCTGTGTATAAACATTACCACAGAGCTCAAATTTAAAAATGCTGTTTATACCAAAACATACATTAAACAAAATTACTGTGTGAATACACTTTCTGTAATATTTTTAGTATTTTGTATCAAATAAATGTGATTGTGGATTACACGAGTTCTAGTCTCCTGTATTTTACAGACTCTGTTTTTTGACTAGGCATGGTGGTTACTTGTGGATCTAGAACTGTTCTCATTGTTGTTTGGCTCTGCAGGAATTGCATTGGTTCTTTTGAGAAGTGATGTAATAAGAATGTTGAAATTATATATTTTTTGTGTGTTTTACAAAACAGGACCCTCATGACCCCTGATGAAGTGGCCCCATGAAATGTTGGCCAGAGCTTTTAGGTGTCTTTCAAGCATACTGTTATAAATACTGTAAACACATTTTTTTGAATAAGAAACTATTTGGAGTTTCAATGTCTTCCTTCCCACATAGCATCCATCTTGCCTGATAGCATTAATAAGAAAGACTCCTCCGCAAAACACTTTGTTTTCAGTGCTAGCTTTAAGGCTGGGTCCTGGATCCAGCCTCACTTTTTTGTAGCAGTATAAATAATAAATTGGTGACAAACAAATTTTGGCCCCTTCCTGGATCCACCACAGCCCTTTCAAGCACAAAAGGAACATTTTTATTCATGTGGGTAGCCAGCCCATGTCTGTGTCCATTAAATGAGGCATACCAACCTTGCCCAGCACACTTCCTGACCAGTATATGGTGTTCCATTGGGGTAAAATGTGTCTCCTGCAACAAAACCCCATGCACTTTTTGTTGTTTGAGAAGGTGCAGAAGCTTGTTCCTTTTATTGGAGAGAAGAGACCCTGGATATTGTATGAGCATACTAACATATGAAAATACAATTTCATTAACTTGGGGGAAGAGCCACACCCTCTACCAAGCCCATCTTCAGGCAACCATTTCTGAGGTTCTCTTCCATGTCCTACTATCATCATGGCACTGTCTCTAAATGTAATGCAAGATACTCCATACATAGTGATATGTCCTCTAAACCTCCACAGAGGTCCCTTATACATTTTGCAGGGAACTCAGATGTAGTTAGAGTGGGATGATGAGTTAACTTGAACACTGCAAAACACATCAAATAACAACATGAACAGAATAAGTAACAGACATAATCATGAACACTTAACTTTTAACATCCACTTAGATAATCACCCAACCTCCTGCAGTACAGCTAGTGTTGCACTGTTATCAGGAATTTACTTAAATGAAATCATACTCTCTTGGTCTCCTGTCTCTGTTACCATGTAGAACCTATATTTCATTTAGCTCTAAATGCCTTAACTCCCTATTGCACAGTTTCTCTGTGGCATTATATAAAATGGAACCCTCCTTCATATGCAGAAGAATGTCTGGTTGCAAGTTCGCTCCCCAGCATCACCAGACATGCTTCCCCATCCTTTTTCAGCTCTGTTCTACTATTTGTCCTATATTAATGGTAGTATAGCACGCAATCCCCTTACTCATGGAGAGTGAAAGGAAACCCCAACCACATATTGACAAGTAAACTTAAGTCCATTCTTGGAGTGAAAGGATATCTTCATCCCACAGCTGATGTATGACACAGTTGCTTCAGACTGGGCCCTTCTTCTTCAGGCCCTGGTATGACTGAACAATCTCTGCTGCACCTCTGTGGCTGTGCAGTAAAATTCAGGAGTGTAGCTCAGTTCAAAAACTGCAGCAGTGAAACAGTGAGAGACTTAATGCAAAACCAAACTATGTCAAATCCATAGTATTTCATGCTCTTCCACCCGAGCGGCCATTGAATGTCCAGCTTGTCTATGTCCTGCCATGCAGCTGTACAAGAAGGGCTACAGATAAAGCATAGTAAAGATGCTGCTGTGGAAAAGCCATCTGAGTCTTAGGTGTTAGCTGATCCAAACTTAACTGTTGTACTATGCTCCCTCCCTCCCTCCCTCTTGAGGCCCCATTGTATGTGATTATTCTATGCTGTACTTTTGCAATTGAACTCTGAGGCTAAAGGGGGAAGTGTTATTAAGATGCTATAGCTGGAGAACCACATAAAATGTATACATCAATGGCAAATGGGTCTGTTCAGTTCTCTTTCTTGTAGATAAATTGTATTTAAGCATTGTGGCTGATAGAGCTGGTAGTTTACATAATAGTCCCAAATCCCATGCAAAGTACTTACAGTATTCACTTTTTCAACAGTTTTTTGTCTGTGCAGAATTGCATTGCCTTACAAATGTCCCACAAATTGTAGGAATGATCCTCTAGGTGGATAATTATATGTGTGGAGTATGCAAACCAAATGTTAAACCCTTTTTTCTGGGTTCATCCACGAGTTGAACAATGGCTTTTCTCTTAATCTTTACAGATCTTGAAAAATCCTGAAATATAAAAACCTGAAGACCATCATGCCTGAATAATTATTTTGCTCTGTAAGCCACCAAGATTTTTTTGTTTGTTAGGGTAATTATGCAGTCTCAGAACTGAAAAGAAAGGGAGTATCACCCAAGAATGACTGGTACAAGGCAAAATATCCTTGAAAAAGTAACCACAAAAGTTGTGGAATGTGTTGGGAGCTTTGTGCATTATGAGGACCAGCATTTCCAGCTTTTATGGTATGGAACCTTGTTGCATGAATACTGGAAGAACTTTGATAGAGAAACTAGCACCTTAACTGCATTGTGCCTTGTCAGTGTATAACACGCAACATACATGAGTCAGTGGACTGGGTGCAGTGGACTTTGGCTACTTTGTAATTTGCACTCTGAAGATGATCTGCATTGGGGCAGTACATTGCTGTGGCTTAGACCTGAGTGCTTTTTGTGCCCAGTTGTTGACTGGTCCTTCACACAGTCTGTCACAAGCTGTTCTATTATCCATGTCTCCAGCAAAGCTACAATATCAGGTTCCTTCACTCCTTCCAGCAATCCCCTGATTCACAAGTTGTTCCTTTGATGGTGATTCATTGCCACATCAATGTGCTCCTTAACAGCCCCCAGATCTTTTTTATCTGTGACCTGAGATCAGGAAGTCTCATTGTGGTGCCCTCACCATGAAGACCTGGACCTCCACCTGTGATAGTCGCTTTTTGTGTTCCTCATATGGACCGATCAAGGGATCAATTTTAGTGAAAACATTGGTCGTTTTAGGAGCCAGCACCACCAGTACTTGGTTAACCACCATGTGGCCTCATGCTGCCATTGATTCCTCTGAGCCCTCTGATCCATTCGCTCTCTCTACTCCTTGAACTTTTGTTCCTTTCTTCTTGGCTTTCTTGGTCCCTTGAGCTAATCCAGGACCCATCATTGCCAAGAATTCATCCATGACACAATTAGCAATGCTTTTCTTACTTATGCCCACTGTTCAAAGTGTAGGTTAGTGTTAAATGTTGTTTTTTAAACTTTCTGGAAGCAGGGTCATGCTGAGATGAGTCTAACTGGTATTGGTGTGCATGTCCAGTTTAACATGAGTTTTAGTAGTGAAATTGCCTTAGATGGTATATGAACAGATTCACACAAAACATATGTTTTTAGATTGTGACCCCAAATTATTGAGACAGTATATTTATTACCCCAGATTATGAAAATGACAGGTGTCATTTATCAAATGCCTCCTAAAATGTGATTTTGTTGATTGACCAGCAAAACAGGTTTGGGAGGGGGATAAGTGACACATACCATGTTCATGAGATGGGGTAAAAAAACACTATGTTGAAAATGTTGGTTCAAAATGTTAAAACAATTGCAACATTATGAGTACCCATCAAAAATTGTCAGGGTGTCATCGTAATTTTTTTTATTTTTGAGATTCTGACCCCACATGTTCAACATAGTATTTTTATTATCCCACTGTACGAACACGACAGGTGCCATAGAGGAAATTCTGCCAAAATCTTTTTTTTTTTGTTTGTTTGTTTGTGGCATGACCACGAAAATATGTATTTGGGTGGGATTAAGATCAGGAATGCAGGCAGCTTAAGAAAAATGAAAAATGTGACAAATATCATGTACTACAAGAATGAGTAAACATTGAAAAACTATCAATGTTTCTTCATAAATTTTGTTATATTTTAAGATGCTGACCCCAAATTTCCAACATCTTCTTTATCCCACCTTATGATCATGAGAGGGGTAATTTTTTTTAATTTCATCCAATAGTTGATTTTGAGAAGTGGCTACAAAAACATGCTTTGAATGGGATCTGAGAAAGTATACCTGTCTTGTTAAAGTGCTGGGGTTAAAACAGACAATCTTGAAAATTTGGGAGTTTTGCTGGGTTGGTGGCTTGCTTGATATATCTATATGCTGAAAATATATCATTAAAACCCGACACTATCAGTTAACTGTGCCTTGGAGTTTTCACTCACCTAGTGCATGTAGCGTGAATGTGTGCATGCATTTTTTTTGTCTTAAAAAAGATTATGTTGAAAATGTGGGGCACAAAAGCTTAAAAACAATGATGTTATGAGTAAAAGTTTAAAGTGCAATAAAATGCCATTGACTGGGCTTACTTTCTTTTCACTCAGTTCACAGTCAGGGTCAGTAGGGAGAACCACATTAGTGGTTGCAGACAAGTTTACTTTGTGGGACCCTAGTTAGGAAAGTGAGGGGTTGAGGGGCATGGGTGCTGAGAAGAGGGTCAGGGTTGGGGGTTGGGAGGTTAAAGACATTGATGGAAGATTTTCATATTTCATTCTACAAGAAAAAGGGGAAATCATGAGGGATGTTTTCTCTTTTTCAGGGAGCTGACACAGGGCACTGTACACCCCAGTGTCGGTGTATTGATTGGCAGAACTGGAGGATGGTCACCATCTTGTTGCATATTGTGGCAGTGGTGGCGTTGACTGGCACTGTGGGTTGGGCACCCCAGTGCTCATGTGTTAAGGGGGTTGAGCTGTTCTTCTACCTGATCCTGAAGATATTGTAAATGGTGGCTCAAGCCTAGGGCTTTGAAATGCTGTGTTCCTTGGAGCATGGCAAAGAATGAAAATGCACTTATTTCACTACACAGAGGGCAGCAGGTAAGAGAATAGAAGAAATGCCACTGAGCAGCAATATTGGAGAAATGACACTGCCAGTATGGATGGGGCTGAGACAGAACAAATACCACAAACAGCATAGCTGACATGGTGGCTACAGACAGGAAGAAGCTGTTGCCATTGTAAAAGGTCTATGCCATTTCCAGGGCAGTGAAAGACAAACTGCTGTACAGCACTAGTTTAGCAGAACAAATGGCACAGGAAATGTTGGCTGTGGGAAGTACAAGCTGCACAAGAAAACTAATTTCCAGACTGCATTTTCCAGCCTTTTGATTGGCCAAGTACTTCAAAGGGAAAAGCAGCAGATAGGTGGAGAGTGGTTGGAAATGGGGAGAAGACAGGTATTCTAAAGCTGTGAAGTGGAGAGGACAGCCGAGCCCCCAAAAGCCCTCCCTGGGCACTGACTGATCACTCTGTGTTTGTTAGCTGCTGGCTAGAAAATATAAAAATAAAACAAAGTCACAGATGAGCAAGAACCAGCATACAGGCAAGGCACAGCAACATTTTCTAGGGCAAGTGCTCCATTTGAGCCTAGCCTGGTTCTACCACTAGACAGATGACACAGAACCAGTACTAAACCGACTCTGTTGATGTCAAGCTGGAGCTGAGATGCCTGCTTAGGTGCTGAGGAACTACTGGTAAAAAGGAAGTAGTGAGACAGCAGAGGTAGAGAAGAAATTACTTAAAGAGACACAGGGGGAAGAGCAGCAAAAAATAACAGCAACAGACTCCTCAGCAATGATGTTTCACAAGTTTATTTTAGACAACAGAATAATCAGTGGTGTACAGCCTTCTGACTTAAGCCCCCCCCAGACCAAGCCTCCCTACTCCATGTTTGCCCCACCTCACAGTGACTGTCACTGTCACACTATTGCACTCTTTTACTACACCCTCGGTAGGCATGCCTTCAGCTCTCCTAAATCCCTCACCAACAGGCACCGTAACCAATCTTGCTTATCTGGCCCTCAAACCAGCTATTCTCACCTCCCATACTACTCAATTGCCACCACTGCTGGCATACTGTCTATTCTCCCATCTCAACACTATAAAAGTTCCTTTGTTCTCTCCCAGACCCTACATTAAAATGCCCTATTCAAAATTAAGGCTCCTCAAATACATCTTGATCAGGCAGCTCCTTTTACTAATACTGCTGGCTGGTAATGTACATCCTAACCCAGAGCCCATGTAGATGCCATCTATTAGCAACAATAGACCTGGTGGACTTAAAATTGCCTCCATAAATATTTGTAGCCTTCTGCCTAAGTTAGATCAACTCCAGGTCTGGGTGCTGCAGCATAGATCTGACATTCTTTCAATAGCTGAAACCTGGCTCTCCCCTGCGGTACCTGACTCATCACTCTCCCTAAATGGATATACACTATTCAGAGCTGACAGGATAGGTAAGCATGGGGGTGGTTGCTCTCTGTATCTCTCTGACTCACTTCAATGCCTAGTGTTTCCTACACTGCCCCCAGTGATGGTGCTCAAACACTAGGTATTAAAATTTCACTAGGTGCTCTGAAGAAATCTATCCACATCCTTTCAGTCTACATTCCAGGGCTTCCAGACAGTCCTAGACGTCATTGCTAATCTTCCAAACAGCTCAGAAGTCATTGCTTTGGGTGATTTCAATATCAGCTGGCTGTCACCTGACTCAAACACATGTAAAGATGCAGCTGCAGCCATCGACCTCTCTCAAATTGTCTCCAACCCCCACTAGAATCAACTATAGGACCAGCTGTAGTACCCTAATTGATCTCATTTTTTCCACTCACCCTGAGGATCACCAACACCACAGTGTTAACTGATGCCCTGAGTGATCACTTGCCTATCACATGCTGCTCGTCCAATAAGATCCCTGGACATCCATATAGAACTTATTATCAGTGGGTTTTCTAGAAAGGGTTTCAGGAACATCTCCAACAATATCTCTGCAACTATGACTGGTCCCCAATCTCTCTGGCAGATTGCGTTGACAAAGTACTAAGCTTCTTCATCACTCATTTCAATTTGGCCTGTGATTTATTCGCCCACTCAAGAAGCACAAGGTGAAAGGCGTCTCCAACCCTTGTATTTCTCCCTCTCTTCTGCACCTTATGGCCTCTCGTGACCACCTTTGGAAAGTGAAGCATGCTACTAGCAAACTGAGTGACTTGCAATGCTATAGGACCACCGGAAATAAATGCACCTGGGTGATACGGCAGGCAAAGTCCTCACACTAACAAAGTATGTTCACTAGCTCCTGGGAAAACAGTAAAAAATTCTGGGCCAATCTTTAAAAATCTTATTGGAAAGTCCTGCCAGGCACCTCCCACTCTCCTCACCCACAACTGACTCACCATTCAAAACCTTAGTGAAACTGCAAACATTCTCAACACTTCGTTCACTGACCTGAATGGAGTCCTACCCCCAACTTCTTCGATAAACCTTCCATTAATGACTCTACCTGCTACAGGACCTCCCCTAAACTTCCCCCATATTCTACTCCCATTCAGTCTCCCCCTCCACCACCAGGATACACCTTATGAAGGTAATCGCCCAGTCTAGACAGAGCTCCAACTCCCACGACCTCAGGCTTCTTTGTCTCTCCATCGATGCTGTCCTGGACCCTCTCCCCTGGATCCTGAATCTGTCCCTGCACCTTGGTCAGTTCCCATCAGTCTGGAAAGCTGTGGTAGTGACCCCATTCCACAAGAGTGGAGATAGAGCAAACCACGCTAACTACTGCCCCATTTCCATCATACCACCCCTCTCAAAAGCCCTTGAGTGAGTAGTGGCAGAACAGCTATCTGCATATTTTTCTACTTATGACATTCTGTGCTAGCAGCAACAATTGTTTAGGAAGGATCAAAGCATTGCCACTGCCCTGCTCACCTACACAGACTTCATACATAAGGCCCTTGACCATGGTCATCCTGTAGGATGTATTTACATAGATCTTACAAAGGCCTTTGATACAGTCAATCACTCCCTTCTGCTCCTGTCCCTGCCCTTCCTAGGACTCTCCAAAGATGTCACCAAATGGCTCAGAAGCTACCTTGGGGGCAGAACCCAGCGTGTAAAAATATCAGCCTCTCTCTCTCTCTGCTAGCCACCCTGTGCTTTCTGGTGTGCCACAGGGATCAATCCTTGGCCCCTTCCTATTTAGCATCTACCTCAACACCCTTCCCCTAGCCTGCCCCAGCAACCTACTCCTTTATGTAGATGATGCTGTAATTTATGCAAGCCAGCCTGATCCTGGGCCCCTCACCTGTGAATTGTAGTGTAGTTTTACCTCAATCGAATGATGATTTGAGAAACAGAGACTAATCTTGAGCTATAATAAGACCAAATCCATAATCTTTACTGGTCCGCATAACAAATTTAAAACAGCCCAACTACTCAACCACAACAACTCTTGTACAATGCTTGAGCAGGTTTCCTGCTTTGAGTACTTGGGCATCACACTCGACAACACTCTCTCCTACCAAGAACACATTTCTTATATCTCCAAAATTGCCAGTGTTAAAATTGGGCTCCTTTACAGGCATCATAATTGTATGACTCAAGAGGCTCTATGCCTTGCTGTAACCAGCTTCATACTATCAATCATTGATTATGGCATTGTGTTCTATGGAGCTGCCTCTGCCACTGCCCTCAGAAGGATTGTGGTCACCCTCAACAAAGCCTGCCAGCTCCTTACTGGTGCTAGCTATGACACTCACACCTGCAACCTGTATGCTCAATCCAACTGGCTTAACCTTCAAAACAGAATCCACTATCACACCTGCCTCTTGGCCAAAAAGATCGTCTTAGGGCTAGCCCCTCTTCTATCCAGCAGCTTCTCAAGAGGGCCCTGGCTAACTTACATTGCACCAGAAGCTTGCCTAATCAAGATCTCCAGACTCCATTATGCAGGACATCTCAAGGTCAAAGAGCCTTCATGTATAGAGCCCCCTTCCGGCTTAACAGCTTTCCGGGACATATTCAATCAGCTCCCAATATTAGCCCCTTCAAAGATGGTCTTCAACAACAGCTAGTAAACCTTAGCAGCTGCGATTTTCTCACTTATTCCCTTATTGACCCGCAGTACATTTTACTTTACACCCCGCCACTTGAAAAGGCCCCCTTGACTGCCACTCTTTGTTACCTCCAGGCTTCCGGTTACCCTCTTTCTTTCCTCACTAGTGCTGTGTCACTTCTACCAACTACCCTCTCCCCTCCCCCCAGTTTTTCCCCAAACCACCTCCTACCATCAGACCTCCCTGCCCTCAGACCCTCCTGTTAACCTCTGACCATTCTCCTAAGCTATAGCACTTAATTATATTTCATTAAGTCTAGTTCTTTAGGTTTGAGGTTCAATTATCCATATGAATAGTACATAGTCTATTTTGTTATCTTTTGTACTATAGTTTGTTGTTCAGGCAATCCTCATGTTGCCACCCATACATTGTACCTGTGTTTGTTTTTACCTCTGTATAAATTCTTATTTGGATGTGGTGCCTTTGTAAATAAGCCCTTGGCTCAAAGGTCTTAATTCTGAGATTTCAATAAATAAATAAAAAATTAGTATTGCAGCAACAGGATATCAAAGATCTCAACTAATTTCACAGTGTTTCCCTACCACATACAGTATAAATACAGTATGTGTACAAAATCTGGCTAAGCTGTTCCACAGTCTTCAGCCATTCAAAGAAAGCCTTCCAATGCCTTGTTACTTGCTTTGCCTGTGGGACGATTTGCCTGAGTCAGTTGCAAGTTTTGTTCCTGTATCTCTAAATCTTTTTCCTTTCACACTGTCAATTGCAAAAAGCTTATGAAATGTCATTTTAATTACTTGTACCACTACACGTTTCTTTTTAGCAACTTCTGAATGTCTACCTCTTTATGTCTGGAAAAAAGCACATAACTTCAAAGTGACAGTTGGTGACCATCTCAGGTAAATTGTTGGAAATAATCTGACTAATCCTTTAGCTAGGCACAGTCAAAGCTCAAGGGATGATGTTGTACACTGATTTAAATTTTGTGATATTGAATGGCTTCGTCTGGGTAGAGTTGGGGGAGATTTAAAATGCTTGCTGTTATGCCTAAAATCCTTTTGGAACTTTTCCACTGTTTAGTATGAGATGATTGGGGATTTAATTATTATGAATGAATATGGATTGTGTGAGCATATTTGGTTTTCCCATTCCTCCTCTGTCTTACTGCTTTTAACACATTTTAACACTGTGTGTATGTTGTTTTGTTTTTTATATGAGTTCACTTTTCTATGTGTATTTGTGCACTGTCACATTAAATCTTTGACTCATAAGGGTACAGACAGCCATGCACGGAATCACTCCTGATGATGCACTATGTACAAAACCAGTTGGGATTTTTGACATGCTGCTGCTCTACACTATTGTTTGTTCTGGTGCCAGAGTTTTGTATTGTCCTGTGTGTCTTCCCTACAAGGCAAATACATTTCCAGTACAGCATGCTTCATTTTGCTTATGCAGATTCAGAAAAAGGGGAACTGCAAAGTTTTAGGACCCAGATGGATGTGGGGATGGAGGGATCAAATAGGGAGTGGACAACTCTGTGAAAAGTAGAGGGGGGATGTAGATTGTTGTGGAACTTGGAAGCAGCATATTCTTCTTTGACAAGTCCAGTAGCTTTTGTGCAAGCATTCCAAAGTTGTTTGTAGCTAGCCAAATCCACACGAGAGCTCAAAGCTTCATGGAGGGGCTTAGCTTAGACTCAAGGCATATGAGAGCCTTAAACACGGAACCTTCAAAGGGGGCATTTGGTCACAGACTGCTGTAAATCTAGATTAAAAATATGAAAGGGCCTCATCTATATCAGTTGATAGGGAGATGAAAAAGCAATCACTGGCATGAAGATCATCAGCAGGGTAGACATACAGTATTAAGAGACTTATAAAGACTTGAGTGGTGCCTTTGGGGCTGTTGCAGGTCATCTATGGGATGACAAGATCTGTGCCCATAAATAAACAATATGAAAAGATGAAGTCTAAGCACAAGCAACCCTTTTTTAATGAAAATATCTTTGATAATAAAAAAATGTAAGGTCCTGAAATTGAAAAGTTTTGGAAAATTCATGTACAGTAATTGAGTTGTGCTCATGCCAACTGTGATTTTTAGTTTCTGCTGAAACTGCAAAACCTCACTAATAAAAAAAAAAAAACAATCATAACAAAATAGCACTAAACATGTTCAGTAATAATTTTTAGCAAGCAATAATGAATGGTGAAGCTGTAGTCTTCACAACATAGTCAAACAAATGTCCTGTAGTCTTCTTAACAAAGTGGAGCACAAAGGGTCATAGCAGAGTCCTGCAATGGTGAAGTTTTACCAGAAAAGGTCATTATATTTCTTAAATGCACATTAGAGAGCAGTTTACATGACTGACTTATTGTGCTAAAGCATGCTCCCATGGTACACTGCAGCAGGATGCTCACCAGAAAACTCCATGCACTGCATGCAGTTTTACAGTGTTGGGAGAATCACCAGGAACTGTTCCTTTATGCTGTGAAGAAAAGTAGTCTGAATAATAAGAATAATCACAGTGCAGAAATATGTGCCCAGTTGCCAGCTAAGCATGGAAAGGTGTGGTTTCAAAAACTCTTATTACCAGAAAATATTGTAGAATACTTATTTTGTGTGCTCATTCTGAAGGCACCTGTGAGCTGAGATTTGGTAAGGGGAAAGTGGGCTGCCACTTTCAGTCCTAAAATTTTATTTTGCCAGTGTTGCTGGATTACTTTGGTTTTGCTAACCAGTGATGATGGACTCTGAGTGGCCATAGTAGTGATAGTGGATGTGTGCTACATGAGGATGGAACTTCTCATTTGATTTTGCTGTACAAGAGAACCCTCTACCCTAAACACATTTGGAAATGAGTCTTTTGTGGCTTACAGTGCTTTCCTGACCAAGGAGGTTAAATAAATAAATAAACAGTTCAATGTGCTTACGCAACTGGATATGATATGACAATGCTTGTGTAACTTGAGTAACTTGAATTTTATGTGGCTTTCCACCTCTCTATCTGTGGGATATACCTCCTGTAGGGGTACGGCGCTAGGAACCCTAGTGAGGGTCCCCTCCCCCACAGGTGCCGGAAAAGAATGAGTCAGCTAGTGATAGGTTAGGAAGAAGCCCACGGGTAAGAGAGGCTAGCCACTGGAGGACTAGGGGTGGATGGTGGGCAACAAAAACTAATCCTGAGGGCATCCAGGAAAAGTGATGTATATGAGCTCAATGAGGGAGTGACGGTGTTTCTCCACCCACTGAACCTTGGGCTTAAAGCCCTCCCATTGTGATTGTGTAGTGACAGCAACAGTCCTGTTGTGCAGTGAAGGCAGCACTTTCCTTTTACAAAGAGCTTTATCACAGACAAAAATATGGTATCCATTTTTTGTAGGGCTGTGACAGCAACAGTTCTATAGTGTACAGTGAAATGTTTTTCTGCATGAAAATCCATACATACAATAGTGTTGTAGTTCTGCAGTAGTGATGTCAAATTGTTTTTGTGCTGCAGTAGGGATGACTGTATACCAGCACAACTTAGAATGCTGCTGCATGGCTGCTTTTGTTTAACCACATTGGCAATCGAGCTGGAAGCTTCCTTTTTTAAACTTAAAACCCATAAGCACCCCCCAACTGGAATGACATGCAGAAAGAAACATAGAACATAGTAACATAGTAATTGACAGCAGATAAGGGCCACAAGGTCCACCTAGTTTGCCCATATTCCCTTACAGCAGATAAGGACCACCTGGCCCATCCAGTTTGCCCATTTCTCCCTACCTACACTATTACCGCAGATTGTGTCTAAACTACAGCTCTTTCTCCCTCCCCCTCTTCCTTTCCACTATGATTCCCTTGTGCTTATCCTATGCAATCTTGAACCACACCACTGTTTTCACCCTCACCACCTCCACTGGAAGGCTGGTCCAGAAATCCACCACTCTTTCTGTGAAGAAGTACTTCCTCACATCTCTCCTGATTCTACCATCCTCCAGCTTCATAGCATGTCCCCTTGTTCTTGAGCACCTTTCCTTTCAAAAAATACTCCCCTTCTGTACCTTATTTACCCTGTGAGATATTTAAAGGTCAAGATCATATTTCCCCTCTCCTTCCTCTATTTCAGGGGGTACATATTGAGGTGCTTTAATCTCTCCTTATAGGGCTTTTGATACAGACTCTGCACCATTTTAGTTGCCCTCTTCTGGACTGACTCCACTTTATCTGTATCCTTCCAGAGATATTGTCTCCAGAACTAGACACAATACTCTAGGTGGGATATTACCATCAATCTACATAACAGCAACACCACCTCCCTCTTTCTGCTAGTGATACCCCTCCCTATGCATGCCAGCATCCCACTCACCATCCCTACTGCCTTGTCGCACTGCCTAGCCACCTTTAGGTCAACTGATATGATTACTCCAAGGTCTCTTTCATGCTTGGAGGTCATCAATACCACTCCACCCATTTTGCACTCTGTTCCATGAATTCTGTGCCCTAAGTGCATTATTTAGCACTTTTTTGCATTGAAACATAGCTCCCATACCTTTGACCACTCGTCTAGTTTCCTTATGTCTCTGTTCATCCTTTCTACTACCCTGGAATGTGTACCCAGTTGTAGATTCTGGGGTGGTCTGCAAAGAGGCAGCCCTTACCTTCCAGCTCCTCTGCAATGCCACTTATAAAGACAATAACGAGGACCAGTCCCAGCACTGATCACTGAGGCACACATGACTGGAGTGAACTCTCTGCACATCCTGTTCCCTTGATTCATGACTCTTCCACCCTTGATGTGGTTGTAAAGGTGAGTGTAAAGTCTGTGTTTCCACATTTGTACTAACCCACAGATCACTAAATGAATCAGAGAGAGAGATGAAAGCAGTGTAAAGTAAGACTGTTTTTTTTTACTGTGGTGCACAATACTGGAAAACACTAACTGTTCCACGTAACTGTGACTTAAAAAATAGAGTTTTGTACTTGATAGATAGGCATCAGCTGTTCACTGCACAGCACATAATAAATAGAATTGCCTATTAATCGATTTAACCAGGACTCAGAGTGTCCATGTATTGAGCACCATGCAAAATAAAAGATTTTATATAGGCATCCATACACAGTCAAGCCTGAATCTGAATCTTGAGGTTATTGTGGCAACCAGGGGACCTCATGAGCTGCACTGTCAAGGTTCCTAATTGCCACAGAAGACTTTTAGTTTAAACACAGGCTTGCTGTGTATAGATGTCCATACACCATCCTCTATGTTGTGCAGCTATGGCAGTGCAAGTTTTTTATCACATATCTTCATTATAGAACAAAGAAATTGCTTCCGTATTTATAGGGGTGCACCCATTTTTGTCTCTCCTTTAGTGCTGATGGTAGTATAATTATTAAGAGTTAAGGAATGGATAAAGGTGGTAAAGGACAGGGTAGAGTGACTTGTCATCAAGATGAGGATAAGAAGAGATCATCACCAGATGTGGCATGTAGCAGCAGTCACTATGCAGCAGTGCAAAGAAGAGGCAAAGGGTGACAGCAGCTGACTTGGCTGCTATGATTCCAGACAAGGAAAGCAGGAAGAGACAGACCCAGCCAACCTGCACAGTAGTGCAAACACCTAAAGTGAGGTAGGTAGTTGGAAATAATTGGTTTAAAGAAAAGGAGGAAAGGAGCCCATCGAGGAATAAAAGGAGACTGATGGTGTTGGAGATATAACTGATGCTGTATGGGAACACTAATTCCTCCTAACAGAAAACCTGTAGAGTCAGCCTGGTGGCACTGAGGATTGATGCACTGTTGAGTACCTTATATAATGCTACGCTGGTGACATGATTTTGGAAACGAGCTCAGGTTGCTTGGGGTCAGCCGTGGGGGGGGGGTAGGCCAGGAGTGGATGTAGTAGTCAACAGGTATCTCTCCTCTCTGGAATCGGGGAGGCCTGCTGCCTTGGCTGATGGCTTCCACCTACTAGAGACCTGGTGGCAGTGCTGAATGCCAGAGCGGCAGACATATCTGCATCACAGGTGGAGAGGCACAAATTTCAGGTCACATGTGCACCTTACTTGACTTGCAAAGGGCAGAAAATAGAAAATGGGACATGAGAGATAGCTGGTGTACTGCACACCACTGCAGATCTGCATCACCACCACCTAGTCACCTCCGCACATTCTGGATGTATTCACTGGGGGGAAGGATGCCCCCCCCAGCCCCGATATGGGAGGAATCTGTGGAGGAACCTGTGCAGAGGTAAGTCCAGGAGAGGTGGTAGCTGGTCTGTGGGAGGTGAGGCCAGAGCAGTCAGCAATACAAAGAGTAAAAAGCTGTATGAAAAAAAGGAAAACTCAAGAAGTGCTACAATCAGTAGCTGATTTCTCCTCAGAATTGGAGTAAAAGTAACAAAAAAATTGGAAATGTACTAAATCTAATACAGTGGACAAAACCACTTATTCCAAAACTCAGACTCAGTTCACATCACCACAGAAAGCAGTGAAGAATCCATAACCCTGACTCCCACCACAGTGAACAGTTTCATTACCGTTCCTTTGGATGATAACAATACACAATAAGTCAGCTATGCCAGACACATCAGCCAATGTAGAAAGGTGATCACGTCTTGGCACCTGTAGGCTGCACACCCACCACAAACACAATTATCAGTCAATCTGGGCAAAACACAAGACTGAAGATGATGAAGATGCAGTACCTCTCGTTCATGGCATTGGCAATAAAAGAAGAGGAAGAAGAAGAGAAATAGTAAGAGGAATCTAATGCTACTGGTACTTCTGAGAAACTGACAGAGAAGAATTGAGTTTTTTATAACAAACTGAGTCGCATTTGGGTAGTGGTGCTCTGTCACCAACCTGTGGTGAAAAAGTGCTTAGAAACCACTTCTGGTAAGAAAAAGGTATTTCATCAACGAACAATACTGTAGTCATTGACACATTTCGCAATGTTGCTCAACAATCACACAGTGTCCAGGGAACGTAATGGTGCAGCAACAGAAATACTTGCAGTTGATTCCTTGCCATACTCTTTCAAGGAGAATCCAGGCTTCAGGAAGTTGATGGTAACTGGGCTTGCATAAATGGAAAGTTCCTTTCCATATTTATTTCTCAACTGGGCTGTTCCAGAGTTGAGGGATGCTGTTGCATGTTTCCTTTTATGTGGTTTGTCTCATTTAGCAGTGTGAGTTCTCTTCATAAGCCTTTGACAATGTTTCTATTCCAATTCTGACTCTGACCCTGACACAGCAATAGAAATACAGTTGCAGCCATTGCCATAGTAAAATATTTCCTGAAATTTCTGTTATATGTCAGGAGAAATTTTGGCCTTCTTGCAGTACTGATTTAGGGCCACTAGAGAGAATTTCTTTAGAAATACTCTGTCACAAAATATCTTGAAGTATCCAACCATGTCAATGGCTGCAACTATACTGGATACCAGCACCACCCACTGCACACCTCGTGGAACATCAGCCATTGTGTGCCCCTCATTAGGGCACCAAATCCACAAGTCACCCCCCCTCCCTGAGGTCCATCCCACCCCCGGAGTTAGAATTCTAAGTTGGGAGGTGTGAGGGGCACAGCCCACCACAAGGGTGAGTGCAACCCCCGCATGAAAGGTGATCAATAACTTGTGGTATTGGTGCCCTAATGACAAGGTGCACAACAGCTGGTGCATTCCGAGGGTGGAACCAGCACCACCACCTTTAAAGACCATACTAGACCCAGTGTCCACACTCTGTGGAAGGATTATTAAACTGTCCCTCCCACCCCACCCAAACTCAAAAGGTCAACAATGGGAATTGTGTAGGAGTCAAACCCCAAAGGGAACCATATAAAAATGAAATCCAGGGGGTAGAAGATATGAATAAAACTAAAAAAATATAATGGGCAAAATAAGGAACAGCAAATTGGAAAAAAGAGGGTTGTGGAAACACAATCTGGAGTTCTATGTGTGCAAATGCTTGAAGTCTGGGCAACAATATTGTTGACCTAGAGGCCACCATGATGGCAGAAGCAGATCTGGACCTAGTCACCATTACAGAGACCTGGTGCAATGAAAACCTGGACTTGAAGTGGTCATACCAGGCTATACTCTGTTCAGGAAAGATAGGGTAGGTAGAAAAGAGGGAGGAGTGGCTCTTTATGTAAGGGACAACATAAAAGCTATGGCAATACAGGGGAAGCAAGGAGGAGTGGAGGTATTGTGGGTCACCCTGAAGAATAGGAAAGGGGCCGCTATTCACTCAGGAGTGATCTACAGACCTCCAGCATTGGGGGAAGAGGTGGATAAGGAAATGATAGAAGTAATCCAAATGATGGCTCACAAGGGAGAGGTATTGCTAGTAGGAGACTTCAATCTTCCGGACATAGATTGGAACATCCCAGCTGCAGCAACAGCCAGGAGTAGGAACATCCTGGACTCCCTGCAAGGGGCATTCCTCAGTCAGCTAGTTATGGAACCCAGTCATGAGGAAGCATTACTGGACCTGGTACTGGCAAACAGGGACAGGGCTGCTGACGTCACAGTGGGGGGCCACCTGAGGACCAGTGATAACCATGCAGTGTGGTTTAATATAAGAATTGGGTCAGAATCAAACCTCATGAGGACAAGGGGCTAGTAGTTATTGAGGTCACTTGGGTCACCAGATTTGAAGAGTGGAATGACATATGCTATTTTCCAGACAGCAGGAAGAGTCCCTTGCATAAAGAACATGTTAAAGAGATGGGTCATAGGCAGAGACAGGAAGCAGTAGCCTAATTTCTGAAAGAAAGGTTCAAGATGGTCAGCACCAGTGCTGTTTTTATCATCCAGTGCAATTAGTAGATCTTCAACCTGATTAAGGGTGATGGGTCTGAAACTGAAGTGAGGGGCAGGGTGAGTGGCCTTGGATGGAGGGCAAGAACAGACACCAGTGTGGGTCTGATGAAGTAGCTTACTAGCAGGGGAGGAGTCAAAAGCTAGGCCAGCGGTGGTGAAGTGTTGATTTAATTGATCTAGTATCTCCTGTGTTTGTGAATGTGTCGCTCCCTGATTCTATTTTGATTAGGACGGATGTTGATGAGCTACGCTCTTCAATGTCCCTAAGGGTTTGCCAGAATTTGGCAGTATTACTTTTAGATGAGTCCAAGGAAATTTGGAAGTATTTTGCCTTTTCATCCTGTATAAGTCTGGTACAGTACTTCCTTGCAGCTCTGAAGGCAGTCCAGTCTTAGCCTAGCTTTGTTTTACATGCTTTCTTCCAGAGGTAGTCTCTGTGATGTAAGGACATTTTCAATGCACTTGTAAACCAGGGAGAGTTTATTTTCCTAGGTCTAAGTTTAACCATCGCTGCGTGCTTATGGATAACTTCCAAGACAAGGTTCTGGAACTGGTGGCAAGCTTCTGAGACTGTGGATGCAAGGTAGAAGTCTTGCCACCTAATTAAGCTTATATCAGCCAAAAAGCTGGATACATTAAATTTATGAAAAATCCTTTTATGCATGAAGCTGGATGAAGAGTTCATTTTAGGCAAAAGTCTTACACAGGCTATAGCCCTATGGTCACTAATATCATTATGAAATACTCTAGTGCCTGCTATTTTGTGGGGTTTGTTGGTGAGAATCAGATCAAGAATTGAACTGTGTTCAGGAGATTTGATGCTAGAATGGGTGATGTTGTAAATTAGTTTGGTGAGGCCATGGGTATTGCAGAATTCTTTTAAGGGTTTGGAACAAGGAGCGTTTCAATCTAGATTAAAGTCACCCAAGAATAGGGCTTCTGAGTCCATTTGTTCTAGAATTCTCCGTAGGTGAAAGCATCCCCCTGAGGGGGGGTCTATAGCAACCAGATATGTAAAAGGACTCATTGGATAAATCTCTGTGTCAGGCAGATTAGCAAGGGCAAGAGTAAAAAAAGACAGCTATGGTTCTCTAAAGAGGAAGCGGAAAAAATAAGAGCAAAAAAATTTGCATTTAGAAGGTACAAAAAACATAGGAGGAGGAGGATAGGGAAAGTTACCAGAAGACACAAAGGGAGGCACCGAAGGCAGTTAGAAGTGCAAAAGTGCAAACAGAAGACACTATTGCCAAATCAATAAAAAAAGGGGATGAAACATTTTTTAGATACATAAGTAAAAAGAGAAAAGACAAGAGAAAGATAATAAGAATGAAAGGGGATGGAGGGGTTTGTGTGGAAGATGATCACTAAAAAGTAGACATAATGAGCAAATACTTCTGTTCAGTATTTACAAAGGAGGGGTAGATGATGGGCCAATGATAAAGGACAAGGACATTAAGGGACAGGAAGTGATCACTAGTCCTTCTACAGAGGTATGAGTCTTTAAAGGAAAAAACACAGTTAAAAGTAGACAAGGCAATGGGACAAGACAAGGTGCACCCCTGGATACTGAGGGAACTCAAAGAGGAGCTGACTGCACCGCTGACAATCTTGTTCAACCTATTATTGGAAACAGGGGAGATACCAGGGGACTGGAGGAGGGCAGATCTAGTCCCACTCCACAAAAGTGGAAATAGGGAGGAGGCAGGAAATTAGAAACTTTCAGTCTGATGTCAGTGCTGGGCAAGGTAATGGAATCAATACTGAAGAAAAGGATTGGGGAATACCCCATTACCAGTGGTATACAGGATCCAAGGCAACATGGTTTCACAGAGTGGAGGTCTTGCCATACAAACTTGGTCAAGTTCTTTGACTGGGTAAACAAGGAAGTAGATCAAGGAGGAGCGGTGGACATGGCCTACCTGGAATTAAGCAAGGCCTTTCACACCGTTCCACATAAAAGCCTGATAATCAAGCTGGGGATCCTAGGAACGGGTCCTAAAGTAGTAAAATGAGTAGAGAGTTAGCTAGCCAACAGAAGTCAGTGGGTGGTGGTAAATGACATCCACTCTGGCTAGCCAACAGGAGTCAGTGGGTGGTGGTAAATGGCATCCACTTTGGAGTAGGCAAAGTGATCAATGGGGTGTCACAAGGGTCAGTACTAGGCCCGGTCCTCTTCAATGTCTTTATTAGTGATATTATTGAAGGACTGGAAAGGAAAGCATGGCTGTTCGCTGATGACACAGAACTCTGCAAAAGAGTAGACAAACTGGGGGGGGGGTTGGAAAGAATGAGGGATGACCTAAAAAAGCTGCAGGAATGGTCACGGGTCTGGCAGCTGGGTTTCAATGCAAAAAAGTGCAAAATCATGCACTTGGAGCACAGAAATCCTGGGGCAATGTATCAACTGGGAGGAGATGTATTAGAAGTCACAAAGCAGGAAAGGGATCTGGGGTAATCATTTCTGATGATCTGGAGGTAGTTAAACAGTGTGACAAGGCAGTGGGGAAGGCTAGCGAGATGGTGGGATGCATAGGCAGGGAAATCACCAGCAGAAAGAGGGAGGTAATAATACAGTACCCTTGTATAGATCACAGGTGAGACCACACCTTAAGTACTGTGTCCAATTTTGGAGGCCCCATCTCCGAAAGGACATAGATAGGATGGAGGTGGTAAAAAGGAGGGCAACCAGAATGGTGCAGGGCCTGCATCAAAAGTCCTACAAAGAAAGGCTTAAAAAATAATTACGTACTCCTTAAAGGAAAGGAGGAATGGGGAGATATGATAGAAACATTCAAATACCTCACAGGTAAAAACAAGGTACAGGAAGGTAGCATTTTCTAAAGAAAAAGATGCTTGAGGACAGGGGTCATACTGTGAAGATGGAAGAGGGGAGGCTCAGAGGAAATATGAGGAAATATCTCTTCACAGCGAGGGTGTCGGATGCATGGAACGTCCTCCCAGTGGAGGTGGTGGGGGCTAAAATGGTTACAGAATTTGAGAATGCATGGGACAGACACAATAGGATCTTAGCGGTAAGGCGAGGGGGGAAGGGAGTGAAGACTGAGTAGGGTCTGCAGTGACACTGCAGGCAGGGAAAATAGGCACACTATGTGAGCCAAGAGGCCTTTATCTGCCTACAACTTCTACAGTATGTTTCTCTGTTTCTAGGGGAAAGTTACATTGCTTAGATAGAATTCTAGTAATAGTTGGCTAGATCATTTTTGTGTGGGTGCTTTTTGGTAACAGTTCTGTGTGGGCACCCCATTGCTTGGAGGATGTCACAGTCCAAGACTGTGTCAAGGAACTTGTAACTTGCCTTTGGGGTTTTGTCAGGATGTTGCTGCTGCTGCTGATGTTGAACATCAGTGATTTCACACTTTTAGGACTACTCCTGACCTTCTCCTCCTGAACCATCTTTTCCTCCACTGTATCCTCTGCCTCATCTCTACCTCCCAAACCACCTGCAGACAATTTTCTCTGATGTGCTTGCCACCTAGCCATGTGTTTGACTTTAAAATGGATATGCTGTCTACCTGTGCCATCTCAAGACCATTTCTTTCTGCAGCTTACTCAGGCCTGACAAAGTTGGCATATTGCCACAGTGTCATCTTTTGAATCATTAATAAAACAGTCCCTCACAAGGGATTCTTAAGGACTCACAAATGTATGTTGAGTATCAGTTGAGGTGGCCACTGTGACGTAGACAGCCATGTTCTGAGTGCTGTATCATTTTTATTCCTTAAAATAACGGAAATGTGATATTGAAGTGCCTGTTATAAATGCCAGTTCCCTTGGAATAACCTCACCCGCCCCCCACCCCGGTTTCAGCTGAAAGATGGATGCCAGGAGAAAAATTTGAGATTATACACAAACAGATTTTAGAGACAATGTGTTACATGGAAAAGCCTGAAGCTAATTTAGGGTTAAGAAGCTTGAGTTCAGCATATCCATTTTATGACACTTCCAGGGGAAGAAAAGCAGGTTGTGATGTATTGATGTGAGGTTGTAAATGCTCATATGAAGCGTGTGTGAGAAGGATGCAGCATGGATAAAAAGAGATGTCATTTGAAACACGAGTCATGCTGAAGGATTGCAAAATTAATACTTTGAAAAGACTACTGTTTTTTTTTATTAGATATATTTTTAAATATAATCTGACAGAGGAGGAGCTAGCTGACCTCACCAAAATTGGGTTGACCAATACAGTTGTTTAAGGAATAATTCTGTTTGACAGACACATTTTTACCTAGACTCTGACCAAGAAAGATTGGTGAGCACTTAAGCAAGTATTTAGAGACTAAGTACTGCAGTAGGAATTTGCACTGTTTAAACCTTGTTTCTTTTTAAAAGATATGTATGTCTTTTGACATAAGAGATCTGTATTTGATGTTTTACATATTTTTAACTATTTTTAGTAAAATTCTTTTTAGAACTTACTTGGTCTGTCTTTGACATCTTTTTTTTTTATTTGTAATAAAAGTACATGGTTATAGCAGACAATAGACATAAGCGTGAATGGTGGTACCAAACTGGGAAGAGAAGCATTAAATCTGAGGTCTTTATCAAAGTTTTAAAGGGTTCATCTCTGAATACCTGGTTTGGTGCCCGTAGGCAAAGATATCTGCCCCCCCCCCCCCGAAGACAGATATATCTGAGCCTGTGCATTGGGTATGCTAACAAGAGGTTAACAGTTTGAATCCCTCCAGAACTGGAGACCAAAGGTTGATCTGAACTCACAAAAACAGACAAAAGGGTTACCTTGTCTGTTACCCTGTTCACAAGACTGCACTCAGAGGTTGGCACTTTGAGAGTAGAGGGCCTGACCTGCTGAGTGGGTTTGTGACAGCCACCATACCCACACTTGTTTCTGTTCTGGATTATCTGTCGTCATGTATTTTCTTTTTCGACAGAGATGCTTGGAAAAATCTGTACACTTTGCTACACCTTTTTTATGTTGTCTTGCACATGCACACAAGCAACATCTTCTGGTAGTAGAAGAAATGCAGAGGTATGACAGTAGGTGCATCCCTCATTCCCCAATGAGCCAGCATGCTAGCACTGACACAAGTACATGCAAAGTGCCACCAACCTGAAACAAACGTGCACCTGCAATTGGAGACAAGTTTGTCATGCAGTGGCACAGATGACATGCCTCCTGTACGTGCCTTTTGTGGTGAAGCATTTCAATAAACATGGCAGCAGAGCTACCACCACACAATCTCCAAAGGAAGCCAACATCAGGGGTGCAATCCCTGTGTCAGCATGCCCCCCCCACATTGTGTGGCACATTGGGAGCCCACCCCAGTGTGCTGCCTCTCACACTAAGCCAACCCCGTCAGCATGTTCCTCCCCCTACCCCACTCCCATTGTGTGGCACACTGGGAGCCCAACCCAGTATTGCCAACATCAGGCCCCCCTGAAAGTCATGGGGCACATATGGGGCACCCTGGGAGCCCTCCCCAGTGTGCCCAACATTTGTTTTCTTTCACCTGTAAAGAAAGAAAACTATCCCACAGCACAGTGTCCATTTTTTATGCTGGCACACTTGCGCAGCCAACATCTTGTGGTAGTGCAGGTTTGGAGGTGCAGTCACTGTTGGGCAAATGCAGGGCACGCATCAGTAGGCGTGTCCCTCATTCCCCAATCAGCCTGCATGCCGGCACCACACCGTGCATACCTAATGTGGCCATGGGATCAAAGGAAAGGTCTGCTGCAATGCAAGCTAAGCTTGTCATACGCAGTGGACCTCCCGACACCCTTTCCCTGGTGATTAACATAGTGGTATGCATACTACTGACTTCAGGGGTGCCCAATCCCCCTTTCGGTATACAATGGCCCAAAGTATATATACGATGGGGACTCCTCCCCATCCAGCATAATGCATCTCTCCCCCATTTGTCATGGTGTCAGGTGCCCAATCCCCTGTCAGCTATAGCACCCCCAGAAAACACTTATGTGGCACGCTGGGAGCCCACCCCAGCATGTCAAAGCCCCTGCAAAAAACTGCCCCTGATGTTTACTTTTATTTTTTAAACCTGTCAAAAGAAAACTGTCCCTCACAGTCTCCTACCCTCCCGCACCCACCCACTGTGCACCCTGCCTCCCCACGTCCCCCACCCCATACTTACTCGAGTCCGCGCAACACTGCTGACCAGAAACACGCCTGCACTTTTCAAAGATGACCGCGAACTGAGAAATGCTGGCAAGCTGTATAATGGAATAAATAGGGTTTCCAACTTTGATGCATATCTCAGGCATTTTTTGGACTTTTTGCACCAAATTTTCAACATGGGGTTTTTGGGACCCCTTCTCATAAATTCTGTCACTGTTATGACATTAATTGGTCCCGAAAGGTGATTTCGCAGTCACTGCATAGAATCACCTTTCAGGATGAATTAACACAAGGACAGTGGCAGCGTCCATGAGTTGTGCTCTCAAAAACCATATGTTGCAAATTTGGTGGAAAAAATCCAAAAAATGGCTGTTTTACGAGCGTGCATTGCACAGTTGCTACGCACGCTCATAACTTTACAAATTTGCAATATTTTCACACCAGATTTTCAACATTGTCATTTTTCTACACCTCCTTGTGAACAGTACAGCTGTCATTATTCACATCCTGGCCGAAATGTGTTTCTGCACTTCCAGTGCACAATAGCATGGTTGCTGTGGGAAATCAGTGTTTGGGGCAGATTACAAAAATGGCAGTGACACTGTTCATGAGCAGAGGTCCTAAAATGCCTATGTTGAAAATTTGGTGACGATACTCCATAAAATGACTGTGTTACGAGCGTGCATTGAGCAGTTGCTACGCACACTCGTAACTCTGCGAATTTGCAATATTTTCATGCCAGATTTTCAACATTGTCATTTTTCTTCACCTCCTTGTGAACAGTGTAGCTGTCATTTTTCACATGCTGGCTGAAATGTGTTTCTGCACTTCCGGCGCACAATAGCTCAGTCACTGTGGGAAATCAGTGTTTTGGGCACATTACAAAAATGACAGTGACACCGCTCATGAGCAGAGGTCCTGAAATGCCTATGTTGAAAATTTGGTGATGATACTCCTTAAAATGACTGTGTTATGAGTGTGCATTGTGCAGCTTGCACGCACCTTTGTAACGTTGTTCGTTTGTAATATTTTCACTCTGAATTTTCACCATTGGCATTTTTCCACACCTCTTGATGAACAGTATAGCTGTCATATTACATATCCTGCCCGAAATGTGTTTTCATACGTCCAGCGCAAAATAGCACGGTCGCCAGCGAAATCACTTTTCAGGACAGTTTGTGGAAATGACAGTGACACTGTACATGAGCAGAGGTGCTAAATGCTCATGTTGAAAAATGTGGTGCCAAAAGTCCAGAATGATTGTGTGTTACAAGTGTGTTATGATTTCACGCACCCATGTAACTTCTCAAATTTGGTACATTTACATGCCACATTTTCAACACTGCAATTTTTACACCTCCTTATGAACAGTACAGCTTTCATTTTTAACATCCTGCCCAAAATGTGTTTCCGCACTGCACTACCAAAGCCAATGCCAGCACGACAACATTCGGCATTGACAAATGCTTGTTTTTTTTGTACCTGAAAAAAAGAAAACAGTCCATTGTCCATGGCACACCCCCAACCTGCACCCACCCTCTGTGCACCCCACCTTCCACACACCCCCACCCGATACTTACCTCCACAGATCCGGCGCTGTGATCTTCGGTGGAGTGGGAACACATCTGGACTCTTCAAAGCCAAACTGCAAAATTAAGAAATGTTGGTAAGGTGTATAATGGCATAATGGGGGCGGGAGGGGGCAACTTAGGTGGATACCTCAGCCATTGTTTTTTTTTTTTTATTTTGGCTCCACATTTTCAACATGGGGTTCTTTGGACCCCACCTCATGAACACATGCACTGTCATCTTGTTATTCGGTCCCGATAGGTCATTTTGTGGTCACTGCGCAGAATCATCTTTTGGGATTGATTAACAAAATGACAGTGCTACTGTTCATGAGGTGGTGTCCTAAAAGCCTATATTCCATTTGAGAAATAATTATAATGCATTGTGTTATTTAGCTGCATTGCAGTTTTCATGCACACTGTAACTTAGACAATTTTAATATTTTCACTCCAGTTTTTCAACATTGCCATTTTTTCATACCTCCATATGAACAGTACAGCTGTCATTTTTCACATCCTGCCCGAAATGTGTTCTCGCACATGTGGTGCACAATGGCGCGGTCGCTGTGGGAAATCAATGTACAGGACAGAGTAACAAAATCACAGTGACACTGTTCATGAGTGGAGGTCCCAAAATGCCTATTTTGAAAATCTGGTTAAAAAAATTCCCCAAATAATTGTGTTATGAGCATGCATTGCGCAGATTCTACGTATGCTCTTGACTTCAACAATTTTTCATCTTTTCACTCCAGGTTTTCAACATTGCCATTTTTTTACACCTCCTCATGAACAATACAGCTGTCATTTTTCACATCCTGCCCGAAATGTGTTTTTACACCTGTCGCACCAAATGGGGCAGTCACTGTGCAAAATCACCTTTCGGCTAACGAACTGATAGTGCCACTATTTATGAAGTGGGGTCACAAAAAGCCCATGTTGAAAATTTGGAGTGAAAATACCAACAAACACCTGGGGCATGAGGGTTTACAACAATAATGCCCCACCCTGTAGAGACTGACAGGCATCAGGGGTGTGATTTGGGATTGTCGGCTGTAATGCTCACACCATTCCACTCCCACCCCCACCCTGCAGCCAGTGACAGGCATCGAGGTGTGCCTTGGACTCTTCGGTCCCAAAGTTTACCCCATTCTTCTATACTGCACCCATCTCAGGGTATTTCCTTATGGAATGGGGTGAGCATAAGACCCAAAGACCCCAAGGCACACGCCCAGCAGTGTCTGCAGGGTAGGCTGAGGTGAAATGGCGTGAGCTTTATGGCTGATGACCCAAAGGCACACCCAAATGCCTGTCAGTCTCTGCAGGGTGGGGGTGGGGTTGGTGTCAGTACACTACTTCACTGCCATTCCTATTATGCATCTCTCTAACTCCTGCACTACCAATGCCAATGCCAGCAAGACAACATTCGGCATTGACAAATGCTTGTTTTCATTTCAGGGTCCCACAAAAGATTGATGATGGTGTCATCCTCATCTTCACCTTCCATTTCTTCCTTCTCCTCTTCCTTTCACAGGTCCTCCTCTTTCACATTTTCCTGAGTGGCGCAGACAGCTCTGCCACTGCATCATCCTCACTCAGGTCCAGTACCACTAACCACTGGGGACTCTTTTTGATATTACTCTACACCACCGTGTTTACTCACTGGTGTGGATGGGTTTGAGGAATTGTCATTTAACAGATCTTGACTCTGTCTGTTGCCTCTCCCAACTAAAAGAACAGCCAAATAAATGTTGTAAGCATTTTTCTAACAGTCCCACTAGCATCACAAACTGCAAATGTCCTACTACCTTCCATAGCCATACAATTCTCTCATCTGCCTAGACCAGGGATCGGCACTGCAGTCTTCTCTGCCTTACTTCCCAGTCTACCCTTTCCTTCCCTCTATCATTCATTCTGATATGGTAATGTGTAGCAGTGCTAGTGGGTTGAACAATAACAAACATACTGCACAATCAAATTGAAAAAGAAATTCAAAATGTCAAGAAATGGTGACAGTATTAGGAAAAATAATAATCAAATTTATTAACAACTACTTGCTAAAGCCCTGGACAGATTTTAGTATTTTAACAGCAACAGAACACTGAGAGTGCACAGACATTATGGGACTTGAGAAAAAATAAGAAATTAGATTTTCAGGACTTGAGAAAAATGAATTGCCTGAGAGTGACAGTGAAAACTGAAAATGGACTGAAAGTTTCTGAAAGTTAAACTGTTGCTAGCTGCAGACAAAAGCCTGCCCCTTCGCCAACACACAACACTACTCCAGCACAGTAGCACTGCTCAAAAAGAGAAAGAAAAAAAATTACTTTAAACAAAGATGTTCAAAATTAAGTCTGCAGCTGCAGAACACCAAGTAGAATATGTTTCTTTTTTTTTTAAGTTTGTTTCATGCAATGAACAGCAGTACAAATGGAGTCAAAACTGAGCTCTAAATACAATGCAGGTCCTATTTCCTGAACACGCTTCCTAAAACTGCACACAGCACAGCTCTTCTGGGGCCAGAGTCACAAAAAATCACAAAGTACAGCTCAAGGGTTTGTGCTGTGCTTTGCGATTGCACAGGTACGAAAAATTGCTTTTCACAGTTGGATAGCATACCACGCTATCCGACAATGAATAGGGCCAGGACAAAGCAGTGCTAACCCCTATACTGCTACCTCTAAACCCACTAGTGGTGCCCTGACCTGCATCCCAGAGAACGGCCCCACATTGAATAGTAATTCACAAAAGCAGCCATGCAAATTAGCCCTTTGGGCACGCAAGGCTCTAGATAGCCATTTGCATAACCTTTATGGGCCCATTTGCATAGGCTGCGGTGAGTGTAGTGCCACCCTCTCCCCCACAATTGATGATCGCCGGCCCGTTGGTGAAAAAAAAAACAGCATCTTGATGGTCTAGTGGTCTCCTTCCTCTCTGACTGTGGCTTCATAAAAAATAAATATATTCGCTGGTGAACTAGTGGTTCTTCCCCTTCCCCAATCACCATCCCCATGAGAAAACTAAAATCATCTCCCTGTTGGCTAGTGGTCTCCCCCCCAAAGTGATCACTGATCATTTGCCCATTGATAATAAAAGCAATGTCCCTGGTAGTTTAGCAGTCCCTTCCCCGATCACTGATCTCTGCCGCATTGAGAATAAAAGCAATGACCATGATAGTCTAGTGGTCCCTCGGCCCCCTCATCCCCCAATTGCCAATCACCAGTCTATTGATAATAAAAGCAATGTTTCTGGTAGTCTACTTGTCCCTCCCCCTCCCCAATCACTGATCACCAGCCCATGGAGAATAAAAGAAATGTCCCTTGTAGTCTAGTGGTCCCTCCCCCTTCCCCAATCACTAACCTATGGAGAATAAAATAAATGTCCATGGTAGTCTAGTAATCCCTCCCCCATCTCCCGATCATCAATCATCAGCCTGTTGATAATAAAAGCAATGTCCCTGGTAATCAAGTGGTCCCGTCCCTTCCCCCAATCACTGATGACCAGCCCATGGAGAATAAAAGCAATGTACTTATTAGTCTAGTGGTCTTGCCCCTGTCCCCGATCACTGATAGCTGGCTCATTGTGATAACAAGAATGATCCTGGTGGTCAAGTGGTTCCTCAACCCTATCCTCAATCCTCCCCAGCCACATCTGTAATCATTACCATTGTGGTCTAGTGGTCCTACCACTCAGCCCCAATCTGCCCATATATGAAAGCATAGTTTTCCCTGGATTCTAGTGGACCACCCTACCCTGGCAGGTAGTGACCCACTACCTCACTCCCTCAATCCCGAGCTCCTGCTGGTGACCATCAAAGACCTCCTCTCTCCACCATGGCTGGTCACTGACTGAGCTATCACTGAGCACTTGCACTGTATACAGTATGCACTCATTGACTGACTGACAGCTGAGCCCATTGAGCTGCTCTGTCAATCAAAGTTAATGAGCGCAAACTGTATACAGTACAAGCACTCAGTGTTAGCACTGGTAGTGGCCAGCCAAGGTGGAGAGAAGATGGCTGTGCTGGTCGGCGGCTGGGGGTCGGGATGGGGGGGTGGACTGGTGGTTCACTACCTGCCGGGGGGGGGCCACTAGACACCAGGGTAACTATACCTTTTCATATACAGGCAGATCCAGGATGGGTTAGGAGGACCACTAGACAATCAGGGTAACTATTCCAATTATGGAAGGGATTTTAGAGATAGGTTGGAGAGACTACCAGGGTCATTCTTGTTATCATAACAGGACAGAGATCATCGATCAGGGACAGGGGAGGGACCACTACACTACCAGGGATATTGTTTTTATTCTCAATTGGCCAGCGATCAGCAATCATGAGAGGGACCACTAGACTACCAGGGATATTTTGTTAGATAACAGGATGGGTGTCAGGAGGGGGGAGGGACTGTCAGACTACGAGAAATACAGTGTTGTGGGTCGAGGTCCACCTTGCACTACCTCTGTCAACCATTAGGGTTACACAGAGTTAACAGGAGGTTTTCCTCAGCAGTATTTGCTTGGCACAAGAGGACCCAGCCAAAGGCCCTTGCACACTTCAAATACTTTGTGAAAAGCAGTGCCCCAATATGCAGGTCCCTCCCTCCTCATTTGCATTGCAGCTCCCTCCACACTTTGCCCTGGTGAAAACCTGGTTTGCATGCACCAACCCGGCTTTTGTGAATACCACTTCTGCGTAAAACCTGGTTTGCACCTGGGCAAAGCTTTGCAAATCTGGCTCCTGGTCTGTTTCCTGTTGCAATGTTACCATGTGATCAGCAGATTGCATGGTACAGCAACTGCTCTTGAATGACTCAGCCATTTTGCAAAGTCTCGGTGAACTTCACCAATGAAATTCTAAATTCGGAAATTCACAAAGTTGCCAATACCTCAAAGTTTGACTTGGTGAAGTGCAAATAACTTCTCAATGTTGTGGACTTTGTGAAGTTATTGTGGATTGAAGTTTTCCAAGCTTTGCACAACTCTAATATTTAGTGCTTTTGCATGTCAGCAGACTGTGTTTAATTTTCTGAAACATGGACAAACGAATTAACCTATCGGCTGACGTAGCTGCTGTTCTATCAGCAAAAATATGTTGCTTTTACATGACAGCCCCAGACCATGCACTGTTGTACAGTGTGTGCCTCCATCATCGTGAGAGCAAAGTTATTTGCCATCTCTCCCCTAAGCTCAGCTCACTTTATTTCCAATCACAGCAATGAGCACTTAGTACACAAATCATACCTGTGAAAATATTAGCTGTAAAACATTTTCATTTAATCAGAGCTCACTTACAAAAATACTGTAGCTTAGAAAAGTGAAAATAATCAGAGCAAAACTGCTTAGATATCTGTGATGAACAACTTTTTTTCATCTCACTTCCAACCAGAAATACTGTAAAGGTACAAAATACAAACTATGGAAAATATTTCCTGTAAATCCTATTTGGATAACTTGTTCTGGCTGATTTTATACACAGTAAAATGCAGACACTTCCAACTTGGACTGCACATGGGCACTATGCATGAACAGGGCCCTTAAACATGGCACTGCCACATAAAGTAGGTGCAGAACTATGTGGGTTAAAAACATGCATCCCATCATAGCATGCACTATGGAGGGGGTGGTGGCCTCCAGGGTGCAGAGCTGCGGCATAATTACACTCAATGCTATGTGCAGAGTAGTGTAAGCAGACCAGTCAGACCTGAGAAAACCCCATGACCCCACCTCAAAAAGACATTCACAGGCCAAGGTGCACATCTATAATGTAGGTATGTGTAATACTGTTGGCCCACATGTGGAATGTGCCAGCCATGTCCATGCACAGCAGGTAAATGGGAGGGTATGTATGAGCCACTTGACTCACAGGGAGCACAGAAGTCTGGAGACTGGTACTGGCAGTGACATGGCAGAGTGGTCAGGGCAAGGGATGGCTGGGCATGCCTCACCTTACTATGGTAGTGGCAACAGACAGCATGAGCAGCCAGGCCCCACGGCACATAGGGTGTTGGGTAGACACCTTAGAGTGGCCCCCACTGGTCGTATGCCACAACCTCACACTTGTAGCAGTGTCCATATTGTTGGTGGCAGGGATGCTAGCTGTGAATTTCAACATAAAGGAAGTGAGCACAATGTTACTGAGATACAGACCAGCTATTCAATGCTGAATAGGTATGCATCCCTGCAAGTGCAGCCGACCACCAAGACCCCCACATAAAAGGTTATTTAGACAGCTGCCAACTTGAAAGGGCCAGTATCCAGGTCCATTAAGACAATGAAATCCAAATGGAGGGATCTGAGGACAATGATCTAGAAGATGCCGACAGGCAGGTGGTGGGCATAAAATGCCACTGGTGGGGGCCCACCATCACCCCCACAGCTCACACCAGTGGAGGACACCATCAGCCAGGTGACTATAGATGATGAGGAGGAAGGTCTTGATACCCTGCCAAGTGAGTGTACCTAGACATGAGCCATTGATCCCAGAAGTAGCACAGTGCACAATAGGGTGACAGTGATGGTGACTGTTACACTCTACCCCTGCAGCAGATCTGGCCATGTCATCAGTAGAGAATGAAGACAAGTATTACATGAATATGATGAATGAAATCAACACAGCTGAGCAACTGGACACTGCCAATCAGGAGAGTGGCCTGCTGATATGCAATTGTGAATACACCGATGGTACACTGTAATAGCCCCAAAACAGTGTTGTGACCATCCACTAACCATACACCCATCCCTCCACAGATGCCTCTGAGACCAGCACAGGGAGCAACCTACAGGAGGAGGAGGAGGAGGAGGAGGAGATTGACTGCATAGTGAGGAGGGTCAGGTCTGCCAAAGTGTAAGGAAGTCAGTCACCTACCCCCAGACATGACACCCCACACTCACCAAAACCAAAGACCCAGAGCTCTGTGCACCACCAGCAGCAGGGAGAGGGCACAGACATGGATGGGCAAAAGCATGCAACACAGCTGGCCACAGCACTGGTTACCAACACTGCCATGCACACTGACACCCCTGCACAGAGCAGTGCTGAACAGCTGATCAGCACACATTGGTGGGGGCACCAGGCAACACTGGCACAGCATGCAGCAGTAAGCGACCCTGGCAGTTTTGACTAGGGGCTGTATGATAGATCAGTTCCACATAGAAGAGGTAGCATTGCTGCATACCTATTCAGTAGATATTTCCTGGAGTTGTGGCAGATGGTGCAGGACAGGCAACAGGTCAAGATGGAGAGCAATAATCAGCTCCATACCCTTATGCCAGCAGTACATGACCTTTGTACAGTGTTCAGGAGGGTGAGCTCAAGGTCATACCAAATAACCTAACCACCAAGGCCAGCACTGCTGGTGGCTGGCCTGCACAGACTGCCTCCTCACTACTTATTCACAACCTCACCACCACACCTCCATAGTCCCATGCTGCACACTGGATTGGACAACACCACCCACAGAGCCTACAGTATTGAAACCTTCCCTAGACTGATTTCCCATGGCATACAGGGCTGCCCTACCTGGACAGGACAGCATAGAGAACAGCCAGGTGGGGGTGGGGGAGCATGGCAGCTGCCAAAATCTGCAACATTCAGTCTGCCACCCAGTAATAGGGCACCATGCTAATCTGGGAATGCTCCCTACAGACACACGTGCACACACACACACACACACACATATATGGGTGCACTGCTCTTACAGGTACTCAGCACTGGCAGTCGTCACCATGCCCCTGGGTACATGGGCATGCACTGTCATGCATCCCCCCACACACAGACCCGGTCCAGAACATTCCACGCACCAGCCCATGCCATGCCTCCCTCCTGCACCATGTCTCCACTGTCCACTTGCTTGCTTATGTCTTCTGTTGTGCTACCCCAGCCCTGAACATCCTCAACCACAGGTAGCTCCTCTGGTAATATCTTTCTCTTGTGGAGTTATTGTGCAACATGCCACACACGACAAACACGGAACACACCCTGCAGGCACCATCATGATACCCATCTTGTCCAGGCATCTAAACTACATCTTCATTTTCCCTAAGATATGCTCCACCACAGTCCTTGTCCTGTGGGCATCATTCTAGTTCTGTTTCACCTCCCCTGCAGGGTCCAGGAACTTTGTTATCAAGTATGGTTCCTGAGTGTAAATCTGAAGGGTATATACCCCTAAGGGGTACCCACTGTCTTCTGACTGGGATACAGTGGAGAGGTGTATCAATACTGACATGTGCACAGCATGGCATGCTTCGTGCCCATCTGGCCCATGTGATACATACCTAGCAACCACTCTGACCTACCTTCACTGGTGGTCAATATTGTGTTCTGCCATGACTGCTTTAAGATCATGAGTGGAGTTTGGGTACGTGGCACTGACATTCATGGCAATGCCTCCACATCCAAAACCAGCTGTATATTCTTGCTGTGGAATCCTTTCATGTTCCTCTGGTCCTCTTTATTGATGTGGGATGATAGGATCGGCACATGTGTGCAAACCGTGGTACCTTAGACCTTCAAAAATCTGTAACACTCATAGAATGTCTCCTACACCATCCGAATGCTTTGCCACTCCACCGGGAACTGGATGTAGTCTCCAACATGTGCCAGTAGTGCCATGGTCACCTGCAGTAGGGCACACAGCATGGAGCTCTGGCTCACTCCTGCTGTATCACCTGCAACCCACTGGAAAAAGCCATTAGCACAGTATGCAAAGGCACACATCATTTTGGTTTCCACAGACATGGCCCTGGACCTGTGATTGACGGGCCGTATATTGTCCCCAGTCATGTCACACAGCTCACCAATGGTGTCCTGATCAAGCTGCAACTGTTCCAGGCAGTGGTTATTGTGCAATCCCCCATGTGACACACGGAACCTGAAGATGCATGGCCTGGAACCTGTGTGGTCCTCATCCCCCAGTGCAGCAACATCCATAACCCATAACAGGGTGTGCATTAAAAGTGATTGGCATATCATTACAGCCCAGATCCCATATCGGGCTTCCATTTTATGAAATCCATCCTCCACCTGACATTTGACCAACCCAGTGCTCTGATAGGGAGCTCATGTCAGTTTTTGTATTCCCTTAAACACATCAGCATCCCACAGGTAAGACTGGCTGTGGTGGGATGCCCTCTAATGTCTGCCATGTGCACACTGCTTCCCTTCTGGCTGTCAGTGTGTGGTGAACATTTGCTGTAGAAGGATGGTCAGGATATGCCCTGGGGTGGGTAAGCCCTATCAGTTATGAGGGTGAAGATGACAGTGTAAGGACCCTCATACACCCAGCTAGGGTAAATATGTATGAGGGATATCACTGTCATTGCTGTTGCATGCTGCAGTCAGGTGTTGCTCTATGCCTCTTACTCATGCCCGTCCTATTTGTCATTTTAGGAATTACAGGGTCATCCAGCAGAGATCTTTCCCCAGGTGAGGTTCCATCTGCCTTCTGTGCTGTGGACATGATGCCAGGCAGTACTGGTGAGGTCAACACCACTGCCAGGTGGGCGGGAGATGGTTGACACATACTGCATTAACTAATTCGGCACAAACAGCATGGTTTCTTGTGGAGACAGCCATGATAAGAACTGCCCTATCCCTGTGGCCAGAGGCTGCATGGTGGCATGGCAGAGTTGAGCAGAGTGGGGCATGTGACTCATCCCTGCTGACTTGTTCAGATTGTTTTTGTACCGTGACTCAACCCCTGGATTCTGCTTGTTTTTATGGATCGTCTCAGTGACTTTACTTGCTGCTCTAAAGTCCTGAACAGCAGGGATTTTGCTTGATTCGTACCTCTTGTATGCTGCCACAGGAACTATACTAACTTTAACTTGCTTTTCTCCCTGTACTCCACTGTCTGTTTCTCTGGGTAATTCCCATGTGTAGCTCAGTCTGTAATTGCTTGCAGTATTTATTTCCTAAGAGGTCTACTAATGTGCTAGCCTGGGATTTGTTTAGTGGGTCTTTCTTTGTACTGGGGATTACTGTGTTAGTGGAGCTCATTTACCTACTTGCTCCTCTTTGGGATTCCAGATGAGGCCCACTGCATGGTTCTGGCATCTTTCTGGATTTCCTGGAGCTCCATTGTTTCCCTTACGCAAACTGAAGTCACTGCAGTCTCAGGTCCTCTTTGCCGTGCATGCGCACTGGGCTTCCCACCCAAGAACTGAATTCAGAGTTACCCTCATACTGCATATTCTGCATCATCTTGTCTGCTACTTAGGTCCTTGGGATTCCCACCCCCAGCACAGTTGCCAGCTGCCAGCACTGTATTCAGACCAGGGAAGCGTGGCCCAAAGGCCCCTCTAAAGATAATGGAAGCTGTCTCCCTGCACAGCCTGTATGTGGGGAGTTAGCCCGTCAATGCTGTGCATCAACTACCCCACTCCAGCCACCCTTGGGCATCCCTTAATTTAAGGACCACCCCTAATCATGTGATCACCTCCTGTTTCCCCCAATCACGTGATCACCTCCTGTTTGTAAGTGCTCACTTCTCCATTAGCAGGTTATCGTAAGTCACCACTAGATGGTAGCAGCTAGTCCTCCTGCCATACTCCTTGCTGCCATCTCCCACTTCTCTCTTCCTTTCACCCCTCCTCTTCCTCCTCCTCACCCCCCTTTATTCTCACTTCCTTCTTTGACCACTAGGAGTCGCTACTGTACACTCCTCTTCCACCTAAATCACCTCATTTGTAACCCTCTTACCCTGCTCATCTGCTCCGTCCCTCCCATGTTTGCACCCCTTTTACTCTCCCCAGTTCAGACCTTGCACCTTTGCCAGTGCAGTCTGGGACCCTACTGCTGAGCCATCCTGATTGCCTCATTTCTTGGTGCTTTTATAATTCCCTTATAGCTCTTCCTGCTCAGCTGTGTAGCTACCCTGCCATGTCCTTTCCATGCACTGCCCAGCATCAAGCTGACCTGGTACACTTGGTACTTCTCCTTATTTGCTATTCCCCCCTACACCCCCAGTTCCCACCTCCCCCTTGTCCTCACTCTCTGCCCATCCTGCCCTTGTACCACTAGTTCCCTCCCTCTATCTTCACCTTTTCTCTACTCTCACCACCATCCCACCCCTGCCACCCCCACCATCTCATCTGCCCCCACCCCTCTCCCTTGACTCCCCCGCCTCCCCTTTCCTAGTTTTTCCCACCACTCACTCTCTTCCCATCCCTGTCCACCCAACGGAATGCGCTTGCACCTTTGCCTCTGCCTCACCCCGCTGCTGGCCCCACCTGGTGCTCCTTAGAATGATTTCTCTTCTCCTCCTAATGTCAGGTAACATCCACTCCAATCCGGGTCCCCCCTTGACCCACCCCTACATACACCCCCCCTCACCTAAGCTTCATATTGCCATTACAAACATTTGCAGACTTGTAAAAAAACTGGATGGGTTCCAGGGTTGGATCGCCCCACACCAACCTGACGTCCTGGCCATTGTCGAGACATGGTTCTCAAAATCCACCCCCAACTCCTTTGTCGCCCTTCCTGGGTTTACCCTGTTTTGTGAAGACAGGGTTGGGAAACAGGGGGATGGTTGCACCATATACCTCACTAATTCCCTTCATGCTCATGGTCTCCCTACCCCTTATCTTGCCCATGGCACCCAAGCCCTTACTATCAAAGTCCTCTCCGGTTCCTCCAGGGTGCCTTTATTCATCACCTTAGCTTACATTTCCTCACACAACCCAAAACTTGCCCTCCAGTCACTGTTTGACCACCTCTCCCAACTCCCCCATAAAGCTGAGCAAATTATTCTGGGGGATCTCAATATTAAGTGGCTCTCTAGCTCTGCCTCCCAGCCAAAAGATGCTGTCACTCCCCTGGATCTCACCCAACTAGTCACCCACCCCACCTGAATTAACCCCTCAAATGGCTCCACCTCTCTCCTGGACATCATCCTCTCCAACCACCCCCACAAAATATTTGACACCACTGTCCTTCCCAATGCCCTTAACGATCACTCCCCTGTAATCTGCTCCTGGTCTGGATCAGCCCTAAAGCTGATTCCAAAATCTCCTTCTGACGTCCCCTTAAACCAGGTAAACTAGAGCAACTAAAAACCTACCTTGCTCACTGGGACTGGTCCCCAATTAACCAAGTGCCTGATATGGACGCAGCTCTCACCTACTTCATCCGCTCTTTTAATGCAACCTGCAACTTATTTACTTCCCTCACCAAACACACACTCAAAAACCCAAACACTCCCTGGATCTCTCAATCTCTACTAAACCAAATGAGTCAGTGGGACAACCTCTGGCAGAGCGCCATTGACTCTGTCAAGCCCTCGGATAGGCAACACTATCGGGAGGCCCATAATAAATGCACATGGGCCATTTGTAAGGTGAAAGCTAGCTACTATAAGTCCTCCCTTACCTCCTCCTGGTGCACTGCCTGCAAATTTTGGGACAATATTAAGGAACTTAATGGCAAATCCTGGTCCCCAACCCCGACCCAGCTCAATATCAATGGCACCATCTCCTCTGATCCTCAGTGCATCGCTGATACCCTCAACTCTACCTTCTCTGACCTTAGGACAGTACTTCCCCCCAATTTCTTTGACCCCGCTCCCACCTCCCCACTCACTTCCCTCATGCATCACCCCTTCTACTTCCGTACACTCTCAGCACAGAAGGCTAAAGCCTACCTCCTGAAAATCCTTAATGGCCCCAGCCACAGTAATGATTCACTTGATATTAAACTGCTCCACCAGGTTCTGGATGTACTGCTCTCACCCTCACTAACATCCTTAACTCATTCACATCACAAGAGCTCTTTGAAACTTCCACCACTTGTGCCCTGTGTAATCTTAGCACTGCATCCTGGGCCTTTCTAAGCAAAATCAATCCATAATCACCATGCCACAAACAAATGTGAATACCTCTTGAACTGTAAGTGCTACACACAAAATACGAGTGGTAAAGTTGTTCAGCACAACATTACCTTTCCAATGGTGCTAACCAATCAATTGTAATCAATTTGGTTTTCATTTTATACTAACTGAAATATCAAACAACTGTGGGTTTATTTCAGATTTTTTCAAGGTGCTTAGGTGAGGCTTGAGAGGCAAATGTCAGCCTTGCATACTATACCTTAAATAAATGCAAATAACTCCTAAAGTATACTGTATGTGGTAGACACAAAGAATCAGTGGCAACATTGTTCAGCACAAAATTACCTTTCTAACGCTGCTATGCAATCAATTGTAATCCATTTATGTTTTATTTTATGCTAGCTGAAATACCAAACGACTGTGTTTTTTTTTTCAGATTTATTCAAGGTGCTTAGGTGAGGCTTGAAAGACAAATGTCAGCCATGCACACCATACCTTAAACAAATGCAAATAACTCCTAAAGTAGACATGATTGACACAAAGTAGCAGCAGCAAAATTGTTCAGCACAAAATGATCTTTCTAACGGTGTTATGTAATCAATTCTAAGCAATTTGGTTTGTTTAATATTTAAATAAAAACTGCTGACTTCCTCAGGTGTTTCCAGGCCTGAGTGAAAGTCAGCTGAGTATGTCTACAGGTGTTATTGGCCTGAGAGGCTATGCTTTCAGATGCCACCTACAGGTGTATCTAGGCCTGAATGAGTTAACAGCTCCCTCTGCACTGACCAGTTCCCCTCCACTTGGAAGGTTGCGGTCATCACTCCCATACGCAAGAGTGGGGACCACACCATCCCAGGGAACTATCTTCCAGTCTCAATCCTTCACCCTCTCTCCAAAGCCTTAGAAAAAATAGTTGCGAACCTGCTGTCTGAATACCTCACCTCCCACAACCTCCTTTGCATGGAACAGCACGGATTCCACCCAGTCATACTACTACCACAGCCCTCCAGGAATTCTCTGGCCATCTGAACTCTGCCCTTGACAGAGGGTACCTGGTGGGGGTGGTCTTCATAGACCTGTCTAAGACCTTTAACAAAGTTAGCCACCCTCTCCTCCTGTCCACCCTTGTCTATCTAGACCTCTCCCAGGATGTTGTCACCTGGTTCACAAGCTGCCTCTCCTCCCTCTCCCAATGTGTCAGAATGAAAAACATCATCTCTTGCTACCACCCTGTTCACTTTGGCATACCTCAAGGCTCAATCCTGGGTCCTCTTCTTTTCAGTCTCTACCTCAACACCCTCCCCTCCATCTGCTCTGAGTGAGTCCTCCTTTACGCTAATGATGCAGTACTCTTCTCCTCCCACCTTGACCCACACACCCTACAAGGCATCCTTCAAAAATCCTTCAGCCTGGCAGAATCATGGTTCATTGAATGCAGGCTCATTCTCAACCATAAAAAGACGAAGTCCATGCTCTTTGCCCACAACCAGAGTAGGTCCCATGTCTCCTAGCTATGAATTATGTCAATGGCCTCCACCCCATCGAACAGATTCACAGTCTCAAATACCTGAGCATAACTTTTAACCTGTCACTATCCTTCCAAGGCCACATCCACCTCCTTTGCTTCTCAGTCAACCTATGCATTGACTTGCTCTACCGCCACAGGGACTGACTCCCTCCGGAAGCCCTTAGGCTGGCTATTACCTCCTCAGTCCTCTCCCTCATAGATTATGGGCTCATTGTCTATGGTTCAGCCACCAACACAGCCCTCCATAGAGTTAAAATCTCCCTCCATAAAGCTTGCCACCTCCTCACAGGCTAAGATAGGCTCACCCACATGTGCACTCTTTACACCCTATCGAATCTGCTCCACTTTGAAGAAGGACTCCAGTACCAGTCCTGCCTCTTTGCCAAAAAAATTATGGATGGTCTGGCCCCTCCCAGACTATCAGCACTGACCCAGCCTGCCCCCACTGTACCCTCCACCCCTAGCTCCACAAAAGCGTTTTTGCATGTGCCCAGACTCAGGACTGTCCTGGCCCAGAGGTCTTTCATCTACAGAGCCCCTGCATTTATAAACTTCCTCCTTGCCTCCATCTCCAATGAGAACAGACTCAGGCTATTCAAATCCTCACTCCAGAGTCACCTCTGCACCTTCTGCAACTGTAATTGCCCCTAGCTTCTGCCCACATGACCACCTCTTTGCTTGATATAGATCTACCTTTCACAATGGACTTCTGTCCAGTCTTCATCATCTCAAACTCTGATTGTACAGGAACTGCACTCTTGTATTATTTTATTTGCACTACCCTTGTAAATTGCTGTAACTGTCTTATTTCATGTTGACTGTTTATTGTATCTGTGTATTACCTTGGCAAGGATTGTGTGAATGTGACACCATACATCAGTGGGCACAGGGGATGTGTTGACTAGGGCATATACTTCTGATTTTATTTATGTATGTATTTTTTTTTATTTATGTTGCTTTCATTTGGGCTGTTTTTTTTTTTTTGGTTTGTTTTTGTTTTGTTTGTTGCTCCTTATGTTTTGCTTTTTAGTGTTACTATAATACACATGTTTGCCTGAACCTGCACTGTGACATGTTTTTTTTCCCCAAGGGGAGGTTTGTACATGTGTACCTATATTTGTGGCTGCCTTCATTGCTGAGCAGTGCTTGATGTGCCAGCCTTCCACAGCAATATGGACCATAGTGCATGCACGTTTTTGGCCTGCATCTGCTGACATGCCCCCTTGTACCTTGTTCTGGTGGCCGACATGCATTTGCTCATATGTGCCCTGTGTCCAGAGCGTATTGCCATGGAGCATGCAGTGCCCTGCTGCCTGGCCACTTAAGGTGAGAACCTGATTATGCAAGTGTGTTACATGCTATGTAATGCTCCCAGGGACTTTGTGTATGGGCCAACTCTTAGGGGCAATCACATGCTTACATTTTTGTACTTCCTTTAGCAGTGTAATCATGTTATCAGCCATTTACATGTCATGGGATTTGCCAATAATTCATCCTTCAGGAAGTAGCATGTACTTTGCAGATGAAACAGCTTGTAAAGTTTTGTGGTGTGCACAGTACCCACATTTGGTAAAGTGGATCTCATTGCAAGGTCTTTATTAAGGATGAAATGCATGACTTCACCTCATCTTTGCTATCAAAGACAACTAAATATGTACCAAACAATATAGTTTCCATGTCATTGATACCTTTTAAATGGAAATTGTATACTACCCATTCTTGTTTTGACATACTATATACTGTTTCTTAGTGCTGTGTTCTGGGCTGTAATATTTCTTTATAACTGTCTTGTTGCTGTATTTCTGAAGGATAATGTAATTATCCAGTTGCAGTGCCTATTCATCAAGTATATTTTCTAAAGGCAATCTGCAGTTTCCACTTGCTGAATGAATGTCATTGATGAGATGTGTTCAAACTGCCTTTGGAAAAAAAACATAAATTGAAGGTTATATCATGGAATAGCTTACTTATGAAAATAAAGTCACAAAAGGCTTAAACAATAATTAAATCAGATTTACTTTAAAAATCTAGCCATCTCTTGAAGCCAATTAAAACAGAAACAGCAAATTAAATTTTTAAGTAATCACATGATGTAATTCTACTAATTAGGGAGCATAAATGTATAGTTCTTGATTAGCAGTGCTTTGTTTTGATGTAATCAATATACTATGCTAATTCAGTAAAACCTTTCTTTACAATTTGACATGAGTAAGATTCACAGCTGGAAAAAAACACACAGTGTGCCTGATAAGGTTTTCTAATCTTTGCTATTATTTGTGACCTGGATAATCCGATGGCAATTTTTCTGAAGTTTTATTTAAAGATATGCAATATTATCTAACCATTGTTTATAAAAAAAAAAATGAAAATGAAAATAACACTTTTCACTGAACATCTCATACCACAAACAAGTTTTTAAGAATGCATGTGGGTAAATTAAACCAGATGCTATATTTTTAAGTCCACTTGAGTTGGAAAACATTAAACATACTTTGGAAGAAATTTAATTTATTCTGTGTAGAATTCACTAATTTTGCCCTGCAGCATTCTTCCAATGAAATAAGTTTCCATAATATTGTTCTATAAAACATATTTCCAGGCATTAGCGAGAGGGTCATCCTCCTATTTTCATAAGTACTGTAAGTTATTCCATGATATAACCTTGTTCTCTTAAATCTCTACTCAGCCTACGGTACTGTAGATCACATTGTGCTTCTCAATCACCTCAAAGAGTACTATGGACTCACCGGCACTGTCATCTGATGGTTTGAGTCCTTTCTCTCTGGTAGGAAGCAAAGGGTGGTAATGGGGAATTTCTCCTCCTCCCTGAAGATCCTGACGTGTGCAGTGCCTATGGGGTTGACCTTGTCACCGATGTTGTTTGCAGTGTATATGATGCTCTGGGTGAGCTAAATAGGCATTACAGTGTGGGTTTTCACTGCTATGCATATGATACACAATTGTATCTGTCCTTTGCTCCTGGGACAACGGACGCTGTGGAAGTGTTGAACAACTGCCTGGCTGAGATTAATGACTGGATGTCCTCCAGCTGGTTGTGACTGAACCCAGACAGGATAGAGGTACTAGTGGTTGGGCTGGGATGAAGGTGTGATGAGAGTGTCACTGATGCTGGAATGCAAGGTCTTCATCTGGGTCCTACATTGTTGTTGGCCTCTGCTAGGGTGTGAGATTTTGACATGATCTTGGATGACAGGCTGACACTTGAATCTCAGGTGTCAGCTGCCATCCAAAGAGGTTTTTACCACTTTAAAAATATAGCCAGGATCAAACCCATAGTTCCACTCTAGGACCTGCCCATGCTGGTACACACCTTTGTAACCTCTAGGCTTGACTACTGTAATGCTCTTTACTTCAGGATCTCTGGAGATACCCTCCACTGACTGCAGCTGGTGCAGAATGCTGCTGGTAGGTTGCTGACTGGCCTTTCGAGGTCTAGTCATGTGACCCAGGTGTTGTGTTCTTTTCACTCGGTGCCTGACAGGTGGAGGGTTCTCTTCAAGGTGAATCTTCTCACCTATAAGGCCCTACATGGTCTAGGTCCTGGTTATCTGATTGAACTTCTGACACCCTGCACCTTGGTCCATTCCCTCCATTCCTTGGCCAGGGGCCTCCTAGAAGTTCCCAAGACTAGGATGAGAACTGTCGGTGACCATGCTTCAGTGTCACTGGTCCCATCCTGTGGAATGCTCTACCACCATCTGTTTGGGAAGCCCCATTGGTCAAGGTATTTAAAAGGGGTCTCAAGGCCCACCTGTTTTCCCTGGCCTTCATGAGCAAAGGGTTATGACCAGTATTAATTTTAGTATAGATGCTGACATAGTTTAGAATATTTATATATTTATCTTACTATGTTATTTTATTTGTTTTTTTGTTTGCTTTAATCTTTCTCTACTTTGATGAGCCTCTGGGATTGGGTGTGGTATAAATAAAGTTTGCCTTGCCTAAACCGGGTGGGACAGTACTTTGATGGTGAGAAGAGGGGGTAGCTGCTTGTTTGGCAGCTACAACAAAGAGAGGGTGCATGATCCCTACTGGGATCCACCACCCGGATGTGGGTGTAGTCACTGGACGGCATAAGGTGGTGGATGCATTTAATAACTTTTATACATCCCTATACACTGCCAAAGTGAATCCCACAGTAGAAAAATGCCAAACATTTTTTAATAAACCACCCATATCACCTCTGAACCCTGCAGATGTTGATCACTTGGAACAACTGCCCTCAAAGCAGGAGGTACTCGCAGCCAGTAAGGCCTTGTAGGGAGAGAAGATCCCAGGAACCAATGGTCTTCCCATAGATTTTACAAAGTGTTTATTTGGATATCTGATTGATCGTCTATTTGACATGATTAATGAAAGCCTCGTGTCAAGAGTAATGAGCCATCTGCCTAGGTAGTCACTATCATGGTTTTATCAAAGACAGGCAAGGACCCAATTCAATGCTCCTCATACAGAACAATCTCCTTTTTCACTGCTGACTACAAGATAATTGCAAAAGTCATTGCTGCTTATCTAGAGAAACGCTTACCATCCTGCATGCACCTGGACCAAGCTGGGTTTATCAAAGGGAGTCAAGGCAAACATAACACTAGACATACACTCAATATCATTCATAAGTGTTCTGAACACCTGGATAGACATGGAGCTACAGTCCTTTCCTTACATGCCAAAAAAGTCTTTGAGTGGGTGGAGTAGGAGTACATGCTCCATGCTCTCTGACAATTTGGTATGAAAGACTAAATGATTGGGTGGATTATTGTCCTATATGAGAACCCTTCTGCTAGTATTATTATAAATGGTGGAATGGCAGAGGCCTTTAATCATATTAGAAGTATCAAGCAGGGCTGCCTCTTATCCCTGATACTTTTATGTATTAACACTCAAATCCTTGGCCGCAGCTCTAAGACATTGCCAAGGGATAGCAGGATGCAAGGTAGGGGGGGAGAGAGAGCATAGAGTGTCTTTCTTCGCAGATGCTCTCCTTCTATATCTCCAAAATACAATAGATAACCTCCCCAACCTATGCTCCCTTCTCAACAAACATGGTACACTCTTAGGCCATAAAATCAACTGGACAAAGAGTGAAATACTTCCAGTTGGCAAGCAACAAAGAAAAAGTGTAGTCAACAGTTCCACGGGATTGTAGGCTGTCAGAGTGATAAAATACCTACGGACAAAAATACCCAGAAAGCAGTTGCAATTCTATAAACTAAACTCCTTATCCCACCTGGTGGCTGATATAAAATCACAGTGTGAAAGATGGGAAACACTGCCACTTTCAGTCATAGTTAATAGGGTTACTAAGGTTGAGCAGGAATAGGAATAAATCTAAAATTGTCCTTCATATCCACTCCCAAACTACTCAGCGGACTAATCTGATCCCCTTTTCATGAGGTTATTGAACAGTCTTTTAATGTTATCTATGTCCTTTGGTAAGGTGATTTCACATGACAGTTCATTCCACTGCCTCACCACTCTCTGTGTGAAATATGATCCTCTCATAGGCAAGGTGAATACATTGAAATTGTGCACCCTCTTCAAATACCTCTAGTTATTCCAAATCCTCCCCATTTCACTCCTTAAAAATTCTTTGCTCAGGTAAACACCATATTGTGTAGGTTCCTATGGCAAGGAAACCTGCCAGGATAAAGCAAGATATCCTACAGCTACCTGTGCTAGAAGGGGGATGTGCAATGCCCAACTTTAAGAAATAGTACTGGGCAGCACAACTTAGTTATCTCCCCACTGAGGATAATAGTCTTAGTCCAGACTGTCTGGTTATGGAAGAAGAAGAGCTAAGATATGATTTTAGAAGGAGGCTGTTATTGGAGGCATTGTAACAGATGAAAATCCCCCAAATCTGTAAACCATTCACCAGAGCCTTGACTAAGGTATGGATAGCTGTGGACATGAAGCTTCAATGGCTGCATGGCCTCTCAGGACATACCCAGTTAAGGATAGCACTCAAGGGCAGACCACAATATAATGTTTCCCTGCACCATATCCTTCTTAAGTAGGAGAATTGGGGCCTAACCTATGAATCAATTGTTTCATGGACACCTCTTTTGGGACTTCCATACTATATGTAGAGATTATGGGTTCTAGGCCAGAAATAAGTTTGCATAACTAAGAATTAGGCGTAGGATCACAGACAGAACTCTACAAGGAGGCATTTGGCCCCTCCCTGTTATTGCTCTTCATTTCAACTATTGAAGATGATTTGTATAAACTCTACCCATTATGTAAACCACTTATGGCCTGCTGTACTTTACTTAGAGGGTAGAGAAATACATCCACAGACAGACTATGCAAACAGTGGCAGGATCACCTCAACATCGCCATTAAAAATAAAATCTGGATAAAAGCTGTAGCACACATGTCCACTTGCTCTGGAAGCAAAAAAGGGAAACAGACATAATTAAACTGCTTGCATCAGGCTTACATTATTCCATCTAGAAATCACAAGAGGATACCCACTAGACCGTCAACATGCCCCAAGTGTCAGGCCTAAGAAGGCACGTTCATTCACGTGACCATCACTTGCACAAAAATCTCCCACTTTTGGGTCACAATACATGACATAATGCTGCTAGTACTGTGCTCAGATTTATCAAGATCCCCACTAGAACTGTTATTGGGGAGAGACCAAACAAGTAACTTGAAAGGCACTGCAACTGTACTATGGGCCATTGCGCTCATAAACATATGAAAGACCATCTCTCAACAGTGGAGCTCAACAACTCCCTACAGTTGCACAACTGGCAAACAATGTGGGCAACTGCTTAAAAATAGAAAGGGCTCAACACTCAGCAAATGGGCATAAAGAGTTTCTTTCAGAAAATCTGAGAGCTGATTGTAACAGCTATTGATTCTGGCATGTGGCAATACTAAATTTCCAAGACAGTACTCACCTTTGTGGTGTGTGTGTCCCATTGGATGCCTTGTTATTCAAGATTCTGCTAAACCTATGTAACAACACTAGTATAAATCCCTGCTGTTATACTATTATACTATTTCTTATCTGGTGTTAGCCCAGTGGTCAAACATGGATATTTAGCTGCACCTTGGATGGTATGCTTGTTTCTCTCTCTATATCTATATTCTCATATACTCTTTGTACCAATGTTACTTTTCAACTCTGTATTATCTTGCTTAATGAATAAAGCTCAAAAAGATTTATTCTGGTCAGAATCAAAACTGTGCTAGTACTACAACTTCAGCTGGAGTGCTGGAGAAATTCTGAACTGAAACGCCCATCCTTTGTGGGGTGGTCTGTATTGTATTATGGTTACATTTGCATGAAAGCCAGAGAATAAAGTGAATTCAAGGATCTTACTGAAGAATGACAGGCTGGAGATGAGATGGTAGTAGTGTTCTAATGTTTGTAATTCATTTTTTTCAAAGGGAGGGTGTATTGCGTTATGGTGATATTTGCATGACAGCCGGAGAATATAGTAAATCAAAGAAGATACCCCTCTCAAGGACCTTGTTGAAGAATGACAGGTTGGAGATAAGATGATACAGTAGTAGTGTTCTAATGTTTGTAATTAATTTCAGTTCTCTCTTGAAAAAGGGACAATTTGTCTCAGTGAGCCTACCTGGTTACCAAAATCCAATAAATAAAAATAAATAAAAGGGATGAATTGATGCTGATTGTATTTGGTGAATGTATTGAAATTTGACTATTTTACCTTTGATTTAACCCAAATGAACATTAGAGCCACTCTGGATCACTTCAACCTTTGGTCAAATACATGAAACCAATAATTCTCTAGCCCCTACAAAGTGACCAGAACTAGTCCTATGGCCACTCCTTTCCTCACGCCAGTCAATTTCCAACCTCTTCCCATTTCCCCATAATTTTTCTTAATAAAATAAATGTCTGACTTCTGGCTCTATGCCAAGTGCTGACTATTTTTTTTAACGGACTGGTAAAACAGGAGAGGGATAAGATATTATTTATTTATTTAGCTTTTGTTGACTTGGTAAGTGCACTAGACAGATTCTGCCTATTTTCAGGCATGACCTGGGGGTACAAATGAATGCAACTGATCTTGAACCAGATTAAGCTGTTGTGGTATTTTTAGTGAATGGGGGGGAAATTTGGCCATGGCACTGGGAAAACTTCCCCTACTTTTTTCGAGAAGTGCCATGGGATCTTTAACATCCACCTGAACAACCATCAAAACAGGCAGATGGACCCTCGGTTTAACGTCTCATGCAAAAGAAGGCACCTCAGGAGTTTAGCCCCCCCTTCCCCATGCTGCACTACAGTGTCAATATTGGGATTTAACCCAAGTGCCTGATGTGGAGATAGAACTCAAAGCCTTCTGATCTCTCTGCCTCAGAGGCAAGTGTGCTACCTGCTGAACTACTGACACTGACATAGGGATTGACGTTGGTGGGTGAGGTGTGGTGAAGGAGTGTCTCTTATTCTCATTTCTAGAATGACAGACCACTGCACAAGAGACATGAAGTGTCTTTGGTTTCAGTACTGGAGCCAAACCAATGACAGGAAGTCTAAATTAAAGCAGAGCAGATGTTTTCAATTCTTCAATTCACTCACCCTTACATGGTAGCTGATGGGGTGTGCACACCTGGGATATTGATTTATTTATACAGGATATAACTATTGGGCAGATGTTAATTTTCAGTGGTGCCCATTCATTTAGGTCATTGATAGCAATAAGCTACAACAGCAAAATAAATGATAACTTATTCATGTATATATTTTGAAAAAACGTAATAATTATACAAAATAAATAAAAGCATCTAAAACTGTATTCCTCCACAGGAAGCCATGGCTAATACCTTGGGCCCCCCCAACCTCAGAGTTTTCCCACCCTCCATCCCCTCCTTTATTCTCTGTAATGAATTTCAAAAAATCCCAGAGCCTGATACAGTAGGATCCAACACCATCACTGCAAGTCTTCCTCCTCCCTTCCCTGTCCCCAGTGCCCAAACTTTCCATTATTGACCCCTTTGTGGTCCAATCCATGATTTGGTGAAGCAAATGTACAGTTATAATTCATACTAGCTCATACACTCCATCCCTGTACCAAAGCACACCTACTTTTTAGTCAGTTAGCTAAATGATAAGATATATTTGACAAGGAGGGGGATTGAATGAAGAGTGATGTTCATCAATGATGATTCTAGGCAGAATTAATCTATGTAGTGTAATCAGTGATGCACACAGCTCTGGTCCACCAGCTGTATGCCCCTTTCTGCTTTATCAGTCAGCTGATTGACTGACTGATACAGTGGGCTCACTGTGAAGGGGTGACACGGTGGCCTGGATTACTACAGTTTAACCACAAAAACTGTGGATCAGATGTTAGGAGGGGTTACATCATGAGACTATTGACACATTGGGAAATGGGAATTAGGCTAGAGAAGGGAGAGACTTGCAAGGATAGTGTTGGCTCCTGGCGCAGTTCCAATAGGCAACATTTTTTTAGTTGGTGTAGGAGAACTGTGGCGGGCAAGCAATAAGTTACTAGACCAAGGAAGCATGTGGCCAAGGGACCAGCCATGGTTCCTTTAGGAGGAATAGAGGCATGGCTTATTTGTTTTGTTAATGTTTAGCAATACATGCAAATAAAGAATAATTGAATCCCAGCTGTATCTGAAACCATCAATGATTCTTGTAGCCACCACCTCTTCTGGTAGACTATTGGATGCTTTAAACACATTAACTATACTCTTTAGGTCTTCAACTAGGTATCTTTTGTTTTACATAGTTCAATCTGAAGACTTACTGCACTAAGCCCTAATCTAGCTGTTTTAACTAAACTGCAGTGTAGCAGGCATGCCCTCCTGGTCTGTACTCACACAGTTAATCAGTGGTATCTCCGGTAAGTCAGGCTACTCTCCTACTAGCCTTGGATCTCTGGAACTCAGGCAGCAGACATGCTATGTGGCAGTACTTCAAGCATGTAAGGTCACTACTGTGTGCTAGCTCTCATTGCTCCTCTTCGGTTCCCCTGTTGGAGACTTTTTTGCACTTCACTGCTAGGGAACTTCTCATTGACATGAAATGTAACCTTGTAGGCACTTTAGGATGTCTTCCAGCTGGATAAGTAATACACATGCACACATGCATGCACACACACACACACACACACACACACACACACACACACACACACACACACACACACTGAAGCAATGTTTTCACTACAGAGATTCAACTCTGCAGGCATTCAAGGTTTTGGCAGTTTATAACCTCAGCTAGGCTTTCCTTCTTCCTGTGAGACTGGCAGGCTCTAAAGACTCATTCCTCAGGCTTGAATGGTTGGCAGACTCCCTCCCAATGGAGTCTCAGTTGGAAGCTTGATCTTCTTCCTTCTCCATCTCCTTCTTAGATGAATCTCATCACCAAACAATAGCTATAGCAGATCAGCAGTCTCTCTCCCCCCAGATGTTTGTCTTCCCCATCTTAGCTCCCAATTGGTTTTTCATGTTGAGAAGATCATAGATTTCCATATCTCCTGAGTATCTTCCTCAGTTAGTAGGCATTTCATGGTACTCTTCTTAACTTGCACACTGTCCCATGGTGTCAGAAAGTGTAAAGATGGTGGCAAGTAGCAGTTTGCTGCTCCCTATTGTCTCTGGCTGCTGCTAGTCACAATGGTTGCTGATGAATGCACTATCTGTGATGCAGAAAATAAAGCTGGTTCACCTTACTGCTGCCTTGATTGCTTTACACCATCCACCGGGATCAAGTATTATTTCACAGAGAAGGTAGTGGATGCATGGAACAGCCTTTCTGAGGAGGTTGTGGGGTCTAAAACTTTGGGATAATTCAAGAATGCATGGGACAGACATAAGGCAATTCTTGTGGGGGGGTAGGAAGAAATAGGCTGTTGGTTAACTAGGATCTGCGGCCTATCCTGTAGGTAGGGAAATGGGCAGACTAGATGGGCCAAGCAGTCCTTATCTGCCGTCAAAGTCTATGTTTCTATGTTTCTATGGATATGTCTGTGCCACTCTGTGTGACTACATTATGGCAAACTTTGGTGTTGGTGGCCAACATGTCTGTGCACTCAGTTGGCTAGTCCTCTCAATTCTGCTGTCCATGGGAGACCAGGAGATGGCAGCCAGCCTCTGCTGGACTGCTTCATTTCTGAGGGGGAAGTTCAAGGTATGCCATCCCTTAATAGGGGGGTTACACCCCGAAGATTTCTCTGCCTACTGCACAACATGTAAATGAGGCTACCCAACTGTGCTGTAACAAAACTGCCTATACTGTAAGAACACTGGGGGAAGCCATTATACCCACTGCCCTGACCCAAAAATTTAAATATGGGATTTAGGAAGTCAGCTTTAGAGTATCTATAAGCCCATACAGGACTTGCATTTGCACCAGTTTATGAATTCAATACACACTTTAGGGCCTGATCAACAAAGTGATCCAGGATACAGATGATTCAGGCATATGCAGGCAGCATATCTCTGCTCCACAATGCTTGTCTTCACTGGATGGCATCCAGAGCCCACACCTGCTACTCACCATCAGTGCAGAGCTTCACCCAAGGATGGAGTAATGTCCTGCGGGGAAATCTGTGTAACACATATGGCATCCATTTTGATGTCCAGGTCAGCTCCACCTTGGATCCTTGCTTCAAATACAGCAAGGGGTGGGGTATGTGATATGGCAGTCCTCCAAGGACTTAACCTGCTGCCAGTAAGAAGGGGTTAATAAATGCTATGGCAGTGCTTTGGGCCACATAGCCTGTGCCCTCCGCTTTGGTGGCTCTCCACACCATGGAAATTTATTCTTGCATAAACTGATAGCATGCTCCTGTCCCATGCCTTCCCTCATCCTGATTGCATACGGAGCTGCTGCGTATGGCTATAGGGTTGGATGTGGAGCCTGGTCTTTTAGGGTGCTAAGAGGAGTTCCACAGATGCAGTGAGGGCAATCTGTAGAGGTGCAAGCCCCTCTGTACTCATTGCAGAAGTATGTATTGGTTTGTAGACTGGCCCATTAATCTTGTTCAATGAAAGGAGCCAAAATCATTCCACTGATTTTTTTATAGACTGTCCTGGGTTCTTTCATATTTTTTTCTGCTGTTGTAGTCGAGACAGTAGTTTTTGGGAGAGGATAAATGTACAGTCATGCTCACACAGATGTGCCCCCACTCCAGGCTGCACAGTGTATACCAGACTCATGCTTATGATGTATATGGTCTCTGAGAGCAGGAATATCACAAACACTTTCCTTATCTTTCAGCATAAGTAATCAATACTAACAGTCAGTTTACTGAAGATACAAAGCTTAAAGGAAGAATTACTTGGGATAGGAAGAGACATTGGGGAAGATTGTATGGCAGGAACCTGGTTGGTGAGGCAGACTCTTCAAGTTAAAGCTTAATTTTATTAGGCTTACCTGAATAGGTATTGCTAAAGCACGAAAGCACATACAAATACACCATCTCATTCAATTGCATTATAATAATAAAAAAAAATTAAAAGAAAAAATTCTGTAACAGCAGTTTTTGTTCCATAAATTCATAGCAATGTCATAAAAATGCCTAGACAAGTGTAACCTTCCCTGTTTTGTTACATTTTGCAATGAATTATAAGTTATGTAACAACAGTACAGGAAATGAAATGCAGTAGCAGTACCCTTTTCCATTGGTTAAAAAGTTCTTAATGCCATTGTTAGGAAAGATACAAGAGGCGAAGTTAACTACATCTGCTTGTGAAGACATAAGCAAGATAAAATTGTCTTTTTGGTTTGCTAAGTTTCTTTGATACAGTAATGGGAGAATCCATTTATTAAATTATCTAAACTTAGACAGCCAAAAAGAATATGTGGTCAATGGAAGAATATTCAAGTTCACATGTGCAAATGTTTTGAACGTTCATATGCCACGCCTTATAATCTGTGAAAATTTGAAATCTAAATTTTGTCAAATTTCTTCTATGTTCTGGCCTAAGACAGTAGCTACAGTTATTTTTAGTTTTCCAATCCATTTAATTTAAAGCATAATCATTTGAAAAGTGGGAATTTCTTATTCTAGCCATGTATTTGGTTATCAGTATTAAGAATACATCTATAAATATTATTGTAAGAGTTTTTCAACAAAAGGGTTTAATAGTATTCAAACGGAATAAGTCAGGGCACCCCATGTGTGATATTCTCTGATTTATATTATACAGATAGCTATTATAGCTTTTGCCTGTCATTGAACAAGTGTATTCTTCTAAAAAAAAACTATTTTGGAAGTCTTTTGGAGGACATAGAAAATAGTTGAAAATAATATTCAATGACCTCATAAGTGCCATACTTTTTTAATGAAAGGGTTCCAGTTTTCTGCCCTTAAAGAGTAAGTTCTTAGTTTTACTACTTCTGCCCCCCCCCCAAACACATAAGGCAGATTTCTTATTATCTACTTGTTTTACTTTTTCTAGGAATGGGGGCCTGATTCCAAGACAGCAGTGAGAGCATGGCGCAAATAATGCCAATGCGTAAAGTTACGCCAAAACCCCTGCGACATGCGAGCTGCACCATATTCCAAGAGAATTGTCAGATACGAGAGAAAATGCCAACTTACACATGTCACAACAATCACCTGCAAGCCATATTGTAACCTGCAATAGCGGCATAGCAGTATGCATGTCGTAACCCTACGACCATATAAATGTGCTCAAGATGTAGACATGGCATAGAGGCTACAGTAAAATGTTGGGTAGCAATGAAAAGGCAGAAAGCATTGGAAAAAAGAGGAAGATAAATGACACATACCAAGATACTGATGTGCTCTGGGATGAACTGGAGGCCCAACCAGACCTGCTCATGGGGAAGGGAGGGGGAACGGGAGCAGCACGTCAGGAGGAAGGCAACATGGGATTAAGTGGCCAAGAACGTAAATGCCATCGCACATACGAGGCACGCTGTGCAAGACCTGCATAAGCAAATTATAGACTTGAAATGTCATGCCAAGGCCAAGGAGACCCAGAACAAGTGGGCTGGCAGTGACCACAGGAGGTGGGCCACAGGAGGTGAGACCCCTGAGCAGCCATGAGGAGAGGGTGCTGGCATTCATGAGCCAGCACAGCATCCATTGTTACATGGATCTCGACACATCTCAGATGGATGCAGGGACAGGTAAGTGGATGTGTGATGTATAGCATAGTGACTATGAAGAAGGAATGTAACAATGGCCAACAGGGAAGGTGCTATGCTGGGACCACAGTCTGCCTCAGGTTGTGAGGCCCGAGGCCAGCAGCCAAGGGTGTGCAACACTTGAGAAGGGATGTAACCCCAGCAGAACACCCACCATGGAGGGCAGTATGCCTACCAGACAATGGCATTGTATAGACCACAGACAACAATAATGTCCAGGAATGTGGCAGGGAGTGTATAACAATAGTAATGGGTAGAAGGGGACAATGCAAACAAACAACACATGCCAACAACCAATGTGGCAATACAGCAGCAGGGTGAACAGCTGGGATTTTATGCCAGGATAACAGCCCTACTGTGATGGCCAACAGACCAAGCAGATGCCTGGACTTGTGCCTGACAGTGAACAATGAATACAATAACATATGCAACATGTACCATAGTGTGGTGCAGTTTGGCCAGACAGTGAAGGTGGGGCACTGCCACACAATGTGGAATAGTGAACAGATGGGAGGGAATGTGTGGGACTGGACCCTGGAATGTGGCACAGACAAGAGGAATGCATGCAGTGTAGGCAGCACATGGGGAGGCAGCACTGATGCACTGTTGTTCCTCCCCACAGGTGCAGCAGCAGCAGATACAGGGGCAGGTAAGCTGACGGCCAATACTGCCTGCAGTGCATTGAACAGCACCGCAGGGGTGGGAATGGTGGCATGCATGGTGGGCATGATATGGTGTGGTAGCACTGATGTCCTGTTGTTTACCCCACAGGCACAGTAGCAGCAGACACAGAGGCAGGTACGCTGATGGCCAGCACTGCCCCACTGCATGGTACAGCATTGCAGGGGTGGGGATGGAGGCATGCATGGTTGGCATGACATGGGAGGTACCACTGATGCACTGATGTCTCCACACAGGTGCAGCAGCAGTGAAAACAGTGCCAGTGGACATTGGTGACACCAGTGCAGAGCAGAACCACAGGCAGCCAACGACATGACAGACCACTGTGACGCACACACCAGGCGGTTCTCACGTGGCTGAGCAGGACTCAGCCAGGACACCAGTGGTGGGGGAGCATGAGGCAGTGGATGAGCAACAGCAGGAGGGGAAGGGCCTCAGTGACTTCCTCAACTGCAGAAGCCTGGGGGATGAGATCGCCCCAGACATGAGCCCCGCACTGTACCATAAGCTGGAGGAGGCCCTGGACAGGACCACACCATTCTCGGGGAAGGACCAGATGCAGACCCCAACAGATTATGCAGGGTTCTGCCATACCCTAGTCACTCCACACACGGAACAGGGGGAGATGCTGGGCTGCTTAAGTCTCAGCATGGATGCACATCATGCTATGTTGAAGGAGACATGGACACTCTGATAGGGATGTGCGAGACAGGGACAAGGACCACAGAGGCAGCCATTGATCATTTGGCAGATGCCATAGCCGCCACCCAGGCCTGTGCGCAGGCACAGACAAGAACCATCACCCACGTGGCCATGGGCATCAAGGGGTCAGTGGGCCAGCAGACGAGGCAGGTGGACGCACTGTTGGCCATGCTACAGGCCACACACACAGGCCTGCACCCGCGAGACACTATGGTGAGGGATGCCACCACACAGGCACCACAGCAGGTGCAACTGCCACCAGCACCAACACAAGCACCACATACAGCAGTGGCGACACAACCGCCACTGCCATGGGCAGTGGGCTCAGCTGCAGCACCCTCCTCAACACTGCCACCACCACTGGCACCCCTGGAGCAGCAGCACCCACCACCAGCACCCCAACATGCACCACTGCAGGTGGCCCCACCACTGCCACTGCCAGCACCTTTGGCAGCACCTGTGCCACAGGCACATCAGCTCCCCGTGCTGATGATACCTGCAGCACCAGTGCAACGGCTGATACCACTGCCCACAGGACAAGCACCGGTAGCACCACAGGTGGCCAGAGAGCAAGGCAGAGAGCAGCAAAAACAACACTCGCCACCATGACTGTGGGGCAGAAGGCACTGGGCACAGTGTGCAGGACCAGTGCCAGACAACTGAAGGCAGAACAGGTGGTGGCACACCAGCAGGCCATGGATGGCAGTGTGCCAGAGGGTACGGGACTGGTGACAGTGCCACAGCAAATGCCAACCACACCAGAAAGGTGCAGAAGACCCCAGAGACAGGCAGTGCCTGTGGAGCTCGTGGACAGTGGTGGCCTAGCAGACATGCACCAGGGGCATGGTGGTCCTAGTGCTACCACTGGGGCTGCCAAGCAAAAGATGACTGGGCAGTAGCAGCAGGTGACAGACTACATACCTCATGGCACTCCGCTGCTACAGTGGGCAGGCAAGGTGGCATTCTGGGTGGGCATGGTGTGTGTGTGTGTGTGTGTGCATGGCACTGTCACTGGGTGTAGGTATGTGTGAGGACTTGTTACTACTACACTGTGCCTCCATGCCCATCACCCTTGCATGCTGAGGTCCTTATTACTTGGCACTGTTCCTCATTGAACATCCCATCACCTCTCTGTTCCACTCTGCGATGCCTTGTCCCACAGTCAGTGTTGGGCTATTGTTGCTACTTGCTGTAGTCCATGTTGCACCTCTCATGTTATTCGCTTTCTGATGGCCAGTCTGGCCTTGCTGCTTCCCATTTCACTGTGTCCTGGGTGTTGTGGGCATGTTTGCTTGAATATTCCATGGTTTGCTGTTTGGTCTACGTTTGGGGCCTACTGGTTGTGTGGTGTGCTGCAGTTTGGTTTGGGGGTGTTTCTATGGCCTGTGCACTGTTTAGACAGCTATTCCTTGTTCTAACTTATGTTGCCTTTCTCTGGCGTATTTCTTTACACCATCTGTTATTGAATAGCAGTTCAGTGGTGCTGGTGTGTCACACCTGTCGCAGGCCACATAACGCAGTGGTGTATGCTTTATTTGGCATAACTGCATTGTATCCTGCATTTGTCATAACAGTTGTGGGTTGCAGCATAAGTGTTCTTTTGGAATTGCGTGTGTCACAACTCACTTGCGTAACTTGCAATTAGCGCCATCAGGACAAGCATAATGCGTTTATGCTTGGCATAGCTGTCTTAGAATAGGGTCTAGGGTTACAATTTTTTCATAATCGTCTAAGCAGTTCTCCCTGATGTTTAAGGTTTCAGAACCATTTCCAGTAAAGACTAACACCTCATCCTTACCTTTATGCACTTTTAATTCTTTTTTTGTATTCACAAGTTCCCCAACCTCCTTCTCAAGGCCTTTTGAAATGGAATTGCCCAGGTTAGAGATAACAGTGCTTTCTTCAGTTAGAAGAGTGGAAGGAGTTTTTGGATTAAATTATTTTTAACCCCCCCAATGGTTTTTTGTTGGTTAATTCCAGTTCTTCTAACCTCTTAATTTCCATCATAAGATTTGAGCCATCCCCCTGGCTCATAGTATTAACTGGTGTGGAATCTTCAACATCCACATAAATTTGGGGCTTAAATTCTAAGCATTTCCTCAGGTTACCTGTTAGATATTATAAAAACCTTTATGATTAATGATGTATTGCATGTAAAATTACTAAAACCTAGAACATTCTCAGAAATAAGATGCTTTATCTCTCTATATAATGTATTTTATATGCTCGTGTTATTTAACTATGATTGTATATGTATCTATATTTTGTAATGGCAGTGGCCAAACAATTAATAAAACTGAACTGAACCTCTTAGAAATTATGTAACTTTACTATTCCTTTTCTTTTTTAGACATTTTTCTGTCTTACTTTTCTTGGATTTGCCCATTTTCAATATATTAAAAAAAAATATATAGATCTGACTGAAAAAAAATATCTGCAAATACTCTATGTGCCTATACAACACAATAACACAATGAACCTTTGCAGAATAAATCTTAGCGAGAACTAACACAGAAACATGGAAACATAGAAGTTGACGGCACATAAGGACTGCAAGGCCCATCCAGTCTGCCCATTTCTTTTTCTGCCTTATGAATGTGCCATCGGCCTTTGCTCTGTCAATGGCCTATCTATTCATACTCATCTGTATTCCTTCCTTATGCCTATCCCATGCCTGTTTGAAGCCCTGTACTATAGTCATATCCACTACTTCCTGAGGTGGGCCATTCCATGCATCCACCACCCTTTCTGTGAAAAAGAACTTCCTCACATTACTCCTTAATCAGCCTCCATCTAATATCATGCTGTGTCCTCTTGTGCTGCTATTTTTCTTATATTGAAACATGTTAGACTCTTTCACCTTGTTAATGCCCTTAAGGTGTTTGAATGTTTCGATCATATCACCTCTCTCCCTCCTTTGCTCTAGGGTATACATGTTGAGCTCCGTTAATCTGTCCCCATATGTTTTCTGATGCAGTCCCTGTACCATTTTGATTGCCCTTCTCTGGACAGCCTCAGTTCTGGTTAACGTCCTTGTGAAGGTGTGACCCCTAGTACTGCATGCAAGCATTTAAACTAGCCTGATAGGAAGCCGGAAAGTTCAAGCCTCCCCCACAAAACACGGCAGGTAGTAGGGTAAACACTGAGGTACAGAGCTTGACAGAGGGCAGGATGGGGTAAATGGAAAAATAGACAAGGGCAATAAGAGCAGGGATGGGGGAAAAAAGGATAAAGCCAACATTAAATGGAGGGCAATGAGTACCAATGCCCATAGTCTGGGAAACAAGCTTCCTGAGCTAGTAGTCCTGATGGAACAGGAACACTTGGATATTGTGGCAGTCACAGAAACATGGTACACAAAGAACCATGACTGGGATGTCAACATACCAGGGTACACAATCTACAGAAGGGACAGGTAGGGTAAAAGAGGAGGTGGAGTAGATCTCTAAATAAGGGAAGAAATAAAAGCTACAGAACTAAAAAGTAAAGGGGGAGGACAAGAGGCACTCCGGGTCACCTTGGAGACAGGGAATGGCATCACAATCTGCACAGGGGTTGTATACAGACCCCCGCTCAAGGGGAGGAAATGGACAAGAAAATGATAGAGGACATTCTCAAAATGGCTGAAAAAGGGGAGATACTGTTGATGGGGGACCTGAATATGCCAGATGTTAACTGGACGACATGGACTGCAGCCACATCCAAGAGCAGGGTCATTCTCGATGCCCTACAGGGGTCATGCCTTAGACAGTTAGTGGTGGAACCCACTCGGGAGGGGAGCAATATTAGACCTGGTACTCTCAAATGGAGAGAGAATCACAAATTTAGAAGTCAGTAGACATCTGGGATCAAGAGACCACTGCACAGTGTGCTTCACAATAAACACAACCATGAAGACAAGCCATACAAAGACAAGGATACTGGACTTTAGAAGGGCTGACTTTGGCAAAATGGGTGAATACCTGAGGAATGCATTAGCAAATGGCCAGAAAGGAGGGGTGGAAGAACAATGGAAAAAAATAAAAACTGCCATCATGGAGGCAACAAGCCTTTGTGTGAAACAAATAAAGAAAACAAAGCGGAATAAAAAAACACTATTGTTCTCAAAAGAGGTGTCAAGGAAGGTTAAGGAGAAAAAGGCTGCATTCAAAAAGTATAAGGAATCACAGAAGGAACATGACAGGGAACTGTATCAATTAAAGCAGAAAGAAGTGGGGAAGGCAGTCAGAAAAGCAAAGGCCCAAACCGAGGAAAAGATAGCCAACTCAGTTAAGAAGGCGGATAAAGCCTTTTATAGGTACATTAGGGAGCATAGAAAGGTTAAGGGAGGGATAGTGAAGATTAATAAAGGAGAAGAGAAGTGGGCAGATGGAGACAGTGAAAAGGCAGAGATACTGAATGAATACTTTTGCTCAGTATTCACAAAAGAAGAATAGGAGGAGTTACCCAAACCAAACAATAGAAGCACTCTGGGTAGTGGGGTTGACACCAGTCCTTTTACAGAAGAAAGAGTCCTGAAAGAACTCCTAAATCTCAAAGTGGGCAAAGCAATGGTGCCTGATGGGATTCACCCTAGAATCCTAAAAGAAACTAAGGGAGGACCTAGTGACACCACTGACCACTTTTTTTTCAATTTAAACTTTATTGGTACATTTCCCATTATAATAGGCAGTTACAGCAAAACAAGATGTGACATAACCACATATGAAGATAAAACTGCCCAGCCCACCCCACCGACCCATCCCCCTTACAGCAACTACTCCATATAACCCCTAGGTGCAATGCTCATTCCCAGAGGGCCTGTGAGAAGGTTTGAGATATGACATGTTCACAAATGAGACAGTGAGAGTAAGGAGGAGGGATCCCATATTTTGTTGTGAACTGCAAGTCTGTTATGAAGGCTTGCAATTGCCTTTTCTGTTCGAAGATTAACAAGGATTTCGTGCAACCATTCTTGGAAAGATGGGGTGGATTTGTCTTTCCAATGGCGTAAGATGAGTTTCTTAACAGATAGAGCAATCATGGAAATATGAAATTTCCTGATTTTAACCCTGACAGAGGACATTTCCCCTAAGAGACATATATCAGGAATGAAATACTCCTGAAGGCCCAGTAGGGGATCTAGAGACATCCTGACAGAATTCCATAAGAGGGAAACTTTGGGACAGGACCAAAACATGTGAAGGAGTGTTCCTTCTTCCTGCATACACTTAATACAGGTACTAGAATTTGAAAAAAAAAAAATTTTTTTTAATTTAACAGGGGTACAATACATATCATGTAATATATGGTATTGCATAAGGCGCAATCTGTCTTGGGAAACATATTTATTGCAAGATCTCCATAGAGATTGCCAATCCAACTAGTATTGAGGAAGGAGCGAATTCCAGAATCTAGTAGGTCCAAAAGAATCCCCATATTTTTTTATTAAACAACACTCTGTATAATTTAGATACAGCGCCTGAAGATCCGGTAAGTAAGGAGATCTCAGGTATCAGGGCTGACACCGTCTGGGAAGGGGGAATATTCCCCACAGCTATTGTGAGTAGGTGTCTTAACTGCATAACTTTGAAGTGAGATGAAACTGGAATGAGACATTTTTCAGTAATTTCACCTGAGGACAACCAGTGTCCCTCCCCATCCACCAAGAAGTACAGTTTTCCATCACCCAATTGGGGCAACCATTTACTGGAAATCTGCTTCTTATTAATAGTGAAAGATGGGGAGTTCCAAATGTACTGAGCTAAGTCAGTCTGGGGGGAATAATGAAGAAATGAACATAACTGTGTGAATACTCTTAATGAGATACCTACTGTGGGACACTCAGCTATCCGTACCTGTGATATTTTAAGGTAAAATAGGGTTGGGGTCCAGGTTTTTAGCTTTAACTGCATCTAATTCAATCCTAAGCCATACCGGTTGTTCCTTTTCAGGGCCTGGGGATACCCATCTCACGCATTTTACTAAGTGACTGGCCCAGTAGTATATTGCCACATGGGGAATCCCCAGCCCCCCCTCGAATTTTGGAGCAGCTAGTTTATAGTAGGCCAAGCGGTGATATTTGTCAGCCCAGATAAATCTGGTAAATACACCATGTAATTTTTTAAACCAGCGTATAGGGATAAAAGTATTGAGAAGGGATAAGGGGCAAAAAATTATAGGAAAAACATTCATCTTGATTATATAAATCCTGCCCCATAATGATATGGGAAGTTTAGACCATCTGTCAAGGTCATGAATAATAAGCTGCGAGCGGGAGTCAAGGTTATCCTTAAACCATGTTAAGGGGTTATGGGATAGCTTAATGCCCAAATACCTAAACGCTCTGGGAGTCCAACATAAACCTAAGGGACTAATATCGTTCTTGAATACCTTGTGGTTTAATGGAAAAAATAAAGATTTACTGGCATTCAGCTTGTAATTGGATAGCTTACTAAATCTTGCTATTTCATTCAGTAGGGGTGGTACAGATGATACCGGGTGGGATAGGTGTATCAACAAATCATCCGCATATGCGGTGACTTTAATTTCATGGCACCCAACCCAAATGCCTTGTATAGAGATACATTTGAGAATATTTTGAATGAGGGGTTCCAAATATAAATTGAATAACAGAGGCGATAGGGGGCAGCCCTGCCTAGTCCCTGAATAGAGTGGGAAGGAGTTAGAGAAAGCCCCATTTGCCGAGATTCTTGCTGTAGGGGTTTTATATAGTGCAGCAACCCAAGATAAAAATACCGGAGGGAATTTGAAGGATCTCAAAACCTTGAACAAGAAACTCCAGTTTACCTGATCAAACACCTTCTCGGCATCCAAAGAGACCAAGCCTGCAGGGAACTTGACGTCTCTGGTAGCCGAGAAGACGTGAGATAATGTACGCAAGTGGTCAGCTGATGACCGTCCTTTCATAAATCCTACCTGATTCATGCCTATTAACGCAGGGAGTGCCACAGATAACCTATTAACTAAAATCTTTGAAAGAATTTTGATGTCTTGATTTAGGAGAGATATAGGTCTATAACCTTGGACAAGCTCTGGGTCTTTGTCTGGTTGGGGGAAAAGTACTATCAAGGCTTCAAAGAGGTGAGAATCAACCTCTGCCCCAGAAAGAATGTGTTGAAATAATTGATTAAGTACTGGTAATAAGAGATTTCAAAACGTCTTATAGAAAAGGGAAGAGAATCCATCGGGACTGGGAGCTTTATCTGAAGGTAATCCATTGATTACCTCAGCAATTTCCTCCTGTGATATAAAAGAAACTAAAGAGTCTTTATGATGTGCTGGGAGGGAAGGCAAATGGGAGTCAGTCAAATACTTCTCCACACTCTCAGGACTGGGGGGTGCTCCATGTCCCTGTACAGCGTTTCATAGTATAAAGCAAATTCTTGAACTATCTAGGTAGGAGATATTTTCAGAGACCCATCAGCTGACGCCCTAATTGGAGGGATAAATCTCGCAGATTCTTGTTGCTTGATACGGAGTGCCAATAGGTTCCCCGGCTTCTCTCCCTGATCAGTGTAACTAGCTCTGGCACATATAATAGCTAACTCTGCCTTTTCCCAGAGCAGCTCTAAATATCTGTCTCTCAGCAATAGGAGCTTCCTCCTGTCTTCTTCTGGAGTATTAGCCGAAATATTAATTTCGAGTGCCCGAATTTTGGGATAGTAATGATAATAGTTCCTTCTCCCTAGCCCTTTTCCTGGTCTCCGCCATACTAATAAGAATGCCTCTCATGTAGGCCTTAAAGGCCCCCCATATGATATCTGGTTTTGCACTGTCTAAGGGGTTGGACAAGAAAAAGGCCTCAATTTGTTCCCTTATGAATTTGCAATATTTAGAATCTTTAAGCAGTTGATCATTAAGTTTCTATCTTGTTTCTCTCTTTGAAACATCCTGGAATGCCAGTTTACATAGCACCAATGAATGGTCAGAGACAGGGCCAGGCTGGATCGATGAAGTCCTGACCCCAGGCAAGAGAGCCTGAGAAAAAAAAATGTAATCAATGCGGGACTGCGAGCCGTGCACCAATGACCTGTAGGTAAACTCCTTGGAGTCCGGATATAAGACGCGCCAGACATCACAGAGCCCGCATTGATCCAGTAGGTCTCTAAGAGCCCTCTGGCCTGGAGAACCCCCCCCCTCGACCCACTACCTGACCTGTCGAGATTTGAATCCATGACTTGATTAAAGTCGCCTCCCAAAATAATCCTTATAGGAATCAAAGGCAGGATTATGTTTATAAGTCTCATAAAGTACCCAGGATCATCCACATTAGGACCATATGTACTGCCCAGTAGCAGTGGGACTGACCAGAGAGTACCTTTAACTAAAACAAACCTACTCGGGGTCCTTGATAACAGTAGCAGAGACAAAGGAATGCCCCTGTTGATAATAAGCATGACTCAACTATTGGTGGAGCCTTGAGCCTCATACACCATCCCCACCTGTTGTCTCCTCAACTGTGAAGCTTCCACTTCTAATAAATGTGATTCCTGTAGAAAAGTTATATGTGAGCGTAATAGGCTTAAATGTTTGAGAACCTGATATTGTTTAGATTTTTTCCTGATCCCCTTAACGTTCCACGTTGCAAAAGTCACCTCCTTGGCCACCTGATAATGACTACTAGGTTTAATAGATTTGGCCCTTCGCTCAGGGTATATAATACGTGTGATCTGGCCCTACCAGTTGCTGCTGTAAGGCCCTCCCACCACCCTAACCCCCCCCATCAAAAGCTCAACTTTAGACCCCTGTACACCCCACCCCAACAGAACCCATACCTCCAACCCCCTCCCAACCCCCAAATCTGTCACAAGCAACGTTTAGCACAGCACTGGGTCATTTCCTCCCTCTCCCTCCCCTCGAAAATATCCTCTGCTGATGAGCACCCACATATCTCTAGGTACAAATGTAAGTTACGAACAACTTTGACAGGCCCTTAATACCTAAAGAGCGGTCTCGGGCTTCCAGAGCCTATGGACACGTGGTAGTGAGTCCAATAGGACTAGGAAAAATGAAACAAGCTATCAGAGATGTGAATATGACAGGTAGCGACGTAACACCAGAGTGAAAATTAAAAGTTGCCTGTCCCCAATAGAGAACTGCACCAAAACCAATGCCAGAGGGAAAACTAGTACTGAGGGATAGCCCCAATCTCGAGCTGAGAGCAAGAAATGAGAAACAAGGTGAGAACTGAAACGAGACCCTGAAAAGAGAAGATTACAAAGTGAGACTACCCAGGGGTTACTAATCCCTAGTTCCAAAATACCCCCTGCAAAAGCTGAAATGGCATAAAAACTGATAGAGATCCTTCTTGAATTCAAGACCACCCAGGCGTATATTAACTAGGCGAGCCGCGCCCTCTTGTGGTTATCTCCCAGTCCAACAGGCATGCCAAAAATGCAATGAAAGCCCGAAACCGCTCTAAAACCTGACAAACTAACACATAAGAACTAATCAAAAAGCTATCAACCCAAAGCTTTCCCCCTATATGCAACTCCCAAAAACTGAATGTGTGATAAGCTCCAAATTGCACTCCTGCATGAGCCATCGCCAGAACCCTAAAGGGTTTCACCCTGAAACAATATTAACACCAGGAAGCCAGGGCATGAAAATGGTAACAGTCAGGCCGTATACTGGTAGCCCAGTTCCAATTGAGAAAACAAACATGTCTGATCTCAGTCATTGGAAAATGCCTACTCCACATAGAAAATGAGTAACAGCTCCAACAGCAGCTCTCGATGAATCCCAATAATCCAAAGGCGCTCTCAGGTCATCCGGAACAAATCTGGCAGCATTTATTTAAGGCTTGACAACACAGCTTCAGGATCTTCAAAACTAAGCCAGGAACCGTTTACTGAGACTTGTAACTTGGCTGGGTACCCCATCCTGGATTTTAGACCTGCCGCAATAATCTTAGATACAATAGGGTGAAACGCTTTCCGCTTCAGATGGACCGAACCAGGGAGGCCTTGTGCAATTCTCAACTTTGCCTTCTCCCAACGGACTTCTTGTAAGGCCTTGACTTTCTGCAGGAAATGCTGCTTTTCCAAATAATTCAGAAAGCGGCAGATGATGGGACGGGGAGGAGCATCAGGTGGGGGCTCTGGTCGCAGGGACCAATGAGCACGCTCTATCATATACACTGGACCGAAGGGAGAGGGACCAGCAACCCAGTCTACCAGCTTCTGTACGAAAACTACAGTATGCTGGCCCTCTTCCCCTTCTGGGAGCCCGAGTATTACAACATTATTTCTTCGGCTATGGCCCTCTAAATCTTCAAGTTTAGCTTCTAAACTAGATAGTTTCTTTCTCGTTGACAGCAATTCAGGATCTAGGCTTTCCAGTTTCCTCTCCATCGAGACTATTCGGCAGTATTATAAGAGACCGTGAGAGATACTTCATCCAATTTTCTGGAGAGAGATTTCAAATCAGTCGCCATATCTTTCATCTCTTCTTGAAATGGCTTAAATTCTTCCAAGAACCTATTGAGTGTTAAAGGTTCTTGCTCCCCAGCTTGACACGAAGGATCAGGCTTGTCTGGGCCACTCGAGGCTCAGGATTTCTTTGAGGCCTTTTCAGGAGTGGCAGGGGGTAAGGTTTCAAGGGCTTTTCTCATATAAGCCTCCATTTACTGCACTGATGCCCACAACTAGAGCACAGGATGTTTAAACAATGGCAGAATTTGTAAGCAGAGGAATTAGATAGGTTTTAATGACAAAAATAATTTGTGGTCGGGAGGCACATTAGAGAGCTTCTCAGCACTCTGCATCACGTGATCTCCCTGACCACACTTTTTAACAAATCATGGGAGGATGGGGTGGTACCTGAGGACTGGAGGAGGGCAGATATGATCCCCCTTCATAAAAGTGGGAGCAAGGCAGAAGCAGGAAACTATAGACCTGTTAGTTTGACCTCAGTGGTGGGGAAAATAATGGAATCACTTCTGAAAGAAAGAATTGTTGAGTATCTAGAGGCCAGTGGGGCACAGGACCCAAAGTAGCATGGATTCACAGCAGGAAGGTCATGTCAGATGAATCTAATCAATTTCTTTGACTGGTGACCAAAGTAATAGACCAGGGAGGGGCTGTGGATATGGCCTACCTAGACTTTAGTAGAGGCATTTGACACAGTCCCGCACAAAGATTATAATCAAGTTAGCCAGCCTGGGAGTGGGTCCCAGGGTGGTAGCCTGGGTAACAAACTGGCTGCACAACAGGACACAGAAGGTAATAGTGAATGGAACACATTCCGAAGGAAGCGAGGTTACTAGTGGAGTACTTCAGGGCTCAGTACTGGGTCCAGTCCTCTTTAACGTCTTTATAGGTGACATTGCAGAGGGTCTGGAAGGAAAGGTATGCCGCTTTGCAGATGACACAAGGATCTGTAACAGAGCTGATACACAAGAGGGGGTAGAAAGGATGAGAAGGGACTTGACAAGGTTGGCGGAATGGTCAGACATATGGCAACTTAGATTCAATGCAAAGAAGTACAAAGTAATGCACCTCGGAAATAAAAATCCAGGACAAGAGTACACAATAGCAGGGGAGGTACTAACAACAACAATAATGGAAAGAGACCTGGGGGTAGTCATATCAGATGACCTAAAGGTGGGTAAGCAATGTGAGAAGTCAGTAAGGAGAGCCAGGGGGATACTGGGATGCATAGGGAGGGGCATCACAAGTAGAAAAAGGAAAGTGGTTATCCCTCTGTACAGACAGTTGGTGAGACCCCATCTGGAGTACTGCATGCAGTTTTGGAGACCTCATCTATGCAATGACATAGACAGGATGGAAGCAGTCCAGAGGAGGGCAACTAAAATGGTGCAGGTTCTACATCAGAAACCATATGAAGAGAGACTGAGAGAGTTTAATATGTATACCCTTGACGAAAGGAGGGACAGGGGGGACATGATAGAAACTTTTAAGTACATCAAGGGAATCAACAAAGTCCAGGAGGGTAGCATCTTTCAGAAAAAGAGATGTGTAAGAACAAGGGGGCACAATTTAAAGGTAGAGGTGGGACAGCTCAGGGGTAATGTGAGGAAATTCTTTTTCATGGAGAGAGTGGTGGACACATGGAACCACCTTCCTGGAGAGTTTGTGGGGTCTCAAACAGTGGGGAAATTCAAACATGCATGGGACAGACATAAGGCAGTTATAGTGGGGGGATGCAGGAAGTAGGCTGTTGGTTAACTAGAATCTGCAGCTTATTGTCAGTGTCAGTGGCTCAGTAGGTAGCACACTTGCCTCTGAGGCCGGGAGATCAGAGGGCTGTGGGTTCAGTTCCCACATCTGGCACTTGGATTAATATCCCAGTACTGACACTGTAGTGCAGCATGAGAGGGGTGCTGCACTTCTGAGGTGCCGTCTTTCCGATGAGACATTAAACCGAGGTCCCATCTGCCTGGATTGGTGGTAGTTCAGGTGGATGTTAAAGATCCCATGGCACTTATCGAAAAGAGTAGGAAATTTCCCCAGTGTCCTGGCCAAATTTCCCTCATTCACTAAAAATACTACCAACAGCTTAATCTGATTCAAGGTCAGTTGGCATTCATCTGTATCCCCCTCCCCCGGGTCGTGCCTGAAAATAGGCAGGATTTGTCTAGTGCACTTACCCGGTCAACAAAAGCTAAATAAAATAATAAATAAAATCCAATAGGTAGGGAAATGGGCAGACTGGGTGGGCCAAGTGGTCCTTATCTACCATCAAAGTCTATGTTTCTGTGTTATTCCAGATGTGGTCTAACCAGTGTCTTGTAAAGAGGGATTATTACCTCCCTCTTACGACTTGTGATACCCCTACTAATACACCCCAACATCCCCCTAGCCTTATTTACTGCTTTAGTGGTCTGCTTGAATGATTTCAGGTCATCTGTGATGATGATGCCCAAGTCTTTCTTCCCTTGTAACTGCCAGCAACTCCCCTCCCAGCCTATAGGTGGCTTCAGGGTTTCTCTTCCCTATGTGCATGATCTAGCACTTCTTTGCGTTAAACACCAGTTGCCACTTTTCTGACCATTTTGCTAGTTAATCCAGATTTCTTCTCATTCTGCCCACCCCATCTGGATCATCTACTCTGTTGCAGATCTTGGTGTCCTCTGCAAACAGACAAACCTTACCCTCCAGTCCCTCTGCAATGTCACTGATGAAGATATTGAAGAGGACTGGCTGCAGGACTGAACCCTGAGGTACCCCACTTGTGACTTGCATCTCTTCTGACTGTATACCGTTTACCACCACTCTCTGTTTTCTGCCCATCAACCAGTTTGCCACCCAGTTGATCAACTTCTGACCCACCCTGAGCCTACCCAGCTTATTAATCAATCTTTTTTGTGGAACAGTATTGAAAGCTTTGCTGAACTCAAGGTAGGAGACTTCAACTGCTCCCCCTTGGTCCACCACTCTGGGTACCCAGTCAAAAAAAATTATGAGGTTAGCTTGACAGGACCTTTCTGTTGTAAACCCATGCTGTCTTGGATCCTGTGCTCCTATGGATTCCAGGTGTTGCACTATCCTTTCCTTATGGAGTGCCTCCATACGCTTGCCTACTACTGAGGTAAGACTGACTGGTCTGTAGTTCCCTGCCTCCTCCCTGCTACCACTCTTGTGGAGCGGGATCACATGAGCCCTTCTCCAGTCTTCTGGGACCTCTCCTGTGCTCAGAGACTCACAAAACAGTTCTGATGATGGCTCTGCTAGTTCCACCCTTAGCTCCTTTAGTACCCTGGGATGTATGCCATCAGGTCCCATTGCCTTGTCCACCCTTAGCTTATCGAGATCTTGTAGGACCCTTTCTTTGGTGAAGGGACTAGTACACACCTCCCTCCCCCCTGTGTCCATGGTGCTGAGCTGTGGGCCCTGCCCTACCTTCTCGTTAGTAAATACTGAACAGAAGTATCTATTTGGATGCTTTTACATGGTCCTCCTCCTCACACGCCCCCTTATCCCCTTTGATCTTAGCAATACTCCTTCTGGACTTTCTCCTTTCACTAATGTATCTCTAGAAAGTCTAGTCACCTTCTCTTACTGTTTGTGCTAGTGTTTCCTCGGTTTGAGCCTTTACCTGCCTTACTGCCTTTCCTGCTTCCCTTAGGGAATTTTGGTATGCCTCCCTATCTTCATCCCACTGCATTCCCTTATATTTCCTGAAAGCTAGCCTTTTGGCTCTGACCTTTTCTGCTACTGTGTTTGAGAACCAAAGTGGTTTCCTTCTACTTTTGCACTTCCTTTTCTCTCTTACACAGTGGGATCTTGCTTCAAGTATTGCATCCTTAATGTTTGCCCACTTTGCCTGTACCCCCTCACCTGTATTTCTTTTTGCCAGGGCTAGCTTAACTCTGTTAGCCATCTTATCAAATTCATCTCCTCCTAAGTCCCATATTTTTGCCCTGGAATGGGATGATTTAGTTCTAGTGGCCAAATTGAACCATACCATGCAATGGTCACTGGCCCCCAGGTGACCTTCTACCTGGAGATCTGTGATCCTTTCCCTGTTATTACTAGATCTAGAACAACCTTGTCTCTTGTGGGTTGTTGTACCAATTGTTTGAGGCCTTCCCCCTGCATGGAATCCACTATGTGTCTAATTCTGGCAGATGTTCCTGCTGGTATTGATCAATCTGTATCTGGCATGTTGAAGTCTCCCATTATCAGAACCTCCACTTTAGTTGTCATGTTTTGTATATCTTCTAACAGTATTGTGTCTATGTCCTCCCCCAGGTCTGGAGGCCTGTAGACAACCCCACTTCATATGGTTGTCCCATTTCCTGCTTCCAGGGTGACTCACAGTTCTTCTGGCTCCTTATGTGTATTCTGAATTTCTGTAGCTTTGATATTTTTATGGACATAAATGTCCACTCCACCCCCCTTTTTACACCTCGGTCTCTTCCGAACAGTACATAGCCAGGTACTGAAGTCTCCCAAGTGTGGTTACTGGTAAACCATGTCTCGCTAATGGCTACTATGTCCAGTTTAGCCTCTAACATTATTACCTGCAGGTCTGAGATCTTGTTTTCCAGACTGCAAACATTTGTGTACATGATTTTCCATTGGCCAGATTTTGGTGTGTTAGTTGTTGGGCAAGGTCTTGCAGCTCCTTGGAAGGTACGGCAACAGCACAGCCAATTGGAACACGGGTTCTTCCAGCAAACCAGCTCCGATTGACTAGGACTTTTTCCCCTGCTTATGCCACCTGGCACTTTTTACAACTAGATTTAGCTGCAACTAAGCAAAATTCAAGTGTCTCATAGAAGGATTTTCAGCCCTCCCACCCCACCCTCCACTAATTAAATACACCTATGCCCACCCACATTCCTCTCGCTCCATCATTGGTTAGTGAGCCTAGCAGCACTCGCTCCCTTTTTGGCTAATAAGTCTAGCAGCACTGCTCGCTCCCTCATTGGCTACCTAAAACCCTCATTCCCTCTGCTCCCCCATTGGTTCCTAGTCCTTACAGGTCCCTATCATTTCCCTGCCTCCGCATCCCAGCCCTCCACCTTCTCCATTAAGTAACTACTGCACCTACCTTCCCTACAGGTAACCACAGCAGTAGGGTCCTCCTAGCACCTGATCTGCACCATGATCCTTCTACCAGGCCACCTGACCCTGCTCATCCCTTTTTTCTTCTCCCTCCCTTCCTTCCTTTCCAACATGCCACCCACCTCTCCCATGCCACCCTCCCAAATCTTGCCAAACCTCATTGAGCTCTCCCACCCCTCCAGCCCGGCATCCACCTCCCATTTTACCCAAGCATGGACACACTGTGCCACACGTCCCAGCCCATTTCTTTTCAACCCATAACTCCCCAGGGTCATTTTTCAACTTATTCCCCTATGCCCAGCTCATACATGCCATCAATCTAAGAGACGCCCACTCGCAGTCAGTCATATACAGCTATTCGCTCACTACCTAACTTTCACTCTCCTGCTCCTTGCAGCAGGTGACATCCACCTTAACCTCAGCCCCAAAATACTACCCCCCATGCCCCTCTCCAACATCGGCCTCTTCTTCACCTTACTCTGGGGACCTTCTCCCACATGGCCTGTGCCTCCTGCACCTAAATATAAGAAGCCTTATCCACAAGCTTGACTCCCTTCAGGTTCTTGCTGTCCACTACGCTCCAGATATCCTCACCCTGTCCAAAACCTGGCTCAACAAAAACATCAACGATGACTCTGTCACTATCCCAGGCTACACTATGGCCCACCAGAATAGAGCCACACATTCCTCAACATCTGGAACACACACACCCCACTGCGTCATACAAGAGTACGAGGAAACCACCTACCTTGGATCAGCCAAGAACTGACTGCATGTCAAATCACATGGGACAAAGCCTGGAAAACGCATAAGCCCTCACTCCTCCCACAACACCTCTCCACATACCGCATGCTCTGTAACAAGTGCACAGAGCCACTTGTCTTGCAAAAGCAGAGTACTTCAGCAGCTCCCTCCAGTCACACCCAAATAAACCCTCAAAATTCTGGAAGGTCATTCTCTCTCCCTTTTCACCCCACTGGCTGACAGTCCCACTCCAATGCTAAATGTTAATAACACTCTCCTATCAGAGCCCACAGCAGTTGAAACTCAGTTCAATGTGTACTTTTCCACTTGTGCTACCAACCTCCTTTCTTCCCTGCCCAACATTACACCTCTCGCACTGCCTACAGACATAAGACCCAGACTAGGTCTCACTCCTTTTCCTTCAAAGACATCTCTGCAACTCAGGCCCAAGATGCATTCCTTTCTCCCAACCCTTCAAAAGGCAAATCCCCGGATGGATTAGACTCCAAACATCTATACCTTTCCACCCCCGCTATAGCAACTCCACTTGCCAAACTCCTAAACCAATCCTTTGCTGCCGCTACCGTCCCCCATGCATGGAAGCACACCATTGTCATCCTTCTGCAAAAAGGAGGTGCCCCTACTTCCGCCTCTAACTATTGCCCTATCTCCCTCCTCCCAGCCCTAGCAAAACTACAAGAGCACCTTGCGCTCACCCAACTTACCTCCTTCCTCACTGACTCCAAATTCTTCATGCCATTCCAGCCTGGCTTCAGGAAGGGACACTCTACCACCTCCTCCCTGATAAGGCTTACAGACACTATTCTGACAGGCATGGACAGTGGACTGATCACCTCAGTCATTTTTGTCAACCTTGCAAAAGCCTTCGACACCGTCTCCCACCCCATATTGCTCTCGAGTCTAGCTTAATAAGGCCTCTCTGTCACAGTCACCAATTGGTTCAGATCATACCTCTCTGATAGAACTCAGTCTGTTAGAGTTTCAAATGCGATCTCCACCCCCCTTCCCATAACTACCGGTGTCCCACAGGGATAGGTTCTTGGTCTCATTCTGTACTCTATAGTCCTAAATGACCTGCTACTCATCTGCTCTACTTCATCAATCCACATGTATGCAGATGTTACTGTACGCTACTACTCAGGCTCCGCCCCTGATGTGGTACAATCAAACCTCCAAGCTGACTTCAACAAGGTACAGCAATGGTTTACCTCTCACCAGCTCTCCCTAAATGCAAAATAAAACTGTCACTATGACCTTCGGCACATGACAACTCTTGGCCAGACTCCCCTCCCTTCCCTACTTCACCACCCTGGATGGCGAAAAACTTGAAGATGCCTCTTTGTTCCATTACTTGGGGGTCTGGCTCGACAGCCATCTCTCCTTCTCTGACCACATCAATGCTATCTCAAAAAAAAATACACCCCATGCTCAGTGCATTATGTAGGAACTGTAGCAGCCTCTCTCCCTGAGTCCGACCTGAACTGGTCCTGAAGATGATACTGCCCTCCATCGACTACTGCGACATTGTATACAGTGCAGCCCCTAAGTCCAACCTATCTAAACTGGACACACTTTATAATGCCTTCTGCTGCTTTGCTCTCGATGCCTATTCCTTCACCCACCACTGTGACCTCTACTGAGCCTTGGCACTACCGTCCCTTGAAAACCACCACATCTCTCACTGTGCTAAATTTGTCTCCAACTTATGGCTCAGGTCCATCCTGTCCTACCTTGCCGCCATGCTCACAGATGCCCCACCCCCTCCCATCATCTTAGATCCAGTGACTCCCGCCAACTTTCAGTCCCTAGGTGGAAGACCTCTGCCGGTCAAGCTGCCTTCTCACACTGGCTACACAAGCTCTGGAATGCTCTCCCACCACAAATCCGACACTCCTCCTCTTCCTACTCTCTGTCTACCACCCTAGCAAACTTCATTACTACAAATTGCTCCTGTCCCTGAACCTGCCATGCCCCACTATCCCCTCCCCAATGCCTGACCAGCGGCCTTAGCCTTGCTACAGAATCTGGCATATAACCCCAACCTTGCACTTATGTCCTGGACCTATTTTGCCCTATGTACTGTGTATAATTGTATAACTGTGATATACGTCCTCTGTTGTTTAGAGCTGTTACTACTGTGCTAATTTATCTGGTCTGCTGCTTCTTGTCACAAAAATTATTATTTGATACTATAATATCCTAAGCATTCAATGTGTGCTGCTTGTATATTCACGCATATATCAGGCATTGAGAGCAAAGCAGCAGAAGGCATTATAAAGTGTGTCCAGTTTAGATAGGGTGGACTTAGGGGCTGCACTGTATACAATGTCGCAGTAGTCAATGGAGGGCAGTATCATCTTCCCAAGGCAGGTTCAGGGACAGGAGCAATTTGTAGTAATGAAGTTTGCTAGGGTGGTAGACAGAGAGTAGGAAGAGGAGGAGTGTCGGATTTGTGGTGGGAGAGCATTCCAGAGCTTGTGTAGCCAGTGTGAGAAGGCAGCTTGACCGGCAGAGGTCTTCCACCTAGGGACTGAAAACCAAAGCAATGATGTTCACAACTCAAAACTCCACCGACACATCCTCTTCAATCAATCTCCACCAGCTATGCACTATACTTGGAGAAAATCTGGAGTATGTTGAAAATTTCAAATACCTAGGTGTGTGGATTGACAACAGACTTGACTTCACTCAGCATCTAGAACAACTGTTAAAAAAAGCTCCGCCTAAGGCTTGACCTCCTCTATAGATTAAAACCCTTCCTTAACAGAGGCTCAAAGATGAGATTAGTCCAGGCCATCTTTCTATCAGTCATTGACTATGCAGACTTGCTCTATAGTCACTGCCCCATTTCCTACCTTCACAAGTTGGATACCTTGTATCATAGAGCTAGAAGGTTCATTACAGACCTGCCATATAATACCCACCATTGTTCTCTCTATGATGCAATTGGATGGGTTTCCCTTCATGTCAGGAGGAGCAGAAATGCAGCTCTATGGATCTACAGAGCTTTATCAAAAAAACTCCCAAGCTATATCCTGGACTGCTTCAACCTGACCACTCCCAGCTCCTATGCCCTAAGAAGCAACAATATCATCCTGCTCAAATTGCCCAAAGTCAACACCAAAATAGGGAGGGCAGCAATCATCTATTCTTTAGCCGTAGCATGGAACACCCTACAAAAATCCCTAAAACTGTCCATTATCATTCCATTTACATCCTTCAAGCAGCACTGTACAGCCTTCTTCACAGAGAAATGCAGTTGTTATCACTAGAGATAGAATAATCATCCTACAAAATTATATTCCAATCACATATGGCATATTCCTTCCAGTCAGACACCCCACTATATGGCACCCAATATTCCCTTCACCATCCTTGTACTCATTATGTGTGTGACTGTCATGACCCTCATTGGGATATATATGTACTGTACATATTGTAGATATTAGTTTAACCTTCTCTTAACCGAGTTTCAACATGTGAATTCACTGTATATTATTGTGTTTTAAACATCATTTTTTTTTCTGTATGTATAACTGTATTATAAGTATGTGATGTAATTGCTGTGTATCAACTCGAACCTTGACCTTATCAGGTCCATCTTGTAAATGAGCCTTGCTCATTGATGATCGCCTGAATAAATAAAGATTTGATTGATTGATTGATTTGCTTATGTTAACTGTTCACTTGATAACCTGCATGTTATCATATCCAAGTGTACCCCCCAGGTTGCACCAGGAGATGAGCATCTTGTTGACAGTGTGCCTTTCCTGGTGAAGCAATTGCAATAAACAAATAAATAAAAAGATTCCCCAGTGCATCATATGGGGAGCCGGACCTTTTTCCTTACCTGGTGGTGCAAATGAACTACAAACATGCTGAACTGCTGTTTGACCACTGGTTGAGGGGGGAGGGGTGTTCTTCCCATTTGATGTATTGGGTGCTGCACCCCCTCCCCATTTGCTAATTTAAATATTCTGCAGAGACGTCAAACTTTGGCCCAATGCACTGACTCCCTCCTTAGTCAGATGCAGTCCATCAAATTTAAAGTACTTTTGCTCCCCAAACTGTTGCCAGTTCCCTACAAATTTGTGTCCTTTTTCCTGGCACCAGCCCTTGAGCCACATGTTTAGCTTCCCTATCTCCCATTTTTTGACCTTCCATCCATCTGCCCCCCTCTCCCAGACTGGCAGGATCTCAGAGGAGAAGATGCCGGATGAAATGGATGATAGTTTGTCACACAGCCTGGTCAGGTGTTCCTTGGTCTCCACAACTGACCGGCTGGAGAGATTGTTAGTCCCTATGTGTACCAGGAAGTCAATGTTTGCTCCTGCTTCCTGAACAATTTTAGCAATGAGGTCAGTGTCGCTCCATGCTGATGTACCCGAGAGACATTTGACCATTACCCCTGGCTGGAGATATGTATCAATTCCCTGAATCATGGAATCTCCTATGATCAGAAGTTTTTTGGATTTTCTTTTTGCTTTTTTTGTTTTGGTTCCTGTTTTGGGTGCGTTTTGTTGTGCTAGCTCCTGTGTTGCATTGTCCTGCTCTGCAGTGTCCTCTGCCCCTTTGATTGATTTTGGAGATAGAGGCAGATACATAGAAACATAGAAGTTGACAGCAAACAAGGACGGCAAGGCCCATCCAGTCTGCCCATTTCTTTTTCTACCTTATAAATGTGCCATCGACCTTTGCTCTGTCAATGGCCTATCTATTCATACTGCTCTTTATTGCTCCCTTATGCCTATCCCATGTCTGCTTGAAGCCCTGCACTGTATTCATATCCACCACTTCCTGAGGAAGGCCGTTCCATGCATCCTCCACCCTTTCTGTGAAAAGGAACTTCCTCACATTACCCCTGTTTAAATTACTGCCTGTTTGTAGTTTTTATATGGTTTGTGGAGGTGATATGTTGGAGAGCACCGAGTGATGGTGTACCCAATTTGCCCCTTCTAACCACCTGCCAACCTATCGGACAAACTACCCTCTGTGGTCGAGGTGTCTCTGTTGGATGTTGGGGAAGTGGCAGGTGGTTCTTATAATATATTTCCTATTGTTAAGCAGTGATTTATTTAATAAGATTAAATAATAGAAAGGTATTGAGAATGTCTATTAATTTCCTTGGCATTGGACTTCGGCCTTTCCTGTTTGTTAGAGCTTGGTAATTTAAAGGCTGAGATACCAGTTATCCCAGTAATCTCAGTGCATGCTCCCAGTGCATTAGTCTGGCAGAAAATCTACTTTCAGTCCAGATCCAAATCTCCTTGTGCTAAATACTAGAAGGAGAAAGACACAATCCTCAATACCTACAATTTTGAAAGATGTCTCCTAACTGCAACAAACTGTAACATATAAGAAGTAAGCTACATCATATTTGTTCAGCATATAACAATGTAAACTATGTAGACTTGTAGACTTGAGAACTGTTTTTTAATCCATGTTACCACTAAAAACAAAAAGCTAAACTGAATTACAAAGCCACTCACTGGCTAAAAATTGAGCACAACACAGCAGCTTCAGCTAAACTTTTGATGCCATTCAGGCCATTAGCTTAAGTTATCAGGATGGTGCGGTGTTGATCCAAAATGTAACTAAAATAATTTCTCTTAAAAAAAGAAAGAAGAAAGCCTCCACTTAAAAACTGAAAAAAATGGCAAGGAAGAAAAGAAAACTTTCTTACCAGGTTAAAAAGCTTTAGAACAAAGCAGTATCAATATAAGCCTGGTTAGCTAGTTACTGGCTGACATCACTGGAAACAGATAAAGGCTCAGGAATTTTATACTGGCTTACCCAGGACATGTAACCAGAAATCCATGAAAAGTGAAACAAAACTCTTGTCTTTTTATTTATTAAAAGTATCTCCATTTAAATAAAACTGGGATGATCACTGTAACTTTAGAACAAAGGAGGTGGTTTAAAATAATCACTGTAAGCAAAGTAGTACAACATTACAGCCACAGTGCAAATGCACACATCATATAACCACTGAAAACTAAGAGACTGGCCTGAATTAAAGTAGTAGTAAGTAGTAGTAGTAAATCATTTTTTATTCACAGTGAATAAAAGGATACATTCAATTGAGCAAAGCTCATTTTCAATGAAGTTCCATGTCACAAATAAGTTAAAATGAGTTTCCACATCAAAAAAAATAACATCTAATCACTAAAACCACAAATAATTAACAACAATCACAGTACACCAATAAATAAAGAGTTAATGTAAAAAAAAAACAATCACATTACACAGTAGCATACATAAAACACTAACAACTAATACACCTAGTATTATTATGTAACACAGTAATACACCAATTCCTCAGTTCACTTTTATTATATCTAGTTCTATTTTTTCTCAATTCTAGGGGAGAATTATTCCATAATCTTATTCCTCTAGAAGGTACGGAAGATCTTCCAATACTCAGGTTAATATTTAGTTGAAACAAATTGGATTCCATTAGAGGCTCTCAGACATTCCTTTGTTTTCCTAACTTCAAAGAGGTCAGTTACATATTTAGGTACTTCCCCATACCAAACCTTAACCATAAACTGTAACAAGTGTAAATCTCTTCTCAGAACCGGTTTATACCAATTTAATTCCTTAAAAAGTGTGCACCTATGGGTTCTATAAGGGGCATCCAGTATAAAACGAGCCAGCCTACAAAAGACTAAGTCCACTTTATCTATATACTGTCCAATAGCCCCTCCATAGAGCAGATCACCATAATCAATCACTGGGAGTAAAAGAGAATTTACCACATTCAAATGAATCTCTCTGGTCATAAACTTTTTATACTTATAAAGGGCACCCAATTTCCTATTTATATTTTTTATAAGGGAGTCAATATAAACATCCCAACTCAAGCATGGATCTAACCAAACTCCCAAGTACTTATATGTGTCCACCTGCTTAATAGCTATACCTTCCTTGGTATTAATTTCTAAAAATAAATTTTGTTTTTTATTATTATTTTTAAACAAGAGTGACTGTGTTTTATTAGCATTTAAAATAAGATGATTCAGCTTTAAGAATTCCTGTACTTCATCAAAAGCCAATTGTAGCCTCATATTAATCAATTCTAAAGTATCTCCCTCTACATATAATATGGTGTCATCTGCGTACATATGGCACAGGGCATCCGTTGATGTAATTTTAAGTTCATTCATATAAATGTTAAAAAACAGAGGCCCCAATATCGAACCCTGTGGTACACCATTTTTTACCTCTAATACCCTAGATTTATAAAGACCCACTTCTACAAATTGGCTACGGCCTGTCAAGTAGGAAGAGAACCACCTCACAGTTTGAGGGGATAAGCCAATCCCGCTGAGTCTGGACAGGAGGACCCGATGGTAAGAAAGTAAGAAAAAGTAACAAAATGCACTGTTCACTCTTCACAATGCATATTACTGCAAATATCTTCAATAAGTATGCCAGACAGTAAAAATGCATCCATAAAAGTTCATAGAGAACCCAGAAGGAGAACAGAACAGAACTCCACTCCTTATTGCTTTTCACCACTTTTCCTGTTCTCTGGTTAAACCAAACAGAATCCCTCTGAATTCAGTTAGGGTGAAACATTTCTCACACAAAGAGTTGTCCTTATATCTCACTGATTTCAACCCTCTTGACTTCTACACCTCTTGACCCTCTTGGATACTCCACCTCTGGAGATTGCTAGCTGGCTTGCTTGCATGCTACAATGAATTATCTGAATTCATCCAGTGTCCTGACTCCAGAGTCACTATGGCTCTGAGCTTTCAGCTCCAGCTGAGAGGTACTCAGAACTGCAGACCACCATACATTACTCAGGATGGTCTGGAAACTCCAGCTATGCTAGAGAGACAATAGAACAAAAGCACTCCACTAAGTGCAATAAAATAGGTAAAAATGGCCATATGTGAATATAAGCCCCCAGGGAACTGCATGTACTGTACCTTCTGAAATATAAAACAGACTTATAGAAGTTAAACCTTAAACTGTTGTCCTAAGTCCCAGGTTTGATCACACACTCCTGTGATCACCAGGAACATCTTTCAGAATTCTCTGGTAGTAGCCTAGATTTCTTGCTCCTTTTCCTTTACTCCTATGTCAACCAGTATGTAATCCAAGTTTGAATTCACTTTCTGTGTATTTGTGGAATTTGAACATTTCAATAAATATATAATACCAAAAAAATAGTAAAAAGAATTATTAAAAAATAATATAATAACATGTGAACATAAAGTTTTGTATCTGCCTGGGGAGAGCCTAGAAAGAAAACCAAAACCACTACTTGCATTCTGAAAGGTGACAGGTTTTACACTGCTACCATAACTGGAAAGTGTGAGTGCAAGGTTGTTAAGAATGTGGCAGCACATAACAGCCATAGACTGCACTGTCATAAGGAGCAGTCTTTTGGATGAAATGTCAAACTAAGTTCCTATCTGCCTGTTTACATGAGTATTGAGGTAGGCATTAAAGATTCCATGGGACTTCCCCCAGTGTCATGGCTAAATTTTCTCTCCATTTGTTACTGTACTTTTATGTACCCTGTTGCTGTAGCATTGCTGCCATGCTCCACCCTACAGGTTGCTGCACATCGGTGGTTAGTAATTACTCAGAATTAAGTTGCATGCAGATTGTAAAGTGCTTTGATATGCTGGCATGAAAGACAATATATAGTAAATGCAGAAAGAGTAGAAAAAAAAACGGGCTGGATTTTCAATATGGATAGATGCAACTGAATGTAAACTGCACTTGTATTTGCATTTGCCTAATTGCATCAAGGCAGCCATGCTACTGTTTTTGAAAGATGCTTCCTTTTGTGACAGAAAGTCACAATTTGTAGTACAGAATTGATGCAAATGGAATTTGCATGACATTTTCTGCTACGTTATCTTTTTTTGGACAGAAAGTCAGATGAAGTTAAAATATTTGGTAGATGGTCAAACAGTTTTGAAGGATTTACCTTTTGAAGAGTGATTCCTTTTGAAAAGGCTGCCCCGACTCTAATGATCAGTTTTGAAACCACATCATTAAAACAAAAGTGTTAATTTTCAACGTAAGCAATGTTGATCTATATTTTGTCCATATATGATATATTTTTTAAGTTTCTGCCGTCTGTATTATCTTGACCAAGTCCTAAACCAATGATTTATAGTGTTATACAGTTATAGAACAATAAAATACATGCAGAGTAATTGACAGTATTTACTGAAATTTGGTAACTGAGAAAGACACATTAATCCATGGTTTATTTCTAGGTAAGACCCACAGGAAAGGGGAATACAAATAAAAAGTACAGTATGTATAAAAGATAAAATGCAGTCAATGTAAAAAAATGCAGAATACAGGTATATTTTAATTGCCAAAGTTGTAGATTAATGGTAAATAGGCTATATTAAAAGGATTTAAAGAGTCAAACTGGAATTTGTACAATTAAGCAAACTGTCAATGACTGAGATAAATATACAGGGAATGGGGTAATGCTAGAAGTACAATTAAATGATTAACAGGTTCTGACAAAAACAGTGAAGGGAAGAGATAAAAAAAACATAAACAGTGACAGAGAGAAGGCAGAAGGAGTAAACTAAGCAGAACAAGTAAGTTACTGTAGGTGAGGGACAAACTAGCCAATACCAGAGCATGAGAAAGTAGGAGCAATAAGAAGTTTCAGATGGTGTTTGAGAGAGAAGGAGATAGGAAGGTGACAAGCAACATGTAGGGGAAAGGGAGTTCCAAATGGAAGAACGATGAGAGGAGAAAGCAGGTTGCCCAACAGGAGATTTGGAAAAAGGATAAAGAAAGTGTGGGAATCCCTAGAGCAAAATACATAAGCAGAGGAGGGGTTGGGAGAGAGGAGAAGCAAGTAGGAAGAGACAAGAAAATTGTGTTTAGAAATTAATAAAGCACTGTGAATAAGATGACATGAGGCAAAGGGAGATTTTGGCAGGCTTTTATGTAGGAACAGTAATAAGTATGAAAGGGAGCAAGAGTAGCAAAACAGCAAAAGGCATTGCAAAGAATATCCTGCCTGGTGATAGAAGTAGGACATGCTTACAACAAGTGGACAGGTGGTTGTTAAACAAACAAGCTCAAGAACCAAAAAAGAGCATGAGCAAGCCCACAGATTAGAGTAAAATGTTTTTAGTTGTCCAAGTAAAGTCCTGTTGTGCATTATAAAATATCTGTTTTCACTGCAAGCCCTGGCACTTCAAGGTTTAATGAGCCTCTTCCTCAGGGGGGTATGGCTACAGTGGTTATGTCCTCTTCTTATATTGTCCCTTGCTAATTATGTGTCATTTCATATAACTATACTACATGGACAAAAATGGTAAAAAATCTAATGCTTTGTTTCCTTTAAAGATGCAGACTTAGCTCATGGTTGCCATGCTCCCTGAGGAAGAAGTTCATATTTATTTATTGAATTTTGTTAATGAGGCAGGCCCACTAAGACTAGAAGTCCTGTTTTCAGGGGTGATGGGCAGAGAATACAGATGGAAACCAACTGAAACTGAACCAGATTAAGCTGTTGGTGGTATTTTTAGTGAATGGGTGAAATTTGGCCAGGACACCAGGGAAATTCCCCTACTCTGTGGTAGGGGGCATTGATGACCATCATGATGGCCAGTCCCTGCATGCTGAGATTGGAGATGGATGTTCGTGAGGTTGGGGAGCGGGTCTCCTCTCTGGCTTCACCTCAGCAAGAGATCTACACTTCAGAAGAGGTTTCATTTTCGCCCCTAGTTTTTCATGACTCAGATATGTGGAGTTATTTATGAATGCACAAGATCCAGACAGAGGTTCAACAACCAGGTGGAAAGGAGACTGCAGTGATGTCAGAAAGTGAGCTGAGCCATACCGAGCAGGGGATTGTACATGGAGAGTTGGGAAGTACTGACTGCAATGAGGTGGAATTTATTTGGCAGGCACAACTTGCTCAGAGACTGGCAGAAGATTTACAATTTGCAGAGGCAGTGAAGCAGATGAAAGTGCCTGCCACACCCCAAATGATTGCGATGGTTGCGACTGAACCTGAGGCATCGATGTTGGGTGAACACTCAGCAGTAACTGGTACTGTTCCAAAGGTGGGATTATAACACCAGAAAACTTTGGGTTTGGGTAGTCGAAAAGAACAACATAAGGTGGCATTTAAACATCAACCGAGCATTTGTACTGAGGAGGTGTGGCCGGCTGCTACAGCCTTACAGTACACAAGCTGGGTAGAGGAATGAAGTGGGTCTTGGAAGCCAGATCCAGCTGACCGTAAGGTGCATTACTTCTCTGATAAGGAAATCAGCACAACAGGTAAAATACTTTATTCTCCTTAAAAATGCACTATGGATGATATAGCTACTGCTAAGGACAGTGACATTGTACCTGATGATGTGGTGACGATAACTGACATGCTAATTACAGAAAAAGTGATGCAAGATTGTATCCCTTAGAACCAAATATTGTACTACAGAACGTGTTAATGCCTGCAGAACTCCATCAACAGACCCTCTTGCAGGATAATTCACTTATGACAGGGTAACCATTATTTATTTATTTATTTAGTTTTTGTTGACCGGGTAAGTGCACTAGACAAATCCTGCCTATTTTCAGGCATGACCCGGGGGAGGGGGATACAGATGAATACCAACTGACCTTGAACCAGATGAAACTGTTGGTATTTTTAGTGAATGAGGGAAATTTGGCCAGGACACTGGGGAAATTCCCCTACTCGGTCTCTGTATTGCTGCCCGTAGGGGGACAGGCCATTTCCAAGATGGCCACTCAAAGTGGACCATGGAAGGAGGAGGAAGACTGCAGAGTGGGACAGCTAGCCTCGACTCCTGCTCCAGGTATTATGGAGGCTTCAGCCTTGGTTATGGCTGAAATGGATTCAGACACAGAATTCCAGGATGCAGTAGTAAACTGGGAGCACTCAGCATCTAAAATTATTGAAAATGAGAAAACTTCGCTTGAAATAGTGTTGCCTGGACTGGAAATTGAGTCGACGGGAGCTGAAACAATGCAGGACACAGAAAAGGTAACCACTAACCTGCAGAGCGGTGGTCAGAGCCGCGGAAAAGTTACGTTAATTTTATCTGGCAAAACGGGAGAGATAGCCCCTATGGGAGGTCCCGAGGGGTTCGACAGTGAAGCAAACCGTCAGGCTAGAAGGACAGAAATTAAGCAGATGGCTAGCTGGACGACAGCGCTTGATGAGGAGCAGAAAGAGCTTGCAGGTACTGTGTCCCCTTCGATCTGTAATTGGTGGCGTAAGCTAAAGGCAGTGAATCCATGTTAGTTTAAAAAAAATCTCTCCTCAGTCCTCAGAAGCTCCACAGCACTGCGCTGTTTTATTTGACCACCAGTTTGGTGTGAATGACTGCGGTGCAGAGAGCATCGGGAACACTAAGGCAGACCTCAGAGACGTGAGAAGTCATGTAGAATGGAGCGTTGAAATGCACAGCTCCAGTAGTTCTGCCGAAAAGCAATTGCATTCTTTAAACTCCCTTCAGGCTGGCAGTTTTACCGCGGAGAATAGCGAGTGCCTACAGCCTGTTTTGACGTTTGGAAACTTAAAACGAAACAATGCTCTTAATAAAAACTCAAATGCTGACCTAATAGCCCTGCCTTCTACTGCTACCTTTTGTCAAAACGAAGTAGCTCCTTTGAGCAAAGTGGCGGGATTCGTGTTTAAGCACCAGAGTCATGAAGAGCCATTAGCTGTACCAGCAGTGATTTACCAATCATCAGAAGGCTCACAAACTGGGGTTACAGATTTTTAATTTTTTAGTAAAAAAACTCAAAAAAATACATTAAACCCAAATCTGCAGGAACAGAAGACAGAATCCCCTCATTTGCTGGAAGAAGGCATTCAAGATTCTTGGACACCGGATAAGGCTTTATGTGAGGTTGGTTGGAAACTGGCAGACATAGGTGTGTGGAAGCCTGATCCTGCTTGGGACTCTGATTTAACTTTATCTCAACATTCACCTGAGCGTTTCCAGTTGGACAGCAGCATAAAGGGATGAATATTGGGAAGAATAAACAAATTGAGAAGGAAGTTTTACATCTTCCTTCGGGATCTTCTGGGTCGATCATTCATTCTCCTGCATCTCCACATCAGGAAACACAACTGCAGGAATCTTTACAGAAGGCTCCAAATGAGACTACTTTGCATTACCCCCCCCACACAGAAGCCTTTAATGTCAGAGCTTTTTTCAAATTCCCATAGGAAAGCAGCTCCCAGGCGTAATGCTGTGCGGTTGAGGTATAAAGGTGGGTTGGAGGTTAGGCCAGACAGGCACTACATGGGGAAAACTCTGTTAAAAGATTCATTGCATTTTACCCCACAGGATGTTTATGCCTTCATAAATATTTCAGGGGAGGATAATTATGATATAAGTTTCCGTTCACAGCATGCTCTAGATCTTTTTGGGGTTAGGTATGGTCAGGTAAAGTTTTCACCTATATGGACACCCTTTATTGTTATCCCCCTGTCCAAGCCTCTGATCTAATTCGTTACAGTCATGTTTCGGAATGAAGGGGTTTGGGTAGAGGACATAACCTTTTGGTTGAAAAAAAAATGTGAAGTGTTGAGTGAACCAGAACCCATTTTGGATTCAGAACGATTCTGGACTGAAGGATGGAAGTACAAAATTAAACTAAGGCAATCAGAGGCAGGGATTGAGCACATACCTAACTCCTTTTTATTGGGGAAGGATAGAGGAGTATGTTTTTACAGTGGGCAGCCCCGTGCATGTTACAAATGTGAGGTCAGAACACACCTTTCTAGTGTGTGTGATCAACCTCGCTGTGATAATTGTGGGGAGGTAGGACATTTGACTATGTTTTGTAACAATCAATCTTGCTGTGATTTGTGTGAAACTAAAGGACATGTGTTTAAAGTATGCCCTTGGGCTGCTCAAAATAAGTCATCCTGTTCTAATTCTGAGGTGTTTATCCAAAAAGCACAGGGAGCCATTGCTCAGGTACTCCCCTCTCCTGCTTGCCCCCCTCCTTCTGCTACTACTCAAGTAAAACTTCCCTTAGTTAGAAAATCAACCGAATTTAAAGGGGGGTTAAAAGATAAGGTCCTGGATAAGAATAAGCGAATGTTGGTGAATAGTGAGGAACAGCAAGGACCTACTTCAGATATGGTTAGTTTAACAAAGGTTAATATGGGCCCTCCCAATACCTCATGTTTTCCCCCAGTATGTTATTCGGAAGAGGTCACAGAGGAGGTAGGTGTCATGGCTTCAGTAAATGAACCATTGACTGTGTTGCCCCAAAGAAGATCTTCCAGAAACTTGCATCCTAACCCCCCAGTTGCGCAAATTGAAACTAGCAACTCATATGCTGCACTGTTTTCTCCATGGGGCAATACTGAGCTAGAGGTAGAAGATTCCGATTCAAAAATCCTCTCTTTCAACTAGGTCACAGACAGTGGACAATTATAAGGATAAAAAAAGAAAAGAGAAAAATAATGGTATGAGCATTTAAACTGATAATGAGGCTGGTTTGGGCTCTTTGAATACTCATAGTCTATTGAATGTGGTTAAGAAACAAGCCCTCTTTCATTATATTCACGATTATCCTCTTTCAGCATGTTTTTTACAGGAGACATGGATGTATTCCATAGAGCAGCTTGCAGTATTTAAAAGAGATTGGGTTTGGGGCCCTTCCTTTTGGTCATTTGGGGAGGATTCCGCAGATGTCATTGGTATCGTATTTAATTCATACGCTTTTCAGTTACATAATTTGATTGACCTGATACCAGGAAGGGTATTGATTGTGGATGGGAAGTGGCAAGGTTCATGTTTCCGGTTTATCAATATCTATAACCCTCAAACAAAAGCAGGTAGAGTTAATTGTCTAAAAGCTGTACAGCCCTTTTTATTAACAACAGTCAGAGTATTATGGGGAGGTGACTTTAATTGTTCAATTCCGGCCCACTTTCATAAAATAAATAAAAAAATGTATTGCGACTCTAATGCACTAGGTAAAATTATTAAAGAGGCTGGTCTTTTGAATTGTAATAACACTTTGCAGGCGGGAACTCGATTTTCTTTCAAAAAGGGGAAAAACTTTACTCTGATTGATCATATGTTAGTTTTACCTAATATGCAAGTGGAGTCTTTTAAAATATTTCCCTGCGAATTTTCTGATCATTCATTCTTACTAAGTATTTTTTGTTTTTCAGATATACAAGAGAAAAAACAAATTAGATGGAAGCTTAATAATTCTTTGCTAGAACTTCCCTTTATATAATCAGGGGTTAAATACCTTTTGAGAGCAAGGTTATCAGTAGCCTTTTTATATTCAGACTTAGGGGATTGATGGCTAGAGACAAAAGCAGATTTAAGGAACTGGTTTAAATCACAGGGAGTAAGAACAAAAAATTACAAATTTTTACGTTATTTAGGTTTTAGGCAACAATTACAGAGACTTATGACTATAGCTTATACATCTAAGTGGGATTACTCTGAACAAATCTCTTCTCTAAAAGAGAAAATGAGACAGTTTCAATATAATAGAGGCAAAACCATGCAGGCTATTCTAACCAATGGAGTTAAAAAATCACCCATAGGAGATCCGTTTGAAATGTGTAAACAATTAAGGGATTCCATGAGATTGGAGGTGCTAAAAAAAGTGGATGGAAATTTGGCGACCTCTGTGGTACAACTTCGTGAGGTGATAGTAGACCATTTCCGCTCTTTAAACCCCCTAGAAACAATCTCAAACACAGCAATGACTGACTATTTAAAAGAGATTGTAGTCCCAGTTAACCTGGCAGGAAGGTTGGAGGTGTGGGGCCCTATTACGCAAACAGAGATTTTAAGCACTATTGGGTCACTGAAACTGAATATTTCACCCGGAATAGATGGTCTTTCAAATAATTTGTATAAAAGTTTTTCAGAAGAACTAAGTCAGTGTCTGGGCATGTTATTTCAATTTTTTTTAGACAAAGCTGTCATTTTCCCTTCTTTTCAGAAGGGTTGTTAACTACATATTGAAGTCAGGGGATAAACAAAATATTGTCAACTGAGACCAATTACTCTTTTAAATTCGGATTATAAAATCTTTACTTGTATTTTAAATAACCGTACAAAAAAATATGCAGTGGAGTCATTTCACCTTACCAATATTGTTGCTTACCAGATGAAGCGGGTACAGTCTGCCCTTATGTTATCTGAGATGTTATTGAGCATCTCACTGATATGGGGATGACTAGATGTTTGGTAGCAGCAGATTTGGATAAAGCCTTCGACAGAGTGCATCTGCCTTTTCTTTTCCTTACTCTTGTGCATTATGGGGTCCTAAATCAATTGGTGAAAATAATTGAGAAATTGTATGATAGCTATATGGTATTTCCCTTTTTGAAAGGTTATAAGGCAGAAGGTTTTCAATTAACTGAAGGAGTTCGCCAGGGGTGCCCTCTTAGCCCCCTTCTCTATACAATGCAATGTGTAGCTTTGGTGCAGAAATGGAAGGGTATCCCAGTTAATGCTCGAAGGGATTCACAATTAATGATACAAGCCTATGCAGATGATCTAGTGTTTTATTTTGAAGACATTGCTTCAGTAACTCATTTTGTGGTAGCTTTTGAGGCCTTTGCCAAGGTTTCAAATGCGAAATTAAATTTAAACAAAACTAAGGGATTATTCATTGGTGCAAAGGTGTTGAGGAGGTGTGGCAGGAGGGTATCCATATATCCAGGAATCCGCTTAAAATTTTAGGGATTAAGTTTGGTCCCCAGAACATGCCAAATGAAAATTGGGAAGGTGTCATTTTGAAAATAGAGAGCAAGGTTAATAGGTGGAAACAGTGGAGGTTGTCTAAATTAAAAAGGGTGCAGGTGATTAAACAATTTCTTCTACCCACTGTGCAGTATGTGGCGATGATTTTCCCACTTCTGGTGGCATTCGAGACTAAAATTTATAGTGTGTTTTTCCAAATGCTTTGGGGCAATCGTTTAAATCCCGTAAAGAGGGGCTATACATATCTAAAAAAAAATCAGGGAGGTTTGGGTATGATAGACCCAGTAATTTTCGTGCATGCATTATTTATTTCAAATTCAATTAAAGAAGGATTGAAAGCGGAGTCAAGGGCAGAGGATTCTTGGAATCTAAAGTCAATGGGAAAATATTTTAAGAATTGGCAAAGATTTGCCCCAAAACTAAATCACCATTTGTATATACCTTTGTATTTTAGGTCTACGGCGCAGAAAATGTTTAAATGGAAAATACAGAAACAAACAATACTGAATCATAACATGAAGGGTTATATAATTATTTAATGCTACTGTTACTCCCTCAGAACCTGGATTTAAAAATTGTCCTTCAGCTTTAATTCTATCGTATTGGCACAACTAAATAGTTATAGGATGCTTGAAACAATGGGAAACTCAGTGGCTAATTTTTTATGGAAGACTGAATGTTAGAGGCAACGCTAAGTATAAGACATTACAGGAAAGACTATGTCCATACTTGGAATGTATTAATGTAGAAGAGTCAATGGAGCATTTTTTTCTTAGATGTACGTATGCTACAGGTTTATGGGCATACTTAGCAAATTTATGGGGGCTTAAGTGGTTACACAGTATGTCATATGAACTACTGATTCTAGGTTGTTATCCAGTTAACTTATCGGATTTTCATGAAGAGACATTATCTTTATTTCTGGGATGTTTAAGATATTACTTATGGCAAGCTAGAGTTCAATGGGTCCTTTATCAAAAGAAAATGCCCTACTTCTGTGTTAGTGGGTTGATTATAAAGGAACTTGTACAAATTTATACTCTGGATGCATTAAGAGTAGAGCCAGGAACCCTGCGCAAATGGTGGAAAGGTTTTCTTCATTTTATTAAGTTTAAATAAGAGGAGTGTAATTAATTTGCAAAGCATTTCTAGCTTATCTATTCATGTTATCTTTACAAGCGTTTAATTAGATAAAATTTATGTTTAAAAGTTGATTATTTACTATTTTGGTTTATTTGCTGTGTTCAAGTGAAATACATACATTTCCTTTTTTTTTAGGTTTTGTCTGTTTGGATAATGATTGTTTTCCCTGAAAAGTAATAAAAAACCCCTACTCTTTTCGATAAGTGCCATGGGATCTTTAACATCCACCTGAACTACCACCAGTCCAGGCAGATGGGACCTCGGTTTAACATCTCATCTGAAAGGCGGCACCTCAGAAGTACAGCACCCCTCTCATGCTGCACTACAGTGTCAGTACTGGGATATTAACCCAAGTGCCAGATGTGGGAACTGAACCCACAGCCCTCTGATCTCCCGGCCTCAGAGGCGACTGTGCTACCTGCTGAGCCACAGACACTGCATTAAGGACCCCAGTGCGGCTGGAAGATGTTAACTGTAGATTGCAAACTCACTTGCCTGATGATTCCTTATCTATTGGAGTTGATTTACCAGATCCATTAAATAAGCAACAGTTTAAACCATTACTTCAGATGTCAGACCTGTTTAAAAATAAAGGGGAACCAGCTCCCCAGAAGAATGCAATTAGGTTGATGTACAAGGAGGCCTGGAATCCCACCCAGATAGAGTATATGTGGGAAAGACATTGTTCAAAAACTCTTCAAAATTTTACGCCTCAGAAATTTTTGCTCTTATCCATACAGACGAGTATAATTACTATACTGGTTTTAAAACAGTTGACTCTCTTGACCGGTTTGGGGGGAAATATAATTCACTTAAAGATACTTCCCTATGGACTCCTTTTTTGGCAATCCCTATAACCAAACCTGCTGTTCAGACTATCACTGTGCTTTTTAAAAATGAAGGAATGCAGGTGTCAGATATTTTATTTTGGTTAAGGAAAAGATGTGAGGTCTTGGAGCATCTGCTGCCCATTATGGATTCTGAACAGATATGGACAGGAGGATGGAGAATAAAATGCAAACTGTTTCTGTCTAATCATGGAATAGTGCACCTTCCCAGCTGTTTCTATCTGGGCAGGGATAGAGGCTCCTTGTTTTATCCAGGCCAGTTGCAATCCTGCCACAAATGTGGGTCTAGATTGCACCTCAGTAATGAGTGTGGCACTCCCTGTTGCACTCATTGTTTAGATACTGGTCATTTGGCTGCAGCCTGCCCAAACCCTTTTCATTGTAATCTTTGTGAAGAAAAAGGACATTCTGATGTACGCTGTCCATGGGCCTCTCATAATGGGGATGTCCCAACTCATGATGCTTTGATTACCCAGGCACAAAAGAAAAGCTGTGCAGCTGCATTTGAATGGCACATGAAATAAATATTTCAGAACACAGAAAAGGAAAAGAGCAGAGACACAGGAAATACTCGTGAAGGTGCATACAAGGGAAAGCATGTTCAGGCACTAAAGATAATTACTGAGGCTTCTGTTCTAGCGATGGAGAAACAATTAGATGAAGACCTAAAATTACCTTTGGAGGAGTCTGTGTTGCCAGAGACAGAAGTGAACCCTGAACTGGATCATACTGTATTGCATTTTACTGAGGCACCTGTAGAAGATCTTGCTGGGGAAATGGAGCTTGGAGAGGGCATGACTGTGATGCCCCCTCCCCCCAAAGTTATCCTGGAGCCAACGTTTAAGATAGTACAACACCAAAAAAGGCCAAGGACAAAAAGGGAAAAAATAAACTGAACCTAAAGGAAAAGAAAGAAAATTGACTATAGAGAAAAAGAAATGGACTACGGCTAACAAATATCGGGCTTTGCCTGTGGAACCTACATCCTTGGTGACTGAAAATGATGAGATGAGTCGGACTCCTCTTCTTTATCTTCTTTGGTTAAGGATCCATCCTCAGGAAGGGAAGATCAGGATCCTTGTGATACGGTCAAAAAGAAATGGAAAACTAGATCACAGCGTTAAGAAAGAAGGAAGGGTCCCTAGGTTTTATTTCTTTTTTGGGCCAGTAAATGTCGCATCTCAAAATAACTACTATTAGTGTTAACAGTATGAAGAGTCTCAGAAAAGACTGACTATTCTTACAGAACTTCAGACACTTGATGTAGATATAGTGTGGCTACAGGATACAAGACTAAAAACCTTAAGAGATGTGGCTAGTGCCTCTAACTTATGGCCAAAAGGAGTATCCTTTTGCTCCCAGGGTTTAGAACTCTGTGATGGTGTAGGCATTTTGTTTTCGAACACACATTTAAAGGTCACCAGACTTATAGAAATAGAACCAGGCAGAGCTTTACTGCTTGATATACAGATGCAGCACCAGAGACTTAGTCATAAATGCCTATGTCCCTCAAACTAAAGCAAAGAGGATTAAATTGCTTAGGAAAATTCAGCCATATCTGTGTACAGCTCGTCTGGTATTGTGGGGTGGGGACTTTAATTGTTGTCTACAGCAGAATGACAAAAGTGGTCAAACACAAAAATTTTATTGTGATACGAATACTCTTGAAGAGATAATAGGGGTTGCACACTTGCAGGATGCATATCGGTCTGTTCATACACAGGGTGGCTTTTCATATTATAGAGGGACTCTTTTTTTTCTCATATTGATTTTTTGTTCATTTTGCAAAGGGTAGACGTAGTACAGGCAGTAATGCATGTTTGGGATTTTTCAGATCATAGAGGTTTAGAAATTCATATAGGTGTGAAAGCCTTGGATGCCATTGGTAAAAGTCCAAGGAGACTAAATGCATCCCTATTGGATTCAGAGGAGATTTATCAGGTGTGGAAATGGCTTTGGGTGGCACGAAAGTCTGTTATGTGTCTTTATGATTCTATGACAGATTGGTTGGAGGATTCAAAAAGTGAGTTTAAGTTTCAAAGGATGGCTCATAGAAAATCGTCGCCAACCTATTTGACATACCTCACATTATGTAAACAGCTGCATTCCCGGATACCCAAGACTGAAACACTAAAACATAATTACAGTAAGCAGATTTCACAAATATAAAAAGAAATGTTCTAATTACAGTCTAATAGGGCAAACACACTCCAGCAAGAGTTGAGGTTTGGAACGGACAGTAAAAGACAAACTTTTGAACCTTTTCAAGATACTCAAAAACGGGTAGAGAAAAAGTTGATTAGACAGTTAGAGGATGAGTCCAGTAGTATTCAGACCAGTAAAGAGAAGATCATGGAAACTGTGGATAAATATGTATTTGATTCCTTTGGACGTCCTCCAGAGGTTCACTCTCCTGTGGAATATCTGAAGCAATTAGATGTTCCACTCTTTACTAAATTCCAGTTGGATTTACTCCTTCAGCCTATTGGGATGGAAGAAGTAAGGCAAGTAATTACAATGTTGAAAACTGCTCCTGCCTCTGGAGTAGATGGCCTTACATCTGAGTTTTATAAGAGAGTAGCTCAGGATATTCTTCCTGAACTGACACAGCTGTTCAATGAAATATTGACAGCAGAAGCACTGCCTGAGTCAATGACGGTTGCTCATTTGATATTTCTTTATAAAAAAGGTGATAAGAACAAATTGACTAACTGGAGGCCTATCAGTCTCTTGAATTGTGACTTTAATATATTAAGTAAATTATTGGCTAAAAGATTAGTGCAAGCAGCACAAATCCTAATCAGTACAGCTTAAGCGTACTCTGTTCCAGGAAGAGGTATTCAAGACAATCTGATTATGATCAGGGAAATATTTTACAGATGCAAAGAAGGCAATGAGGAGGGGATTGTATTGAGCTTGGACCAATGGAAGGCCTTTGATTTGGTCTCCCACCATATATGTATATGACATTGCAAACATTTGGGATCCCTGACAAATTTGTAGGATGATTACAGATGTTTTACTCCACAACAAAGATAGAGCCTAGAGTAAATGGGTGGACTGGCAATACAGTTTAGGTTAGAAAAGGTGTCAGGTAGAGCTGTCCCATAAGCCTATTGCTCTATGTGTTCTGCATAGACCCTTTTTTATGATCATTAATGGTGGCAGCACAAATTCAGAGTATATCATTGACACTGACATCCCCTGCAGTTAAAATATTAGCATACGCTGACGATGTGGTAATTACGGTACAAGGTATGACAGATGAGACAGAAATCTTACAGCAATGTGAAAATTATTCTAGAGTTTCAGGGTCACAGATTAATCCAGAGAAGAGCAAAGCCATCCAGTTAGAACTCAGATCCCCACATAGACAAAGTTATGCCTTAATTCCGATAGTAATAGACCCAGTAGTAATTCTATGCATCTTATTTGGACCCGGTGATTTGGCAAGGTTAAATTGGGATCTTCAGATACAGAAAGCAGAGCAATAAATGCTGGGTTGGATTCATAAGCAAATAGCCAAACGGAAGCAAGTACTGTTGATTAAAAATTTGCTTCTTCCACTTTTTTTGTATAGTAGTTATATTTTTCCCCCTCCAGTACAACTGGAAATTAGGCTATTTAGAGTATTTTTTCGCGCTCTGTGGAGAAGCCGATTGAACCCTGTGAAACGGGATATAACGTATAAGCCCATCAAAGAAGGGGGCTTGAATATGGTTCATCTTTTGGCTTTTTTTATAGTATTTATTTGTATCATAATGTTTTTGAAAGTTTAAAGACAGTTTCCAAACCTTGGCAAATGGTAGTAAGGGAATGGGTCATAGGATGCACCACAGCATGTATTCAAAGCAATTATAGATATCTGACCAGACTTAGTTTTCTTTCTCCTCATATGAAAACTGTTATTAAGAAAATGATAAAGTTGAAGATCCCATATCAGAGTATGGTTGGACAGACTAGACGGCAAATATATGATGGTATCCTGACAGGTGCAACTGAGAAAGAAGTCATTCTTCCTATGTGTCTGGTGACTCACATAGGGGAAGCATTATCTCAGTTGACCAATACCAGAATGCCCATGTTTGTGTGGGATTTAATATGGTTGACGAACCATGGCAGGTTAAACATTAAGAATAACAATAAACACAAACCAGTTAATGAGAGTTATTGTCCTAGACAAGAATGTTTCCAAATGTTTGAGATGCAAGAACACCTTTTTTTAGCTTGTAGCTATGCAAAAGACTTCTGGAATCAGGCAGCGGCAGGATGGCATATACCCAAATTCAGATCTCTTATGTATCAAGAATTTGTTTTAGCTATATATTCACAGAAATGGCAGACATTTCACAAAGGCACTTTACAAGTTCTCTTAGCGGTTTGTAAATATTATATATGGCAGACTAGATGCATGTTAGTTTTACAGCAGCAGTTAATACGGCAAGACACTATCCTACACAATGTGAGTCTCTCCTTGAAACAGGTACAGTATATGAGACGGATACCCAGAAAGGAAATAGGCAAAACATGTTACTTTTATGGAAGGGATGCACCCAAATTTTTGCTTCTGGATAATGCACCTGTAAGGTGTCAGAGTGAGTTACGGTAGCACGGGAATGGAGAAAAATAATTGGGACAGGTGCAGTAGTATAGACTTGATAAGAAGTAGTTATGGAGGAGATGGATAGACTTTATCCAGAACAAGATGGATGAGTACACATAAGAGACAACATGATAACAACCCAAGGATGATACTTAAAGACAAGGCAACATAGAAATATACTAAGAAAGGTACATAGCTGTAGAGCAGGAGAAGTTCTTGCAGCTATGATGGATGAGAAGATACTGATGTTTAGCATGAGATGTACAGGATGTCTGACACTGAATTTTACTTCCCTTATTTCCCCAACAAAATTCCCCTACTCGTTCTGCAGGGGAAACCTTTGTCCATCTGTCCAACATGGCCGACAGTCCTGCTGTAGGACGTGGAGGTGATGGTTCTGCTCTGCCTAAGGTCGCTGCTTACTCTTTGGATCCTTTATGTACTTCTGATTCTGGGGCTCAACTGACAGTCATGTAAGGCCTGGTTTCTTCTGAGAATCTTACTAACTCTGCCTGAAACTCTGCTGTTGGTGTTCCTCAACCTGGGCATGTTGAAGCACAGATCAGCCAAATGGACGCTGATATTCCTGAAGCTCAACTTAGACAACTTTTCTCTCAACATAAGCGCTTTCTTTTACAACTTGTTCATGAAGACACAGCTTCGTAAGCTGGAATTCCTGAGGCTGATTATTCTATGTCTGCGGGCCCCCTAGACCCTTTGTTACTCAGTTCTGAGATTCCGACTGTACCACAATTTACTTCTCAACCTTCTGACCTGCATTTGAGACCCAGTACCCAAACTTTCAGTAACCTGGACTCTACCTGGTCTCCTGAAGCTGCCCTGCATGCTGCAGGCTGGTGAAAATTTGCAGAAGGACAACCCTGGTCTTCTGATCCTTTCCCAGCTACATCTATTATTGATATGGCTGCCAAAGACATTTTTGCTGACTCTAGAACTGTTTTCAGTGTCCTCTCTCCCATTGTGGAACCTATTACAGGGTGTTTGGCTCTACCACTCACTGATGAGGATATTGCTAAGTCTTTTGGACCTACTCCCCAATCCAAGGTCCCCACCGAGCAGTGCACTCCAGCAAGTAAGCAACCTCTTTCAGCTCCTGGAACTGATTCTACCGATTCTACCTTTAGAATGACTGATTTATTTAAATCTGTGGGGGGAGCCTGCTCAGCAGCGGAATGCTCTGCAATTCAAGTTTTTAGGTGACACCTCTATGGCCCCCCTCGACAAACTGTTCTTCATAATATGTTGTGAGACACTATGGGCATTAGCCCTTCTGAGCTGTTTGCATTTATTCATATCAAGGGCAAGACTGTGTATGATGTCAGTTTGAAGAATGTCCACATGTTGGAGAAATTCTGGGCTCAATATGAGCTTGTGAAACAGACCCCTGTTTGGTCCTCTTTTCTATTAATCCCTCTTACTAAGCCCTTGGTTAAGGTCCTTATGTTGTTGTTTCAGAGTGAGGGGGTTAACATCCATGATGTTCAATATTGGCTCCAGCAATGTTCTGACCTGTTGGATTCCCCTCGCCCTATTTTGGATGATGATATTGTTTGGACAGGGGGTTGGAAAATTAAGGTTCAGCTTTGGCAAGCTGAACAGGGGTTTCATCATATCTCAGGTAGCTTTCACATAGGGTGTGACAGGGGTATCTGTTTCTATACAGGACAACCCCGTACTTGTCACAAGTGTGGCTCCAGAATGCATTTGAGCTACACTTGTGATCAACCCAGGTGTACTTTATGTCTTCAATATGGGCATGTGAACTTAGGTTGCCCTAAAGCTCAGCACTGTAATTTATGTGATGACCGTGGGCATAATTATCCCCAGTGTCCATGGGCTGAACATAATCAGCTTGATAGGGTTCCATGAGACCACATGCTCCTTATTAATGAGTCTCAAGCTCAGGCGCAGCAATGGAAGGAGGAGTTCTCTCTTGTTGTACAGGGACCTCCTTCTGGTGTTGGTGTGGATAACACTGCTGTACAGCTGTCCCCTTCTTCTGACCCTTCTACCTCTCTCCCCCCTGTGACTGGTGTGCCACCTGATCTGGGATCAAGACCCGTGCTGCCTGTATCTCAGGGTCATTCCTCTCCTCCTTAAGGTCCAGTTATGGTGAGTTGTATGCCCCCTCCTCCCCCCGCTGAAGTCCCTTTTGTTGTTGTCCCACCATCGAAGAGAGGGAAAGGTAAACAAAAATCTGAGACCCGTATGCCCAGTAATTCCATTCTAACCCACAATAAATTTCAAATGCTTGCTAAGAAACGGCAGTGGGGTGACACAGAAAGTGAGGAGGAGGAGGACTCTGATTCCTCTCGAGCTTCCTCCTCTCATATGGATTACTCCTCTGACTCCTGTAAGGAAGTTCCTTGTCCGGGTAAACTGCAGAAAGCTCAGTTTCCTCACAGGTGATAGTGTGGTTCTTGCTCTTGGAGCTTACTGGTATGTTTTTTCCCCCTCTCTTGGGTGTTGTTCTGCCTTACCTTTTAATGCCTTTTTCACACTATGGCATGCTTAACTTACATTAAATGTTGCACCTTGAATGTGTGCAGTATTAAGTTGTTTTGTAAGCAGCTTTCCACTTTTGGTTTTCTGCTCATGCTCCAGCAGGACCTTTACTTTCTACAGGAACCCTGGAATAAATCTAGGCAGGAGGTCTCACAGGTTACAAAGAGGTGGTCAGTTGGACCTTCCTATTGGTCACATAGGGAGGATACATAGATACATAGATACATAGACAGTGTCGGCAGATAAGGGCCTATGGCCCACCCAGTCTGCCCATTTGAGCTTGTAAATTCAGTTTATGTTTTCCTAGAAGTCTGTTGTCCCTTACCCCTGACCTCCAGAATTCCTTTATGTCTATCCCATGCATTCTTAAATCCCATGATTGTCTCAGCCCCACCACTTCCTCTGGCAGGGTGTTCCACTTGTCCACCACCCGTTCTGTGAAGAAATTCTTCCTCATGTTTCCTCTGAATTGTCCTCCTCCAACTTCATCCCATGCCCTCTAGTCCTGGAAAATCTTTTCGCTTAAAAATAGTGTATTCCTGCACCCTGTTCCTCCCTGTGAGATACTTATATGTCTCTATCATATCCCTCTCTCCCTCCTCTCCTCCAGGGAGTACATGTTCAGTTCCTTCAACCTGTCTTCCTTGGGACTTGTGATGCAATCCATGCACCATCTTTGTTGCCCTCCTCTGAACCTTCTCTACCCTGTCTATGTCTCTCGTAAGTATGGTCTCCAGAACTGTACACTGTACTCCAGGTGGGGCCTCACTAGTGTGTCTTGTATAAGCGGAATTATGACCTCCCTTTTCCTGCTGGTGATGCCCCTGCCTATACATCCCAGCATCCTATTTACTTTACCTGCTGCCTTGTCACACTTTTTCCTGCCTTGAGGTCATCAGAGATGATAATCCCAAGATCCCTTTCCTGCTTGGTGCATGCTATATCCTCACCCCCAACTGATATATTGTGCCAGGTTTTTGTACCCCATATGCATTATCTTGCACTTCTTTGCATTGAATTTCAACTGCCAAACCCCTGACTATTCTTCAAGTTTCTGCAGGTCCCTTCTCATTCTGTCTACACCCTCTGGTGTGTCTACTCTTTGTGTCATTAGCGAACAGTGAAACTCTGCCTTTTACGTCCTGTGCAATGTCACTGATGAAGATGTTGAACAGGACCGGTCCCAGCACTGATCCCTGTGGTACCCCACTGGTCACTCTTCCCTCTGTGGAGTGACAGCCATTTACCACCACCCTCTGTGTCCTGCCACCCAGCCAGTTACCTACCCACCACACTACTGTCCTGCCCACACCCATATTCCCCAGTTTGTGTAATAGTCTTCTATGTGGCACAGTGTCAAAGGCCCTCTACCCACTGATTTTGCAATGTGTTCTTCTGTCTGAGCTTTGGCTTCCCTTACTGACCTCCCTGCCTCCCTTTGCTTCTCCTGGTACTTCTCCCTATCCCCTTCTGCCTGTGTCTTTTTGTATTGCCTGAATGCAATCTTTTTGGCTTTCACTTTCTTTGCTACCTCTTTGGAAAACCATAATGGTCTCCTCGTCCTTTTCCATTTGCTAACCTGCTTAATGCATAATTCTGTTGTTCTTGTAATCCCCATTTTAAATACTGCCCACTGTTCCTCAACCCCTGATTCCTGTCCCATTCCCCTTAATGCCTCTTTCAAGTATCTCCCCATTTTCCCAAAGTCTGCCCCCCTAAAATCCAGGATACGTGTTTTTGTGTGATTTGGTTCTGCTCTTTTTGTGATTTCAAACCACAATGACTGGTGGTCACTGTTCCCCAGGTGATCCCCCACTGTTACCCCCATCACACTGTCCCTGTTTGTGAGCACAAGGTCCAGTATTGCCTTCTGCCGAGTTGGTTCCATGACCAGTTGCTTGAGGAAGGCACCCTGAAGAGAATCCAGGATAAATCTGCTCCTAGTTGATGCTGCTGCTGGGATGCTCCAGTCTACATCTGGAATATTGAAGTCTCCAACCAGTACTACCTCACCCTTGTCTGCCATACTTTGGATGGCTAACATCAGCTCCCTATCTGTTTCTTCCTCCTGGGCTGGTGGTCTATAGACCACACCTGTGCGGATGGCTGTTCCCATTTTCCTTTCCAGCTTAACCCACAGTATCTCTCCCCCATTTCATTCCTCCTGGATCTCTGTGGCCCTTATGTCATTTTTCACATACAGTGCCACTCCTCCTCCCTTCCTGCCTGCTCTGTCTCTTCTGAATATGTTGTAGCCAGGTATGGCCATCTCCCAGTCGTGGTTATCATTACACCAGGTTTCAGTGATGGCCAGAATGTCCAGGCCTGACTGCACCATGACAGCCTCCAGATCTTCCATCTTGTTGCTAAGGCTCCTGGCATTTGCACACATGGCTTTCCATGATTTGACCTCCCTAGACTGTTTCACTGTTCTACTCCAGCCCCTTCCTTGGTTGTCTCTTATCCCTGGTTCTCCTTGCTGTCTGCCCTTCTGCTGAATTTTGCCCCTTTTCTGCTATCCACCTCTTGGGCACTAATCTCCATCTTTTGCACACTGCTTTGCAGAGATAGCCACTCCTCTGGTTCACTGGTTCCACTGCTAGCTGTGGGGGGTGAGCAAGTAGGTACCCTCCTTGCTGGCCTGCCACCCCCCTTTGCTAGTTTAAATGCTTGTCAATGTAGCATTTAAACTTATCATTGAGTGCTTGGATTCTCCTCCAGGATGGATGCAGGCCATCGGGCTTGAACAAACCTCCATCCCTCCAGGTGGGTCCCCAGTCACCAATGAATCCAAACCCTTCCTCACAGCACCAGTTCTTCAACCATGAGTTAAAGTTCCTGGTGCATGCATTCCTATGCTCTCCCTTGCCTCCTGTAGGTAGTACTTCTGAGAAAGTGACAGAAGTAGCTACTTGCTTGAGACCCCTCCCCAATTTCCTAAACTCTTCCTGAACTTCCTTTGGCTCCCCATTTGCCAGGTCATTAGTACCTAGGTGTATAATGACATCCAGCTCACCCTCCCATCTTGCCTTCCCAGTGATCCCCAGGATCTTCCTTCCATCCCTCCATGCTGTGGCACCTGGTAGGCACCTCACCTCCCTGTCCTCCTCCTGTGTTCCTAGCTGGATCCCTCTCTAATGATGGAGTCCCCCCAGGATTACGCTTCCTCCTCCTCTGGGGTCCACTGCTTTCCCGCTGAGGTCACCTCCTTGGCTAACCTCCACATCCTTTCCTTCCACTTCTCTGGGTACCTCTATTTGGTTGTCCTCATTTGCCAGTGTGGCATATGAGTTCTTGAGTGGAATAGGATCTGGGATGTGCCTCTGCCTGAACAGCTCTAATCCTCCCTGAGCCCACTGTCATCCAAGTGCTCCTCGTCTCGGCATCCTTTGAGGCAGTTGCATTGGACTGGGTGGTCTCTGGATAGGAGTGATGGTACTCCTGACCCAGTTTACTTCTGCTCTGAGTCTGGCTACCTCATCCCACAGTCCAGAGAGATGCATGCAGATAGGGCAGCACCTCAGTGTCCAGAAGGTCTGCCTGAATATGGCTGCCCCACAGCCACTGCATTGCACCACTCCCCACATTATACTGCAATTTCACCACTATGTTTCAAATTTTCAACAGCCTAAAAGCAATTATAAGTAAAGACAACAAAGAAAGTACAGTGTCACTAAAAGCCCACAATCTAAGTATAAAAGAAAAATAGCAATTTCCAGTTACTCTAAAGCACTGAATTAAATATGTTTCCTTTCTTCCCCTTCTGGCTTCTTCTCCTCTTCTTCTTCTCGGATACTTGCAATGGTGTGGGTATTTTATTTTTTGGCTACTTGTTCAAAATTGTTAGGGTACTTGATGTGGTCCCTGGGAGGGTTATTTTTGTTGATGGGACTTATGGGTTGGTTTGTTTTCATCTTCTTAATATTTATGCCCCACAAAGTATTGCAGCCAGATCCACTTTGTTTCTTAAAAGTCACCCCTACTTGTTCACCACTAGGCAAGTGTTTTTTGGGGGAGATTTCAATTGTGGGCTCTCTGCCCAGTAATGCCCATAAGTTGTTTAGTGATTATGCTACTTTGTCTAAGGTTGTTTTTTCTGCTCATCTCATAGTTGGGTATCAATCTCTTCATAAATCTGTGGCTAAGACTTATTATAGGGGTTCCCTAGCCACTTGTATTGAATTTTTCTTCCTTTCTAAATACATCACCATTTCTCCGGCTTCTGTGATTTCTTGTGAATTGTCTGATCATATGGCTGTGGCCTTAAAATGTTCTCCTGCTGATGGTCCCTTTCCGGTTGCTCCTTGCATTAGGTGGAAGTTAAACTTCTCTTTACATGCTGATGCTTATGTCTCTAAGGGCTGTTTAAACTTATTGCAGGCCAGGATCACTGTACTGAATGCTTTTCAATATCTCTTTGTCTGGTGGGAGGATATTAAAGCTGATTTGAAGAATTATTTCCTCAGGGTTGCTGGATTTTGGGCACGCTCTAATTTTTTTACCTACTCCATATTGCGGAAACGGCTCTTGGATCTCATTTCTAGGGCTTATAAAATCCCATACCAATCTTTCCCTGCAAATTAAGGATGTAAAATGCCAAATGGAGAAATACCAGTATGACTGAGCAGTTTCTTTAAAGCTTGAGGCTCAGTGTGGTACTCAGGCTTCTAAATCTTCCATAGATCCTTTTAAGAACTGTTCTGATAAAATTTCTTCAATGGTTATTGAAAAACTTACAGACCCTGTTACTGGTTTACAGCATGGTTCTCTCCCTTTTTTGAAACGTACAGTTCAGTCTTATGGAAGGGATGTTTGGTATTTGTCCTGATACTCCTGACCCTGGTTGTTTCTTTTCTAATCTAGAGACCCCGGAGGTCCCAGAGGGTATTCTCCATGCTCTGGTACTCCCAGTCTCGATTGAGGAAACATTATGTGCCATTAAAAAACAGAGGAAGCGTACTTCTCTGCGAGTGGATGGTTTAACAGCTGAATTATATCAGTCCTTTCTGGCTATTTTTGCCCCTGTCCTCACTGTGGTTTTTAATAGTATCTTAACTACATATTCTATACCTAAAAAATGTTCTGATGCCATCATACCTCTCAACTGTCCCTGATTTTCAGGGAAGTCCCTGATTTTGCCTCAAAATTTTACTCTGTCCCTCTTAAAAATTATGTTTCCATGACCAAACGGCGGGGGTTATAAGCACAAACTAATGTCAAACATTAAAGTTACAGACTTGTTTTTCTTTAGAAAATGCATTTTACACTAAGCCCTTTATTCTACCAGCTTTCTGAGTGGATATCTCCAATTTTGAAGAAGTGTCCCTGATTTTGGTCCTTTGTCCCTGATGTTTTTAAGCCTTGTCCCTGATTTATGAAGCAGGAGGTTGAGAGGTATGGATGCCATTATCCTTCTGCTTTTTAAAAAAGGAGATAAGGCTGACATTAAGAACTGGAGACCTCTGAGCCTCCTTAATGTAGATTCTAAGATTCTGTCTGCAATAATTTTGAACAGGCTACTGCCCCTTGCATATACTGTTATTTCACAGGAACAGACCTGCGCTGTGCCAGGTAGATCTATGTTACATTCACTGCCCCTTATTAGGGATGTGTTTTTTTCCTGTTCTGACCTCAATCGAGCAGTTTTTTTATCTTTAGACCAGGAGAAGGCTTTTGATTGGGTGAATCATTCCTTTTTGTTTCAAGTTATGTTACATTATCATGTACCCCAAAAACTGATATCTTGGATTAAGCTGTTGTATAATGCTGCATGGACTACCCCTCACTTTAATAATTCCCCTGGTACGGAGTTTTTAAACAAAAGGGATGTGCGTCAAGGTTGCCCCCTCAATCCCCTTTTGTATGTTTTTAAGATTGACCCTTTTTGAGATGGCTTATTTCTAGCCCTGCTATCCCCAGATTATTGCTCCCCAATGGTCAGTATGCCCCTAGCGTTTATTCATATGTGGACGATTGATGTATTTGCACTATATCCCTTTTGCATATTGTTGGTTTTAATGACCTGAATTCTGCTTTTGAGACCTTTTCGGGTTCTAAGTTGAAACTTCATAAAATTGTGGTGAAATTTAACCCTAGTTTTGTTTCTCCCTCTGCCTTTGAACATGTGGCCCAGATTTCTTTAACACACTACCCATTAAAGATTCTGGGTATATATTTTGGTACTCCTGATGATTCCGCTTATAATTGGAATTTGGCTGTTGATAAAGGCCTCACTTTCATTGCTTCCTAGAAGGGTAAAACTATTGCCAAGTGAAAACGTGTTATGCTTTTGAAAACTTTGGTGTTGCCTGTGTTTTTACATGTTGCTACGGTTTTTCCTTTACCTCTTGCTTTGGAAGTGAGTCTATTAATCTCTTTTTTCAAGGCTTTTGGGGTTCTTGGTTGAACCCCATAATGAGTTTTTTTTTAATATCAGGATTATTGTATGGGTGGGGTGAGGATGCTCAATCCTGTGGTTTTCTTTCATTGTCTGTTTTTTAATAATAATAATATTAATAATACATTTTATTTAATATAGCGCCTTTCGAATATCAAGGCACTGAACAGATAGATAAAAATCAAACAATTACAGTAAATACCATTAAAATCAAAGAGATTCAGAGCATACTTTACCCCATAAATAGATTTTCAATGCCTGCTTAAAGCATTCCACAGTTATGTACTTTTGAAGCTGATTGGGCAGAGAATTCCAGAGGGTAGGGGCCACAAAACTGAAGGCACAGGCCTCCGATGACTTTAACCCTTGGAATCTCCAGCAACCCCTCGTCAGCCAAGCAGAGCTGTCGCAGAGGGGTGTAAGGAATGAGGAGCTCTTTCAAGTAGTTGGAACCCTGACCATGTAGGGCTTTGTAGGTTAATAAACCTACCTTAAAGGTGATCCACCACTGACCAGACAGCCAGTGCAGATTGCGCAGCACAGGGGTAATGTGAAAGCTTCTAGAAACCCCAGACAACAAACGTGCAGCAGCATTCTGCACTAGCTGCAAGCATCAGATATCAACCCCAGGAAGCCCTAAGTAAAGGGAGTTACAGTAGTCAAGTCATGAAGTCACAAAGGCGTGGACCAGAACAGGCAGACCGCTAGACAGAATGAGGTGCTTGATCCTGGCAATGTTCCTAAGATGGTAAAAAGCCAGCTTGATGATGGCCGACACCTGATGATGAAGGGTCAGCCCATCGTCAAGCACTACTCCCAGGTCATGCACCCATTCAGAGGTAAGGATCTGCGCCCCCTGCAGGACTAATCCAGAGGGGAGATCAGTCCTCAACCCCTCTGTCCTGTGACCTGGGTCCACCACCAAAACCTCAGTCTTTCCTGCATTCAACTTTAAACCACTAGAACTCATCCAATCTTGGATTTCCATGAGGCAACGATTCAGTACTGACATAGCACTAACCTGGTCGGGGGCAAAAGACAGGTAGAGCTGAGTATCATTAGCATAGCAGTGAAACCTCAGCCCATACCATCTTACAATGTCTCTGAGGGGCAGCATATACACTGCAAATAACATGGGAGACAGCACCGAGCCCTGAGGAACCCTGCAAGGCAGAGATAAAGACTCAGAAGAAAATATTCCCGAGACAACTCTCTGAGTTCTACCGGTGAGGAAAGATGAAAACCATCTGAGTACTGTACCTGACAGCCCACAGATGAACCTCAGGTGCTCGAGCATAAACCCATGATCCACAGTGTCAAAAGCTGATGACAAATCAAGGAGTACCAGGATGGAATGGTTCCTCCAATCCATTGCCATCAGGTGATCATTGAGCACCCGAACCACAGCAGTCTCAGTACTATGCCTCTTACGAAAACCCGATTGGAGAGGTTTGTATAAATTATGGATGGTTAAATGGTTCTCCAGTTGGGCTGCCACAACTTTCTTAATAACTTTTCCCACAAAAGGAAGGTTAGAGATAGGTCTGTAGTTTGCTATATTCTCCGGGTCTAAAGAAGCTTTCTTCAGGAGGGGTGTCACCACTGCCTCCTTCACGGAGCTAGGGAACTCACTCAAATCCAAAGAGCACTGGACGATCTGTGGCAAGACCAGGCCAATAATATCACTACAACCCAAAGTCAGGGAAGCAGGGCCTGGATCTAAACTACAGCATGTGGGACGCATCCTCTGGACAATCCTCATAATATCAATGAACTCCAGCAGATCAAAGGTACTCCAAGAAGTCCCAGGTTCTGTAACTGAGCACCGACTAACAGCAACCCCCATAGAGAGAGACTGATGGAATTCTTGCCTGATGTTGGCCACCTTATTCGCAAAGAAATGAGTGATCTCATCACACTCTATTGGTGAAAAAACTTGACTGAGCTGCAAACAGGCTAGGTTGCACAACCTGTCCACAGTTTGGAAGAGTTGAGCCAGTTGGTTCCGTGCAACAGCAATTTCCCTGGACAGGCATACTGCCTTCTTATGGGAAATTTCTGATTTATAGAGTTTATAATGCTCTAACAAAATAAGATGGTCAGCATCCAAGGCAGTCCTCCGCCAACAACACTCTAACCTATGCCCCAACCTCCTCAATTCCCTTAGGGACCCATCAAACCATGGGGCCTGAGGGCAAAGTGGAAGGGGGTGAACATGGACAGGAGCAATCAGATCAAGAACTTAGGAGATGGCTATATTATAGGCCATGACCAAAAGCTTTGGATCTGTGCTGGTCTCTTCAAACACGAGAGGTCAATCACCGCCACCAGGTCTTCAGGGACAATATCCCTCAAAGGGTGATGACTGACCCTCTCCACAGGGGCCGACCTACCCGGGGGGCAGAAAAATTGAACCTAATGGTGCAGTGATCAGACCAACAGACAGGTTCCACCAGCAAGTTGGAGGCCTCGATCCCCAGGAGGAAGACCAGATCAAGAGAGTGACCACCTTTATGGTTAACTGCTGAAATAACCTGTGTGAAGCCCTGAGATGTCTTCACCTGGAAGAAGTGTTGTCCAAAAAGCAAGGATTCATCATTGACCCAAGCACTGAAATTGCCCAGAACCAGCAATCTGGGTGACTCCAATGCCATGTTGATGGCAAAGTCTGCTACTTCCTGCAGGAACAGCTTCACATCACCTGGCGGACAGTAAATGAGAGCTATCCTGTATCCCACACTAGTTACCACTGTACACTGAAATGATGTGACCTCCTCAACTGGAACACCAGTTAGGCCCAATTCGGTCTTAAAACAGACCGCAACCCCCCCCCCGAGATCCAATCTTGGGCGATGTATAACTGAGTACCTGGAGGGACTCACCACCTCTAAAATTGGGGTGGCATTCCCATCTAACCAGGTTTTGGTAATGCAAGCCAGATCCACAGTTTCAACAAGATCAGCCATAAGAGCAGTCTTGTTCCTAATCGATCTGGCATTGCATAACAACGCCCGAGTTGGAAAATGTTGGTGAGTTGTCCCTGCTACTTGCCCTCCCAAAGAGGAGATGCCCTTGGGTATGGGAACCAGACAAGGATCACCACGTTCCAGGCACCATTTTGCCCCAGGGCATCTTCTAGTCCTAACCACCCCAATGGGATACACCACTCATTCAGACTCCACTGTCCACAAACCCCCACACACCCCTCACTCCTCTCCTGCGATCAATCCCCAGTGCCCAACAGCGCTGGTAGATAAAGGCAGGTGGGGGGGAGAGAATGGGTGGAGGGCGTGGAGTGTGGAGGCCGATTAGCACAGGACCAGAGGGGGCAAGCAGACACATTCCAACAAGATATTACAAACACAATAGGAAAAACATAAAACCCCAAGTTCTATACTCAATCCAAACCAGAGCCACATTTTATATATAAAAACTACTAAAACCCTTGAAAAAAGAAAAAAGGAAAAACCCCAAAAACCTAAATCAGAAAACAAAAATAAAAAATAAAATATAATAACTAAAAGAAAAACATATAAAACTAATACAAAATAGGAGGACTAAAGCAAACAGCACTTCAAAACTAAAGATTTAACCAGTCACTAAGAGTCCCTCAGGAACACATTGTAATTTGTGTTTCCTTTTCTGAGGTGCCCCCGCTCCCACATTGGGTGTCTTTTTTCATGGACTTGGTTTCTCCTTTAAGGGATATATGGTGTGGTTCTCCTTCAGAGATACCGGTGAATTTTAGGTCCTCTGGTATTCCCTCTTTTTTGTTTTCAACATTTTTGAAGCTGAAACAGTGGAATTTAACCCATCAGTCCATTCTCCTTATGACAAGACAACTGCAGTATGGGACTATCATTTGAACACATTTTTCTGATATTCCTTGTATTTTAGACACCTCTGGTGTGGAACTGGACACTGCTTTAATTTTTCATCAACTTACTGATACACGGCTTCCCCCGAAATTGTGGGATGTGACCTGGTTATCTTGTCATGGGAGACTGGGTGTTCAGGGTAACCACCACCATAAGTCTTTGGAGGAAAGGATGTGTTTTAGGGACACCTGTCTAGATGTATTGGAGCCCTTGCAACATTTCTTTATTGAATGTCCTTTTAGTAGAGATTTTTGGACTTTATGGCTCCATAAATGGAAAGATAAACACATTTCATATGTTTCCTAATAAATGTTACTGTTTGGTCAGTTTCCCGCTGCTTGCTCTAAGTATCATTCCAGTACTCTTAGACTTATGTTTGCCCTTTGCAAGTATTTTTTTATGGCAAGCTAGATGTGCTCAGCTTTTACAACAGAAAACGTATACTGGGATTCACATTGTCAATCAGATTCTAGCTGATTTGGTTGTTGTTTATAACCGAGAATTGATCTCATTGCCTCTGAACAGATTTTGATCCTATTGGGCTTCCTGTGAATGGATTTTTGATGCTTGAATTTTTTTCTTGTCCTGTATAGGGTGGGTTTGTTTTCGGGGGGGGGGGTCCTTTTTCTATGGTGATTTGCTTTGGATTTTACTTTTGTATTGGACTGCCTGTTAGACTATGTATGCCTGTAATACTTATTTGTTTTCTTATGCTTTGTCCTTTTCTTTTTGTGGCTGTAACACTGTATTGTATTGTTTTGGTTTTGTTCTTCTAAATAAAAAAATTCCCCTGCTCTGCCTGCAGGGGGCCTTGCTTCCTGTGAGCAACTCTGTCCAAGATGGCCACTCTGCAGGAGTCACTGGAGGTGAAGGAAGCAGCAGAGACAGAGGAGCAGGCCTCATTCTCCGATCTCTTACTACAAGATGTTACACAACAAAAAGATGCAGATTTGGAACCTATGAATGAAGATGGAGGTAATGATATTTTCATATCAACAGAAGATATAAGTAAAATACCAGTGGATATGCCTATGGTTAATGATGCTGAGTTATATGAGTAGATAAAGCAGGACCTTCAAAATGAAGAGGAATGGTTTGAATGCCAAAAGCTGCAGATACAAATAGACCTGGCTGAATTACAAGTGAAGGAAGTTCCTGTCAAAGGGCTAAGTGAAGCTGTCATTTCCCTGGGAGGTTCCTGTGATACAGGAACATCAAAGGCTTCTGATGTGGAGAGCGCTATCAAGATTATCCTCCCTCAGGTGCAGTCTAAAATTTCTTACCCTGTTTCAAATGTGGCTGGCAGTAGAATCACTTACAAAAGCTGGTGCCCAGAGCCACGGGAAGAAGTGGTTTGGGGAAATCCTGGGAGGGAAAGCATGAGACAGCAACCAGAACTTGTGAAAGTAGTAGACGACTCATGCCCTACATCTGCACAAGCTGCAAGCTCTAAAGCACAGAGAGAAATTTAGAGAATACTATAATATCTAAACAATTGCAGCATGATAAAACCACAAATGGATGTACTAATCCAATATTTTACCAAACGAACAATGGTACACAAACAGGAGCCACTATATTTTCTTTTACTACAAGTGGCTCAAACCAAATAAATAACAAAAAGGAGGAAACTAGACAAGAAAGGGATGCTCTGACACTGGCTAAATGCAATCTCTCCCCCATTGTCATTAAAGGTAGAGAAGAGGCGTCTAATAATGCTCAGGCCCAGACCAATATACAAACTGTAGCTTCTGTAATTCAGACTGCCTTTCATATTCAGCCACTGAGTGTGGACCCCTTTGCCAAATGGGCTCCTGAAAAACATTAAAAGAAGCAGGATGGAAGCAGTATCCAGATGGTACTTGGTTACTGGATCCAGAGTGGGACAGGGACCCCATATCTCCAGTTTCCCCAGCATGGCAACTAGCAATTCAGGGTCAAAGCCCACAGGACTATATACCATCTACACTATCAATACAAACAGACATTGTCAAAAATAATACGGACTTATAATAACTGGTCAGCAATTTTTCATATGGGCTGGACCAGTTGATATTTCCCATAACAACTGGCTGGTTGTTATGGCATTTACAAGCCATTTCAATCAAAGTATACCACTCCCTCATTGGCTTTTGTCTTGTTTGTGGGCAGGTGTAACAGTTCAAAAAACATGGCGGCTCCATCTCTCACTTACCGAGGAGCTGCCACAACATGAGTTTTCAGGATAGTTTTTTTTATATCCAGTTGACCCTGCCTGAAAAAAAATTGCTGCCCAGTGTATCATAAAAATATGAAAGATTGGGGAAGGGGGTGCTATGAGAATTTTATGCACACCCTCATTGTGGGACACTTTGATAAACCCCTCTGGATTTGCCCTTGGGGTTTATGTAGCATCCCACAACTCAGATGTGCATTAAATTCTCATAGCACCCCCTCCCCATCCTTTATTCTTTATATCTTATTCGCTTAAACTACCAACAGTATAAGAATCCAAGACAGCAGTTTTCCCACATTCTGTGCCTGCTACTGATAGCAACGATGCTGAAAGGGTACACCCCAATGGACAGAAGGACCAACAAACAGGGCAATCCAATATGGAAGAGAATATTCCACAAAGACCTTTATTGTCAGACTTTTTTCCCAAAACTAAAAAAGAATCAGCCCCTAGATGTAATGCCGTCTGCATTAGCTACAAGGGAGGTTTGGAGGACAGGCCTGATAGGCATTATGTTGGGAAAAAGTTGTTACACTTTTCTGCTAGGGAAGTTTTCGTATTTATTAACATTTCAGGTGAAGACAATTACGATGTAAGCTTTCACTCTTCATATGCACTTGAAACTTTTTTGCAGATATAATCAAGTTAAGTTTTCCCCCATATGGACTCCATTTCTGGTTATTCCCTTAACTAAATCTTATAAACCCTGGTGTGACAACTGCAGGGAATTTGGGCACAACAGTCATCAGTGTGCAAATTTAACAACATGTGATCTATGCGAAGAAACTGATCGTGTGTTCTCTGAATGCCTTTGGATGACCAAAAACAAGGCCTCAGTAATTAGCCCTAGCCTGAACTTTTAACTCAAAAAGCTCAGGATGTTGCCTCACCATCCCAGACAAAGGCTCAGAGCCCCCCCCCTACCCCCACCATCCACAGGAGGAAACAAGAGCACTTACAATACATGAGGAATATGTTCCAGAGCACACTTCAAAGGAAGAGGCAACCCCTCCATATCGGTTGTAGCACTTGACCAGATATGCTACCATGATCCTCCTGTCACAAACCCAATGAATGCAGAAACTCCTCAGACCCCCTCGAAACCAGCACACACTCCAAGGAGGAGGGTAACATTGAACTCCAAACAATACCCACCCCACCCCAACCCTCCCCTGAAGGCTCAAGACACTGTAGCAATATCAACTTTCAACTTATATGCTGCCTTAGCTACCAGGTTGGGCAGACACTGATATGAAGGTAGGCGAGTCTGATAATCTCGACCCTCCCCAGGCAGACTCTTAAACTCAGTATTATAAGGGAAAAAGAAGAAAAAGAGGAAGAAACATTCTTGAGGTTCTTGCCACCTGATTTCTCTCTCATTCAACTCTGCCCATTGGGTCCTTGAATGTTTATAGTTTGCTCAATAATACAAAAAGACATGCGGTATTCCAATATATTCATGATGCTCATATAGATATACAGTATGTTTTGTACAAGAATCCTGGATGTCTACATTAGAGCAAATGCACCTTTTCACATCTGAATGGTTATGGGGACCTTCCTTTTGGTCCTTTGGCATTGACAGAGCTGATGGGGTGGGGATGCTATATAATTCATATTCATTTACATTGACTAAACTAGTAGATAAAATTGCTAGTAGGCTGTTGATAATAGATGGCAGGTAGAAATGTTTATGGTCCCCAAATAAAATCAGGAAGAGTAGCATTATTTAATCTTTTGTGGCCATATTTGGCCACCATACTATATATTGTCCTGGGGGGGGGGGTGAGTGTTAACTGTGATTGGCACAAAACAGGACAGGGATGGAAAGAAAAAAAATAATATTGTGACTCAAACTCCCTACTTAATTTAATTGAAATGGCTTAATTAGTGGATTGTAGGAGTAACCAAAGCAAAGGTCCTCAGTATATTTACAAAAGAGGGAAGTTCCTTACCTCCATAGATCACCGCTTCATCTCAAAGGAGATGCAAGTCCCAGTGCTAGAAAATGTTCCCATAGAATTCTCAGACCATTTGCTTCTTTGGATGACCTTTTTTAGTCATCCCTCTGACACAGTACATCACTCAGAAGTAAAAACAGGTATATCTCAGCTCCTGTTGACTAGATCTTCTGTCCAATTTCTATATGATGATTTAGGTACATGGTGGTTAGATAACAAAATGGATCTTAAACTATGGTTCCAACATTAATAATAATAATAATAACTTTATTTAATATATGCCTTTCAAAATATCAAGGTGCTGAACAAACACATGCAAATTCAATGAATAGAATACATATAAATAACAATATGGGAAATCTAATGAGAGGAATACATTTTTAAACTACCTGCTGCTTCGAAACCAGCTCCAGTATTTATTCTCACTATCTGCTAAGTCAGAAGATAACTGTGGACCACAAATTGAAACAATTAAACATGAAATGAGTAACTGTTAATATGACAGCGCTAAAACACTAAGAGCAGAATTACAGTATGGCACCCAAAAATCTCCTATAAGGGACCCATTTGAAAGTTTTAAGGTCAGAAATAAAAATACGACAATGCAGGAATTAAAAGACAATCAAGGTTCCCTCACAGAATCAGAAGAGGAAATGTACAAAATCATCTCGGACCATTTGAACTTACAAAACATGGGTAATCCTCTTGCATCAGAAAATGTATTCTCCTATCTAGCAAAAGTTAAGGTACCAAATATGCCTGATAACCTCGAAGAATTAACTTTACATATAACCCCATTTGAGATTGAACAAATGATAACATCCCTTAAACAGGGTACATCCCCAGGGCCAGGTGACCTTCCTAATGAGGTATATAAAACCTTTTCATCAGTATTTGCAGCTTGTCTGGCAGCTGTTTTTACCTACTTTTTTTTTCAAGTTAAAACCATCCCTTCATAGTTCAGCACAGGCCAGATGGTGTTTCTTTTCAAATCAGGGGATATGACCTGCATACATAATTGGAGACCTATCTCTATTCTAAACACTGAATTTAAAATATTATCTACCATACTAAATAATAGACTAAAAAACAAAGCTACTCAGTTACTACATTTTGGGGAAACTAGAGAAATGGTCTAGGGAATGGCAGCTGGGATTTATTACCAAAACCAGCAAAGTCATGTACCTAGGCTGGGGAAACACAGGCTGAGTATAAGATGGAAGGGAGGTATTTACTGTTACTAAGAAAGAGACGAACCTCGGGTGATCATATCTGATGATCTCAAGGTGGTAGAGCAGTAGTAAAGGCAAGCCGGAAGTAAAGGTGCATAGAGGGGTGATCTCTAGCAGTAGAAGGGAGGTGGAGCTGTCTCTGTATTGCTTACTTGTGAGACCCATCTAGAGTACTGTGTCTGGTTCTGGAGGCTGCAGCTATACAAGGACATAAACAGGGTGGCCAGAGGAGGCTACCAAAATGGTGTGAGGTTTACACAAGAAACCATATGCGGTGAGACAGTGGACACTCAACATGTACTCTCTGCAGGAGAGGAGCAAGAAGGGTCATGATTGAGCCTATAAGTACCTCAATGATGTGAACAAGGTGTAGGAGAGGAGTCTCTTACACAAAGACAAGCACCACAACATGGGGGCATGCAATGAAGCTTGAGGGGAGAAGGTTTAAGAGGTATGTAAGGAAATACTTCTTCACACAATGGGTGGTAGATGCCAGGAACAGCCTACCAGAAGAGGTGGTAGGGGTGAAGATAGTGAGGGGGTTCACAAATCTGTGGGATAGACACATGGGTATGATAAACAGAGGTAAGGGATGAGAAAAGGACACCTTTCACCAACCAGAGCACAGGGTGTAGTGCTAGGCAAGAACATTAGGGCAGACTAGATTGGTCTACTGGCCCTTTTCTGCCAACACATTCAATGATTCTGTAATTCCATGTATAGCCATAATAGAGGAACGATAAAAGAGGAGGGTAGCCCTCCGTGACAGTAAATAATCAATGCAGTGGAAGATGGATTCATCAGCGGAGGGAATGGGGTGATTGAATCATCGTGGGTTCAGCTCATGGAAGAATCAGGTAAGAAATTGTGCATGCGGGTGGTCTACAGACCTCCAGGGCCGGGGGCAAAAGTGATTGGCAGCAAAGGACAGAAATAGAGAAGGGGGCAGCAGAGGAAGGTAATAGTGGGGGGGGGATCTCAACCTGCAAGACATTGACTGGGACATTCCTGCAGCTTGGAGGCCATTCTCAAAGTGACAAAGATATCCTTGAAAGCAGTAACCAAAAGAAACAGGTAGAAGAGACCAATAGGTTTCTCTGAAAAGTTCAGAGAGACATTGAAGACCAAAATGAAGGCCTTCATCAAGTATAAGGAGTAGCAGGGGTAAGAGGCTTGGGGAGTACCAAGTAAGAACTATGGAACTGTGGAGGGAGGCCAAGAGGATAGTCAGGGATGCAAAAGCAGGCACAGAACTGTGTATTGCAGAGGGCTCAAGAGAAGAGAAATATGTTTTCAGGTACTATATATAAGGGATGTACGGTATATATATATATATATATATATATATATATATATATATATATATAGCAAAAAACTCCATTTAATGCATTAGTTAGGATGTTCCACAAAGACAAAAGTGAGGAAATTCGGTGTTAGGATTGAAAGCCCCCTAGGACCCCAGCCCTCACCCCAACCCGGCATTGGAGTGCACAGTGAGGTTGCCTGGCCCTCCCTCACCCATCAGATGTGTGAAGAAGCAGAGGTATAGGAAAATGGGTGAGAAGAGAATCGAGCAATCCCTAATGCGCACCCAATGCTGGTTGGGGTGTGGGCAGGGTGTTCTCGGGGATTCTAACCCCTAACAATCTAATTCCTCGCTTTGTCACTGTGGAACAACCCTAACAATGCGATTAAACTGAGTTTTGCCTCTAATTCCCTTCTTTTGAAATTAGTCTGAGAAATAGTAAATGTATGCGGCGCGGGAGCGCAGGGCCCTGGGCCCTGCGCTCCATAATATCTTGTCAGATAGTAACATGGTGCCCGCAAATGCAAATGGTAATCGCATAGTGATGCAAAGCAAAACACAAAGATAAACAGTACTGTAGACACAAATGGTTAAAATAATGCAAACACAAGCATGATAAGCATAGCAGTACTGCACATGGTGGCATAGTAGGAACAGTAAGCAAAACGGGTACAGAACCGCAAGCAGAAGCGGTAAGGGTAACAGTAATGTAAGTGCACAGGCTGGTTTTCCCCAAAAACTGCATAGAGAAAGACAGTGACTACAAAGAATGTATGCATAATAATGGGTCTCGGAGCAGAAAATGAGGAGTTGGAATACTAAATTGCTTATATCTCAGGAACTGTTCAACATAGAAAAACATTTTTAAAGTCATATGATTTATGACTTTCGTGGCTAGTTTTGTGCTTAGCCACCATTATGGGGCTAAGCATTGTTCTGACGAAAAGTCCGTATCTCGTACCTTTTCCGAGATACGGGCCCTGAAAGGCGTGGCTAACGCCGTAATGTTATCCTATGGGAAAAAAGAGAAGTTCAGAGTCCCTGTAATATTTTTTCACCAAACCACTAAAAGGTACATCTGTGGGATGTTGGCTTTTCTCCCTCCAAATTTCAGCCCAAATGACCAAACCATTATTTTGTAGCAGGGCGGCAAATGATTCCTGTAATGCGGCAGACGTCGTAATGTTATCTAATGGGAAAAAGTGTCAACTTTGGAGTGCCGTAACTATGCCGCCCTTTAATATTTTTTCACCAAAACACTGAAAGCCACATCTGTGAGATGTTGGCTGCATTCTCTCCAAATGTCAGCCCAAGAGACCAAACTGCTCTTTTGCAGCAGGGTGGCAAAGAAGTGGTATAATTTTGCCACAGCCTGGAAAAGTACTGTTGAACTTTGCGAAAGCTTTCGCAAATTCATGCGACAGTGTCGCAAATGCGAAAGTACTTTTTCCAGAAATGTGAAAAACATATTTCTGGGGTGTTTTACCCCAAAATAAAGACATGCCTAGCATCCTCCGGGTCCGACTAGGTGAATACAAAAAAAATTAGGTTGCTAGAGGGTCCCAAATTTAAATGCCAAGCATTTTTCTGATGACCAACTGAAAACAAAATGGCAGATTTGCGACAGTAAAAGGGCCATTTGCTAAAGTAAAAACTGCATTTGCGACACTTTTGAACTTTTTGTTAACTTTTCCCATTGACTTATAATGGGAACTTGTTTTTTGATTAACTTTTGGACCATTTAATATTTTTTCACAAAATCTTCAAAAGGCATATCGGGCAACCCGGCCACACGTTCCCTTAAGTTTTCGGACTGGTCGCGCAAACCTTGCAACCTGTAGGTGAGAGCAAAGAATTCGCAAAAAAGCGTAAACACACATTTCATTGGTGCTTAATAACTCCACAGCTGTATATCTGACTGGTACAAACCTTGGCAGATTACAAGATCTACCATGCCCAATCCTGCATACCAAATTTCAGGCAAATCTGTTGAGCAGTGGCAAAGTTATTGAGGTGCAAAGTTTGACCCTTTAACCTCAAAAGGGCTCCTCAACCCTAACTATAATGGCACTATATATAATTTATACAATAGGGTTGAGGTGATATTGAGTGGATTAACATCATGTGTTTTTCACCTCAGTGGAAAAAACAGCCTGATAATGTATATACTATGGCCCAGATATTCAAATTGGTTGCGCCATGCTCAACAAGGATGTGCTAGCGCAAGTCTGAAAATGCACCATTGTGCGATATTCAGCGGGAGGCAGATGCACCCCCAAATCAGAATGCGCAAGAGCACAATGGTAATGAATGCATGCGCAGCTGAAGGGGGAGGAACCATGAATAAATGGCACAGTGCGATATTCAACAACATGTGCCATGCGCAATAGAGGAGCAAGCAGAAGTTGCGCGATAGCGGAAATGATCCAAAATAAAAAGGAACAAGAGAGAGGTGCAAGAACGCTATAGGGAAGCCACATGTGGGTGAACTGCAAGCAGGCACACAGCAACTGTGAGCAGTACAGGGCAGGAGCAGGACAGACCACCTGGAACCACCAGGAATGGGGAAGGTGTGGGGAGCCTGTGCCACTGCGCAGGACAAAAGGGGGAAGTGCCACACAGCACTGAGGGCACAGACAGTGGGCAGTACGGCCACTACTGGGAGGTGTTCCTAGTGCAGGGGCATGAGCAGTAAGGACAGTGGGGAGAACAGTAAAACAGCTGCTGGGGGGGTAACGTAAGCCAGGGACATGGCCAGTGCCACCATCCAGATGGAGGCAGTAATGAGGAGGGTGAGAAGGCAGGCAACAGGGGGGCACAGCTGTGGAAGGGCCCATTGGTGGTATGCCCCCAACAGACAGTACCTAGTCCACACCAGCTTCGAACTGTACACTGACACTGAGATCGTGGGCCGGTACCGCCTGAACCGGGCGATCCTGAGGTGGCTCTGTGAGCTGTGCAGTGATGTGATGCAGGCACCCACATGACAGAGCCATGCTCTGTCAGTGGAGACCAAAGTGACAGCTTTCATGTGCCTGCTCACCACGGATACCTTCCAGAGGCCAACAGGGGACAAGACAGGCATAACCTAGTTGGCCATGTCACACCTTCTCACCCAATTCCTCAGCGCACTGCTGCCACATGCTGCGGAGTACATCCGTTTCCTCAGCACACCGGCGGAGGGCACAGCAAACATACAGGAGTTTCACAGGGTAGCACGTAGGCCTGGCATGCTTGGGGCAATAGACTGCACCCATGTGGCCATCTGCAGGCCACATACATAAATCAGAAGGTGTATGCAAGCATCAACTGCCAGGTGGTGTGCGATGCCAGGGGGCGCATAATCAATGTCTGCGCCACACACCCTGGGGGAGCACATGATGTCTCCATCTGGTACCAGTCTGCACTGTGCCACAGGTTCGAGAGTGGGGACATCCCCACTGGCCACCTAGTGGGTGAGTATGCAAATCATGCAGAAAGACATGGAGCTTGGGAGGGGCATAGTCAGAGGTGACATGGTTACTGGCCTAGATGGCCCATGGCAGGGCGACACTGATCACCAAACTAATGTCCACCCTCTACACACAGGTGACAGTGGATACCCACTCCGTCCCTGGCTGCTCACACCATACTGGCGGCCCGCGACCCCATCGCAGCAATGCTACAATGAGGCACATGCCACCACACGCAATGTCATCGAGAGGGTGTTCGGGATGCTGAAGACACCTTTCTGTTGCCTGGACACGTCTGGCGGTGCCCTACAGTACAGCCCCTCAAAGGTCTGTGGGCTATTCCTGGCTTGTTGCATCCTGCACAACATGGCCAATGACTGTGAGATAGCCATACAGGTCAAAGAGGGGGACAGCGATGGAGACGATGAGGATGCTGGTGAAGATGGTGATGGGCAGCCATCCCCTTGGTCAAAGGGACCCCCAACTGATCCGAATGGCACAGCTGTACCGGGACACCATCACAGACGAGCACTTCAACCAACCCAGGTAAGTCATGGGGCCATGTGCAACCACCAGTGACAAGGGCACAACCCACAAACATGCATGGACAAACCCCAGGGGTGCATGTTGTAAAGGGAATTGGCCAAGCATGGAACTGCACACGCCGTCAGGGATGGCAAGGTCTAACACGGCATGCGGTCACACACACACTCACACACACACACACACACACACACACACAAACTCACACACCCCCCACAAGACATGCACAAAGGGTAGGAGGCACGCCAACCCCAACCGCCACCCCTAGCCACACACACATCCACAGGCCACCACGCCCAGTGCCTGTCATTGTGCGTGTCTCAGATGCTGGGCACCATTGCACAGTGGCAGGCAGCACAATGCAGGCATCATCATGCACACACCACAGCGAACAGCAGCCGGGAGGGTGTGCAGATGAAATGTGTGTGTGTGTGCAGGGCCGGGTACCCCACCTGTGCATTGCACGTTGAACAACACACTGCACACAGGGCAGCGTCAGACAGTAGCCTTGGTGGGAGACAGGTCAGTCACACGGCACAGTGCCACGGCCACCATGGATGAGTGGGCAGCCCCACCGAGACCTGCCAGCAGTGACAGGCTGACCAATGGCCTCATGGGGTGGCACCGACGGTCCCCCGGGGTTCCACTGCATGAACGCGACCATGCTCGTGCAGGAGTCTGCAGCACACCAAACATGCCTGCGCCAGGCGTGCTCAGGATGCCCACAGCTGAACCCGGTGTTGACAAGGAGGGTGTCGCACGATGCTGGGAATGGGGGGTGGACATTGCACTGTGCGGTGTCTGTGACGCATGGGCAAATGACTGTGTGCCCACTGTGGCCATGGCAGCTGTGATTGTCTATGTCAGCCTGTCAATGGCAGCGGTCACATCCTCCCGCATCTGGTCCATCCCTGCCAGGAGCAGACTGGTGTCCCTGCTGCACCGCTCCTCTGCCTGATGCAGGGTCACACTGAGTGCATCCACCGCCATCACAAGCCGAAACTGCTGATCGACTGAATCTTGGAGTATGCGAGTGTGCTCATCTAAAAGGTCATCTGACTGATCGGTATGCTGTCCCTCACGGTGTTCGCAGCCCTGATGGGCAGCACCCCTTGAGGGTGGGCACTGCACCCCAGGGTCATGCCTGGGCATGTCCACAGGTGATGCACTGAAGACCCCCCGACACTGTACCCCCATGACCATTGGCCAACTGCTGACACTGCCGCTCTGGCTGCCGCTCTCCAGGGCTCAATGGTGCCACCGCAGTGGCCACAACAGCCCCACTGTCCTGGACACACACCAGTGCTACCCCACTGGTGCATACAGACACAGGCTGGGACTGTGATGTCATGCAGGCCTCCACAGCGGCACTACCCACGGCCACGCCCGTGCTGTTACCTGCTGTGTGGCCCACACGTATCACTGTCCATGAAGTGAGCTTCATCATCACTGACGGATCCGGCACCAGTCCGAGTCTCAGCATGATGGCATCCATGGACTCTGGCACGCTGGAACATGGGCAGGGCCTCCTCCGCACCTGCTCCACCAACATCAGTCCAGACAGCCAGGCAGGCCCACTGTCACCCTGACCCTTGGACACCTGTGGAGGTGGACAGGCCCTCCTCTATGTCCATGGTATCACCCTCAGTGGACAAGACAACCACCACTGACCCATGTAGATGCTCAGGAGCTGTAAGGGAACATAGTAGCATTACTGTATCTGCCTTACCCTGTCTTCCCCCCCAGTGACAGATCAGGACCTACCATGCAGTGACGGGCTATCACCCATCTGGAATCCACCACCTGGAACTCCCTCGATGGCATAATGCCGCATGCTGCCAGCAACCCACTCTTCTTGTGGGGTCAGGTGTTGTACGGCCAGCTGTTCCCCACCAGTCGCAGACGGTGCTGCCCTGATGGCAGACACCTTGTCCTTAATCCTCTGCCTGTCCATGCCCACCTTCATTTTGCACTCCTGCACAGACCGTTGGTGGCTGCCATGCAGGTTGATGGCACGCACCACCTCTCCCCATGCAGCAGCATGGGCCTCTGGTGTTCCCCGCTGTCCGCTGAGCAGTGGCTCCTGGTCAAGGTAGGCCTCAAACAGTGCATCTGTTTCTACCTTGGTGAATTTAGGCCTCCTCTTCCTCCCACGTCTCTGTTCCTCTTCCTCCACCTCACGATCACTCATTCTTGATCCTGTGGGAATGACAGGTGTTACCTGTGACTGTGCAGTGCCATGCATGTCCCACACACCACAGTCCACACTCCCAAACAGCATGCAACTCACCACAATAGACTGCAATAACAGACTATGGCCTCTGCAGCCCAATGTCGCATTTATATAGCACAACGCAGTCAAATGAGGTGAGGCACAATTTTAAGTGGATGCAAATGCGGTATCTGGCCATTAAATAGCTCATTAGCTGATTTGCATATGCTGGCTGAATATTGCGCTGTTGCGCTTTTGCGCAGTTGTGTTGAACGTGCTCAGGCAAGGGTGCATTTCTGTGACATGCGCAGTGGACACCGAACAGTGCATGCCCGGGGTGCTGATGCCGACACCTGCCATGCTGCTGACATGCTGTGTGTGGGAGGCAATGCACGGCATGGCCACCATTGTGCCAGTGGCACTACTGCGCTGTTCACATGCATGGCGCTCTGGCACTGGGGTGCCATAGGTGCACTGGGGCCACAGCGTGGTAGGCCACTACAGGATGTGGCACACAGGTGCCCTACTGCACTACATGCGGTGAGTAACAATCGCCCTGTGGCGGTCCATGTGCGAGAGACCCCTGACCCTGTGCTGACCTTTGCCCCTAGACACCATGCGTCCACATGGGTGCCAACTCTATCGCGCTGTTCTGTGACAGCGCGATGGGGAATGGCAGTGCAGTACCGTGCAGCATCTGCACGTGGTGAACGTGCACTACAGAGTGCCATTTTGATACTGAAACATTGCAGGATGGCACGGAGGTGGGCACCAATCTGGATCCAGATGGAACTGGCCAATCTGGTGCAGTTAGTGGAGCCCCATGCTGCAGCCCTATTTTGGGAGGCACCCCTGAACAGGGCCAGGAGTGCCATGTGGGAGGAGGTGGCGGTGGCCCTGGAGGAGGCCACTGGCATGGAGAGGACAGCAGAGCAGTGCAGGCACTGCTATAGTGACCTGCAGTGCTGGGACCCAGACAGGCTTGCCCACCTGCGGACACGTGCCAGGAGGGGCGCTGTGCCACGGCCATGTAGGTGCCCCATCCATCCACTGATAATGTCCATATGGGTATCACAGTGGCATGTGTCCAGCACATGGGGGGGCCATCCAGTGTGGGCTGTGGTGGTGGTATAGAGGTGGGGGGCAGATGGGTATTGCTGTGTGGGATTGTGCACACACAGGATGGGGATCTTTGCTACTGGATTGTACTGATGTTCCTCTCTCCATGTTTGCGCCCTAGGCCCAGAGGAGCACCAGCGTGCCAGGGAGGGGAGGCTGTGCCGTGAGCCATAGCAAGCGGAGAGGGCGGCTGGACCAGACCGGTGCAGGGACCAGCTGGATGATGGTGAGTGCCTTACATCCATGATTACTTTTGCATGCTGTGTAACAGGGCGGGCAGTGGGGCATGGCCACCATCCATTGACACCACTGCCATGCACGCAACTTGGTACAGTCAGCACTGTCCAGTGGCACTGCATGTCTGGGAGTGCGTCAATGGTGGTCCATGTGTGCACTGGGTACATGGCTGTGCCACTGCCTTCGCACCGCATAGCCATGTCACTGTACAGCCACGGTGGTGCTGTGCAGGACTTGGCTGGTTGGTGTGTGCAGTGGTCCACATGGCTGTGTGTGCCTGGGTGGGCTGGTCTTGTAGACACGATCACTGTGGGTGGTCACACAACATCACAGAGGCATGTCCCACGGCTGTATGCCATGCACAGTGGGTGGGCTGCATGGGGCTCTGCATTCAAACCTATTGAATCTGCTCCCTTGTCCTAGGTGGATGGCAGCTGCAGGAAATCATAGAGATGCTGTGGGAGATCCTGCAAGTTGCCAGGGCCTCCCTGGAGATTCTTGAAAGGATAGACTGGCTGGGAGTATGACGGTGGCATGGCGGGAGGAGCAGCTAGAGCGGGGAGCAGGGCTCCCACTGAGCGTACTAATGCCCCTGATTTCCCCTACCCCCTGGACCCACCCTCACACCCCTCCTACTCTCTACCATTTGTTCACCCCTGCCCCTTACCCACCCCCACCTTGTTTGTGGCCCTTCCCCCAACCTTTTGTAAATATATGTATATAGTTTTGTTTGATGTTTTACAATACATTTGCTTTGATTTGCCTACTGTGGTGGTCTCTGATTTGCAGTGGGCTATAGGTGCTCAGCTGCAGTGGTGTGCATGGCGTCAGTGGTGGTGCAGTCATGTGCGTGTGTGTGTGTCCGTAGGGAAGTGACTATGGTGTGGGAGCAGCTACCAGTCACTGTCTGTGGTGTGTGTGTTGTTCCCTGTGCACTGGATGACTGTGTGCAGTGGTCCACGGTGCATGCTCTGTGTCCATGGTGCACCTGTCAGCCCATCCATGGCCTGTGCAGCTGACACCCTTGCATGTCTGTGACCTGCACGGTCCCCTGGCATGTCAGTGGTGACTTTCCATGCTGGACAGCCACTGTGCCCGGCACAATGCCTGGTTGCCTCCTGTCACTGGTGTGGTGCGTGTCTGCCTTGGGTGACACTGTGGCCTCCACTGTTGTTGTCCCACCTCCATGCTGTCGCTTGTGTGTGTCACAGGGGATGTGCACCACTGTCTGTCACTTGTGCTCCTGGCACATGCTGGTGGCGTACTGCTCCATGGTGCCTGCGCAGGGTGGCTAGCACTCCTGTGCCATGGAGGGGTGCTGGCCATGTGTACACAGTTGCCATGGCCACATGCTGGGGGCTTGGTTGCCCCGCTACTGTGTCCCTGTGTTGGTGTGCCCTTGGGTATGGGTGGGTGTTTGTCCATGCACTGTGTTGCATCCTGCATGGCGCATGCTTCCATGCACCACTGTGGGTGTCTGCGCTGGCTGTTGTGGCCAGTGCTGGGTCGTGATGTGTCCTTGAGAGGGTGTGCAGGATGATGTACCACTGGTGGTGGGGTCCGGGGCATGCCCTGTCACGTGTGGGGTACATCGTGTGCCGACGCATGGTCATTCTCTCAGCTGTACCTCGGGGGGGACGTGTGTGGTGGCACTGTGTATGCAGTCTTTGTATCACTGTGTGCTGCCACCCTCTGATGGGTGCTCATGGTGGGACTGCCTTGCATGGTTCTGTGGTGCACAGGGTTGCATTGTCACAGTGGGGGTGGTGGCATGCATGGGGTGTCCTGCACTGGTGGACACTGCTCCTGGGCAGGGTGTCTGGGGATCACGGTGCAGGGTATACTCTGCATTGGTGGGATGATGTGGCACTGGGTGGTCGGCCCTCCTTGTGTACCGGCCACAGCTTGCCAGGGGGTGTGCTGGGGCACCATGTCCCGGCTCTGAGTTTGTTGCTGGTATCCATGGGTCGGTAGTTATTCCAGCTCTCCACCAGTTGTGAAGTGCATGAGGTGTGGGGGGCAATGTCTGTTCTGCTGTGTGCTCCTCTGCCCATCTGTGGCATGGGTGGTGGGCCCCTGCATCCTGTCCCTGCACATCTCTGGTTGTGCTGTTGCACTGCTGCCCTGCTCCACTGAGCATCCCTGGTTACACTATGGCGCATCTGAACTGCTCCACTGAGCATCTCTGGTTGCACTATGGTGCATCTGGACTGTGCCGCTGCACATCCCTGGTTGTGCTATGGTGCAGATGGCGTGATATTCAGTCGTGTGTGGCAGGCGCATCTTTTTTTTTTCCATTAACTCTTTATTTAGTTTTAGTTACAGGGGTATGAATCAACAATTCGCCACACAGGCAAAACATGAAACATATGCGTACATACAAATGCCAATGGGAGCAGACCCTGTAACAGACCCCCCACCCTTCCCCCGCAACCCTCCCCTACCCTCCCAGCACAAGCTCAAGAAGGTAGCATACCCACCAATACTAGCTAATTCCTACACTCTAGACAGAGAAAAGGGCGTAAAAGGAACCCCAGATCTTATCAAACTTGGAAAGCTTATTCTGGAGGATAGCCGTCATCCTTTCAATCCTCAAACAAGCTAACAACTCCTCCAACCACTCTGTATAACTTAGCACAACAGAGTCCTTCCAGTGCCTAAGCACCATTTTCTTGCATGTAGCCGCAATTAAAACTATGTGATACCTTCTATTCTTAACAGGTATGCCAGAAACATAGCCCAGCAGACATATCTCTGGAGTAAATAGGTCACTCAACCCCAATAACGGGTTCACATTCCTTTTAATCTCCATCCACAATGGGGTTACTTTAGGGCATTGCCAAAAAACATGCATCAAATCTCCTTCCCCTGCTTGGCACCTAAAACACTTAAAGTCATTCGTCAGCTTCAACCTGCCTAACTTTTGCGGGGAATAATAAATGTTATGAACGATCTTAAACTGCATCAGCTTTAACCGATCCTGCAAAAGGAACTTATGACAGTTCATCCACAAAGCTTTCCAATTAAGCGCCAGATCCGGAAAAACAGAAGTCCAGTAAGACCCTTGCCACGGATTTGAGGAATATACCCATTCAAACAACACCGAGCATATTTTAGAAATTGTATGTTGTATTCCACCAAAGGCTCAAGGGAGCCAAAAACTCCAGCCTAGGATTCGAACTACCCACTACCCAGCTGGGCAACCAGTAGGTGCCTAACCTGATATATCTTGAATATCACCTTAGAGGGCAACCCAAATTTACTCAAAATCTCAACAGAGGAGAACCTCCCTCAGTTGAGAGAAAATCTCACACGACAATCCTCAGGTATAGGCAACCAGGAATGGCCCAGCATTCTATTTCCTAATGTAAAAGCGAGGGTTACCAAATTGGTTGTGCCCCATCCTTAAGGTGGTCATATTGCAAAAAATTTGAGAGTTGAGTGGGCTCTCACAGAGACCCCAATTGGAGAGTTTCGCAACTGAGGAGGTAAAAATTTAGGTTTGAGATAAAGCAAGGCCTCAGGTCTAAAACCAAATTCCCTGATCAGGGCAAGCTCCACCTGCAGCCATAACGGCATGTAGGAGAGCTGCCCCAAAGCGTCTCCACCCTTCACCCACCTCAAATACATGCAAGCATGAGCCGGCCAGAAATAAAGGGCAAAGTGAGGAAGCCTGAGTCCCCCCATCCACTTAGGCGCCGCTAACTTCGAGTAAGCCATACGCGACTTCCTGTAGCCCCATACAAAGTTGGCAATCATCTTATGTACCCTTCTAAACCAGGACAGCGGTACCCAAATATTTAACATACTTAAAGGGTAAAACAATCTAGGAAATACGTTCATTTTCACTAAGTTGATCCTCCCCCATAAAGAAACAGATAATTTCACCCACCTCTCAAGGTCTAACTCTATGACTCGCACTAAAGGATCTAAGTTCAATTGAAATATCTTAGCAGAACCCCTTGTCATTTTCAGCCCTAAGTACTTTATGTAATCCGATTTCCAAGATAACCCCAATTCTACCACTTCATGTTTAAAAACATAATTGTTAAGAGGATATACCACCGATTTGTCTAAATTTAATCTATAATTGGGCAACTTACCAAACTCCTAATAACTTCCAACAAAGCAGGAATAGAAGCCCTTGGGTTAGTGACATAAACCAATAAATCATCTGCACACGCTGTAATTTTCACCAGATAGTCTAGGATTCTAATGCCCTCAATGTCACGCTTACATACAATTGTCCTAATAAGAGGCTCAAGGTATAAATTAAAAGAAGTGGGGACAGAGGACATCCCTGCCTCGTGCCCACATAGAGACAAAGGGGTCCGAGATAGCACCATTACAGCCAACCCTCACAGTAGGGTTAGAGTGAGAGAGCTAATCCATCCCAAAAAGAGGTCAGGGAACCCAAATTTTTCCATAGCAGCCAACAAAAATCCCCAGTAAACCCTGTCAAAAGCTTTCTCGGCGTCCAAAGACAGCAGAGCCATAGCAGTACTACCATCCTCAGACACCGAGAAAGCATGGGCCAAAGTCCGCAAATGATCAGCAGACGACCGGCCCCTCATAAAGCCAACCTGTTCTGGGCCAATAAGTCCCAGTAAAACCTTACTAATACGCTCAGCCAATAATTTGGCCAAAATCTTGACATCATAATAAAGTAAAGATATAGGCCTGTAACTAGATGGATGTTCCAGGGGTTTGTTCTTTTTGGGAATTAGCACAATCAGAGCCTCAAACAAAGAATGGTCCTGCGCCTGATGAGATAGGATATACCTAAATAGCTTAAGGAGCAGAGGGGATAAAAGCTTAGCAAACTTTTTATAAAAATTAGCCGAGAATCCATCCGGTCCCGGCGTTCTATCTAGGGGGAGGCTCTGTATAACCGCTTCATTTTCACTCTGGGTAATATCAGCCACTAACTGTGCTTGTTGAGATTCGGATAATGAAGGGAGATCTAGCCCTTCAAAAAAGGTAAGCATTTCTTGTTTAGTAGGGGTGTTCTCCATTCTACCATACAGGGAATTAAAATAATTTTTGAATTCTTGCACTATCTCCTCAGGTGTAGTCTAAACCCGGCCATCAGCTACAGACATAATCCCTGGGATTAAACAAGATGTCTCCAATTGTTTAAGCCTTCTAGCCAAAAGTGACCCCGCCTTTTCCCCTTGGTCTAAATAAATTGCCTTGGTCTTAATTAGGGCCAACTCCGCTTGTTCCCCCAGCAGTTTAAGATAAAGATTCCTCAGCTTTACCAACTCCAGTCTTTCCTCATCAGTCGCCTGTACCGACACATCGGTTTCTTTAATCCTGATTTTACCCAATAGCTCAGTCAGAACCCGAACCCGCTCCTTCTTCCTTTTGGATGCAATGCCAATCAGAATCCCTCTTACATATGCCTTGAACGCACCCCAAACCATGTCCGGGTTAGTCTGATCCCCCACATTATTAGCTATGAATTCCTCTATTTGTCTAGATACAGATTCAACGACTTGGGGACTAGGCAAGATCTGATTATTAATCCTCCATCTATTACCTCTTTTAGGAATAGTGGCAAAAGAGATAGATGCAACAACCACAGCATGGTCAGAGAGCAGTCCCGGCATAATTTCAGCTTCTAATACTCCAGAGAGGAGTGCACCAGAAAAAAGTAAATAATCTATACGGGACGCCGATCCATGAGCTGCTGAGGTGAATGTATATGTCCTATCTTTCGGATGGACCACCCTCCATATATCCACTAGACCACACTGGTCCAATAGATCCACAAGGGCTCGATGAGCAGGGGAAAAATAGCTAGCCCTACTCCTAGACCTGTCCATCAATGGGTCTAACACAAGATTCAGATCCCCCCCTAAGATCATGGGGATCTGCACAAAAGGGGTTAAGGTCCCTAAAAGATTAACAAAAAACTCCTGAGAGTCAGAATTGGGGCCATAGATTGCTCCCAAAAGTATCTCCACATTCTGAAGCATACCCCTCACAAGCACAAATCTACCCTCATCATCCTGAGTAATCTGAAGTGGCACAAAAGGTATAGATCTGCGCAAAAGAATCATCACCCCTCTGCTGTGCGTGTTACCTTGTGCAGAGAAAACAGACCCTACCTGTAATCGCCTCATGGAGTTACATTCCGATAAAAGCAAGTGTGTCTCCTGCAAGAACACAATGTCCGCTTTAACACCTCTAGGTGCTTTTAAAATACCATACTGCTTAACCTTCTGACGGCACCTTTATATTCCAGGATGCTACTTTATAAGCCCCAGACAACACCATCCTCCAAAATTCCAAACTCAGGACAAGGTATGCTACCCTGTAAGCTTATTATCTTTCCGCTAAGTTAAGAACATGAAGCCCTCCCTCCCCAAATGAGCCTTATGATCCCAATAAAACCTACATGGCCTAAACCCCAGCCAGTCCCTCTCCTACCCAACCTCAACAAAACTTTCGCTACTATACCTTCTCCTATACCATCCCATCCCTTCTCCCAGCATCCACATCCTATCCCTAACCCACAAAACATTGTGCCTGAACCAACCCTCCAACAACACCCACTTTCCCCAATATACCCCCATCCACACTCTATTGGTCCCGACATCAGGCCACACAGCCACGCCACCCCTGCTCCCCTCCCTTCAAGGCAAATGCCTCCACATTTCTGTTAAGCACCCCATCCACAACTGTTGTATCAACTCTCTGACATTAACTATTAACCCTACCAATAACTATTAACAATATTCCGGTGAAACCCGCCCCGCCAAGGCATCTTTTAACCTGAGGCCAACACATATAAACACATATAGCTACCAATACTTTTAACAACATGAGTCCAACTACTAGGAAAGTACCTAAGCCAACAACTCTTATTATCATTAATCTAAAGTCCCCTCAACACATACCCAATTACCAAACCCCCTCACCAAAGGTCCCACATACTATAATGTGTTATCTCCTTTGTTAAGCCAAAGACAGCTCAATCAAGTCCATTTTAAGCCCGTTGCTCAGGCCCCGTGCAATTAAAAGAAAAAAAAAAAAAAGAGGTTCCAGGATGGACCAGCACCAAAATTAGGCCCCAGTCCATATAGACTCAGTCCATTTTATAAACCAGTTCATGCGTTGAAGGTTCCACATACTACAACGAGTAGTTCAAAGCCCCTCTGACGAGTGAAACGTGCAGTATGGTGTCTTCCAACCGTCCCAAAGACCGCAGGCCTTCACCATGCAGTTCCTGCCACTGGCTTCAAGAGTCCTTAAACAAATTAGGGAAAGCTGTTTGTAATGCCAACTGGGCAGTCTCCACAGAGTCATAATGCCTCCACTCTCCCTCTATCAGGACTTGAAATTTCACCGGATAGCCCATTTTAAAGCGCACACCAGCCGCGATCAGCTTATTGATCAAGGGGTTAAAGGCTGATCTCTTCTTCCGCACTGTAATAGGGATATCCTGTGCAACCCTTAATCTTACTCCTTCCCAATACAAGTCTTTCTTTAGCCTCTCTGGCTTTTGTAAAAAAAAACTGTCGCTCCAAGTAATTTAAGAAACGAAAAATAAAGGTGTGCGGTGGGGCATTAGGAGGGGGCAAGGGTCGTAAAGCACGATAAGCCCTTTCGATTATATAACTAGGACCATATGGAGATGGGCCTGTAATCTTCTCCACAAATTTCTGCGCAAATCTGATTGGGTCTGGCCCTTCCTCCTTTTTCTGGTAAGCCCAAAATCACTGCATTGTTGCGACGACATCTCCCCTCTAAATCTTCAACCTTCAGCTCCAGCTTGGCCACACGTTGTTTTAACAAAGTTGCCCCCCCCCTTCCATCCTCTCAGCATTCCTCTCAAGTGAGCAAATTCTGGCTTCACTATCCGCAGTCCTACGGGTCAAATCTTCTAATACAGCTGATATGCCTTTGATTTCACTGGCCATCTCTGTCATCTCCTGTTTAAAGGGGTGAAATTCCTCTAAAAATCTTGCTACAGTTAAAGTCTCGCCCTCCGGGACTCCTGGCGCGGAGCCCTGCACTTGTTGCACACTCAAGGCCCTTGCTTTTTTTAGAGGCCTTCTCCGGGGATACTGGAGGAGTGTGTTTGGGAGGGGCTTTTTGCATTTCTGCCTCCATCAAGCCCACAAACCGTTCCGCACAAACTCTCTTGCTGAAATCGCAAAGACAAATCGTCCGAGGCGGATTTAAACAGTTGCGAATGGTAAAATAAATGGGAAGGAGAATGGAGCTATCAGGGGAACACAGCTATTCTGTGCTCTGCATCATGTGACTCCGTGGCAGGTGCATCTTGATCTGCGCAGTTTTTGAATATCATGCCTCTTGCGCATGGGCGCAGTGGACTTGCGCTTGCTCCTGCTGTTGCGTACTTTTTAGGCGCAGTTTGAATATCTGGGTCTATATGTATAAATGTAAAATGTTACATTTATACATATTGTCCATACATAATTGGACCGTTTATTCACACAGTAGATACGTCAGCATCCCTCCCTCCAAGCCGGCACTTCTTTCCACAGTCTCCTCTACATTTTCACCTCCTGTACTCCAGTCTTCACCCCCCCAGCCACAAACACTTTTTGTCTGACTGTAGCTGCTACCTCTGTAAAACTTTCCTGAAAAATACAAACAGATTCTGAGTAGCTACCTTCCACACAAAAAAAGACATCTACCAGATACTCAGTTTTCCTTCACATAAATCACAGAATGTGACGCGCGGTCAACCCCAGTACATTACAGACCATGAGTTCCGTCTCTACAATCTCCATGAGAATCATACCTCAGTTCCTTAATTCCTCCTTAAATATCAGCTGCTCTTCTCACCTTGTGAAGTTCAAAACATCCATCTCGCTGTTGACCAAGCTTCCTGTAAAGATGGCTGCATTTCCTCCATACATCACAATCCCTTGACTGTCAACCACAGTGAAAACCATGTACATGTTTGTGACACATAAAACGGACATCCGATAGTGCTAACAAAACAAAAAAAGACAATTTTTCTTTACACCAGAATGTCAAACTCCAAATATAACCTGCAGCAGCACCATTGGTTGGAAAATTAAAACCACTGCTGCCGTCTTATCAACATCACTGCAATTCCTAATAACCACCTAGAACAAGGTTACAGTAGCACAAAATAATCCCACCCACAACACACACACACACACACACACACAAATGAAAAAACATGATTTCTTCAAAATGTGGCCCTATTGTATAAATCGGACACATGAGGGGCAGGAATGTGATATGGACAATATCTATAGTCATGAACAGTGACCTAGGGAACCATCACTTGTGGCTCTGCTATGCTCCACCACTCGGGAGGTATCCCGAGGTCACTGTTCACTCATGCAGATATTTTCCATATCACACTCCTGCCCATCATGTATCCCCAAAAGATGTGTGTGGAAATGTTAGGATAACCGAGGGAGGAAGAGTAACAGAGGAAGCTGAGTTAAACAACCCATTCTGAATAATTACTTCTGCTTGGTATTAACTAGGGATAATAGTGGGCCTTTTCCAAAGATCAGCATTAAGGCTACAGAATGGAGGGTCCCGGAAATGAGACAGCAGATATTTACTAGTTTTAAGGGTGAGAAAAGGGCTTGCAGACATGAAGATAGATAAGGCCCTGGGACCAGGCAGGATGCACCCAAGTTTGCTCAGTGAACTGGCATCAAAATTAGCCAAACCCCTGACGGGGCTTTTCAGTATTGCTAGTCAGACTGTGGTGGCTCGGAAAGACTGGTGGGTAGTGAACCTTGTTCTGTTATACAAGGGTGGGGCAAAACATCTGGGTAACTACAGACCTCTTATATCTTTGGTGGGTAACATGATGAAAACACTAGTCAAATACGATCTAGTAGATTACCTGGAGAAAAACAGGCTCCAAGACAGTAAACAGTATGGGTTCATAGGAAGGTGATCTTGTCAGACCAACTTGGTAGTATTCTTTGACTTGGTAACTAGGCCAGTGGATAAGGAATTTGATATGGTGCCAAACAGAAGGTTGCTGAAGAAGCTAGGGGCTGAAACAGAAGCCCTCTTATGAGAAACGGAGGGATCTCAGTATCTACACCCTGGAAGAGAGGAGGGAGGGGGAGAAATGACAGAGACCTATAAAAATCTCACAGGGGGAATAAGGTATAGGAGGGTGATATTTTTCAGTGGATAAGGTGCATGAGAAGAAGGGGACATGCAATGAAGTCTGAAGGGGGGAAATTTGGGAGGAATGTTAGAAAGTATTTCTTTACTGAAAGAGTTGTGGATGCCTGGAACAGTCTTCTGATGGAGGTAGTGGGGGTGAAAACAGTGACCGCATTCAAGCATGCATCAGATAGTCTCAAGGGAATCTTGATAGGAATGTTCTGGGGGGAAGGGGTAACCAGAGATCAGGCAGGTCTGTGGTGGCAATATAGGCAGGGAGAAATGGGAGGACTGGGTGGGCCAAGCAGTCCTTTTCTGCAGACAAATTCTATGTTTCTATGTTAGATCTCCGTGTAGCAAAAGACATTTTTAGATGGGTGTGAAGTGAATTAGAAGGGAGGCAGCAGAGTGTAGTGGTAAACAGAGTCAAACTGATGAGATGGGGGTCACCAGTGAAGTTCCACAGGGATCAGTCTTGGGTCCAGTCCTTTTTAATATGTTCATGTGATGTAAGAGAAGGAAAACAGGCAAGATGTGTTTCTCTGCAGATGACACTAAGCTGTGTGGTAGGGTACACAGCAAGGAGGGGTAAGAGAAATGCAGAGGGACCTGCGAAGGCTAGAGAGGTGATCCAGGGTTTGGCAGCTGAAATTCAATGCCAAAAAGTGCACAGTGATGCACATAGGGAACAAAGAGCCCAGACCAGAGTGTTGGATGGCAGCAGTTTAGGTTGGCACCACTTCTGAAGAAAGGGACATGAGAATCATCATAACTGATTTCCTTAAGGATAATCCCTGGTGTTTCAAATTTCCATTTTTCTGATGCTCTCAAAAATGTTTTCAAGGTTGTTTTCTGGTACAAGAACATTCCTAAACATATGGCAGCATTATTAGAAAAATTATTTATCCTATTATGTCATATCCAGCTAAGAATATATACAGGATGGCAACAATGAAATTAGCTCCCACCCTTGCAGCAACTGATATCATTCAAAGTACTTTACCTAAATATCTGTCTGTCTTTCGGTACACTGTTCATTATATGTTCCAGTCCTTGCCATTCTGCATGTACCTTTGAATTGTTTTAATAGCATTCTTGCAAGTTTTACTTTTTATTGGGATGTTCCAATTATTTTTGTCCTGAGCCGACCACCTCTGAAACTGCAACTTTGAAAGCAGATATAACCAAAAGAAGCTTGGCAACCCTTCTGTTTTCTATATTCATAACCATATTCTACATCTACCAAACATTTTTTATGAAAATATGGGTTTGAAATGGTTTTATGTATAAAACCATGCAAATAGTTCACCTTTTTTTGGAGAATATTAGTTCAAGAGGGTGTCATAGTATTGGTACTTTACTCTATATTTGCAATTGTGAAAAAAAAATGAAGCCAGCATCATGACAAATGATGTGTCCTTGTTTCACATTTTCTTTTACACTCATGTTGACATCTAAAATAGTGATGATATAGCCACATAAAACAATTTGACCTTGTCCAGATTTTTTTCCATAAAGAGAGATTACGTCTCACCAATGTAACTTGAAAACAAGCATGGCAACCCATGTTTCTTGCTGTAAGTTTTAAATGTTTAGATGACCATCATGTACTGGGCAAAAATTATGACTTTGACATGGCATTGCTGAAACAAACATCCTTAAACAATCTAGCCAATGTAGTAATGCCTACAGTAAGGCAAACATCATGCTTGGGTTTATTGGAAGGGGGTTTTAACAGCAAGAGGAAGGAGATATTGCTACATCTCTGTAGATCACTGGTGATACCACACCTAGAGTACTGTTCCCAGTTCTGAAGTCCTCTCCTAAGGTTCAGTGGCCTGCACAACCAGTATAGTGTTATGCTTGTGCAACTGTGTTACTCTGCTGTGGCTGTTCACACTCTCTATTCCCTGAGGAATTACCACCCTGTAGGGATAACAAAGGCAAGGAATGCTCAAAGAGGGTTCAACCCCTAGAGGTGCCATGGAAAGGTTCCCTTGGCTAAAGCTACCTTAGGAAGAATCCCAAAAAACATTAGCAATGATCATTTACTATAAGGTAGAGATGCAGACTGAAGCAACAGGCTGCTTGATAAAGCTTAGAAGAGAAGCACAAGTTAACAGTAAGCACAGATAAAATGGATTACATTGATGACAGTAGGGAGGTACCTATGGAGAGAGGGAACAGCAAGCAGGGTCACCATCACCTCCTTCCAACAGCAGAACTTACTGAAGTACACTAGGGAATACTACTAAGTATTAAGACCTTTGGCACAGAGGAGAGAAAAAAACCCTTTGAGGAGGAAATCTCTGGGGATCCAAGGCCTAGGTCACCTTCCCTCCAGGTTTGGGATATTTAATTTAGTGACGGCTTAGCTGCTGCAATTTTAAATACAACTCAATGGGGTAGAAAACGTTCCAATTTGGAGGAAGGCTCTCACTCTATCCCTCAAATGCTCTGCTGCTGCAACATAGAAACCCAATCAAAGGAGAGTAATACTCCATGTTGGTTGAAAGATAATGGTCATGGTTGGCATGCTTCTGATTTATGAAGGACAGCATTCTTTGGATTAGAGCATGAATCAGCTTCGAGTGCTAGGTGGAAGAGGTCAGGTGACCCAGTGGTCTTAGATTAGGAAGCAGTTTATGATGATGAATCTGAGTGGCCAACAGCTGGAGATACTGTTGAGGAGGCTGGGCAAGCCAGTGGCTGTAGATGTTGATGAGAAGGCAGGGATACCGCATCACAGGTGAAGTGAGCATAGTGTGGTTCAATTGGATGAACATAGTTCCAGGAGCTGAAATAAAAATGATAACTTGCATAACATAGTCCTTCAGAATGCATGAAAAAAATTAGCAAAATGGCTTTTCCTTTTGGTTTGGAGGGTCAGGGAGGTCTGGTCACTACATGAGCTAAGTAACAGAAATACTATATGATGAGCCAATTTGTTAAGTGCAGAGATGGGAACTGCAATTGAATTCCTGAATCTCAGTTGATGAAGGGGCTAACAAAGCAGAAGATGCAGCTAGGACATCAATTTCATAGTCATGAGGTAAGGAAACCTCCAGGAGTTGAGAAGAAGTATTTGCAAAGGCAGGATTTCCATGTGGGAACAAAACAAGTTGGAACATAAAGAGATAATGGAGTGTAGCTGGTATGAATTTGAGATGTCCAACTAGATGAGCAAGCAATGAGTGCTGGATTCTTCATCTGGATAGTGGCAAGGCAGTGAAGGCTAGCCATAGGAGAATAGTGGCAGCCCAGAGCATGGATTGCTCATGTCCTAGATGATTTGCAGTATCAGGTTTTTGTTTTCATGTCGAGTAGATTTTCATGGATACAAATTGAGAAATCAAATGGATGGATAGCTAATGAGAATGTCACTATAAAGTGGAGTTCTGCTATTGTGGTTCTAACTTAGAGAGTGCTCTGAATGGCAGCCAAGTAAGAACTGAAGCAGGCATGTGGAGGCAGTAGGACTGAGTGCCCAAAGCTGAGGCATGGTACAAGGAACTGTGATATTACATGATTATCATGTTTCTGGTATGACTAGTCCTTGGAATGTTGACCCCGATGATTTAGAGATCAAGCGGGAATTGAGCAAAGGCAAGCCAGGTAGGTAGGGATCCTGATATATACAACATGCCAGTTACTTAGATGTGTAGATTGCTATACTGGAGATGAAGCTGGATACTGAGGAGCGAAGTCTGATAAAACCAAGATGGAGAGGACTGCTACATTGAAAATGATGAGGATAAGCAGCAAAATTCTTTGTGAGACCCCCAAAACTGCCACAACTGGAAGCAGAGCAGGAAATATCCAATTCCAAATGGAACCAGGTGAGCGAGAACCTGCAGACCAGTGCACAGATGAAGTCCAAGCAGAAATCCATTTGCAGTGGTCCAACGGGGAAAAACAAAACATCCAGAACCAAAGAAAAATGGCAAGAAACTGCAGCAGAAAGCAGAAAAGGTAGGAGGACATCTGAGGATTGCAGGTGGAATGTCAGTGAAGTGAAGAATGGAGCTGTCCAAGTGGATCTGGAAAAATGCCGTTAATGATGATGGTAGAAAATGAAGTCGAGATTAGGCAGAAAGTAGTCAGGGGATCCTCAGTGACTGTCCTGATGGAGGGTGTGTGAAGCAAAAATAATGGACACTGCCATCTAGGCAAATGGCAGACACCTACCTCAACTCATAGCTGCCTATTGAATGAGTCAGATAGGTGCTACAGGAATGAGACGTCTTTCAAGGAAATTCCTGAAGACCTTAATAAGGAAACAAAGAGACAATTGAGATGACTGAGGCTCCCATCCTGTGGGACAGAGGACCTACCTGCACTCATAGTTGCCAGATGAATGAGTCAGATAGATGCTGCAGGAGTGAGAAGAAGTCCAAGGAAATTCTTGAAGACCTTCTTCAGTTGATGAGGAAACAAAGAGGCAACTGAGACAACTGAGGCTCCCATCCTGTGGAACGGAAGATGCCTACCCACACACGCAGCCTCCAGAAGGCACGGGTCAGTTAGATGTTGCCCTGAGTGCATTTGGAATGGGCTGAGGAAAAAGGGGGGGAGCCACCACAATGGAACTGCACTGTTAGGCAGAGATGAGGCACGTGATGATGTAAAGAACCAAGCTGGAAATGGGCATCTACATTGCATCCAAATGAAGGTCCCCGGAATGACATCTTTGGCATAGAGAGGCACAAACCAAGAATTCCATCCAGGACCAGGAGAGAAGTGGAGGCATGAATGAAACACAGAATGAACTTTGCAGGTTATGGCAAAGCTGCTGGAGGAAACTGACAGGCACTGGAGAGAGCAAGATTGACAGGGTAACAGCAAAATGAGTCCACCAAGCAGCGGTCCGATGAGGTGCAATGAGTAGGTACCAGAGGGAGCTCACCACAAGCTGAGCCTGGCAATCCACATCACAGAACAATGGCCACCACAGGAACTCTGAAGATGGAAGGCAAGCTGATGGAGCTATGAACAGGTATAGTGAAAACTCAAATGGAGCCCAATGTGCCATAGAAAAAACAATGTGGTAGGCAGCAGACTTCTGCCAGTGGAAATGCCATCCAGGTAAACTGTTCAATATGAATGGATGCTGGGCAGGACCAGAGCAAAATGACCCAGAGTGGCAGACAGAGTTAATAATGTAATGCAGCCAGGATGAATACTGGAGTCCAGTACAGCAACGAACAGAACAGCTCATCTGGCATCCAGCACAAAAACAGTTTGAGAGACAGCTGGATGATGCAACATGTCCAAAACTCAAAAGTGTGGAGGAGCATAGTGGTGGCTCTGGGGAGCAGGGAGGGGAGAGACAGCAGGTAGGGATAGCAAGAACAGCCCATGGTCATACAGCCACAAGGTACAGAAGACAACAAACAAAATAAAACAAACAACAAAAACAATAAAAGCTAGGAGTGGAGTGCTGAGACTGGTTTAAATGGAGGAGTGGGGGAGGAGCTACTCCCTCAGTGGACCTAGGCAAGGAGCCCCCGCAATTCTGAATGATGCCAATAACAGAGCGAAGTCCCAGACTCATGAGTGGCAGATACTCATGAAGTAGAAGACAGTACCAATCAAGCTCAGCAGGGAGCAGATCAAGTGACAGTGCTGCAGTAGGATCAATGGTTGGCTGCTGGGAGTCATTCGTTCAAGTTGTAAGGTAAACTGACACAAAGATGTTGGTAAAGCACTAATAATCAAGGAATTGCTACACAAGCGAGGTCAGGAACAGCAACGAAAACAATCCTAGGACAACTGCAAAACAGGCTAAGGAATCTCTGCAAACTAGGCTGCAGTCAATAGTAAAGCAGGTGTTTGAACCCATATGGGGGTCACAGCATTTGTATGTCAAAAATTAATAGTGTCAGATGTGCACAGCAAGCATAGGAGATTGCCTCCACATAGGCCAATCTAGCAATCATCAGAGCAGCACAGGAGTCTGAGAAACTGGAACAATGCGATTTATCTCTCATAATGAGATGTCACAGTAGTGAAAGGGAATGCATGACTACCAGGTCCATTGGAGCCAAAATATTCGTCATAATAAGACTAGTAGCACTAAAGCACAATGAACTGCCCGAGAACAACAATAGTAGTAAGTGCAAGGCTATAATGGCAGGAAAACCAGCAATGCCATAAGGCAGAGTTAAGGTTTTGCAGGCAGCAATAGTGAATTGCTATAAAGGCTGGGAGAGCTTAAAGGAAGTTTGCATGTGGTAGATCCTCAAGCAGATCACACATGTATTATAGCAAGCACAAAGCAGACTGAACCCCCAAAGGCAGTGCAATCATGGAGCAGACCTGCACGCTGGGCCATGAAACAGAGCATAGCAGCTATATGGATGACTTTCAGGATGCAAGCCATTCAAATCCAGGAGGGAATCCAAATTCTTGGGAGCAACAGAGTTATCAGATTAGCCATCAGAAGCCAACATACCAATATATACAAGGCGGGAATTAAATACGTACAATTTGAGAAAACCATGAAGGCTGCAAGGTACGAATAATGCTTTTCATGGATAGCTAAAAGTTAGGAAGACAAGGAGCAGCACAGCAACAGGAGAGTCAGTTAACTTAGTTAAAGCATGCTCCTGCTACCAGGGTCATGATGCACCACCAAAAACACCACAGTCCTCTGCCATAGAAATAACGGGGAGCTGGGATCAAGGCACCCTGAGGCTAGGCAGCCATGAAATAGCAGAAAGAGTTAGCATATCAATAGAGCATCAGTCCTGAAGGAGCTAGCACTGAGTAAATCAGGAGCAGGGCTGTAAAACAGGGATTAGCTGCTAGCTGAGCAGCAGAGCCAGGACCAGGTATAAACAATTAATAGGGAAGCACAGCACAGTAATGTTAATAAGGTAGCAACCCACAAATAGAAGTGCTTTTACTGGCAAGGTCCTAGTTAAGGACACAGCCAAATGATAGCAAGCCACTGAGGCAGTAGAGCAACAATAAACTGCAGCAGAGCTACAGAACATGGGGAGGCAGATAGCTTTGCAGAGGCAGCCAGGACCAGCTGCAAACAATTAAACTGGTAGCACACAAGACAGCAGAGAAACAGCAAAGGGATTTGAAGCAGAGAAGAACAATTGCAGGAAAACAGAGGATTGGTAGACAGAAAAGCTGTAGACTGAGCTGAGCATACAAAGAATGTCTCCCCAGACAGCAGCATCGGAGACTGCGCTGGTAGTAGGAGATTGTTCCCAGTGAAGTCAGGGGAAAGAAGTTCAGGTGGAGCTTGAAACAGGGCAAGAAATGAAACCTTAGCCTGAGCGGCAAATCGAAGCTGCTGCAGGGAGGCACCAGCTGAACTCCTGGAACTAGAGCCGGGGAAGTATTCATTATATTACTGATTGCTGTGGGCTGTTTGTTGTGAGCTATATTTAGCAACGTTTGGTGGTATTTACTAACTCAGAAAGCAACTGCTGACATAACTGATTGTTTTTCCACACAGCAGTAGGAATTAGGCCAGCCCTACCCTCCCCATCCCACCCACCTGGGCTAGTCCAACTTCATAGGTGGGTGCACTGCATACAGTTTACTACTTTCTGATTTAGGTCAGAACAGAGGGAAACATAGTTAGTACCATATACCACGTAAGTCAAGTGTGAGATTGCAATCTGGCATCATGGCAGGGTACAAATGACAGGGGATTAAAGCCACAGGAAAAAACAAAACAAAAACTTTAGGGAGCCAAAATACAGTAAGAGGCACAAAACGTACAGTGGGTATCACTGGTATCAGAGGGCATAGTTAATACAGCCAGAGAAGATGCAGGGAGTGGTGCAGTGTAGTGGGTGTGGGGCCACAGTGTATAGGAGAATATTCTGGATCATGCAGTGCTGTCCCATCAGCAGGCACCTCTCTGGGTTGAGGGAGGAGGTTGCCTGTCTCTGAGTGAAGCTGGCCAGGATTCAGGGAATCTTCACCCCCCACACAAAGGCCACTGTGTCCACAACCACAGCCTCAAATGATGCCCAGGAGGGAGAGTGGATGGACTACGGTGGGCTCAGGGAGAGTGCAGGAGGTTGGTCTGAAACACATCCCCCAACCAGTCTAAGAAACTATTACACAGTCTTGGAGGAGTGGGAAAGCCTCAGTACGGCACCCAAGGATGAGACCATGGAGGATGGGTGGGTCCTCTAAAATGGAGCCCCAGGGAAGGGGGGGTAGAGGACACCAGAGGAAGAGGAAGTTATTCCAAGTGGGGGACTCAATAGTGTGAACAGTGAAGCTGGGGGTAACTGGGGGGGGTATTGAGGTCAAGTGCCTTCCAGGGGGCACAGCATGGAGGGAAGGGAAGTGGATCCAGAGGATCACAAGGGTGGTAGTAAGGAGGGAGGATCTGGATGTCATTGTCCACCTGGGGACAAATGACCTGGCAGTGAACAAGGTTGGGATAGCCAGAATTTAGGAGGACTTCAGAAATTTGAGGGGGGGGCCTAAAGCAGATAGCATGCTCTGTCTCGTTATCAGAAGTACTACTTGTACAAGGCAACGGGGAGGCTAAGACACTCTGCATCCAGGAATTCAACTTGTGGTTGAAGGAATGGTGTGGGTAGGAGGGTTTTGGCTTCATGAGAGACTGGGACCCCATGTGGAGGGATGTGAGCCTGTATAAGGATGACGGCCTACATCCATTCAGGAAGGGAACCTTAGTCCTAAGTAAGAAGTTTGAATGTTTTAGCAGCAAGCATTTAAACTGGCCGGGGTGGGGGCAGGAAGGCTAGGAGTATTAGTATCCCCTCTCACCCCATGAGCACATGTTCTACATGGGTACTCAGGAAGAAGATAGACCGGCAGAGGGAAATATTCAAAATAAGGGTGAGGGGCAGGAATGACCAGGGAGGAAGGGTGCCCAGGAAAGGGTGAGGCACTCATCAACAAAACAGGGGAGAGAAGTCACATCCTGGAGAGCCATGTGTGCTAATGCCCGGGGTTGGAGTTACAAGATGAAGGACCTTGAGGCAGCCATGATGGAGTCACAACTGGACACTGTGGCCATCACCGAGACCTGGTGTAATGAGAACCACAACTCAGAAATGGCAGTATCCGGCTACAATCTATTCAGGAAGGAGAGGGCAGACAGTAAGGGGGGATGAGTGGCATTTTATGTGAAGAATAAGATAAAGGCCACAGAGATTCAAGGGGAACAGGGGGAGGGGGGGAATACTGTGGGTTAAACTAGAAGGAGGATCAGGGTCAGCCATCCTCACAGGGGTAATATACAGACCATCAGATCAAGGGGAGGAGATAGATAGGGAGATTATGCTGGCTATCCAAAGAATGGCACACAAGGGGGAGGTAGTGCTAGTTGGTGACTTCAATTTACTGGACATAGACTGGAGCCTCCCCACAGCATCAATGACCAGGAGCAGGTTTATCCTGGACTCCCTATAGGGAGCTTTCTTTAAGCAACTGGTCATTGAACCTACACGGGAGAAAGCAATTCAAGGCCTGGTGCTCACAAACAGGGACAGTGTGACAGGGGTCACAGTAGGGGAACAACTGAGACACAGTGATCACCAACCAGTAGGGTTTGGGATAACCCCACCGGTGGAATCCAGCCACACAAAAACATGAATCCTTGACGTCATGAGAGCAGACTTTGGAAAACCGGGGAAAAGTTTAGAAGAGGCATTAACTGGAATAGGGAGAGAAATAGGAGTGGAGGAACAGTGGGCAGTGTTCAAATCTGAGATAACTATGGCAACACAACTCTGTGTCAAACAAGTTAGCAAGGGGAAAAGGAAGAGGAGACCAGTATGGTATTCCAAGGAGGTAGCTGAGAAAGTGAATGCAAAAAAAAAATTGCAATCAAACAGTACAAAAAGGCATAGGTAGAAGGGGACTGGGAGATGTACCAGGAAAAGCAAAGGGAGCCAGGGAAGGCAATAAGGGAAGTCAAGGCACAGAAGGAGGAGCACACTAAGAAATCAGTGGTGGGGGGGACAAAACCTTTTACAGATTTACCATAGAAAAAAGGAAGGCAAAGAAGGGGATAGTGAAACTGAAAGAGGAGGATGGCTGTAGAGTGGAGGATGACAATCGCAAAGCAGACATACTAAACAGATACGTCTAGCTCAGTCTTTACAGAGGAGGGGGCAGGAAAGGAGCCAGAGAGGAATACAATGAGTAGGATGGGTACAAAAATGAATACAGGTCACTTTCCAAGGGAAAGGGTCCTAAGAGAACTGGAAAGAATAAGGATTGATAAAGTTATGGGGCTGGATGGGGTACACCCTAGTGTGCTGAGGGAGCTACGAGAGGTGGCGGTGGGCCCTCTGGTAACCTTATTCAGCCTGTTACTGGAAACAGGAGAGGTACCCAAAGACTGGAGGAGAGCTGATGTAGTCCCCCTATGCAAAAGTGGAACCAGAGAGGAAGCATGAAACTACAGGCCAGTCAGCCTGACCTCAGCAGTGGGGAAGATAATGGAAACACTACTGAAGGAAAGAATAGTGGAACACATAGTTGCCAGCAGTCTACAGGACCAAAGGCAACATGGTTTTACAGGAGGGAGGTCGTGCCAGACTACCTTTACTGAGTTCTTAGTCTGGTTGACAAGGGAGGTGGAAGGGGGAGGAGCAGTAGATGTGGCCTACCTGGACTTCAACAAGGCCTTTGACACTATGCCACATAGAAGGCTTTTAAAGAATACACACCTAATGCAGAAGAACATCAAACAGAAGTGCAGCACAAACCAAGCAGAGCCGAAAGCACAGCAAAACTTTGGGGGGGGGGGCCTGCAGGCCCCAATGGAGAAGACAGACTGACATAGCCTCTTGCTGGGAAAAAGTGCTTCGGAGGGAGGCTGGGAGGGACTGTTATGTAGCTCAGAAAGGGGGTATGTCTGGTTGCACACCCATTAAACTACAGGTGTAGCCTGTTAAAAAAATAAGGACAGGCTGGAAATGCTGCAGTGTAGTATATAAAAAATAATTCAGAGACAGCAGGGCAGACCCTATGAGGATCAGCTTAGGGCACTAAACATGTACACTCTTCGGACATCAGATGAGAGAGGGATGATATGATAGAGGCATTCAAGTTCCTGAAAAGAATGAACAAGGTTAACTGCTAGGAACTGTTTAACTAGAGTAGTGAATCTAAAACATGAGGTTATGAGTGGAAGTTAATGAGGGATCCAAAGCAATGTGAAAATGTTTTAGTTTACAGAGTAAATGGTTGAGCCATGGAACAGTCTGCCAGTGGAGGTGGTGGGTGCCAAAACTATTAATGGTTTTAAACATAGTTGTGACTGAGTTAAGGGCTTAGTTGTTATTTTGGGGGGCAGTAGTAAAACAAGGAACAAGGGGGTGGAGAGTGTAGACAAAGCCCACCTATAGACAGAAAGTACTGGTGTATGATATGGTGTTACAAGCAGGCTGGATGGACCATTGGTCTTTTTCTGCCATCATTGTCCATGTTTCTACATATGCATTGTACCTATTAATGATATTATTATACTTATTGCACCTTACTGTTCTGTTTCTCACCCTTCCCCTTGGTTGCATCTGGAATTTTACCAGTTCAGCTTGTCTTTTCTGTTAAAACCTTTGAAACAAACAGATAAACCGGCATAAGTAAATAAATACATATATATATATATATATATATATATATAAATAAATACATACATACATACATCAATAGATTATTTGTTCATCACACAGCAAGTCAGTGGCATGATGGGGAATGATGACCATGGCTTTCACAGTTCAGCACTCTAACCACAGCTCCACACTGCCATCTAAATATAGATCAGAAATGTAATTGCTACGTTGCCAGATTAGCACTGTGTTACAACATGTTAACAAACTATCCGTGTGGAAATAAAATAAGAACCACAGGGTCACAGTATCAAAAAAGAGCAGATAGCAGTCATAGAACTCATTCACTGGAAAACAAACACCATTTTTATTTGTGTCTGGTGTTTGGGTTTTTAATTAAATATCTTCCCACTGAATGTCACACATTACCTGTATGTCCCTAGAGATTGCTATGGCTTAATTCAGGGGCATGAGGATTTTGCTAAATGTCTGCTATCCGAATAAATCAATGTGTGTGAAATTTTCACATATCCTACAGTTCATTTATGTCAATCAGACATCTACAGAGCTGAGTTGAAAAGGTTTTACATGGATTAGAGAATTTTATTGAAAACAAACAAAAAAGTACCCTTTGTTCGCACTCCAAGTTAACCCACACACAGTCAGTGCAGCACAAATACACCAAAGGGATTTTACACTCTTTCTCAGCTATGGCATTGGAACTAAATGTGCACTGTTCTATTTGTAGTGCCTTTGATTAGCACTAATTAAGTGCATAGATTCATGACGTTGTTACATAGATTGAAGGCGCATTCATTAACCTGAAATTTCTTCTTTTTTTACATTCAACTACAGCAGATTAACAGCTGCACGTGTTTAATGGAAATGGAAATCTGTGCAGTGTCAAACAAGTTCTTTGGAGCATCAGTGATCTTTCCAAGCATTTATACCCTGTTTGATAATTGAAATCTAGGAATGTTAAATAACAAACATTTGTCAATGTTGAATGTTCACCGCTGGTATTGCTTTTGTACCAGGTTTTGCTTGTACACATTTTTACTATATTTTTTCCCAGGACAGAGCAGATGAGATGCAATATTTCATTTTCAGTGGTGTCCTGCTTTGATACGTTGTTAGACAATAATTATCCAGGATAGGGCAGCTGAGTGGCTGAGAGGCCATATCTATTTTTAAGTGAGCTCCCACATTTTGACTCCAAATGTCCAGCAGTCTTTTTATGACCTGACGTTATGATGAGTTCTGATCATTTTTTTTGTCATATAGAGATTTCAAGTATTATTGAATGTTGTCATGGCTGTAATTTATATGCTGTGAGTTATGTATATGAATGGAATTTTACTGTACTTGTATTTGTGTGCAATGTACTCTGTGTATATGTATTGTTGGTATTTGTAAAATAGATAACATTATTGTCTTTGGTACCCATTGTAAATGAGCCTTGTTGCTCAATTGGGGTCTGACCATGTTCACTCTTTTCTTTTGATTAACATGAATACAATTTTCACTACTGCTACTACTACATGATCAAGACAGGCGGAATTTTTAAAATCCCATCTGAAAGGTGATTTTGCTGTGTGACTGTGGAAACAAGTTTCCGATGGGATTTGAAAAAGGACACCTGCCATGTTCAGGAGATAGGGTAACACAAAGGATATGTTGAACATTAGGGGCCAAAATCTGCAAAAAATAGTTACATTAAATGTTGGAACAATTTGTTTCCTCATAACTTAGTTGTTTTTTCACATTTTTATCCCAGATTATCATTTATAAAACAATGGCTGAAACGTCATTTTGTACCGCAAGTGTTAAAATACATTTTGATCATGATTTGAGAAATCACAGCTGTTAAATTCATGAGAATGTGTGAAAAATGGCTATGCTGAAAAGTTGGGGTCAGATATTGAAAATGATCAATCACAAGCATGCACTGAAAAATTACAATGTAGATTCATATCTTTCTTGTTTTCTCATATTTTCACCACAAATGTTCAACATAGCCTTTCTCTGACCCCAAATAGCCCTTTTATGAGCCCATCTCATGAACAAAGGAGGAGAACATTTTAAAATCCTGCCCAAAAGGTGATTTCTTGCCACCAGTGCAAAAACACATTTTGGCCAGGATTTGAAAAATGACAGCTGTCACATTCATGAGATGTGGTGAAGAAATTGCTATGTTGAAAATGTGGGGTCAAGATTTTAGAAATTACCAAAGTTATGAGCCTGTGTCTGTAAATTTCAATGTAGGGTCATAACATTGTTATTTTTTAATATTTGTACCCCAAATTTTCAACATCACCTTCTTATGACCCCACCTCGTGAAGAAGGGTGGGGAAAATGTTTGACTCCTGCCCAAAAGGTGATTTTGTGCAGTGACCTTGAAATTATCTTCTGGAATAGATCTGCTTACTTTCACTGCCACTGTTCATGAGGTGGGCTCCCAAAAAAAGTCATGTTGAAAATTTGAGGCAAATATATTAAAAAATAACCAAGTTATGCCACTAAGTTGAAAACCCCATTGAAATACATTGAACCGCATTTCTGATTTCCTCAGTCCGTGGTCCAGTATTGAAGAATGAAGATGTGCCTGCAGTCCAGAGAGGATTACAGCATTGGACCCCTGGTGGGTAAGTAAGGGCTCGGGCAGTGGGGGTGGGTGCTGAGTGGGAGGGTTGAGTGGGAGACTAATAGCAACGACGGCAACAGACATCGATGCACAGTTTTCCTTGTTACAGGGTATACTGTATAAAAAAAAATATGAAGGGATGGTTTTCTTTATTTCAGGTGGTGACACTAGGGAATTGGGTACCCCCAGTGTCAGTTTTATGTTTGTGAGAGGGTGGGTTGATGGGTGCTGAGTGGGAGGGTCAGGTGGGAAGAGAGTAACAACAATGGCAAAAACAGACATAGATAGTGTTCTTTTTTTACAGGCTATACTGAAAAAAAACAATGAGGGATGGTTTTCTTTATTTCAGGTGGCAATACTGGGGATTGAGCACCCCCAGTGTTGGTGTTATGTTTGTGGGGATGTGAGTAGGGTGGTGGGTGTGAGTGGGAGGGTTGGATGGGGGAACAGTAACAGCGAGCAGAAACAGTCATCGATGGATGTTTTTCTGTTTTACAAGGTATATATTGGTTCTCTTTAGTGTGGTGATGCCGGGAATTGGGCACCCCCAGTGTCAGTGTTATGTTTGTGGGAGGGGGGTACTTAGTGGGAGGGTCAGTTGGGAGAACAGTAAGAGTGGTGGCAGCAACAGACATCAGTGGATGGTTTTCATTTTTGCAGGCTGTAATTTAACCACAGCAAGCTGATCATGACAGGTCAGCTGTGTTTGCTGGGTGCCATTATGTAAATCAATGAAAAGAACCAGCGTATGATTCAACTGGTTGGGTCAGCTCTCTCCTTTGAACTATACAAAGTCTCTGCCTAGCAAGTCAGAGCACTGTCATGACCAGCCTAGCAGATGATTGGTGTGACACTGACAAGCCCCTTGCCGACCACTTTGCACTGGACAACAGTGTCACACCTTCAAAAATCACTCTCTCCTAACAAAATGTTTGCTGCGCATGCATGCATGGTGAACATAAAAATGACCAAGGAAGGGACCTCTGTACTCAACTTCTCTCATCCAGGTAGCTGCAGCACTCAACATTATAAGAAATAGCTATGATCTTTGTTTATCAGACATATTGTCAGAACATTTGTATGGACTTTGACAAAATAGAGAGAAGAATGCCAGTGGTGGAAACCTTTTGAAAACCAAGGAAAAGTGATCTCCCTGCCCCTCCCAGGCATACTAATACTGTGCCAATATACAGCACCCTGCTTGTGACCCTCTCTTATCAAACGAATTAAACCTCATGCACAATGATGTTGTCTGCAGTAAGAAACTGCTCCAGCTTGAATTTAAATGGTTAGTACTCTGCTTTTTCAGAGAGCTCTTCAGGAGCTTATTTCATACTTTTATGACCCTCTGAGTGAAAAAAATGCATCTTCACAGTACCCCTAATTCTAACTCTTTAGCATAGGGTATGCATCCAGTTCTAATGTTCAGATCAAGTGGAAAATCTTTTGCCTGATCCATCATACTGTATCTGAGTCCGAGAACATTTGAAACTCTGAAATCATACTGTATCTTCTCAAATTGTGAAAGAAGGATTATTGGTAAAACAAGAGTGAGTAGTGATAACAATGACATGGTAATACTTGCTCATGTCCTTGAAGAGGTGGCATTGTAACGTTTTGCTATGGTTTTGTCAATTTGCACAGATCTGGAAAGCCGCCATAGTAAAACCTGTACATAAGGGTGGGGATAGGACAAGCATGGCCAACTACAGACCCATCTCAATACTATCCCCCCAAAAGCTCTGGAGAGAATAGTATTCAGCCGGCCCAGTGGCACTGAGAGTTGATGTGCTGGATGCCACACCTTGCGCCACATTGGTGACCTGGGTTTAGGAGCGAGCTCGGGTGCCGTGGGTTGGCAGGGAGGGAAGGGATCAAGTGTCCCCAGGACTTCTCTCCTTTCCTGGGGGGAGGGTATTGGGGTTGTCCAGTATCCCAGTGACCCCAGGTGGAGACCGGGGGTACTGCAGGATCCCAGACCAGCAGCAAGGGACAGCGTGGTGGATGCAAGTGGGGTTGCCGTGCACCATGGCATCACCATACGTCACGTTTGGGGGGATGGGAAGCATCTGAAAAAAAAAACCTGTGGGCCAGTTAGGCGATGGCATGCCAGTGCCTTGACCAACACACGCCCAGCACTGGGTCTCTGCCTCCGCCCCTTGATCTCCTCGTGAGTTTGGGCCCGGGGCCTGCGAGGAGCACTAATGATCTTGAGAGGGCAGATGGTCACAGTGAGTGATAGAGCAGCAGGTGAGTGGACTGCCCAAGAGAGTTCTGGTCCACCGGAGACATAAATCGATTTGAAAAAAAAAAGAATAGTATTCAATCAGCTGGTCTCCTACCTTGGAGGTAAAACCTACTGTGCAGCCAAAAGCACAGGTTTAGAAAATTGTACAGCACCACAACTGCACTCATTGAATTCACATCCCACCTACACAAAGCCTTTGACAAAGGGCATCTGGTAGGTGCTGTTTATGTTGATCTAACCAAGGCATTTGACCTTGTTGATTATCCTCTGCTGCTGACAAAACTCCTACACCTTGGCCTCTCTACTGTGACAGTATCTTGGTTTTGATGCTACCTCACCAGTCACACACAAATGGTCAAAATATATGGGGTCCTCTCTGAAAAAAAACAAGTCTCTGTTGGAGTTCCTCAGGGGTCTATTGTGGGACCTCTTCTCTTTAGCCTCTTTATCAATGGTCTACCAGGTGCTTGTTTGCATACTCAGATGTTGCTCTTTACTGATGGCAGGGTAATCTACAAGAGCAGCCCACAACACAAGGTAGTTAATAAAGTGAGTAGCAAGTCTGACTATGAGTCTCTTCAGAATAGCCTCAATACAATATCCAGATGGTGTACTAACAACAGTATGGAGTTAAACTATAATAAATGTGCTGTTATACATCTTGGGGAAAAACAACCCCCTTAATGTTTACTCAGTAGATTCTGTACAAGTGCGTTCAGTTGACAACGAAAGGGACCTTGGTATAATAATAGTGCATTTAAACATAAAATCCATATTAGAGCCATGGTTCATCAGGATAATAAAATCATTAACATCATCAAAAAATCATTTATAACAAGAGACAGGCACACTATTATTAATTTGTACAGAAATTACGTACATCCACATTTAGAATATGCATCACCTTTTTGGTCACATTATTATAGAGAGGAAATCAGTCTCATTGAAAGAGTACAGTAATCAGTGACAACGACGCTACCTAGCCTATCCAGGTTACTGTACCCAAATAGAATCAGGAACTTAATCTAATGCCACTGGAGGTCAGGAGACTAAGAGGAGACTGTCTCCTCTTCCACAATGTTATCAGAGATCCAACTCTATTAAATGAATGTGGTATTGTTCCCAATAATAGGAATCAGAATTTAAGGTCACACAATAATCAATTCGAACTACCAGGACCAATACAACAATTTGAGATAATTTTTTTACATTATGTGCAATTGCTTTTTTAATAAATAACCAAATAATGTAGTTAATATGCAAGAGTTCAATAAATGTAAATAGGCACTTGATAATTAGCTGGGTTACTAAGTTGTGCCTCACAGGTGTGGGGAACAAGCACAATTGGCTTAAACCTAATTTCATCATAATCCTACAAAGTAAAAAGTTACTAAGAGCGCCAATGCAGCTTCAGTTCCCTAGAAAGATGATTCAAGCAGAGTAAGCTGGTTCTTAACTACAGAAAAACCAAAACCATGCTCTTACCAGCACTCATATCAAAAACACAGTCTCCCCTCTGAGCATGCTGAATGTTTAGAGATTCCCGCTTGAGCAGGTGCCCACTTTTAGATACCTGGGGGTCACACTAGACGAGTCTCTCACATTAATGGAGCACATAGACAGTATGGTTGGAATGGCTAACAGAAAACTAGGAGCCCTCTTCGGGCAGCACCTTAACCTAATCCATGAGGTCAGGTGTCTAGCCGTAACAAGATCTGTCCTCCCTCTCATTGATTAAGATCTCACAGTATATGGAGCCACATCTGATGCCGTCTTGAACAGGGTGAGAGTACTGCTCATCAAAGCTTGCTGGTTCATTATGGGCTCAGACAGACTCACACACCACTGCACCTTATACTCCCTCTCAGGTTGGCTTCCCCTGTGTGAACATATAAAGTACCAGAGTATTCTACTGGCCAAAAAAGCAGTTGGTGCTTTGCTCCACCTGCCTTGGCATCACTCTCTCACCCAGTTTACAATCAATATACCACTAGGAGTATGGCAAGGCATGCACTGGTAGTCCCCAAATGTAGAACCAACCAGGGCCAACAAGCTTTTGCCAGCTGAGCCTCAGATTGGCTAAACAACCTCCCAACATCCATCACTGAGTTACCTAAAATGCCACAGTTTAAGACAGCCCTAAAGAACTAACCGAAGAATCCACGTGTAAATGCCAATGCTAACCTTTTCCATTACCTGACCTTTACCTCTGCCTGCCACTTCTATGCTCCTACCTCCCTAGCCCCTTTGTATCCTGTTCTCCCTTTCCCTTGTCTCCCTCTACCTCCACGACTCCTCCAACCAAGCCATACAATATATTTACTAATGATTCTACTGAGTTGCCAACCTTATATTGTACAGTTGTCTCCTTGTCCTGACAAATGCTCATTCTGAGCTGCCTGCAACAATGTAATGATAGTATTAACTAATGCTAATTTCTAATGCATGTATATTTTCTGTTTCTTTCAACTTTTGACTTGGAACCTTTGCAAATGAGTACATAGCTCAAAGGTCTTTCTGATGTACAAATAAATAAATAAATTCTTTTTAACAGGGAAACATGATTAGCCTGTTTTTTTTTTAATTCAAGTTTATTAAGGTTTTCTACCAATACAGAGCAAGATGCAACAGTACAGGATGATCCAAACATCAATACCCACATGTAACAATATGAAGATATCCAGGTACATTATCAGGAGCACCTTGCCCTCCGTCCCTTCCCTCCCTCCTTCCCCCTTCCCCAGCAGACAGAATTATAAGGTGATGTACCATACCATTAAACATCTTTCATCTGATATTAGGTAATTAAGGGGAATAAGCACCCCTCTGAAGTAGATACAACTCATGTAAATTTCCCAGAACCCCATCATACTTTAACAAACAATTCTTACGAATCGCACTAAATTTTTCCATGTTCAGGTTAAAAAGCAACTCCTGTAAACACTCTGTGTAAGTAAGTAAATCTCCATCCATCCAATGTCTCACGCAACCTTTTTGAGTGACGCTGAAATGATGGCCATATAATACCATCTGGCTTTAACCTTAATTCCAGAGTAATCCCCCAATAAACATACCTCGGGACTAAATAGGTGATCGATCCCCAACAGTGGATCTGCCCCGTTCCTTAATCTTCTCCTACAGCAATCTGACACTAGAACATTCCCAGAAAATATGAAGTAATGTTCCATCCTGCTGATGGCTGAAATTGCATTTTGGGTCTGAAGTACGGCCAATCTTGCACAACTTTTGTGAAGTCCAGAACATATTATTCAGAAATTGAAACTGCATAACTCTCAGCCTATCCTGGGATATATACCTGTAAGTATGCCACCAGATTGCACTCCAGTCCCTCCCCGGGTCCCCAAAAGCGGTGTTCCAGTAGTGGGGGGGGTGCCATCGAACTGCTGAAATGCTCCCTCAAGTAAGCATTTATAGAATCTGGAAACTACATGCAGCTTCCAAACAGTTCTAGCAAGAGCCTCAAATAGGCCTTCAGGTGGCTGAGACCCGACTTGTTTCCTAAGAGATTGTACTAGCAAATGCCTAAGCTGATAAACTCTAAATATGTGCCCTGGGGCAATACGGAACTTGTTAATTAAAGCCTGTACCGGGAGACACTCCCCCTCCTGAAAAAGATCTGAAATCCTCAGGTTCTTCATCTCAGGAAGCCAGGAGTCCTGAATCATTTTACCTCCAATTTTTAAATTCAAATTTCGGCACAAGGGTTGATTCTTGTCTCTACTGGGGGAATATTTTAAAAACAAACACAATTGTGCATGGATTCTTAAAGACGTTTTAATCAGAGTGGGAAAAGGTTCCCCAGATAAGGACTTCAATGAAGCATAAAGGAGTGCAGTCAGATCAAACCCTGCTTCCTTTATTAGCACCACCTCTAACTTAACCCATGAGGGGACATAAACAGCTGGAGAGTGCTCAATTGGAACTAGCAACCATCTTAAATACTTACTTACACTGCTTGCCCAATAATATAAGGCCAAATGGGGTAAATTTAACCCCGCCTTCTCCTTAGCAGCAGCCATCTTATTACAAGCTCTGCACAGAGTTTTCCCCTGCCAAATAAACTCTGAAATTATTGCATGCATATTCTTAAACTTGCTGAATTGCAACCACAAGTTCAGCATGATTAGTGGGTACAATACCCTAGGTAATGCGTAAATTTTCGTCAGACTAACCCTACCCCATAAGGATAACAGGAGTTTGGTCCATCTAGCAAGATATAATTGAATGGTATTCCTTATCAAGTCTAAGTTTAACTGTACCATCTTGGAGTCACTACGGGCCAAAACAACCCCTATATATGTAAGCTTGGACGGGCTCCATTGTAAACCAAGCGCTGTCATCTCAGACTTGAGCACCCTGGAGTTCAACGGAAAAACTAAGTTTTTTTCTCTATTGATTTTATAGTTAGAGAACTTGCTGAACTCCTCTATAAGCTCCATGACCACTGGTATAGTAATACTGGGGAGAGTTAAATGAAAAAGTACGTTGTCTGCATATGCAGAGAGCTTGAATTCATGGGAGCCTATTTTAATTCCTTTGACTCTGGGATCCGATCATATTTTTGCAAGAAAGGGTTCGAGGTAGAGATTGAAAAGAAGGGGTGAGAGAGGACATCCCTGTTGGGTTCAAGCACCCAGAGGGAATGTTGAAGAAAAGAACCTATTGCAATAAATCTGCACACTCGGTTGACTGTACAGAGAGAAAACATTCTTAACAAAAGAGGGGGGAAGTCCAAATTTTATCATTGTCAAATATAAGAACTGCCAGTCAACCCTGTCAAATGCTTTTTCTGCGTCTATCGATACTAACCCAGATGGCAAACAGTGGTCCCTAGACGCAGAAAATATGTTAGCCAATTTACCTAAATGGTCCAAGAGTCGACCTACACGCCATAAAGCCTACCTGGTCATTTGTATAAGCAGCGACATTACTTTGGCTAGCCAATTGGCCAAAATTTTTGCTAGGATTTTAACATCATAATTTAAAAGTGAGATGGGCCTATAACTAGTAACTTTATCTGGGTCCTTGCCACTCTTGGGAATAACCACAATAAGGGCTGAAAAAGGTGTTTATCTACTTTCTTAGAGGTCAAAATACAGTGAAATAGTCTTTTTAAGCTGGGAACTAACTGCACAGCAAAACATTTATAAAAATTGGGAGAGAACCCATCTGGGCCTGGAGCTTTATCAAGAATAAGCGAGTTTATTGTTGCAAGAATCTCTTCCTCTGAAATGGGTTGAGTAAGCGGGCTACCCAACCCTGGAGGCAATGAAGAAAGTGGGCAAGAGGAGAGATATCTCTCCACCTCCTCCTTCAGGGGTCTAGACTCCATTGGGCTGTACAGGTCCCTATAGTAACCCTCAAATTGCAGGGCAATTTCCATAAGGTGAGTTTTAACCATGCCATCCAGCCGAGAGGTAATACACTGAACGATCCTAACCACTTCCTCTTTTTTTAATCTCATGGCCAGTAAATGCTCGGCCTTTTCCCCCTGATCAAGGTACCAAGCTTTGTTTTTTAACAGGGCATATTCCACTCTTTCCCACAAAAGTTCACTATATTGATTCCTCAAACCAATTAGTTTTTCCCTGGTTTCTGCAGGAGTTGCCCCTGAAAGAACACGTTCTAAGTCTCTAATCTGGATAAGTAGAGCCAAAGCTTTACTCTCTCTTTTCCTTTTCCTGTCTGCCGCTAGTTTGATGAGTTCACCCCTCAAAACACATTTCAGCGCACACCACTCCACATCCCCTTTACCTGTGGATTCCGTATTCTCTCTTTCATATTGCTCTATAAGATGGGCAATGATTTCTTTAATTGCTGGGGACTGTAACAGCTGATTATTCAACTTCCATATCGTTTGTCTACTAAGGTTGGGGTAGAGATTTAAGGAATATCGGACCATCGAATGATCATAAATAACCCCAGGCAGTATTGAGCATTGCGATAGGCCGGGAAGGACTGATTGACTGATCAGGAAATAATCAATCCTAGATCTAGATCCATGAACGGCCGATGTAAATGTGTGTTCCCTGAGTGAGGGATATAAGACCCTCCATGGGTCACATAGATCAGCACTATCCACCAACTCTCTAAGGGCTCTCTGTGTGGGAGATAGCCCACTTCTCCTCCTACTATCCATGTCCATATCCGGGTAGAACAGTAAATTCCAATCTCCCCCTAAGATCATCGGAATATGGATATATGGGGACAATACCTTGAACAGGTCTACAAAAAACCCGGGGCGAATCCACGTTTGGGCCGTAAACACTTCCTATTAAAACTTTTGACCTGTATAACGTTCCCACCACTAGCAAGAAATGGCCTGAGGGATCCTTGACAATTTCCTCACAGGAAAAAGGAATTTGTCTGGTGAACAGAATGGCCACTCCCTTGCTAGCAGTGCGCTCACCAGACAGGTATACCTGTCCAATACTCTGTCGTTTAAACAAGGTGCTTTCTGAGTCAAGCAAGTGCGTCTCCTGTAGACAGATGATTTTCCCCCCTTGCAATTGAAGGTGCTTTAAAATCCTTGTATCTTTTAGTATTGTTCCTTGCCCCGTTAACTTTCCATGCAATTAAATCCCAGGAAGTTCCCATTTAGCTGTTAGTTAAAATTATACATGTCCAATCACCCGGCAACAACCTGTGGGCTCTCCCGGGACCCAGAGTAACTGCACCCTCCTGATCAAACCTTGTATAGTTCTGCCTGCACCTCCCTTTTCCTCTATCCCCCCCACCACCCTAAAACCAAATCCGTACCCCACCAACCCATTATCCCACCCAACATAAAGTCGTAAATACCCCCCTCCCTCCCAACAATCTACCCACAACTTCCACTTCCCCAGCATAGCTCCTTCTTGGCCCATGTTGTCAAATGCACTGACCCTCCTTATCACTGCCCAGCCCCCGCCCCCGTCCCTGGATTAGGCATCGGCCTGTCAACTACCTCACTCCAACTGGACCCCCCATGCTGAATGGACATCAGCACTGGCAGGAAGAGTCTGTAAGGGGGGCTCTAAAAAGATGGAAGGAGCTCACTAGAGCCAGACTCAGAAAACTCTCCTAACCTTGAGGCTGACCATTTCAGACCCATTCTACTCCTGGAAAACTCCCGAAGAAAGAAGGAAACAACTTCCCTCTGGAGCGTGTAATAGTCAGGGGTTCCTCCTCTCCGATCACAATGCTTCTGTACAGAGAGAAGACCCCAAAAGGCTTTATCCTATACTAACAGACCACCCAGCTAGATTACCCCCTTTTTTCCCTGTCCAGCAACTTCCCAACTAAAATAAATCAGTCGAAAAGGGGAGGGTAAAGATAAAGCCTGAACTGGGGAACTTCCCTCAAAAAGTCCCGGAGGACCCATCTAAAGTAAAAAAAAAACTAAAGAATCACTACTAGCAATCCCAAAATGCCTGGGATATGTATACCTCGAGCCCCTGCACTTTCCGGTATTTGTAATCCCATAAAGTTCACAATATCTACCTAGAAAAAAAAAAAAAGAAACTGGAAAGACAGCGCTTAAAAAAAAAAAAGCTACAAACTTGCAGAGCTCAGAAAGGAGCGAGTAACACAGTCCCAACCATAACCTGAAAATTGCAGAGCTCCATTCCACAATGAACTAGCACCCTCTAGCACCGGCATGCTACTATCAAATCTGCAGTGTAGAACAAGGAAAACAAACACTGTAATATTAGAAACAAGTAACCAAGTCATAACACATTTTAACATCACTTGTGCTTATTAGCAACTGAACAAACTATAATTGAAGACGGGGTGCAGGGGTTTCAAACATGACTGCCCCAAATATCATGGGCAATCCCCTGTCCCATCAGGAGTCCCCGAGTCTTTAATAGTAGTTAAAGTGCGCCAAATGTCTGGGAACAGTTCCGCTCTTCAAGATCCTTCATCGATTATTCCAGAACTCAACTGTGTTCCTCGAGGCACAACCTCGGTTTTTTATTTAAATAAATTCGGGAGTGCAGACTTAAGACCTTCCAGTGCTGCTTTCTGATTTTCATAGGTTACCCATGCCCCTGATAAACACACTTGCAAGCGTGCAGGGTAGGTCATCCTGAACCGAGTGGAAGAAGCAATCAGCTTAACCACTATCGGGTGGTACTCTGCCCGCTTTTGCCTCACTGTGAGGGGGAGGTCCTGAGTGATTCGTAAGGCAGCATTTTCCCAGGAAACTTCCTTGAGCTCTCTAACCTTAGAAAGGATGAGCTGTTTCTCAAGATAATTTAAAAAGCGAAGAATTAGGGTACGTGGGGGGGTGCCCGGCAGGGGCATCGACCTTAAAGCCCGATGGGCTCTTTCAATAATATAATTCGGACCATATGGCAATGGACCAGCGATCTTTGCCAAGAGCTTCTGAGCAAATACTATCGCATCTGCCCCCTCCACCTTCTCCGGTAGCCCAATAATTATAATATTGTTGCGTCTGCTTCTTCCCTCCAAGTCCTCAATCTTGGAGTCCAATCTCATTAACTTCTGATGGATAGCCACCATCTCCGGTTCAAACTTAGCAGACTGGGCTTCCACTGACGCAATTCTAACCTCGTTATCCTTGGTGCATCTTGAAAGATCTTCTAGTGCCAGGGTAATCACTTTTAACTCCTCAGTAATTGTTTGGAAATCTACCCTGAAGGGTTTCATCTCCGCCAAGAACCTCTCTACTGTGAGCAGCTCATTCTCCAGCTCAGCCATTTCGGGTTCATCTTCTGGGTCTCCGGAGGCAGAAGAGGCCCTGGGTTTCTTTGGGGCCTTGGCAGGAGAGACAGGAGGAGTACGTTTCCCATGGCTTTTTCACTTATCCTTCTCCATCAGCCACTCGGACGGAATCTCGTCACTCCCTGGTACTCTAGGGAGTAAACTGCACCGGGTTGTAGTTGCGATCACTCTATACTTGTAACTTTTTTAACAAAAAACAGAGATGGGAGATGAGAGCCGGGCGATCAGGCTGCTAAGCCAGCATTTGCATCACGTGACTCCCCATGATTAGCCTGTTTAATAATACTCATGTTAACCTTTTCATTCGTATACCCATTTTACTTACAACCTATGATCCACGTGTAATTTTAAGAACAACAGAAGACCATTGGTCCATCAAGTTCTTTCCCTCAACAACACAGTTCAGATGCTGTAAATTAACACTCCATTTTCTTCAAAGTAATTACCATGTCTGAGTTTAAAGACAGATACAATGTTAACTGATTCCACCTACTCTGAGAGTCTGTTCTACATGTTCACCACTCTTTGTGAGAAATAGATCCTGTTGATATTTCCCTTCTTGAGTTGTCTTCCTTTTAGTGATGTAGTATGGCCTTTTCTCTCAGGATCTTCTGAAGAGCTATGTTTCATCTAGTGGTGTTATTCCGTTCAGGTATTTGAACACCTTGACCATTTCTCCCCCAAGTCTCACATTTTCTGATTAGAAGATTTTCAGTTTTACTCACTTAGTCCTCCTTTATCAACCCACTCTCTAAAATGATAGAAATTACTTGGGAGGCATATGAAACCAAGACAGGGCACAATTGCAATTCTGTATGAGTCTTGGTATAAACAGTTCTGCTCACCATTGTGTCAGTTTTGTTTCTTTAATAATACGTCCTTAACGGTCTTTCAGTTCAATCTGTTTGTTAACAAGCTAGAAATCAATGTTTCACTTCACTAAGTTTCTTCAGGAAACTTGTTAGCTGATGACAAATAAAAACAAGTAACAGCTTGATTCTCATAAATAGGTTTCTCTAGACATCCTTTACATTATTTACTAATTTAGCTTAATATTTTACAAAAATGTTTATTTCATATACCAAACCTTTATCAATCATTTAATTATAGACATGCATGAATATCCTGACCTCACCAAATAAATTACATTCCTTGTTTATGATAATGACTATAGCAAGTTATTTATATTTTATATATTTAAACTTCATTTCTCCATTACAAATGACCAAAAGCAAATAAACAAAAACAAAAATGCTCACTTGGTAACACAGAGTGTCAAAAAGTATCCTGTTTAATTGATTGTGGCATTCAATTCCTTTTTCTTTCATAACAGTTAGACTGACCTCTAAAATATATGATAACACAAATATTGCATCAGCCACACTTGTCCATGTTGCATTTTATGTCTAAAGGCAGAAACAATATCAACTGAGACAACCTGCTCTGAGGCTGTTCCACACATTCACCTCTAATTCCTGTGAAATAAGTCTTCCTGTTATTTTTCTTGAATATTCCTCGTTACAGTAATATTGTGTGCCCTCTTCTCTAGGGGTTTCCTGAAGAGCTGTATTTGACCTGGTGGTGTTATCCTTTCTAGGTACTTGAATACTATGACAATGTCTCCCTTGAATCATCTCTTTTCCAACAAGAAGTAGTCCAGTTCTATAAGTCGATGCTCAAAGCTCATGTTCTACAAGTCCTTGACCACCTTTGTTTTCTTATTGTGGAGTTTGTTTGATTATATCAATATCCTTTCTCCAGTACGGGAATGAGAAATGTGCACTGCACTCAACATAACACCTAACCACCATACAAGGACCTCACCATTCACATTCCTCTTGATGTACGCCATGATTTTGCTTGCCATGTAGGCTGGCATCCTACACTGTTGATCAAATCTGCATATGCTCAGATTCTTAAAATTTTTCCTGTGAACTTTTAGTAATCTCTGAACCATTTAAACAGTATTTTGCTTTTATTCTCTTCTTTTCAATGTGCATGACTATACATTTTTCAGTTGGAATTCATTTTCTGTCTCTCTACCCACTTCTACAACATGTCTAAATATTTCATCAGCTTACTAATATCCTTATACAATATTTTACAACTACTGTATCCATCTTGATGTTATCGGCAACATTGGGCACACAGCTAATGCTGACCACCTCTAAGTTCATTTTAAGCATTTTGGACAGCTTTGGCCTGAGTACAGGTCCCTATTTGGCACCACTGGTCACTTGTTCCACATTGATAGATTGCCATTAATTACAATTCTTGGTTGTCTGTCCTTCAGTCAGTTACTAACCCAGTCTATTACTCAGCCACGTATACTGTACCTACAGTATGTTTTTTCATTTTGTGAACAAGCAATTTGGACAGCAAAACTATAGCTTTGCTGAAGTCAATGTGCAGTGCCCCAGAGTGGATGTCCCCTGGTGTCATATAGAAAAGGGGCATCCAGGTGCTCCAGGTGCACAACTGCAGGTGGCCCAAGGGGTAGGAGTTAAACAAATGGTGCCCTGGTCCCGAAGTAATGGTGTCTCAGTGTATTCCAGCTTAGCCAGTAGGGGATCTTATTAAAGCCGAGGAGCCGCAGTGTAGAATCCCCAGCCCAGGTGCCCTGGCCAGTAGAATACAGTGGCAGGAGGAGGAAATTAGAGTGACAAGCAGGGTAATCAGAAAGGTAGTTAAATGGGGCTCCTTAGCAAACTGCCAGCCTGCAATTTAAGTTTTATTTCTTTTCCCCTTCAGCTTTTCCCTCTGCTAGTTTTCCCACCACCAGAGAGTGGTATCAGCCTGGTACCAGTTTTTGAATGTCAGGCTCATGCTAGAAAGTTGGTTGCCCCCCACATTGCCAGGGACCCAGTATCCCAAACATTGGAGGCTATGTAAGGACCCCCAGTAGCAGAAAAAGAGCGAGTTAGCCAGCAGTCATTCGCCCGTGAGTAAGCCATCATGTAATCAGTGATTGAATGGCCAGTGACAGTAGGAGGGACTTACCTTAACCTGGTGGCCCCTCACTGTATTCTGTTCAGACCAGTGAAGAGGTTCTGTCATAATTTCCAGTGTCAGCAGTTCCCAGAAGCAGTCAGCAACTGTGAGTGTGACAGTAGTCCCCAGACAGCAATATGCAGCGGTTCCTGTCGGAAGCAGCAGTTCAGAGCAGTGACAGAGGTGAGGGTTTTATAAAGCAGTATCTACTTTTTAATATTTAAAAGTAAGATAATCCTTCCTCAGTGGTGTTCACAAGTGGAGCAGTGGCAATGCTAGAACAGATTGTAACAGCGCCAGAGAGAGAGGACATTGGGAAGGAAGAGCTGGGCAGCAGTGATCCAGCCATAGTGGTGAGAGTGATCAGTGGATGGGCGCACAGTACTAGAATTGGTGCCAGGAGGTGGAGCGAGTGAGGGCCCACTTCCAGGATCTCAAACTAGCCACCTCACCTCCCAGTCAGCAAACTGACACCAGAAGCCAAACTACAAGTCACAGTATAACCGTGCCAATTGGTGAGTGGGCAGCAGCACCACCAAAAAGGCAGGTGCTGACTGCCAGAACATTATGGGGCTTGTGTTTTTTTTTTTATTTAAAATTAAATAGTGGCAGGCAGCAGCAGAGGCATATGAGGGGCAAGGCAGGCTCCATTCAGGAAATGCCCATTAGAGGTGGGATAGAGGGCTAGGCCCTAGTCAGAGTCCTTGCTAGGGTCATAACAGGAAGGGCCAGAGGCCAGTAGGTCAGGGCAAGCCCCAGAATACAAAACACATCAAGGGAGGAGGAGGGTCAAAGTGGGCAGATCAAGCCCAAGTTTAAGATAGGGGCAGATTTTAAGTGAACGGTGAAAGGAAAAGAGGAGACTGGGCCCAGTTAAGAAAAGGCATCATCAGCTGAAGCCATGCCTAGAGGGACACCAATAAAGAGAAAAGGGGCAGAGCAAGGCTCCATGTAGGGTAGCCCAGGTTGACCAAGTCATAGCAGAGAGGGCTAGTCTAGACCCTAGTGTGGAGAGAGCCCAGCTAAAGAAAAGTGGAGCCCCAGAGTGTGGTATAGAGGGCAGAGCAAAGATCCAGTTAAAAAGCATACTGTATATGCCAAGCTGACAGAAAGTGGAGCACGGCAGACCACAGTGAGGATCTTCCAGCAATAAGGCAAGTAGCCCAGCCACTGAAGTTCGTAGCCCATGACAGAATCTAGTAGCTCGCAGCCAGGTGCTAGAAAGTGACCTTGTACTAAACTCCTGTCAGGGATCAGGGGAAAGGAAAATGAAACCAGGTTCCCAGAATAACAGTGTGGCTTCCAAAGGGCCCAGAACCCATGCCCCTGTATGAGTAGCCCCAGAGAATTAGGGCTCTAGTACATATGGTGTATGCAAATCTCCCAATTATAAGTTGGTCCAAGGAAGGGATTCAACAACTGGAGCCATGGTAGAGGCAGCGAGAGGCTGAGAGTTCCAGATTTGCATAGAATATGTGAGAGACAGCACCCGTAGCACAGATGCAGTCAGCAAACACAAGGGATAATTAAAGCAATTAAAGTATTTAACTGATTCTCGAGTCAAACAGCAAGAGAGGGAAAGTAAGCATGGTACCTCAGTGTACAGGCTTCATCTGTTTGGCCCTAAGCAAAGAGGGAAGGTGTGCTGTTCCATGTATGCCTGTGAGAGGAAAGGCACAGCCCATGGCTCCCATGTAGCTAAGTGCATCCCAACCATTTAGTCCAGGTTTCCCCAACATGAACCTGCCTATTGTTTAACTACACATTTACCCTGCTCAGCAACAAACCCCCCAGTTGCCTATGGTATGTACACAGCTTTGCTGCTGGGGGAGCACCTCACCCCTCATAGCCTCCCCATCATCCTGTCTCTCCCCATAGCCTCCCCCACACCCCTCCCCTCTACCCCTCTGCCCATCTCTCTGTGCCTTGAGCCCTCCTTGTCTGTTCCTCCACCTGGCCATCCCATACCTCACACAACTGCCAATTCCCTGCATGTCACTTTCTAGGCTTGCCAGCTGCTACTACCCCAGCAAAATGCCACCAATGCATGGCCCTTGTCAGGATCTTCCACTTGATTCTTCTACTATCTGACAATGTTCACCCCAATCCTGGCCAAGCAGCACCCCCCCCAACTGTGGTCACCCATGGGGTGTCGAATAGCCACTATGAATATCTGCAGCCTACTTAAAAAAAATGGCACCCTTGCAATGCTGGACAGCTCAGCACCAACCAGACATTCTGGCTTTAACAGAAACCTGCCTGTCAGCCAAGACCCCAGACTCATTTGTCTCTGTTCCTGGCTACTCTCTTATTAGGCTTGATTGTAATGGCAAGAGAGGCGGTGGCTGTGCCTTCTATGTAAATAACTCACTGCATCACCAAGCCCTGCCTGCACCCTCCCTAGACCATGGTGCCCAAGCCCTCCCAATAAAACTCTCCCCTGATCAAAACCATACTCCACTTGCTGTCACCATCGCTTACATCCCACCCCACAGCAAATCCCCTGCCTGTAAATCACTCTCTGACTATCTAGCTATCCACCCCCACAAAATGGAACAAATCCTAGTTGGGGTTCTCAGCATAATCTGGCTGGCGAGCTCATCAGCATACTCCACAGATACCTTTGCTGTGTTAGATATGACCCAACTGGTATCACAGCCTACCAGGGCCAACCACACTAATGAAACCCATACCCTACTAGATATCCTGCTCACTAATTGTCCCCACTATATAACTGACCTGGGTGTCCTACCCAATGCCTTAAGGAACCACTCCCAAATCATCTTCAGTTGGTCCTGTCAGCTACCTAAACCCCCACCAAATATCACCTTTTGTCATTGACTACGCCCAGGAGACATAGCCAAACTCAAACAATATCTAATTAACTGGGACTGGTCCCCTATTTACCAATGCCAGCACATAGATGATGCATTGCACTACTTCATCACCACCTTTAATCCTTTAATACCGCCTGTGATGCTTTAGGACCGACCATCCAAGTGACCACTAAGAAACATAGTGCCCCCGGATAACCCCAGAGCTCCTACAACAGTTCAAAGTGCGTGACAAACTCTGGCATCGTGCCACTGCCTCCGGTTTGCTAAGTGATAGGCAGGCCTATAATGCTGCCCGCAATAAGTGTACCTGGGCAATCTGCAAGGCCAAGGCAGAGCACTACAGAACCACCCTAGCCACCTTCTGGGGTAGCACAAGAAAGTTCTGGGATAACATCAAGGAGCTTAATGGTAAATCCAACCCCCCCCAAAAAAAAACTTAGTGTTAATGGTACTACCACCACAGACACACTTCACATAGCTAACTGCTCAACTCCACCTTATCGGACCTCAGCTCAGTCATCCCTAGCAACTTTTTTGATCCAATTCAGCCTACCCCACCACCTGAGCTCCTCCACCCCCCTTCAGACTCAGAGTCATTACCCCTACAGAAGTGAAATCCTACCTGTCCAAAGCCCTCCAGAGCTCCAATTACTGCAAAGATGCCTTTGATATGTGTATCCTATACCTTGCGCTAGATGCAGTTATCTCCCCACTCATGGACCTTCTAAATCGGTCCCTGCACCTGGGCCAGTTCCCAACCTCATGGAAAATGGCAGTGATAACACCAGTATTGAAATGCGGTGACAGTTCCCTCCCAAACAACGACCGGACCATCTTGATTCTGCCCCCTCACTCTCTAAAGCCCTTGAAAAGATCATGGCCAATCAGCTCACTGACTACCTCCTCACACACAGCCTCTTATGTAGGGAGCAGCATGGTTTTAGAGCTGGTCATAGCACTACGACTGCCCTCACAGAATTCGCTAACTCCCTGCGCTCCACGCTTGACAAGGGGCACCTCACAGTGACCGTGTTTATAGACCTCTCAAAGGCCTTCGACACAGTTTCTCATCCCCTCCTTAACACATTACAACAAATTAGGGTCTCTTATTGTCCACTCTCATGGTTCTCCAGCTATCTTTCATCTATAACTCAATGTGTTAAAATTAATAATACCATATCAACTATGTTGCCTGTGCAGTCAGGAGTTCCCCAGGGATCTATCCTGGGTCCCCTGCTATTCAGCATCTACCTCAAAGCCCTGCCTAAATCCTGCCATGGCAACCTTCTCCTCTAAGAGGACGATGCTGTTCTTTATGTTGCACATCCTGATCCTCTCTCTCTCTCTATCCAGCGTACCTTACAAAACTCCTTCTCTCAGATTGAACACTGGTTTGCTGAACACAGATTGGTGGGCAACATTAAAAAAACTAAGATGATGCTTTATGCCCACCGCCAAAACAGATCAAAGGATTTCCCCCTTGAAATACTCTCTGCCTCTCTCATCCCACTGGAACAGGTCCTAAAGTATAAGTATCTAAGTATGGCATTTGACTCTTCCCTCTCATTCCACGAACATATAAAAATCCTCACCCCAGCCACCAACACCCACATTGTTCTCCTTTACAGACATAAAGACTGCCTGCCACCTGAAGCACTTCACCTAGCCATTACCTCCTCAGTCTTATCGCTGGTGGACTATGGCCACACAATCTATGCTGCCTCCAACCCTACGGCACTTCATCAAATACAAGTAGTCATCAATAAGGCCTACCAGCTCCTCTCTGGTGCAGACAGAAATACACATACCTGCACCCTATACGCACTCACCAATATCCTCTCCCTTGAGGAAAGACTATATACCAAACCTGTCTCTTCACCGAAAAATCCACCTGGGTTTAACCCCAGTAGGTTCATGGCTTCTCTTCAGGCAGCCATCATCTCAGCATCCACACGGGCTGCCCCAAAAACTATCTGGAAGGTGCCTAGGGTCAGGACCACCCTGTCTCAGCGATTCTTCTCCCTTAGAGATCCATCCTGGTACAATGCCCTCCCTCCGGCTGTCACATCAATTACCAATCTAGGTCCTTTTAAAGCTGCCTTAAGGGCCCATATTCTCTCCTCATGTCAATGCAGTGTAACCGGTAACCTGTGGATCCTGCACCACACCGTTAGGCCATGCACCTGCCCTTGGCCAGGCAGTGGAGATCTGTAACTATTTCTAGCCTATAGGCTCCTCACCTCTCTCAGTTACCATTTAGTTGCACTGGACTATGAATGCATTGTATTATGTATAAGATAAGACCTCCCTGAGGTGGCTTACTACCAACTCATATCATGCATTGCTTTAACTACCAATTGTATAGGACTTAACTGCTCACTAGGTAAATATGTCGATAGCGCTACCCTGTTTTAGCTGCCAGATGTATAGGCATTAATCTGTGCTCATTGTACTTATACTCTGTATGATTGCTCACCCACATTTATTCTATATATGTACTTTATGAATGTCTGTTTTATTCTGACGTGGAGCCTTTGGAAATGAGTCTGTGACTCAAAGGGTTGTAATTCCAATTTCCTAAATAAATAAATAAATAAATATTGCCCAGTATTAAAGAGCCAGTGCACCTGACTCACACTGCTTATGTGAAAGATATTTTAAAGACTGTCCAGGTTTTGAAGCCCTTCCTCTCAAACAAACTGCTTGAACATCTGTGCGTCCCATTTGAAATGACATGCCTGAACATTTGTGAGCTCTGTTTGCAATGAACTGCCTGAGCATTTATGTGCCCCATTTGCTACGAACTGCCTGAACATTTGGTTGCCACTGCCCAAAGAACCTACCTATACAAACAGGGCTCCACAGACCATGTCTAAACCTGCAACACCCTAAAAGGGGCTTAGCCCCAAACTGTGTTAAAGACTCCCTCTTACTGACAGGGGAAGTGAGGACACAAAGACTTTGAATGTTTATTTAAACAACCACCACCAATAATGCTTGAAAAATCCTTTGCTGAGCTGCCACTCCAGTCCAAGGGTGCTGCACTGTTTCCCATCCCTGTTATTCCAGACCAATTTCTTTCAGGGCAGTTCTTCCAGGAGGTTCTTTACCATCTTCTGCATCATCCATCCCAGAGACCCAGGTATGGTGCGAAAGGCCAATGACGTTCTTCATTTTTTTCAGTCTTTTTCCAGGAGGGCTGACTTGTTTCTGGTAGTCTGTGTGGGACCTGCAGTATTTATATATTTCTTAATTTATTTATTTATTTGAATTTTGGTATTCGGATGAGCCTGCTGAGACCATGCAGTCCCTTTTTCAGGGGTGACCCGGGAGACGATACAATACATTACAACACAATACCTCAGGGCTCTGTTCTTGGGCCTTTCCTGTTCTGGGTCTGTTCACAAAAAGGGGTTACCAAGGCACCCATCACTTGATTGAATTGTGTTACAAAAATAAAAAAAGATTTCCCTAATACAAGTGGTGGTTTTTAAGGGTAGTTGGTAGTAGAGATAGGTAACATAATGTTTTTTTGCAATTACATCCCTAACATATATATTTTTTTCAATTTAAGTTAATTTATTGCTGATTTTCTTGCCTCAAAATGTGACATCAAAACCAACGTGTTTGTTGTTTGCTACTGTGAACTCATTTTACTTCACAGTATTCAAACAAAAGTACTGTGTTGCTCAAAACATCTTGTTTTAAGATATCCACACTGTCCTGGCCCTTTGCTTTATTCCCTTTGGCTGCAGAGAGATGCTCAATAGTTTCTGTGATGGGTGTAACATGTAGTGTCCTACTTTGTTACACCCATCACAGTGAACCCCACACTGACTTCCAGTCAGTTATTTAAAATTCTTGCACTTTTCCTTGCTCCCTAGATCTCTCAGCTTCTTGGAGGAAACAATGATTTGTCCATGGCCCCAAGCACAATGACGCTATGTGGCCATTTGATCCCCCACCTGACATAGTGTCCTAGATTTGCTTATGTTTGCACATCACAGGTGAGGAGTCAGTCTGGTAGCCCAGTGTGATACTTGTCTTGTGTCTGTGCCAGAAAAGCAGTTTGAGTTGGTGGCAGTATAAAAGTTACATTTGTGACTGGATCTTAATCTTTTCCTTCACATCCAGTGAGAGTTAAAGAGCGGTGTCTTTGCCACTCCTTAGTGTTACACTCATCACGAAGTGAGTGACTAGTTACAACCATTATGGGGGACAAGTAACAATTAGCGAACTGGGCAACCGAGATCAATCCTATAGGATCGATTGTTCACTGGTGGCATTAGTATGCAAGTTCTCCGATTTTGGAGATGGTGGGGCTTTTCATTTCACTGACTGAACTTGCTGGAGATAGTGAAACACACCAAAACCTGTGGTGTGTCTGATCGCCCATCATGTTCCTTCATGAGTGTCTTTAGTGAGGTTAGAAATGGAGCCAGTTAGTATACATTTTAAAAGGACTATTTCCCTGTATTGTCAAGTATGTAAGCTCTGTGGTTTGATCCCGGCCCATTTACCTGCAATTTTGTTCGTACATGTTCCCCTTTTGAGAGAGTTTAGAAGTGGAAATCTCCTCTGGACAGTTTTTACTCAGAAGCATAGGTTGCATGGCAGCAACAATATTAAATGTTTGTTCAAGCATCCTGGTGTTTTGTTCTGGATGTCAGAGTTCTAGTGCAACACATTTCATTGTGATGCTAACTGTGTGAGCTCCAATGCAGCAACAATGCATAGCCTAGAAGGTAGAAGCTGTGAATGAGCTTGGTAAATTTAACAGACGGACCTGGGTTTGATTCCTTCAACCTCCACTTGCATACTGTATGACTCTGAGCAAATTCCTAAATCCCTAAACTTCCCTTGTGCTCCCTGGTCATTCCTGAACACAGGCACCTGTACCTAGTAGGCCTTACCCAGTTACCATAGAATAAAACAAATTTTAAATGTGCAATTAATTTAGCTGATGTTCTAATTTACCAGGGTATGGTTTTGTTTCTGTTTTTTTGCTGCCACATATTTTGATGTACATTCTGTGTCCTGTTGTATTATTTTCATTTTGGAATTGTTTACAGTCTCCTTCCCAGGACCTCCTTGTAACTGAGCTGTGTAGGTAGTGGAGTGATTTTACTCATGGTCTGGTGCATTGTTCATCAGATGAAGGGCTAGGTCTCATTGTTTTGTCATTACAAGTAAGTGTGAGAGGGGCAGTGACTGAAATAAAATTTTGGGCATTCTTTGTAATTGCTGTCCATGCATTTTGTACGGGTGGGGGGTGAGGTTGGGGCTTAATGTACTGTGAACTGTGAATGCTTTGTTTTTTAATTTTAATGTTGTAATAAATATTATATAGTAATAATGTATACAGAAAAAGTGAAAACATGTTTTGACTCTGCCCATGTGAGCATTCATATTTGGCCTTCCTGAGCACCATGTGGTGGGAGGTGGTTTTGGGAGGGTACTTTTGGTGCCTTTGACGCTGGTCTCATTATGGCCAAATATGAATACTCACACAACCTTGATGCTTCCGATTGTCCGAATCATTGTGATGGGTAAAATAAAAAAAGTGGTGTAGTTATGCTGTGGTTATTGTGCTGGCCTGGGAGTGTGTCCCAGCCAATCTTTTGACTCGGCCTGTGTGAGCATTCATATCCAGCCTTCATGAGCACCATGCAGCTTCCCTACTGGTGGGATATGGTTGGGGGAGGTATGCTTGCTGCCTTTGACACTAATTTCATTATGGCCAAATATGAATGCTTACACAACCTTGATGCTTCCAACTGTCCGAATCATTGTGTCTGGGTAAAATAAAAAAGTGGTGTAGTTATGCTGTGGTTATTATGCTGGCCTGGGAGCATGTCCCAGCCAGTCTTTTGACTTGGCTGTATGAGCATTCATATTTAGCATTCATGAGCACCATGCGGCTTCCCTGCTAGTGGGTTGTGGTTGGGGGGGTACTCTTGGTGTCTTTGACACTGGTGGGATACTTAACAGACTGTTACTTACTCTTGGGAGTGCCTTATTGTAATTATAAAAATGTATGGCATGGTGATCAGGCTGTACAAGACAGTGTAACAGGGATTATTGTAAGGCTTTTGGATTCCTAACGGCCAATCAGATTGCAGCATTTCTGAAAGTCTTTTTATAATATCCTATCTTTTGTTCCATCCAATTGTCCTGAGTGTTCCATGCCTCTCCCTTGATTGAAGGATCATGTGGAGTGTGCATGCTGACTCTTTTGTACTGTCAAATGGCCTTGAGTGCTCTGTTCATCTCCTTTCGAATGGTCTTGAGTATTCCGTGCCATGTAGAATAGTTTAAAGTAGTATGATTATAATAAACATGTTGTTTTTTTAATGTAATGTTGTGTTTAAAAAGCCTTCACGCTACATAACTACATCTTTTTACTCATTAACAGTTGTGTGGTGCCCTTTATTACACTCGCAGTGATGTGTGGTGTGTCTTGTTACACTCACCATGGTGTGTGATGTGTCTTGTTACACTCATCACGGTGTGGGGTGTGTCTTTGTTACACTCATCATGGTGTGTTGTTACAATCATCACACTAGACCCCAATTTTCTTGGGAACCTTAACATTTTTTACATTAAAACATTGTGATTTTTTCACATGTGGGTCATAGTATCTTAACCTGTATTACACAATTCATCTATGGTCACCCTTTATTGCACTTGCAATGATGTGTGTTGTGTCTTGTTACACCCACGACGGTGTGTGATGTGTATTGTTACACTCATCACGGTGTGTGTTGTTACAATAATCACACTAGACCCCATTTTTCTTAGGAACCTTACAATTTTTTATCTTAAAACATTGTGATTTTTTCATATATGGGTCATAGTATCTTAACCTGTATTACACAATTCTTCTATGGTCGATTTGAAAATTTCACTCCCATGTCACACTTTGGTAACCCTTTTTCATGAACAGACCCTTCTCCATATTCATAAAAAAGCTGCCCTCGGCCCTGGCTCATGGGCATGCTGCTCTGTATGCAGATGACCTTGTCATCCTGACCAGCTCCCGGGACATTACTGACATCAATGCCAATCGAATCTCTGACTTTGTCCTAATCCAAGCCTGGCTAAAGGTCCACAAGCTCACTATCAACCTGCAGAAGACTCAGACCATGCTGTTTGGCACTGCAGCCAAGACAAAAGCTGTCTCTGTCCCCCTAAGGATCCCCATAAGGATCTCAAGTGAGGATGGGTCCCTTCTGAAAGTTGCTGATTCTGTCAAGTACCTGAGGGTGACACTTGACCCACAGCTGGATCTCTCACTGCACATCCGAAACATGTGTAAGGTCTCTAACTGTATGCTGGGCCTTGCTTACAGAGCAAAAAGCTGCCTCACCTCGGCTTCCCATCTTGCCCTAGCCAGGGGAGTCCTTTTACCCACCCTATGCTTTGGACTTGTCACCTTTGTCTATGTCAGAAAAAACAGTATCTCAAAATGGGATATGGTGCACAATAGTGTCTGTCGCTTTGCACTCTCTGCTCCCTACCTCATCCATCGTTGTGAGCTCTACTTATGGCTGCAGTAGCTCCCACCGGAAAAGCACCGCACCTTTGTCTTAGGCAACTTAATTGACAGTGTTGTCAGAACTGCCACTCCGCCTGCCCACGCCATACCCCTCTTACCCACTACCCCCCCTACCATTTAAGAGCCAGTGACTCGCAGGTCCTCCTGGCTCCAAAAACTCACACTGAAATGGGTGACCGGGCCTTCACTGCATACGCACCCAGATTATGGAACTCCCTTCCAGCAAGCACTCACTCCTCCACCTCCCATCCCTGTTTTAAAGCCTCCCTCTTGGGCTTCCTCAAATCGGCCTCCATCTGCCTCTGCACTTAATGTTCTGATTGGCTGAGTTGCTACCTGAGCTCTGTTCCCTCCTCACAAGGGAGTTTACAGCTGCTAGAAGAATTTGGTTGCTGGGTCCATTCTGGCCCTACTGCTCTTACTGTGTATATGTCAATGTCTTATCATCATGCTTTTGCCTATGGTCTCTTCTATTCCAAATTGTATTTATCATGTTACCTGCTTCCCCTATCCCTCAGGGCATGGTTGCCCTGGCATGTTATTTGTATTGCCATGCTTTCTTTATGCTCCTGATTGTACCATGTTCTTGTTTTGCCTGATGTTCTTGAATGTACCTTTGTAATCTCCTGGGTCATACCTGAAAATAGGCACTTGGTTGTCTAGTGTGTATACCTGGTAAACAAAAGCAAATAAATAAATATACAATACAATACAATGCAATGCATACATCATACTACATACTAAAAGCCAGCATAATAGGCCTGTTGATCTTTCGTGTCTGCTCAGTTAGCCAGCCCCTAACGGGCGCTCCCTCCCCCCCCGTCCCCGTGAAGGTCAATCTTGGCTTCAGTACCCCCATGCATCTGTCCCACCCCCTCTTGAATCCCTCCACAGTGTCTTGCTCAACTAGACTCTTGGGCAAAGCATTCCGTGGCTCCACCACTATCTCTGTGAAGTAATGCCTTCTACATTCTCCGCTATAGATTCCTCCTTCCAGTTTCCATTGATACCCTCTGGTTGTGCCCCTTTGCTTTAGCCTGAACATTTCTTTGGCTCTACCCCTGTTCATCCCCTTTACATATTTGAAAACCTCAATCATGTCCCCCCCATCTCTCCTCTCCTCTCCTCCAGTGAATATTGCCCAAGGGCTTCCACGCTGTGCTCATAGGTCCTATCCCCCATGCCCTGGATCATCCTGGTTGCCCTCCTCTGGACCCTCTCCAACAGTACTATGTCCTTCTTAAGGAGTGGTCTCCAGAACTGCACGCAATACTCAAGGTGCGGCCTAACCAAGGCATTGTACAGAGGTAGGATCACCTCACTCCTCCTGGACGTTATTCCCTGGGCTATGCAGCTCAGTAAGTTGTTTGCCTTTGCTGCCGTTCTTCTGCAGTTCTCACTGTTGTTCATTTTGGTGTCTACCACCACCCCAAGGTCCCTTTCACTTGAAGTGGCTTGCAGTGGAACCCATCCCAAGGTATAAACATGCCCTGGGTTTCTGGCCCCCAGATGCAACACCCTACACTTTTCCAGGTTAAAACTCAGCCCCCACCTCCTTGCCCAGCCCTCCAGGGTGTCCAGATTGTTCTGGACTGCCACCCTTGCTTCCTCCCTGTTGGCCAATGCCCCTAGCATAGAGTCATCTGCAAAGAGGCTCATCCTACTCCTAACTCTTGTCCCTATATCAGAGACATAGGCGTTGAACAGGAGTGGCCCCAGTACTGACTCCTGGGGCACCCCACTGATGACCTGCTAAGGGAGGAGACAGTCCCTCTCACCACCACCCTCTGTGTTCTATCTGCAAGCCAGTTTTTCACCCATCTAAGCAACTGTCTTCCCACCTCCATTTCTCCCAACTTTGTCAACAACCCAAAGTGGGGTACCGAGTCGAACACCTTAATAAAATCCAGATATAAGATGACCACTGGACTCTGTCTGTCCAGGGTCCCTGTCACCCAGTCGTAGAAATCTATGAGGTTGGTCTGGCATGATTTCACTGGGACCAGACCATACTGCTGCATCCAAGGGTACTGAAGGAACTGGCAGACGAACTAGCAGCCCCACTAGCTGTGCCGTTCAACGCTTCTCTCCAGACAGGAAGGGTGCCCCAGGATTGGAGGGTGGCCCACGTGGTGCCCATCCACAAAGGGGGTCTAGGAAGGAGATAGAAAATGACAGACCTGTCAGCTTAATGTCAGTGGTAGGCAAACTAATGGAAGCCTTCATTAAAGGGATGCTCCGGAGACAACTGAATAGGCTGGGACACATGGATGACAAGCGGGCCCTACCGCATTTTTGTCTTACTCTTGCATAGGTGCTGGTAGCATCCTGCACCCCTCTCCTGATGATTTCCCACCTACTGTGTGGCCCAATCACAACCAAATGCTCCTTAAGGATCCTTCCTATTTCCTTAAAATCCACCCCCCTGAAGTCAGTTACCTCCGTCTTTGTGCATCTTTCTGCCCCTCCTAGATCCAGGCAGAACCAGACCATGGCATGATCGCTCCCCGCCAACTGGTCCCTTACCTGCAGGCCCCCAATCTGGTCACTGTCTGCCAGGACCACAACCAGTACCTGTGCCTCCCTGGTTGGTTCCCCCACCTGTTGAGTTAGGAACGCGTCCTGAAAGACATCCAACAACCTCTGTTCCCTGGCCACTGAGGATGTCATAGCCTCCCACTCTGTTTCTGGCATGTTTAAGTCCCCCAACACCACCACCCTTCCCCTGCCCAATCTGCAATGTCTCCCAACATCTGCCACCAGACTGTCCTCCAGCTCCTCTGCCAGCACTGGGGGTCTATACAGCACTCCTATTTTTTTCTCTTGCCCCCCCTTGTTATCAAGGTGACCCAAATCACCTCCATGGTTCCCTCCGCCTCCTCTACTCCCCCATGCCAATGCAGTTTTTGACTATTACTACTACCCCTCCTCCCCTTTCCTTCCCCCTGTCCTTCCTGAACATAGTGTAACCCTTCAAGTTCAGGTCCCAGTCATGTCTTATGGTGGCCCAGGTCTCAGTGACCACTGCCACATCCACCCCTCCCTCAGTTAACATCGCCTGGAGCTCAGGCATTTTATTGCCTAAGCTCCTGGCATTTAGCAGGACTACCTTTCACCATTTTCCTATACTTCCATTTCCCCTGCTTGTGTTCCCATGGGGATTCCATCTTTCCCTGGTCTGCACCTTACCAGTTGGCCTTTTCCCACATTCCTCCAGCTCCCCAGGGGGGTGGAGACAGAGTACTTCCTTTATCGGACTCCCCTCAACAGCCTTTTCTCCCATCCCTCCTCCTTCATAAGTTTAAACCCCACCTTTCACCAATGAACCACTCTATTTTCAATTTAAGGATTTCCCTCCTCTCCAAATTGAGATGGAGCCTCCATCTAGCATACAGCCCCTTATCCTCACATATCTCCCCCAATCCCCCATCAACCCATACCCTCTGGCCTCACACCACTCCCTGAGCCACTGGTTTATCTCCCTAATCTTCCTTTTGTGTTCCCCATTAGCCCGTGGTACTGGCAGGATTTGTGAGAAGGACTAGATTTAACAGAAATTACACCATCACCACCCTTTTTACCTACACAGTCTTTCCTGAAGCACAAGTAACCTTGGAGGTTCACCTCATGTTGGTGTATGCCATGCTTTAACCAAGTCTCTGTTATGCCAAGAATTTCATTGTTATGCTGATCAGTACAGGATTGGATCTCAGCCACTTTGGGGTGGAGACTTTGTACATTTAAGTGGGCAATTTTGATGCCTTTTAAACAAGGTCTGATATGTATGGATGATATTGTAGGCAAGAATATTGAGCCAGCTGGTCCAGGGTTAAGTTCTATATTATCTGCCTAAGTAAGGAGTTGAAGCAGGTGTAAGAATAAAGCTAACTTTAGGGGAGCTAGGCTAGCAGGGTTGAAAACAGTCCAACTTAAAGAGTGAAGGAAACCATGCATGCAGAAACCTAGGTAAAATGCATCATTTTTACACATTAGATGAAGGTAGTTATGGGGTAATGCATTCTCGGGGTAGTGAGAACAGACAGGTAGGGAAGAGTGTCAATTAGTGAGAATGAAAGAATATAAAGAAGAGTAAAAACAACTCCTTGATGTGCCATGTTATACATGAGAGTTTAGGAAGTAGTGACTATCGGTATAATATTATGATGGAGCTCCGATTTGTGATTCACCAGGGTCAGGTAGAAAAAAAATTTGATTGCAGATGATGACCTGCAGAAGTTGATTTTCAACGCATAAGTTGTATCCCATTTCCTGAGCTCAGGAGGTGTAACATGTACTAGTGGTCTATATCAGACCTGCAGCCCATAATAAGTATCCTTGAAACTTTCATTTCTTTTTCTGCATTTTGCATGTTACTCGTGCAGGGGGAAATGTCCTGTTGGTCCAAGGAGTCTCCAGACCTGACTTTCCCCTATTTCGACAACCCAGACATGGATGAACTCTAAAGTAAACTGAATACAATATATTAAAACTGTTTTACCATTTAAAAATGTTGAGGACATATTTCGTAGTGTTACATTTTATTTAAAATATTTATTTTATTATATTTATAGTAGATACTTTAGTATAGATGTTGTTAACTTATAAATGTTTAATAAAATCTTTGTTGCATTCAAGTTCGCTTAACACCTCTCTCTTGTAGGTACCAGTTAGTGACAATTGGCCTAGGTTCCGTTCCCCTAAATTCCTTAATGCCCACTGGCTGGGAGTCGCACAAAAATCCACTTCAGGTGGTTAACATAGTTGAAATTTCTTTTCCCCTAAGTTTTAGCCAGGTGGACTTGTGCCCAACCTGTTTCATTAAGATTTTTTCAGTAGTGGCCTCTTAAAAATGTACACAAGATCAGATCCACAAATCTTCCTACAGTACATTTTGTTAGGGTTATAGTATTTGGGAAGCAGTGCAAAAATGTAGACAATGATCAATGTTAATTTGCTTCTGTCTAGCTTCCTAGAAGGTTAAATATAATTGAGTATGCCTTACCATACTGTTCTAACCTGCTAAATTGAATGTTCAGTTTACAGCAAACTAAATTAAAAGTTGCCACTCTCCCTATATAATACATGCTAAATGCAAATTAGTTGAACACAGTCTGTCTTTAAATCAGTGTTTTCTTCATTATTTAAATTTATTATCTAAAAGGTGTTAATTTCAGAAGAGGCATCAAGGACACAGGAGTTGGCAAGGGTACAGTACATATTAGTTTATAGTCAGTATTTGTATAAATTATGTTATAACAGTAGCATTTTACAATGAAAACTGGCCAGGAAAGTATTAACACTTCAGCTAAAGCTGTTCAGTCTCAGAAAATGTCAGGGAGAGAAAAGAAGAGAGAGGAGGATGGGAGGAGGGAGGGAGGAGGAGAGGTATTGTTTGATCAGAACTACATGTACATATTTTAATATATTAGTATATGACTAACAGAAATAATACTGTGCAAACCCACACAGCCAGCTACTACAAATGTGTTTGTATTAAGCAGTTTCTAAAACCTGGTTTAAATGTTCCTTTCATCATTAACTGTTTTGTGACCTTGAGCAAGTGTGTGGTTTCCTTATGCTCCAGGACTCAAAGCAAGCTGTTACAAGTGTGGCCCTGAAATTACCTTTTCTACAGCTGGGAAAACTGAATCGCTGAAGTTAAATGATTTGCTGAGAGTCACAGAGTGAGCTAATGATTGTGGCAGGACATGGACCAGGGATCCTGGTTTCAAAACCTCATTGATAATTGTTACACCCTGTTTCTCTCACAGAACTCAGTCTGCACTGCTATCAGTTTTCATAACCCTTTAGAGTCCTGAATGGACACTTTGGTGTGCTGCCACCACCCAACTTAACTCTCACTCTGGGTATTGTAAGTCAGAATCCCACCAGAGCCACACAGTGCAGTTATGTTTCCCAAAAGGGCAAATGACCCACTCCTTAAGTCACAGCTGAGAACACTTGACTTTAAATAATGTAGCAGAGCAGCCTGCCTTTTTGGAAATGGATCACTGACTTGTTAATTATTCTGGGTTATCTATACATTTAAAAACTGAGTCACAGAAAGCACGATGTATATAAAAATAACATTTAATGCTAGACAAAATTTATATGTGGTACAGGATTATACATACTTAAGACTATGGAGAATGGTGTTGTGCAAAACTGAAAAATTTCACTCTGTGAAATATTTCACAGAATACACACATTTCGCAAAATGTTTAGTGGGACAATACGTGAAATTTCACCCAGGAAAATAACAAAATTATTTCATTTCGCCACTATTCCCTGAGTCTGTGGTGTTTAGTGTGGCCCCCTCCCCCCCGACCGCTCATGGCTAACATTTAAACAAAAATAAATATATATCCTCTCCCTGGTATCTTGTGGTTGCCCCCCCACCCTGGCGATCTCTGTCCAAAATTAAATAAAGCTCCCCTTCCCCTGAGTTACCATCATGTCTCTCCTGAGTCCTCCGTACTCTTCTTTAGTTAAAATAAAAATAAATAAATAACGTTTCCAACTTCCTGGTGTCTAGTGGTCCCCTCCGAGGCTCACTGGTCAAGATTTAGGGTCTCCCTGATGTCTAGTGGTTGCTCCCCCACCCCTGGCCAATCTCTGGCTGAAATTAAATAAATCCCCCCTCACCCTGCATTACCCTCATGTCCCTCCCAAGTCCTCTCAACTCTCCTTTAGTTAAAAAAACAATAAATAGATAAATAAAATGTCCAACTCTCTGGTGACTAGTGGACCCCCACCCCCAACTCTGTCAGCAAATAGTGCCCATCCCGCTCCCCCAAGTACCCCAATTGGGCCACTGACAAAGCCCTCCACTCACCTCCATGGCTGGCAGCCTGACTGAGCACTTCAGTGAATGAGCATGCACTTATTCATTGAAGTGCTCCATTGGGCAGCCAATCATAAAGGTGAGTGGAGGGCTGTAACTGTGAACTGATCGTGGTACTGTGGGGGAGTGGGGTGGGTGCTATTTTCTGACAGGGTAGGGGGTCCACTAGACACCAGGGAGTTGGACATTTTATTTATGTATTTATTTTAACTAAAGGAGAGTCAGGAGCACTTGGGAGGGACCTGAGGGTAACTAGGTGGAGGGGGGATTTATGTAATATCATCTGGAGATCAGCCAGGGGAAGGGAGGCATCCACTAGAAACCAAGGAGACACTAAATGTTGGCCAGTGAGCTTCAGGGGGGTCCACTAGACACCAGGAAGTGGGGCTCTCAGGAGGAGATGGCCATTTGTGGGCAAAATTGCAGGTGAAATTTCACCATTTCACCGCAATTTCACAAAACATTTCACACAGTGAAATTTCTGATTTCACGGCAATTTTGCTGCTGAAATTTTATTTTGCAACATCTCTAATGGGAAATACAGTACATTACAAAATTGAAAATAAAGCATTTGAACAAGATAGAATTCACTCCGAATAACCTAACTAAAATTCACTAAATTCTAAGCAGTAGAAGCTTACCCTCAAGTAGGATCTTGTGAGGTTTAGCAATGAAAATGAGGCTTCTCAAATCCCAAATAAAACTGATTTTCATCAGAGAAACATAGTCAGAAATAAACTGCAGGCCATCCCACTTGACTGCATCATCCACCCTGTTTTACTAACATCACACCCTGGACCTTTCTTTTGTACTATGGTGACCTCTTTCAAAACCAAACCAGTGTGAACAGGTTGTGTGTATTTGGGCTCTGTCCTGTTGCTATTATGGTTATCTGCATAACAGGAAGCATCTAACCTTGACTTGGCCACTGTTTACACTCAAAACCTAATAAGAGTCTTTTCTATGACAGGAACTCTGCTGTCAATGTCCAACTTCTGTGAGAACACTGAAATCCTCACACAAAAGCCCTTTCAGCTGGGAATGCAATAGAAGGCAATTTTTCCATTCTCTTCGTCTATATCATATGAACTAAAATATTTTACAAAGGAAATAGTAAAATTAAAAACAAAAATATTTCCTTTTGTTACATCTGTTACAATGATACTAAACCAATCAGTCTGCCTGGCATCATCATTGATGTATATTCCTCCTGTTAGATGTATACATGCAGCTACTGTATATAGGGCTCAGTTCACAAAAGTTTTGGGAGGCAAACATGGATGTATAGCAGAATTATATATGAATTTACACTCCAAGGTCATGGAAGTCAACCAGAACCATATGTACAGAACAGCTTATATGTCATGCAGAGGAGAGGTGCAGGGAGATTCATTCCTGATATGCACCCATGGATGCGGGCTTTACCAGACATGTGCACATTTCGCTCACATAGATGCCCATCACAGCAGAAGCTAAGCATTTTCATATATGGAACACTAAGCCTGACACTACATAGTGTGCGGGGCTGTAGTAATTGCTGTGAAAGGCTGAGCATCAATATACTTGTCAGATTCTGTACATTCAGTATATAGAATAATGAAAATGCAGGTGTATGTTATATGTTTTTATAAAAAATCTCATATCCATGCAACTACCTATGTTTTATATGATATAAAAAAAACCAGTAAATGGAGTTTTTAGAAAGAAAAAGAAATAGAGGAAAAACTTTCTGTTTTGTTTTCAGTCATGCTTTTTACCCGACTTAGCAAAGACAGAACAGGAGCTATTTTTCTTTACTATTGTGCTCCTGACAGGGAGATTTTTCTTTGTTATTGAGGAAACTGTTACTCAGCTTGCACATACTGGCTTGCACTTTCACAGATACAGTATCTATCAGCTGTTAACTTTTTGAAAATATCGGACTGAAATGCCAAAATAATCATGTGTGACCATATACCTACTGTAGTTATTACGGCATTTGACAAGACTTGAAAATGGGTTATTAACTAGGGTCACCAGTAATTATACTCATATTGTATACTCAGCAAAACTGGAACGACTGTAGCTCAGCTCCTCACACATGCTTCAGACAATGTGTGTGTGTGTGTGTGTGTGTGTGTGTGTGTGCGCGCGCACGTGCGCATGCGTTCGTGATACTGGTGCAAGCACTGCAATGACTACTTAACATTGGATGCCACAATTGGACAATATTTACTGCACAATCTCCAAGCGAGACAGTGGCATGGCAAAGTATGAAATTATGGATATCTTACTGCAGACAGTGACATAAATACTGAGCATTACAGGCCCATTGATATTTGGCCCAGGTTTTGGGATGTGTCAAATCAAGGCACTGTCTGGTTTAACAATAGTGACCATGGCGTTAGAACTGGATGCTGGAGCAAAACCTAGACTGTTTGGCAATTCAAACCCAACTGCCTGTTGCATCCCATTCAGTGGTGCTTCTTTTGGATGGAGCTGTCATCTAGGCCATAGGACTACACAGCAATCTGGTATTAGTCAGTTCTCAGGGACTTGGTCCAGAGTGGCAATATAGTCATTACTGGTATGTGGGTGCTTCCACTGTGACACACCATACCCTCTCTATCAGAAGCACTATGGGGTCAGCCATTTGCTTGTCATCTTGAGATGACAGTGGAAGGTGACCATCACTACAGGTGTTGCCACACAAAATGCATCTTATGATAGCAATGTGTACTACCCCGGGGGGGTCTCATAGTAGTTGTAGTCATAGTAGTAGAAGTTGTAGTAGTAGCAGTAGTTGTTATAGTCATAGTAGTAGCTGCTGTAGTCGTAGTAGTAGAAGTTGTAGTAATAGCAGTAGTAGTTGTAGTCGTAGTAGTAGCAGTTGTGGTCATAGTAGTAGAAGTTGTAGTAATAGTAGTAGTAGTTGTAGTCATAGTAGTAGCTGCTGTAGTCATAGTAGTAGAAGTTGTAGTAATAGCAGTAGTAGTTGTATTCGTAGTAGTAGCAGTTGTGGTCATAGCAGTAGAAGTTGTAGTAATAGCAGTAGTAGTTGTAGTCATAGTAGTAGCTGCTGTAGTCGTAGTAGTAGAAGCTGTTGTAATAGCAGTAGTAGTTGTAGTCGTTGTAGCAGCAGTTGTAGTCATAGTAGTAGAAGTTGTAGTAATAGCAGTAGTAGTAGTTGTAGTCATAGTAGTAGCTGCTGTAGTCGTAGTAGTAGAAGTTGTAGTAATAGCAGTAGTAGTTGTAGTCGTTGTAGCAGCAGTTGTAGTCATAGTAGTAGAAGTTGTAGTAATAGCAATAGTAGTTGTTGTAGATTTCTCTTATTTGGCATCCGTCCTCGAAGGCTCAGGGCAACACACAAAAACATTACATTCAGAGAGATAGAAAGTTAAGTTGTACATATAAAGTAAGCATATAAAACAACCAACAGGCCACAACAGTTTATATTAAGGTTTCATCAATCACAGCAGGCCAAACAGAACAGGTTACAGAATGTTGCAAAATTAGACTTAGCTGGTGAAGTGGCCATAGAACGGACAAAATTTGTCTTCAAAAAGTTTTGTGAAGTTACTGTGGACCTTATTTTTAAATCAAGGATGGAAATGAGAAAGGAAAAGTGTGGCCTACTGGGATTCGAACCTTAGATCTCTGGTATGCCGTTCCAGCGCTCTAACCATTAAGCTACAGGCTCACTGATCAAAGCGTCTGAGGAATTTCCTTACAGCCACACACACATTCCTTTCTCTAGTGTTGCGCAATTATGCAACTAGGAACCAATGTTAGAAATACCACTTTCTCTCAGTGCAGTTTAACCCCTGCAAGGTATACATATTTTTAAATCAAGGATGGAAATGAGAAAGGACCTTAGGAACTTCAGCTTCACTGAAACTGCAAAATGTTGCCAGCAAATAGTGTTTTCTTTTTTGAGTAAAGTGACCACACATGTTGCCACACAGAATGCTTGGCTTGACAGTAAGTAAGTAAGTAAGTAAAAGTTTATTTTTAAGCGCTTTTCGAAATCAAAGCGCTGTACAATAATTAAATACATATAAAACATACATATAACGTAACAAACAACAATAAAATATAATTCCAATTTCAAATCAGTGCAATAACTACTCCCCATAAGCCTTTTGAAATAAGTATGTTTTGAACTCTGATTTAAAGCTTTCGACGGTCAGGCAGCTTCGTATCCGACGAGGTAGAGAATTCCACAGGGTAGGGGCAGCATAAGAAAACGCTCGTGCCCCAAATGTTTTTAAACGAACCCTGGGAACCTCTAGCAATCCCTCGTTGGTGGATCTGAGTGAGCGGGAGGGATGGTAGGGAACAAGTAGATCTTGCAGATATTGCGGTCCCTGTTCGTGTAGGGCTTTATAGGTCAGTAAACCGACCTTAAAGGTGATCCGCCACTGAACCGGAAGCCAGTGCAGTTCGCGCAGCACAGGCGTAATATGATTCCTTATTGATGTCCCCGTCAAAAGCCTGGCTGCAGTGTTCTGCACCAGCTGCAAGCGGTGGATATCAACCCCCGGCATCCCTAGGTACAGGGCATTGCAGTAGTCAAGGCGAGAAGTAACAAAGGCATGGCAATGTGTACTACCTCTGCGGGGTCCAGTTGTGTAGTTGTAGTAGACTTTACTTATTTAGCACCCTTCCACATAGGCTCCAGGCACCATACAGCAACAATACATTTAGAGAGACAGATAATTGTTATAAATACCATACATATAAAAGAAGCATATAAAACAACCAACAGGCCATAACAGTACATATAAAGGTTTTGTCAATCACACTAAACCAAACAGAACAGATGACATTTCAGTCTTGATTTAAAAAAAGACAGTGAGGGATAGAGACTTGGCAAATTGAGACGCCGCTAGCAAAGTGGCAACAAAGCAGTCAAAATTTCTCTTCATAAAGTTTTGTGAAGTTTCTGCAAACCGTAGGAACATCGAGCTGGCTGAAACTGTAAAGTTCTGACAGCACATAGGCCATTTGTTTTTGGTGAAGTGGAGACTGTGAGTGAAGTTTTGATTTTTTTTTTTAGAATAGTATGTTTTATTTTGAATTTTTGAAAATTTGCCTAAAAAACATTAACTTCACCATTCATACTTTGTGAATTCAGTGACTACACACTTCGCTAATTCCATGGATTGTGTGAATTTATTTGCAAAACAAATTTTGACCACTTCACCCATTCCTAGAGAGGGAGCCCACTAAGGGTATGAAAATAGGAGTTCATAGGATCAGGACTATGATAGCAAATGTCCACTCACCAGACTGTTTAAATCTAGTCCTCAGGAGCAAGCAAAGAGCCTCCTCAAGAGAGCAGAGAGGGCAATTTTGCACATAAGGAGTCAGGAGCTCAGACAGGTAGCCCAGACCTATACCTTGTAAGGCCTTATACAGTAAGTGAGAAAGCCCACTTTAATGGTGACACGCCATGTACTGGCAACCTATTCAATTCACAGAGCACTGGTGTGATAGGATAACTGCACTGCAAATGTAATGGCAGGGCACCCCCTTGTTTCTATGCTTATATGGTGGCATCTCTCTTCAGAGGAGCATCCACCTAACACCACTGAATCCAGTTCCTTCACTTTTAACCTTGCCACCATGGGTCTGGAGTGGTGGGGCTAGAGGCATGTTCGCCATTCGGTGAGGCACCATTGAAGAGAAACTCTCTATTATAATAAAACACTTTATAACACTAGGTTTACACCAATTATATTTAAGCTTTATTGTTTTCTAGTTATTTGTTGTTTTTCTACTTTCCCCTGCTATTGGTCTACTATATTTAGTATGTAATGCAGCACTTATTTCACTGAGTCTATCAAAATGTATGTGAGTATCCCATGCTAACCACACAATTATTGTTTGTGACATCACAATTTGTCATGTTGAGCACTGTGAAGTCATAAAAAGCACTGTGAGATTTATAGGGAAGATGCAAATGTTTTCAAGTGTTTTCTGCACAGACATTTTAGATGGACTACCAAGATGTGCTGTAAATCTTGGAATGGAACATTAAAAATGGAAAAAAATATATTCTTGAGTAAACTGAAACAGCTGAGACATCTTGTTTATGAAAGCACATGCTGAAGTGCCGAGTTGCTCTTTAAATATAAGATGACACACAGACAGAGTTCCAAACTGGAACTGGGATCAAGCTGGGTGTATTTATTTGCACTACCATGTGGTCCACAGCATTTTGGACATTCCCTGGGCACTTCAATTCTTCATTTCAGTTCACTGGTCACCACTTCATTGCACTGTAACATGTCATATTCATTGGGATTCACATGTTCACCCCATCAGCCCTCACAGTGACTACCTACTCTGTGTCAGTTCTACATATTTCTGCCAGGTTACCTCCCTTAATGTAAGGTGTACCACTGAAAACATTTCACTGTATCCATGTCCAAGACATGTAATGGTGGCAGACACAGAGAAGGACCTCATAGCCATAACAGAAACTTGGGCCACAGAGAATAACGACTGGGACCCGACAATCCCAGATATATTATATTTAGATGGGATAAAGGAAAAGGTGGAAGAGTAGCCATCTATGTCAGGGATGGCACTGAGGCAGTGGAGGATAGATCCAACAGGAGAGGAAATGGGGAAGCAGAATTTCTGTGGGTTCAGCTCACGGCTCAGCAACCCATGTTTGGGAATGAACTCAGGCTGCTGGGGTTTGGCCCTGGGGAGGGTGGGTGAGGAAAGGATTGAATGGCTGCTAAGCTGCTCTCCTCTCCCAGACTTGGGAGATGAGTCTGCCTAGCTCTTGGCTGTCACCAGGTGGGTGCTTAGTGCTAGCATCAAGTAAACTGGGGGGGATGGCAATAGGATGGGTGGGTGGAGCGGAGTCACTTGTTTCAGAGTGCATGCTCACCTTAACACACATGTACAACCACGTTGCTTAGGCCCCATGGAATAAAATGGAGAAAACCAAGGAAAAATCCTATGCCCTTGCATTGCTGTATATGATGTCCTTCTGGGATCTTGGGTCCCACTCCATATATATCCCTGCTGGTATGATGGCAGAGGGAGCAGCAGACAAGACTTGAGGTCCTTGAGTCCAAGCCTAATGAAAGGCACAAGTTAGGCAATGGAAGATATACAGCTTTATGGAAAAAATTGAAAGGGGGTGGCAAAGGGTGGGGGGGGTGGATATCAGACTGCAAGATAGCAATTGGGACATTCCAGCAGCTTGGATCACCAGAAGTCAGGCCCTGCTAAATATTTTCATTGCAGGACTGCCTGCTAGTGCAGCTGGTTAATTAACTCACTAGGAAGGTTAACATTCCTCATGTGGTGTTTACCAACTTGGAACTGGTAGGAAAAGTGTTGGCTGGGGAACCACTATGTTCCATTGACCATAACACCATATGGTTTGAGCTGACCTCTGTGACCAGTAAAACCTCATCAAAGACTACAATTCTGTATAGCAGAAGAGCAGACTTCAACTGGATGAGGGATCTAATCTAGGACAAGTTAGATGGAGTGGACAGCAATGGGGGAGGGAAGGAAATATGGCAAGTAATCATGGGCCATTCTTAAGTCAACAAAATAATACATGAGAATGATTGTCAAAAGAAACAGGTATAAGAGGCCAATATGGTTCTCTGACAAGGTCAATGAGACAGTCAGAGACAGAAAGAACTCCTTCACCAGGTAAAAGGAAAAACGGGGGTGGGGGGATGAGGAGAGTGTCAAGTGAGAACTAAGGAGGCCAAGAGAGTGGTCAAAGAAGCAAAAGCAGAGACAGAGCTGCATATTGTAGAAGGGATCAAGGGTGGGGAAAAACGGTTCTTCAAATTTATTAGGAATAAAAATGACAGGGAGACTGTTAGGCTAACCGAGGGCAGTAGAGTAATAGAAGAAGATGAGCAAATAGCAACTATTCTTAATGATTACTTCTGCTTTGTATTCATAAGGGAAGATAGTAGGCTTCTGCCCAGAGAGTTTCATTAAGACTGCTGTAAGGGGGATCCCGGGGATGAGACAGCAGGTATTTACCAATGAAAGGGTACGGAAAGGGCTTGCAGCACTAAAGATACAGATGGCTTTTGGGCCCAATGGGATGCATCTGAAAGTGCTTAAGGAACTGGCATTAGAACTAGTTGAACTCCTGGAAAGGCTATTCAATAGCTCAGTTCAGACAGGGGTAGTTCCAAAAGACTGGAGGGTAGAGGACATAGTTCTGCTCCATAGGAGGTGGGAGACAAAAAGCAACCATGAAGCAACAGACATGTAAGTCTTGCTTTAAGAATCATCATATTGAACAAATATTTTCTATCAGACAGCTTATTTTATGTAATACTTGTGGGATGATTTCTGTAGCCATGTGTAAATGTGGGTTTTATTTATAGCAGCAAGACAAAGCGCCAGTTCAAAGTCAAAGTGGGGGAACATTTCCAGGCTCTCTAAAATGGTGTTGTGGTTTATGCAACTGCCCAACATATGATGAATGTAAATACAGAAAACAGGGCAGCACACAGATTCACTTATCTGACAGTTGACAAGGTTAGCCAGAATCCGAGGGGTGGTAACTTTGATAATCTTTTTCTTAGGAGAGAAGCCTTTTGCATTTATAACCTGGAAGCTTGTGTATACTCTCTGGTTTAAATGGTAACTTTGACAGCCTCATTTCTGAAATGTATGCTGAATTGAGCTACATAGCCATAAGGGCTTTGGACTTATAACTGCCTATGTGAATAAGAGTCTTCAGATTACGGTATTGACACGCTCTTGTCTCTCTCTCTCTCTCTCTCTCTCTCTCTCTCTCTCTCTCAATTTTCTCTTTACAGTAATGGTCTGCATCAGGATACTAATGATTGTTTTTTTTTTCTTTTGCTGTTTTCTTAAATTTCTTAGCTCACCTTGCATAGCAGGTAGCAATCTCAATGAGGGAGGGACTGGGTGGCCCCAGAGCGTGCAGCAGCAGGTACACTTGGGAGTTTACTGCGAACAGGACCAAGTGTGATGCTTGCTGGTGTAGGAGAGATTGTGCAGCCAATGAATTTTGGCATTGTGTGGACTCTTTTGTGGGACAATGCTGGGAAGGAAGGAAGGTAGTACATACAGCTGGAAGAGTCAGGAGGGAAAAGGAGGAACTGCAACTTCGGTAAGTGTAAGGTTGGGTTTTGGGGAGGATGACTCAGGGTGGGGACATTATCGGGTGGGCTCACTTTCATGAGATGTGCTGTGCCTGTGCCCTTCAGTCATGTGACTCAGTCAAAAAACTTGTGATGCAGAATACAGACACAGAGCACTGAGCTATGTAGCAGCAGACATATTTTTGGCTGGTGCACTGGCATGGCTGGCATGGCAGATTGTCTTTCAAAAAACACTTGTGTGGAATGGACACAGAAGTCTACACACTCTGAAGGTAGGCACTAGTAGTGCCTAAGGAAGAAAAAGATTTGTGGAAGAACTTCATAAAGGTAGGGACTGGAAAGGGACTGTTGGGCCAGGCCACCAGGCAGTGGCATAAAGTGTGGCGGGGAGAGTCACTGCTATTACTGCCTAAAAATAATAATAATAATAACTTTATTTATGTAGCGCAATTCATAAATATCAAAGCGCTTTACAATAAAAATACTGTAAAAGCAGTATAAAACCATAAATAATCAAATGCATTAATAGCAGCAGAGAATGTACATCAAATTATAAAAAGGCAAGACTGAATAAATACGATTTCAGTGTGGGTTTAAAGTGCTCCACAGTCAGGCACTCCCTAACCCGACGATGTAGAGAATTCCACAGGGTAGGGGCCACATAGGAAAATGTACAAGCCCCAGAAGTCTTTAGCCACACACTGGGAATCTCTAGCTGTCTAAGGAATTATTTGGTTTTTTTTATTTCAAAGAACTACAATGCAGAGACTGAATTTGGGAAGGGAGTAAGGGACTGGTCTGACATGCAGTAGTGTCATAAAGTAAGGTGGGGCGGGAACTATTTTAGTGACTAAATGCCTAACAAAAATATATTTGTTTTAAATTCAAAGAAAAACAAGGCTGGGGCTGGGGTTTGGGAAGGGACTGGTGGGACTGCACTGGGTCCAAACAGTGCTGACAATGATAGCATCAGCATGCTGCATGCAGTAAAAATGTATCTTTTTTTTCTCCCAGCGGGCTTTGCCCCCCGCACCACTCAATGGGGGAATTTGTCACCTGTACCCTCCGTCTTTAGGATTCTCACTCTGAGGGGGAGTGGATCCTGGGGGAAGTTAAAATACATGGGGCTGTGGAATACTGTTTCCATGGCCCCACATAAAAAAAAACTAAGTACCAATATTGAGCGAAATGTCAGAGACCAGGATTAGAACCCTGGTCTCCATTGCCACTGGCTGAGCTGTTCTATGCCCCAGCCCTAAACACCATGGGAACAGCTCAGCAAGCCTCCTGTCCCCTGCAGCTCTTGTCCTGTGTGCAAGACCATGGGCAGTGACCAGGGGAGTGCTTACAGCAAACACTGTTAATCTCACCTCACTGTCTGCATGAGCGCTTACCAGACTAGCACCACATAGTGCAGTGCTATTCTGCTAGTGCTTATGTAACCAGGTAGCGGTAGGACAAGTAGCAGTGGAATTAACTGAGGCGGTGGACTGGGGAGGATCACAGTTTCCTTCTTCTCCCAGAAATATTTTGGCTTGCAATGGGACTCAGGGAGGAGAGACAAATAATTTATTCATTTAAAAATATCTGTGACTCCTATATGACTTACTGGCCATCACTTCTTCTGTACTCCTTTTGACTGCACTGTAACCAGCATGGAACCATGTGCCACCCAGCACTTATCGTGTGGTACATTTAAAGAGAATCATCCATGTGCCAAAGCCCAACATGATTAGCAGTTTCATATAATGTGTAGAATTTTCACTTTAGTGGTTTCTTATGGTTTTGTACTTTATCTGGTTGATCCTGCCATAAGTATCAAAAATCAAAAGTCCCTCCTGCCGGCATATTGGACTAATTGCCAATAAATACGCATCCCACAACCTCCTGTTGCTGTCCCAAGTCTGACATATGAGCTGGGGAGCAGCCAGGGGAACATGTATAGTATAGCTCTGATGTATAGCCAGAACTATTAATAGCTCTAGTTTGAGACGTACTAGTCTTGGTATTATACTGTGATCCAGTATAGATCAACAATAGACAATCAGTATGCCAACAGGAGGAAAGGCAGGATCAACCAGATAAAGTACAAAACCATAAAAAGACACTAAGGTAAAAATTATACTTATACTAATCTGCCATTTGGGGGTTGCCCTACGCTGTGGTCTGTGGCTTTAGCTTACGATGTTTCCTTATTTTTTCATTTTTAAATGTGTTTATTGAGAATTTGATTTGAATTTATATTTAGATTAAAAATATTTACATATATTAGTCTAAACATGTCAACTGTCATATCATTGGTAAGAATATGGTGTTTAAATAAATTGTTTATTTAACAGAATATAATATCACTGAAACATATTGATGTTATGTGAAAATTATATAGTCAATTATTATGAAAATGTGTATTTTTCATTGAAAGATGAAACAGTTTACTGCCATGAGTGAGGAGGGGGAGTAACAGGACAAAATCACTAACATATGGATAAAAAGATCACTCTGTCTTGACAAGATTTGATAACTTTATTGAAGTTTATTGGAGTTTGTGCTCCCAGGTCGCTCCTGTAAAAAAGCTTTCAGCTTAGTGTGCTATACCTGGTTAAACAACTAAATAAAAAACGAAAAAAACAAACAAAAAAAAGTTTACTGTATGCCTGTAATTTCAACAGGTTAGAGAACGGGGTCCAAATTTGTTGAAATTTATGCATTTTTTTAACAGTTTTATAATGGACCCATTCTACAGTATATTGTGAATTGACATCATTGAACTTAACTAATCTGTATAGTTAGCAGAGTCAGAATCTTTCCACTTAAGCAGTATAAAGTAGCCCCAGTATTCAGAACTGCGACTGGCAATGGCACATGTGGTGGTGCAGAGCAACTGAGTTGCGCTGGTGCAATTCAGGGATATATTCAAAAAAGATTAGCCTTGGCGCATTTCTTTGAATATATCAGGTAATGCAAACTGTGCAAATACAATGCACTGGCACATCCCCCTCAAACAGGGCTGAATCCCAGGAATGGGAACTGTGTCAGCGCAGCAGAGTTACACTGTGCACAGATTCCTGATATTAAGCCAGCAGTATGCATATGGGGCTATTATACATGCAAGGCACAAATGGGGACATTTGCATGTCATTATGACCCCATTTGCATGAGTTGTGCAGGGCTGGATAAGGAAATGTGCATGGCGTCCTGCACAGCATGCAGTGCTGCCAGAGGGGGTCTGTCATTGAGGCACAGGTCAGGAAGCATAGAGAAAACCCAGTAGCAGTTGTAAAATTCCACCATCCAGAGCAGGCCAGGAAACTTGGAGACCTGCTGACCACACCAACCTGCAGCCTGGCATCGCAGCGATCGGCGAATGACTTTCCAGCCACAGGTACTAATCAGATTCGGGACGAGTCTTGGGCATGTATGTCAGGTGTAACATTTTGCTGCAGTGCCCTTAAAGAGGCTTCTGTTCTATCTTCAACCTCAATCATGACTGCTCTGTTCATCCAAACACCCATGCTAGGCATCCAAGTAACCTCTAGCTTTTTACAGTTATCTCAAATTATAAATATATACATTTCAACAGTAATACAATTTTCTAAACAAAAGTAATCCCAATATCAGCTACATTTCCATACATTGATTCTCATATATTTTATATTAGCAGATATAGATATGCAATGAAGAAAGACAGCAAGAGAAAACTGAGAGACAGTGACAGGCAAAGGATTGTGAGAGTGGTCAGGTTAATAAAGTCCAGTGTCTCACAGGAACATTTGGTTGTGCGACTAAACAGAAGAGACAGAAAAGGAAAGAATACAGATTATTGCACTTAAACATTTTCTCCAAAACAAATGGAACAGGGTCCTATTCTACCCTATCACGTATACTCCCCACTTTAAGAGGGAACCTGTTTTATTAAACAGGTTTCCAAAATTCTTTATTTTCTAACAACACTTGTTGCATTCAGACATTAAGCACATTTGTATCCATTTTTTAACAGTACAGCAAAAAGTACAGTTCAAACCCATACATTATTTTTTTCAACCATCAGAACCCTGAATTCCTGATCCATATCTTGACAGAAAATCAGCATTACTCTTCTGTTTACCAGATTTGTGAATTACAGAGAATTGAAATTACAGCAGTGCCAGATACTACCGTGTAATTCTGGAATTTTTATCTTTCATCTGGTTAAGCCAACAGAGAGGACTGTGATCAGTTACAAGAACAAAATCAGTTCCTATCAAATAAAATTGAAGGGTCTCCATGGACCATTTTGCTGCTAAACTCTCCTTTTCGAAAGTGGAGTACCTTTTCTCTCTGTCATGCAATTTCCTACTTACATACAGAATAGGATGTTCTTTCCCATCTATATTTTAACTTAGGACAGCACTTAGGCCCACTTCAGATGCATCTGTTTGTAACAGAAATAGTTTCTCAAAGTCTAGGCTTCTTAAAACAAGTGCTGAGCATAATACAACCTTTATGGCTTGAAAAGCTTCATCAAACACTAGGGTCCATTTCACATTATTTGGGTAATGTTTCTTTGTGAGTTCAGTGAGGGGAGTAGCTAATTCAGAAAAGTTGGGAACAGATCTCCTGTCTTAGGGTATGCACTGCTTAAATCCCACTTCTAATACCATCTGTCATTGAGGCACAGGTCAGAAAACATAGAAAAAACCCAGAAGCAGTTGTAAAATTCCACCATCCAGAGCAGGCTAGGAAACTTGGGAGACCTGCCAACCACACCAACCTGTAGCCTGGCATTGCGGTGATCAGGGAATGTCTTTCTAGCCACTGGTAGTAATCAGATTCGGGACAGAGTCTCGGGCATCTGTGTGTCAGGTGTAACATTTTGCTGCAGTACCCTTAAAATGGCTTCTGTTCTGTCTTCATCCACAATCATGATTGCTCTGTTCATCCTAACATCTAGCTTTTTACAGTTATCTCAAATTATAAATATATACATTTCAACAGTAACACAATTTTCTAAGCAAAAGTAATCTTAATATCAGCTACATTTCCATACATTGATTCTCATATATTTTATATTAGCAGATATAGACATGCAAGGAAAAAAAGACAACAAGAGAAAACTGAGAGACAGTGAGAGGCAAAAGATTGCCAGACTGGTCAGGTTGATCAAGTCCAAGGTCTCACAGGAAAATCTGGTTGCACAACCAGACAGAAGAGACAGAAAAGGAAAGAATACAGATCCTTGCATTTAAACATTTTCACCAAAACAAATGGAGCAGGGTCCTATTCTACCATGTCACAGGGTCTAGAGGCACCCCCCTCTCCCTCCCCATAGCCTGATTGCAGTACAATCCTGCACCACAAAACCCTGGTGGTCCAGTGGTACTCCCCTCCATCCCCGTAGCCTGATTGGCCATATTATAGTAATAACAATTCCTTGCTAGTCTAGTGGTTCCCACTACCCCCATAACCCAATTGCACTATAATCCTAGTTCAAACATTCCTGGCTGTCTAGTGGGTCCCCCCACCCCACCTGTATCTCTGATTGCCAGTACAATCGCTGTACAAATTTCCCTGATGGTCTTGTGGCACCCCCCCACACAAGACCCCCTACCCAAGCAGCCCCCCCATCATCGAAAGGCAGCAGCACACACACACCCTCATTCCATCATGGCTGCCTGCCAAATGACATCTTACAGTAGCAGCTTTACGCCCATTGGTCGACATTGTGGATAAATGGGCTTGCAGTGCATACTGTAATAGTAATGCATAAAGATGTGAATGAAAGACTTCATTCACATATTTGCAAATTACTATTAGGTTGGGTGGGTTTGGTTGGTGAGGTGAATTTGTCGCTGACCACATTGGGGACCTGGGATGGTTGGTTCTAGCATCCAACTTCTGGCAGAAGGAAGGAGGAGTAGCAGAATGAAAACTAGACTGGTGGCATACTGGGTCAGGCTATAGGTTATGGCCAGATTGCCGGGTAAGTAAAAGTAAATCATTTGTTTTACAAGGAGATTGGGGAAGGAGGAAGGACTGAAATATTGACGTGTTTTTGTCATGTTTCTGCACCTTTGGATGGCTTCATTACCCATATGGGATGGGTATTAAATGGAATGGAGTCATGAGAGAAATGAGTAGAGTTATTTTTTATTACTGTTTTATACATTATTGATGGAGAGTTGGAGATTAATGAAGGTGACTAACAGGGACCTTATTAGTAGAACATTGGCCTTCATTATTCTCCAACTCACCATCATAATGTGTAAAATAGTAATAAAAAATATCTCTATTCATTTCAAGGGGTATGCCCCAGAACTCTGGTCCATGGACATCATCACTTAAAGACTCCTGCCTCTGGCTCCCTAGTACTTGGGTAAGAGACTCTTGACTTATATCTACACTTGGTGGGTTGTCTGAAGCAGCATTGCCATACCTGTTGCAGTGTGTGTATATGGAGGGGGGACTGGCCACATGAGTGGGTGTGGAGTTATTGCTACTTTTGTGTTTGTCCCTTAAGGATTGTTTGCCTGGAAGCATTCAAAACTATGGAGAGAAAATAGTAGGAGTATAGGCCAGACAGAAGCAATTAAGTAGTTTTGTGGATAAGTGTGTGTATTGGGGTTGGGAAGAACCACATGTGTTTCCATTGGTATGTGTGCTACAGTTCTGCTGTGCAGCTAAGCTGAGAGAGGAACATGAAAACTAAAAAGTATAACAGTGGCTATAAGCATGCCTCATACATGTAGATGAATGCAGATTTGTATTGAAGCACAAGTGAGCCATATATGTGCAGGCAATATAGCTTAGTGATTAAAGGCACTGAACTACAAACCAGAAAATGTGGACACATGAAGACCTGGGTTTGAATCTCGTCAACCCCCACTTGTATATGGTGTGATCCTGAGCAATCACTTAGCTTTTATGTGTGCAGTTATCATTGGCCACCTGCTTTTTGAATGCATGCCAAATGCATGCAGACTGTTCCAATTTAACATAAAAAGTATTCTTTCCACACCTGCTTGCTGCAAGCATGCCACATGATTGCAATCAGTTCCAATTTAACATTTAAATGGTAACACCAAACCCCTTACCATAGGAGGTGTCTACATCCCCCCACAATCTGCTGCCTCCTCCTTGGAAGCCATAACTAGCCACCTTGAAGACTACCCCCTGTGGGAACCATACTACTTGGGGATTTCAATCTCCACTGGCCGTCCCTACTCTCCTCCTCTATTAAAAACCCATTACTTGGCTCACCTCTTACCCAGATCATCGACCTCCCCACAAGACACAACCCTAAGACTGGAAACCACTCTCTCATTGATTGGATCCTCGTCTCCTGCCCAGGCCGTATTCTGTCAGCAGGGATTATGGCTGACTCCTTGAGCGATCACTCGCCCACTTTCTGCATATGGTCTAATAAGCCCCCAAAAGTTGCCGCAAAGATCATTGAAGCGAGAAACTACAGTAGGTTTGTACCTGCAGACTACTGCTCCCAGCTGTGGAACTCTGACTGGACCCCTATCACCTCTCTCCCCACACTCGACGAGGCACGTGAGTATTTTACCCAGATCTTTTTGTCTGCATCTAACATTCACGCCCCAATAAAAAAGCTCAGGGTACAGGGAAAATGTCATAAATGGCTGAGCCCTTGCATCAAGCATTCCATGCTCCTCCGGGACAGAGCATGGGTGTACCTTCAAATCCTCTGGCAGCCCAACAGACTGGGAAAAGTACAGAGAGATGAGAAATCAGTGCAAAAAATCTTCAAAAAAAGCCAAGTCTCAATACCTAAATGACCTACAAACTAGGTACCTACGGGACCCCAAAAAATTCTGGGGCCACCTAAATCTTCTTATCAAGGGCTCTTCAATTAGTCAAATGGACTCCATCATGGTGGGGGACTCTCTGACAAATAACCCAGCCATAGTTGCTGAGGTCTTCTGTGCCTCCTACTCTATCCCGAGTGGGTCTCCCCCTCTGGTTCCCTATGGGCCTAACCTATACTCTGGAGATGCATGGGCTCACCCTCGGCCCCAATTTCACCTAAAGCTGGTCAAACAGGCAAAGGTACTACCTCTGCTATGCAAAATTAACCCTTCTTCCTCGTTAGGACATGACCAGCTTGAACCTCGCCTTCTGAGGGCTGCCGCCCCGGCTATCGCCCATCTTGTCACCTTACTTATAAATAGGTCACTTCAGGAAGGAAAGGTCCCAAAAATGTGGAAGGTAGTGACCATTGTACCTGTCCACAAAAGTGGGCCCCGAGACGAATTGGGAAATTATAGACCAATTTCCCTTCTCAGTCCCCTGGGGAAAATTCAGAAAAGGTTAGTCTCAAACCAAATACAAGACTACCTTGAGCAGCACTCTCTTATGGCTGATGTTCAGCATGGTTTTAGAAAGGGCCATGGCACTGACAATGCGCTTATCCGGCTCACTACGGACATCCTTTCCTATATGGACCAAGGTTCCCCAAGGGGCACCCTCTTCATTGACCTATCCAGGGCCTTTGACTTTGTTAGCCATAATCTCCTCCTCTTCAAACTCCAGACCTTAGGACTGGATCATCACTCACACTCCTGGTTCGAGAGCTACCTGAGGGACCGTTCCCAGAAGGTCCACTGGAAGGGTGCACAGTCTGGACCTAGATCAGTCTCTGCTGGGGTACCTCAGGGCTCAATCCTGGGCCCTCTGCTCTTCTCACTCTTCCTCAATAATATCAAGGGAAACAGCCCCTGCAACAATCTTATCCTGTATGCTGATGACACTGTCATATACTGCAGTGACCCCCAACCTAGTGTCATCTCAACTAAACTGCAGGATAGTCTCTCCACCCTTGAGGCCTGGTTCTCCGCAAACTCCCTTAAACTCAATGATGAAAAAACTAAAGCCTTACTGTTTGGCTCAAGACGCCTGGGCTCTGACAGAAGCCAGTTCATCCAGATCTGTACCAGCCAAGGAAAAAGAGTTGAGGTCATGTCTAGTTTCAAATATCTTGGGGTCCATCTAGACTAAGAAATGACCTACCAATTCCATATAGACTCCATAATCAGGTCCACCCATCAAAAGCTTGGCCTCCTTTTCCAGCTGGGGAACTCCTTATCCTCTATTGCATGTCATGCAATTGCCTGCTGCAATCTCCTCCTATCCATCCTATATGGGGCTCCACTTCTGCAGTTCCTCCGTGAGGCGGAATATAATAAACTCTCCATACTCTATAACCGAGTGGTCCATTTCGCCACTAATTCCTCTCCTAGGAGACATCATTGCGAGGCTCTAAAGAAGCTAAACTGACCCACTGTCTGTCATAAGCTAGCCTATCCCGTTGCCTGCCTAGCTTTCAAGTTTACTTACATACGTCCCCTTCCCCATCTTAGAGGACTTCTCTCTCCCAGAAAACATACCAGAATCCTGCGATCAATTGCAAGTCACCCTCTCGTGATCCCTAGAATGAGCTCAAACCATGGCAAATGCTCCTGCAATTCTGCTGCCCCTTACCTATGGAACTCCCTACCACCTGGCTTGACAAACTCACCCACCCTCACCCAGTTCAAAAATGGACTCAAACTATATATTCTCAATCTTAGTCTCTGTGGCTGTAACCACTAGCTCCCCAGACCAATCCCCCTGGCCGTTGCACTGCTCTGAACTCTCCCTTTGATTTGACATGAAATGCTAATATGGACTCTGATTTCTGGCGGAACTTATGTACATACTGTGTATAATGTGTGAGGTCTAAACATACTGTTTTAATATGAGTCTGTATGTGAACCCTACTGCTACCCTTGTATAAATGTTATCATTGTACTATGGTGTAACAAATGTAACTAATGTAATTATTGTATTTAGTGTCCTTTCTGTAACTAACTCTGGGTCGCCCCTGAAAAAGGGACCATTAGTCTCAGTGAGCTTACCCAGTAAACAAAATCTAAATAAATAAAATAAATCATACTTGCTGCACTCATATCACCTGAGTAGTTTTATGTGTGCAGCATGAAAATGTTTCATATAATTATTTCTGTAAAAGTTATTTAAAGAGCTAGTGTAGCTAAAACAGACATACAGGACATTAATAGTACAGTATTTTAGGAAGTAGTCAGCTGCAGAGATGCAGTGGATTTTTAATCCATCAGCGAAGTGGACGTGAAGTGGCTACTTCGTGTCCACAGAGCACAACACGAAGTGGGTACTGCAAGGTGCTCACTTCGCATCATTATTATTATCACTTTGCATTGCCATTATGCCTTGACATGAAGTAAGGTGAAGTGAGAAGAGAATAGGCAGCCCCCCACACATCACATGGCTTACAGTACTGTAAGTCACATGCTTTAGCCAGGCAGGAAGGAAGTGAGTCAGAGAAACAGTTTCACTTTCTCCTCTGCATTTGTAGAGGGAGAAAGCATTGTGAGAGGAGACTAGGAGTTAAAGTGCTTGATTGCCTTGACATTTGCATTTCAGAAGAAAACCAACAGCTTTTTGGAAAGCTATATCTTTATTTAGTTTTTGTATTGTATTTGTGTTTTTTTTGTTAGTGAATTTTTTTGTATAAGTTTTGTTTTGTTTTGTGTGTGTGACTGACTGTGTGTGTCAGTGAGTGTCAGTGTGTGTGTCTGTGTGTGTGTGTGTGTCGGCCTGGAGACTTGTTGTGTGTGTCAGGATGGACCCAGAAGAAGGCAAGTCATTGGCCCATGGGCGTGGTCAGAGGGGAGTGCAGACCCATGGGGGGTGGGGCGGTCATGTCATGCTGGACCGCTCCCGACTCCTGGGTGTTGCTTCCCCCCATGTTCAAGAAACAGGAGCAGCAGCAGCAGCACCAGTGCCACTGGTGGCTGCTGTGTGTCCACCTTCTCTGCCACTACTACCACCACTGGCAGCAGCAGCAGTGGTAGGGGCTCCAGCAGTACCCCCTCCACCACCTCCATAGCCACAGGAAGTGGCCCTGGAAAATTTAGGTGGTAGGACTCATACAAGGACTGTGTCTGGTCCCCCTGCAGCTCTCCAGTGTGGGAGTTTTTTAACTCTGTGGGGGAGACAGCACAGTGGTGGTGTGTCATCTGTGTGGCGTGGTGGTTTGCCATGGCCCCCGTGGGACACATTTGGGGACTGGTGGCCAGCGCACCCACATGCTGAACCACCACAGGGCAGAATGGCAGGCTGCCACAGAAGGGGCCAGGTTCTCTACCTGCTGGCCCTTCCATGGCAGTGGCCGAGGGTGCTGCTGGGGTGAGAGTTGTGCATCAACACAGCCGCAGCAGGAGGAGGGCTAGTACAGCAGCTGCTCCACCACAGCCACCAGCACCACACTGTTCACCACCACCCCCACTACCTGGATTCCCTGCTGCAGTGGACCCTGGCACAGTCCCTGCAACACAGTCTGACATCGCCCTGGTGTGGGCAGCTCTTGAAGAAAACAATGAGCGGTTTGGTGCTTTCCAGCAGCAGGTGAACAGAACAGAACAAAAGCAGCATATAGTTTCAATGCTGCACCTGCTGCTGGACCACCAAGGCATCCCATGGCTGCAGTAAGTTAGGGGATTGTCTTCTGCTCCTCCACCCCCACCCCACCCCACTACTGTGTTGTACTGTTTTTGTGTGTTTTTTTCTTTGTTGTTGTTTTATCATACACATTTTCCCTTCCAAGGGAACCTTTCTTGCACCACATAGTGCAATACATTTGTGTGAAAACTGCCTGTAATTTCATTACAATGTGTCACGTGACAAAGGGATTCCCATTCTGACAATCTGCCCACATTCTGCCTCCCTTCTCAGCAACGTTAGGACATGATGGCAGGGAGATTGTGTGTGCATGCTCCTTACAGTGAATATCGGATTGTCTGGCAGCTTTCCGAATGTTTCTTTATGTTATGATGGTCAGTTTGTGGTGAAACATGTGGGCACATTTCCAGTAAGAAAAGCCTTGTTAGTGGAAACATTCCCACATTTCACCACAAAATCAACCTTATAACATAAGGAAACATTGGGGTAGCTACCGGACATTCACTATAGTGGAGCATACACCTTCAATCCCCCTGACATCACATCCTAACATTGCTGAGAAAGGGGGACAGAATGTGGTAGCTTTAGTGATCAGTAATTTCTCCGTCACATGACACACTGTAATGAAATTATGGGTGGTTTTCACAGAAATATAGTGCACTCTGTGGAGCAAGAAATATTCCAGTGGAAGTAATGCTCCCACATATTAGTTTATGTGCATCACCATAACTATGTAATGTGGTGACTGTCTGTAAAGCAGCAGCGCAACAATCTGTTGAGAACTCTGACCTGTATTTTTTAATGCTATGTTACAACTTCCTTTACTTACATCCTGACTGACTGGAATGATATGTGAATTTGCAGTAGTTTTGTCTGCTGTACTACTTTTTTTCATGTATGAAATAATGAAAAGAGCATTCCATTTAAATCGGTGCTGACCAGGTATTTGTCATTGTTTTCCCCTGCTTTTCTCCATCACATCAATTAGTTGTTATATATCACTTCTATTGTTAATTAACAGTTATGCAGCAGCAGTGTTTTACGACACCACAGAACAATAGTTATTGAAAAGCAGCTGCAAATAAATACAAACTTGGTCCAAACATTATTGGAAGGTGTGCTCATCTTTTTTTCATACATGAAAAAAAGTAGTAAAGTAAGTAAAGCAGACATAAATTGTGAAAAGAAGCGTATCATTCAAGTCACGACTCAGAGGTAAATAGTGGTGGCTGTGGCAATGTAAAGTAGCATAAAAAAGTACAGTTCGAATCTGTCAGAACATTCTTGCAATACTGCTTTAATTGTAAAAATGTCAGTATGACATCATGAGCTTAAAACAACAATCACAGATCACACAAAAGTGGCACAGAGTCCCCAGATTTTTTCTGCTGGCCCAAAATGCATCTTGCTTGTGTGCAAAAAATTGACAAGTGTAAACACAGTGGAATGAGAGTGTTTCAGCACATACAAAGTCCCCCAGAATTAATGGCACACTCAGTCATGCGTGCAGTGGTGGCACAGAGTCCCAGATTTTTTTCTGCCAGCCCAAAATGCATCCTGCTTGTGTGCATAAAATTGACAAGCACTAACACAGTGGAATGAGCGTGTTTCAGCACATACAAAGTCCCCCAGAATTAATGGCACACTCAGTCATGTGAGCAGTGGTGCCACAGAGTCCCAGATTTTTTCTGCCAGCCCAAAATGCGTCCCACTTGTCTGCAGAAAATTGAAAAGTGTTAACACAGTGGAATGAGAGTGTTTCAGCACATACAAAGTTCTCCAGAATTAACGGCACACTCAGTCATGTGAGCAGTGGTGGCACAGAGTCCAAGATTTTTTCTGCCAGCCCAAAATGCATCCTGCTTGTGTGCAGAAAATTTACAAGTGTTAACACAGTGGAATGAGAGTCTTTCAGCACATACCCAGTATAAAATGATAACTGTGAGCATCGTGCTGCTGGTTCAGTGTGTTCTGCGAGACCATTCTAGCAAATGCAATGTGATCATCTCAACTGGATTGAAGAGTGACCTTTGGCTGTACACTAATAGTAGTCTTTGAGTAGAGATATATATATAGATATATGGTTGTGTATTTTGTAGGTGAGGAGGGGGGTTGACATGGTATTGTTCTGCATCACAGGTCACACAGAAACTGTTGGTGTGCACATTCCAGTGCTCAATGAGAATTTTTTTGTGCTGAAATTGGAAATGGATAACTCTCAATCACATGAAGGTAAGTATTTTTTTGGGGGGTGGGGGGAATCATATTTGCAGGTTTGTCTGTAATGGTTTTTTATTTTGTTACTTCTTCACAGGTTTCATCAGCATCCTTCTCGAGCCCGGCTGTTAGGATGGTCGTGGTCATCTAATGAAATGACTTCTGCATGTTGCATGTGTGCCTAAGCTTGGGGGAGGGGGTGCCTGATGTTGAAGAACTTTTTGGATAAGGCCACTTTCACAGAACAACAAAGCATCTGGAAGTTTCCTAAAAAAAGAAATGAATGACTTCCTACAACTTAATTGTTATGTGTCCCTCCCTGGTTCTCAAATCTCAATCTAAAGTCAAGTTACATTTCAAACCCACATCTTGTCAACTAACACAACCTGTGTGCAATATTTGCTGCAGTCTTTCCAAAACAATGAAACAGCTGAAATAAAATTTTCATACTTACCAGAATGGATTTCACATGGATATTACATTGCTTCCTCTCTGTACGGTACAGCTACAGCACCATTCCCAACAAGTTTTAGCGATGGAGCCTTTTTTTGTTACCCTGTAAAAGAAACAAAATAAGTGTACCGTATGTGTTTTACCATTGCAGCTCTGAAAAGCTACGGAAAACAAAACATACAACTAAAGGAAGTGAAGCAGCATAACAAACATAAGTACACATAGTCACTTCATGGTTTAAATATCAAGAAGCTTTGTGTCTGTGGCTGATGGATGTGGTGGTCCGGACAGACTCAGGCTCAGTGGTGGCAGTGACTAACGTCAGTCCCAGTGGTGGTGGTCCAGGGGGCAGACAGACTCAGGCTCAGTGGTGGCAGTGGCTAACATCAGTTCCAGTGGTGGTGGTCCAGGGGGTGGACAGGCTCAGACTCAGTGGTGGTAGAGGCTAACATCAGTCCCAGTGGTGGTGGTCTGGGGGGGCACACCGCCTCTGAAAAACATCAGTTAAAACCTGCCAACATTAACCACATCATCATCCTCATAAAGAAAGCTGCCCTCACAGTCATCGATGTCTGAAGTCTGACCACTGGGAAATTCTTTCTCCATTGTGTTGTCATCTATGTCAGTGGTGGGCCGTTTCAGGCAGCCACTGCCAGTGCCACCAGGATTCTCCATTTCCATATCAGCAAGGCCACCATGACTAGACCAGGGTACAAATACTGAGGTTGCAGTTGTGCTGGTATGTGCCTCTCATTCATTTTAATGAATGTTAGCAAACTAACATTTGCAGGGGACAGGTTTGTCTGACGATCCCTGACTATTGCACCTGCTGAGCTTAATATCCTCTCAACACTTACCCTGGAGGGTGGGCATGTGAGGTACTTCAGTGCCACTGCACTCAGCTCTGGCCATTTACTAACCTTTCCACTCCAGTACAAAAGAGGATCTTCAGTAATTGTCAGATGCCTGTTTTCAGACAAATATGACTCAACCATTCTCTGTGCCACACTAAGTCCAGTTGCTGATGCATCTTCCTGTTCTCCTGAATCAATTATTTCACAAATACCCACTTGGGACAAAGCATCCAAAAGCAGGTTGATGCCAGCCACTTTGGATGATAGACCACCTGGAACTGCATTCCCTTCCCCTTGCAGGATATGCTTGATGGTGCTCCAGGTACACCTTCAGCTGGATTATGCTGCTGAGGTTTGCTGACTTGGCACGTGACTTCTGTGCCCCATGAACCAAGCGCACCAGTTGACCACTGATATTTTTTACCTGTTCAGGCCCTCCCTCCAGTACTGATGTAATTCCACATTTGTATCGTGGATCCAGCATTGTTGCTATGGCAAAGTTGTCACTATGCTGAATGCTCACAATGTGACTATTCTGGTTGAATACTGTCAGCATGTGTTGCAGCAACATACTGCTACCACCGTCTCTGGCAACATCAAGGCTATGTTGTACACTCACCAATCTCTGCCTCAGCACTGGCAGCAGTGGAATTGATTGGCTAATGGAGGCAGACTCGCCACTCACTGCCTGTGTGGCATGTTCAAAAGGCCACAAAATTGTTATTACAGAGTCCATGAGGCACCACTGTTCAGTCGTCATAGACATGGAGGCTCCGGAATTGTCACAGCTAGTGTGCATAACAAGATATTCTGAGATGGCTTTGTATTGTTCATACAACCTCTCTGCCATGTATAAAGTGGAGTTCCATTGCGTGACAACTTCCAGCTTCAAGCGGTGCTGAGGCAGGCTGTTTTGTATCGGCAACTGCCGCAGTTGGTCACGGGCCTTTCCAGATCTTGAAAAGTGAGAGAAGATACGTTGTGCAATGGTCAGCAATTCCTTTATATCCGGGTGCTGCAGAAACTCCTGAACCACAAGATTTAAACAGTGGGCCATGCATGGAACATGAAAAAAAAACACCATTCGTGATGCATTTCACATTTGACCCATTGTCACTTGCTATGAACCCAGTTCATAGGGACAGAGGGTTTAGATATCTATCAATATCAGTCAGTACCATGTCCAACATATTCTCACCAGTGTGTGAACAAGTCACATTGTGCACAGCAATTGTTGCATGCTGTCGAATTCCTGGAAGATTGCTACTGCGACAATCCACCTTACTGCACTGTTTATTCACACTACCAACATCAAAAACAAACCCGAGCACCTGTGCCCAGTGTGCAGTTATACACAAATATGAACTCCCCGCTGTTTTGTAACTTGTCCACATATCCATACTTAAATGGATGAATGGAGAGGAGGAATGTTGAAGGGCATGTCTTACTGAGTCGGACACAGTGTGGAACAACTCGGGGACAGCACGGGTAGAAAAGTATATCCTTGATGGGACTTTCCATTTGGACAGGCACATGCAGCAAACCACCAGAACCCAGAATTTTCCACAAAGGAGAAGGACAAAAGATCAATTGCCAGCATTTCCGCTACAGCAGCATTAAGTTCACGTGACATTGTATGATTCGGTGGGTACTTCAGCTTATGCACAAAAACACTCTGTAACATGGGCTGACTTAAACGTTTTACATGGGGTGTGCTGATCAAAAATCGTTTAGCTCTGTGATGAATGGCACTGGCAGGGGGTGGAGTGTGGACATTTGATGAAGATGGTTGCACAGGTGATGACGACAAACCCAGAAATGCTGTTGTTTTGCCAGATTTTCCAACCTGGGTTGATGTACCACTTGCACTAGACATACTGCATTCACCACCACCACCACAAAAACTGCTAGTCTCACCAGCACTGGACAACATTTCAAAGTCATTATGATCTTCCACCTCATCATTCCTGTAGTAATCCTCTGCTCTTATTACCACACTACTGCACACATTTAATTTCCTACTGGGCTTAACAGTTATGGAAGGGGATAACATGCTGGCTATGATTGCCAGTGACGAGGGCAAATGCCCCACTGTGGTATTAGCTGCCAGCTTGTTCTGGGTCCACAGTGCCAAGTGCCTATTCTTAAGATGCGTATGCTGTCCTCCTGTGCCAAGATGGCTCCCCCTTTCACCTTGACTCACATGCACATGGAAAACCTGGTAGATTGCAACTGACTCATCATTTGCATCTTGAACAAAAAAATCCCAAACAAGAGATTGTGAAGCTCTGCTTTTAACATGTCCATGATGTGGCTTATTTAAGTCCATTATTTTAAGCACTGAAGTGGGGGGGGCACATGATGTTTCGGGCACTGCACACCTGGACTGCAACTGACCACCACGACTACCTATCATATTGATTAGTGGGTCATCATCATCATCAACTAAAACCGGTAGATAGCAAGATTTTACAGGGGAAGGATTCCTACAAACAGACTCAGACACAGCCACTTTGAATTTCTTTTTCTCCAGTTCCCAGCTGTGATCAATTACATCATCATCATATTCATCAATGTCACACACATCTACATCTTCTGCTTGGATACTAGCATGTGGACTGCATGTTGCAACAACAGCAACATCATCATCATCATCATCACATTTATCATCAGCATCTACATCACCATCACCTGATATTTTTTCACCACACTGTGTCACTGCATGGAAAATGCATGACGTTAAGTGCTACAGTGGATGGAATATCACATTGTATACTATCTTTGACATGATTACCAGAATCATCAGGTTCAAGTGACTGGGATGTTACTGGAAAGTATGACATCATCTATGCTGCCACAAACTTGCACTGCTTCACACTCAATATTTTTGGATATGGTACACTGGTCAGAATTAGAACTTGATGCAATAATACTAATAATACCTCCACCACCACTAACACCAGTAACACTAATGCCATCGGCTTAGAAAACATCATCTGCTCCAACTATGAGTGAAGCTACTGATTGGGCTGTAAAAAACATTGCAGGAGAAATACTTTTCCTCACATCAGCAATGCACTTCTGCACCTGCGTACTACTACCAGGCCCACAGACCATCTTACTGCCAACATTGCCATGGCGAGAAATGGCTTTGCTTGCATGTTTCTTTGCACGCATTTAGGAGGATCAACCACAATATTATAACCAAATTCAGATTTTGATATGTTCACTCTCTGATTGGAGGGACACTGAATGTGAAGCCAAATAAACAACTGTGGCTTCAGCAACAGATAAGAGACTACTCTGAGACTGTCATGGAATTAAAACAACTTCAGTAACCAGTGGTGCTGATGAGGTCACAAAAACAATCCCAATCTGGTAAAAAAAACACTTTTTGAATGTGGGGGTTGGAGGGAGCACTGAATGCAGACAGTGCAGATTTTTACTGCACTACAAGCAGCAAAACTAAGAACAGATACCACGATCGCAGTACAAAATCAGGCAGCTGCAGTGGATAGCAGGTTCACACTGCTGCGCCTGCAATCACACTAGTCTGTGGCATAATAAAAGAAGTATTATTTGATGCATGCAACACTGCACACACACTCACACATAGAACAGTTTGTATACAGTGCTGAATGAGGAATGCGTAGCAAATGCAAAAGTTCAGTACTATGCCATGTTACGTATTGTAAATTTGTAATGTAAACAACCTGAACTAACGAACTGCTGCACCACATCCACACAAAAAACAGCAAGAAAATTTCTACTATTACTGACAATATTACTGTGTGTACATTAACACAGTCAGTTATATAACAAAAATATAACAAAAAAACAAAGAAATCACTATTTCCCCAACTTAAATCTACCTACACCACAGATACTCCCCTTCCCCAAAGCACACTTTCACTGTCTTTCACCACACACACTCAATGTTGTAAATTAACATTCAAAATCCACACAAAAACAAAAACGCTCAATGATAGCAGCACAGGAGGGTTTCCTACAGTCAATGAACTAAAGTTGGATCCCCCAAAAAAGATGCAAAAATGCTTTTTGAACAGCTTTTACAAGATTCCGTTCACAGACTGCTATCAGAGCACACTGTCTCCTACTCCTTCCTACTCATACTACCCTGAACTGAGGCTGTGCAGATCAATATAGAGCCCGTATGACCTGAAATCCCATGAATCACTGCAAAATGCGCCTTCCGAGCTCAAAAACAAGGCGTAGTGAGGTAAAGTGCACTGCCTGCAATGCACTTCGCCTTAAATTTGACAGAGTAGTGGTCTGGGGAGGTGAAGTAATGCAAAGTCATTGTTTCCAATGGACTTCATGTTCCTCATTATAATGTGAAGTACTCCGCTTTGCGTTGCGGAACACTCTGCGAATCCACCTTTGCTCCACGAATCACTTCACGGAGTGGATTGAGCCTACTTTGCCCACCTCTACTCAGCTGTAACTTTCTATTTCTGAAGTATTTTTCATTTGCCTTTTGCTCTTTAGAAAGTCGTCTATGTGCTAATACTGGTCTGGAGGTGTGTAACAGCTCTTAGCCTGGCAGCAAACATATTTATTTTATTTATTTTTATTTTGTTTTTGTTGACTGGGTAGGGTGCGCTAGCCACAGTAATGATTATTTTCAGGCATGACCTGGGAGTTTACAGATACAATACAGTTGAAATAACATTTGATCAACATAGGGGAAACAAGTACAGAACATTGAAATACAAATAAGGTAAGAGTATGGACAGTAGTAGTACAAAGTAGTCCAAAAGCAAACATGGTACAAATTACATGGGCAATAACATGGAGTAAATAATAGAGTTAGTGCATTAAGAACAATTAAATCAGTTACCAAGGTTGAGAAAAACTGGTATAATACACAAAACAAAATACCCCCCAAAATATAGTTACACATAGAGTATATAGCAAAATTAGGATATGACTAGGGAGAAGGAGTGGAAGGATGAAGAAGTATAAACAGAAAGTTGAGGAATGGGGGAAAGGAATTAGGTAGAAACTAAGGGAGCAAGTAGAAGTAAAGAGGCAGGTAAAGTGCATGCCATGGCTGAGACGGTGCATATATCTATCTCTATCTCTATCTCCCAATACACGATCAGCATTGTGATCTCACTGACAGTGACATCACAGGTGACTAACCCAGTAGCTACTGAGTGACTGTTCCTAAGCAGCAGTGTTGTCACAGTCAGGGAAGTCACAATACAGATGAGCAAGGTGAAGGGATAGAGATAGATATGTCAGCTGGCAGAGAATGTTGTCCCACACATCTCACCTACTAACATCAGGTAAACAATCTTCTAATTAAACAAAGGGAAATTAAAAACTACCTCAGATATTAAAGGTAATGGTTGACTACTTTTTTAAAACTAATACTAATTTTAGGTAGTACTCTAGCTCTTTAACTCAAATAACAGCAAGAGGAGACAGCATCTGTAAAGGAGGGTAGGTTGTGCCAGTCGCCCATCGAGGGGGAGTGGGCTCTTGTCAACCTTAAAATCATGAGGGTTTGGGGACGAGGATAGGAGTGGGTTCATTGTAGAAGGTGGGGAGGATACAAAGTTGTTTTTAATGTGCTTGGGTCAGGGAGGAGGTGGGGGGAATTTTTCACTCCCTTCATAGGTACACAAATAAAGCCAAATATTAAATTTACAAATATTTAGGGCCACAAATAAAAATATTCAGCTGAATTTTCAAAATAATGTATTCATCCACCACTAGTGGGTTGCCATGCCTATGGGTAGAGACATGAAATCGATGGGGGTCTTTAGGCCCAGTAAGCTGATGAACCACTCCAGACTACCACTCGGACTCCTCTCTGACCACAGTCAGCTCTCAGTAGGTGGTGAACCAAATCCCATGCTCACTGCAGAGTTAACCAAGGATGAAGCCTCAGACCACCTCCAAGACCTTTCCTAGTCATCCGCACATTGATCAAGCCTCACCCCCTACATCCAAACTATCACCTCCTGGACCCTGGGCAATTCTGCTTAATGCACACCTCTGCCATGGTGCTAGCTTCTGCTAAGGCCTGTTCTGCTTCACTGCAGGTCTGGGCTAAGGCATCTGCAACTTCTGGCAGCCTTTCAACTACTGGCTAGTAAGGAGTGACTGCTATACTATGAAGATTTGTTCTGAAAAAAACATTGTCCTAGCACACCTTTGGGGGAACAGGGTGTAGTTATTATTTTTGGTCCCAAAATAGCATAATCATAGAATACTTCACATACTTTGATTACACATACTTTGCATGCATATCTAAAACAGTGGTCACAGATCCTAAGGATGATTCCTTTGCTAGTGACCACCCATGACCTGTGGCTTAACTTTCAAGTAACTTTTCTAAGGCCTTACCCTCCTTAGCATGCTGAGGGCCCTCAGCTGTTGATGACTTTACCCCACTGCCAGCTTAATATCTAGTCCTGCCTCTGTTTCCATGTGATAGTCCCCTCTCGTAGTCATGGCAGATTTATTTTTCTTGTCTGGGCAGTCAACAAACAGTTCAGTTTAAAATGTCCATACCTCACACACACCAGAGAGTTACTGCAATTACTGAAATTTTACTTTTACTAGATTTAGTGACCTGTTCCTTAGTCTGGCTCCCTTTGAGTTAAATTAAACAGTACCTGAGACGAAAATTCATGGTGGAAGTTCTTAGTTCCGGTTTCACCTCAAAAATCGGTAGGGACTGAAGCCATTGGTTCCCACTCCTGGGCAAATGTAGTTAGAGTTGGAGCAATCGGAATGGCCTGTGACTCCTGTGGCACTGGTGCTGCAGCTGTAGCCAATGGTGCATTTTCAGTGTCTGCAGGGATCAGCTGGAAGGGTTGGAGGGCATACTGAGGTTCTGTTGTCTTTGTTGTCAGTCCAGTCCTTGCTCCAGTTCTGCTGGAATATCCTTCTTGATCTCTATGTCACTTTCTGAATCTTCATGCTGTATCTCTCTCATGCAAGCTGCCTCTCACACACACTGCCAATGTGCAGGCCATCTTCTAGCCCTGCTTATTTGTATTGTAAGGCGAGCTTCTAGGACTCAGGTGCCAATCACATGATGTCACACTAATTCTTTCATTACATGAGCCAGGTGCTCTTCTGCCAAAGAGTCCACATGCAGTCTGATCACATGTAAAAAATGTTTTTTTTTCTTTTAGGCAGGAAATGCTCAGGGCCCATAGCTCAGCAGTTTATAAACCTATTTGTACCAAATAAATTTGAAACAATTCAGAAGGTCTCAGAGTGCTCATTTCATAGTGTACCCCCAACCCACCAGACACTCTGTCCAAGATGATCCACCAAAATTAAGCACCAGGCAACCCCTGTGGCATAGGGGCATATGGTCACATCTTTCACCAGAGAAACACCCAGCATATGCCACAAAAATGAGCACCCTCACCTTTTACCTTGACATCATGGGTCTGGGGCGATGAGGCTAGTAGCATCTTAATTAGTCTAGGAGGCAGTATAGTGCAGTGGGTTAAGGGTCTGAGCTGCAGATCTTCAGACCTGGGTTTGAATCCCACAGCCATCTAGGTGCATTCTGTGTGATCCTGAGCAAGTCACTTAATTTCCTTGTGCTCCTAGGACGCATCTGGAAACAAGCTTCAGTTTAGCATACTACTCCTGGTCAAACAATGTTCCCTTTCCCTTAATTATACACTAAACATAAGACCACACAGACACAGAGTTCTAAACTGAAGCTATTTGTTGGACTACCAGGTAGTATACAGTATTTAGGGCATTCCCTTGACACTTCAGTTTGTATTTTCAGTTCACCAATCACCACTGCATTACATTGTATCATGTCATATTCACTGAGGTCCAGATCACCACCCCCACCAATCTTCCTAGGGTTTATCTCTCGTCCACTGGTTCCCACAAATTTCTGCCAGGTTACCTTCATTGATCTAAAGGGCACTGTTGCTAAAGTTTCACTGTATCCATGTTGAAGTCTATATTTAAAGTCTCCATTACAAGATCTAACCTCCCCGTCAGTGTCTCTGGATCCTTGGCTCGTCCAATACAATATGTGCAGTGGGACTGTCTCAGACATGGTGAGATCTTTCTATGTGGCAGCAGTGCCAGCATATGTCTCTCTGTGCCCATGTGGGACAACAATAGGAAAAGAAAGAATATGACTTCAGTACTACAAGGTGAACCTCATAGCCACCACAGAGACTTACTGTAGGCCTCAGAAAATAACATCTGGCAGTCCGGGACTACACCATGTTTAGGAGGAATAGAGGAAAAGGTAATGGGTGAGGTGTAACCCTTCATGTCAGGGATGGCACTGAGGCTATGGTGTATAGACACATCAGAGGAAGTAATGTAGAGACATAGTTATTGTGTTACAGGGGAGCAACTAACAGGGGCCACTGGCAAAATAACATGGGTAGGCATGCTCTATAGACTACCAGAGCAGGTGGACAAGAGGAATAGTAAGTTTAGGGAAGAACTAGTCATTGGAGTGACCAAGGGAGAGGTGATGGTGGTGGGTGACCTGAACCTGCTGGACTTCAACTGTTATGTTCTAGCTGCCAGGAGTGAAAGAAGTCAGGCCTTGCTGGATACAGTCTAGGAATGTCTTCTAGTACAGATAGAGAACCCACAGTGCAGGCTACCATAATTGATGTGGTGCTTATGAACTCAGAGGTAGTAGGAGCAGTGCAGGTAGGGGAGCCACTAGGGAATAGCAACAATGACTCTATCTGTTTTGAGCTTGTCCTGGGGACTGGAAAACCCCAAACAGAAGCACAGGTAATTCAATTCAGAAAGACAGACTTTGAAGAATGAAGGAGTTGGTACAGGACAAGTTAGTGGGGATAGACAGCATGGGAGGGTTTTGCAGAGATATGGGGTACAATAAAAAGGCCCATTAGTTTAGTTTAGTTGTTTTTATTTAATAAACTTTATTGAAGTTGTATATAATAACACAAACATCAAACATGAAACATACATAATGAATCTGTCTATCTCAAAAAGAGTGGTCTAATAAAATGTACAGAGTCAAAAAAGGAAACAATACAAGGATTAACAAACAAATCATAATGAAGCCCACCCCCTTCCCACACCAATAAGCCTCAGCACAAACAGCAGATCATTTAGATAGCCTTGACCTCATAATGAGCTTAAACATAAGGGCAATAATTCCTTGTTTTTTTTTTTTAAAGAAGAAAAAAAAAGCATAGTGCTGGAGCTAGACAATTTGAAGATTAAGAATAGAATCAAATAGTTTCCCCCATTTAAAAACAAAGCTTTCCAGATTATAATTTATACTTGCAATAAATCTTTCAGTTCTTAGGTAAATAAGAATCTCATTCCTTCATTCTGTTATGGATGGGGTTTGGTTATCCTTCCAATGTTTCAGAATCACTTTTTTAGCAGACAAGGCTATCTTAGAAACATAAAATGTTTCAACCTGAGATGAAATACTCATCATATCACCAATTATACACATCTGTGGAATAAAATACTTGTCTAGGCCAAGTCTGGTATGTATTCTATTTTTGATGTTATGCCAAAAGGCAGTGATCATAATGCACTCCCAAAATATGTGAAAAAGAGAGCCTTCCTCTGAACCACATCTAAAACATGTCTTTGATTGCAGTAAACTGAATTTATGAATCTTAACAGGCATGTAATATGCATTATGCAAAATGTTGAATTGAAGTAATTTAAGATTATCATTAGCAATGAATTTGTACAAATTCTTTCAAATTGAGGGTCAGTTAATGGATGAAAAAAATTGGGTTACTGGTCCAATATTTGGATATAGTAGAAACTGAAGCTAATGAACATGATAAGAAATATTTATAGAGCTTTGAGATGGAATGTGGGCTCTTGATAATGTTCGTAATGTACTCTGATACATACCTGAAATCCAAACCCCAAGGTGGTGGTCCAAAATAAGACGTAAGAATCAGTTTTAGAGTAAATAGTTTGCAGTAATGCCCCTTACTAAGATTTAGCTTAGAAGCAATTTTTTCAATGGGTAATAGACACCCATCATAAATTAAATCTGTAATCAAGCATTTTGACAACATAGGGATCCAGACTAGATTCAAATGTGTATTATTCAGTTTAAAGTTGCTATTATATAACACTGGTTGATTAATATCCTTGGAAAAGGGAATCTGTACGTATTTGCAAAACTGGTCAAAGATCCTGAATGAAGTCCCCATAACAGTGTTTTAAGTTTGCTCAGAAAGGATTTAAAAGTCAGGAAAAAGGTAAATTCAAGGGGAAAATTATATTTAAGAAACAATTATTTCTCAATACAGATCCAGCTAGGGAAATAAGTAGAAGGATTATTAGAAGGTAAAAGCCATTTGACAACCTTGTTTAGATGACTTTCTAAATGATATAAAATATAATTACTGTAGATAACTTAAATCCACATTGATCTTTAGTGAACGTGAGCTTACCAAATGATATTCTAGGGGATCTGTTGTTCCAAATAAAGTTAATAATCAGTGAGTGAAGTTTTTTAAACTATGGTAGAGGTAAAAAAATATTTAAGTTACTAATAGGATAAAAAAGTCTGGGGAAAAATAATAAAGGTAGCTTTGCCCACCGTTCTAGATCTATCTTAATTGTGGATAGCAGTTTAGAAAAATTGAATTCAATCATCTGTTTGTGATCTTGTGATAAAAACAGTCCCAGATATTTTAGATGATCAGGAGACCAAATGAATCCAAATCTGGTAATCTCATCTTTAATAACTCTATAATTTAGGGGCATAACTATTGTTTTAGTATTATTGATTTTATAATTGGACAAATGACTCTAACTGTTAATAGTGGATAATATAGCAGGAATTGAAAACTTAGGATGCATCACATGAATTAATATGTCATCTGCATATACTGATAAGATAAATTCAGAGGGATCCCACCTTTATGCATTTTATATTAGGATTATGTTTTAAGAGATAAATCAAGGGTTTCTGATACAAATTAAAATGCACTGGAGATAGAGGGCTTCCCTGCCTGGTTCCAGAGCATAGCTCAATATTGGAGGAAAAGGTACCATTTACATATAATCTGGATGTGGCTCTTGAATAAAAAACTTCTAACCAGGTAATACATTTTGAGGGAAAACTGAATTTAAGCAATGTTTCAAATAAGAAAGAAATGTCAACCCTATCAAATGCCTTCTCTGCATCTAGGGAGACCAGCACCACAGGGGCAGTGGTGTCCACAGATACAAAAAATATATGCAAGAGTTTCCTAATATGGTCAGCAACAGTTCATCCAGGCATAAAACCCACTTGTTCAAGTGACATTAGAAGGTGCCAAATATTTTTAATTCTGTTCCCCAGAATTTTAGCTACATTTTTTTAATCACTATTGATTAAAGAAATAGGCCTATAATTTGTTATTAGGTCCCTAGGTATGCCTGGTTTTGGGATTAAAATTATAATGGCATCTAGGAGAGAATAATCTGAAATGCCCTTCTCTAGAATGTAATTAAAGAAGAGTTCAAAAATGGGTACCAGTTCTTCTTTAAAGACTTTATAAAAGTTTTGAGATAGATCATCCGGACCAGGGGATTTGTTCAACTTTAACAAATTTATCATCTCCAAAATTTCAGATCTAGTAATAGGTGTCACTAAATTTAGATCAGATTGTTCCGACAGATAGGGAGTCCTAATTTGACTTAAAAACATTTTATAGTCAGAAGATGTTAATAGTTTAGTTTATTTAGTTTAGTTTGTTTAATGTATAACCATTGAGCAAAAGATCATTAGCTATGGTGACCTTGAATGCAATACAATAATAAAAACACGTTACATACAAATACCATTACAAAGCAAAAAACATATATTTACAATAAAACATTACAAATTAGTTAAAACAATTACAAACCTGCTCAGAAGATGTTAAATAATGTTTTAGCATTGAAACAGACAAAGGTTTGTTGTGTAGCTTTCTAAATTCGAGCGGTAATTTATTCAAAAAAAATTGGAAATTAACTGGCTAAAAAGATGCAGAGATTTTTTGGTTTTTTTTACTAGGTACCAGTAGCTCTTGCACATGTGCATGTCTCAGAGAAGGATTAATCTTCTTAAAAATTAACCTATTACTTGGATATTTTGGAATAAGTCCCAGACCACTCTTGTAAGCAAAAGCAACTTGTGATATACACCACGACTGGGACCTATCGTTCCCAGGTTACAGGCTATATAGAAAGGATGGAGACAGGAAAAGGGGGTGGAGTGGTGGCATACATAAGGGAAGGTATTGTGTTCACAAGGGAGGAGGAGTTTGAAAGACAGAGAATGGAGGCACTATGACGCCAGCTCCAGACAGAATAAAGGAAGGAAGGAAGTCAAAGAAGGAGGTTGTATACAGATTGCCCAATCAGGGTGAGGATAAGGACAGGGAGTTATGTATTCAGTTAACAAATGCAGCAGAGGGCAGGGAGATAGTAGTGGTAGGTGACTTTAACCTGCCCCAAATTGAATGGGTTAGTCCAGCCACATCCTGTTCCAGAAGCCAGGCAATCATTGATGTAATCCAGGATGGCTTCATAATGTAGTACTTGACCAGTCCCACCTGGGGGGAATCAATTCTGGACCTGGTGCTGTCCAATGTCAAACACACACAGGACATAGACATTGGGGATCCCAAGGGTGGAAGTGACCACAACACAGTGTGGTTAAACTTGGATATGGGTACGGAAGATATCCCCACAAAGACAAGAGCACTAGACTTCAGAAAAGCTAATTTTAAGAGAATGGGGGAAATGATTAGAGAAAACCTAGGGAGCTTAGAGGAAGGCTTCATTGCTGAGGAAATACGGGACACAATCAGAGGGGCCATACAGAATGCTACAAACAGCTGCACAAAGATGAGGGGAAAGATAGCAGGAACTTGACCAGCTAGCTGGTTTAGCAGGGAGGTGGCTAAGGTAGTGAAAGATAAAAGGGCTACATAAAAGAAAAGTAGAAGAACAGCAAGGGAAGAAGAAGAAGATGAGGAGGCATACTAAAGGCTGGCTAAACTAGCAAAAAAGAGAGGTAATACAGGCAAAAGCAAAAAAGGAACTCCAGATAGTGGAAGGGAAAAAAAGGGAGGATAAGGCCTTCTATCACAAAATTAAAGAAAAAACTGACAAAAAGAATGGCATAGTCAGGCTGAAGAAAGGGGAAAGCATAGTGGTGGAAGATGGGACAAAAGCAGAGGTATTAACAAAATACTTCTGCTCCATCTTTACCAAAGAAAAACGGTGCCCAATACCGTACAGTGGGAAGAGTAGGGAGGAGGCTGGCAAGGACCCAATAGAGGCCATAGGGATTGAACGGGTAAGGGAAGAGTTCATTAATTTGAAGGCAGAAAAATCCCTGGGACCTGACAGAATACACCTCAGGATACTAAAAGAGATGGCAGAGGGGCTAAAAATTAAAAGGCCCACTGACAATACTATTCAATAGATCTCATGATATGGGGTTGTGCCAGGGAAATGGAGAACAGCACATGTCATGCCACTCCATAAGAGTGTCCACAAGGAGGACCCTGGAAACTACAGGCCCATCAGCCTGACCTCAATTGTGTGTAAACTAATGGAGTCAATATTGAAGGAGGGCCTGGTCAAGTTCTTAAAGGAAAATAGCCTGCAGGACAATAAACAGCACACATTTGTGGCAGACAGATTATGTCAAACGAACATGATTGAGTTCTTTGAGAGGGTCACCCAGACAATGGATAAAAGCCAGGCAGTAGATATTATATATCTGGGCTTTAGCAAGGCCTCTGACTCTGTCCCACACAAAAGGTTGATAATGAAGCTGCAGGACTTAGGGGTGGAGGAAAGGTTGGTAAGATGGGTTGATAACTGGCTGACTGGTGGGACACAGAGGATATTAGTGGGAGGGAGTTCTCCAATACAAGGCAGGTTATCAGTGGGTTCCACACGGTTCAGTGTTGGGACTGGTGTTGTTTAACGTCTTTATGAGTGACATAGGGGAAGGCATTCAGGGAAAAATGTGCATGTTTGCAGATGACACCAAGCTCTGTGGGAGAGTGGACACCCACAACAGGATAAAGGAGATGATGAAGGACCTAGCCAAGCTATTGAGATATTCAGGGATATGGCAACTCAGGTTCAATACCAAAAAGTGCAAGGTGATGCACATAGGGGCAAAGAACAAAAGAACAGAGTAGTACATTGGAAAAGTTCAGGTTACGCCATCAGAGGAAGAAAAGGATCTGAGGGTGATAATTTATAGTGACCTGAAACACTCAAATCAATGCAAAAAGGCAGTAGCAAAGGCAAATAGGATATTGGGGTGTTTTGCAAGGAGATTTAGCAGTAGGAAGAGTGAGGTTATTCTGTCGCTTTACAGGTCATTGGTGAGACCTCAATTGGAATACAGAGTAAGATATTGGCATCCACACCTGAAGAAGGACATAAACATGCTGGAAAGGTTCCAGAGGAGAGCAACTTAAATGGTGGAGGGACAGCAGGATAGATCATATGCAGAGAGGTTGGAGGACCTGGGGATGTACATTCTGGAGGAGAGGAGGCAGAGAGAGGATATGATTGAGATGTTCAAGTACTTGAGGAGAATTAACAGAGTGGACTGCAGGAGCCTCTTCAATAAAGGGGCCAACACCACCACAACCACCAGAGGGCACAACCTAAAACTGGTGGGGGGTTGATTCAAGAGGAATGTAAGGAAGCACTTTTTTACAGAAAGAGTGCTGATGGAATGGAACGAGCTGCCACAGGAGGTGGTGGAGTCAAATTCAGTGGGAGCCTTCAAAAGAGCCTGGGACAAGCATAAAGGAATGTCAGGTGGCCTCATCAGGGAAATACAGGAAAATACAGGGAGGGAGGGGGTCACAGATGTAAACTTACAGTCAGAATCCAATCCTTATTATTTCAAACAGACCCAATAGACTGAGAGATCTGTTTCTGCTGGCTATTTTCTTATGTTCTTATGTTTTCACGTACTTATTCCCTCCTCTTTCATGAAGAAACCCAACCAAGTCTCTGGCAAGGTTCACAGCGATGTACATTCAGGGGACATTTTAAAATCAGTCTTACTAAAATGATTATAAAGTACGTCTAATTTATGGAGCCTATCCAATAATGCATTTTCTTATAAAATATCTGCACAATCAAACAACGGTAGTATTTGAACCTGTAATATAGTTCTAATAGTTTCAGCATCCAATGTAGATTTCTGTACAAAAAAAAAAAACTTTTACCAACCTGGGTAATTAACTTGTCCACATATTTGTTCCCCGAACCAGTCTTGTCCAGCCAATGGCCTAGATATTTATATGTTTCCACACACTCCAAAGTGCTTGCCACATTATCCAATACAGCTAACTTCTCACCTAATTTCAATTTGGTGGCAGGGCCAAACAACATGGACTTGGTCTTGGTGGTATTTCATTTTTTATCTGGTTCCAGCCACATTTTTACCCAGGTCTTTCAAATAAATCAGGAATAGAAAGAGGGCCAGAACAGAGCCCTGGGGCATACCTCTAACCACTGATAAAGAGGCAAACTCAGCACCACAAGCCATCGTAATTTGACATCTTTTGTTCAAACAAGAGCAAAACCATGTTACTGCCTCCCTGCCCAGACCTACTTTATAAAGTCTTTGTACCAGAAGTTGGTGGTCAACCATGTTGAAGGCCTTGGAAAGCTCAATCAGTATGGACCCAGTAAAATACTGGTGATCATTAGCCTTACCGATATCATCTAAGACCCTTGACAAGGAGACTACATTTCCATGCAATTTATGAAATCCAGATTAATATTGATCAAAAAAATCTTATCAAAAATAATCCACCATTTGCCTGGCCTGCAGTCTCTCTATTATCTTACTTAAAATAGGAAGTAGAGAAATAGGTCTATAATTGGAAATGTGACTAGGACTGCCCCCCCCCTTTTGAAATCGGAGCAACCCTGGCTATCTTCCAAGACTGTGGGAGATAGCCTAAAGAAACAGACTGATTAAATAAATAGGTTAATGGACCAGTGATCTGAAATGCAAAATATTTCAACATGGTTGAAGTCAGGCCATCTGGTCCACAACTCCCAATGGTTTTCAAATCTAATAAAATTTCCGATACTTCATAAAGTATAATTTTCCTAAAGGAAAATAGTGAGGGACTTTCCTCATGAATATCCCATGGATGTTTTAAAGGCTGGATTACATCGCCAAAAAAGTTTCCTGTCAACAAAAAATGCGTTAAACCTATCAGGAAGGCTACTACTAGAATCAAACATCTCATTTGGTGAAAGTAGAATGGAATCATTACATCTTGTGTGACCATTTAAATCTCTAATGATAGACCAAAATTTCTTAGGATTCCCCACAGAATCTGAGGTTTTTGCCCTATAATAATTTCTCTTAGATTCTCTTATCCCTGCCACATAATTATTTCTCAATTTCCTATACAGTTGTCAGTCCTCGAATAACCTAGTTAACCAAGCTTTTTCCCATGCCTTATTTTTGTCCCTTTTCAATTTCTGCAGTTTAGGGGTAAACCAAATAGCTGAATTTAATTTACTCCTTTTAGATTTCATAGGCACATGCTTATCATATACTTTTGTTATTTCACCTAGAAAATATTCCCATGCCAAATCCAGATCATAGATCAACTCAAGTCTTTCCCAGTTCAACCTTTCAAGATCAGCGATAAAATCTCAGTAGTCAACTTTTTTAAATGACCTAAATCTCACAAATTGAGGCAGTCCCCTAACTCTATTCCCCCCCCCGCATACAGTACACTACATTGTGGTCATTAAAAAGATCAGCAGAAATCCCTGCATCTCTATAATTGTAAGGACAATTAGTTTACATTAAGTCAAGCAGGGAAGAATCTTTAAGTTAAGATTTATACATTTTTGAGGGAACTGTGGATCAATGCAGTGAACACTGGACCCAGAAACCCCAAACACCCATTTAATAGGCAAGTCAGGCCTGTGTTCAGCTTACAGAAGGTGGGTGACAACTCCGAGACCACCTCATAAATATCTTCCACTGAAACTGGTGTAAACTCACTCTAGACCAGATGAGAACATTGTCCTTTACCAACTAAGTACTCCTGAACTGTAATGATCCAGATGGAGAGATCCCTAACCGAATAGAGGACACCCTATCAGAGATAAACAGAGCACACTCATTGTACTGAGTAGATTAATTAGCTCTCATCAGTTCCAGACAGACTGGATTTAAAAGTCTGTCCACTACTCAGAAGTGCTGAGCTGGCCGGTTTCTCTCTGCCGTGATCCCCCTGGACAGAAATACTGCATTCTTATGGGAGATTAACCTTTGATACTCAAGTCCTCAGAACTAGTTTGTCCTTGTCAGACCTAGACTCCAAACAATATTGTAACCTCTGACCCCTTAACTTAAGCTCCCTGAGCTCCCCATCAAACCACGGGAAATCTCAAGGACTGAGTCACAGGTCATATATGGACCAGTGTGACTGCATCAAAGGTTGAGGCAAGGACCTTATTATAGGCATTCACCACCTCATCCAATCCAGAGAGAGAGACAGCCAACACACTTGAGAAATCCACTACCACCTGGAGTCCTTCTGGAGACAACCTCTTCAAAGGATGATAGTGAACCATACCCATAGCGGGAGGGCTTGGGGGGGGCCTCAAAAGAGAAAGTCACTGTACAATGATTCAACTATCTAATTGAATCAACCCTGAGCATATTAGCCTCAAGCTCCAGTGAGAATACTAAATCCAAGGTATGGCATGTTGATGAGTCACAGAGGTAATCACCTATGCAAGGCTCAGCAGATCCATTGACTGGAGGAAATGTTTACCAAATTGTGAGATTTCATCATCAACCCAGGCATTAAAATCACACAGAAGTAACCATCTGGGTGACTCCATTACAATCTCAGAAGTAAAGGTTATGATTACCTGCAAGAAAACCCTCATGCCACCATCCAGAGGCCAGTAAATGAAGAGGATCATGCACTCTGCACCTGGTCCCCCCCATACATACAGCCATGCATTCAAATGATGAATAAATCCAACCTGGTGCATGGTGAAATTAAATTGTGATCTAAAGCAGATGGCCACCCATCACCTCTTACAATCCTTCCATGGCCAGAGCACCACACAGAATTCTGCTGGGATACCGACCTCCAAAACAAGACTGGCATCATCACCCTGACAGCTTTCCATTATACAAGTTAGACTGACCAAAGAACCAAACATCAGATCTGCCACAATGACAGTCTTGTTCCTTATTGAACTGGCATTGCATAGCACTGCCTGCAGGGGACAAACAGAGGCTGTTGGCCCATTGGCTGCCTGTCCATGCTGTATGTTGAGATCCCTGGATATGGGCATCAAACACATTGTGACTCTCTCTTGAGCCCAGTTTGACACAGGGTGCCTCCTGATCCTCATGTCACCAATTATGCCCTGCTGTTAACCCTCCACTGCCTACCATCCTGCTTCCTAACAATACCCACCTCCTTGCAGCACCTATATCCCACTGTTGACAGGGGAGAAGCATCAGAAGAGCCATGGTCTAGCAGTCGGGACAGAGTGTAACTAAGCTGAGGGTCTCATTGTCCTTAGGACATGACAACCAGTAAAGTACTTTCCACAATTCTAACACAGCAATTGCCCCAACTGAAGGGAATGGGAGCATTAACAAGAGAGGGAGAAAGCAGGGAGGACAAAAAAGAAACAAGGTGGTTAACCAGCAGAGTGAAAACAAAATCTGAAGATCATGTGTGTGAATGCTTGAAGTTAAGAAATAAGATTCCGGACCTTGAGGCCATCATGACAGAGGTCAACCTGGAAATTTGGCCATTAAAGAGTCATGGTGCACTGGAAACTATGACTGGGGCATGGTCATGCTAAGCCCTACTCTGTTCAGGAAGGACCAGATAGGAAGGAAACAAGGGTGTGTGGTGCCTCATGTGAGTGAAAGCATAAAAGCGTTGGAGATACAGGGAATACAGGGGGAGGCAGAGGTACTGTGGGTCACCCTGGAGATGGGGAATGGAGCCACTATTTGCAGTGGTGTGATCTACAGATTGCAGTATTGGGGGACTTAGATAAGATACTAGTGGAAGCCACTGGCAAGATAACAGAAAAAGGGGAGGTGCTGCTTGTAGGGGATTTCAACCTGTCAGATGTAGATTGGAGCATCCCAGCAATGGCTTCAGTTTGAAGCAAGGACATCCTGGACTCTGCATGGGGTGTTCCTCAGCAACTAGTCAGTGAACCTACTCATGATGGGGCAACAGTGGACCTGATACTCATTAACTAGGACAGCGTTACAGATGTCAAGGTGGGAGGCAACCTGCGGACCAGTGATCACCATGTGGTATGGTTCTATATAACGACAGCTGCAGAATTTAAACACATAATGGCAAGGGTCCTGGACTTCAAAATGGCAGATTTTATAAAGGTGGTTGAATGCCTCAAGGGTGGCCTGAGTGGGGTGGGGGAACAGTGAGCAAAACTAAAAGGGAGTATAGTAAAGGCAACAAACCTCTGTGTCAAGCAAGTAAGCAAAACCAAAGGGAACAAGAGACTGCATGGTTCTTGAAAAGGGTGGCTGAAAAGGTAATGACTAAAAGGGTAGCATTTAGAAAGTATAAGGAGATGCAGGGGGAGGAGGATAGGGAAGTATATTAGGGGAAACGGAGGGCAGCAGGGAAAGCAGTAAGGAGCACAAAGCTGCAAACTGAATAGAGAATAGCTCCAGAGGTAACGACCCGGGGTAACGAAAGGGGACAAGACAATTTTTTAGGAATGTAAGTGAAAAGAGGAAGACCTGGGGTAGCAATGTATCATTAAAAAGGAAAGGGGGACTGTGCAGAGGTGGAGCATAGAAAAGGCAGACATCTTGAACAAACATTTGTTTAATATTCACAGAGGAAGAAGTGGAAGGGGCCACAAAAAATAACCGAAGCTTTGGAGGGAAGGAGGTAGACACTTGTCCTTTTTAAGTTTAGAAAGTCCTGAAAGGACTTGCTAATCTGAAGGAGGACACAGCACATGGGGCCAGACAGGGTGCAACCAGGGATATTGAGGGAGCTCAGGGAGGTACTGGCTGCAACTCTGATAGTCCCATTTAACAGATCACTGGAAACACTAATAGTTTTGGAGGAATGGAGGAGGGCAGATGTAATCCCTCATCACAAAAGTGCTAGCAAGCAGGAGGCTGCCAATTATAGGCCAGTCAGCCTGACATCAGTTGTGGGAAAGTTAAAGGGAAAGTCCTCTGAATTTATTTTATGTATACCTGTATAGTTTATAGGCAGTCCTTTTTAATGTCTTTATAAGTGACATTGTGGAGGAACTGGAAGGAAGAGTATGCCTCTTTGCAGATGACATAACGATCTGCAACAGGGTTGATACATAAGTGGGGGTGGAAAGGATGAGAAGGGACTTGGCAAGGTTGGAGGAATGGTCAAAAGTATGGCAGCTTAGATTCAATGCAAAGAAGTGCAAAGCAATGCACCTGGGAAATAAAAACCCAGCGGAAGAGTACACAATGGGGGGGGGGGATGTACTAACAACAACAAAAATGTAACGGGACCCAAGGGTAGTCATATCAGATGACCTAAAGGTAAAAAAGCAATGTGAGAAGGCAGTAAGGAGCGCTGTGGGGATACTTTGATATATAGGAAGAGGCATCACCAGTAGAAAACAAGAAGTTGTTATCCCTCTGTACAGACAGTTGGTGAGACCCCATCCAGAGTACAGCGTGCAGTTCTGGGGACCCCATCTCCTCAAGGACATAGACATGATGTAGGCAGTCCAGAGGAGGGCAACTAAAATGGTGCAGGGTCTGCACCAGAAGCCATACAAAGAGAGACTAAAGGAGCTTAATATGTATACCCTCGAGGAAAGGAGGGAGAGGAGGTGCATGATAGAAACTTTCAAGTACCTCAGGGGAATCAACAATGTCCAGGAGGGTAGCATCGTTCAGAAAAAGAGATGTACAAGAACAGGGGGAACAATTTGAAGATAGAGGGAGGATGACTCAAGAGCAATGTGAGGAAGTATTTTTTCACAGAGAGGGTGGTGGACCCATGGAACAGCCTTCCCGAGGGTGTGTGGGGTCGAAAATAGTGGGGGAATTCAAGAATGCATGGGACAGACATAAAGCAATTCTGGTGAAGGGGGTAGGAAGAAGTAGGTTGTTGGTTAACTAGGATCTGCAGCTTATCCAATAGGTAGGGAAATGGGCAAACTAGGTGGGCCAAGCTGTCCTTATCTACAGTCAAAGTTTATGTTTTCATGTTTCTATGCATGAACTATGATTCTCTCTCTTGTAACCCCCTAAGTTTATTCTAATTTAAATATGAATGAGGTTGCTTCACTCTGTTTTTCCTGGTGTGAAAACTTGTTTTCTCCATTGCAAAGGTCATGACCCCACTCATGCAAGGTATCATGGAAGCTGATGATGCATAACTGCACAAGCCAGCAGAAATTATGCTCTCATTCAGTTCTGTTACATGTCTTGTGAAGTTCCTCTATTCTTTTTTTTTCAATTTAATATACTTTACTGAGGTACATTATAATGAAGAACAACAAATAAAAAGAGGAACAACATCATAACCACAAGGTAACAACTGTAAAACAGTAGCTATATATCGAGTGATATACAATGAACAAGAAACAAAAAATACAAACAATAAGCAACAAAACAATACCAACCAAACCCCCCACCCCGGGAACTACCCACTTCAACCCTCCCCATATCCTGCAACCTCCACTCCTAACCCCAAGCACTGCCAAGGTCCAAGGTGACAAATCTGAGCACAAAGATAGACAGCCAGATCCAAAGAGAGGGGAAGGGTAAGGTAGAAACAGGCAACCCTATAGAACTTTGCTGGTGAGGTATGAGAGAGACCACGTTCGAATAAGAATGGGTAAAGTTATATAAGAGCATCCAAAGGTCCCCAATAATCTGTTTAACTAGCTAGTTTCATCATCCATGTAGCAATATTTTTCTCAACAGCTAAGGCTTGTAAAATTACTTGATGCCGCTCCATAAGCGATGGAATACAATTGTCTTTCCAATGATGAAGAATGACTAGTTTAGCAGTAATAGCAATTAAGAACAAGCAAACTTTACAGGGTCCAAAGAGCTCTTTAGGAAAATGAGCTATTAGACAAGCTTCAGGGGTAAAAAAGGAGTCTAAGGATAGAATAGTGTCAAGAGAAATGCAGATACTAGACCAAAACGGAACCACTTTGGGGCACTCCCATAATATGTGCAGGAGGGAGCCTGTGTCATTGTCACAGAGGGAGCATAGCGGTGAAGTGAGTCGTCCCATATGGTTTAGTTTAAGAGGAGAGTAATACAAATTATGGATGATACGAAATTGGGCAAGGTGATACTTATCTTGATTAATATATTTATACAGCCCTCTGTTCTCTAAAGGCATTGTGTAAACAATAAGACCAGATGGGGTGTGCATTGAATAGGTATTACCGCACACCCAGGGACATAGTGAGACATGAAGCCACAGGCTGAGTGCCTTCTGCCACTCAAAATGCAGCACAATCTGTTCAATGCACACTCCAGAGTGTCTTATTGCACTTATAGAATGGGTTCCTTTTTTAAAATATTTTTCTCACCCTAACAAAACTACGTTTATATATGTAAAAACAGAAATGATCATGTTAATTTGAGGTAAAATAGTCCTTCTGCTTACTACTGATGATGTCATTGTGTTTTGCCACATGGCATTTGTCCTACTGTGGCATCCTCAGTGCTGATTTTAAGGCTCTCCCCCCCCATGTATGCAGGACTTGTAGCAAACAGACAATTAGAACTAGTAATGCAAGTAGTGTATTGAAGACTTTTTTTTAATGTTTTTTTTTTTCTACTGGCTGTATGAAAGGTCATCCCCCCATCTAGTGTGTCCCAATTGAAAGAGTGATGGAGTTGAGTTGTGCTGTTCTGGATTTGATGCAGGTCAGATCTCTGTCAATATTAAAAATTAATTAAAACAATGGCAGTATGGAATTTGTCTCTGACTATAGGAACTTGTCAGAGCTGCCGAAGACTGAAAGAACAAAATAAACCCTTCTATACAGCATTTAAATTTAACAGCTAGGAACAGGCAGGGACTACAGTAGTTGTGGTTGCAGCCAGGGACTCGAAGAAGTGGCAGCAGCAATAACAATCCTTGACCACAATTAAGTTAAACGGGTACAACTGAAAAAGGGGAGATAAATTAAGTATGGCAGGCTCCCAGTTTGATCCTGTCACAGCACTCTGTGCTGCTGTTTCATATTTCATCGATCTCCCATAATAGATTATGTGTGTTCTGAGTTCTTATGTAACTGACCATTAGCAGTACTCTCTGAAAAACACCACTGGAACTTTCAGCTGGTCTGTACCCCATAGTCTATGGGAAACATTTTCCAATAAGAGGAGGCACTACTAACTGTTAGATACAATCAGCATCTGCTACAGAGCCATTACAATTGAGTCAGTTATTACAAGAGTAGCAGAAGTTTCTGTGAGCTGCAGACAACTGAGTGGTAGATATAAGAGCAGCATCGGGGATAAATAAAGGAACACAATTTCCATGGCAGATAATTGTGGAGATAAAATTAATTTTCTAAAACTGTGCAACTATGTTTACTGTTACATTTTTTACATGGATAGTTTTGTTCCCGCTAACAGCAGAAAAAAATGGCACCATTTCAAAACTGTACATTCTAATGGCAGAGTGATTTCTTGGCACTGCATTTCTGTTTTTTAGAACTTGTTTTTACTTATGCATAGAATGGATTTGATGCACAGGTAAGAACCAATGAGAATCCAGGATTTTCTCTCCCTATTTTATCATTTCTAACTTACATACACTTCAAACTACAGAAAACAGCAGGGCACTTACTATGCCTTGAAAAGATTCATGGCCAGCATAAGACAAGAACATATGGACTGCAGGACAGCAATAGCACTGACTAATACAGTGTAACTACTGCAGGAATTAGCAATAAATCATAAAAATCTGAGATGCTTTACTTGAGTCGGGTCATGACTTTTGCAATGTAGTCAAGTAGGTTTTCACACCAAACTTAAGTACCTTCATTTACTTTTAAATCCTGATGAAATTAGGAAGGTGCAATACAGGCAATCTTTATTCATGCCTACAAACTACACAGGTAAAGAGAATAAAAGGCTGAGGAGACCTTCCCTTTAATGGAACTGCTGCTGAAGGAAAGGACTGTAGAATATCTTGAATCCCGTGAGTTTCAAGACCCAAGGCAGCATGGGTTCACTGGGAGCAGGTAATTTCAGATGAATCTGTTAGATGTCATTGACAGGGTGACAAAGGAATTAGATCAAGGTGGAGTGGTATATGTGGCCTACATAGATTTCAGTAAGAGTTTTGACATCGTTTCACATAGGAGACTTGAAAAAAACTTAGAAACATAGAAATTGCTGGCACATAAGGAATGCTTGGCCCACCAAGTCTGTCCATTTTCCCTACCTATTGTAATACCACAGACCCTACTTGATCTCCAGCAGAGCCCTCCTTCCCTAATCACAAGGTTCCCTTATGCCTGTAAGCCCCCTCTCATTAAAGAAAGGGTTATGTTCCCTTTAGGGACCCCTTCCCTCTTAGTTGCCCCCAGAGCTTAGGGATTTTTAGTGCTCTGGGGCACAAATTCTGTTGGACATCATGACGTGGCAGCTGAGAATAGGGTTTAGGATGTACACGGGCCAGAAACAGGAAGTTGGAGGAGTTGGCTAGGGAAAAGGAAGAAGAAGCAGGCAAGACAGGAGCTTGGTGGTCAGGGTTTGGGCCTGGAAGGGGGGACCCCCCCAAATGAGTAGACAGGATAAGTGGGTGTAGCGCTGTGGGGCTAGCAAGTTATGGGTGCTTGAAAGAAGGAGGACTACATAGCCTGGTGGTGCCATTTGGGAGATGGGCTTCCTGGAGAAGGGTGGTGAGAGTGTCCCATAGGAGGGAGTTGTAGAGCCTTAGGGAGGATCCCATTTCCCATGTATGTGTGTGGTGTCTCCTGGGTCATCAAGGTTGTAGGAGTTATGGTAGGCTCCCCACAGTGGAGGAGGCAGTGGCAATGTCTCCTCCCACACTCAGCACAGCTGGGCAGTCCAGATTGTTGAGGGGGTGCAAGAGAGCGTGCACCCATTTAGGGGCGTGCTTGGAGGGGCAGGTCCTGGGATGCCATTCATGAACTGTTCGGGAGAACTGCAGATCTTTGTGTGGACAGGCCCTGTAAGGTTTCTCCTGGCCTGATGCTTAGCTCAAGCTCCACAGTATGGCAAAAGGGGATGCATTGGAGGCTAAGGGTTGCCATCCTCTGTGTCATCTGAGGGGCACCAAGGGAGTGGAGCACAGCCTGTGTACGCTGTGGGTCTGCCATGCCCATGTCTGGGGTAGGCCCGGGGGCTTTTATTAAGGTAGGCCTTTAGGCCATTTAGGTTGTGGTTAAGCTCCAGTGAGGGAATTTGAGGGCTGCACAAGGGTGAGTGTCTGGAGGAAGTGCAAGGCTCCAAATTTCAGCACTGGTCTTGTCAGGGAGGAAAATATTCCTGGGTTCTCTGAGTGTGTTTTCTAGGGCCAGGGACCAGGCTGGGAGAGGATGCTCGCTTCTCCGTTCAGGGGGAAATGCCTGAGCAGGGAAGAAGTGTGAAGAAAAGAGCAAGTAAAGATGGCTTACCAGTGCCGGAGGTTTCTGGAGCCTTGTGCTTCAGTGGGAAACTGAAGTCTTATTTTGGGTATATCATCTAAATATTTATGGCATGAAGAAGCGATGAAGAAGCTGCCACCAGCCTCACTATGTATCCCTGTTAAAGCAGCACAACCTGGTGCAGGTGATCACTCTCCCCACCAGACTTAATCCACGCTCGGCCACCCAGACTCTACTAGACTGGATCCTCATAAACAGGGAGGACTAAGCATTACACGCTGGCACCATGGCTGACTCTATAAGCGATCACTCACTGACCTATCTCCTCTGGTCTTCCAAACTAAAGCGCCCCCCCCACCCAAATACCTATCTCTCAGAAATTTCAGCTGTCCAGTCTCCACAAATCTCCTTGAGGAGGCCCAGTCCTTGGACTGGCCCATGCTTTTTCCCCCTTTTCAATGCAGCCACGGCAGTTTCCACATTTACCCAGACTCTACTAACACTCCAGGACTGCCTTTTCCCTGTCACCACCAGAAGGGTCAGAGGTGGGTGCTCATGCTGGGTCTCTAAAGACCTCCTAACCCTTATGAAGGCTAAAGACTGCACCTGGTCCACTTTCAAAGCAACCCCCTCTCCTGCCCTCTGGGATGCTTACAGGTGCATGAGGAACAAATGTAAACAAAAGGCCAAATTTTTTAAACAGACCCACTTCCGCAATCTGCAAAAGGCCAACCTTGGAGACCCTAGAAAATTCTGGAACTCAATCAGCTCCCTCCTAAACCCCCACCCCAGCTATGCTGCACCACATCTCAACTCCCAGGATGGGCTGCTGACCGACTCTCACAATGTGGCCAGTGTCTTCAATTGTAAGTTCACCAACTTAACCATGTACCTAAATAAGCTGCCAACTGCCCAACCTCAAAGCTCAGCCCTAATACCTGATACACTGCCATCCTCCTCCAGCTCTGCCACTCACCCGCAAATACCCCCATTCTATTTAAAGCCCTCTCCATACACGACACGTGAAGCAACTCAAAAGTCTACCTAACCACGGCTCCTCCGGATCTGATGGGCTATCTCCAGTCTTCCTTAAGCTGATCTCTCTGGTGAAGCCAGGCCACTCACCTTTGTCTTTAACCTTGCCCTTTCCACCTCCTCCATGCCTGACCCATGGATGATAGCTAAGGTTATCCCCATTCTTAAATCTGGTGACCCCAAATCCTCTGACAATTACCATCCAATATCCATCCTCTCTCATCTCTGTGAACTACTTGAGAGAGCAGTCCACAATCAGCTTACTGAGTACATAGGCAAATACACCCTCCTATGCAACCAACAGCATGTCTTTCACAAGAATCATTCCACTGCCACTGCCCTCACCCTTCTGACTGACCACATCCTCTCTAACATGGATAATGGTAAAGCCACCGGGGCAGTCTTCATCGACCTCTCAAAGGCTTTTGACATGGTTAACCATGCTCTCCTTACTTCCAAGTTTAGCCTCCTTGGTTGTTGTCAGAAATACACAAGATGGTTCACTAACTACCTTACCGATCACTCACAATTCATGTGTATTGGTCAAACCTGCTTCCCCACCCTGCCTGTCTCTGTGGGGGTCTGTCAAGGCTCAATCCTGGGTTCCCTCCTTTTCTCCTTATTCATTAATGCACTTCCCTTGAACTACCTCAACTGTCACTCTCTCTTGTATGCTGATGACATTGTCCTCTTCCACAGTGATAAATCCACAGCTGCAATCTCCTCAGTTCTCTCGCACAACTATGCTGCAGCCCCCAGCTGGTTCTCAAAAAAACTCCTCTTAGTAAGCACCAAAAAAACTAAATCCATGCTGTTTGGATCTAAGCCCTTTCTGGCCAAAACTGAAAACCATGCTCCTTACGCATTCTCACCCCAGACGGCCCAGCCCTGGAGGATGTCAACACCTACAAATTACTTATGAGTACCGCTAGACCACTCCCTTACCTTCCCTGAGCATGAAAATTCCCTTGTCAGAAGGTTCCATCAAAAGTTAGGTGCCACCTATAGATTCAGGCAATACCTTACCCCTGAAGCCAGACTAGCCATTGTCCAGGGTAATCTTCTCCCTATTCTTGACTACTGCTCTCCTATTTATGCCAAGACCTCAGCTACTGCCATGGCTAAACTCTCCACTGCGTACAACAGCACCTGTAGCTTTGCTTTATTGGCCCCATTCTCCACCCACCACTGTACCCTCTATAATACACTTGGATGGCTACCGCTACAAGGTCGCTTTGACCTAGCCTTCTGCTGCATGGTAGACAATGTCATCCGCATGGCTCCAGAATCCCGCCAACTGCCCTTCTCAAAACCAGAACGCTCCTCTGCAACCTCCGCTCTAATGGTACCCCCCCTCTAGCTGTTCCTAGGGTATCCACCAACATGGGTAGCAGAGCTTCGTCTGCAGCTGCCCCTTTGCAGTGGAACAACTACCGGCCGAACTCCATTCCATTGACACACACTCCAGTTTCAAGTCCCGCCTTAAAGTCTGGTTCCTGGCAAACTCATCCTGCCACTGCTCCCTGGGGTCTGACACCAACCCACACTAGTCAACTCCCCAGCCTAGGGGTTACCCACCTACCCACACTAATCAACTCCCTTGCCTACTACTGTTATATTGTATTTTTCACAGTAATATTTAACTTCCTTGCCTGTACATATTGCATATATGTTTTTACTGAGTATTCTGTGTATTACTTGCTCAATGGACGATGCAGTCACACATTGTACACTGTGCCTCCGATTTGTTTGTTTTGTACCAAATCTCATGTCCGATATTGAAACCTTGTATTCACTGTTCTCAAATGGACCTATGCATCAAACCTGTGTATTGTGCTTACTATTGTTGCTTGTATCAAATCTGTTTCATGTGTATCACTGTTACCTTGTACTCCACTGTCACCCTGCGCCATGTGTTATGGCCTGGGTTGTGCCTGAAAATGGTCTCTGGGATCAGTACACTCACCCGATTATCAAAGTCATAAATAAATAAATAAAAATCCCTGTAGCCCTCTAAATCATTTGGGCCCTGGAGAAAATAAAGTGATTGGTTCATTTTGCTATGCCTGAGCTGCTTACAGCTTGTACTACCCCTGTGTTAACTTGCACCCACAACTGTTTTTTGTTCTCTTGTCCTGGCAATGCCACCCCATCTTTTAGCCTCTCCTCCCCCCAAGTGGTCTTACCTTACCCACCCATCATCTCTTGTTTGCCCCCCACACTGCACCACATTCAGTCAATAATTTGCTATATTCTGCCTCTCAAATTGTGTCCCACTCCTGCAAGGAACTGGCTACATGGCTGCATTAAATTTGTGTATTAAGATCCTCAGGTATGTACATTGTACATGTATGTATATTAAACAGGCATGTTTTTACTTAACTGTATGTCATGTTATAAATGTAATTGCATGTTTATTTGCTCAGTCATGTTAAATGTAAACAGCATGTTATTTCAACCTCCAATTGTACCCCCCTCCCCCCAGTCACTCCAGGAGATGAGCAACTTGTTGTTCAGTGTTTCTTCTTGGTGAAACATTTCCATAAATAAATAATTATGTGACTAAAGTTTGTCATTGTCATTTGTACATAGCGTCTAATGAACAGAATGAATTTTAACCTCAACTCACTAATGAGTTTCTTCTCAGGGGTCTTTTTAGTTAAGAATCCTGCATTTCTTTCCCGGGATCGGTGGGCTCCATGGCTAAAGAACAGAAGGCCAGCAGAGTCGTGAAATCACAGTGACAGATAGGGTGCCAAAATTCAATTTATGTGACCACTAGTAGAAAACGTCTTAATGTAGGCTCATTTGTGTCATTTTCTGTTCAGCAATTTGAGCCTGGGAATATTTCTGGTGAGATTTCTTTGTAGGGCCATCACACCCTCTCCCCACGTTTAACACCTGGTAGTCCCCAGACAATGGGGAGGGGGAGGGGGGGTCACACGTGTTGGCTCATTCAGGATGTTTCCTCACATCCCCAAGAAGCCCAGCAATCCCAATTCCCCAAAGCTGATGTACTAGTAGGCCTCTTGCCAGGTGCAGGCCATGTGACACACTTTAAAATCCTCGTGGTGGTACAGGACTTAGGCCTAGAGTAAAAGTAGGCCCTGGCTCTTCTACTCTGGTGCTCACATGTGAGTGATTGGTCATGTGATGCCTCTCAATTCTCTGATTGATGGATGGCTTCAAATAGAAGAAAACAGCATGAGAGACCAGCGCCATATTCCAGCATCATTGAGAGAGAACTGAAGGTGTTAAGAGCCACTAAAGACACTTAGTGAGACAATGTCCAAGACAGCAATCAGCAAGAGCATTTATATTATTGTCTGAGCACTGTGAGAAGGACTTTGAGTACTTTGAGAGGGATTGTGCAGGGGCAGGCATATGGACTGGACATGCAGGATGGCAGAAAGAGGACTTAAATCAGAGGAGGAAGCCTCCCCCCCAAGGAGGAGCCATTGGCGATGGTTCCTCCCTCCTTGTTCAAATGGCTCTGGCAAGCAAGAGAAAAGAGACACTCCACTGAGCAGTGTGTGAGGTGTTGATTTCGGTGGGAAGGAATAGGGAGACTACCTGTGTGTGGAATATGTTCAAGTTCAGCCCCAGGTGGCATCTTTGACCATGCCCCACCAGACTTCCTCCGAGGACCCCCCTCCAATGTCTTGGAGGGGGTCTCTTCTGCTGCGGATGCCAGACAGTGGGGACGGCGGAGCCTTGGAGAGATTTTCTTTAGGAGGTAGTGCCCTGGAAGGTGCAACTATGCCCAGGGGTGCCTCTCCTGATGTGGCTATTGTAGCAGAAAAAAAAGAGGGTGCTGCGGAATAGGTGAAGTCAGGGGGCGACGCAGAGCACAGACATCTGCCCTGCTCCCCAGAGCCAACTACCAACTATCACCATGGCAGGAGGAGGGGCAGTGGTCTTAGAAAACTGGGTGGAGACCCCCGAATACTGGCCATATTTGGTATGGGGGAGGGACTGCTAGACCACCAGGGATGGGAGACATGGCTGCTTGCCCTTTGCACAGGAGCTTGTGACAAACCCCTCCCATGCACCGGGGGGATTTCTCACACGGGAGAGGTAGCTGCAAGTGTGGGAACTTAGGCACTAGGGCCCGTCCTGTACCAGAATCTGGTGCAGGTCCCTGATGCACTGGGCTTTGGTGCAAGCTGCTGTTTGCCTCAGCTTGCACCAATCGTAGCCCCTTTTGTGAATTGCAAACACCCTGTTCAAAAACTTTGTTCGGGATTTGGCTGGAACTCACACCAAGTACTATGTGATGGACAAGGACTCTTTTGTGGACATCACCACTAATCCAGACCCAGATTTCTACTTCCTGCCTGGTGGGGACATGCTACTTAAGCCCCCTGTAAAGAGCCCATTGAACTGTGCCAGGAAGATTGCTCATTGGAACAGGTTATTGTGACTGTATACCAAATGAAATGACTAATGCCAAAGCCAATCATTGTCCATTGTTGGTTTAGAGCTTAATAATAAATAATGAGTCAATGTTATTGCACTTAAGATCTGTGATTGGTATCACAAACGCGCTCCACAGGTCAGGCTCTCTGCTCCCACAGTGCCAACCTCAAAGTGCAATAGTGTGAACAGGAGACAAACAGGGTAACCCGCCTGTCTGTTTTGGGTCCAAATCTCCTACCAGCCTTGAGTCCTGCATGTCAAATGTGAACCTTATGCTAACATACCCAGTTAACAGGCTTAGATATATATTCTTTTTGGGGAAATGCAATACAATCCTTCTTCCGGTGGCACCCAGCCAGGTTCCCAAAATGCACCCTTATGACTCAATATGAGACTTGGGTATATTCTTACCTTTTTGCCAGATAGTAACACATCCTTTTTGAGCTCTTAGCAGCTGTCAGAATTAAACACTGGTTCAGCATTCACATGCAAAAGAAAACTGATAAAACACAGGTAGAAATTCAATAAAAATATAATTTACTAAAAATTGTAAAATAGGTAAAATATCAAACAGAGAACATATACATCAATAACTTACAATCAATAAAATAATTGGGAAATTACAGAACAAAGAAAGACGCCTGCAAAATACTTAAAAGTTCTTGCTTAGCTAGATGTTACCAGAAGTTAAGGTGAAAAAAAGGGTCGCTACTAGGAGAATGGTGCTTGTAAAGTCCCAAAAAGATTCAATCAATGCAGAACGGACTCAGCACTCATTGTCAAACACAAAATGTACACATACCACCAGGTTTCTTCTGTAAAAGATTTATTGTGGTGAAAACAAGCACTATATCCTGGTGTAGCCTGAGGAGACTACCAGAGACCAATGTTACACACTCAATCTGAGTGCTTTGTCAAGGTGTAGAGCACCCCCTTCTGGTCATATTTATACATTACATTTAATTAACTTTCAGCATGAAAAAGCATGAGGAATGCACACAAAACAATTTAGCTTAATCCACTACATCTGTGCTTCATTCTGCAGTCCTAAATCCAAATATATATGTATTGGCTTATTGTGGCATGACATTTATGTCCACTATAATCTATATATGTGCCAATAGGACTGGACATGTTTACAGCAATATAAATATTTTTTCCAACACATTCCTAGAAACTATATACAATGTTAGTAATATTAACTACATCCTGAACACTTCATGAAGCTATAAGACAATATAGTGATAGAGAGATGAGCAATTGGGGGGGTGGAGGTAACAAAGGGAAAAATTTTAAAAAATACATTTTAAGGTCAGATGCAGTGAAGAACATTTCCATCATTAATATAATAGCCTTGCTAATTCTATCTGATTAGTAATGCCTGGCCATTCCATTGCACCAAGTTTATAGATCCAAAAGTCATCTCTTTTTGCCAGTTTGGGCTCTATATCACCACCTCTGTTACCTGTCATTACTTTATCAATACCCATAAACCTAGGTGCATGTAATTATGCTTCTCTAGCATTATTACTGTGCATTGCAAGTGCATATTTCTCATTTTTATTCAAGATTGCACGCATGTGTTCCCCAATCCTTTCTTTTAGCTTACGTTTTGTTCTCCCTACAAACAATACTCCACAACTACATAAAGCCAAATAAATTACATCTTGTGTGTCACACATGCTCATGCTGCATATCTTATATTTTTTTGCCATCCTTAGGGCCAAAAAAGAAAGAGGTCCTTTCAATAACATTGCAATACTTGCAACGTCCACACCTGAAACATCCAGGATTTGGTGGTGGCAAAAAAATCCAGCTTTTCTCTCAACTGGCTGCATAATATGCACAATTTGTAATTCGGGCGGGGGGGGGTTCAAATACTTCTTTAAGTTTAATTTCAGCTTTAATATCCCAATTTTTTAAAATAATGTTCTTCACTGCACCTGCATCACAAGAATATGTGGTCACAAAATTCAAGGAGTTCTTTTCTCCTCAACAAATTGTTCCCTTGACTGTAATAATGCAGTCCTATCCATTTGTTCAACCTCCCTTCCGGCATTCTGTACATTTCTAAAACTATAACCCCTTTCCAACAGACGTGCTGAAAGTGCATCTGCACACTCAGCAAAATCCTCTGTAAGGCTACAGTTATGTTTTAACCTCATAAATTGACCCGTAGGTATATTTATAACCGTATGCCAAGGATAGCTGCTATCTGCCTGAAGCAATGTATTTTTGTCCATTTCCTTGTGATACAGGGAGGTCACCCATTTCTATTTTTCTGTAGTGATGTCCAGGAAGTTAATTCTGCCTCCACTATGCTTCACATCAAAGGTGAAGCCTGGTCTATGGCTTTCCAAATATGTAAAAAGAAATCTAGTTCCTATAATGTACCATCCCACACCATTATACAATCATCTATGTAACAACGCCAGAACTCCACCTTTGCACGAAAATGATTCTTTGTACTGTATATTACATTATCCTCCCATAGTCCCATAGCCAAATTAGCATAGTTGGGGGTAAATGTTGCCCCAATTGCAGTACCCTTTTTTTGTAGGTAATGTTGACCCAAAAAATGGAATGTGCTATTTTTTAATACTATTTCCGTCATGTCTAGCAAAAGCTGACTAGTTGGAACCTTTTGTTCTCTTTTCTCTGAAAAGTACTGTAGGGCTTCATGTCCAAAATCATGTGTAATGTTGGTATATAAACTGGAAGCATCCAATGTTACCAAAAGTCTGCCTTGTCCTACATACATTTCTGATGTCAAGTTAGTAATGTCTTGGATATACTTTCTGTATGACCTAAGATCCATTACCAAAGGCTGTATATGAAAATCAATAAACTGTGATATAGTCTCTGTTAGTGATCCTTGTCCTGATATAATCAGTTGCCCTTGGGGGTTTCTTAGGGTTTTGTGTATTTTGGGCAATAAATAAAAAAAAGGACAAATTGTATATTTTACTGTCCAAAAAATCTTTTTTTCTGAAATGTCACCATTTAGAAATGCCTTTTCTATAAGTTTATCGACCTTTATTTTGGTAGTCAATGTAGGGTCAGTAGATAGGGGTATATATGTATTAGAATCACCAAGCTGTCTTTGTGCTTCAGCTATATAATTCTCTGTGTTCAAAAGTACAACCCCCATCGGCAGGTTTTAATGTCACATCTTTATTATGACTCCGCTTATTTAAAGCCTTCCTTTCCTGAGATGGCACATTCTGAAAAACATCATTTCTATGCTCATTGTTTTTATAGTTTGTTTCTATGTCATACATACAAGCTTTGTAAAAAGTGTTGACTACAGGATTCATGGGAGGTATAAATGTAAAAGGCCTTCTAAGGAATTTCTCAGTACTGCTATAACTCCTCAGTGATAGGTATCTGACTCTCTGGTGTTTCATTTAGCTCTTCAGTTATTACATTCAAACCTGTTGTTCTAGGTTGAAAAAAACATTTTAAATTCAGTAATCTTATAAACTTATTCAGGTCTATAAATGTTTCAGACTGGTTTACCCTATTAGTGGGTACAAAACTTGAACCTTTGTTTAATACATTGAGCTCAGTATCACTTATAGCATAACTAGATAAATTAGTGTTCACAGTCTCTAGAATTGGTGTCTCAATATAGGTCCATGTAAGTACATCAGAAATAGTCCCACTTTCCTGTACCTGATTTTCTTCTCCTAAAAGGAGACTCAGTTCTGATGATAAACCTGATGTTAAATCTTTGTTATGTGCATCAATATCAGTCAGAATGTGTCCTGAAAACACACATGTTTTTGCTGATAATATCCTCTGGCCCATCTCCGTCCTCCCCAACCCCATCTTATCTCTTCTTATCCTCTTTATCCTCTGTATATTATTTGTGTCCCGAATTGTTGCAAAAGGTTGCGTGAACTTCTCCCTGGAGTTGTTGGTGTTTGGGAGTTGGGGACAGTTGTAATGTCACTTCCTCATTTATCATGTCTTCCTTGAAAAAAACTGTTGAATCTGAGTCAGCACAACTGCTTTCACTATGTGGCTCACCATAATCTCACTTTCTCAAGATGTCCTTAGATTTCTTTGACCAGTTAAACACATGGATGTTCAAATAATCTTGTTCATCTCTAAGAAATTGTTTAAGCTTTTTTGCTATTGTGATAACATCACACTTTTCTAGAGCATCTTTCAAACATTTGCTGTAATGTTCATAATCAGGAGACTTTGAAAATTGAGACAGTACCTTTTCTTTTTCTCTCAGTGCACCAGTTAGTTCCTCTTGCAGGCACTTGTTATCATGAATAAAACAGCCAATCAAGCCCAGGGACCTCTTATGCAATTCCTCCTTCCATTCCTCCATTAAAGTTTGTCTATCTCGACCAAAAGCTGGACTTTTCCATCTCCTGAGACCCCTGGGAACTTGCTGGACATCCAGGTACGCCTGCATGGTTTTGAGCTGCCAAAAAAGTTTACGTGCTTTTAAAGGCAGTTTTTTCATAGCTCTGGAATACGTTTCTTATTGTTGGTGGTTCAGAGTTCTGTGTAGTCACTTGTGTCAAATTAGCATCGGATCTTCCTGCTTGAGCATTTTGACTGAAAATATCTTCAGTTTCAGCAGTGTTGGAAAAAACAGTGATGGAAAAATTAAAAGTAGTCTCCCCAGAAGTTGGTATGCTACTAGCTGCCAGAATAGCTGTTGTTTTGTATATAATCCATTGCAGCTTGCAGAGGATAATTGACAATCTCCTGAGTGTATACCCCCAAAAGACAACTTAAGGTGAAAAAAGGGTTGTTACTAGGAGAATGGTGCTTGTAAAGTCCCAAAAGGATTAAACCAAAGCAGAAGGGACTCAGCACTCACTGCCAAACACAAAATGTACATATACCTCCAGATTTCTTCTGTAAAAGATGCTCTACACCCTGACAAAGCATTCAGTTTGAGTGTGAAACATTGGTCTGTGGTAGTCTCCTCGGGCTACACCAGGATATATTGTTTGTTTTCAACACAATAAATCTTTTATAGAAGAAATCTGGTAGTATATGTACATTTTGTGTTTGACAATGAGTGCTGAGTCCTTTCTGCTTTGATGTTACCAGAAGTGTCTATTTTAAAGCAGCAGTGCAATGAAAAAGTTATTCCAAAAAGCTCATTTTCTGCTATGGTTATGAAAGATATTAGCAGAATTGTTGATTTGGGTTTTCTGGATGCTTCCTATGCTGTGTACTGTACATTTACATTTTTGTCTTGACTCTTGCACTCCTCGAGTCCTCAATATTATTTCTATACAAAATTAGGCAGCCATCTTTTTTTCTTGAGAATTAATTATTTTAAAACTTTCATAAAATTCTTAAATGATAATGAAAACTTAAAATTTTACTACCAAAATTCACTGGAAGAGATTTGGCAACAATTAGGAAGAAAAAATGTTGGGTCAAATTTTAACCCATTTTCGTTGCCCTGCTGCTTTAAGTCTAGAGACAAAGGTCTCACCCCTCTCAAGTCCAGAGACAAAAAGCAATGTTTCCCTAGATGCCTGACCATTTCAAAATCCATCTCTCCAACCCCTTGGTGAGGTCACAGTTAGATCTTCCCATACTTAATTTCTTCTGTGGAAATCAACAGTTAATTTTTAAAATAAGAGACTCCTTCATCAAAGCCTCTCCTTTGGTCTCTCTGCTGGTTTCCTGTTTTGTAAGACTGATTTTAGGCTTATGACATTAACAAGAATCTGTAGCCAAATTGTCTCTTCCAGCAGGATCATAAAACTTTATGAAGTCTCATCTCTTGGCATATGGCAGGAAGCCCTCTGTTAAGGCAGGACAGGAAACCTTTGATTAGTTTCCCCCCAGCCACCTTTTATGACAGCCAGCTGCTTTAGCGACACTGACACCTTTGAGGTCAAAGGTAAAGCCTCTTACACACTGGCTTTCTTGTGTGCCAAGCAGACAGTCCCAAACACATACACATTTATTTAAAAATACAAATATGATACATATAACACTAAGCAGGTGTCAGAGCATCACAATTGGTGTGCGTATGGTGTGTGTATGGTAGAATGCTTATATAACTGTACATAAAGGAACCTGTTTTAGTAGGTGGGATGTGTAATCAGGGGAAAATTGAAACAGCATTTTTATGTCTACCTCAAGCTGTTTTACTCAGGTTACAAATTGCTGTTTGAACATATGCATGCCTTTTACAAGTTAGAGTAATGCTTTTTATCTATTCTTAAGTGTTTGGGACCTCCTGGCACAGGTAAGCTGATTATAATTTTTTTTAACTTAGTTTAAGTAGTATAGAATAGGTTAAAGTAGGTATTATAGGGAGGGAACCTCTGGGCCAAATTTCCAGTGGCCTTTCCCTGGCAGGCTGTGGAGATCACATGCACAGTTTGTTGGACAGTAGACCATTGTGGGCCTTCTGCCAAAATTCCCAGGAGGGAATGATTCCATGGGTAGGGGGAGACTGCAAGCCCCCTCTCATCTGAGAGAGGCTTATGCTGCCTGTAGGGATCCCTTCCCTCTTAGTTGCCCCCCCAGAGCTTAGGGAATTTTAGTGATCTGGGGCATAATTTCTGTTGGTCGCCATCTGGTGGCAGCAGAGAATAGGGTTTAGGATATAAATAGTCAGAAACAGGAAGTTGGAGGAGTTGGCTGGGGGAGAGGAAGGAGAGGCAGACAAGGCAGGAGCTCGGCAGTCTGTGCTTGGGCCTGGAAGAGGGGGTAACTCCCCCAAGTGAGTAGACAGGATCAGTGGGTGCAGCATCATGGTGCCAGCAAGTTATGGGTGCTTGGAGGGAGGAGGACTAGATAGCTTGGTGGTGTCATTTGGGAGATGGGGTTCCCATGGTAGGGTTGTGAGATTTCCCAGTAGGAGGGAGTTGTACAGCCTTACAGAGGATCCCATTTCTCATGTCTGTGGTGTCTCCTGAGCCATCAGGGTTGTGGTAGTCATGGAAGGGTTCCTACATGGGAGGGGGCAGGGGCTGTGTCTCCTCCTGTACCCAGCAGGGCAGGGCAGCCCAGGTTGTTGAGGGAGTACAGGAGAGCATTCAACCATTTAGGAGCCTACTTGGAGGGCAGGTCCAGGGCGTCATTCATGAACTGTTTTGACAGACCACAGGTATTTCTGTGGACAGGCCCTATAAGGTTTCTCCTGGCCTGATGCTTAGCTCAAGCTCCAGGGTATGGCAAAAGGGGATGCACTGAAGGCTCACATTGCCATCCTCTCTGTCACCTGAGGAGCACCCAGGGAGTGGAGTGTAACCTTTGTATGCTGTGGGTCTGCCATGCCCATGTCTGGGACAGGCCCCAGGGCCTATATTAAGGTAGGCCTTTAGGCCCATTTAGACTGTGGTTCTGCTCTGGTGAGAGAACTGGAGGGCTGCTCAATTGTGAGGGCCAGGAGTAAATGCAAGGCTCTGAATTTCAGCAGTGGTCTGGTCAGGGAGGAGAAAATTCCTGGGTTCCCTGAGTGTGTTTTCTAGGGCCAGGGACCAGGTTGGGAGAGGATGCTCACTTCTCCTCTCAGAGGGAGATGCCTGACAAAGGAAGAAGTGTGAGGAAAAGAGCAAGTAAAGGTGGCTTACCAGTGCCGGAGGTTTCTGGAGCCTTGTGCTTTGGTAGGAAACTGAAGTTCAGTTTTGGGCCTTGTGTATTCTGTCTGTAAAATCTGTCTCCTTCATGTGGTTGCCAACATTTGTAAGATAGTTATGCCCCATGAAGCAGGAGTATTTATGGCATGAAGAAGCGATGAACCACTGTGGCCCTCTTAATCATTTGGGCCGAGGAGAAAATAAAGTGATTGGTTCATTAAGAGAATAAAGTTTGTCATTGTCATTTGTACATAGCATCTAATGAACTGAATGAATTCTAATCCCAGCTCGCTAATAAGTTTCTTCCCAGGGTCTTTCTAGTTAAGAATCTTGCATCTCTTTCCAAGGTCGGTAGGATCCACGACTAAAGAACAGAACACCAGCAGAGTCATGGAATCACATTGATGGATGGGGTGCCAAAATCCAATTTATGTGACCAGTAGTTGAAAATTTCTTAAGGTAGGCTCATTTGTTTAATTCTATGTCTGGCAATTTGAGTGTGGGAATATTTCTGGTGTGATTTCTTTTTAGGGCCATCGTGCCCCCTCCTCACATTTAACACCTGGTAGCCCCAAGACAATGGAGGGGGACAGGGAGTCAAATACCTATCCCATGCATTTTTGAATCCTGTTTTGATTTTTCCCCCACCACCTCTGCTGGGAGGCTGTTTGAGGCATCCACTACTCTTTCTGTGAAGAAGTACTTCCTCACATTTCTCCTGAGTCTACCCCCCTCCAGCTTCATAGCATGTCCCCTGGTTCTTGAGCATCTTTTTTCTGAAAAATGCTTCCCTCCTGTACCTTATTTGTACTTGTGAGGTATTTAAAGTCTCTATCATACCCCCTGTTACCCACCTTTCTTCCAGGGTGTACATATTGAGGTCTTTTAGTCTCTCCTTATAGGGTCTCTGGTGCAGACCCTGCACCATTTTAGTTGCCCTCCTCTGAACCACCTCTACCCTGTCTATGTCCTTCTGGAGATGTGGTCTCCAGAACTGGATACAGTACTCTAGATGAGGTAACACCAATGACTTACACAGCTGTATCACCACCTGCCTCTTTCTGCTAGTTATACCCCTTTCTATGCATCCTTGCATCCCACTGGCTCATCCCACTGCCTTGTCACACTATTTGGCCACCTTTAGGTCATGAGATATGATTACTCTGAGGTTTCTTTCCTGTTTGGTGGTCGCAAGTACCACGTCCCCCCATCTTGTACTCCACCCTTGGGTTACTGTTCCCCAAGTGCATGATTTTGCACATCTTAGCATTGGAACTTAGTTACCACACTCTGGACCATTCTTCAAGCTTTCTTACATCCCCATTCATTTTTTCCACCCTCCTTGGAGTGTCTACCCTATTGCAGATTTTTGTGTCATCTGCAAAAAGGCATACCTTCCCTTCTAACCCAACTGCAGTGTCACTTTAAAGAGGGCTGGTCCTAGTACTGATCATTTTGGGACCTGCTCATCACCCTTCCTTCCTTCCTCTGAGTGAATTCTGTTTACCACCACCCTTTGTCACTTATTCCCCAAATAATTGATCAATTCACTAAAATAAATACCACCAATAGCTTAATCTGGTTCAATGTCAGGTGGCATCCATCTGTATCCCCCTCCCCCGGGACGAGGCTTAAATAGGCAGAATTGTCTAGTCCTCCTTTACCAGTCAAAAGAAACTAAATTAATAAATAAATTACTTGCCTAGTTTACCACTTTTGGAATCACCCCCAGGCTGCCCAGCTTGTTTACGAGTTTTCTACATGGAACATTGTCAAAGACCTTACTGAAATCTACAGTAGGTTGACCACATCCACTGCTACACCCTGATCTACTTCCCTGGTCACCCAGTCAAAGAACTCTATCAGATTAGTTTGACATGACCTCCCCCCAGTGAATTCATACTGCATCAGATCCTGTAAGCCACTGGTTACAAGATATTCCACAATCCTTACCTTCAACAGTGATTCTATTATTTGCTCCACTCTGGCAGGGCTGGACTCACTCCTATGCCGAATAGCTTAGGAGTGGGTCCAAAGGTGGTACACTGGATAAGAAATTGGTTAGGGGATAGGTGACAAAGGATGGTGGTATATAGGGTTCACTCCAAGAGGAAGGGATGACCAGTGAGTGCCTCAAGGATTAGTGCTTGGACAATTCCTCTTTAATGTCTTTATAAGTGACATTGCAGAGGAGCTAGAAGGGAAGATCTGCTTCTTTGTTGGTGACAACAAAATCTGTAATAGGGTGGACACTTCAGGGGAAGGTGGAAAGTACGAGCAGAGACCTGAGAAACTAGATGAGTAATCAAGATATTGCAACTGGGTTTGAATGCAAAAAAGTGCAAAATATCACACTCAAGGCACAAAAACCCAGGGCTAGAGTACAAAATGGGTGTAATGGTACTGATGAGTATCAAGCAGGAATGAGACCTTAGGTAATAATATCTAATGACTGAAAGGTGGCCAGGCAGTGCAACAAGGCAGTCAGGAGGGTTAGTGTCATGCTGGGGTGCATAGAGAGGGGTATCACCAGCAGAAAGAGGAAGGTGGTGTGGCCTCTGTATAGATCAATATTAAGACCCCACCTAGAGTACAGCGCCCAATTCTGGAGACCACATCTTCAGAAAGACATGGAAAAAGTGGAAGCAATCCAGAGGAATGCAACTAAAATGGTACAAGGCCTGCATTAAAAGCCCTATAAGGAGAGACTAAAAGACCTGAATATGTACATCATGGAAGAGAGGAGAGAGAGTAGGGATATGATAAAGACCTTTAAATTAGGGCTGGGCGGGCTGTTCTGCCCAAGAGCCAAACCCCCCGGATTGAAACCGTAATCAATGGATCCAGATAAATATGGGCTTTGCTGCAGAAGTATGGTTCAGAGTTTATGGAGTGCGATTCAGTGTACTGTTGCCATGGGGATGCTGTTGGCATGCTCGCTCCATGTACAGGTAGCTGGTGGCATCCAATCAGGCAATAGAGCAGGATAGTCAGTCATGTGACACACTCACAGTATATAACCATGGTGAGTGCACAAGACAGGCCCAGATGAGTTGGAGGATGGTCAGAGGAGCTTGTGCTGTTGCAGAGCAGAGCCAGACACACTACAGTTGTGCACCGCTGGGAGAGAGAGAAAAATATAAATACAAAAAATATTTAAATTTGAAGCAGGGACAGATGGGAGGAAAGAAAGAGAGGAGAGAGAAAGGAGACTTACTAGGATGAGGGTGGGGGAGAGAAAGTTATCATCAGGAAAGGGTGAGGACAGAGAGGAATCCAAGGAGGGACTGGGAGAGAGAGATAGTGGTGGGTGACTGCTGGAGGAGGCAAGGCAAATAAAAAGCAGTGTGCCAGTGTACTTCAGGGCAAGGGCAGGTTGGCAAAATAAATCTTTGACTTACAGAAATTAAATACAGAAGATCCTCCAGATGAGCGAAAGAGTGAGAGACTACTGAGGTCCCTAGAGAAATTTTACAGTTACAGAAAATCCCAAATAAGAGTATTTTTCTTTTCTTGGCTTCAGACAGTGTGGCTGTGTATACACTGAGAAGGGGCAGGCTGGCCAAATCTTTGACGTGTGCCATTCCAGATCCAGAGGAGAGAGGGAGAGACAACTGGAGGCCCAAAAGAAATGTTACAGTGCCAGAAATCTATAAAAGTTTGTTTTCTTTTCTTGACCTCAGTGTGGCTGTGTAGTACAGGCCAGGGCACTGGCAGGCAAAACAAATCTTTGAATTGTGCCATCCAGAGGAGAGAGAGAGAGAGACTATGGGGCAGAGGGGGGCAAGAGAATTTTAACTGTCCCAGAAATTCCAAATAAAAATTTCTTTTTTTTCTGGCTTCAGTGTGGCTGTGTGCTTGTACAGGGCAAGGGCAGGCTGGCAAAATAAATCTTTGACTTGTGCCATCCAGAGGAGGGTGAGAGAGAGAGAAATTGCAGTAAGCCCCATGAGAAATGCAACAGTCCCAGAAGAAATTCCAAATAAAAGTTTCTTTTTTCTCCTGTCTTCAGAGTGGCTGTGTGTATAGGGCAAGGGCAGGCTGGCAAAATAAATATTTGACTTGTGCCATCCAGAGGAGAGAGAGAGCTTGTATGTGGGGGGTGGCATGGTAAATTTAACAGTCCCAGTAATCTCAAATAGAAGTTTATTTTATTTCTCCTGGTTTCACTGCGGTTGTGTGTTCTACAGGGCAAGGGCAGGCTGGCAAAATAAATCTTTGACTTGTGCCATCCAGAGGAGAGAGCAAGATTGCACGGGGCCCTCAAGGAATGTAACAGTTCAGAAGAAATCCAAAATAATAGTTCCCTTTTTTTACTGGCTTCAGTGTGGCTGTGCGTACAGGACAAGGGCAGGCTGGCAAAATAAATCTTTGACTTGTGCCATCCAGAGGGAGAGAGAGATTGTGGGGGGGGGGCATGAGAAATTTAACAGTCCCAGAAATTCCACATACAAGTTTATTTTTTTCCTGCCCTCAGTATGGCTGTGTGTTGTACAGGGCAAGGGCAGGCTGGCAAAATAAATCTCTGACCTGAGCCATCCAATCACAATCTATTGTTAACTTTCATTCATGATTTCATGCATTAAAAAAAATATACTGTTTGGACAAACAACAGACAAGCTGATGCACCTGTGCTGCTGGCTGTGGGTGGCCCAGGAGATAATCTGACTTTGTGACTTGTAGCAGTTTGTTTACACTACAACAAAAGTAAAGTACACACAAGTGTCATCATCATCATCACTCATTCTCCATTATTCCTCTTTATTATTAGTTTTATGGTATATCGTGTTACATTTCATATAAAACAACCCCAGTGTGGGACTGTGCTGTGTGCCGCCATGCACCCGATGTGTCTGCATCTCCAATTCAAATTCTGAGGCACACTTAAAAGTTGCTGAATTTGGTCTCTGAACAGTAACTGTAGGAGTCAGTCAGGTAATCTTGGAAGTAAGTGTTGGGTGGACTGCTGTGCTGTCGGTATGTTGTGTACAGTCACAAGTCATGACAGTAAATTTGTCCCTGGCCTGTGGGTGGAAGTCATCAGAAGGACATCACGTTAGTTAGAGGGATCTTTTTTTACAGGTTAGAATACTAAGAAAAAAATGGATCAATGTGTTGATGAGGCACATTCTAATTCTCAGGTAGGCAGTGGCACTGCAAAAGTGATGCCCTTTCACAAGGGGGGGGCAGGAGGTGAGCAACTACAGGTCTGTGAGCCTGACAACTGTGGTCAGTAAACTCATGGAAAAATTACTCAAGAACAGAATCATCAACTACCTGGAAGCAAACAGCCTTCACGGCCCAGGGCAGCATGGGTTCGCCAAGGGCAGATCCCATCTAACAAACTTGGTTGGGTTTTTTTCTGGGTCACCAAGGTAATAGATCAGGGAGGGTCAGTGGATGTAGCCTACCTGGATTTCAGAAAGGCTTTTGATTTGGTACCTCACAGGAGGCTATTGCACAAAATGGGTTGCCTAGGGCTGGGGAGGAGGTTATAAGGTGGGTGCAAAACTGGTTAGAGGGCAAAGTACAGAGAGTGTTGGTCAACGGGGTGCCGTCAGGGTGACAGAGGTCACCAGTGGCATTCCTCAAGGGTTGGTACTGGGACCACTGCTGTTAAACATCTTTATAAGAGACATAGCAGAAGGTCTGGAAGGGAGAGTGAGTCTATTTGCAGATGATGCAAAGGTTTGCAATAGAGTGGACATGCAGAAGGTGTTGAGAGGATACTTAGGGACCTGGGGAAATGGAAGTAATGGTCCAGGGAATTGCAGTTATCATTCAACACAACAAAATACAAGATCATTCTCCTAGGCAGAAAAAAACCGAAAGTGGAGTACATATTGGGGGACAGGCTGCTGGAGGTAACCAAGGAAGAAAGAGACATTGGCATCATTATTTCAGTATACCACACTGTCAGTGACATTTCAACAGTGCATTTCTCTACAGTGACAACTGCACCACGTTGCTGTAGGGAACCCATTGGAAGCTGGCACTGTCTGTTGGGGGTCCTGGACCCCCCAAATCAGCTCATAGAAACATAGAAACATAGAAGTTGACGGCAGATAAGGACCGAAAGGCCCATCCAGTCTGCCCATTTCTTTTTCTACCTTATAAATGTGCCTTCGGCCTTTGCTCTGTCAGTGACCTATCTATTCATAGTCATTTGTATTGCTCCCTTATGCCTATCCCATGCCTGTTTGAAGCCCTGCACTGTATTCATAGCCACCACTTCTTGTGGTAAGCCATTCCATGCATCCACCACCCTTTCTGTGAAAAGAATTTCCTCACATTCCCCTTAATCGGCCTCCCTCTAATCTCATGCTGTGTCCTCTTGTCCTGCTATTTTTCTTATATTTAAACATGTTAGACTCTTTCACCTTGTTTATGCCCTTAAGGTGTTTGAATGCCTCGATCATATCACCTCTCTCCTCCTTTGCTCAAGGGTATACATATTGAGCTCTGTTAATCTGTCCTCATATGTCTTCTGATGCAGTCCCTGCACCATTTTGGTTGCCCTTCTCTGACTGCCTCAATTTGGTTAATGTACTTGTGAAGGTGTGGCCTCCAATACTGCGCAGTACTCCAGATGGGGCCTAACCAATGTCTTGTACAGAGGATTATACCTCCCTCTTACAACATGTGATACCCCTACTAATACACCCTAACACCCCTCTAGCCTTACCTACTGCTTTAGAGGTCTGCTTGGATGATTTTAGGTCATCAGTGATGATGATGCCCAAGTCTCTTTCTTCCTTTGTGACTGCTAGCAACTCCCCTCCCAGCCTATAGGTGGCTTCAGGGTTTCTCTTCCCTATGTGCATGATTTTGCACTTCTTTGCATTAAATCCCAGTTGCCACTCTTCTGACCATTCTGCTAGTTTATCCAGATCTCTTCTCATTCTGCCCACCCCATCTGCATCATCTACTCTGTTGCAGATCTTGGTGTCATCTGCAAACAGACAAGCCTTACCCTCTAGTCCATCTGCAAGGTCACTAATGAAGATGTTGAAGAGGACTGGCCCCAGGACTGATCCCTGAGGTACCCACTTGTGACTTGCATCTCTTCTGACTGTATACCATTTACCACCACTCTCTGTTTTCTGCCCGTCAACCAGTTTGCCACCCAGTTGACCAACTTCTGACCCACCCTGAGCCTACCAGCTTATTTATCAATCTTCTATGTGGAACAGTGTCAAAAGCTTTGCTGAAGTCAAGGTAGGCGACATCAACTGCTCCCCTTGGTCCACCACTCTGGTTACCCAGTCAAAATCTATGAGATTAGTTTGACAGGACCTTCCTTTGTAAACCCATGCTGTCTTGGATCCTGTGCCCCTATGGATTCCAGGTGTTGTACTATCCTTTCCTTAAGGAGTGCCTCCATAATCTTGCCACTACTGAGGTAAGACTGACCGGTCTGTAGTTCCCCGCCTCCTCCCTGCTACCACTCTTGTGGGCGGGATCACATGAGCCCTTCTCCAGTCTTCTGGGACCTCTCCTGTGCTCAGAGACTCACTAAACAATTCTGCTAATGGCTCTGCTAGTTCCTCCTTTAGCTCCTTAAGTACCCTGGGATGTATGCCATCAGGTCCCATTGCCTTATCCACCCTGAGCTTAGCAAGCTCTTGTAGGACCCTTTCTTTGTGAAGGGAGTAGTGCTCACCTCCCTCCCCTGTGTCCATGATGCTGAGCTGTGGGCCCTGTCCTACCTTCTCTTCAGTAAATACTGAGCAAAGTATCTATTTAGGATAGATGCCTTTACAGGGTCCTCCTCCTCACATGCTCCCTTTTCTCCATTAAGCTAGCAATACCCCTCTGGACTTTCTCCTTTCACTAATGTATCTATAGAAAGTCTTGTCACCTTCTTTTACTGTTCGTGCTAGTGTTTCCTCAGTTTGGGACTTTGCCTGCCTTACTGCCTTACCTGCTTCCCTTAGGGCAGTTTGGTATGCCTCCCTATCTTCATCCGCTGTGTTCCTTATATTTCCTGAAGGCCAGCCTTTGGCTCTGACCTTTTCTGCTACTGTATTTGAGAACCAAAGTGGTTTCCTTCTTCTTTTACTTCCTTTTCTGTCTAACACAATGGGATGTTGCTTCAAATTGCATCCTAATGCTTGCCCACTTTGCCTGTACCCCTCACCTGTGTTTCTTTTTGCCAGGGCTAGCTTAACTCTGTAGGCCATCTTATCAAAGTCAGCTCCTCTGAAGTCCCATATTTTGCCTTGGAATGGGATGATTTAGATGTAGTAGCCAAACTGAACCATACCATGTGATGGTCACTGGCCCCAGGTGACCTTCTACCTGGAGATCTGTGATCCTCTTTGTTAGTCAGTACTAGATCTAGGATAGCCCTGTCTTTTGTGGGTTGCTGTACCAGTTGTTTGAGGCCCTCCCTGCAGGAATCCACTATGAGTCTAGTTCTGGCAGATGTTCCTGCTGGTATTGACCAATCTGTATCTGGCATGTTGAAGTCTCCCATTATCAGAACCTCCCCTTTAGCTGTCATGTTTTGTATATCTTCTAACAGTAATGTGTCTATGTCCTCCCCCTGGTCTGGGGGCCTGTAGACCACCCCAGTTCTTATGGCTGTCCCATTTCCTGTTTCCAGGGTGACCCACAGTTCTTCTGGCTCCTTATGTGTATTCTGAATTTCTGTAGCTTTGATATTTTCATTAACATACAGGGCCACTCCCCCCCCTTTTGCAATCTCGGTCTCTTCTGAACAATACATAGCCAGGTACTGAAGTCTCCCAAGTGTGGTTACTGGTAAACCACGTCTCACTAATTGCTACTATGTCCAGTTTAGCCTCTGACATTATTGCCTGCAGGTCTGGGATCTTATTTCCCAGGCTGTGAGCATTGTGTACATGATTTTCCATTGGCCAGATTTTGGTGTGTTAGTTGTTGAGTGAAGTTTGGCATTACCCTGTGCATCGTAGGAGACAAACCTTTTTCTTACCTGGTGATGCAAATGAGCAGCAAACATGCTGAACTCCTGTTTGACCACTAGCTGAGGGGAGGGGTGTTCTTCAATCGGCGTATGGGTGCTGCACCTCTCCCCATTTGCTAGTTTAAATATTCTGCAAAGACGTCAAACTTCTGCCCCAATGCACTGACTCCCTCTTTAGTCAGATGCAGTCCATCAAATTAAAGAACTTTGCGCTCCCAGAACTGTTGCCAGTTCCTACAAATCTGTGTCCTTTTCCTGGCACCAGTCCTGAGCCACGTGGTTTAGCTCCCTATCTCCCTTCTCTGACCTTCCGTCCATCTGCTCCCTCTCCCAGACTGGCAGGATCTCAGAAGGAGATGCCAGACGAAATAGATGATAGTTTGTCACCCAGCTTAGTCAGGTGTTCCTTGGTCTCCACAACTGACCGGCTGGGAGATCATTAGTCCCTATGTGTACTAGGACATCAATGTTTTCTCCTGCCTTGTGAACAATTTTAGCAATGCGGTCAGTGTCTCTCCATGCTGATGTACCTGGGAGACATCTGACCATCACCCCTGGCTGGAGATGGATATCAACTCCCCGAATCATGGAGTCTCCTATGATCAAGTTTTGGATTTCCTTTGTGCTTGTTTAGTTTTGGTTCCTGATTTGGGTGAGTTTTGTTGTGCTAGCTCCTGTGCCGCAGTGTCCTGCTCTGCAGTGTCTTCTGCTTTATTTGATTTCAGAGATAGAGGCAGATACCTGTTTGTAGTGTTTATATGGTTTTGGAGGTAATGTGTTGGAGAGCAGAGGTGATGGGGCACCTGATTTGCTCCTCCTAACCACCTGCCAACCTCCTGGACCAACTACCTCTGCGGTCAGGGTTTTTCTGTTGGATGCTGGGGAAATGGCGGTGGTTCTTATAATGTATTTCCTCTTCAATATGAAATTTGAGGCGTGCAGTCTCTGCCCATGCTGCCCGGCTGAGCCTAAGATCTCCAAAGGCCCAGCATGTAGGACAGTGTCCTAAATCCTGTAAGACTGTCCTTCTGAAAATTGTTCCACAGTACCTGCAGTTAATGAAATCCATTCCAAATAAGTTGCTGGGTTTGTAACCTAGTCAGAGTAATTAGAAGGAAAAAAAAAGGAAAAAAAATGCAAGTAATGGTTTAATTGTGCTTTGTTTAACTTGTTATAACAAGTTAAATTACTAGTGCCCCTGTAAATGATATCACCTTGTGGAGGCCCCACTGATCCGCCCCTTCCTGCTCTGCCACAGGATATGTCACAACTGTGGTACCCTATAAAAGGAGTGTAGCGTGGGGTGGTTGGGGATGGGGATGGGTGGCTGGGCCCTTCCCCTGCCTAAAAAGAAGAACCACGGACGAAAGAACAAGGAGGTAAGAGCAGAAACAATCAGTCAACAACAAATGCAGTAACCCTGAAAGCTTATCCTAATGTTAGATAAAACTGTAAAACCTGTAAAGCACCACCTGTAATAATTTCAGAGAAGATATACCCTGTAAGAAACACTTTGCTCCAGAGAAAAATAAAGCAGTAACAGAAGATATACCTTGCAAAAGACAATTTGAAACAGAAGATTACAGCAGTAATCTGTTAGCACACACCTGTAGACACACCTTATAGAAGAAGGTATACCAGCAACAACAATTTGAATCAGAGAAAAAATAAAGCAATGAAATGTTAGCAACAAACAGTAGCAATCCCTGTGAGTAAAAAATTAAAACACCACCACACAGTAAATCTGCTTAGCCAAACTAAACTAAGTCTTAATCCTTCTCCCTTGCTCTGGTAAGTTTCTCTACTCTGCCTTTCAAGCAGTCTTAGAAGGAAAGAGCTCAGGTGAAGCTAGGTGCCTTGGCCAGCAAACCAAGTCTGACTTGGAGTTGACAATCCTAAGTGGGGGGGGTGCAGGGGAGCAGCCCCCTATGTGTGGGGGGTTTGGGAGGCAAAGCCCCCCAAAGAAAACCCTTGTTTTAATACAAAACTGGCAGCTGACTACAAAATGTGGTTGACCTGCCGGTTTCGCTGCCTGATCGTTCAACAAAAATTTTGTCGACGACCAGTGGTGGATCCATAATTTCACAGGACCTGAAAGTGGCAGGGTAGTGGCAAGAGCCAGCAGAATGATGGGATATATAGGGAGGGGTATCACCTCAGGAGGAAGGAGGTCATGGTTCCCTTGTACACCCAGCTGGTCAGGCCGCATCCGGAGTATGGGGTCCAGTTTTTGGAGGCCTTATCTAAAGAAGGATGTGGAGAGGGTGAACTGAGTTCAGAGGAGGGCAACCAAGATGGTGAGGGGGTTTAACCACTTGCCATATGAGGATAGGCTGTGAGACCTAAACAGGTACGTACTGAATCAGAGGAGGGAGAGCGGGGACAAGATAGAGACATTAAATACTTAAAGGGTATCAATAAAGTGCCAATTGGGAACCTCTTCCAGTTAAAAGAGCATCCTAGGATAAGGGGTCATGATCTCCAAATTGAGGGGGAAGTTTAGGGAAAACATTAGGAAGTACTTCTTTACTGAGAGAGTGATGGATACCTGAAATGGACTACCTGAGGAGATGGTGGGGGAGAAGACAGTGGGGGGGTTCAAGAAAGCTTGTAACAAGCACAGAGGGCTGTTGGTGAAAGGGGAAGGGAAATCGGGGCAGGCCTAGAGGATAGCTAGGCAAAATGGGCAGACTAGGTCGGCCTGGCGGTCCTTTTCTGCCATTCCATTCCTATGTTCCTAAAAGACAGCAATCAACCTGAAAAGTAAAAACAAAATTAAACCCCAAAAAGCAATTTTTTCATATCTAAGGTTTTGTCTTCCAAGCGAATGCTTGAGTCCAAATAAGGTACATCTCTCGGTTCATCATCAGTCCCAAGTAAAAAAAAAAATATGTAGTTAAAACCAAAGGCTTGGTGGGTACCACCCACAGAGGCACCCAAAGGTATGGAAAAATTGCATACTATGCTACTGCCAGTCCCTCATATGATTCGTCTGAGGTTGAACCTGATGAGGGTAAGACTAATAATAAAGATGAAGAGAATGATCAGGCAGCACAAGGTTTTCTGGAGTGGATTGAAATTGCAGATGAGTAAAAAACAGACAGAAATGATTTGGTTGTGGAAGGGGACATTAGAAGTAAACCACAAGAGGAACAGGCACAAGAAAAATCTCAGGGGAGGAGCCCTAAAAAGGTAACTGAGGTGCCGTGCCTTCCAGGGAAAAAAACTAAAAAAATAAATATCTTTTGCTTGGTCACACTTCTCCGTCAACGCTCCCAACGAGTTGATTGCAACATGTGCTGTTTGAAAATGGCCAATCAGCAGGGGTAAAAAGAAAGAAGCACTGGGAATTTCAGCAATGAAAAGGCACCTAGAAAGTTGTCATAACATTACTGAGAACTGCCGTTGTGAGTCTCGAAGAGAAAGTGAGCATGATAGCTCACTACACTCAGGGGTAACTCCCAAAGATGAAAGTAGTGGCAGCCCCTGTAGCACTATTGAAACACCTTCACCACCACTTCCTCTCATTCGAAGTACTCCTCCTACAGTTACTGAAAGTGACCATGTGTTCAAAAGCCCTCCTCCTTCAAGGAGACAGCTTACCATCTCAGAAACATATGAGTGTAAAGAAAATATGACTGGACTCATCCTGTTGCTGTTACAATAATCCAAAACATTTCAGAAATGATAGCTGTTGATTTGCTACCATGTAATGTGGTTGGACATATAGGATTCAGGTGGCTGCTTGAGTACCTCAAACCTCGATATAGTATACCATTGCAGAAATACTTCTTTACATCAGGGATTCCAGATCCTCATGATGTCATATGTAAAAAATTAAGATTCGTCTTGTGCAGTGCTGTTGGGAGGGTGGTGCATCTCACAACAGATATCTGGACAAGCTGTCAGCCTGAACCCTTCATGTCTGTCATGGCACAAAGTGCATGTTTCGATAATTCACTTGGGACTGGGGACAGTGCAGCACTACAGTTTGCTGTTTCAAGAATGTTTTATTTTCCATCTGAACATACCTCATACAACATCAATGAAGAGCTCCTAAAACCAGTACAGCAATGGCTCACTTCACAGGGACTGTCAGACTGTCAGTTGGCTTCATAGTTGCAGATAATGAGTCCAACATAAGGAAGGCCTCGGAAGAGGGGGGGCTTTGTTTATATCCGCTGCTTTGCGCATTGCTTAAATTTAATAGTTCACAGTTTTCTCGATGATGACAGGGAGATTAAGGCTCTAATTAGCACTGCTAAAAGAATATGCACTCATTTCAGTCACTCAAACAAAGCCCTACACTTGTTTGAAAAAATACAGCAGGAGCACAGTTTACCTTTGCACAAATTGATCTAAGGCATTTCTACTCAATTAAATTTGACCTTGTATATGTTCCAAAGGCTGCTGGAACAAAAGAAAGCTGTCAGGCAATACACCTTGGAAAATAAAATTGGTGATGCAGACGTCTATATTACTCCACCACAGTGTGCCATGCTGGAGTTTCTCATTGTACTGCTCCAGCCATTTGAGGAACTCAGCAGGGAGGTTAGTGCAAACACAGCAACTCTCAGCCAGGTGATACCCCTTAAAAAATTTTAAATTCAGACTGAATCTGATTAGGGAAAAAGTTAGAGAAGCAAGACAGTTCCATGATCACACAGGCTGCTAATTGGTGCTGCTGACATATGCAGGTTGCCCCCCAGAATACAAGAAGATCTAATGAGATATATGATCAAAAAAGTTGAAGATAAAGAATGTAAAATGCTTCATTCTAAGTACTACATTAAAGCAACAATCTTGTACCCATGATAAAAATCAAAGCAAATGTTTTTTTTTTAAATTTAACACACTAACTGGTAAAGCAACTATTGAGTGAAAATGATGACACTTGTTTCGAGATAAACAAACAAGAAATAATTGGTGAGGTTCGTACCGTCATGGAACAGACTACAACAGCAGCACCACATTTAGAATCTTCTTCACAACACAGCACAGCATCAGGTGGCCCATCCTGTAGTACATAGATACATAGATACATAGACAGTGTCGACAGATAAGGGCCTACGGCCCACTCAGTCTGCCCATTTGAGCTTGTAAGTTTATGTTTTCCTAGAAGTCTGTTGCCCCTTAACCCTGACCTCCAGAATTCCTTTATGTCTAGTCCATGCATTCTGAAATCCTGTGATTGTTTCAGCCCCCACCACTTCCTCTTGCAGGGTGTTCCACTTGTCCACCACCCGTTCTGTGAAGAAATTCTTCCTCATGCTTCCTCTGAATTGTCCTCCCTCCAAATTCATCCCATGCCCTCTAGTCCTGGAACATCTTTTTCACTTAAAAAATGGTGTATTCCTGCACCCTGTTCCTCCCTGTAAGATACTTGTATGTCTCTATCATATCCCCTCTTTGCCTCCTCTCCTCCAGGGAGTACATATTCAATTCCTTCAACCTGTCCTCATAGGACTTGTGATGCAATCCATGTACCATCTTTGTTGCCCTCCTCTGAACCTTCTCTACCCTATTTCCTTATGTAAGTAAGGTCTCCAGAACTGTATACTGTACTCCAGGTGGGGCTTCACTAGTGTTTTGTATAGTGAAATTATGACCTCCCTTTTCCTACTGGTGATTCCCCTGCCTATGAATCCCAGCATCTTATTTGCTTTACCTGCTGCCTTGTCACACTGTTTCCCTACCGTAAGGTCATCAGAGATGATAACCCCAAGATCCCTTTCCTGCTTGGTACATGCTATATCCTCATCCCCCCAACTGATATATTGTGCCAGGGTTTTTGTGCCCCATATGCATTATCTTGTACTTTTTTGCATTTAATTTCAACTGCCAAACCCCTGACCATTCCTCAAGTTTCTGCAGGTTCCTTCTCATTCTGTCTACACCCTCTGGTGTGTCTACTCTGTTACAGATCTTTGTGTCATCAGCAAACAGGGAAATTCTGCCTTCTAGGTCCTGCACAATGTCATTGATGAAGATGTTGAATAGAACCGGTCCCAGCACTGATCCCTGTGGTACCCCACTGGTCACTCTTCCCTCTGTGGAGTGACAGCCATTTACTACCACCCTCTGTGTTCTGCCACCCAGCCAGTTACCTACCCACTGCACTACTGTCCTGCCCACACCCATATTCCCCAGTTTGTGTAATAGTCTTCTATGTGGCAAAGTGTCAAAGGCCCTGCTGAAGTCCAGATAGGCCATGTCCACTGCCCTCCCCTGATCTACCTCCCTAGTCACTCAGTCAAAAAATTCAATGAGGTTGGTCTGACATGACCTCCCCCTCGCGAAACCATGCTACCTTGGGTCCTGTAGTCCATTGACAACCAGATGTTCCAATCTCTCCTTCAGTAGTGCTTGATGATCTTCCCAGTACCGAGGTGAGGCTGACTGGTCTGTAGTTCCCACTTCTTTTTTGTTCCCACTTTTGTATAAGGGGACTACATCTGCTGTCCTCCAGTCTTTGGGTACATCCCCTGTTTCCAGTGATTGGCTAAACAGGATTGCCAGAGGTTCAGCCACCACCTCTCTTACTTCTTTAAGGACCCTGGGGTGCACCCCATCTGGCCCTATTGCTTTATCAACTCTTATTACTTCCAGTTCCTTCAGGACCCTTTCTTGTGTAAAGTGTAGTATTGTGACATTTTCTCCCTCTTCCTCCTCAGCCACTACAGCTGAATCTTCTTCACCACCAGCCAAACATAGCACTGTCCCACAGCCACCTGGTTCAGCTTCATGTCTCTGGAGTCACTTACAAGATGTAATTGTAACATCTTCTTCATCTGCCTCTTGTAACACAGCCTCAGCACAGACCATTGTTGAAATGTACCTGGTAGAGCCCAATATTAGCTGAAATGCTGATCTTTCAAAATACTGGAAATTGAAAAAAAAAATATGCAGCCTGCTTTAGTAAACATTGCAATGAAGTACATGAATTGCCCTCTGACTAGCGTCTGTTCAGAACAATTGTTTAGTTCAGTTGGTAACATCATTACTGACACACAATCCTGTTTGACACCAGAAAATGCTGAGCACCTGACATTTCTTAAAGTCAACTTTCCTCACATTAATTTCAAATTTGATGCCTGAATAAAACATACACTGACTGCTTGGAGCAGGACCTATCCACAAAACACTTTCAAGAATTTGTGCCTGTGGTGAAAATCTTTTGTGAATAGGGTCTACTACATGAGGTAGGAATTAATTGCAACAAGTCAGGCCAGGACGGACTAGGCCAGGCCACTATTACTTAAATGATCACATGAGCAGTACAGAATAGAAAAAAAAAATAACATCAGTGGGTTCAGAGTCCAAATACAGCAAGCAACTGCATTTCATGTAACAAACTTACTTGGTGGTACCAGGTACCACTATCTGAACTGGAAGGTAGGGTACTGCTGTCTACTACTACTATCACTTTTGTTGTCATGAGTCACCACTACTACTTGCCACTTTTTGTCCTCACTGCTGTTCTTACTACTACTTGTCACTTTTTTGCCCTTAGCAACTGATTCTGACTGTACTGTTTTAATTTTCATACATGTGGGTGGCTTAGCAGATGTCTGAAACCCAGAAACAGAATACTCTTTGTATAATATATTTCTCACATCCCCCATATTTGGCTGAGATTACATGACAGAAAAAAATGCTGCTAAATTCATATAATTTATTTATTGTTTGTGTGTGCATGATATGCGAGCCTGGTTACATCTCACTTTCAGTAACTGGGCTGAGATTATTACTATATTTTATTTTTGATGCCTAAACTACTTGGCAGTGGCTGGCAGCAATTGTGGAACTAGGAAGGATGTAATTGTGTTGTGTGTCATCAGGTCTTCAGGTAACAGTGGCAAACTTTTTTATGACTGCACTGCACTTGACCAATGCGATTTGTGACTGGCTGCCTGCCAGGGTGGTGATCCCTATGTTTTTCATTTCTCTCCTTTAAGGATTCAGCGTGTTGGTCAGATAAAGTAGATATAGTCATTGTACTAGAAAACATTACCACCTCTTAGACCAGGTAGTGCACCATAAACCACAGCACACTGGGAAATGCGAAGCAGTTGCATCATTCACATAGGTAGGGTGGGTGGGCTCTCTTAGTGCTGCTCATTTGATCATCCATATCCATTTCTTTGGCCTCTTCATCTCTGACTGGAACATCCATCAAAATAATACCCACACAGCACTGTTAAAAAAAAATCTTAGCTGCGGCAGTGACTGCAGTGCTTGGTGGTGCTATGATATAGGTATTTGCATCTGTCTGTCTCTCTCTCTCCATCTCTCTCTGTCTCTCCTAGCACACTCATGTCACAGACTCGAGCAGGATATGCCACCATTACAGGCCAGCCATTAAGGGGCTAGTAGTGAGTGACTGCTTTTTTTATTTAGCAGTTTTACATTAGGTTTTATACAAATAATCCATTCAATTATTTCCTTTGGGCCTCTGTGTCAAATGTAACTGACTTTGGGCACTTTTATGCATTTTGTTCAAATTTTTTCAACTATTTGTCAATAAATCAGAACTAATCAGAACAAATCAGAACTTCACCTTGTTCCAGTTCAGATTAAATAAGGGTTAGAACTTCACCAAGTTCTCCCAGCTCTATTTTAAATACATCACATGGGTAAATAAGGTACAGGAGGGAAGTGTTTTTCAGGAAAAAAGGTGCTCAGTGACAAGGGGACAGGCAGTGAAGCTGGAGGGGGTTGATTCAGGAGAGCTGTGAGCAAGTACTTCTTCACAGAAAGAGTGGAATATTCCTAGAGCAACCTTCCAGTAGAGTTGGTGATGGCAAAAATAGTGGTGGGGTTCAAGAATGCATGAGATAGCCTCCAGGGAATAATAGTGGAAAGGAAGGGAGAAGAAAGATCTGTAGATCAAGTAGGGTCTGTAGTAATAATGTAGGTAGGGAAAAAATGGTCAAACTGTGTGGTCCAAGTGGTCTTTATCAGCTATCAAATTCTGTTTCTATATACTGTACATGTTTAGCTCACTCAGTGTCTACTCATTGGACATTTGGTGCAGCTCTTGCACCATTTTGTGTTGCCCTTCTTTGGATGGTGTCCATCATGGCTATGTCCTTTTTGCAGTGTGGTCTCCAGAAAGGGACACAGTACACCAGGTGTGGTCTCACAAATGTCTGATACAGTGGCAACACCATCTCCCTTATTATGGTTGTGATACCCTTCACTGTGTACACCAGCATCCCAGTGACTTTTCCTACTACTTGTCAATTTGTCTTGCCACCTTAAGATCATCCATTTGGATGACCACTAGGTTCCTTTCCTGTTTATTGATTGTCAATACCTGTAACCCCCTACCCATTTCAAACTCTACCTCTGTCTTTCTGTACCAAAGTTGCATGATTTTGCACTTTTTTATTGAAACCCACTGGCCATACCCATAACCATTCTTCAGCCTTTTTCAGGTCTCTATCCATTCTCTCCACTCCTTCTAAAGTGTTCACCCATTTGCAGATCTTGGTGCTATCTGCAAAATTGTATACCTTCCCTTCCATATCTTCTGCAATGTCACTTATAAAGATATTAAGGAGGACTGGACCCAGTACCAAGCCCTGAGAAACCTTGTTGGTCACTCTCCCTTTCCCCAAGTGAGTGCCATTAACTACCACCCTCTGTCACCTATCCATCAGCTAATTACGTACCCAGTGTACCACCTTGTAACAAGGCCTTTTAGTGAGGCAAATAGGATGTTGAGATGTATCAGGAGGGGGAATGACAGTAGAAAAAACAAGGTACTATTACCTCTTTATAGATCAGTGGAAAGGTCATACCTGAAGTACTGCACCCAGTTATGAAACCCTCACCTCAGGAAAGATAAGGACAGGCAAGAAGTGGTGCAAAGAAGGGTGACCAGGATGATACATGGCCAGCAGGGCAGACCTTACATAGAGTAGCTAAAGGTGCTTAAGATGTACTCACTTGAGACCATATGGGAGAGGGATGATATGCTAGAGATCTTCAAATTCCTGAAAGAAATAAGGTTAATTATGAGGAGTTTTTGAGCATAATCGTAAATTCAAAGTTACAGAGGGATGAGTGGAAACCAACAGGAGGAAGGGTCAAGAGTGATATACTGCACCCAGTTATGGAACCCTCACCTCAGGAAAGATAAGGACAGGCAAGAAGTGGTGCAAAGAAGGGTGATATACTGCACCCAGCCTGTGCAGTACCACACAAAAGATTATTAGTCAAATTAACCAGCCTGGGAGTGGGTCCCAGGGTGGTAGCCTGGATAAAACATTGGCTGGACAACAGGACACATAAGGTAATTGTAAATGGAGTCCACTCTGAAGAAAGGGCAGTTACTAGTGGGGTACCGCAGGGTTCAGTATTGGGTCCAGTCCTTTTTAATGTCTTCATCAGTGACATTGCAGAGGGACTGAAGGAAAAGTATGCCTTTTGCAGATGACACAAAGATCTGTAACAGGGTTGATACACAAGGAGGCGTGGAAAGGATGAAAAGGGACTTGGCAAGGTTGGAGGAATGGTCAGACATATGGCAGCTAGGATTCAATGCAAAAGTGCAAAATAATGCACCTTGGAAACAAGAACCCAGGGAAGAATGCACAATGGGTGGGGAGGTAGTAACAACAACAAAACAGGAAAGAGACCTGGGGTAATCATATCAGATGACCTTAAGGTTAGCAAGCAATGTGAGAAGGCAGTAGGAGAGGCCGGGGGTATACTGGGATGTATAGGGAGGCATCAGCAGCAGAAAACAGGAAGTTGTTATCCCTCTGTACAGACAGTTGGTGAGACCCCATCTGGAATACTGTGTCCAGTTCTGGAGACCCCATCTCTGCAAGGACATAGACAGGATAGAGGCAGTCCAGAGGAGGGCAACTAAAATAGTGCAGGGTCTGCAAGAGAAGCCGTATGAGGAGAGACTAAAGGAGCTTAATATGTATACCCTTGAGGAAAGAAGGGAGAGGGGGGACATGATAGAAACTTTCAAAGTACCTCAAGGAATCAACAAAGTCCAAGAGGGTAGCATCTTTCAGAAAAGAGACTTGCAAGAACAAGAGGACACAATTTAAAGATAGAAGGAGGGTGGTTCAGGGGCAATGTGAGGAAGTATTATTTCACAGAGGGTAGTGGATGCATGGAACAGCCTTCCTGGGAGGTTGTGGGGTCTAAAGCTGTGGGAGAATTCAAGAATGCATGGGACAGACATAAGGCAATTCTTGTGGGGGGCAGGAAGATATAGGCTGTTGGTTAACTAGGATCTGCAGCCTATCCTGTAGGTAGGGAAATGGGCAGACTAGATGGGCCTAGCGGTCCTTATCTGCCATCAAAGTCTATGTTTCTATGTTTCTATGATATGAAGAAGTATTATTTTACAGAGCGGGTGGTGGAACCTTGGAACAGTCTGCTAGCTGAAATGGCAGGAGGCCAAACCATAAAAGGTTTCAAGCATGGCTTGAAAAGAATGAAAGCTGTAGAGACTACTCAGGACAATAGTAGTAGGGAAGAAATTACGGATGGATAGTGAGGGTTAGTATCCTGGTATACAATTAGGTCCCGGGGATAGACAGGGAACCAAAGGTAGACTGGACCATCGCTCTTTTTCTGCTGGCACTGCCTATGTTTCTATGTTATTAAGCTAAACTGATTAATAGATCTAGCCATGCCTGCCTCTCTCTGGAAGTTAAAATGGCAGTCCTGATGGCCCAAAGAGCAGGTTGCCATGCCTGTCTCAGTTGTGGGGACTTACCAGCCTCAATTCTCATCAGGCTCCCTCCTCCTGATGATCATACTTTTGGCTACCATGCTGGGGGTGTTCTATACTATCATACCTTGTATGTTTTTAATTCACTAACAGGACATGTGTTAGTAAATTAAAATCCCCTAGGTACCATAGTGTAGCATGCCCTGGCATTGCAGTGGAATGAAATCCTGGCAAAAATTAATAGTAACGTAGCTAATAGAGCTTATTGCAATTGCAGGTGTTTAGAGAATTTTCATCACAACCTTTCCAGTTGCACAAATATAAGTAAAGGGTTGGAAATTGATATATCAAAGTCAAGTCAAAGTTTATTGGCAGGAAAGAAATTCATTTGAGCAAGCTTATTTACAAGGAAGTCCTGAGAGACAAGTAATATGCAATGCATGTACAATAAACCAAGGCCAAATATATAACAGGAATACACAGGGCAGTCAATCAGATGTTATCCTCAGGTGGCTATTTTGAATAAGGTTAAACATAAAACCTTTCAACTCATATTTACGCTGTGGGGCTGAGTGCAAAAATAAGTTTGTAAAAAGTAAGGTATGGACTTAACAGGTCAATGCTATTTTCAAGGTTTTGTTTATGTTGGCCCTAGTGTAATAATGTAAGACTGAAAATTATATTAGGCTGTAGTACAGGCTGAGCAAATATCACAGTGCCTGATGTGCTGTGCCACTGCTTCAGACAGTGGGGGCTGTGGTAGATAAGTGACTATTCATTTCTGTGACAGATTGCAGCCATTTCATTAGCTAATGTGTGATGTGATAGCACTGATAACATCACATGTTCAGCATAGAGGGGTTTTGAATATAAATAGAAAGGAAGGGAACCAGGTTCTATGGATAAATGGAAATATTAATAAAGAATCACCAAGAACAGTGAATTCTGCAGCACTGCAGAAGTTCTGCAGTAGGTTGCACGTTCTGCATGAAATTCTGTGGCCGTGGAATTCTAGGGGCCTTGATTATGTTACATACGCTGTACAACTGTTTTTGCACTATGTGGGTTTATCAGTAAGGTGCTGCTCCCATGGGGAGGTGAGTATGTATTGCATCCCAGGGGATTGAACCATACTGACATCAGACCCACATAAAACCTTTGTCTGGGTGGAGTCACCATGCAAATAACTAAAATATTGGATATAAACCCACCAATAAAGAGATTAATGACCTACTGTAGACACATCAGTCTGCTTTAAACCCATAAAGCAGGGGTAGTAACAACAATAACAACATCCATGGTGACCTGGTCACACTTAATACTATGACTGAGTGTTGCTGTATTGCTCCCCTATCTGTTGCCTTGCATGTTGAGCTGCTCTTAATGTAAACAGCAGCTGCAGCTTAACAAAGCACAAACAGCCACTCAGAAAAGTGTCATGGTTGTCATGCAATAGTCAACAGCCCTGATAACAAAATGTGGGCTCTAAAATGTAATTGACCCCCCACACAAAAAAGACCACAGATGATCTCAATATAGAGTGAAACAAAGTTTATCTGACTTTCTGTACATGTTGCACATATCGGAGACACTAGAAGACCCTGACGTGTCATGAAAAGACATTGTGTACTTTCTCCCATGAGAAAGCATGCAAGGTGATGTCAGAAGAAGGCTGCATTGAAAATTTGGTGTTAAAAAATGAATAAATAGAATAATAGATAGATAAGTATCTATTACAAGGCAGTGGGACCATCGAGAGGTTTTGGGGACTTGGAACCTCAAGAGTGAAGCTCGAGAGGTTCCCAAAGTCCCCAGGACCTCGAGATGGTCTTACAGCCGTGTAATAGATACTAATCTATTTGTTATTTTTTGTAATATATGGATCCAGCTCGAAATTCGGCGTTTTTTTTTCTGTCAGCTGGCCAGCCGATCACAACACTGAAGACACGCTTGCACTACACCGATTGTCGCACCGGAGACTGACTAGATTGCCCTCGTCCCCCCACCACTCCCTCCGTATCTATTAATATTTTACTTTTTTAGATTTGCGGTCATACCTTTTACTTTCCCATTCTTCAGGTAATGCAGGATTAACCAGATAATCCAAAGACACGAGAAAAAAATCTGAAGAAATGACGCACACACATTTGACTCGATAAGCAAGACTAACCAGCCGCCATGTTTTCAAAATTGCTCTGCCCATTCAAAGTGTAAAAGTGGCCAATCACAATGCACACTGTGCAGGAAAGGACTTTGGACCATGGCAACTGGGTTAATATGTGCGTTAGACTTGCACAGCCGTGGTGGCATTTCTGTGATAATATTATAGTTCAGAGCTCTGAACGATAGTATTACGAGCTCTGAATGATAGTATTATCAGTCAGTAACGATGGTATTATCACTGGGGCTCTGGCGTATTATCAGGAATTTTTTGTATGCTTTTCGATTATATTATTTTCACTATCCATATATTACAAATAAATAATGACCAAGGTATGAGTGAACATTGAAATATTTCAACATTCACTCATAACTTTACTAATTTTCAGTATTTTGACTCCAAACTTTCAACATAGCAATTTTTTCACACTATCTTCTAAATGTGACTGGTGTTACTTTATAAATCCTGGATGAGATGCATTTTCACACTTGTGGTGTGAAATGATGTTTCGCTCAGTATACTATAAATGCCAAATATCATGTTTATAAGGGAAGTCATAAAATGACGGTCTTGAAAATTTGGGGACAAAATAAAAAAAAAATTGTTATTAAGTAACGTTTTTTGTAGTGCCAGACTTTACCCCAGCGTGTAATCCTTTGTGATGCCTTGCCGGTGAGCTGAGTTTGGGGGCAAGCTCAGTGAGCCCGCTGGATGGGGCGAGGGTGGGGGGGATGGTGCTATTGGTACAGGGCCCTGCATTTCTGAAGATGAATGGAGTCTTCCCTTGGTGCAGGGCCCAGAGGGCCTTGTGCATCAGCACCTTTTCATGCAGGTCCCTTTGGGACCTGTGTTAATGAGGATATGATTCTACTATCTCAGAAAGAAAGGATATTATTTGCAATAAATGGCATTAATGCACCAGTTAGGGTTCATCTTAATTCAACAAAAGTAGGGAAATGTGGTGTTAGGGTTTCCACCCCTAACTCCCCACCCACCAAGCAGCAAAAGGAAAAAAAAAACATTCATTATGAAAATATGTTACATGACCTTGTTAGTTCAGGGGAAGGGTGAGCATTAGGGTTCAGAACCCCAAGAAAAACCCCACCACTAATTTGCCGAGACTCTGGAGACAAAACTTATGCCTATAACCCCCATTCAATAGTCAGAAAGGCCTGGACGAGTTGCTGGATCAAATCTCTCACCTTGCTGGGAAACATGAAGTTCTGATACTAGGGGACCTTAACGTTATTTGGTTGGGGAACACCCAATCAACATTATTGACCAGGTAGCAGAGTTTCAACCTTCACCAACTTATAAGTGATCTTACTAGGACAACTCCACACTCTAATACAAGTGCGCTGCTGGACTGGATCATGACTAACCACCCTGAACACATTATTGCCTCTGGCGTACTACCAGATGTCATCACGGACCATTCCCCTACTTTCTGTATCTGGGGGAAAATCAAGCCTAGTCCTTCAAAACCTCGTCTCATCACTTTCCGCAACTATGCAAATTTTGACTCGGAGCTTTTCCTCCATAACATTGCTGCAACTGATTGGTCCGCCCTTCTAATGTCAAATGATGCTCAGATTTCCCTCAATCTATTCATGATACACTTCCTAACACTTCAGGATAAGAACTGCAAACTAGTAACTCAGCGGGTAAAAAATAGGCACACCTGCTGGCTAAAATCTGACCTCCTTGCTAAACTAAAACAAAGAGATAAAAGCTGGTTTCATTTCAAAAGCTCAGGGCTATCCTCTGACCTTAATATCTACAGGGCCCTACAGAACTCATGCAAAAAGGACATAGAAAAGGCCAAAAGTTCTTCCTATGTTGACTCAAAAAAATCCTGGTCCCAGGACACAGTATAGTGCAGTGGTCTAAGGCTCTGAGCTGCAAATCTGGTGACATCCAGCAGATCAGACCTGGGTTTGAATCCCACAGCTTCCACTTGCATACTGTGTGACCCTAAGCAAGTCACTTAACCTCCTTGTGCTCCCAGGTTGCTCCTGTAAAAAAGTGTTCAGCTTAGTGTGCTATACCTGGTTAAACAACTTAAAAAAAAAAAAGGTTTTTGAGTGAAACATCAGGGTCTGCCTGGGTCTTGAATATGACACACACATGATACTATCTGTAGTCCTTTTTCCCACTGATCAAATGTTAGTGTCTCCTTTAGGTTTGCAGAGCAGCTCTAGTTACCATGCTTGCAAGCTTTACACAAACTGGGGAATGGAATTTAGTTGAAGAATTTAATTTGGGAGGCAGTATAGTGCAGTGGTTTAAGGCTCTGAGCTGCAAATCTGGTGACATCCAGCAGCCCAGACCCAGGTTTGAATCCCACAGCTTCCACTTACATACTGTGTGACCCTGAGCAAGTCACTTAACTTCCATGTGCTCCCAGGTTGCACCTGTAAAAAAGCTTTCAGCTTAGTGTGCTACTCCTGGTTAAACAACTAAAAAAAAAAAATTGTATATGTGGTTTTGTGTTCTGACATGGCCACCATGCATGTCTCTATTAGTGAACAGTTTTGTAGAGGGCCTCTGACACAGAAATGATCAGACTGAATGCTTTAGGTCCAGATATACTGGACTGCAAATCAGAAAAACATTCCCTTTCATTTTGACTTATATTTCCTACAGGGGCATTTGACAATAAATTCCATACCTTGTAATAAAGTCATCATGAATGGGTTACAGAGTAGAATCTCCAGTTTAAAATAGAACAACAAATGGATCTCCATCTATTACTGAGCTGTAACTTCACCGATGGATTCCAGTGACGTCATACACATTGCAAGTTTTCAAATGAATAACAGAGACCTACATTGTGTTCTTTTGTAATATTTGGGTCTCTCTTTCTTCCTGGCAGCTCTTTCCCTCCCCCAGTAGTTTTCTCATGGACACAAAGTCAGAGAGTCAATTTTAGTCTGTTTACTGAAACTTCCCTCCCATGATTTTACAGGTGGCAACAACTGTTTAGTACTTAAGAGGCAGAGCATGGACAGTGCCCTTTTTTTGTAAGTTTCAAAGGCACAGATGCAATTGGTCACTTCTTTGAAGTACCTTGCACTCCCCACTCAGTTCCATACTTTACCAACTTGTACATCTGACAATGCTGATTTTAAACCAATCCCCCCCCCCCCATAACAGAGAGTGAATCTATCTTTTTTTTATTTATTTATTGAAAGGTTTCAGCAGGGAAGGCACATTGAACAACAAGTTGCTCATCTACCGGTACATCATGGGGGAGAGGGGTACAAGGAGATCATAACATACGTACATACATTCAATTGGTTTTATGTGATAAAAGTGAGTCTGAAAGACCACCTATCACATAAAGTGAACAAATATGAGCCCATAGTCAAAAGGGCGATGGATATTGTACTGACCATCGCAAATAGATAGATAGATAGATAGATAGGTAAAGATAGATAAAAACTTTATTTTTATACAGGAAATTCTAATCATTAGGATTATACAATCCTGTTCTCAAGATAGTCCTGTTTATAATTCGCTAAGTTAAATCTAAACATATAACATATAACATTACTCAAAATAAGTACAAAATATACACAATGCACAATATACAATATCCAAAACTACATTGAAACATAAATACAAGAAAGAAAAAATACAGAATTTCACAATAAAACACCCCAACCAAACAAAATCATACACAAATGGCAATGGTCGGTACAATACTTTAAAAACGCACACAAAAAACATTTTTTATGGGATGAGCACTGTGACTTCCATGGGGTCAAGCTCCCCATGCCCCCCAAACTTAAATAACAAACTCCAAGGGGGGTGTGGATCATGGGGCAAGTGACTGGATTAAAAAAAAAAAAAAAATGATTTTACCCATAGCTGGACCCGAACCCAGGTCTTCTCACATCGCCAGCAGTGGTATACACTACTACACTATGTGAGCAGCTCAGCAAGAGTTGGCAACACAGGATCCTATATCCTGTAATAGTGAGTACAGCTCCTTGCTATACTAGCTATATAGGGTATAGAGATCTATTCCACCACTCGCTGTCTTGTAGAGCACTATTATTGAGTCGCTCAAAAGTGCAGCCCTCAATAATCAGCACTCTACATGGGTGCTACCATTCAATCAACTAAACAAAAGATAATTAAACATTATACAAGACAGTGTACACAGTACTGGTGACTACAGTAGATAATGTACAATATTAGTGCAGTCAAGGCAATACATATTGATAACAATTTAGGGAACAAGAAGTGCTAGCTACTAGTGTACAAGATTTTACTGAGTGGAGATTATTGACAGTGGACAGCAGCAGATGAAACAGAGCAGAGCAGGGGTAATAGGGAAAGGGGAGTTAGCCACAGGTGCAATTTACTGAGAGGAAGTTATGTAGGGCTGAAGAGAGGGAGTGGGGTGAGGATGAGTGGCGAATCTGGTGAGGAAGGGTGTCCCATAATTTAGGGAAGCGATGAGAGAAGGCCAGCTGGCCCACCACAGTTGATTGATGAGGAACTACCATTAAATGTGACTTGTAAGATCTGAGAAAATATGCCGGAGGGGGGAGGATGGATAGTGAGTAGGTAAGATGAGGGGGTATTGTGCCAAACCAAAATTTTGACACAAATTCGAGGCAATGGAGGTGGCAGTGATTTTCTAGTAAGTAAAAAGCCAGAGAATGGTAGAGATTACAGTGATGGGTGAGAGAGGGGGTGTCAGGAGCGAAGAGACAGAAGGAGTTAAAAAGGCTATCCAATCTGGTAAGGGAAGACATGAGAGCAACACTGTAGACTACATCACAGTAGACAAAAATAGGTAGGATCACTTCTGGACAAGTTTTCATCTAGCCGGTAGAGGGAGGCAGCTATGGTTCCTGTATAATGCACCAAGCTTGGGGTGCAGTTTCTTCAGGATGTCATCCACATGACCAGAGAAGTTGAGGTGTTGGTCAAGACAAACCCCCAAGTACCTAAAGGAGAAGGTGTCCTCAAGCATTGTCCCATCAAGGGTATGGAAGGAGGGCAAGGAGGGGAGCCTAGAGAGTTTCTGCCTAGTGACAAAGGTCATTGAGACTGTCTTTTTAGCATTAAGGGAGAGTTGATGAGAGCAAAACCAGTGCTGAACTTTGTTGAAATCATGCTGAAGTCTGATTTGTACATCAATGGAGGACTGGCCTGAGGAGAAGAGGACTGTGCCATCGGCATAGATGAGCAGACTGAGGGAAGGTCATTTAGGAAAATGGAGAAAAGGACAGGGCCCAGGATGGATCCCTGAGGTACGCCAGTGTTGATGGTGAAAGGGGAGGATGTGGAGTCTGCTATTCTGACTTACTGGATCCTACCTACCAGGTAGGCTCAGAACCAGCTTGTGGCAGAATTGGATAGAGCCAGTACTAATATATTCTTATTGATTATGATTTATTAATAATATATTCACATTTGTAAAAACCTGCCTCAAATGTGTCCATTTCTCTGGGCAGCTGCACATGGGACACTCTTCACAGAATAAAAGTACAACACATGCAGAGGAAAGCAGTGCTCCAATAGGCCAGGAGCAGTCCTTTGTCCTTTAATGACATGTTGAGATCACATCAGTAGTAGTAGGTCGTTTGGGAGCCCTTCAATTTCAACACTAGCCATGTATTACGTAACAGTAAGAGTGAGTCAGCTTAAAGATTAAAAAAAAAATCCCTTTCCCTCCACCAGTAGTTTACCTTATAAAGGGTTTAACTTGCCACTTCATAGAATTTCTTATTTCTTTGCCAAGTCAGTTAAGTACTGAACACACAAGTTAAAGTTTTGTGATGGAGGAGTTTGTACAGCATGGAGGTGAGCTCAATTGATTTAAATGGTGCTGTGGTTTAAAATATATCTTTGCATATTTTAGAGAGAAAATGGGTTGAAATCAAAACCACAGCTTAAGCAAACAAGCCTTTGTTGGACCATGGGGTGGATCTTTATTGAACCGGCAGGAGGACAGCGAATGGATCGGGCATTCAACTCCTCTGAGTGAGGATTTACAATCCCTTCTCCTTCAAAGAATAAAAATGGGAACATTCCACAAAGTGGCAAGTTGAACTCTGGTTCTGGTGAACTACCTGTGGTAACCTGCATTGCCATGCTGCAGAGCTCCCCAAGGGAAGATGAGTGCATGGATGCTGCTTTAATGTCTGCAAGGGGAAAGAAAAAGCAACAGTGTGCACCCAGGATGGGGAACTGAGAAGATCTGAGAGGCATCAAATCTATTTATAGGAGTGATGAGAATTCCCAAAACACATTGGCCCAGATATTCAAAAGGGTTACGCCATGCGCAATAGGGTTGCGCCAGCGCAAGTCCGAAAATGTGCCATTCTGCGATATTCAGCGGGAGGCAGTTGCTCTCCCCAAATCATGCTGAGCAATAGTGCAATGATAATGAATGTATGCGCAACTGAAGGGGGAGGAACCGTGCATAAATGGTGCAGTGCGATATTCAACAACATGTGCCATGCACAATAGGGGAGCAAGCGGAAGTTGCGCCATAGCGGAAATGAGCCAAAATAAAAAGGAACAAGGGAGAGGCGCAAGAACGCTACAGGGAAGCCACAAGTTGCTGAACTATAGCCAGCCACACAGGCAGCACACACACACACACACACACACAGAGCAGGACAGTGAAAGGGCACCTGGAACCCACAGGATCAGGGAAGGTGTGGGGAGCCACAGTGTAGAAGGGGGAAGTGCCACACAGCACTAAGGCCAGCACAGTCAGGTGTTCCCGGTGGAGGGGAAGTAACAGCCAGGACAGTGGGGAGAAAACAGAAACAGCTGCCGGGGGGGTGAACACAAGCCAGAGACATGGCCAGTGCCACCATCCAGATGGAGGCAGTAATGAGGGGGGTGAGAAGGTGGGCAGCAGGGGGGCGCAGCCATGGAAGGGCCCATCTGCAGCATGCCCCCAACAGGCAGTACCGAGCCTGCACCAGCTTTGAGCTGTATAGTGATACTGAGATTGTGGGCCGGTACTGCCTGAATTGGGCAATTCTGAGGCGGCTCTGTGAGCTGTGCAGTGATATAATGCAGGCACCCACATGACAGCCATGCTCTGTCAGTGGAGACTAAAGTGACAGCTTGCATGTGCTTGCTCGCCACGGGTACCTTCCAGAGACCAACAGGGGACACCACAGGCATAACCCAGTTGGCCGCGTCATGCCACCTCACCCAGTTCCTCAGCGCACTGCTGCCACATGCTGCGGAGTACATCCATTTCCCCAGCACACCGGTGGAGCACACAGCAAACATACAGGAGTTCCACAGGGTAGCACATATGCCTGGCATGCTAGGGGCAATAGACTGCACCAATGTGGCTATCTGCACACCACCTGGCCCCGAAGGGGCCACATACATGAATCACAAGGGCTATGCTAGCATCAACTGCCAGGTGGTGTGCGATGCCAGGGGGTGCATAATCAATGTCTGTGCCACACACCCTTGGGAGCACACGATGCCTTCATCTGGCACCAGTCAGCACTGTGCCACTGATTCGAGAGTGGGGACAGCCCCACTGGCCACCTAGTGAGTGAGTATGCAAACCACATGGACAAACATAGGGCTTGGGAGGGGCATGGTTAGAGGTGACATGGGTAATGGCCTACATGGCCCGGGGCAGAGCGATGCTGATCACCAAACTAACCTCCACCCTCTACACACAGGTGACAGTGGATACCCACTCCGTCCCTGGCTGCTCACACCATACCGGCGGCCCGCGACCCCATCGCAGCAACACTACATTGAGGCACACGCCACCACACGTAATGTCATCGAGCGGGTGTTCAGGATGATGAAAGCACATTTCCATTGCCTGGACTCCTCCGGTGGTGTCCTAGAGTACAGCCCCTCAAAGGCCTGCAGGCTGTTCCTGACCTGTTGCATCCTGCACATCATGGCCAACGAATGTGGGATAGTCATACAGGTCAAAGAGGGGGACAGCGATGGGGACGATGAGAATGCCGGTGACAATGGTGATGGGCAGCCCCCTCTTGGGTGACGGGACCCCCGACTGCTCCGGCTGGTACAGCTGCACTGGGACACCGTCACAGAGGAGCACTTCAGCCAACCCAGGTAAGTCATGGGGCTATGTGCAACCACCAGTGGCAAAGGCACAACCCACAAACACACATGGACACACACCAGGGGTGCATGCCATCAAGGGAAGTGGCCGGGCATGGAACTACACACACCACCAGGGATGGGTGAGGTCTAACATGGCATGCGGACAGACACACACACAACTCACCAGACATGCACAAAGGGTTGGAGGCACACCGACCCAGAACGCCACCTCTAGCCACACACATGTCGACAGACCACCACGCCCACTGCCTGTCATTGTGCGTGTGTCAGATGCTGGGCACCATTGCACATTGGCATACAGCGCAATGCAGGCATCATCATGCACATGCAACTGCGGACAGCAGCCGGGAGGGTGTGCAGATGGACTGTGTGTCTGCGTGCAGGGCCAGGTACCCACCCGTGCATTTTCCACTGAATGACACAATGCACACAGGGCAGCATCAGACAGTAGCCGCATTGGGAGACAGGTCAGTCACGCGCTGCAGTGGCCCGGCCACCATGGATGTGTGGGCAGCCCTGCTGAGACCCACCAGCACTGACAGGCTGACCACTGGCCTCATGGGGTAGCACCGATGGTCCCCCAGGGGTTCCACTGCGTGAATGCAACCATGCTCACGCAGGGGTCTGCAGCACACCGAACATGCCTGCACCAGGCATGCTCAGGATGTCCACAGCTGAACCCGGTGTCAACAAGGATGGTGTCGCATGACTCCGGGAATGGGGGGTGGACATTGCACTGCTCGGTGTATGCGCCACATGGGCAAATAACTGTGTGCCCCCTGTGGCCATGACAGCTGTGATTGTATGTGTCAGCCTGTCAATGGCAGCGGTCACATCCTCCCGCATCCGGTCCATCCCTGCCAGGAGCAGAGCGGTTTCTCTGCTGTGACACTCCTCTGCCTGCTCCAGAGCCGCACTCAGTGCATCCACCACTGTCACAAGCCGCATCTGCTGATTGACTGATGCTTGCAGTATGCGGGTGTGCTCATCCAAGAGGTCATCTGCCTGATCAGCATGCTGTCCCTCAGGGTGTGCATGGCCCTGATGCTCAGCACCCCTTGAGGGTGGGTGCTGCACATCAGAGCCAGGCCTGGGCATGTCCACAGGCAGTGCACAGACGCCGCCCCCTGACACTGTACCCCCAAGCCCATTGGCAGGCTGAAGATGCTGCCCCTCCGGCTGCCACTTCCCAGGGCTCACTGGTGCTGCCGCAGTGGCGGCAACAGTCCCACTGTCCTGTACACACACCAGTGCTGCCCAACTGGTGCTGACAGGCACAGGCTGGGACTGTGATGACACGCAGGCCTCCACGGCAGCACCATTCACAGCCATGGCCGCGAATTACCTGCTGTGTGGCCATCCTGTGGCACACATGTGTCACTGCCCATGACGTTAGTGACATCATCATCATTGGTGATGGACCTGGCACCAGCCCGAGTCCTAACATGCTGGCATCTGTGGATGCTGGCATGCTGGGACACGGGCAGGGCCTCCTCCGCACCTGCTCCAACAACATCAGTCTGGACATCCAGGCGGGCCCACTGTCGCACTGAGCCATGTATTCCTGTGGAGGTGGATGGGCCCCTTCTCCATCTCCATCTGACTGGCCTCAGTGGAGAGGGCCACCACTGCTGACCCATGCAGATGCTTAGGAGCTGTAAGGGAAAACAAAGTCGCATTACTGCATGTGACCTACCCTGTCCCCCCCAATAGACAGACCATGACCTACCATGCAGTGACGGGCTACCACCCATCTGGAATCCACCACCTGGAACACCCTCGATGGCACAACACTGCATGCTGCCAGCAACCCTCTCCTCCTGTTGGGTCAGGCATTGCACCTCCGGCTGTCCCCCACCTGTCGCAGATCATGCTGTCCTGATGGCAGCCACCTTCTCCTTAATCCTCCTCCTGTCTGTGCCCATCTTCTTATTGCACTCCCGCACGGAGCGCTGGTGGCTGCCATGCAGGTTTACAGCATGCGCCACCTCCTCCCATGCAGCAGCACGGGCCTGTGGTATTCCCTGGCATCCACTGAGAAGCAGTTCCTGGTCTAGGTAGGCCTCGAACAAGGCATCCATCTCGGCCTTCGTGAAATTTGGCCTCCTCCTCCTCCCACAACTCTGTTCCTCTTCCTCCACAACTCGCTCGGTCATGATTCAGCTTGTGAGAATGACAGGTGTTACCTGTGACTGTGCAGTCCCATGCATGTCCCAAAATCCACAGTCCACACTCCCAAACAGCATGCAACTCACCAATAGACTGCAATAACCGACTATGGCCAGTGCAGCCCAATGTTGCACTTTTATAGCGCAACCCATGCAAATGAGGTGAGGCGCATATTTAAGTGGATGCAAATGCAGTGACTGCGCCATTGAATGGCTGATTAGCTGATTTGCATATGACGGCTGAATATCGCACTTTTGCGCTTTGCGTAATTGTGTTGCATGTGCTGAGCCAAGGGCTCAGTTCTGTGACATGCGCAGTACACACCTAACTGCGCATGCCCGGGTTGATGATGCAGGCACCTGCTGCGCTGCTGACGTGCTGTGCGTGGGAGGCAATGCAGGTCATGGCCACCATTGTGCCAGTGGCACTACAGCGCTGTTCCCCTATACGGCGCTGTGGCTCTGGGGTGTCATAGATGCACTGGGGCAACAGCGTGGTAGGCCACTACAGGAGGTGGCATACAGGCACCCAATCATGCTAGATGCATTGGGTTCCACTCATGCTGTGGCTGTCTGTGAGCCAGAGACCCTTGACTCTGTGCCCGACCTTTGCCCCCTAGGCTCCATGTGTCAGACATGGGTGCACCACTATCGCGCTGTTCGGTGACAGCGCGATAGGGAATGGCAGCGCTGTACTGCACAGCATCTGCATGTGGCGGAACCGCACTGCAGAGTGCCATTTTGACTCAACCGAGCAATAGAGATGGCATGGAGGAGAGCAGCACAGTGGAGCCAGGTAGAGATGGCAAACTTGGTTGCCATTGTGGAGCCACTTGTTGGCCCACTATTTGGTGAGGCACCCCTGGACAGGTCCAGGAGTCTGATGTGGCAGGAGGTGGCCGACGCCCTGGAGGAGGCCACCAGTATGGGGTGGATGGTGGAGCAGTGCCGCCACAGATATGGGGACCTGAGGAGTAGGGACCCGGACCTGCTTGCCTGCCTGTGGGAACGTGCCAGGAGGTGCACGGTGCCACGGCCAGGTAGGTGCAACATCCATACACTTTTATCTTCCATATGGGTATCACGGTTGCATGTGTCCAGAACATGGGGGCAGGGACCGTCCGGTGTTGGCTGTGGTGGTGTAATCAGGGTGTGGGGTGGGTGGGTCTGGCTGTGTGGGATTGCACACACATTGGGGCAGGGGGACTTTGCTACAGGATTGTGCTGATGTTCCTCTCTCCATGTTTGCACCTTAGGCCCAGATGAGTGACATCTGGCGAGGGAGAGGAGGCACAAGCAGGAGGACCGTCAGTCCAGGAGGGGTGAAGGTCCACAGAGGCAAAGGGACCAGCCTGATGATGGTGAGTGCCTTACATCCATGATTACTATTGCATGCTGTGTAACAGGGCAGGCAGCGGGGCATGCCACCATCCATTGACACCACTGCCATGTACGCAACTTGTTACAGTCAGCACTGTCCAGTGGCACTGCATGTCTGGGAGTGCGTCAATGGTGGTCTATGCATGCACCGGGTACCTGGCTGTGCCACTGCCTTCACACCACATAGCCATGTCACTGAACAGCCACAGTGGTGCTGTGCAGGACTTGGCTGGTGGGTGTGTGCAGCGGTCCTCATGGCTGTGTGTGCTTGGGTGGGCAGGTCTTGTGGACACGGTCACTGTGGGTGGTCACACACCATCACAGAGGCATGTCCCATGGCCATGTGCCATGCACAGTGGGTGGGCTGCATGGGGTTGTGCATTCACACCTATTGACTCTCCTCCCTTGTCCTAGGTGGACGGCAGTTGCAAGCCATCAGACGGACGCTGCAGGAGATACTGCAGGTGGCCAGGGCCTCTTGGAAATATTGGAGAGGATTGACCATGAGGGAGTCCAACGGTGGTATGACGGGAGGAGCAGCCAGAGCGGGGAGCAGGGCTCCCGATGAGCACCCTAATGCCCCTGATTTTCCCTACCCCCCTGGACTCACCCTCACACCTCTCCTTCCCTCTACCATTTGTTCACCCCTGCCTCTTACCCACCCCCACCTTGTTTGTGGCCCCCCCCCCAACCTTTTGTATATATCTGTAAATAGTTTTGTGTTTTTTACAATACATTTGCTTTGATATACCTAATGTAGTCTCTGTTTTGCAGTGGACTATAGGTGCTCAGCTGCAGTGGTGTGAATGGCGTCAGGGGTGGTGCAGTCATGTGCATGTGTGTGTGTCTGTGGGGAAGTGACTATGATGTGGGAGTAGCTATCAGTCACTGTCTGTGGTCTGTGTGTTGTTCCCTGTGCACTGGATGACTGTGTGCAGTGGTCCATGGTGCATGCTCTGTGTCCATGGCACACCTGTCTGCCCGTCCATGGCCTGTGCAGCTGACACCTTTGCATGTCTGTGACCTGCACGGTCCATTGGCATGTCAGTGGTGGCTGTCCATGAAGGACAGCCACTGTACCCGTCACAATGCCGGGTTGCCTCCTGTCACTGGTGTGGTGCATGTCTGCCTCAGGTGACACTGTGGCCTCCACTGTTGTTGTCCCACCTCCATGCTGTGGCTTGTGTGTGTTGCAGAGAATGTGCACCACTGTCTGTCATTTCTGTTCTGGGCAAATGCTGGTGGCGTACAGCTCCACAGTGCCTGCACAGGGTGGCTGGCACTCCTGTGCCATGGAGGAGTGTTGGCCTTGTGTACACGGTTTCTATGGCCACATGCTGGGGGCTTGGTTGCCCCGCTACTATGTCCCTGTGTTTGCGTGCCCTTGGGTATGGGTGGATATTTGTCCATTCACTGTGTTGCATCCTGTGTGGTGCATGCTTCCATGCACCACTGTGGGTGTCTGTGCTGGCTGTTGTGGCCAGTGCTGGGTCGGAGTGTGTCCTTGGGAGGTGTGCAGGGTGCTGTACCACTGGTGGTGAGGTCTGGGGCATGCCCAGTCACGTGTGTGGTACCTCGTGTGCCGACGCATGGTCGGTCTCTCAGCTGTACCTCGGGGGGGGGGGATGTGCATGGTGGCGCTGTGTATGCAGTCGTTGCATCGATGTGTGCTGCCACCCACTGATAGGTGCTCATGGTGGGGCTGCCTTGCATGATTCTGTGGTGCACAGGGTTGCATTGTCACAGTGGGGGTGGTGGCATGCATGGGGTATCCTGCACTGGTGGACGCTGCTCCTGGGCAGGGTGTCTGGGGGTCACAGTGCACGGTGTGCTCTGTATTGGGATGGTGTGGCACGGGGTGGTCAGCCCTCCTTGTGTGCCGATCACAGCTTGCCAGGGGGTGTGATGGGGTACCATGGCCCAGCTGTGGGTTGGTTGCTGGTCTCCATGGGCCAGTGGTTATTCCAGCCCTTCCCCAGTTGTGCAGTGCATGGGGTGTGGGGGGGTGATGTCTGTTCTGCTGTGTGTTCCTCTGCCCATCTGTGGCATGGGTGGTGGGCCCCTGCATCCCTGGTTGTGCTGTTGCATTGCTGCCCTGCTGCTGGGGGGCATCCCTGGTTGCGCTATGGCGCATCTGGACTGCTCAGCTGAACATCCCTTGTTAATCTATGGCGCATCAGATATGCTCAGCTTCACCTCCCTAGTTGCGCTATGGCACAGGTGGTGCAATATTCAGTCATCGGCTGTAGGTGCATCTTGGCCTGCGCAGTTTTTGAATATCACGCCTTTTGCGCATGGGCACAATGGCCTTGCGCTTGCTCCTGCTGTTGCACACTTTTTGGGCGCAGTTTGAATATCTGGGCCATTATGTTTTCCAGTGGAGTTAACTTCAGCCATTTATTTTGGAAAATTGCAGTGTGCAACTGCACCATGGTAAAATGAAAAGTGTGTCTTTTGGGGGTGTTTAAACTTACAACACGTTTATTTTTATAACTGACAGATTTGCTGAACTTAGTGCTAAAACCTTGGAAATCTGTCAGTTGTAAACAGTATGTGTTGTAGGTTTAAAAAACAAAATATAGAACTGGTTTAAGAAGGTACCTTTAGCTAAAAGATGTCCTAGTGTTTGGGGAATAGAGCAGCACCATTAACACAAATGAAAAAAAAGATGTTTACAGCATCATTCTTTACTGAACTAATTTTTAAAATAGATCTGACTGATGCTGGGGTGATGTAACTTAGTACAGAAAATGCTTACACAATCACATTGTTTTTTTTCAGTATCCAGTACTACAGTCAGTGAATTTCCATGGTTATCCCACGGACAGTTTTCTTTCACATCACAAGCTGGTCCACTTTCAGTCATGAAAGGATGTATCTCTTCTCACTGACCACCCAGAGCCTGTACCCTCTCCTCTAAAGCTGGTATTAACCTCAGCTTGCTCCTGACACACATTTCCATCACACTATGCTCCTGACACACAGCCGATACCATAATCGCCACTGAGGCTACCAAATTGAACCATAGACAATGCATCAAACAAAACACAATACCATGGCATCCAGGTAGTCTCACCATCATCTAAATCTCCTGCACTGAACTTAACTTAGGGACCTTACTTCTTCTGATATAACCATGCGGTTCTGTTCCCCCCTCCTCTGGCAGTCAATTTAGTTTACAACAATCAAATTGATGTTTGCAAAACAAGCAAACAAACAAAAATATCCAAGTGCTCTAGGTCTAAGAGATGAGAGCAATATTTTTGGGAGTAATGCCAGCATTACAGCTGACATTGCTACTGATAGTATTGCACTCAGCCATCTCTATTCCAACTGACTCCTGAACTAAACAGCATCAGCCTGGGAGTCGTAGCACCAGTAGTTGTCAAACATGCATACAAATCATGATCTAAGTTATCTCTTTTCCTTTAACTCTGTATGTTTTAACCCCACTAAGCACTGTCCGGCTGTGAAAGAAAGTTTACAAACAATGGTCACTATTCACAAAAGGGCAGGTTTTACATGCGATTTGTGCAAAGAGAGCACTTGCAGCTCTGCCTCCCTGAACAGACTTACACCAGCTGGCATTCACCATTGCCTGCCTCCTGCCAGTGCCCCTGCCTCCCAGCGTACAGTTGCAAGGGTGTTTATAGAAACTGTGTGAGTGTGTATCATAGGGCTCGTGTGGGCATCCAATCAGATATCCACCCTGGGTCCTGAAGGGGATTCACTGCTGAACATCTGCAGGGGATGCTGGGAATGTCTGAACCCCAGCAAGCAAACTCTGATGGGTGAATGACTGATTGGCTGCTCCCAGCCCTCCCTGGTAGTCCAGTGGGCAGGGGCAGCAGTGTACATGAGGTTCCTGTTGCTGTTGCACCTGCCATGTATCCACTGGGGGCACACAAAAGTTACGGCAGAGGCCCTCGTCATGGAATTTGTACCCACCTGGCCTGACACTCTGCATCTTAGTGAATTACATGGAGCGTGGGCACACCCCCGGCATGCTCTTAGACTGCCCATGGAGCATGGCTGCATGGGTGACAGGGGCATCCAGTGCACAAGATGCTAGAGTTCCTGTAGTGAATGCCACTAGGGGTCTACTTGACCCTGCTGTAGGCATTCAGTTATAGGAATGCCTGCACAATGCACATACATTGGGCAAAGGCATTAGTGAACAGACCCCACTGATGGCTTTTTTGGTGCCAGGACACATCATTCAAAATACAAAACCAAGCCTAGGCAACTCCCATCCCGAGAACATCCTTACTGCTCAGGGATCCACAGACATTGTATTTAATATATAAAGTGCAATACTTGCACGCTACTGTTTTTTAACATCAGGGAAAACAAATGATTTGGCATTTAATGCAACAGAGTACTCATCTGAGCTGTTCAACAACAAAATCTGGTGCATAACACAGATTATTGTTTTTTGTAGAGGACAGACAAAACAGGAACACAGGAACATAGAAAGGATCAGACAAGAGGAGGCAAAAGTCTGTCTAGCTTGCCCACCATGTATCAACAAGAGTAACCACTGATGCCTGTTTTTAGTAGATAGTGTCCAGGTCTGACTTAAAGGTTTTTACTGTTTTACATTCCACCACTTGTGTGGGCAAGGCATTCCATATTCCCACCACTCTCTGCGAGAATCATGATCTCCTCCTTTCAGTTTTAAATTTCCTACCCTGCAACTATAATTTTTGACTTCTTGTAACTTTTTTCAGTCTCAAAATTCAATATCTAGACTTGATCTCAAATCACTGTTGATAATGGCTCAATCTAGTCTTGATTTAAAATCACTGTTGGTAATGGCTCTAAAAAACAGTATCATGTCTCCCCTTAGTCTCCTTATCTCCAGCTTATAAAGGCTCAATTCATTTTTCCTTGGTTCATAACTCAGTCTGTTTATTCCTTTTATCATCCTTGTAGTTTTCCTCTGTACCCCTTCTAACTTGTGTATGTTTGCTTTGTGTATTGTGTTCCATAACTGTCCATAATACTCCAGATGTGAACAAACCAGTAACCTATATAGTGTCATGACCACCTCCCTCTCCCTACATGTTAGGTTCTTCCTTATACAATCCATGATCCTATTACACTTTGAGACAACCTCATTTCACTGTTTTGAGAATTTAAACTTGCTGTCAGTTAAAATTCCCAGATCTTTCTCATAATCTGAAGTTCTTAGTGCTGTGCAACCTATGTAATATTTTGCCTGCCTACTCCTTGACCCAAAATGCATGACCATGCACTTTTCAATATTAAAACTTATTTAATTTGTTAGCAACCATTTGTATAAATCATTAAGATCATCCTGTAGTTTCTTATTACCATCCTCAGTGTCTACAACATCTACAACATGGCCCACATTGGCATCATCTGCAAATTTGGCGAGCCATATCACATTACTTGTTTGCATGTCCTGAATATATATGTCGAATAATGTTGGTCCTAATACAGATCCCTGAGGAACTCTGCTAGTCACTCTGATTTCTGATGATTCCTATCCATTTATTCTAACTGTCTGTACCCTATTCTCATGCCATGATTTAGCCCACCTTACAAGCCTTGGGTTAAATCCATAACTCAGCATTTTCTGTATTAATTCAACATGTGGAACTTTACCAATAGATCAATACACTTACTGAAATTGAGAAACACAACATCCACTGGCTTACCACTATCAAATTCTTCACTGACTGTGCCAAAGAACTCTATCATATTTACTAGACAAGTCCTGCCCTGCCTAAGCCCATGCTGTGTAGGACCCAAATATTTTTATCTGCAAAAAATTTGTTGATCCTGTCTCTCAAAATTTTTTTTAAAGAGTTTCACTACCACCAATGTTAAGCTCATTAGTATGTAGTTAGCTGTATCACTTTTTTCCCTTGTTTTAAAAACTGGTGTAACCATTGCCCTCCTCCAATATTTTGGGGCCTCTGCCTACTCCAAGGATGCATCAAATGTTTTAGTCAGTGGGTCAGCCAACACCATTCCCAACTTCTTTAGTACTCTTGGATGCAAACTGTCAGGACCCTGAGCCTTATTTATATTTAAATCCTGTAACAGAGTCAAAACTTCTTCCACCTCTGTCCTAATAGTATTACCATTTTCAGGAATGGTAAGCAGAAATAAGCAGCTCTTTCACTGTTGGGAATAAATATTACCTCTTCGTGTTGTCCTCTTCATTTACTCAGAAAGCTGCAGTAGCATGAATTTTGCTCTTCATGATGTCTCAGGGCATCAGAAACTTGGATGAGTTAGACTGCACTGACTCTGAGAACTGACTGCATGCCAGTTGATGCTACTGCCCAGAGAAGTCTCTCTGCCCTGTATTTCACCCAAACAAGCTTCTGGTGAGAGTGGAGTTGGTTGGAGGATTAAAGTCTGGTTGGGGGCTGTATTAATTAAAAAAATCTATTGTGTGCCCTGAGTCCTGACAAAGCTTCAGTTGATAGTGGAGTTAGTCGAGAAAGTGAAGCATGGTTCAGGTGGAGGGATATAATAAAAAAGAAATGTCTCCCCGCCCTGTAGTTCTGCCAACCAAATGTCTGCTACTGGATTAGTGTGGCTGTCACAGCCAAAGTTTTCCCCACCACTTTACCAGCCTCTTCCAAGGAGCTACCATTGCTACAACTCATTGCTTGACAACAAGTTTTCTCATTTTGGTGATCTACAGTAACTTCTTAAGTTGATGCATTACACAGCAAATTAATAAAGATTCAAGTGTATCATGTTTCTAGTTGTACCACATGGGGGGTAACACTTTTTTTAACACATAAAAAACTATCTGTAACCAAGATACAGTCAGTGCTCTGTAGGAATATTTGACTGAGTTACTAAACATAGTAAACTGACCTTGCCCTAGAACTATTTATATGAAGATTCCTATGTAACAGAGTAAAGGACTTAATAGTCATATGACGTGTTCACATCAGCATCTATTATGATTACGATCTGCTTGAAAATTTTAAAAGTGAAACTTGCAATCAATTGCTCAAACTGTATTAGTTATATATGGAAATGTTATAGTTCATGCTAATTCTGTACCCTTAAACAAGTGGATTAGTGTGTGGTGAATAGAATGGTGCTTGTGCAAACTTATGAACTTTTGGCCTTTCTCTTTTCCCACCCTTTGTAGATTAAGCTGGGTAGCTGTAGAGAATCGAGGGCTCAACATCAAGGGTGAGCAAAGTGCCAGATGAGGAGGAGGACAGGGATGGTGGTGGGTGTTTCCAAGATATGCCAAGCCTGGGCTGATGCCTGGGCTGTGCAATAAACACCGTAATAGAGTCAAGCCATACAAAGACAAAAGTACTGGACTTTAGGATGGCTGACTTTGCCATAATGGGTGAGTGCCTAAGGAATGCACTAGCAAATGGGCAGGAAGGAGGGGTGGAAGAACAATGGGGAATAATAAAAACTGCCATCACAGAGGTAACAAGCCTTTGTGTGAAGCAAATAAACAATACAAGATGATGTAAGAAACCACTATGGTTCTCAAAGGAAGTGGCAGTGAAGGTTCAAGAGAAAAGAAAGCATTCAGGAAGTACAAGGAATCTAGAAGGAGCAGGACAGAGAACTGTATCAGTTAAAGCAAAAGGAGGCTGGGGAAGACAGTCAGAACAGCAAAGGCCCAAACCGAGGAAAAGATAGCCAACTCAGTTAAGAGGGATAAAACCTTTATAGGTACATCAGGGAGCGAAGGAAGACCAAGGGAGGGATAGTGAGGCTTAATAAAGGGAGGGAGGGTGGGCAGAGGAGACTGTGAAGGCAGAGATACTAAACAAATATTTTGCTCAGTATTTACGAAGGAAGAGGAGATACATAAAACAAACAGTAGTAACACTCTGGATACAGAAGTTGATACCGGCCCATTTACAGAAGAAAGGGTTCTGAAAGAACTCTTAAAACTGAAGGTGGACAAAGCAAGGGGCTTGATGGGATTCATCCCAGAATTCTAAAGAACTAAGGGTAGAACTAGTGACACCACTGACTACCCTTTTTAACAAATCATGGGAGGATGGGGTGGTACCCGAGGACTGGAGGAGGGCAGATGTGATTCCCCTTCACAAAAGTGGGAGCAAGGCAGAAGCAGGAAACTATAGACCTGTTAGTTTAACCTCAGTGATAGGGAAAATGATGGAATCACTTCTAAAGGAAAGAATTGTCGAGTATCTAGAGGCCAGAGGGGCACAGGACCCTAGGCAGCATGGATTCACAGCGGGGAAGGTCATGCCAGATGAATCTGATAGATTTCTTTGACTGGGTGACCAAAGTAGTAGATCAGGGAGGGGCTGTGGACATGGCCTACCTAGACTTTAGCAAGGCATTTGACACAGTCCCACACAAAAGATTAATATACAAGTTAGCCAGCCTGGGAGTGGGTCCCAAGATGACAGCCTGGGTAAAGAATTGGCTGGAGAATAGGACACAGAGAGTTATAGTAAATGGAGTCCACTCAGAAGAAAGGAGGGTTACTAGTGGGGTGCCGCAGGGTTCAGTATTAGGACCGGTCCTCTTCAATGTCTTTATAAGCGACATTGCAGAAGGACTGGAAGGAAAAGTATGTCTCTTTGCAGATGACACAAAGATCTGCAACAGAGTTGATGCACATGGTGGGGTGGAAAGGATGAGAAGGGACTTGGCAAGGTTAGAGGAATGGTCAAATGTATGGCAGCTTAGATTCAATGCTAAGAAGTGCAAGGTAATGCACCTGGGAAACAAAAACCCAGGGGAAGAGTACACAATGGGGGGTGAGATACTAACAACACCAAGAATGGAAAGGGACCTGGGGGTAGTCATATCAGATGACCTAAAGATGGGCAAGCAATGTGAGAGGGCAGCAAGGAGGGCTGGGGGGATACTGGGATGCATAGGGAGAGGCATCACCAGTAGAAAACAGGAAGTTATTATCCCTCTGTACAGACAGCTGGTGAGACCCCATCTGGAGTACTGTGTGCAGTTCTGGAGACCCAATCTCCGCAAAGACATAGACAGGATGGAAGCTGTCCAGAGGAGGGCAACTAAAATGGTGCAGGGTCTGCACCGGAAGTCATATGAAGAGAGACTTAAGGAGCTTAATATGTATAGCCTCGAGGAAAGGAGGGAGAGGGGGGACATGATAGATACTTTCAAGTACCTCAAGGGAATCAACAAAGTCCAAGAGGGTAGCATCTTTCAAAAAAAGAGGTGTGCAAGAACAAGATGGCACAATTTGAAGATAGAGGGGGGCGGCTCAGAGGTAATTTAAGGAAGTATTTCTTCACAGAGAGGGTTGTGGATGCATGGAACGGCCTTCCGGAGGAGGTTGTGGAGTCAAAATCAGTGGGGAATTCAAGCATGCATGGGATAGTCATAAGGCAATTCTGGGGGGTGGGGGTAGGAAGAAGTAGGCTGCTGGTTAACTAGGATCTGCAGCTTATCCAGTAGGTAGGGAAATGGGCAGACTGGGTGGGCCAAGTGGTCCTTATCTGCCGTCAAATTCTATGTTTCTATGTTTCTATGATGGGAGAGGCTGGTTTATATTTGGTATGTGGACGGAGCTATTGCCCACATTGAACCTTGGTCTTCAGCCCTCCCATAGGAAAGGCTAAACTGAAATCAGACTTGCTAGGTATTGGTTTGAGCACAGTGAGTTATTCTCTAATGCAACTGCAGGTAAAGATAGAAAATGTAATAAGATCTGCTGGCTTGGTGGCACACAAGGTTGAGGCATCTATGCCTCCCCTGCTGCCATGCTGGTGACCCATGTTTGAGAATGAACTTGGGTCACTCAGGGACTCGACTGGAAGAGGGAAGATTAAGCTTCTGTAGGATTGCTCTCTTCCTATTGGGAGGGGGGATTCCATGACTCACCGTTTGACTGCCACCTGGATTTATCCAGGGGGTGGCACTTGCAAGTCCCGTAGAAAGGGGAAGGGTCAGTGTTCAGAGTGTCGGGGGCATCTCTGTGGAGGCAGAGCATGCACAGTGTGCTTATTGCACATCTGCTGAGCCTATGGGGAGAAAACAGGAGGAACAATGGAGGACAAGCTACAGGAAGCCATGTCACTCATGCCAGTGGCCTGCTCAATCTCTCCAGTAAGTGGACAATCTGGATGTGTATCCTGGGTGAGGGAGGGTGGCCCTCCTTTCCCAGTCCTGCCATGTCCTTTTTAAAATGTGTTCTAGTTATTGTAGCTGATTTACATGGGGCCATGGTCATTCAGGGTAAACCTTTGTTTTTCATCTGTTTTTCAGTAGGTCAAAGCCCAATTGAAAACTGCTCCTTCTCTGGCTGGTCCGATCTGCAGTTCCTTGCTTCACTTTTGAACTGCAAGACAGCACACATGTCACAGCCTCCAAGCAGAGCTCTCAGAATTGCTCAACTGTCATACGGGAGTTCACTGTGGTGGGAAATGCAGTCAGGATTTTCCACTAAAGTAAGAGGTTTTTAAAATGTTATGTGTGAATGAAAATATAACTGAATGTTACTGTTTTACCCGAATTTCATGAGACATAAAAGAATAGTATCAGAATGCCTGCTGTCATCTGCCAAATAGTATTTTTCTCATTCGGCAGATCTTGGGCTGGTTGTCAGTGTTAGCAATCAGCAGCATGGGTGTCGTCAGACATACACAGTGTACTCTGCTGTGTACATTAACATTTGGAAAATCCAGGGGCAACATGAGCCTCAGGCCAGGGCAACAAACACAAAGATCCTGAGGTACCAGAAGAACTGTTTTTCCCCTCCTGGGATGCTTTAGTGTCTGTTTGTGAATGATCTGTGGAATATGTGTGGATGCTATACTTGGGGGCCATGACTGTATGAGTGACCTGATCAAGTTTGTATGTATGCATGAGTGCTGGTGTGAGTGGCCTTCTGTAAGGCTATCTACCTCAATGTGGTACAAACGCTTACCACAATGTATCCTAAATATTGTAACTAAAAGCCAACCAACTTCTGTCTCATTGGTAGTGTGTGGGTAAGATAAAATAAAATATGAATCTATCAGGATCATTGTCTTATTACATATTGTTGAATGAATTGGGAGTATGACAATGTTTGTGTGGCAGGGCTGCACATCTTTTGGCTTGTGTTTATGGGGAGGGGTAATAGTTCCATCAACTAGATACATAGATACATAGATACATAGACAGTGTCGGCAGATAAGGGCCTATGGCCCACCCAGTCTGCCCATTTGAGCTTGTAAGTTCAGTTTGTTTTCCTAGAAGTCTGTTGCCCCTTACCCCTGACCTCCAGAATTCCTTTATGTCTATCCCATGCATTCTTAAATCCCATGATTGTTTCAGCCCAAACCACTTCCTCTGGCAGGGTGTTCCACTTGTCCACCACCCGTTCTGCGAAGAAATTCTTTCTCATGTTTCCTCTGAATCATCCTCCCTCCAACTTTATCCCATGCCCTCTAGTCCTGGAACATCTTTTTCGCTTAAAAATAGTGTTTTCCTGCACCCTGTTCCTCCCTGTAAGATACTTGTATGTCTCTATCATATCCCCTCTCTCCCTCCTCTCCTCCAGGGAGTACATGTTCAGTTCCGTCAACCTGTCTTCGTAGGACTTGTGATGCAATCCATGCACCATCTTTGTTGCCCTCCTCTGAACCTTCTCTACCCTGTCTATGTCCTTAAGCAGGTATGGTCTCCAGAACTGTACACTGTACTCCAGGTGGGGCCTCACTAGTGTCTTGTATAGCGGAATTATGACCTCCCTTTTCCTGCCGGTGATGCCCCTGCCTATACATCCCAGCATCCTATTTGCTTTACCTGCTGCCTTGTCACACTGTTTCCCTACCTTAAGGTCATCAGAGATGATAACCCCAAGATCCCTTTCCTGCTTGGTACATGCTATATTCTCACCCCCCAACTGATATACTGTGCCAGGGTTTTTGTGCCCCATATGCATTATCTTGCACTTCTTTGCATTGAATTTCAACTGCCAAACCCCTGACCATTCTTCAAGTTTCTGCAGGTCGCTTCTCATTCTGTCTACACCCTCTGGTGTGTCTACTCTGTTACAGAGCTTTGTGTCATCAGCGAACAGTGAAATTCTGCCTTCTAGGTCCTGCGCCATGTCACTGATGAAGATGCTGAATAGGACCGGTCCCAGCACTGATCTCTGTGGTACCCCACTGGTCACTCTTCCCTCTGTGGAGTGACAGCCATTTACTACCACCCTCTGTGTCCTGCCACCCAGCCAGTTACCTACCCACCACACTACTGTCCTACCCACACCCATATTCCCCAGTTTGTGTAATAGTCTTCTATGTGGCACAGTGTCAAAGGCCTTGCTGAAGTCCAGATAGGCCATGTCCACTGCCCTCCCTAATCCACCTCCCTAGTCACCCAGTCAAAAATTCAACGAGGTTGGTCTGACATGACCTCCCTGGTGAAACCATGCTGCCTTGGGTCCTGTAGTCCATTGACAACCAGATGTTCACCAATCTCTCCTTCAGTAGTGCTTCCATGATCTTCCCACTACGAGGTGAGGCTGACTGGTCTGTAGTTCCCTGCTTCCTCTTTGTTCCCACTTTTGTATAAGGGGACTACATCTGCTGTCCTCCAGTCTTTGGGTACCTCCCCTGTTTCCAGTGATCGGCTAAACAGGATAGCCAGAGGTTCAGCCACCACCTCTCTTAGTTCTTTAAGGACCCTGGGGTGCAACCCATCTGGCCCCATTGCTTTATCAACTCTTATTACCTCCAGTTCCTTCAGGACCCTTTCTCGTGTAAAGGGACTTGTGTCCATTTCTGCACCATTCTCACCCCTTGTACTCCCTTCAGACCCATTACCCTCCTCTTCCTCAGTAAAGACTGAGCAGAAATACCTATTCAATATGTCAGCTTTACTGTTGTCATCCTCCATGCGGCCCCCATCCTCCCCCTTCAGTCTCGCTATCCCTCCCTTTGTCTTTCTTTTTTCACTTATGTACCTGTAATAGGTTTTGTCCCCTCTACCCACTGATTTTGCAATGTGTTCTTCTGTCTGAGCTTTGGCTTCCCTTACTGGCCTCCCTGCCTCCCTTTGCTTCTCCTGGTACTTCTCCATCCCTTCTGCCTGTGTCTTTTTGTATTGCCCGAATGCAATCTTTTTGGCTTTCACTTTCTTTGCTACCTCTTTGGAAAACCATAACGGTCTGCTCTTCCTTTTCCTCTTGCTAACCTGCTTAATACATAATTCTGTTGTTCTTGTAATCCCCATTTTAAATACTGCCCACTGTTCCTCAACCCCTGATTCCTGTCCCATTCCCCTTAATGCCTCTTTCAACTGTCCAGTACAAGCTGAAAATTCCTAGCTACACCCCTGATCAGCAGTGAATGTGGGACCAAGACAGAGGCAGGAAACTACAGACCTGTCAGTCTGACCTCTGTGGTAGGGAAAGTGATGGAGTCACTTCTGAAGGAAAGAATAGTTGAGTACCTAGAGGTCAGTGGAGCACAGGATCCAAGGCAGCATGGGTTCACAGTGGGAAGGTCATGTCAGATGAATCTAATAGATTTCTTTGACTGGGTGACCAAAGTAGTAGACCAGGGAGGGGCTGTGGACATGGCCTACCTAGACTTTAGCAAGGCATTTGACACAGTCCACACAAAGATTATTAGTCAAATTAACCAGCCTGGGAGTGGGTCCCAGGGTGGTAGCCTGGTAAAACATTGGCTGGACAACAGGACACAGAAGGTAATTGTAAATGGAGTCCACTCTGAAGAAAGGGCGGTTACTAGTGGGGTACCGCAGGGTTCAGTATTGGGTCCAGTCCTTTTTAATGTCTTCATCAGTGGCATTGCAGAGGGACTGGAAGGAACAGTATGCCTTTTTGCAGATGACACATAGATCTGCAACAGGGTTGATACACAAGGAGGCATGGAAAGGATGAAAGGGACTTGGCAAGGTTGGAGGAATGGTCTGACGTATGGCAGCTAGATTCAATGCAAAAAAGTGCAAAATAATGCACCTGGGAAACAAGAACCCAGGGGAAGAATACACAATGGGTGGGAGGTAGTAACAACAACAAAACAGGAAAGGGACCTGGGGGTAATCATATCAGATGACCTTAAGGTTAGCAAGCAATGTGAGAAGGCAGTAGGGAGGGCCAGGGGTATACTGGGATGTATAGGGAGAGGCATCAGCAGCAGAAAACAGGAAGTTGTTATCCCTCTGTACAGACAGTTGGTGAGACCCCATCTGGAATACTGTGTCCAGTTCTGGAGACCCCATCTCCGCAAGGACATAGACAGGATAGAGGCAGTCCAGAGGAGGGCAACTAAAATGGTGCAGGGTCTGCAAGAGAAGCCGTATGAGGAGAGACTAAAGGAGCTTATGTATACCTTGAGGAAAGAAGGGAGGGGGACATGATAGAAACTTTCAAGTACCTCAAAGGAATCAACAAAGTCCAAGAGGGTAGCATCTTTCAAAAAAGAGACTTGCAAGAACAAGGGACACAATTTAAAGATAGAAGGAGGGCGGTTCAGGGGCAATGTGAGAAGTATTATTTCACAGAGAGGTAGTGGATGCATGGAACAGCCTTCCTGAGGAAGTTGTGGAGTCTAAAACTGTGGGAGAATTCAAGAATGCATGGGACAGACATAAGGCAATTCTTGTGGGGGGCAGGAAGATATAGGCTGTTGGTTAAATAGGATCTGCGGCCTATCCTGTAGGTAAGGAAATGGGCAGACTAGATGGGCCTAGCGGTCCTTATCTACCGTCAAAGTCTATGTTTCTATGTCTATGTTTCTATGTTTCTATGTTATTCCGATGACTGGCTTTTCTAGTGACCTGGTGACTGCCTATGTCTGACTACCGCTGACTGCTAACATTGACAACCCACCTGAGATCTGCTGAGTGACGAAAAATCTATTTGGCAGATGATAGCAGGCATTCCAATTACTACTCTGTTGTGTCTCTTGGAATTCAAGTAAAATGGTAACAATCAGTCAGATTTTCCTTCACATATACATTTTAAAACCTCTGACTTTAGTAAAAAATGCTGACAGCATTTCCTTCCACAGTGAACTCCTGTATGACAGCTGAGTGAGTTTGACAGCTCAGCTGGAAGGCTGTGAAGTGCATGCTGTCTCGTAGCACAAAAGTCAAGCAAGGAACTGCGGACCAGACTGTCCAGAGAAGGTGCAGTTTTCAGTCGGGCTCTGACCTGTTGAAAAACAAAAGAAAAACAAAGATTTACCATGTACAACCATGGCACCATGTAAATCGGCTACGGAGAACACATTTGCAAAAAGACACTGTACACAGCTAAGGTTTTCAAACATGCAAGCAATAATACCTGACAGGGTGGGTGGGTAGTATTGGGCTATACAAGACCACCCAGTGGTGTAATGAGCCTGATCCCACAGGTGGAGGACCTTATAGCCCCTGGAGGATCCAGTATAGTCCAATTTCACCCACCCTGGAGGGTATTATTGCACTTAGAAAATAGGCATGAGTGTAAATTTTAATTGAGTAATAAAATTTCAAGGGAAATCACTTTCAAAATTAATAGAAACATAAGAAAATAACTTTTTTTAGTAAAGTAGTTCCTCCATTTTTGTGGTATCCCAGCTCCTGTTGCCCCCCCCAACACATTTATTTATTTATTTAAATTTTGGTAACCGGGTAGACCCAATGAAACTTTGACAGTACCTTTCTCAGGGTTGATCCAGGATTAGTTACATGTACCTAGAGGGGAAAAGAAAACCAATGCTTTTGATTGTACTACAGTGTATGGTACATTGATCATGTATATGTGTTGCAGAGATAGACATTACTACAGTTGACATAGGTGAGTTTACATACGAACAATCTTGTTAGTTACACACATTCATGAGTAGATAGTAGACGTAAGTGCAGTTCAGTACATTATGTCCTCCTTACTGTTCCTCCCTCTCTCCCTTTTTGTCTGTATTTACATGAGGTTATCCCCCTTTAGCAGAGGTGCCTTTATGGGTTGCAGCACCTGCAATGAGACTCACTGTTTAGGTATAGTTTTAACCCTTTCTTGTACGCCTCAAGAGAGGTGCAGTCCTGGAGCTCTCTTGGGAGATTGTTCCAGAGTTTGGGGAGGGTTATTCTAGGTGACTGTTGTCCCATAGTTGATCTTGCTCTTGGGGATTCTAGCAGCTTGCATTCAGTCATCCTGAGCTCCCTCCTGTTCTCTTTTGGGCTAGTGGATTTCTCACACCCTGTGGGGCATCAGGTTGCTGCAATTTGAAAGCTAAGCACAGGGAGGGATAGGTAAGTCTCACTTCAAGGGGTGGTCAGTTTAACACTTGTAGTACATCACAGTGGTGCTCCATTCTTTGCACCCCAGCAGCAAAATGGCTGAATCTGTGGTACAGCGTATTCAGATGCGCATGTTCCATTGCCGTCACTCCCTGAAGCATTGTTACACAATAGAACAGGATGGGGATGTTAGTCCCATTGTTGACTGAAATCCTGTATGGGGTCAAAGAGACATTCTCATCTACTAACCCCCCAACCATCTCCAGAACAAGATATCAAGTTTCTTTTAAACTCTCTGAAACCAGAAGATATAGAAACTGCTGTAGTACTTCAGCTTCAAAGTATGCCAATAATTGGTGTCAATAAGTAAATGTTTTGAAGTTTTTCTTCAGTGCAGTTGCCAGAAGTTGAACGTGTGACCTGGAAGTATTGGGTCAGGGGGTTGCAGATCATTATGCTTACTTGGTAACAGTCTGTTAACTCCCCTCCAACTCTTGAGTTGTGTGCCAGTATTATTTTTATTTTTACTGTAGTGTGATGGTAGACATAGAGATGGTGCTGGAAAATGTTCCATGAGCAGGACCAGGGATGGATAGATTGAGGGAGGTCGAGCGAGCTGGCACCAAAAAAGAAATGTAAACCTGAAAAAAAAGGTTTTTTTGTCCATAAAAAGGAGGAAGACAGCCAGCCAAGGAGACAGTATCATCATGGCACAGTTTGTGGCATTTGTGTACAGAGTGCTGGGGGGGCTGATCACTCACTCAGCAAGCGGAACAAAATGGCAGCTAGCCAGTTTGAAAATTTGGGGTGGCCCAAGGATACCCTAAGTAATGGGGCACACAAAAGTCGCACTTGTTATTTAGCGGGCATTGTTGAAAAATAAATGCATGTCTGGACGGGGCATTAAGCCAATCAGCATGCATTATTTTTCAAGCCCATTTTTTAAATCATGTTACATTTTACCTTTAAGTTGGATTTAGATCAGCTTTTAGGCTTGGAAGAGGTATTATCCCCTTAGATGTGTTTATTAGGCAGCTATCCAGTTGAGTTTGTGGGTTCTAGACAAGGATATATATTATATATGTATATAGATATAGATAGATAGATATATATATATATCATATATATATATATATATATATATATATATATATATTATAGTGGTGAGGTTGATACACTTTAGTTAGGGTTCAGATTTCACTTCTAAGTTAAAGTCAGAATTTTGTACATTAATAACTTTAGACCCGTTCACTGGATTTGCCTGAAATTTGGTATACGTGGTGGGGCACGGTAGGTCTTTTGATTTGCCAAATCTCATTTTGGTCAGACTTACGGTCTTTGCATACAAAAATGCTGAAAAATGCAAAATTATTTGTTTTTGGAGGCAGCTTTTGGGAGTTTGGACGTGGCCCTGCACAGCCATTGTGTGGCATGCTGCTCTGCAAGATAGCTCACTTGAAAGAGTGTTGGTGGCTGAACAAGCCACTTTTTGTTTGGTGAAAAAATATTAAGGCATTCAAAAGTTATGCCACTTTAAAGTTCCCATTATAAGTAAATGGTAAAATGTATGTTTTGCAAACAAAGAATAAGGTTCTGGCCATCTCATCCCACCTGGCGATGAAAGAATTTGCAGCCTCGTGGTTCGAGAATCTTTGTCCCCGAGAATTCTTTGATCACAAGGTCCGTGATCTAGTTTTAAGTTTTCCAACTGGGAAAACACAAATATCTCTGCTCAGGGGTCACTCCTGAAGTAAAACTTGGATGGGTTTTACTCAGAGGGCTCCGATCTATCAAGACATGCCTTTGGTTTCATCCAAATCAGTCAAAAAATAGAGTTATAAGCTTTTAAGATCTTTGATCGCGTCTCGCTAATGATTTTTGATTGTGAGCCTGCAAATTCTTTGATCGCAATATTCTTTTATTGCGATCTTGCATTGCAACCTAAATACACAAATATATCAGCTCAGGGGGTGGGCTAGGGACACAAATGAGGGTGGGTTTTGATCAGGGGGCTTCGTTCTATTGAGGCATGCCATTGGTTAGGTTCAAATTGGTGAAAAAGTCATGTTTCAGCATTTTAAAGTCTTTGGTCGTGAGTGTGCAATTTCTTTGATCGCGAGCCTGCAAATTCTTTGATCGGAAGATTCTTTAATCGTGATCGTGCATCATGAGCGAGGGCCAGATTAAAAATTCAAATTTCTCTGCCCAGGCGTGTCCTAGGAAGACAAATGAGGGTGGGTTTTGCTAAGAGGGCTTCGTTCTGAAGAACCATGGCAGTGGTTTACTGCAATTCTTTGTATTTTTTTTTAATTACAGCACTTTTTATTCTTTAATCGTGAGCCTACAAATTCTTTGATCGTGAGATTCTTTGATTGCGATTGTGCATCATGAGCGAAGATGACATGGCCACATTAAAATATCAATTTTCTCAGCCCAGGGATGCCCTAGGAAGCCAAATGAGGGTGGATTTTTCTCAGGGGGGCTTCATTCTGTTGAACCATGGTGGTGGTTTACCGTAATTCCTTCAATTTTTTGATTTATAGCATTTTTTATTCTTTGTTCATGAGCCTGCAAATTCTTTGATCACAAGATTCTTTGATTGAGATCTTTGATCGCAAAATAGGGACAAGATGGCCAGAATTTTTATAATGGAAAAGATAGGGAAATGTTACCAATCTTTAACATTGAATATTTCTGAAATGGTTTGGTCTTTTTACTTGAAATTAGGAGGATGTTTACTGCATGTCCTGTGGATATAAATTACAGTGTTAATGTGTCAGAAAATATTTGTTTGGTGGAGATATGGCGTAGCACAGTTCACGTTCTGCGGACAGTATTTTGCTTGTGGTGGTGGCTTGAAATTGATAGGATACCTAGCCTTAGTGTCGTGGATGTAGTTTTCAGTCATTGTGTGTGTTAAAAGGGACAGGAATGGGTTAATAAGGTTACTAATAGATACAAACAGCTCAATTTGACTAAAAAAATGCATCTAAAAGCCTTTTTTGTTTCTCATTTCTTTCTTTTCTGTATGTTGTGATTTTGCCCTTCCTTGACTGCTTTGCCAAAACACAAGGTTCTGAACATGCTCGTGTTAACCAAACTCTGAGAAACATCATTTTTTAAAGATGAAGTGACACTAGTTAATACCAGGGAAGGGGTATGCCCATTCATTGAGGAGCAAGCTCTTTTTAGAGAGAGTGTGCAAGGAAAGCGTATCATTATGAAGCTGAAGTAGTGCTTGAATAAAAGAAGTTGGGGGGGACACAAGTCCGACTGAAATGGAAGGCTTTTTTTAAAATTCTTGTAGCACTGACGATCTAAAGAGCCTTCTAGCACTACTAACCCTGTCCGCTATACATTTTGTTACTTAGTCTTTATGCTGCTGACCTTCCTGTGGCAGGGTTGTTGCTGCTTCTCGGACCCCTTTCAAGGATCTCTCCCCCTCCACACACTCTGAATGAAATGGAAGTTCTCCGAGATGATTTTAAAAAAAAAAGAGTAAAGGAAAGGAAATGGGGATGGGGGTATCTCCCATATGTGACAGTTTAGACCCTCGCTTCCCTTCCCTAGTTACAAAAATGACTCTATGCATGCTCAAAGAAAGTGTTAGAATAAGTGCTGGAGTAAGAGTGTTCAACTCCTCTTCAAAACACTGAGAGGTTCTAACTGAAATTTAGCAAGCCTGAGGTTATATGATGTGTAAAAAGTAAGAAAACAGCTCACGGTAACTGATCACACTGCTGCGTCATTTCGAGTCCAAACAAATCCTTCCTCAAGTGACATCCCTCAGTCTTGTTACAATTTACAGAACAAAGGGAAATATACGGTATCTTTTAATCTGGCACGCACTCTAAGGAACACTGCCTGTTCTTCTTGATTGTCTAGCATCTGATGTGGCTAATTAAAATGGCTTTTGCAAAATTGTTTCACTGTCTTTTCCCAGTGATTGCTGTTCCAGAAGCTGGGTACTTGCACTAAAGTTCCTATAAAATGCTGTTGCACTGCAGTGCTTGTTTCGTTTCATTTCACTCTGCATGGGACATGTATGCTTTTGTTTGGCCTTTATTCATGATTTATACCTGTCTGCTCAGCCTTCTTCATTTTTCACAAGATGTTTTTTTTTCTCATTTTGGCAGAGCTAATAAACCAAAAATATCTGTATAACTACACTTCTTTAGAGGGGTGGCGAGTGTCTAAACTGTCACACATGCAGTCTGTTGTCCCCCATCCCCCAAAAGTCCTCATTTACTTTAGTTTTCTTTTTTTTTTAATCACCTCAGAGAACTGCCACCTCATCTGGATTGTGTGGAAGGAGAGAGAGTCTTGAGAGGGAGCAGAGAAGCAGCAGCAGCAACCTCATCACAGAAAAGTTCTTCCATTCAAACCTGATTGCCTGAAGCAGTAAGAACCCCTGCCTGGCAAAAGTTGCATTCATCTGCTACTGAATCATCCCTAGTCCCATTGATTGTGCTGTTTTCACCACAGTGCTATTTAGCATTGGCCATGAGATCAGCGGATGGCATAGCCCCCCTTTGGCTGGTTTCCTCTTGGGTTGGTTGGGCATGGTGGCAGCTGGGGAAATCACTATAGTAAGTGATTGATGTATATGTCAGCAGCATAAAGGCTGAAAATAGATAGCAGGCAGGAGTTCTAGTTATCAGAGGTAGATGGCTCTTCAGATCCTTGGCACTGCAAGTTGATAGAATGCGACAGAAATGGCATCAGTAAATAATCTGTAATTGTGTAAAAAAAATTTTAAAACACCTGCCATTACAGTCTGACATCTGTGCACCCACCCATATCTTACATTAAAGCACTGCTAATCAGATACATTCGGATATGTGGTTTTCCTTTAACTTGCCTTCTGACAACTGCTCCTGCTTTTGAGAGCGTGCCTACTCGTCACTTGCTTTTACATCAGCACAATCATTTACGTCATGGATAAACAGCCTTGCTCACTTTTCCAAATGGCAAAATCAGAAAGGTAAATGGAGAGGAACCATTGACAGCCATATTGGTAAAATCCTTTGATGTATGGATATAAAATATTATTTTACAGAGCACGAGGATCTTACATGATATATGCACACACATTACTAATGTAGTTTGCTCTTTAAGGGGCAGACCAGGTTGTGCCAGTGCACCCCTTCCCCTTTTGTTAAGATAGTTGTGCTCAGAAGGGGAAGGGGGAAGGAAGGGGAGGGGACATGGGATAGAACAATGGTCAGGCAACAGGAAGGGGAAGGGCAAGTGGAGGTACATAATGGACAGCACAGAGGGGTTTCAGCCACTTTTGCTGGAGTTTTGATCTTTTGGAACTGCAGCACGTCAGATTGGCAGATTAATTGGAAGGTTGGTACAGCAAGAAAAGAGGTAAGGAGAAACAAACAGTATGGTACAAGTGTTTGAGTTAAAAATAAAAGGAAAAGGACAAAAGAAAGAAAGCATGAGAGATATGAGAATGTAGAACCTAAAGGATAAGGCATAAGGGCAGGGGGATTTGGCTGTGATGTGAAGATTTTTGGGTTTAAGCATGTGGCAGAATGTTTGAGTTTGCAAGGAGGCTCAGTCATTGTATCAATAGCATTTATAGTGCAAGGCAGAGGTAAAAGACAGATTTTACAAAAAAAAGAGTTTCGTTTAAGAAGGGGAAATGCAGGCATATTCCAGTATAGGGTGCATCTGTGTGGTATTTACGAGCGTGAGATACAGTCGGCAGGGGAAAAAAGCAGGCTGGTAGCAGCAGGAGCTTGAGGTTGTGGACGCAGGCAGCAGTGGCTGTTTCAGGGAAGCAAGGCATATATAGCAGCAGTGAAGGTTATGAGGGAGAAGAAAAGTGGCGAATTTAACGATGGGTTGCAAGCGCTTTGAAGCAAAAGGAAAATGCAAGGGGTTTGAAGGACAGAGAATTGTGTAGTTGGACAGTGTTGGCAATTTGGAAACAGGGACCAGAGAAAACATGTTGAGGAGCCTGGCGGAACGGCCCTGGAAGGAAAGGGGGGTTTCTAAAAAAGGAAACCGGGACATAGGGCTGAAGAAAAGGAGCCGGGGAGGATTGGAGAAAACAGGGGCCCTGGGCAAGTAGCTGGTGGCCCGATGGGGCCTGGAGACCACAGTGGTGAGGTGCGTGTAGGAGGCCTGAACAGGAAGGCCTAGCATGAGGATGGAGCAACGGCGGATGCGGGCGGTCACGCAGTCCGGGACAAATGTTTGCTGGAAAGCAGAGGCAAGCGACGATGCCCAACCATAAAAAAGGGAGCCAGGACAATGCGCACTGGGGGGAAGGCACAGAGAAAGGGGGGAGGACCAGAGCTGCAAAGGAAGAAAGGGGTGGAAACAAGGAAGACGGTGGCAGCAGCCACAAGGGCATGAGACCAAAAGGGAGCAGGGCACGCAAAGTGGGAGGCTGGGCTTCAGCTCAGGAGTCAGAAGGGCATGGAACGAAGGGAACAAGGCCAAGGACAGGCTGGGAAGGGCATCACGCATTTGAATTTGGGCCTGCAAAGAGTTCACCAATCAGCATGGGCACACAAACGCTCCTGAGGAAGGGGCATTATACCAGAGAGTTGGTGCCTTTTTTGTTAAGGCTATTTAAACAGTGCAGTTCATCTAATTAATGGAGAGAGCCTCTAGAAGGGTTTTTTTTTGTGCCATGTGCGGGCTGAACAAGCAGTTGGTTAAAAGGCTTTCATTGTAATATTGATACTGAGTTTCCAGCTAAGAGGCATTGTATTAGAGATTTGCGGATGAAGGGGCATTGTAATGGAGTCTTAGAACCTGAATGAAGGTGGGGGTGAGCTGGGGGGGGGCCGGGGGTCGGTCACTTGGAAGAGGCCTGTAGTATGGGTGCAATGTAGGATGGCCACATGCGGGCGTGATGAAAACATAAGTTAACAACAGAATCTTGTTTTCTTCTCTTCAGTTTGTCTTTACAGTGAGAGAGGACAGAAGATATGGCACCTAAGAAGAGCAGGACCTCGAAGGAAGACGCTTACAGGGCTATAGTCGAGTTGGCAGAAAAAGCCAACAGGATGTGGGAGCTGGTGGAAGAGGAGGAACCAGGGAGACCCGGGGAGAAGAGGAAAGTGGGAAGGGAAAAAGGGGGCAGAGGGAAGTGGCCTGCCGAGGGGCCAAGCAGTCCCACTAGGGTACAACCATTGGCAGTGGGACCCACCAAGGTGGCCGATCCAGTACCTCTGCATCCTAGTGACTCAGTACCACCAGTACCTCCCCAAGACCAAGTCAGGTTTCCCCAAAGGGAACCCAGACTGGATCTCCCGAGCACGGTGGTTCCCCCTCAGCCTATAGTGGCGTATCCACCCCCTCAACCAATGAGTGCTGTAACGGGGCACCAAGAGGATGGCAGGCAACAAAGCTCGGACAAAGACCCAGGTAATGCACCCAGTGCAGTGGGTGACAGTATAAAAAAGTACATTAATCAAATTGTGTCGGCACTGGGGACAGGGGGGCTAGGGCAAACGGAGTCAGCCCTACCAGAGATCAGGACAGAAAAAGAGGTACCAAAAGGGATGGAGGGAGGTATAGAGAAAGAAAGTAGAGGAACAAGGGAGATAGGTGCCCCCGGGATGAGGGTGGGAGAGCATGTTCCACTGGCCACAAAGGAAAAGATCTGGAAAGGAGAATAGTTGGATATATTTGCATTGGTAGGCCAGGAAGTGGCAGCGAAGTATGAGGAATTGGAGAACATAGGGAAGAGTGAAACGGCAGCAGGGGTAGTATTGTTAGGGAAGAAGGAGGAAGAAAAATTCACAAAAGGGAAGACTTGGGATGGGTGGTATGTAGATTTTGCCACTTTCTCAGCCATAGTATTAGAAAAAAGGCCAGAACTGGGCATCCCGCTCATTACATACTCCCTAATAATAAGACGGGCAAAAGCAAAGGGGGGGGATGGATATACTATGATGAATTTTTTCAGCAGAGAATGGCAACATACGGGGATGTGAGATGGGATACAAAGCAGCTAGACTTATGGACAGACTTTGTCATGGATCAGTCCACACCCGAAGGGAAATGGGGGAGAAAAGATGTTGGGCCCCAGAGGTACTGTTGAGCATACAACAGGGCCTTTTGTTCATGGCCCCAATGTCGTTTTTGGCATGCATGTTCAAAATGCGGGGGAACACACCCAGCAAACAGATGCAGAATGACATGGGCTCAGGGAGCACAGGGATCTGGGGGTCAGGTCTTGGGTCAACAGTTTTTTTGTGAAGGACAGGGGTTTAAAGGGCAGACATGGAGCAGGGAAGGGAGGGGTAGGGGGAACTTGAGCAGAGGAGGTCAGAATCACTGATCAAAAAAGTCAGACACTGAGCGAGAGACAGGGTCCAGGGAGGGAGAAAGGGATAAAAGACAAGTGGAAATTTGGGATGGCCAGAACCCCCATCAGGATAAAGGCATGGAGAGGTTGGTTGGAGAGATATCTGAACAAAAAAGTGGCAGGGATGATGGAAAAAGGTTTTTGCACAGGTTTTTCATTGCAGTGTGATGGGCCCAGACAAGCAAGAGAGGCATGCAACCTGGGGTCAGTAAAAGGGGAGGAAGAGATGTTAAGGCAAAAAATAGAGAAGGAAAAGTTAGCAGGAAGAGTAGAAGGCCCATTTGATACCCCCCATTACAGAACATGAGGATCTCGCCATTAAGGCTGGTACCCAAGAAACAGGAAGGAGAGTATAGGGTGATTCACCACCTGTCCTTTCCAGAGGGGGATTCAGTGAATGACTTTATCAGGGAGGAGTATAGTAGAGTAACATATTCAACATTGGAAGATGCAGTCTGGATAATCCGGGCTACTAAGGATGCATGAATGGCAAAGACGGATATTGAATCTGCATTTAGGTTGCTGCCAGTCAGGAGAGAGGACTGGGACCTTTTGGGTTTTAAAGTTGGGTGGCAGTACTATTTTGACAAAGCCATGCCCATGGAATGTTCAATAGCATGTGCAACATTTGAAGCATTTAACACTTGTTTGCAGTGGATATACCAAGAAAAAAACGGTCATAGAGTGGTTATTCACTATTTGGATGATTTCCTTTTCATCGGTAGTGGGAAAAGAGAGAGATGCAAGAAATATTGGGCACATTTCAAGAGATGTGCATGGAGTTAGGGGTGCCACTGGCACCGGAGAAAACAGAGGGGCCCTGCAGGGTGCTAGAAATCCTGGGTATAGAAATAGATGCCCCAAGGGCAATATTCTGGCTGCCGGCCTGAAAAGTAGAGAAACTGAAAGAATTGATCCTAGTGCATACCAGCAGGAGAAGGGTGCAGCTAAAACAAATACAGCAGGTTCTGGGGCACCTGAACTTTACCTGTAAGGCTATTGAACCAGGAAGGGCATTCACAAAAAGGCTAGCAAGGGCTACAGCCGGGGTAACCAAACCACACCATTGGGTAGACCTGACAAGAGGTGTTAGGGAGGACTTTAGCATATGGGAGGAATTTCTCAGGGAATACAATGGCTGCTCTTTCTGGCAGGAAGAAAGGGTGTATAACACAGACCTCAAGCTTTACACGGACGCAGCTGGGAGAATAGGCATGGGGGGCTACCTGAAGGGCAGGTGGTTTGTGGAACCATGGCCATCTGAGTGAGTAAGGGATGGCAAGCTAAAAGATATAACATTGCTAGAGATCATGCCCATCTGGGCATGTACCCTGGTGTGGGAGGAAGAGTTACAGGATCAGAGGGTGACATTCTGGTGTGACAATAGAGCAATGGTTGAGGTTCTAAACAACAAGGGGTCCAGGTCAGAAACAGTCGAGCAAGTTTTGCATCGTTTGGTTTTAAGGGCCTTGCAGCCGAACATGTCATTCAGAGCAAAACACATAGAAGGGGTACACAACACCCTGGCTGACAGCCTTTCCCGTCTGCAGCTGGATCATTTCTGGAGGCTGGCACCAGCAGCGGAGGAGCAAAAAACGTCCATACCAACAATCATCTGGGACATTGGCGAGACGGAGCACAACTGTTGTTTCACAGCTCATGGGCATCTCAGATTTTGAAGGCCTACGATGGGGCCTGGCGAGTGTTTCAAACATTCAGGGCAACACACCAGATGGAGATAAGTAGGCCGCTCACAGAAGAACAATTGGGAAAGTTCATTGTGAAGCAATGGCAAAAAAGAATAGCCCACACCACAATGGGGGTCTATTTAGCAGGGATAAGCATCATATGCAGCCTAAAGGGATGGAAGGACCCAACAAAATAGTGGTTTATTAGAAGGATGATGCAGGGATGGGGTAGGTTGAAGCAAGGGCCAGCAGACAATAGTAGACCAATAGGAGAACAGTGGCTAGCAAAACTAAAGGAGGTGTTACCAGCAATATGCAGGTCAAAGGCCGAGGCCCAGCTATTTCACATGATCTATGTCGTAATGTTTGCAGGGGCTATGAGAGTGAGTGAGGTGGTAGGCCATGGCAAAGAAGACAAGAAAGGGGGATTGGAATAGGAAGATATAAGTTGGGGGATGAAAGAGATACAGATCAAAATTAAGAGATCAAAGAAGGATCAAAATGGGCAGGGTTGCATGGTGACACTAAAAAGACAGGTAGAGGGCAAGCTATGCCCAGTGCAGGCTTTGTGGGCTTTCGCCGCAGAGCATGGGACCAGAACAGGGAGATTATTTGTTCATGGTGATGGAAAAAGGGTCATCAGTTATCAAGTCACAGCACTGCTCAAAAAAGACATGCAATTCTTGGGAGAGGACCCGGTTAACTACTCGTCCCACTCCTTGCGGATTGGGGCCACCTCACAGTGGGTGGCGGCAGGTGAAACTGTGGATAGTATTTTGGGAAAAGGGCGCTGGTGGTCTGCCAGTTATAAGAGATATATCCGAGCACTGAAGTGAGAAAGTGCCGTATTGCTTATGTTTGGTTAACAAATGTGGGGGTGAATGGGGCGGAAGAGGGAGGACAGGGAGGGGGATACGATGATGATAAAATTATGACAACATATGAGATAACTAATTTTGTTTGAACCCCATAGGAAGAGGGAGGACCATGGAAGTCTGGATCTGTGACCACTCCTATATTTACTGGTCAGAAAGGAGAGCAGAGAAGAAGGCTGGGGGAAAACAGCTGTACCAGGATGTAAAACAGAGTAGGTTGGTTTGGCAGGGCATCAGGGGGATGAGATGGGCACAACTACTTCCCACCATGAAGGAACTTAAGGAACGGTGACCCAGCCCCGACTTACTTATTATGCATTTGGGGGGCAATGATCTTGCGGGCAAACCATGGGTAGAAACATACTTGCAGATAAAATGGGACCTGGAAACAATACAGAAGTGGTGGCCACAGGCAAGCCTTGCCTAGTCGGATATGATACCAAGGAGGGTTTGGAGGCACGAGCACTGCCATAAAGCAGTGGATAGGGCCAGGAAGAAGATGAACAGAAGGGTAGGGACATTGGTAAGGAATATGGGAGAACAGGTAATACTGTGGGATGTAGAAGAATGGGTAGAAGATTTCTACAGATCAGATGAGGTTCACCTGCTGGATCTAGCCATAGACATGTTTAACACAGAAATGATGGGCTTTATAGAAGCATAGACGAGACTTGCAAAAAACGGAAAATAAAAAAAAAAGGGAATGGTTCAGAAGGTTTCCTGAGGTAAGGAAAGTTATACCCTAATGTGGGGAAAGTCAGTCATCCAATGCAAGCCGGAGACTGGCTAGGGAGAAAAAGGGGGGAGGAGGGAGGAGGAAAGAAAAGGAATAACACCAAAAGAGGAAAAGATGAAGGAAAAAGCGGTCTCGGTTTTCACCGTTACCTAAAAGAAAAGGAGAAGAAGAAGGCACCCAGGTTTTCACCTGGGGGTTAAAAAGAGGAAAAAGAGAGATGATCAGAGATTGATATATGGACGAAAATAAAGGAAATTCTGAGAGATGTAATAATAAGATGATGAAATGAAACATGGAATTATGATATATATATATATATAAATTAATTGTCAATCTGAGCACAACAACAAGCAATGGTCTCTATCTTTTGTGAGGGAAAGGGATGAAATCCTGGACAATGGAGTTGCCTTTAATTGTTGAACCAGTTGTCGGTGCACCCTTTTAGTTAAGATGGTTGTGCTCAGAGAGGAGGGAAGGAAGGGGACAGGACATGGGATAGAACAATGGTCAGGCAACAGGAAGGGAGGGGCAAGTGGAGGTACACAATAGACAGCACAGAGGGTTTCAGCCACTTTGCTGGAGTTTTGATCCCTCCCACCCACCCTACAAGGCAGAGCAAGAGGAAGACAGTCAAGAAGAGACTGTATGGTGGGTCTGTCAAAGGTGGATGACAGACGAGTCCAGTTGGACAGTTTGGAGTGCCAAAGGTGTATGGCAGATAATAATATGGTTATGGACTGCCAAAGGTGGATGGCAGGAGAAAAAGGGGGAAAAGGGGGGAGGAAAGATAAGAGGGGGGAAAAGAAAAGGAATAACACCAAAAGAGGAAGAAGATGAAGGAAAAAGGGGTCTAGGTTTTCACCGTTACCTAACAGAAAAGGAGAAGAAGAAGAAGGCTCCCAGGTTTTCACCTGGGGGGAGAAAAGAAGAAAAATAGGGATGATCAGAGATTGATGAAAATAAAGGAAATTCTGAGAGATGTAATAATAAGATGATGAAATGAAACATGGAATTATGATATATAAATAAATTAATTGCCAATCTGAGCACAACAACTAACAATGGTCTCTGTCTTTTTGTGAGGGAAAAGGGGAGGAATCTGGGGCAATGAAAAAAGACAGGACACATATGGTGGTATCAATCATGTTTTTTATTTCCTGTCCTCTTTAAATGTCAACAGGTGTGGAACTGTGCCACTCTGACGAATGAAAATTTCAAACTTTGACATGTTATATCTCGGACACGGTTTGGTCTTTTCACTAGAAATTTGGAGAGTGTTGATGGCATGTCCTGTAGATGTGAAATGTGGTGTTTACGTGTTGGACAATATATTTTTTGCAGAGGTATTGCATGGTGCAGTTTATGTTTTGCGGACAGCGTTTTCTATTGTTCTACTAGATCAACATTTGTTTGGAGGCTGGCCGTGCTGTTGTCTATGTACTTTTTAGTCATTAGGTGTGTAATGTGGCCCAGCAACTTGTGCAACTTTCTACTTTTCTATTCTTTTTTAAAAAGTAAGGAAATTCTATGCAAAAAAACGTTGTTAATGCAACAGTTAGGGTTGTTCTACAGCGAAGTAAGTGAGGAAATTCGATATTAGGGTTGCTACCCCTCGCGATCCCACCCCACCCTGCCCCCAGCAACAGGCATCGGGGTGTGCATTGGGGTTGTTGCCCTTACTCTCACCCCATTCTCCTACACTGCACCATGTCAGCTTGCTTACACATGGGATGGGTGAGAGTTAAAGCCGACAACCCCATTTCCTCACTTTTGCCACCGTAGAACAACCCTAACTGATGCATTAACAAAGTTTTTTGCATTATATATATATACATATATATATATATACATATCCTCGATTGTTGCCTCAGCAAAATTCACTATCCCCTCCCCAGATGACCCTTCGACAACCCAGGCTTGTTCTTGAACTTGAGTTGCCAGTCTTGTGAGTGGTAGCACTAGTGCTGCACCTGTGGGCCAGCATTCTATTTCTCTACTTTTGTGACTTTTTGCTGCAACCAAAATTATTGCATAACGTATAATTTTGCAATTATATTCATTGTAAATGAAAAAAAAAAAAGAACCACATAATAATAATTTGGGTGTATTTCAATGATTGAACAGTGACCTTGGCTTTTTGCTCACCACATTATTAGAAAGTAGACATATCAAGAATATAAGGCAGTAGCGCATAGTGGTTACAAGCACTGAACTGTGAACCTGGAGAACCAGGCATGAATCTTACACCCACCACTAGCATACTGTATGACCATGAGCAAATCACTTGCTTTGCTTCCAGGACAAATATAGAAACAAGCCTTGTAACTTTCCTTGCCAAAAGTTATAAACTGAAAAAATAAATAAATATAATGCGCTCACCCTCTTGGAGGTAGAGCTGCATAAATACAACCCCAAGGTTAAGCAGTAAATTGGACTAGATGGGGGTCTTTTCTCAACCTTCTTGTGGCCACTGAAACTTTTGTGTGCTGTCATGTGGGAAAGTGAGCAAAGGTAGGAGTAGGTTGTCTTGCCAAGGGAAATAATTGCATTTAATTTTACTACTGTTGTTTATGCTCAAACTTCATTTACACCAAACTAAACTGTGCACTTGCAAAGCATTGCTGGACTAAACAAGCATGAATAACTGTTCAAAATCATGTTTATGCTCTCAAATTCAGAGTACAGTACATGTACTATAAGACATGGTTTTAATATTAGACCTCCAGTGATATGTACTGTGTAATACCAATCAAGACATCTGCAAAAATGCAAGGATAAATGATACAAATTGTAGGCTATTTACAAGGTTACAACTCTCTGTCTTCACCCTCTAGACAGACAGACACACACACACACACACACAGTTATTGTATCTTTAGTTAGGTTAATGGAAGAGTTTTGTCATTTCTTTACAAGTCACACATGAAGAAACTTTAAGGTCAGTCATATGAATAAACCATTTATTTTTTCACCTATGTGAGCCATACTTAAATTCCAAATGGAACCTGACAACATGCTGCTACAAGCCACAGGTTACCCTTATCTAACAGCAAGTGTGATCAACATTCCAATAAGAGATAAGAATGAACCCTTCACAGCATGCTGTCACTGTGGTTAATGTGGCTATTTTTTTTTCTTTCCCAGACAAATAATGTGCTATCAGTATCACATGGAGTTTAAAAAAAACACCCTGTAACCATTTCAGGTGGTAGTGAAGTTATTAAGCTCATTATAGAGTAATGTTAGTCATCTTGTAGCAAGGCTGGCTTCCCACATTTGTGCAAAATGGATGGTTTTATATGTCTCAGAAGTTGTGAGAGGTGGAAATCTGTAAATTGTCATACCACCTACAGGTAAATCTAACCAGTCCAAGTAAGAGCTGGTAAAGGTACCTATATGTTCAGCTACTATTTTAATTACATGGTGAATACCACAATTGTTTTCCTGCCATTACCTGTGGTCTTTGAAATGATTGGAGACATTTTATTTTATTCTGTAAACAGTGGTGGAGTCAGGGCTAGAGTAGGCTTCCTTTTCCACCTACAGTAACTGGCCTGGGTCCCTCATAAATGGCATATGCCTCAGTCAGTCTATCCCTGTAATGGCACAAAAATGGGACTAACAACTCACTAGCAGTAAAAAACAACATTGTTTGATATGAATAAAAACAATTCATTTATGTGCACACTTTGTTTATTTATTTATTGAAACTTTGGTCACCGGGAAAGACACATTGAGCCAGAGCTCATTTCCAGGTTTGATCTGGGGAAGCAGGGAGAAACACAGCAAAACAGAGCAAATGCAGAGCAAAACAATATAGCAAGGAATAAGCATAAGGGCTAATAAGCAAAATTACATGAAGTGAGTAAAGCAAGGTAGCAAAACTGGAAAAAATGTATAATTCACATGAAACTGAACTGTGAACTGTTCACATACTTAAGATACCACAACACTCACCCTACTCTTACAAGGCCAGTGTTTTGAGCTAGTCATGTGTGCCTTTTTCAAGGCTTTGCTTACCATGCACAGGCATGCTCTCTTTATATCACAATCAATTAAAAGCCTCCATGAAATGTGCTAACTAAGTGCCACTAATCACACGCTAACCATTATAATATATACATATACTGAAAAAACATTATAAAAACCATTATAAAAATATATAATACATATGTGTGTATAACTATTTACATCCCACTTATGCAACTTGATTTAAAGTCTTCAGCCAGTGTAATTTCAAACAGGGCTGTTTGCAGTGCCGGCCCACTGGAGCAGTGGTAACACTACCACTTGTGGCAGTGGTGACTCAGGTTTGGGAGCAGACCCATGTCATCGGAGGGCTAGCCACAGGGAGGTAGACAGAGCATCTTATGAGATGCTTCTCTCCTCCGAGGGTGGTGGGGAGATCACTATCCTTGCTGCAATATGGCCACCTGGGTGACCACAGGTGGAGGAGTGGCTGAGGAGGTGTAACATGGGAGGGGAGGACATTGACTGAGTTCCGGGGCACATGCACATTGTGGGTGCTTAAGTCCCTTAGTTCTTTGAGCATGCCGGCCCCTTGGGAGGGGATAAACACAGCAATAAAAGCCCCACAACTGGCCTGATGACAGCCCTCAGCACCACTGGATGGTGGCTTATGACTCCAGGGAATCTTGGCAGGCCACTTGATGAAGACTTCAAGCAGGTGGGGAAGAGTGGAATGGGGAGATGCTCCCTCCCTCCCTGCTGGGGGGTAAGCCTAAGCAGCATGGAGGATGGCACTGAGAAGAGGCTTGGTGGTCAGCAAAATCCAGGTGAGTGCCTTGGGGAGACCTGAGGGAGAGGCATAGCTGCTGAGAGGAAGGGGCATAAATAGACAATAAAAAAAGGGCTGTAGGCTAAATATATCATTTAGTCCAGGTGGGTAGTGTGCCCTCGGTTTATATTGCCAAATACCCTCTCACCTCAACAATCTATTGTCATTATCTTCACCTCTATGTGGTGTTACCAACTTGATACCATAAGATTTCAAAGAATGACTACCCCCTGTCTTGTTCACCTGAGCTTCCAAGGCATTATTTAAGTCTCTTTGTTCAATAGCTTGGAGATGTTCGGATGTCCTTACTTTAACTCATCTCTTGGTCTTTCCAATGTAAAAACTTGGCAGCAACATTTTGCCATGTTTATCAGTCCAGAACTGCTGCAGTTCATAAAACATAATCTTTATTTTTGTGAACACCAGGAAAAGTAGCAGAAATTGTATCATTATTCTATACTTTTTTTTTTATTTTTTTTTTTTATTTAAACATTTTGTAACCGGGAAAGGCACACTGAGCTGAGGCTCATTTCCAGGCCTGACCCAAGGGCAGGGGTAACAGGATTATATTACACAATACATTTATAATACATGTTAAAAGACACATAAAGAAAAAATAAATTCAGGAATACATAGTATGCAGAAGGTATTTACATGATACAAACCACATGGATAACAACAGCAGAACAGACAATCTTTAAATATGTGGAAGAAAGGTATGTGTACCCAGTGAATACAGTGCCAGAAGCAGGGTGGGACAAATAGGGTCACCAGGTCACCAAATGTGACCTGGCTAATCATACTGGCCACCAGATTTCCTTTAAAACTCACCATTCTGGTGAGTAGTAGTGCTGGATTCAGCCACGTGCATGCACGAGAGAGTGCAGGCATTTTTACCTTTAACCATCAACGTGGGCCTGCTCTGCTTCCTGCAGCAAACAATGGCAGTCTGTATGCCACAGAGACCACATTGGCCGCACATCAGCGGTAGCATGCTCCACCTCCTGCAGCAGTGACTGACAGCTGCCATCCCTCCACCCTCCGTAGTCCAGCTACCTGCTACTCCAGTGTTCTGTGGATGTGCAGCAATACTAAAACAAGCATTTGTCAATGCCAAATGTTGTCTTGCTGGCATTGGCAGTGGTAGTGCAACAGTTAGAGAGATGCATACTAGGAATGGCAGTGAAATATAGAACCGACATGAACCCCAGCCCACCCTGCAGAGAGTGGCATGCATTGGGGTGTGCCTTTGGGTCACTGGCCATAATGCTAATGCCATTTCACTTCACCCTACTCTGCAGACTCTGTCAAGTGTTGCATTGTGACTTGGGGTCATCAGGCCTTACGCTCACCCCATTTCATAAGGAAGTATGTTGATATGGGTGCAGCATAGGAAAATGGGGTGAACTTTGGAGCCAAAGAGTCCAAGGCAAACCTGGATGCCTGTCCGTGGCTGCAGGGTGGGGGTGCAATGGAATAAGCATTACAGCCAGCAATCCAAAGGTGCACCCTGATGCCTGTTAGTCTGTACAGGGTGGGATGTTAGGGTTAGAAACCCTAACATCCTGGGAATTTGGTATTCAGGACTGCAAATTTTCAACATGGCCTTTTTGTGACCCCACCTCATGAAAGCATGTAGGACCTCTGCTTATGATCAGTGTCCCTGTGATTTTTTTAACGCGTCCCAAACGTTGATTTCCCACAGTGATTGCACCATTCTGTGCCACATAAAAATGTCAGCTGCACCATTTATAAGGAAGTGTGAAGAGATGGCAATGTTGACAATCTGAAGTGAAAATATTAAAAATAATTAATGTTATGAGAGTGCATGAAAACTAGGCAACACATGCTCATAACAGTCTGTTTATGGAATTATTTCACCAAACGTTTAACATAGGCATTTTGAGATCTCTGCTCATGAACAGTGGCAGTATGATTTTCTTAATTTGTTCCAAAGATTGTTTTCCCATGGCAATCATGCCATTGTGGACCAGATGTGCAAAACCACATTTTGGGTAGGATGTGAAAAATGACAGCTGTGCTGTTCATAAGAAGGTGTGCAAAAATGGAGATGTTGAACATCTGGAGTGATAATATTAAAAATTTTCGAACTTACGACGGTGCATGGACACTGTGCAACTCATGCTTGTAACAGTCACTTTGTGGAATTTTTTGACCAGCTGTTTAATATAGGCATTTTGGGACCTCTGCTCATGAACAGTGTTACTATGATTTTCTTACTGTGTACGAACATTGTTTTCCTACAGCGACTGTGCCACTGTGTGCAGGATGTGAAAAAAACACATTTTGGGCATTTATTTATTTATTTGTTTTTTGTTTACCGGGTAAGTAGACTAGACAACAATGTTGCCTATAGTCAGGCACGACCCGGGAGAGTACAGACAGGGGAGACCAGAGTCAACATTAAAGAGTATTTCATGATGCAGCATGAGGTGAGAACAAACATTTGAACAGTATACAGCCAGGTACAGTCATTATCAGTGATGACAAAGAGAAACAGATAACATTACATTAATTATTTTCATCTGATGATACATCAATGACTAAATTGAAATGACAAACAGCAAACAAAACTTAAATGAAGTAGCATTATAACAATAGGATTTCTGCTGGATGTGGGAAACTTTCAGATTTTGGAGACTAGCAGGAAATCAGTAAGTGCCATAGGGAGGAGAAAATGCTAGGAGAGAGGTTCAAGTTATAGCACAAGAGCAGCAGTAGGATTCTAATAGGTGTGCCTGAATACCCAGTTTAAAGGCCTTGTGGGATTTGGAGAGTTTAGTGTGGGAGGGAATGGAGTTCCAGAAGCAGGGGGGCAAATTGGCGAAAGATTGTTCTCCTTTTTTTGTGAGATATCTGGGAATTTCAAGTTGGGTTTGAGCAGATGTCATGAGGAGGTATGCTTGGGAGGGTTGAGTTAATAGTTCAGCAAGGTATTTAGGGGACCCCGTTCTGATCATATTATCAATTGTACAGCCCCCCAGAATAGTGTCTGAGTGAGTCTGGGGAGAGCCAATTTAGTTTTGAGTAGAGCAGGCAATGATGGGTAAGTCTGTGAGCGGAAAGAGCAAATATGCATATACTGTTATAGCAAGTGCTCCATTTCTGGAGTGCTCCTTTGTAGCTTTAAGGTAAACCTGAGAGCAATATGTCAGAGCAGGGAGGAGAAATCCTTGTGCAATAGCAAGCCGGGCAGCATCATTGAGGGAGGACCTAATTTTAAAGGAAAGACCAAGTTTTGAGTAAACTGTCTTACATGTAGCCGCAATGTGGAGGTTAAAGTCAACAGATGGGTCGACAGTGACTCCTAGATGCCTGAAGGAGGTAATGAATTCAAGAGAGGAGTTGTCTAGAGAATGTATCAATAAGTCTGGAGTAAGAGATCTGATTCTTGATTCTTGACGGGGGGCCAAAAAATATAGTTACGGTTTTCTTAGCATTCATTAGGAGCCTGTTCTATAGTAACCACTCCTGCAAGCAGTTGAAGTCTGCTTGAAGATGTGCTCTTACTGATAAGGGATCTTTACCACTGGAGAGAAGCACCATGTCATCATCATAAAGGATCAACGAGGAGGAGCAGGGAAGGGAGGGCAAGTTGTTAATGAAAAGAGAGAAAAGTAGTGGGCCAAGAATAGATCCTTGGGGGACTCCAACAGAGGTAGGGGAAAGATTTGAGACGGAGGATTCAATTTGGACAAATTGCAACCTGCCTGAGAGGTAACTATTGAACCAGGAGATGGTCGACAGGTCAAAGCCAAGGCGGGACAGTTTGGAAAGTAGCAGAGAGTGATTCACAAGGTCAAATGCCTTTGTGAGATCGATAAATATAGCCCCAGTGAGCAGGCTCTTATCCATCGCTGTAAGGACTGCATTTGTCAGCTGAAGTAGAGCAGTTGTGGTGCTATGTCCTGTTCATAATCTGTGCTGGGCAGGGGATATAAGGTTGTGAAGGTGCAGGTAATTTGTGACCTGAGTAGCGATGGCCTTCTTGAGAAGTTTATTTAGGGTAGAGAGAATGGCAATTGGTCTATAGTTTGACATATTTTTGGTATCACCTTTTTTGTGAACAGGGACAAAGCGAGCGGTTTTCCACAATGTTGGTACCATTTGGGTTATTATGGAAAGATTAAAGATTCTTGCAATAGGAACAGCAAGGGCAGGGGCTGCCTGCTTCAAGAAGCTTCGCAGTAGCCCATCCGGGCCATCAGATCCATAGGTGGATACTGATTTGAGGAGATGCAGCACTTCGGTGGAGGAGAATAATGTGAGATGAAAAGGGGTTTCATGTGAAAGTTACACCTCAGGAGGAGGAGGTGAAAGATGTTGGTTGAATTTCTCGTGTATTCAGAGAGATCCGAGAATTGTGCATTAAGAGCATTAGCAATAGTAGGTAACTTATTACAGTTTGCGTCATTCAGTGTCATGACTGTCTTGGGTCTTTGCCCAATGAAATTTTTGATGTGGTTCCAAAAACCCCTGGTATCACCTGTTGAAGATTGGAGAAGCTTAAGGCAGTAGCTCCTTTTAGCCTTCCGAATATCTTTTTTGCATTCATGAGTGAGAACTGCACAATGCGCGCTCATAACACGGTCATTTTTTGGAATTTTTTCACCAAATTTGCAACATAGGCTTTTTGGGAGCCCACCTCATGAACAATGGAACTGTACTTTCATTAATCAGTCCTGAAAGGTGATTTCACACAGTGACAGAGAAATCACCTTTTGGGACTGAATAACACCATCACAGTGCCTGAATTCATGAGGAGGGGCCCCAATAAACCCATGTTGAAAATGTTGTGCCAAAATTCCCAAAAGTGCCCGAGATATACACCAAAGTTGAAAAAACCCTATTTATGCCATTATACAGCTTACCAGCATTCCTTCAGTTTGCAGTCGGCTTTGAAGAGTGCAGACGTGTTCCCGGTCCACCGAAGATGGTTCCACAGGCTCCGGAGGTAAGTATGGGGTGAGGGGGGTGTGGAGAGGTGGGGTGCACAGAGGGTGGTTGTGGGATGAGGGGTAAAGGGTGCCAACAGCCAGCGAGGGAAGGTTTCCTTTGTTTCAGGTAAAAAAAAAAATCACCACAGACCATTTTCTGTTTTTTTAACAGGTTGTGGCCACACTGCGGTGGGCACCCAGTATAGCACATTGGTGGGGGGGGGTCATGTCAACCACACTGGGTTGGGATCCCAGTGTGGGTATGGTACACAATCAAGGCAGCACCAGGAAAATGGCAGGGGGGTAACTTGACTACAGGGGGATTGGGCAGCCCTGTCGGCAAGGCTGTCTGCCTTTGAAAGCATGATTGATTCTGAGGTGGATTGGGCACCCTTCTCAGCACATCACAGCAGGGAAGGGGGCACATATGCTGACGGGGGATTGGGCACCCCCGAAGTTGGCTACAGAGGGACTGTGAGGGAGGGCAGCCCGCCATGTTTATTGAAATGTTACACCGCACAAGGCACGCCCTGCAATGAGGTGAAGCTCCCTCATTGCAGTGGCTAAAACATTTGAAAGTGGTGGCACGGCTTTTGCACTGCTGTCATAGACAGCGTGCAATCTAATTCGTGCCATGAAGCCCAGCCTGAAAAAGCAGTGGCGCCACTGGCCACAGCATGACTGTGCCTCCAAGACCTGCCATTCCAAAGTTACAGCAACATGTTTCTTGCACAGGCGCAAGACAACATAAAAACTAATTGGTGTTATCATCACACCACGAGGTAAGATGCCAGATGACCACATGGGGGGTGCTGAAGGCAGTTAGTTTCAGTGCCAAAGTCCACCAAGCGCCATAACGATCAGAGCAGTTGAGAGAATGAGAGCAGTCCTGTGAATACTGCTCAGTAGTGCGTCAGTGCTTATTTGAAATAAAAAAAAAAGCCATTTTAAGGGCTGCAGTGGTGAACTAGTTGAAATATTCTGAAGGTGGCCGAGTGATCATTCAGCAATACTTGCTAAAAGGATATACTTTTTTACTGTGTAGTGGGGGAGAGACTTAAGAGCTTGTGCAGTGCTGCTGACGGAGGGGGAAGGGGAGTGGGTTGGAAGCTGGTACCTGGGGCAGAATCAGTGATACTACTACTATGCTGTGTTGGACAGACATGCACGCTTAAGGAAAATTATATAAATAAATATATATATATATATATATATATATATATATATATATATATATATCAAAAAAAAATGTTGCTGAGTCTTGACAGAAGTTGCTGTAAGTACAGTTACATTACCTATTCCTTCACATCAGTGAGAGACTTGTTTGGCATGGGCTGGGGCAAGTTAGACCAGCAGTGGCAGCTAAACGTATTTAAAATTCCAGTATTTTAATTCCAGTCTGTGCTGTTTTTGTTTGGTCAGTGATCAGGACTAATTAAAATTGTAAAAAATTATAACTCACTTACTGCAGACAATGCTGTGCTGCATCTGCTAGGAGACTGTGAGTTTGGACAGAAGTAGAGTCAGGTGTCCTGCCCAGTTTGAGTCCAAGTCCAGTCATTGTCTTATCTGTGCAGCAGCAGCATCCCCCTGTTATGTCACTTGATGCAGCATTATACTTTTTGTGCTAATGATGAATAATATACAACTTAAAAGAATTCAGAAGAACAAGACTAACTCAATTCAGTAAAAGTCCATATAATGATCATATAATACCTGATCTGTGTGCGTATTATTCAGTCAGCGTCTCAGTCTAATCCATGTTATCTTTTAGTTTTGACAATCCTGTCTAGGTCCATTCCTGATCTGTTGTGGTTGTCTGACTGAAGCTTTTTTGATGGAGACACAAAAAAAATTAAAGCAGCTTGGTACAAATAATAAAAGTCCGTCCAGTCACACATTGCTACCAGTACCTGTCCTGTCCTGTCCTGTGTCTGTGTGCATATAATTTACAGCATCTCTATTCTCTATTGTCTTGACAGTCCATCAGTCTCGATCCATTAATGTTGCAGTTGTCTAAGGTTTTTTTTTTTTGGTGGGGACCCAACACCAAAAAATAAAGCTTGCCACTAGAACAAGTCCATAGTACTTCCTAGTGTGTGCATATTATTGGCAATGTCTGTTGTTGTGTTTGACAGTCCACCTGTCTCATCCAGTCCTCTAGTGGTTGTGTAAGTCGGGCTTTTTTGGGTGGGACAAGAACCCCAAAAAAATACAAGCTTGCTACAATAATTAAAAGTCCACAAAGTACTACTTGTGTGCATATTATTGACTGCGTCTCTTGTTGTTTGACAGTCTACCTGTCTTGTCCAGTCCTCTAGTGGTTGTGTAAAGCAGGCTTTTTTGGGTGGGACAAGAATAAAAAAAAAATACAAGCTTGCTACAATAATTAAAAGTCCACATAGTACTAGCTGTGTGCATATTATTGACTGTGTCTCTTATTGTTGACAGTCCACCTTACTTGTCCGGTATTCTAGTGGTTGTGCCAGGCTTAGGCTTTTTTTGTTGAGGACCCCCCCAAAAAAAGTTAAAGCTTGCCACAATTAATTAAAAGTCCATATTACCGTAACCTGTGTGCATATTAGTGATGGGCAACAGTGTCTCTCTACCAGTCTGGTTGTGTACAACCATTTGTCCATCAGTTTCATCCAGTCCACCTGTGGTTGTGTCAGGCTTTCTTGGTGTGGAGAGTACACTCAAAAACTGTCCGCTGCTGTGCTGCCATCACCAACCGCTCATTCTTCTTCATACTGTTTTGTAATTGGAGTAATAGAAAATGTCTGGAAAGAAACGAAAACAACAACCAAATTTGTTTTCTTTTTGGTTTTGTTAAACCCAGTCTATCTACTGTGGAAGAACTACGTAACAAAACCATCCAAGTCATCAGTCACACTGACAGTAACATTGTTGATGTTGCAGATGAGGTACATGTGAATGTAAATCCTCCTGTTGCTAATCCTGCTGCTGTTGCTTCTTCTTCTATATCGGGGGGAGTGGTGCCAGGGTAACTGTCATGACCATATTGATAGACCATCAGTAATGGTTACTGACGTTCAGGTTCATAGTGTTTCCACTTCTTCCATTAGTGTTTCCGTGGCAGGTACTTCATCTTCCTCCAGCTCTCTGCCCAGAGTAAATCCTACCAACAGGAAAAAAGATTCAGTGAAATGTAAGTTCAGGGTTGAGTGGTCACGGGAATTTGACTGGCTTAAGTATGAGAAGAAAAGCAACCCTCTGAGTTGCAAGGTATGTAGGAAGCAACCTCATCTAGCAGATCATACATCTTTGTTTTTTGTTGGTAGCAGTACTTTCAAAATGGAGTCTATGAAAATTCATGTTGCAAGCAGTTCCCATGAAAAATGTATTCTGGCTGAAAAGGCTCAAAACACACCTGAATCCACACCTATGGCCTTTTGTTTTCAAAAGATGAATGCTGCAATGATAGAATCCATGTGATGTCTTTTTAATGTTGCTTACTTTTTGGCCTCAAAGGATAAGCCATTCCAGGACTTTCTGTTTCATACCTCACTGTTTTGCAAATGTAATAAAAAAGTGAGTGAACAATACACAAATCACAAAAGGTCCTGTGAGTTTGTGCATCACATTGCAGCAGTAATACACACAAACAAAACTAAAGCAATGAAAAAATCTCCAGCTGTTGGGCTGTTAATAGATGGAAGCACTGACAGAAGTGTAAGGGAATTTGTGAATGAGTTTATCAGTTATGTTAGTGATGATGGTACTCCAAATACTTCCTTCATTGGTACCGAGCTATTAGGGAAAGCAGATGCTGATGGATACATTGCAGCATTAGATTCACTCTTTAACAAACTTAACCTCCCTTTGTGGAAAAATCTTCCATGGATTTCTGGGATGGCCAATGATGGTGCATTAGTCATGCGAGGACAAAGTGGCCGAGTCACGGCCAAGCTACAAAGCGGTGGCCTGCCTTCATTAATTGCAACTCATCTTTTACAGCTTGCCATTCTGGATGCTCAAAAACATATGCCAGAAGTTCAAGAAAATGAAAATGGTTTGAGGGCCCTATATTAATTTTATCATTCTTCTCGCCAAAGAATGAGAGCCTTGGAGGAGGCTGCTAGTACTCTTTTCATTAAGCTAAAAGAACTGGTCAGCATTTTCACAGTGCGCTGGGTTAGTTCTCACCACAGTGCTGTGCCAGCTGTTCTCCACAATGTACCACCAATAATTACACACTTACAGAATACTGCCTCACAGCACAGTGGAAGTCCTGATGCAGATAGTGCTAAAGGACACTTGAGCTTTGTAAAACACCAATAAGAAATGTGGTTCTTGGCCTTTCTACAAGTTTATCTATCTATTCTTGGAAGGGTTTCTCAAAATTTCCAAAAAGAGGGTCTGCTTCATACTCAGGTACAGTCACTAGTGGAGAGCCGCATTTTGGAGCTCAACAAGCTGAAGATCAGTACGGGCCCTGCTGTGACACAGTTTTTGCAGTATGCAGGTTTGGAGGGCAGTCTCCTTACTGGTGGTATGGATGGCAGCAGTCCTGTAGCTCCACCACCAGGCATGACTGAAAATGTTAGTGATGTAGATAAAAATAGGAATAAAAGGCAAAAAAGAACCAGGCAGGCCACTGCTTATGTTTCCAGTGAAAATGCCCACAAACTGATCAAGGAGAAAGTATGCAACAATGTGGTTGGATTCTTACATGACTGATTTGAGCCCATGTGGCAGTCAGAAGACTAAAGATGATTTTCAGTATTTGACACAACTGTATGGCCTTCTCCTGATGACCCTGTCTTTCTAAATGTTGGTCAGAAATCCATCACGGGGCTATGCCAAGGGTACATGCCATTCCTGAAAAAGCAATACGGTTCAGGGAAACTATTATCTGATCCAGAGCTGGATGCTGAACTTGAATGAGAAATTATGCAACAACTTTTGGAAGAATGGCAAGATTTCAAAAATGCTGTAAAAAAAAATCAAAATATAGAGCACGCATTAAGAAAGGTTCACCAAAATTCAGAGAGAGCTGGTCTGTTGCAGTTGTTGGTCAACATTTTTCAGATAATGCCAGTGAGTATAGCTGCTTATGAAAGAGGATTTAGTGCTCATACCAGGATTAAAACAATATCTCCTAGCAATCTTATTGATAGCAATATGGATGATCTGCTGATGATCAGTTTAAATGGACCCACAACTGAGGACTTTAATCCAGACCATCAATTGATCACTGGTACTCATCAACACCTGAATATCAGCATCTTTCTGGGCATAGAGTCACACATCCAGATGTAATGGACTTTGAAGCAGAAATAGATGAGGAGTCGGAGGAGATGAATTGAAAGTGGAGACAGAGACAGTGGTTGGAGTGGGAGGCGGACTGATTTTGAAGAAGACAGAAACAGCCATGGAAATACTGTTAGCAATCTGTCAGCCATAGTTTTAGAAATCGTTTAAAATTTATTTTCTACCCTTGCCCTCAAAATTTAATTTTAGTAACCCTACAGCGGTGGTAACAGCACAGCAGCAGCACAGTCCTGGCTATGTCATGTAAACAAAATAAGTCACAAAAAAAGTAACCCCCCCCAAAAAAAAAAAGAACCAAGACAATAAAAAAACAGTGTATACTTTTAGCAGGACTTGTTTCCCATTTGTAAATCAGCATGATCTGGTCAGACTCCAGTCCGGTCTGATCATGGTATTTCTCCGCCAGTCCCATCTTCAGTAGTTATCCACTTGGTGATTTTTGTCTCATTTTCTCATAGTTGTGCTCCCCTTCCCTTTTTGGATTCGGTCATGGTGTTTCTCCAATGGTCCCATCTTCAGTAGTTAGTTATCCTCATGGTGATTTCATTCTCATTTTCTCATAGTTGTGCCACCCTTGCTTTCCTTTTTGGATTAGACAGGCATGACTCTCAATTTGTACTTTATAAATTCTCCCTCCTGTGTAATATTTGATGCTGTTCTGGCAGGCTAATTCTCATCAGGCTCTCTGGTAAAGACTTTCCCAAATGTAGGTTAATAGAAAATCTCATGGCTGAAAGCAAGTTAAAAAATGGCCACCATATTTTATAGCCTAGTGGGTGTAAAAAAATTGGCCACCTAAAAAAATTTTAGCCACCAGATTTTGAGGTATGGTGGCCAAACTGGCCACCAGGTCAAAAAGTGACTTGCCCACCTTGGTCAGAAGATACATGCAGCTAATAGGAGAAGCTAGTAGGTAGATACTGAGAGTGGGGGAGAGCTGAGAAGAATGCAGATTTTTGGTTTGGGGCAGGAGTAGATAGGCAGTGGCAGGAGTCAAAGTTGGTTTTTAACAGATTTGTGAGAGAGCGAGTTTCTTAGGAGGGTTAGTTGTTTGTTCCATAGTGAAGGGAGCCTATAGGTGAAGGCAGATTACTGAAAGTGATTTGCCAGCAAAAATAATTGTTTATTGTTTATTGAAGAGAGTAGTATAAAAGGGCAGACTGGATGGGCCAAGCTGCCCTTATCTGCCATCAGATCGTATGTTTCTGTGTTATAAAAGGACACACCTGGTTATAGACAGTACCTTTGAAAATGCATTTATAGGCTCATGGCTTCATAGATCTTTACAAGTTGAATAGGCAGATGCCTTTTTGCGGACTTGCCACCTTTTATTCCTAAAGGTGGAAAAATGTTTTCTTAATCTCTCATATATTCATCTAATCTGTTTTTAAATAAGTTCATGTTTTCACTCTCTAGTATATGCAGCAGCAATGTATTCCATAATAATGTGATTACTCTTTGGGTAATCCATTTGCTTCTTTATCCTGTATTATTTATTTCCCCTTTCAGACTGTGTTGGTGAGATGTAGTAAATATATTAGAATTGTAACTTACTAGTCCTATTGTTTCTTTGATTTTTTGTTGTTGAGAAGCTTTATATGTTAAACAAAGGTCCCCTCTTATTTTTCTGTATTTAATCGAATATAGTCCTAGTCTTTGTAGTCTGGTTTTATTATTTAAATTGCACATATTTTTTTATTTTTTTGTAGCTCTTCTCTGTACCCCCTCTATTAATTGTTTGTCTCCAATTGTATTAAGAGCAGACACTTGTGAACAATATTCTAAATGAGGCCCTACTAAACTAGAATGTAAAGGAACGATCACTTCTGGTTCCCTGTTTTTTATAATACTTAAGATACAACCTAGGATTTTGGGACATTTTTTAACTGTATTTCCGGTATGCATGTCAAATGTAAGGTTATCAGTTATTGTAACTCCCAAATCTTTCTCACATGTGGCTGTTTGTAAAATTGTGTTATTTAATTTGTATGAAATGTTGGGATTATTATGTCCTAAATGCATAATTTTAAATGTTTTTTTCATTGAATTTCATTTTATCTTTTGCTCATTTGGCTAGTCGATTGATTTTTTCTTGGAATTGCTTACCTGATTGCTGATTTGTAACAATTCCACTAATTTTTCAATGTATCACCCCTTGTTGTCGACACCCCGATGGCGAAACACAGAAAAAGACCATTATGGCGACATTCGTGGTAATGTCCTTTTTCTGTGTTTCGCCTTCCTTCAGTGTTCCACCACCTCCCCGGACCCAATTCCAACCTGGATTTGGAATCCTAAAGTCCGGGGGAGTGGGGGCAGAGCCCCCTGCATGTGGGGTGTGGGGGTGCAGCCCCCCACAGAAAACACCCATGCTAGAGGCGGCACAATACCTGCATTGGTATTGTGTTGTTGCTGTGGGGGAGGTTGGCATTCTCGCCGATGAGATAACTTGGTGCTTCCTTTTGCAGACATCCACATATTTGCATAGCCAGGCAGAACCTGCTGCCTGCATGGAATATACCACTATATTAAACAAGATAGGGACCAATACTGACCCCTGGGAACCCGGCTCATCACTTGCCCCCAGGAGAATGAATAACCTCTGATCACTACTCTTTTTGTTTTCTATTTTTTAACCATGAGATAATCCAATTAATTATGTTTGGTTGCAGTTTTATTTCTATTAGATGTTCAATTATGACTTGATGAGACACAGTATCAAAGGCTTTTGAATAGTCTAGAAAGACTATATCTACAGGTAAACCTTTGTCACGTGCCACATTAACAGGTTTGAAAAAATGTAATAAATTGGTAAGGCATGCTCTACCAGGAACAAAGCCATGCTGGTTAACGTCGATTAGGCCCTCTTGATTTATATGGTTTATTATTCGTTGCTGCAGTAACCTCTCTATTAATTTACCAATAACTGAAGTAAGACTTGTAGACCTGTAGTTATTTACATCTGTCTTTTTGCCATTTTTATGGATTGGTGTGACCACAGTTTCTCTCCATTCAGGTATAGTTTTTCCCCTTCTTTAAGTGATGCATTGAAAAGTGCGGTGACAGGTCCAAGTAATTCTTTCTATAATTCTTTGATTATTTTTGGTGCAATTTCATCTGATCCTGCTGAGCTGTTATCTTTTAGAGTTTTAATAGCCTGAAGAATGTCATCATGTGTAAATAAAGTGATATTGTCTCTATCAATGTTATTGGTATTAATTGGTATTAAACACTTAAAAAGTATTTATTAAGTTCTGTAGCAATATCACTTTCATTTGTAGTAACCCCATTAGGTGTATCTAGTAGACCTACCCCTTTCTGTTTACCCTTCACAGAGCCTACATAATTGTAGAATTTCTTTGTGTTATCCTGAACCAATGCTACCAGTTGTATCTTTAACTTTTTCTTTGTCATTCGATTAACACTTTCTGTTTTATTTACGACTTTTTATATTGATGCAGATTATTATCTGTTTTGTTCTTCTTATATTTGGAATATAGTTTCTTTTTTTTCTGATGAGTTTTTGGATGGTATTATTCCACCATGGTGGGACCCTGCAGTTATAGATATTTTTTTTCTCTCAGGAACCCATTTATCAATACAATGTTTCAATTTTAGATTTAGTTTTTTCCAGATATTATCTACACTTAAGTTTCCTAAATCCTCTACCCAGTTCCATCAAGACAGAACTCTCTCATCTTACAATAATCTGCTTTTAAATAGTTCTTAATCTTCATCTTACTCTTTGTATGTGTATTGGTAAGCTTAATCGGTACTGTACTTCTATGGTATTGTGATCTATAGCACCTAATGGTGGGGACACCTTAGTATAAGCAATCTCTTCTTCTGTATTGGTTAAGATTATATCTAGTGTATTGTTTCCTTGGTGCCTTCCTTGACCATCTGTTCCAGATTATTTTGAATCATAATATTAATAAATTTGTTTTCATATAGGCCTCTTCCTTTTAATGTAGTCCAGTTGATGGAGGAAAAATTAAAATCACCCATAATAATATAGTCACCAGAGATAGGCATATTCTCAAGTTCCAGTAGAAATTCATTATTTTCCTCGGAATTCAGGTTGGATGAATGGTACCCAAGGGCTAATGTTAGCCTTTTAAGAGAAAGTTGTATTTGTGCCCATATGATTTCATTTTTATTTATTGGACTTATCTTGTGTGTTTTAGATTTTTATGTATATATAAGGCAATGCCTCCACCTCTTTTATCTTTACGGTTTTTATACAGTTTGGTATATCCCTCTATTTCAGTGTTCCAGACCTCGTCCCTAAACCAAGTTTCTGTGACTGCACAGATTGCTGTAGTGTTGGTATTAAAGATGTATTTCAATTCATCAATTTTGTTTTTTATCTTACCAACAAGACCTTTTGTGCATTATTAATTTTGATATGGTTCTGTTTGGTTTTACTCTCATTGTTTCCCAGTGTAATATATGGTAGCTTATGTTTATTGGTGTTTATTCCTAGATTTAGAGAGGTTGTGGTGATCTGCCTCTTCCCCTGTCTAATAAGTTTAAATGGTTGTTAATATAAGTTAATAACTGTTTCTCCCTCCTGTTGAGATTTAGTTCATCCCAGCAATATAGCTCTTTTTTCTCAGCAAAATCTTCCCAGTGAGTGATGCATTTTATATCTTGCCCCAAGTATCACTTCCTTAGCCACTCATTAATTTGTTTAACTTTGGAAGTCTGGAGTTCTGATGCTCTTGGTATGGGCAGGATTTTGGAGATGGCTATCTCACACCCCAGTTCAACTAACATATTAGTGAGACATAATCCTGTTTGATTTTTGTGACTGGCTCATGAAATATATTATTTACACCAGCATGAATGATGACCAGTGGCCTTTCCCCTGTATTTTTTAATACGTCTTTCAGCATAAATGTAATATCTGAGATTCTGGCTCCACTATAGCTTGATAGGGTTCTATACTGTTTATCAGGGTTACAAATTACTCAATCCAGATGTTTTATGATCCAGTCTCCTAGAACAAACACCTCTTTAGTTAAGTAGGAATTGTCTGTTTCCATTGTTGCCTCTTCTACAGCACCTGGTGCATCAGTATTAACTGCTGTGATAAGTTCATTTGGAGAGGACACATATCAATTTGTTAGACTCAGCTTTCTGGTGTAAAGGGTCAAAATGATTTATTAAAGGAATAGTAAACTGAGTTGCTTTGAGCTCCCCCTTTTGGCAGCTTTGGAACTCTACACAGTATACTATTCCTCAACTGATCCCTCTATTATTTCTTCTTCCCTTATTCACTTCCTATTTGAAGTATTCTTTTTAAGGTTTGGGGATACAGAAGCTGATGTTCTTGGAATTTCACTTAGCTAGGTGGGGGGGCATTAATATTTGCTGTGTAGCCTTTAGCAACTTTATGAACCCTAGGGGCCTTTGAGTGCTCAGTACTTTGAGTTTGTCCACTTGATCTCTCCTACTATCTAAGGGCCATGTTTTCTTGACTTTTTTTCTAATGCTGCCAATCTGGTGTTGAAAACACTAATTTCTCTGGATAATTCAACATTCTGTTTGCATATATCACATAGGAATACATTGCTTGTGTTGACATTGAGGGAGATTAGATACATGTGTCATGAAGAACACTTTATTGCCACTTCTTCCTCGAGGATCATGATAGTTTCAGTCATTTTTCATTGAATGCAAAATACATCAGGATGGCCAGTGGGGTTTTTGTTGCATTTCTACTTTGCTCTTTTGACAAAGTACTGTACTTATCTGTAGTTCTGCTGGAGAGGGGTGGATAAGGGTTGTCATTTACCCCTATTTACACCTGTTTCTGGCCTACTAAACCTTAATACAGGGGACATGAAGTATGTTTGGCTGAAGTGTCAAAGGTGAATCAAAGGCAGGGAATCTGAATCACAGTTAAACAGAAATTTCCAATTTCCACATTGCTAAACCTTAGTAGGGTGTTCCTCGGGGTCTGAATAGCTGTTTGATATAACATTAGTGTCACCCTCACTTTGGCATCCTCTCTCATAGCATTGGTGTGTGAGTCAGTTGCATTGGTGCGTGAGTCAATTTCTGTGTCTTGAAAGACAGTGCTGAGTTTAGGGTAATGTCAACTTTCATATGAGATGATAAACTGCAGTCCCATCTGCCTGTACTGGTGGTTTTTCAGTGGATGTTAAAGATCCCGTGGCACTTCTCAAAAAAAGTAGGGTAATTGTTATTGAAACATACACAGTACAAAACATAAACAATACTTTACAAACACTTTAGGCCACTCATACAATCACCACCACCAACTGTACATTACTTCCCACCACTTTTCACTGTAAACATGACCTTTTTTTTCTAAACAAAGCCCCTTCTACCCCATATAGTATTTCTACATTTTCTTAAGATCCTCTTATGTCATTTTCCGAATTACCCTGGTGTCCTGGCCAAATTTCCCCATTACTGAAAATTTCACCAGCAGCTTGACCTGATTCTATGGATCTATACATCAGGTTTCATGTGAATCCCCTCACCCCGGGACAACTCATGCTTAAATTTACAGTACTTTTTGAAATGAAAATAATCTAGGCTTCTCCCATTATGTTGCCAATAGAAAGAAAATGACTCACAAGTGAAACACTGAAATTCATGACTAAAGAAATACAATTACAACTGAGCAAGTTATCTACAAAGAAGTGAAATCATCTGGACTATTTCAGCTTTGCTATATCTGAATGGAAGCAAATCTTTCTGACCAGGATCAGATCCATGGGGGGGGGAGAGGGGTTGGCAATTTGCACTGAACAGTGAGGCAGGGCCATAGAATCATTTTACAGAGTTTTTGTTTGCAGAATGAAGTATTATTTTTATGAATTACTAGAAGCAAACAGCATCTAGTGCACCCCAAAAGAACTGAAATAATCCCTAAAAGTGTGAGCATTCTCCAGAGGAAAAAAATGCAGAGAAATAAATCCTGCAGCAAATCTAATAAATATAGCATTGTGGGCTCAGTGCACTTCTGTTGTGTTTAATATGAAAGATTTGGCTAGCAAAGTTGACATGCAGCACTCTAGGGTATCCTTATCAGAACCACTGTAGGCTTGACCTGGAATGCTCAGTGAAATAATTAGATACTGTCCAATTTTGTGGGGCCTGAAACCAGAGCCCACAGTTATCACAAAAGCAAAGTAGCATAGGAGAAATGGAATACAGATTAAAATAATAAAAAAATAGCTTGTATAATAAATGTTGCATTTCTTTGCATTAAAAGACTTACGATGTAGACACATTTATATGTGTACCTGAACTCATATATATATACTTTATGGGTGTAGGCAGGCATGCTCCATGTACTACATGGTGTACAATTTTATTTAAGGGGGGTAGCAAATAAGATCTGAACTGCTTCCTTCATCCATGAAAACATATTACAAAAATGCTGAACTTTTCTGTAATTGTATTCATAGGAGTCAAAACTAGAAGGACTGGTCACTGACACTGTCTTTGCATCACAAGGACAATACAGCTTTACAGGCTCTGGGCTGGTATGTAGGTGTCTTAGGGAGCAGTGCATGGCATCAGTATTTACCCATGCGGGGAGGGGGATAACCAGTGTCATGAGATACAAAAGTTGTGTTTATTGTGCCAAATGAAGCAACAAACATGATCCTGGTGTACATAGAATATTGCCTGGCTAAACCCCATATATATATATGTATATCTTTTTGGCTCTTTTCTTTGGTAGACAACCTTAGACTCATACTGATGTTCATCAATTTTTAAATATGTTTTTGGGATAATGAGATAGATTTAATATTTTATTTTCCTGACAGCTGTTCTTTAAAAATATACAAACATGTGACACATGGAATCTTAAATATTTTATAAGCAAAGGATTACAAGGCAATTTATGTTCAGTGTAGAACTGTTTCAAGTATCCTTAATATAAGGTGTGCAGTTATTGCACTGTTCCAGTTTTTTGTAAGTTACTACTGGCAAGTACTTCACATTTATTTCTATTTATTCAATGGCAAGACAATGCCCTGGGCTTTGATTGATCAGTGCCCTCCTTCAGCAGTGATGTTATCTCAGTATAACATCACTGTGTGAAGGTCCAGCAGCAAGATGACCACAATAAACAAAAAAAAAATCACTGTGCCTCTTCATCTCAAAGATGTTATTGGCTTTGTAACCCCACCCCCATTCTCCAGTGCTCACTCGTGAATCTATTTCATGTGCTGCCACCAGCAACAACCATACAACTTGACAAAGCCTCTTACCCTGACAGTATTTCTCTTCAAACACAAATATTTAAAGAAAAAAAAAATCTTAATATGACAGATGTTAACTGAAGCACCTTTGCGGCAGCCACATCCAAAAGCAGGGCCATTCTTGATGCCCGTCAGGTTGCATGCCTCAGACAGCTAGCTTTGGAACCTACTCATGAGGGAGCAAACTTAGACCTCGTACTCTCTAATCAGGACAGTGAGAGGATCTCAGATCTAGAAGTGGGTAGCCATTTGGGAACAAGTGACAACCAAATAGTGTGGTTCATGATAAACTCAGCTACAGAGTCAAGCCATACAAAAGTGAGGGTTCTGGACTACAGGAGGGCTGACTTTGGCAAGATGAGAGAGTGCTTCAGAAAAGCACTAGCAAACAGGCTAGAAGGAGGGGTGGAGCAACAATGGGGAAATATCAAAACTGCCATCACAGAAGCAGCAAGCCTTTGTGTGAAGCAAATAAACAAATCAAAATGAAAGAAAAAGCCACTATGGTTCTCAAAAGAGGTGGTGGTGAAGATTAGGGAGAAAAAGATAGCATTTAGGAAGTATAAGAAAACACAGAAGGAGCAGGACAGAGAACTGTACCAATTAAGACAGAAGAAAGCAGGGAGGGCAGTCAGAATAGCAAAGGCACAAACTGAGGAAAAGATAGCTAACTCAGTTAAGAAGGGGGATAAAACCTTTTATAGGTATATTAGGGAGCGTAGAAAGACAAAGGGAAGGATAGTGAGGCAGAATAGAATGGATGGTGGGTGGGCAGAGAGTGACAGTGAAAAAGCAGGGATACTGAATGAATACTTCTGTTCAGTATTCACAAAAGAGGAAGTGGGGAGGTGCCTAATCCAATTAACAGAAGCACTCTGGGTAGGGGGGTCGATCCCAGTCCTTTCACAGAATAAAGGGTTCTGAAAGAACTCCTAAAACTGAAGGTGGACAAAGCAATGGGGCCTGATGGAATTCACCCCAGAATTCTAAAAGAATTAAGCAGAGAACTAGTGACACCACTGACTACCCTTTTTAACAAATCATGGGAGGATGGTGTGGTACCTGAGGACTGGAAGAAGGCGGATGTGATTCTCCTTTACAAAAGTGGGACCAAGACAGAGGCAGGAAACTATAGACCTGTCAGTTTGACCTTTGTGGCAGGGAAAGTGATGGAATCACTTCTGAAGGAAAGAATTGTTGAGTACCTAGAGGCCAGTGGGGCACAGGACCCAAGGCACCATGGGTTCACAGCGGGAAGGTCATGTCAGACTAATCTAATTGATTTCTTTGACTGGGTGACCAAAGTAGTAGACCAGGGAGGGGCTGTGGACATGGCTTACCTAGACTTTAGCAAGGCATTTGACACAGTCCCACACAAAGATTAGTAGTCAAATTAACCAGCCTGGGAGTGGGTCCCAGGGTGGTAGCCTAGGTAAAACATTGGCTGGACAACAGGACACAGAAGGTAATTGTAAATGGAGTCCACTCTGAAGAAAGGGGTTACTAGTGGGGTACCGCAGGGTTCAGTACTGGGTCCAGTCCTTTTTAATGTCTTTATAAGTGACACTGCAGAGGGACTGGAAGGAAAAGTATGCCTCTTTGCAGATGACACAAAGATCTGCAACAGGGTTGATACACAAGGAGGCATGGAAAGGATGAGAAGGGACTTGGCAAGGTTGGAGGAATGGTCAGAAGTATGGCAGCTTGGATTCAATGCAAAGAAGTGCAAAGTAATGTACCTGGGAAACAAAAACCCAGGGGAAGATTACACAATGGGGGGGTAACAACAACAAAAATGGAAAGGGACCTGGGGTAATCATATCAGATGACCTTAAGGTTGGCAAGCAATGTGAGAAGGCGGTAGGGAGGGCTGGGGGGATACTGGGAGGTATAGGAAGAGTTATCACCAGCAGAAAACAGGAAGTTGTTATCCACCTGTACAGACAGTTGGTGAGACCCCATCTGGAGTACTGCATCCAGTTCTGGAGACCCCATCTCCGCAAGGACATAGACAGGATGGAGGCAGTTCAGAGGAGGGCAACTAAAATGATGCAGGGTCTGCAAGAGAAGCCATATGAGGAGAGACTAAAGGAGTTTAATATGTATACCCTTGAGGAAAGGAGGGAGGGGGGGACATGATAGAAATGTTTATGTATCTCAGTGGAATCAGCAAAGTCCAAGAGGGTAGCATCTTTCAGAAAAAGAGATGTGCAAGAACAAGGGGACACAATCTGAAGATAGAGGGGGGATGGCTCAGGGGCAATGTGAGGAAGTATTTTTTCATAGAGAGGGTGGTGAACGCATGGAACAGCCTTCCTGAGGAGGTTGTGGGGTCTAAATCTGTGGGTGAATTCAAGAATGCATGGGACAGACATAAGGCAATTTTTGTGGGGGGTAGGAATAAATAGGCTGTTGGTTATCCTCTAGGTAGGGAAATGGGCAGACTAGGTGGGCTAAGCGGTCCTTATCTGCCGTCAAAGTCTATGTTTCTATCTGAAATGGCATTTCAATCCCCCCTCAGCTTTAGCACAAGTGCTTTAAAACAACCACGCTCATCACTATCTGCACAGACCATTCAGTTCCTGACAGAAACAGCTGTGCTTTTTTCGGTCACCTTAAAAAAATAAAAAAAAAAGTAAATGAATAAAACCACAGCAATAAGCACAATACCACAGCACATAAAGTGAATATTTTGACCAGTACCTGCAATCACTTCCAAAGTAACAGCCAAAATATGGAAGTAGGATGGTGGTTTCTCAACTCCTCTCTGGTTTCAGATTCTCTTTGTAACTATCCAAAAACAGATAAATAGAAAATAACTTCACCCAGTCACATGGCAGGCAGTGGGAATGGGTGAATAAAACACGTCCCCCATAAACACAAAATAGGCAATGCCATGGGTGGGTGTGGGGAATGGGGGGGTTAGGAGAAGACAGCAGTTTACACAATAAAACAGCAACACCTCCAGATGAAAACCATTACAGCAGCACATTTTTTCATGCAGTATACCTACCCATTGAAAAATCAAATAAAATACACTTTTAAAAGTTGTTTTTTTCTGTTAGTAGAAATGAGTCTTTGTATAATAGGAATAGCGCACTCCAGGGTGTGTGTCATGCTTGGATAACATCAGTTCTTGGATGTTGAATGCACTCAGCCTGAGGCTTCATTCCCAACCACCCAAAGTGTGACATTAACCCAGCACAACACACTATGTCATGAATTATTGCTTTATTTTGACATGAGGGACTCCAATTGTAAATGATATACTGTATACAAAATAGATGATTTTGCTCTTATCTTTTAGGGAGTATTCAATGATATTCTGGAGTGTTAAAATATGGAAGTTTTCTCCCAGTTTCTGGTGATTTTTGTCCTAGTCACTACCTGAAACATTGTGGCACTAGGACACTGCTTAAAATATCAGGCCAGGGAAAGGGTGTAGAGTAGAACAATTAGGCCTAGTATTGTTATCACTACCATAAGCTCTGACAAGTTCCATGGGACTCTGCCTCCATTGCTTTGTTTGTGGTTGTCTCGATGGGGGCAGAATTGGGTGTTGGAGCTGGGATACCACATTTGCTGTCACTAGGACTATTGTTAGATTTAGCAGACTGTTCCCTTTCTTCCCATGGATGATTTTGTAATAATACACAAAGTCAGCTTAGAAGCACATCTGGATTCCTATATCAAAAGTATCAATCAATTTAGTGAAAAGAATTTGGTGCTGTAAATACTGGAGGGAGGTGAATTGGCATTAGGCACATCCTGTGGGATAGTTCCATGTCATAACGGCGATCGCGGAAAGGTAATCACCATTACGGGGAGTGTACATTGCCAAAAATCAATTTTGGTGATGCACTCTCGCAGTGTGGACAAAAACGGCACCTGAGACCTACAGGTCTCATTTTTAATGCAGGGGGCTTGGCCCCCTGGACCCCCCCTTCCCACTTAAGGATTCTCAACTCCATGGGGTGCATGTCAGGGGGTGAAAAACTTAAAAAAATACATGCCTCCTACCAGCAAAAAAAAAAACATTCCGGCTCCAGAATTGAACCCTGTAGCATGCACTTCCCAGGCAAGCGATCTCCCCACCATACTAGTGGACCAGCTCGGCAGCTGCCTACCACACCCCCTCCCACATACCAATCCTCTCCGGCCTCTCCCCCTGCACATGTGCGCAGCTGCGCATGCATATACTCACTACTTTCTGTCATGGTTTTATGCCCACCTCAGTATCTAGTCACCCCCCCCTGCTTGGTAGCCAAGAACACAGGTGCCTTAACCGAGTCACCATTTTTCTCAGCGCCCAATTTCGGTCGCCATGTTCAATGGATACCCTGTAACACCTGGTTGTCTCCTGGGATGGGGCAATGCATGCAAATCACTTTCTATATAGAATAATGATAACATTCATTCATTCATTCATTCATTCATTCATTCATTCAGTTATTTAGGAAGACTTGATGGCCACATCTAATGGCAAAGCAAAAGCATTCTGAAGAAGAAGAGGAAGAAGAATCTTCATTTCTATAGCACTTTTCATACATATTATACACAAAGTGCTTTTACAAGCAATGTTAGACTGGTAGTGAATTGACTGAATGTGTAGTGGCAGCCATTTTGCACATCAACATCCCCAGATAGCCTTGGAAAATTGCATGAACTTTTTTTGTGGGAAGGGGAATGTCAGCCACGACAGCAGGCAAAATCTTCTACTTTTCAGCAGAGGGCACTTTCGACTTCCTCCTGGAGAGCAATGGTGTCTGGAAAAGAGAGGGTGCAAGATGCCTGGTGGAGGTGCCTGTCTCCCTTCCTACTTAGAGTAATGAGGACACAACTGCTATTTTCACCTACAGTGGGCAGAATCCCATGGAAGCCAGTGTTGGTGGAGAGAATGTGGAAGGAAAGGTACATTCACCTGTGTGTGCTGAGCAGTCCAGTACAGGTAGCAAACAAATGATGATCAGCATTTGGATGCAGAACTGAAACAAAAGAAAGCCTTCCTACTTAGTCTAATAGTTGAAGAAGAAGCAGCCCGGTATGTCTTACAAAAAGCAAAGTCACAACAGCAAAAAGATGAGTAACTGAAGGCACACCATGCTGATGGAATGGCGTCTCACAGTGTCAATGTCAAATATGATAACCTGGAGTGGCCCGCTACACTGAATGCCAACCACAAGCAGATGGGTGGTGACTCAGTATTTAAAGCCTGCTGTCAGCCATCTGAAGTAGAAATGACACAGCAGGAAGTAACGAGACAGGTACGCCTTGCTAGAGACATGCAAGGCTCCCAAACCTAGAACTGGAGCCAGATTTCTCTTGGAAGCCTGCAGGTATTGATTCTAGGAACCCCTTTTCTGCCAGCCAGCCTTGACCTTTCAGCAGCAGAGACTGGAAATGAGACTGTCCAGAAACACAGCTCTCAGAAGACCAGCCACTGACAAAAAAAGTTGCATGCTGACACACGTCTGTTTGCTTCCTGTGTAGAAGAAGCCCTAATGAATGCAGGATGGAAAAAGATGCCAGATGGGTTAGGCTGGGACACGGACTACTCAAGAGATATACTGCCTGCAAATCAGTGTACTAATTGGTATCCAGTGATAATAGCGATTAAAAATGAGTGACTGCAAAAACAGCGACCCATTTTTAGCGCTATCATCATGCACTACCCTGCAAGGATTGCAATGGAACAGCAAGGAGAGTGACCGGAAGGGGATGGATAGGAAGGTGGAGGGGAAGGATAGGAAGGAGGGTTTAGAAAGGCAGGAAAGCCTGCTGCAGCACTGACAGTCCTGTGATATGGTGGTGTGGGTGGCTGGCTATGATGCAGTAAGCACTGGATTTGGGCGGGACCTGGGGATAATATTTTACCTTTGCTTGTGGCTGCTGTTTTTTTCCCCTGGACTGAGTTTTGACTCCTACTTAACATGCACCCACTTGGAATTGATTATCTAAAAAATGGGAAGTGTGGGTGGCAAAGCCCCCATGAGAGGGGTTTGCGGGGGGCTCAGCACTCCCACAAAAACACTAGGTGTTCCGGAAGTGGTGTCACCAAGAATTGTGTATCACCGCTATGCTTTTTGATGATATACATATGCCATAATAGCTATCACTGTTTTGTGATCACTATTATGACATGGAACCATACTAATCAGTTGAACATGGAATGAGGGGTGCAGTACATCCTCAGCTTCCCAAAGTGTGGCATGCAAAAAGTTTTCTACAGATATTCCTAGCACGTTTACCTTTTCTAAAAATCCCATACTGACTATGATAAATAATATGGAGGGTGATGTTGAAGTCCCTGCAGGTGGTGTTCCTGTTACTGAAGAGAAAGGACTGAACCCCGCATTGGAACTGTAGCTGAGAATATGGAAGTTTTAAATACCGTACAAAGTGAAAAGGCCCTTGTACCAACTCTTAAGGAGGAAGGTACAGATGTTGTCAAAGTACTGCAAGACAATGCTGCTCTCACCCAAACCCTCTTGATAGGCCTGAAGCTGGGTGGAGCAAGGGTCACAGATAGCTATGTCTGTCTCCATGGATTCTTGTGGAAGTGACCCTGAGAATGAGGTGGACAACCCAGAGGAATGGGAGAATGGGGAGGAACACTCACAGTACACAGTACTGGAGGCAGAGTTGAGCCCCAGACACTTCTGCAGCTGGAGATCATAATAATAACGATGAGGGGTATGAAAAATATAATGACACACACAGGACAAAAAAAAGATTCTTCCAGAATTACACCAAGAAACCTCAAATGCTGGAGGGTCCTGGGAGGAAGGACCTGGGGCACAGTTATTTTCAGACTGTTTCCAGCAGGCACCTTAACCTGCTAGAAGAGGCAATGCAGTCCAGCTAAAATATCTAGGGGGGCTTTTGGAGACACCTGATAGGATGCTTGTAGCATGGTCCTGTTTTATGGAATGCCTTGTCTAAGGTACTGAGGAGGCCTACCTTAGTACCCTAGACAACGGTACTGAGGTAGGGTACTAGGGCCTACCTTAGTACCCTTGCCCAGGGTACTGAGGTAGACCCCCCATGGAGGCTATTAAAATGGACTTAAGGCCCTACCTCTTCAGGCAGGCCCAATGGGACAAAAAATAGTTTCTGAGTGTTTCTGTGATCTAGCCACTATTCTAATTTTAACAGAAATACTGGATTTGTACTTCTTTTGTTTATTTTAAGTTTATTTATTTGTTTTATTTATTTGTTGCATTGGTTTTAATTGCCTGTGTGTTATCCTTTGAGGAAGGGCACCATATAAATTTAATTAATACTACTACTACTATTACTACTACAACTACTACTACAAGGAATTATGAAATGTTATGCCTATGAAATTTATGCACTCATCCATACTACAGGTGACACACTGTTCAATATCAGTTTTAAGACTCTGACTTAGAGTGCTTCTGGAAAAATTATAATGAATTCTGCGTCAGTCCTCTCTGGGTACTGTCTGTGGCAATTCCATTAACCAAACCCAGTTTCAAAAGAATCACAATCCTTTTCAAAAATGAAGGTGTCAACATTGCAGATTTTATGTACTGGTTGAAGCAAAGCTTTTCCATACTTTGACAACTTGATCCTATCCTTGATTCGGAGTACATTTTGACTTGGGGGTGGCATGTCAAAGTCATGTTAAAATAGTCAGAGGGCAGACTGTCTCACCTTCCAAACTGCTTTATACTGGGGAAGGATAGGGATGTCATATTCAATGCTGGCCAACCTAAGGCATGCTACTAATGTGGAGCTCAAAACCACCTGAGCAACACATGCGATCAGTCAAAATACAGACTCAGTGCTTAAACAGGCCTTCTATCCAGCAGTGTAAAAACACAATGATGTACAACCTATGTGAGGGCACTGGCCATACATATCATGACTGCCCTTGGGCTTCCCACAACAGCTTGGATCCCATGGAGCAGGTGAAAAATGAGTATTATGTCACCATGGCACAGAAAGCGAAACAGAGAGAACAGACAGGATACACTTTACAATCAGTAGCTGAAAGTCAGGTGCAAGAGGTCAGATTGGATACCCCATGAAAGGTAATGCCAGACCCCTCCAATCATGGACTAGCTATGCAAGATACCCTCACTACAGAAAAACCCCAATGACCTCAATCCTGGACATCTTGCCACTACCTCAGCAATAACCCCCTACTGAAGGAGCATCCCTGCAACCCGCTAGGGCAGAGGGCAGCCTGTGACATAGGTGCCTGAATCATGGCGCCATCTGAAATGGTGACGTGATGTGGGCGAAAGCCCAAAAGGCAAGGGGGCAGGGAGGGCGACCGGATGTGGTGGGGTGGATGACCCTAGAGACAGGATGTCACTGTATGTACATGTGCGCAGGGGGGGGGCGAGCACGGTGAGCATTTCCTGGGAGGGGGCAGAGGGGATTTAGGGGGTGGCACTGTGGTCAGCTGCAGAGCTGTGCCGTGGTGTCAGGGGCTGGCCTCCGCCTGCAGTGCGTGGGGTTTCTGGTTCAAGTCTGGGTCCGGGCGCTACTGAATTTCTGTTGCACCCGGCCAAAAACTTGTGTTTTATTTTGCTTTTGCCCCAACATGCACCCCTTAGAGTTGAGAATCTTAAGTAGGTGGGCAAAGCAAATGCACTGAGTCTCTGTGCGCCGTTCCTCCATGCGCCGAGGTTGTTAGGGTGGTGAAATTGTTTTCGCCGCCCTGACTTCGCGATAATGTGGGTCTCCATTTGACACTCACCATTATCACATATCGCAGAGACACCTTCGCCACTTCAACAACTGGATGAGCAGGTGGAATTCCATGTAAATACAGAACAATATGTAGGCCAGGGCCATCCAACTCCAGCCATCAGGGTTCCATGCCACCCTCTCAACCCTAATCACTGAGACTTTTTGCATGATCACTAGTTCTAGAAGGACTAGAGGGCAACCTAAATCAAAAAACTTCAAAAGAAATGTGTGACTCGACAACCGGTTTGAAGCCCTTCAGGAAAACAGAGACTGGTCGGACAATGAGGAGGACTTACACAACTCTTCAATTTTATCATCCCAACCAGATCCCTCTTCTGAGACTGAGGGCACATCTACTGATATGCAAACCACCAAGAAAAGGAAAAGCAGGTGCAGAACTGGTAGTACGGGAAAGAAGAAATGAAGCAGTGGTCCATATTCTCCTTTTTCCTTCTTTTGATGCATGTGACAGGCTCTGCAATCCTTTTGAAATCAAATGTGAACAGCATTAAAAATGGGAAAACTGAGTGACTACTTTCTTGGTCCTACAAGACCCCATAGAAACATGTTTTTTTCTGATGGATACTGGATTACATACCCTGCAGAATATTAATACTGCTAAAAACCAGTGGAGAGCAGGTCCATCATTTTGGTCTATTGGCAAGGATATTTGCTCCGGTGTTGGCATTTTGTTCACTACCTCTAATGTTACAATCACCAGGCTTGTGGATATTTTTCCTGGGAGAGTACTCCTCCTGAATGACACCCTTCATAGTCTGGCACTCTGACTTATTAATTATGTGCCACAATCTAAATTGTGAAGAGTTTATATTTTCAAGCTGATCTAAGCGTATCTCCACACCCCTAGGGAGTCTTGTTCGGGGTGGGGGGGACTTTAATTACAGTTTTTCTGCCAAAGACTGTAATAGGAAAAAGTGATAAAATGCTTTGTGACATGAATTTTTTACACATTGTGTAGCAAAGCAGGGTTATCTGATGCCTTTGCCTTAATAAAAAAGAAGAAAAAGAAACACACCTTTTTTAAGGGGTTCATTTCTTCCCGGATAGAGTTCTGCTTTATTTCTCCCAATTTACATGTCCAGACTACTGACACAAGACCATTAGAAACATCTCTCATAAGATGGTATAGGTGACATTGGGTGATTAGCAGAAGAAACAAATGGGACCGGGTTTCTGGAAGAAGAACCCTTCATCCCTAGGAAACACATGTCTTAGTGCTATAATTATTGAACTGTTGTTTGCCTGAAAATCATTTTTTAGCATTATGATGATACCACAGAGTGGTGGGAAGATACAGAATGTGCATCTGCTACAGTCTTTTAATACTAAGACTGAATAAATGTTAAAATATATAGCCTACTTGGGTTTGCAAGCACAATTATTAGAAGTTTTGCCTGTAGTTCATGAATCTAACAGTGACCTCTCTGAATGGATATGGAATATGAAACAGAAAATGTGTCATTTTCAATATAATAGGGTAAAGTCCCTATTTATGGAGCAGAAATGTGGGCTATAAGGCTCTAAGCTGCATGTAAATTCCTATGATAGCTGTGCAATTAGAGTCAAATATAAGGTTTTTACAAGTCTGTAAGATACTGGCAGTAGTGTCCAATCAGATTCAGTGAGGCTACAGTCCATAGTAACTCAATACAGTGAGAAAATGTTTGGCACATCAGCACAGTCTGCACAACAGCACTGAGATTTACTGCTTTTCTTAACATTATTGCAGGTTTCAGAATTGGACACACAAAAGCTATTAGAAGATATGAGTGATGTGGAGTCCTGGAAGCCATTCACTCTTTGTCTTTCAACACTGCATCTGGCCAGCATGATTTGTCCACTGACCTTTATAAATATTTGGCATCCCTCATTTCTCCTGTGCTCAAGATCCATTTTAACACCATTGTGCACTCAGATTGCCTAATCCAAACTATGAACAAGGGAGCCATACTTTTTTCTGTATAAGAAAGGAGGTAAAACTACCTTTAAAAATGTTAAGCCCCTTAGTCTCGTAAATTCAGATCTTAAAACCCTCGCAAAAATTTTGTGTAAACAGTTGGCAAATGTGACACAACATCTGTTAACCCTAACACAGGCCTGCCCTATTCCAGGGAGGGACATTTAGTAGAACTTATTGTACATCATGGAAATAGTGGAAAGGGAGATTTGCCTTGAACTGTATTTTATTTAGTTACGCTGTACCAGGAAAAAGCACTTGATTCTGTGATGCATAGATATTTATGGAATATGCTTAGGGCAAACAGGTTGTCAGACCTTTTCAATAGCACATTTCAGCTATTGCACCACAAAGCAGAAATGATGCATCTCGTTAATGGTTGGATAGGTAGTACATGTCATCTGAAATGGGGTGTGCATCAGGGCTGCCCTCTTAGCCCCTTGTTATACTTTTTTTAGTTTAGACCTGGTATTACAGCTCATTGAACAAACACAAGAAGTGGTTCCCACAGGCTTGGCAAATGGGCAAGTCATAGCAAAATCATCTACGTCTGTGGTTGATATTGTGTTAATCAAAAAAGCTCGCCCTTTGAGTGAGAAGGACAATTCAGTAATTGAAAATCTGACGCTAATAACAGGTATATAAATTAACAAAGAAAAAAAAAGTAAGGCTTTAGCCCTGAGAGAAACTACTGATACTGAATAAGCAGGCATTACTATGACTAAGGAACATATAGAAATTTTAGACATTTTATTTGGTGATTGTGACATGGTCTCAAAAATCTGGCAAACTAAATTAGATACAGCAGGCCCATGACAACAAAGAAAAGGATATACTTGACTAAAACCTTTATTATCCCTATTTCTCTGTACATTTCCTATATATTCCCTCCCCCCATGGTTACAGTCTCGACTTTTCAGTACTTCATTTCATTTACTTTGGTGTAACAGGAAAATCCCTGGGAAACACTGCCACACAAATTGACTGAGTAAAGAAGGTGGCCTTGGCATGCTAAATCCCATAGTATTCTTCATCTGTATTTTTTTTCTAATGTGGCACCCATTTTTAGAGATAGAATCTCGCCCTGGATGGTACTCTTTCAAGAACGGCATGACCCTCTGATCCCTCTGATCCCACTTTGGGAAAGAGGGCAGATAACATTTTGTAGGCCCTATTCTCCCTGAGCTTTTGTGAAAGACTGTTTCTTTTAGCTGAAAAAGTAACAGCAGCACAGATTGCTTCTCTGTCTAGGTCACAATTATGCCCTTTAGGTACAATATGTCAAATACATTTTTAGAAGACCCAGCTCAGGCAGTATACTAGTTCCCACTGACATATACTACAAGCCACAAGTGAGCAACACATTCCAGCTAAGATGTGCTATCACCTACAGTATTGTTATTGTCTGCTCATTGTAGACTGTAACTTTATTGTATTCTATACATTATAGTTAATCTAGTGCTGTGCCTGTTATTATTGTATGCAAACTGTTTATCCCTGTTTCAACTGTTATTGTATGCAAACTGTTTATTCCCTCCCCACCCCCTTCCGCAGGACTCATCTGGAAGTGAGCAATCCTGCTTAGTATGCCTTACTGGTGAAACTCTCAAATACATAAAAAAATAAATAAATAAGATGTGGGATACAATATGACTATGTGTGTGTAGCCATGAATGGTTAAATATGTGTAGTAATCTAAAACATAAGGCCATAACAGACAGGATGTGCTTATGACCACAATGTGTTTTAGAACCAGAAGCAATGCAACACCTGTTTTTTGACTGTCCTTTCATTATGACTTTTTGGACCCTTCTAGCTAACTATTGGAAAGAACCTTGTTTTGCTCACTTAAATACCTCGGGGTAGTGCTAGACCAAAACATGACCGTTGCACCTCATGTGGATGCCATAGTCAAGACAATGCCTCAGAAGCTCAGCCTTCTCTATAGGCTTATCCCCTATCTTTCTAAGGAGGCTTGTCTAGCTATTGTTAGCAGTGCCCTTATACCTTTACTATTTTCTTGCATGACTCTGAACTGTGTAGGCTTAAACACTCCATAACAGAACTGGATGATTTGTAGCTGGTGCCCACTCCAGAGACAACCAGAGTGGAGTGTTTTCTCCAGTTGGTTGTCCCTCTTGATTCAAAACTGCAATATTCAAAGTACTGCCTAACATTCAAACTACTGAAACTTATGGTTCACCCATATTTCAGCACAAGGGAAGGACGCTTTGTCAAACAGCGCACTGCACGGAGACCCAAAAAGCATGCGGTCCAAAACCGCGTTAAATTAAACTAACTCAGAACCATGTGTGTTGTTTTGATGGTACAGTTTTTGGCCATGTATCTATCCCTCCTCGATCTTGATTGGATACCAAAAAAGTCACTCCTTAATACACCCAAATGCGCCACTAGGATGGGTGAACAGGCATTTGCGGTGTCTGCCCAAAGCTATGGAACTCCTTGCCTTCAACTGTGAGGCACTCCACTACACACTTAATCTTTAAAAATTAGCTCTGTGCCTGCCTCCTGGCCTCTGACAGATGCATTTGTGACTTAACCCCTGGGGAAGGCACTTAGTTATGCTTCCATTGCATGTCCCTTCAGCACACATTTAGGCACTTATCACTATCGCCTGCTTTTAAATAACAGACAAGTACAGGCTATGAGATATCCCACCTCAAGACTGTCTGGAATAGTGTCTCTATTTACTTATACCATATGGTCTATCTCTTTGAAACTGTATTATGTAGTCTCCTGTATCTATGGCTAGCCTAGCATAATGTCTAATTTCTCCTTTACAGTAGGTATCATCGTGCCTGTCTATACTGTCATGTGTTTAACCCAAGTCTGTATTATGTAATAGTAACCACTGAGATGTGATGTGATGTGCTTCTACCTACATCTGTAACTCTTCTGGGTTGTGACTGAAAATAGGCAATTTCTTGGTCTGGAGCACCCACCATGACTCTCAGCCCACCCACCCCAAGTGCATCATTTCTTTTATATCAGGGGTTCTGACATCACTTCCCCAAAAGTGCAAAGGACATACACCTGTTCATATCCTTAAAGGCACAGCACACTGAATAAGGGGTAAACGCAGTCACATGCTTGCACACACTAACAAAAAAAACCCTCTTAAACAGGAAGGGATACAGACATGTAGGGAGTGGTGCAATGGACTGGCTGTGAAGTGGCAGTCTTCTGGGAGATGTTCTGGAGGCTGTGTTGCTGCCCTATTTGCAGGCACCTCTCTGGTCTGAGGGATGAGGTTGCCCATCTCCATGCTGACCTGGCGAGGAATCTGAGAAACCTCCTCCCCCACCAAGAGACCACCTAGACCACCACCACCACTTCCTCAGAGGTTGCCAAGAAAGAGGAGCAGTTGGACCACAGTGACCTCGGGGGGGAGGGTGGTGGAACAGAGGTGCATCCCTCCAGTTGTTCCTCTTCATAATTCATTCACTATTCTGGTGGAGTGTTGTTCCCATGTGGAGGCACCTGCAGTGGAGACCAAGGAGGATGCTAGGAACCTCTGCAAAGGAGACCAACAGGAGGGTGGCACTGGACTCCACAGGGAAAGGAAACAACTTCTGGTGGGGGACTTAATCATTAGGGAGGGTAGAACTGGGGGAGGGAAGGGAGATGGAGGTAAGGTGCCTGCCCGGTGCCATGGCTTGGAGGGACAGGAAGCAAATCCTCAGGAATGTGGGAGTAGCTGCACAGGGGAGGGAGCTGAATGTCATTGTCCACCTAAGGACAAATGACCTGGATGGGAATGGGATCAGAGCAGTGCAGCAGGAGTTTGTGGAGTTGGGGAAGGACCTTAGACAAGTGGCACACACTGTAACTTTCTCGGAAAGTGCTACCTGTCTATGGCATGGGTGAGGCTAGGGTACTCTGCACCATAGGATTCAATGACTGGTTGAAAAACTGGTGTGGAGCTCAGGGATTTGGCTTCATTGGGGACTGGGGGTGCACATGGAGGGATGCAGACCTGTACTGGTGTGATGGTCTGCATCTGTCCAGGAGGGAAACCAGGATCCTAGGTGATAGGTTTACATGCTTCATTGGCAAGTATTTAAACTAGCCAAGGGGGAAGGCACTGAAGAGAAGCAGGGAAATCCCAGCCCCTCCACCACAAAACAGGGTAGTTAGTGAAGTAGACACAAAGGTAGAGAAGTCAATAGGGAGTGGGACAGGGGTAAATCCAGAAAAAGACAAAAGCAGTAAGGACAGAGATGGGTCTAAAAGGGGTATGGCCATCAAAAAATGGAGGGCAATGAGCACCAGTGCCCATAGTCTGTGTAACAAGCTGCCTGAACTAGTGGCCTTGATGGAAGAGGGATGCTTGGATATTGTGGCAGTCACAGAAACATGGTACACAGAAAACCATGACTGGGATGTCAATATACCAGGGTACACAATCTACAGGAGGGACAGGGAGGGTAAAAGAGGAGGAGGAGTAGCTCTCTACATAAGGGAAGGAATCGAAGCAACAGAACTAAAGGGTAAACAGGGAGGGGAGGAGGCACTGTGGATCACCATGGAGACAGGAAATGGCACCACAGTCCACATAGCAGTTGTTTACAGACCCCCTTCTCAGGAGGAGGCAATGGACAAGTAAATGATAGAAGAAATCCTTAGAATGGCAGAAAAAGGAGAGATAATGTTGATGGGTGACCTGGATATGTCAGATGTTAACTGGAACACCTTTACTGCAGCCACATCCAAAAGCAGGGTCATTCTTGATGCCCTACAGGGGGCAAACCTCAGACAGCTAGTGTTGGAACCCACTCGGGAGGGAGCAGTCTTAGACCTGGTACTTTCAAATGGGGATGAAAAGAGTATCTCAGATTTAGAAGTAGGTAGCCATCTGGGAACAAGCGACCACCTAGCAGTGTGGTTCACAATAAACACAGCTGTAGAGTCAAGCCATACAGAAGCAAGGGTGATAGACTTTGGCAAAATGGGAGTGTGCCTCAGAAAAGCACTAGTAAGCAGGCAAGAAGGAGGGGTGGAAGAACAATGGGGAAAAATTAAAACTGCCATCACAGAGACAACAAGCCTTTGTGTAAAGCAAATCAACAAATCAAAATGAAGGAAAAAAACACGATGGTTCTCAAAAGAGGAGGCAGGGAAGGTTAAGGAGAAAAGGATAGCATTCAGGAAATATGAAGAAACACAAAAGAAGCAGGACAGAGAACTATATCAGTTAAAGTAGACGGAGGCAGGGGAGGCAGTCAGAATAGCAAAGGCCCAAACTGAGAAAAAGATAGGCAACTATGCTAAGAAGGGGAATAAACCCTTTTATAGTTACATTAGGGAGTGAAGAAAGACCAAGGGAGGGATACTGAGGCTTAATAAAGGGGAGGGATTGTGGGCAGAGGGTGACAGTGAAAAAGTAGGGATACTGAATGAATACTTCTGCTCAGTATTCACAAAAGAGGAGGGGAAGTTACCTAAATCAAACAATAGAAACTCACCGGTTAGGGAGGTCAATACCAGTCCATTCCCAGAAGAAAGAGTTCTGAAAGAAGTCTTAAAACTGAAGGTGGACAAAGCAATGGGGCCTGATGGGATTCACCCAAGAATTCTAAAAGAACTAAGGGTAGAACTAGTGACACCACTGACTACCCTCTTTAACAAATCATGGGAGGATGGGGTGGTACCTGAGGACTGGAGGAGGGCAGATGTGATTCCACTTCATGAAAGAGGGAGCAAGGCAGAGGCAAGAAACTACAGACCAGTTTGTTTGACCTCAGTGGTAGGGAAAATGATGGAATCACTTCTGAAGGAAAGAATTTTTGAATACCTAGAGGCCAGTGGGGCACAGGACCCAAGGCAGCATAGATTCACAGCGGGAAGTTCATGTCAGATGAATCTAATAGATTTCTTTGACTGGGTGACCAAAGTGGTAGACCAGGGAGGGGCTGTGGATATGGCCTACCTAGACTTTAGCAAGACATTTGATTCAGTCCGACACAAAAGATTAATATATAAGTTAACCAGCCTTGGAGTGGGTCCCAAGGTGGAAGCCTGTGTAAAAAATTGGATGGACAACAGGAAGCAGAGGGTAATAGTAAACAGAGTACTCTCTGAAGAAAGGGGGTTTACTAGTGGAGTACTGTAGTGTTCAGTACTGGGACTGGTCCTCTTTAATGTCTTTATAAGTGACATTGCGGAGGGACTGGAAGGAAAAATATGTATCTTTGCAGATGACACAAAAATCTGCAAAAGGGTCAATACAGAAGGTGGGGTGGAAAGGACGAGGAGGGACTTGACAAGGTAGGAGAAATGGTCAAATGTATGGCAGCTTCGATTCAATGCAAAGAAGTGCAAAGTAATGCACCTGGGAAACAAAAACCCAAGGGAAGAGTACTCAATAGGGGGATGAGATACTAACAACAACACAAATGGAAAGGGACATGGGGGTAGTCATATCAGATGACCTAAAGGTGGGCAAGCAATGTGAGAAGGCAGCAAGGAGGGCTGGCAGGATACTGGGATGCATAGGGAGAGGCATCACCAGTAGAAAACTGGAAGTTGCTATCCCTCTGTACAGACAGTTGGTGAGACCCCATCTGGAGTACTGCATGCAGTTCTGGAGACCCCATCTCCACAAGGACATAGACAGGATGGAGGCAGTCCAGAGGAGGGCAACTAAAATGGTGCAGGGTCTGCACCAGAAGACACACGAAGGAGATTAAAGGAGCTTAATATGTATACCCTCGAGGAAAGGAGGGAGAAGGGGAACATGACAGAAACTTTCAAGTACCTCAAGAGAATCAACAAAGTCCAAGAGGGTACATCTTTCAGAAAAAGACATGTGCAAGAACAAATGGGCACAATTTGAAGATAGATGGGGGACAGCTCAGAGGTAATGTGAGGAAGTATTTTTTCATGGAGAGGGTTGTGGATACACAGAACAGCCTTCCTAAGGAGGTAGTGGAGTCAAAAACTGTGGGGGAATTCAAGAATGCATGTTACAGACATAAGGCAATTCTAGTGGGGGGGTAGGAGGAAGTAGGCTGTTGGTTAACTAGGATCTGCACCTTATCCATTAGGTAGGGAAATGGGCAGACTAGGTGGGTCAAGCGGTCCTTCTCTGCCATCAAATTCTATGTTTCTATGTTACCAGATAATCAAACTCTAAATAAATAAATAAACTTACTACACCCCCTAGCCTTACTGGAATAACCAATCTTAAGCAACATGCAAGGCTCCTGAGATTCACTGCTAGCATATTACTAGAAAGCCCCAGAGTATAATCAACATCTGGTAGGAGATCCTTTTTATTCATTGCTCCCTCTCTTTGGAACTTGCTACCCTATGAGATTCATAGCTGCCCCACTCTTGTACAGTTTACAAAACAGGCTTAAAGCCTTCTCCAGTGGGTGACCTCTTGCAAGTGCAAATGAGGACCGGTTGCATCCTTGACTGAATTATCTCTCTGGGCTGTGCCTGGAAGCTAGCCATCATCCTGACAGACCCTGAACATCTCCAATTTGCCTGCTTTGTCCTGAACCTTGCTTCTGAATGTATATTTCATGCTGCTCCTGATTGTAACTAATGTGCTGTACCTAGTATGTATGATTACTTCTCTTATATTTAATTCTCTACTCTGTAAATGTTGTACATATATTTATTCTCTCACTCAATGTATGTAACTAATTACGGATCACCCCTGAAAAAGGGACAAGTCTCAGTGGGCCTACTCGGTCATCAAAATTCAAATAACAAACTTACTAAGGGGGCCTATGCACAATGGGGTGTAAATTATGCCCAAAAATGTCATCAGCACAGTGCACAGGTATGCACTGTGCAAGACACCCCCGCTACATGGGATACACAAATGGCCATGCACACCATGCAGACACAAGTGGCATGTTGCAGGAGGCGGCATAGCACCTTGTGCAGTGCACAGAAGAGGGCCAATTCTACAATGCTCTGCTCTGTGACCCCACCATATATGGACCTGCTACCCACCCCACACAGTGTCACGTTTGTGCATAGTGTGCAAGACACAGACACAGAAAGGATGGTAGAGTCAGACAGTGATGTGGATAGGCTAAGCCCGAACCCAGTACAGCCCAAAAGTGGTGGTCATATGGCTGGACAGAGGCACAGATGGATGTGGAGGTGAGTCGGTGCCTGCCCCATGCATCAAATTTCACAGGTGCCCAGGTGGCTTCCATAGTGTCCAACATACGGACACACTACTGGCAACTGTATGGGGCACAATCACTCAGCACATCGGTGGAGGTGAAGGCACGGCTGTGGCTTTAAATACAGACTGGTGTGAATACCGCAAAACCAGAGGCACAAACTCTCATGGTGATAAAGGACAAATGGTGTGACATGCGGGCCGCATTGAAGAAGAAGATCTTGGTGGCCACACGGGCACTCCTGGGCACTGGCAGTGAGCCACCCACAGTGGACAGCCAGCTGATGCCGGTGGAGTGCATGGTGGTGTACACCCTAACTGATGCTGGCATCCACAGGGAGGTGGAAGGCATGGACACCATGGATGGTATGTACCGGGGAAACCAATGGACATGGACACCCACACACTATGGTATCATGCCTCTACTCAGGGACTGTCTAATTTTCTCTCCAGCCTGACATGCTCCACCCCATCCAGGGATACCTTCCTGCTTGGGGATTTCAACCTAAACTGGGCTGTGAATCCAGACCCGGTCTACTCAACTCTACTAAAGTCCCATAACTTGGATCAAGTAATCTCTACCTCAATCAGATACAACCAACGCACAACCAGCCACTCAATCCTTGACTGGATTTTAACAATCCAGCCTGAACTAATCCTCCAAGCGGGGACCATGTCCGATGTGATTAGTGACCACATCCGTACCTACATAGTTGTGAACAACAAGTCGGTTCGCCCCCCCCACTAAATATACTGTCCTTCAGAAATTCCAACACCTCAAACCATGACCGTGTGACCAGACATACAATGTTCTTAAACTGGTCCTCCCTATATTTGACAGAAAACGTCTCTTCTGCTGTCAATCTATTCACCAACACCCTCCGTAAACTACAGGACAGCTATTTTTCCATCAAATCAAGAAGGGTTAGAGGCAGCTGCACACACTGGATAACTAAAGCACTGTTACTGCAAATTAAGGACAGGGACTCTAGTTGGAAATCTTTCAAAGTGTCCCCACCCCCACCCCCCATCTATAGAATGCCTATAGGCAACTACCTAGTGCCTGTAAACAAATGACAAAGTTACTCAAAAAGAAATTTTTTAGCAACCTTCAACAAAACAGCCTGGGAAATCCTCATGAATTCTGGGCATCAGTTGGGTCTATAATAACCCTAAGACCAACAGGCAAATAACACAACTTATGTCCCCAGCAGCAGGCATAATAAATTACCCTGCGGGCATTACAGACCTTTTTAACACCATGTTCACTGACTTTTCCCCATACCTTAGCAAGCTTCCTCCTCACCCTCCCTCCAACCAAAATAGAAAAGGTAGCCCCCACACTCCTCTAAACCATTGTGCCTCTACACCCCCTTTCTATTTCAGAGCCATTGGTACAACTACTATTATAAGACTCCTGGAAACCGTCCCCCATAGGGGCAGCCCTGAAAGTGATGGACTTTACCCTGCCTTCCTGAGGATAATCTCCCCAGCCCTGGTAAGGCCACGAACACACATCTTTAACCTTGCTCTGTCCACATCAACAGTGCCTGACACCTGGAAACATGCTAAGGTGATCCCCATCTTCAAGGCAAGAGACCCACTAGTCCCAGAAAACTATAGACTCTTTTCCCTGCTTCCTCATCTTAGCAAACTGCTAGAGAAGGTTGTCCATACCCAGCTATCAGAACACCTAAATAAGATCAACCTCCTATGTCCCCTCCAGCATGGCTTCCATAAGCATCACAGCACCTCCTCTACCCTGGCAGTCTTCTCTAACCACATCCTCAAAAATATGGACATGGGTACAGCTACGGATGCAATCTTTGTCGACTTGTCAAAGGCGTTCGACTTATGGACCACAATCTCCTTCTCTCCACACTTTGACAATTTGACTGTGCCCCATGACCCAAAGCCTGGTTCCATAGCTACCTCACTAACAGGTCCCAATCCATACTCATAGGCAAAGCTGCCTCTGTGCCCCTTCCTACAAGCACTGGAGTTCCCCCAAGGATAATTTTCTCTGCCTCCTTCTCTTCTCCATGTTTGTCAATGCACTACCTACTGAGAGTCTAAGCTGTAATGAGCTTCTCTACCCAGATGACCTAGTCCTGTACCACAGTGACAAGTCATTGGAATCCATCTCATCCACCCTTACTGACAACTATGGGGCGGCTGAAAGCTGGTTCACATCCAGAAAACTCCTAGTAAATGAGAAAAAGATGAAGGTGATGCTCTTCGGATCCAAGCTCTTCTTAAACAAGACTGCCAGATCTAACACCACCCTCACCGTATGTACTCCTGCAGGCCCCCCACTCAAGCAGGTCACCTCTTTCACATACTTCGGTGTTATCCTCGACTTCTCCCTCACATTTGATGATCATACAGCCCTGATTGTTAAAAAGATTAATCAGAAACTAGGTGCGGCATATCGCGCAATTCACCTGCTTTCACCTGAAGCTCGCCTCGCCATAGCGCAAGGCAACCTTCTCCCTCTCCTGGACTACTGCTCCCCCATCTATTCCCCAATACCCATAAAGCAACACTCCTGCCTATACACGGCATATAATGCTATCTGTCGCTTTGTCCTCAAAGCCCCCTTGTTAACCCACCACTGCAACCTCTATCAGTCCCTAGGATGGCTCTCCCTCCAGGCACACCTGAACCATGCTGCTTGCTGCTTGGTGGACAGCACTCTCAGAAGTAACCAGCTATCCCCTTATACTCCCCTGCTCATAACTAGAGTAGCCACTAGACCCCTTAGGGCATCCTCTTTTCCAGCCCTCGAAGTTCCTCGTGTGTCTACGATGAAGGGCAGCAAGGCTTTCTCTGTAACGACCCCCTCCCTCTGGAACAGTCATCCCACTTCCATTCGTACATCTCCATCCTGTGCATCTTTCAAAGCCAATCTTAAAGCCTGGCTACTGAAGGAGTCCATCTGTAAATTCTTGCCTGGCAGAGTGGAAACCCGTGAGCCACCATAAAACTACGATAACTGTTGGCCACTGCCCCTTACTCTCCGGAGCACTACAAACAAGCATGACTTGCTTGATGACTTGCACTGCCTACCTTACATGCTCCCACTACTCAGCCTGCTCCGGCAATCTGCCAGGACAGGTGTGTCCATCTAGTCCAGATTAATAGCAGTCTGATGGGCTCAAACTGCTCCTTTGTGCCTAGTTTGTGAAAATGTTTAGCTACTCCGTGCATATGTTTAACTAATTCTCTGTATTTTGGCCTGTATTCTTTGTCTAATGTTAAGTTATCTCCATGCCTGTAAACATTATGTAAATGATGACTGTTCTCACTGTCCTAATGTTGTTGTAACCAATGTAAACTTCTATGTGAATTTGTATCCACTCCTGTATTTCCCCGTACTGCTACCTTGTGGCCCAGGTCATAACTGAAAATGGTCCACTGCATAAGTGCACTTACCAGGTTACCAAAAACATAAATAAATAAATAAATAAATAAATAAATAAATGCATGTACTGCCACATGTTTCCCCCACAGCACAGCCCATAGACGGTCACAGGACACGGGTGACGGACACACAAAGCCAGGACACTGCACCAGGGAAGCCTGCGGATGAGGGTGCCAGACACACATGGTGTGTGGCACAGGTACAGCATCATGCCACATGCACAAATGTCATTGCCACCACATGGCATGCACACAGACCAACTAACAGTCCCCTCTCCCCCACAGGTACAGATCCAGATACAAACACACAGATGGGGATGGACACAGATACAGACAGCAAAACAGAGGCAGCTGTGGAGTGTACGCAGGAAGCTGGCACAGACTGAGACAGCCGGGCAACAGCAGTGTTCAACAGCATGACTCAGGGAGCCACGCTCAGCAGGGGCATCACGGTGCCATTAGTGGGACAGTGCAACCGGCATGTGAAACGCAGCCACTGGATGCCATGGAGACTGCACACTGTAAACAGTCAGGCACCAAAAACAGTCCCAACGAAGGGCCATTATGGCAAGCACCCAGGCGTTGATGTGCGAACCGCATGACCTCCGGCCTAGCAGACAGGTACAGTGAGCTGAGCCAGCTAGAGGAGGACCGGCTCACAGAACAGTGTCCCAACAACGATACCATGGTGGCCCTCACTGGCAAGGTTCGTGCCATGTGACAGGGATTCAGTGCATTGCAGATGCACTTAAGTGATTTTCAACCAGAACAGTAGGGGGGATGTGCTCCACAGCAGCCATTCTGGTTGACATTACAACTTGGCAGTCTCCGACATGGCCAGCCCATAGCCCAACACCATGGCACATCTGTCCAACACAGACAGCACCCAGGTGCCCGAAACACAGAACTCTGACACAGAGTCTGCTCACCCCAACAGAACACACAGCAAAGGTGAGCATGGCAGGGGCACATGGGGCACCAGGGCCACCATGGAGGAACAGGAGGGGGCCACGGCGGTGTGACTGTGGATGACATGCCAGATGGTAACATGAAGCAAGCAGCAGGCAGGGCCACAGCAGCACAAGTGCACACACCCCTACCCAGAGGATGGGCACACGTATCTCAGCCCACTTACAGGCAAAGCCCACTGACCCACAGGGCCACTGAAAACATGGATGACACTGTCCCAACAGCAGCGCAGTGGCATCACCAGCAGCACGGATGTTCCTCGTCCCAACACTGCATGCATACGCGACACAACACCACAGGCTTGAACAGCCCTGTGACCCCCCTATGTACAGCACAAGCATAGCTCCCCCCAGTGATGTACAGCAGAAGCACAGCCCCTGATGTACAGCATAGTCAAATTAACCAGCCTGGGAGTGGGTCCCAGGGTGGTAGCCTGGGTAAAACATTGGCTGGACAACAGGACACAGAAGGTAATTGTAAATGGAGTCCACTCTGAAGAAAGAGGGGTTACTAGTGGGGTATCGCAGGGTTCAGTACTGGGTCCAGTCCTTCTTAATGTCTTTATAAGTGACATTGCAGAGGTACTGAAGGAAAGTATGCTCTTTGCAGATGACACAAAGATCTGTAACAGGGTTGATACACAAGGAGGCGTGGAAAGGATGAGAAGGGACTTGACAATGTTGGAGGAATGGTCAGAAGTATGGCAGCTTGGATTCAATGCAAAGAAGTGCAAAATAATGCACCTGGGAAACAAGAACCCAGGGGAAGATTACACAAAGGGGGGGAGGTAGTAACAACAACAAAAAAGGAAAGGGACCTGGGGGTAATCATATCAGATGACCTTAAGGTTAGCAAGCAATGTGAGAAGGCAGTAGGGAGGTCTGGGGTTATACTGGGATGCATAGGGAGAGGCATCACCAGCAGAAAACAGGAAGTTGTTATCCCTCTGTGCATACAGTTGGTGAGACCCCATCTGGAGTACTGCATCCAGTTCTGGACACCCCATCTCTGCTAGGACATAGACAGGATAGAGGCAGTCCAGAGGAGGGCAACTAAAATGGTGCAGGGTCTGCAAGAGAAGCCACATGAGGAGAGACTAAAGGAGCTTAATATGTATACCTTTGAGGAAAGAAGGGAGAGGGGGGACATGATAGAAAACCTTTAAGTACCTCAGTGGAATCAACAAAGTCCAAGAGGGTAGCATCTTTCAGAAAAAGAGACGTGCAAGAACAAGGGGACACAATTTAAAGATAGAGGGCGGTTACGGGGTAATGTGAGGAAGTATTTTTTCACAGATAGGGTAGTGGATGCATGGAACAGCCTTCCTGAGGAGGTTGTGGGCTCTAAAACTGTGGAAGAATTCTAGAATGCATGGGACAGACATAAGGCAATTCTTGTAGGGGGTAGGAAGAAATCGGCTGTTGGTTAACTAGGATCTGAGGCCTATCCTGTAGGTAGGGAAATGGGCAGACTAGGTGGGCCAAGCGGTCCTTATCTGCCATCAAAGTCTATGTTTCTATGTTTCATAAGCCACAGCCCCCCAGTGGTGTACAGCACATGCACAGCCCCCCACTGATGTACAGCACAAACACAGCCCCCAATTTACAGCACAAGCACAGCCCCCCCACTGATGTACAACACAAGCACAGCCCTGCACCACCTACTGTGTCGCACTACATCACCCATTCCCACCACATCCCATACGCACACCTATGCCATCAGATGTATGCACCATAGGCACAGCAACCCCAACACCTGATGCCCGCACACAATGTGCCTGCTGGGCAGATTTGGCATTGCACACCTGATGGGCCAAGGTGATACGGAGGCACCTGTCATGAGCGGCAGTGGGTGTGCCACAGGAGCACCCATGGGTACCATCCATCCAGGCACTGCTCCACTGGGTGTACATGCCGGAACATGCCACCATGGGTGTGCATGCTGAGCCATGGTAGCATGCCTGCCCTGCACTGAGGGGCAACACAGAAACCTCCCCACCTCCTGGACAGGTGCACTCAAAAAAAGGCAATATCATCGTGCCCCAGCCATCCACCCCAGACATCGCACACACATGAGGCCCGTCATTGAAATAAACAGCATGCCCGGTCACTGTGCACATGCCTGTCTGTCATGCGCAAATGGATGGCAATGCATGTACCTATGACATCCACCACCTGCATCACCACTGATGCCAGTTCTAATGCTGGAATCTGCCCTGCAGCAGGACCATGCAGGCAACCATGGTCGCCGATCATCTCATGGCCACGGCATGACTCAACCACTGCTTCACCAGCAGGTCTATCAAGGGACTGCTCCCTAGGTATGGGCACATTATGATGCAGGGCCATGTTGTGCAGCGTGGCACAGACCATGAACACCCTGCAGGCCTTTCCCGGTGACAGCATGATGGTCCACCTGGTATGGTCCAGGCAACAGAACCACATCTTCAGGAGGCTGATGGTCTGCTCCACAATGCTATGTGCCTTCCTGTGCACATGATTGTATGCCTCTTCCACTACACTGGTGGGTGCCAGGATCAGAATCATCAGGTACATGCACAGGAGGTAGCCATTGTCACCTGTGCAAGGGAAAACAGCACTGTCACACATGTGTTGGCATGGTACTTGTCAGGGTTTACAGATACAGTCAAACTGCAGTACTCACCTAACAGCCAGCCATTGATGCACACTGCACATAGCATAGCACCCAGCCAGGATGCAACCAGTATGTAGATGTCATGGCACAAACCAGGGTACTTTGTGCACATGTTCCTAAATATGCCATGTACATTACACATGACCTGGCAATTCACACTGTGGAACCTCTTCCTCTTCCTGTATGTTTCCTCATCCATCGTCTGTGCCAGTATGGCAATATGTGTGCAGTGGATCACATCATACACATTCGACCTGCCATGAATGTTGTAAAAGGCCTGCTTTGTCACACGAATGCCCCCCTCGATGTCAGGAGACATATGTGTGCTGGAACATGTGCCAGCAGAGCAACTGTGACCTGCGTCATGGTGCAAGACACAGAGGACTGGCATACACCCACTGTATTGCCAGTTACCATTTGAAATGACCCTGTTGCATAGTATGCAAGGGCGCACAACATTTTCATCTGGACCAACATTGCCCTGGACCATCATGCCCACAGGGCAATGTTGTCGAGGACCGTGTCACACAGATGGTCAGTCATGGCCCATGGCAATCTGAACCTCTCGATGCAATGCATCTCCCGCAGTGTCATGGCATCCAGCATTGGTCAGAACACGCATGGCCATGGATGGGCACACTAACACTGCAGCAGCACCTTGTGGAGCAGGTGCATGTTCAACAGCATTCTGGGACACATCCTGATCCACCATTGTGTTTCCACTCCACTGTGTCCCCCCAAGGTGTGCTGGCTTTAAGATGCCACTTACACCTGTGTGTGGCTTTAAGGAACATGGCATTCAGCATGTGTGCCATGGCTCGGCATGGGTGATGTACACATGTGGGCACTTGTGCCCGTGCCACCCTGCATGGTTCATAGCCCATATTCCACCACTGGGACTATGGAGTTTGGTGATGTATACAGACCTGAGCGATACCTGCAGCACCTTTGGCATGCATCAGAGGTGAATTACTGTGATTCAGGTGGCTGTGGCACCCTCTGAGTGGTGCATGGCCATGACTGAGTACCGTGCCATTTGCATGTGTCGGGGGGCAGTGTGGGATGTGACTACTGTGCAGTGTCCTAACCTATATGTGTCCATTCTGTCCCCTCACAGGACCAACAGAGCTGCCCCCAGCAGCTGGAACTGACCATCATGGAGCAGCCGGATGGTGCACCATTAATGGTGTTGACACCGATGTGGAGGAGAGGAGTTGGTGGCTGCCATTTCCATGGTACCTGTTGAGGGAGATGGTGGACAGTGTCGTCAGGTACCAGGATGACTATACCCACCTGTAACAGGTCACCATCCCTTCCATGGTGAATGAATGCTGTGTGGTGGTCCTAGCTGTGGTCAGGGTGCCCTTCATTCCTGCATCTGTGTGTGGTTCTGCTGTGTCCACATGGCACAATGTGATGTGCACATGTCCAGGTGGGGTTCTTTGTTACGGTCCGTGGTTGCTGCCATGGCCCTGGACCAGTATTGCATACCCAATAGGCATGTACTCTTGCTGTTGTTTTCCCTGCCTGTGCTGGTTACACCAGGGGGTGCCTGGCATGGTCTGCATGCCGGCAGTTGGCATGCCTGACCCACGATGCCCATGCCATCACTGTGTGGCCATGCCACAAGGCCTACGGATGGAGGTTCACTTCACTGCCCTGATGCTGTGGCTGTGCATGCCCCCACCAGTCCTCCATATAGAGGAAATGTGAGGGGGGAATTCAATTCAAACTTTATTTTTATAGCGCCTATCCAAACCAAGGCACTGTACATAAAACCAAGTGGAACAGTATACATAAGATTCACAGAGAGGTTGGTGGAGGCCTGGAACAGACTACCAGATGAGGTGGTGGGGGTTGAAAGAGTGGAGGGATTCAAGAGGGCATGAAACAGACAGATGGTGCTGAATAGTGGGGGGAGGGTGAGGGCCAGTGGAAGGAGGGATGAGTGGGGAGTAAGGGGCAGACTAGATGGACCAGTGTGGTCCTTTTCTGCCATCAAGTTTCTATGATTCACACACACACACACACACACACACACACACACACACACACACACACAGTGTGACATGCCGGTGTCGTGTGGATGCTGAGGCAGCCGTGTCCCTCTGGCCTGGGCCTTGTGCCAACCTGTGTCCCATGGTGGCCCCATCATGGGCCAGTAGGGGTGCCACCAGTGTGGCTACTGCCATACACTGGTGGCAGTGGTCTTGCTGCCTTGCATGGACGGTTCAAACTGACATTACAGTTTCTTTTCTCTCTGCAGCACTACAGAGGGCCACTGGGATCATGCTGCTGATCTGCATGGGGAATGAGCCTAAAGCAGTGACTGATGTGAGCTCCAGCAGTGAGGAGGAGTGGCTATGGGGCCCTCCATGGGCCAGATGCCACGATGGTGAGGAGGGGAGGCCAGCGGCACCAGTACCGTCACTGCCCAGTGACTGCCCCTGCTTAGTGTGTGCATTAGTATCCTGCTGTTAAGTCCTGCCATGCATTCCCTTTCTATGAATAAAGACATTTTAATGTGCTCATTGGTGTGGTTACTGCACCCAGAGTCTGAGTGGCCAGGACAGGGTGTGCTCTTGCGGTGTGGGTGGGGGGTTGCAGCGGGTGGCACAGTCGGGGGGGGAATTGGGTGCCTGTGCTCATATGCTGCATGTGCAGTATCCGTACAGCCTACTGTCTACACATGCAGGCCAGGACAGGTGCGGTGTCCATGCTCAGGGGGGTAACTAATGCCAGTTGCTGAGTGCTGTGCCCAGGGCTGCCCATCTGTGGTGGTGTGCAGTATAGCAGCACAATGACATGGACGCAAGCCATTAGGCCTCCTGAGTTGGCTGCTTGGTGTTCATACATCACCCATGCCACACCCCATATGGCCATACACAGTGGCATGTGGCCATTGCACCAGTGGTGGTGTGACTGCCGCACATCGCTTGCTGCATTCCACAGGGGGCACAACCAAGGGCACATCTGTGTACCTCACTGTAATTGGTAGTGCCCATCCCCACAAGGCACACATGCCTGTTTGGTGGTGTATGTGTGGCCTGCCTGATCCATGGTCGGGGGCATGTTGCCACATGGGCATTGATGGCCTGGATTGCTGCCCTGCCTGTGGCACTGGCTGTGTGGTGCACTGCACATGGCAGTTTGGGGAGTGCTGTGTCACCAGAGGGGAGCCATTGGTGGCTGTTTGCTACCTCTGTCAGTCCCTGTGCCAGCCTGCCAGAGGCTCTGACTTGCTGCATGGGCCCTCACGGCAGCCCTCCTCATCTTGTATGTGTATGCACCTGGCACCATGCACCTGGGCATTATACACTGTGTCATGCATGCGTGCAGTGGTTGCAGGCTCACAGTGTTATGCGACCATTCCCCCACATACATGCTGCATGTTGGGGCTATGTAGCTGCAAGCAGCCAGCCTTCATACACTTTGTGCATGTCCCGCACACAGGATGTACATAGGCACCTACACATGTTTTCCTTATGTGCCCTATGCACTGCTCATTGTCAATGTGCATAGGCCCCATCATGACTAACTTATTAACTAACTAACTATCTAACTAACTAACTAAATGTTGTATGATACTTTGACTCTAGGTCATCTGGCTTCCTGGAAGACATAGCACAGTGATACTTTCTATGTTCTTCTGGCCTTGTTGAATAGACAATCTGGCAAACCAGGTGCCAGTGGACACTACAACAAAAAAGTCTACAGTCATGGACATACTTTATAAAGTACATAGAGAACTTGATCTAGTTTACCAGTAGGAATTAATAAGTCTAAAGTGATCACGCTTTAAAACATTGTGGAAAGAGTCACTGGATGGGGTAGCTTAGAGCAGGCCTGGTTTGACATATTGGGAGTGGCTGCTTGTTTTTCCTTTTCCTTTTGTACTTGTTTATTTTTGACTGTGGTGTGTAAGGGCTGTTAAATTGTTGTCTGTAAATAGCTTCTAGTGTTTTCTTTTTGGTTTTGTTTCTTTTAAATAAAAATTCCCATACTCTTGCAGCAACTGCCTTGGGTTCTTTTGCTTCCACAAGGACAGTACCAGAGATGGATAGAAGGGACCTTGGTTTAACATCACCCTTGAAGGATAGCACACCCTGACATTACAGCACCCCCCCAGTACTGCACCCAGGTGCCAGTGTTTTTGAAAAGTATGAGCCCAGTTCTGGTGTGGGACTAGCACCCACAACCTTCTGGCCAGAGGCAGATGTGCTAACAACTGAGTCACACTGACATATCTGATCTGCCAGTTAAATTATCAGGGTTTGAGAACAGACCAGGACTCCAAGTCAACAAATAACACAGTAAGGGTACTGCAATGTGTGTATGTGTGAGTGTGGGTGTGTGGGTGTGCATGCGTGCTTGCATGTATGTGTGTGTGTAATCTGAGTATGTACAGTATGTATGTGGAGGAGTGAGTCTCCTGCTCACCCAAGTTAGATAGAAAAAGAAGGAAGGAAGGAAGGAAGGAAGGAAGGAGATATTTTTATAGAACTTTTCATGCAAACTATTGCAAAAAACTGCAATGCAAGAGGAGCAGGAAAAAGGAAAAGTTGCTGCCCTTAGCTGCTCTGAGAGATTCTAACAACATACAAATAGTTAGGACATGGATTATGGGGAAGTTCAGCAAAGGGAAGTTAATGACTTACTCTGATCTCACAGTGAATAAGTAATGCTGCAGAGATTTAAACTTGCATCTTCAGGTTAACAGCTCTGCACTCTAATGACTAGGCTACACTTCCTCCCTCCCTAGAAAAGGGGTGATTTAAAAAATGTTTCCATATTTTTGGTTCTATTATGAACTCTGTTTTATATTTTCTTCTGCCCTCACAGTGCTATCACCAACCTTGGAATTCTCCCATTTAACATACTGTATGTAGAACTAGCTGTAGAAATTGTCTCCCACCACAAAACTTAAGTATTTCTACAAAGTTCCATTTTTGATGATTTTTAAAACACATTTTGTTCCTCAATCCTGGCCTTTCACTTTTCAATCTAATGTCCTTCTCCTGCTTGAATATCTGGTACTATTATTGATAGTATGTAGTCCTCTGTGGATGGTTTAAATGTTACTTCAGTGAACATTTAAACTAGCCAAGGAGAGTGGTGAAGAAAAGAGGGACGGCAGCAACTGACCCCCACAGGCTGAGGTAGATAGTAGAGACACCCCAAGGGGAGAAAGTCACAGCAGGGTGCAAGTTAATCAAAGAAGCAGGGGGTTAGCAAAGGAGGAAGGAGGAAAAAACAGCAGTCAAAGGAGAAGGGGCAGGAAAGGGGAACAAAAGGAAAAAGGGGAGAGCAACAAGAAAATAGATAAAATCTGGAAGACGATGTGTGCTAATCCTAGATGCCTGGCGAACAGTGCTATCTGCAATGCAGAATTCCACCAGAGGAATTAGTGCAAAATAATCATTATGCCACTGGAATTTCAACCAGAATTTAGCTTGTTCGCCTGTGGAATTCCGACTACTGTGTTCCGTGGAATACTATTCTGTGGAACAGTATTTTTTTCAGTGGAAAATTATTCCACAATTATTTCTGTAGAAAATATTGAGATCTGAGGAATAGTATTCTGTGGAACAGTGATTTTTCTGCAGAAAATCATTCTGCAACTATTTTATGCTGCTGATTTCCTCCATTCCATGTCCGGCAGAATTCGGCGGAAGTTTGGAGGAATTTTGAATATTCCACAGAATTTCGTTCCTCCGGAATTTGAAAATTCCACATAGCACTACTGGGAGATAAGATCCCAGACATAGAGGCCATCATGGCGGAGGCCAGACTGGGTATTGTGGCCATTGTTGAGTCACGGTGCACTAACAACCATGACTGGAACATAGCCATACCTGGCTACATGGTGTTCAGAAAGGACAGGGTAGGAAGCAAAGGAGGGGGTATTTGGCTTTATTTGAAGGAAGGCATAAAAGCAACAGAAATACATGGAATTCGGGGGCAGGGATTTTGTAGGTCTTCCTTGAGTCAGCAAAATGAGCCAATATTCAGCCAGGCATGATGTACAGGCCTCCTGTACAGGGGGAGGAATTAGATGAGGAAATGCTGGAAGCAATTGGAACAAACTCTGGCCAAAGCTGATAGGGCTGCAGCTGGGGAATTTGGGGTAAAAATATTGTAAATTTGTTTTTTATATTTTTATATCAAAATTTCAATATAGCCTTGTTATGACCCTACATCTTAAAGATAGGCAGAGACAATGTTCAACTCCCGGCTTAAAGATGATTTTGTGCAGGGATGTGAAATCAACTTTTGGGATGCTAAAACACATTTTGGGCATGAGTTGAAAAATGACAGCTGTCACATTCATGAGGTGCTTTAAAGAAATGGCTATGTTAAGAATCTGGGGTAAAAATATTACATATTATCAAACATATGAGCATGTGTTTGCAAAATTCAACGTAGGCTCATAACTTTGAGTTCTAACATTTTTTCACCACATTTCCAACATAGCCGTCTTATGACCTCACCTCATGAACAAGGGCAGAGAAAATTTGCAACTCATTCCCAAATGGGAATTTTGTGCAGGGACTGTGAAATCACTTTTCAGGATGTAAAAAAACATTTTGGGCAGGATTTGAAAAATGACAGCTGCCACTGGAGTTAATGAACAGGACAAACTCTTTGCCACAACCCTGATCAATTATGGCATAGAACAGATTGTACATCAACCTATAAGTGGGAACAATATCCTGGCACTCATAATTACTAATGCAGAAAATTTTATTACAGATATCGAAATCAAGGATCCACTAGGGAACATTGACCATAATTCAGTTCAGTTTAATGTTATAACTCACCATCAAACATCAACATCACAAACCTTTTTCAAGGATTATGAGAAAGTCAGTTACAAAACAATAATCATGTTCCTTGATAAAATTAATTGGGTAGATGAAATTTCCAATCTATCAGTTAATAAAGCCTGGTACAAACTTAAAGAAACAATACTGAATTTAGAATTAACATTTGCCCCACTCAAAAATAATTACAACAAAAGGGAAAGATCCTGGCTTAGTTAACAAAATCCATCAAAAGGCAAATAAAATGGAAGGAAAGATTGTTTAAGAAGTTAAAATCAAACACAGGTGGAGGATATATAACAAAATTAAAAAAAAAGCATTAGCCACACTAAAACGAATGATTAAGCAATCTAAACAAAAATTTGAATTTAAACTGGCACATTCTAAGAACAATCAAAAATCCTTACTTACCTACTTAAATAATAAAAAGGGAAACAAAAGGACAGTTGGGCCATTAATACATGAGAGGTCCACTTTAAAATCTGATATTGACACAGCAAACTGTTTCAATAATTACTACTGTTTATTTTTTTCTAAGGATACTCAAAACCTTGTTAACACTAAATCATCTACTACTTACATAGTTCAAGCTTCTGATATCACTGCAGTACTAAAAACATTAAAAAAGTCTAATCCAGAACCTGACAACATTTACCCCAGATTCCTTATTGAAACCGCTGAATCTTTAGTAATACCATTAACTGTTATTTAATAAATCACTTAAGGAAAATGAGATTCGTGAAGATTGATTAAAAGCAATAGTTACACCAATATTTAAAAAGGGAAGTTGGACAAATGTGTAAAACTATTGCTCTATCAGTCTTACGTCTATCATTGGCAAACTGATGGAATGACTTGTAAAATCTTTATCTGAGAAGGAAATAAACACATTAAGCATGGTGGATAATACACAGCATGGTTTTAGACCAGGTTACTCATGCACAACAAATCTTATATCTTCTTATGACTCCATATGCCAAGGCCTTGATGGAAACATCCAAATAGATGTGATTACTTACCAGAGCAAGGGAGAAGGATTAAGACTTAGTTTGGCTAAGCAGATTTACTGTGTGGTGGTGTTTTTATTTTTTACTCACAGGGATTGCTACTGTTTGTTGCTAACATTTCATTGCTTTATTTTTTCTCTGATTCAAATTGTTGTTGCTGGTATACCTTCTTCTGCATTATTACAAGGTGTGCCTACAGGTGTGTGCTAACAGATTACTGCTGTAATCTTCTGAGTCAAATTGTCTTTTGCAAGGTATATCTTCTGTTACTGCTTTATTTTTCTGGAGCAAAGTGTTTCTTACAGGGTATATCTTCTCTGAAATTATTACAGGTGGTGCTTTACAGGTTTTACAGTTTATCTAACATTAGGATAAGCTTTCAGGGTTACTGCATTTGTTGTTGACTGATTGTTTCTGCTCTTACCTCCTTGTTCTTTCGTCCGTGGTTCTTCTTTGCAGGGGAAGGGCCCAGCCACCCACCCCATCCCCAACCACCCCACGCTACACTCCTTTTATAGGGTACCACAGTTGTGACATTTCCTGTGGCAGAGCAGGAAGGGGCGGATCAGTGGGGCCTCCACAAGGTGATCTCATTATAAGGGCACTAGTAATTTAACTTGTTATAACAAGTTAAACAAAGCACAATTAAACCATTACTTGCATTTTTTTTTCCTTCTAATTACTCTGACTAGGTTACAAACCCAGCAACTTATTTGGAATGGATTTCATTAACTGCAGGTACTGTGGAACAATTTTCAGAAGGACAGTCTTACAAGATTTAGGACACTGTCCTACATGCTGGGCCTTTGAGATCTTAGATCTCAGCTCCAGGCAGCATGGGCAGAGATTGCACGCCTCAAATTTCATATTGAAGAGGAAATACATTATAAGAACCACCCGCCATTTCCCCAGCATCCAACAGAAAAACCTCGACCGCAGAGGGTAGTTGGTCCAGGAGGTTGGCAGGTGGTTAGGAGGAGCAAATCAGGTGCCCCATCACTCTCTACTCTCCAACACATTACCTCCAAAAACCATATAAACACTAAAACAGGTATCTGCCTCTATCTCTGAAATCAAATAAAGAGGCAGAAGACACTGCAGAGCAGGACACTGTGGCACAGGAGCTAGCACAACAATACTCACCCAAATCAGGAACCAAAACTAAACAAGCACAAAGGAAACTAAAAACTTGATCATAGGAGACTCCATGATTCGGGAGTTGATACCCATCTCCAGCCAGGGTGATGGTCAGATGTCTCCCAGGTACATCAGCATGGAGAGACACTGACCGCATTGCTAAAATTGTTCACAAAGCAGGAGAAAACATTGATGTCCTAGTACACATAGGGACTATCGATCTCGCCAGCCGGGTCAGTTGTGGAGACCAAGGAACACCTGACTAGGCTGGGTGACAAACTATCATCTATTTCGTCGGCATCTCCTTCTCTGAGATCCTGCCAGTCTGGGAGAAGGAGCAGATGGACGGAAGGTCAGAGAAGGGAGATAGGGGAGCTAAACACGTGGCTCAAGGGCTGGTGCCAGGAAAAAGGACACAGATTTGTAGGGAACTGGCAACAGTTCTGGGAGCGAAAGTTCTTTAAATTTGATGGACTGCATCTGACTAAAGAGGGAGTCAGTGCATTGGGGCAGAAGTTTGACGTCTTTGCAGAATATTTAAACTAGCAAATGGGGAGAGGGGTGCAGCACCCCATACGTCAAATGGGAAGAACACCCCTCCCCCCTCAGCTAGTGGTCAAACAGGAATTCAGCGTGTTTGCCATTCATTTGCATCACCAGGTAAGAAAAAGGTTTGTCTCCCCATACGATGCACAGGGTAATGCCAAACTTCACCCAACAACTAACACACCAAAATCTGGCCAATGGAAAATCATGTACAAATGCTCACAGCCTGGGAAATAAGATCCCAGACCTGCAGGCAATTATGTCAGAGGCTAAACTGGACATAGTAGCAATTAGTGAGACGTGGTTTACCAGTAACCACACTTGGGAGACTTCAGTACCTGGCTATGTATTGTTCAGAAGAGACCGAGGTGCAAAAGGGGAAGGGTGGCCCTGTATGTTAATGAAAATATCAAAGCTACAGAAATTCAGAATACACATAAGGAGCCAGAAGAACTGTGGGTCACCCTGGAAACAGGAAATGGGACAGCCATAAGAACTGGGGTTGTCTACAGGCCCCAGACCAGAGGGAGGACATAGACACATTACTGTTAGAAGATATACAAAACATGACAGCTAAAGGGGAGGTTCTGATAATGGGAGACTTCAACATGCCAGATACAGATTGGTCAATACCAGCAGGAACATCTGCCAGAACTAGACTCATAGTGGATTCCCTGCAGGGGGAGGGCCTCAAACAACTGGTACAGCAACCCACAAGAGACAGGGCTATCATAGATCTAGTACTGACTAACAAAGAAGGGATCACAGATCTCCAGGTAGAAGGTCACCTGGGGCCAGTGACCATCACATGGTATGGTTCAATTTGGCTACTACATCTAAATCATCCCATTCCAAAGCAAAAATATGGGACTTCAGAGGAGCTGACTTTGATAAGATGGCCAACAGAGTTAAGCTAGCCCTGGCAAAAAGAAACACAGGTGAGGAGGTACAGGCAAAGTGGGCAAGCATTAAGGATACAATACTTGAAGCAACATCCCATTGTGTTAGACAGAAAAGGAAGTGCAAAAGAAGAAGGAAACCACTTTGGTTCTCAAATACAGTAGCAGAAAAGGTCAGAGCCAAAAGGCTGGCCTTCAGAAAATATAAGGGAACACAGCGGGATGAAGATAGGGAGGCATACCAAACTGCCCTAAGGGAAGCAGGTAAGGCAGTAAGGCAGGCAAAGTCCCAAACTGAGGAAACACTAGCACGAACAGTAAAAGAAGGTGACAAGACTTTCTATAGATACATTAGTGAAAGGAGAAAGTCCAGAGGGGGTATTGCTGCTGTTTAATGGAGAAAAGGGAGCATGAGGAGGAGGACCCTCAAAGGCATCTATCCTAAATAGATACTTTTGCTCAGTATTTACTGAAGAGAAGGTAGGGCAGGGCCCACAGCTCAGCATCATGGACACAGGGGAGGGAGGTGAGCACTACTCCCTTCACAAAAGAAAGGGTCCTACAAGAGCTTCTAAGCTCAGGGTGGATAAGGCAATGGGACCTGATGGCATACATCCCAGGGTACTTAAGGAGCTAAAGGAGGAACTAGCAGAGCCATTAGCAGAATTGTTTAGTGAGTCTCTGAGCACAGGAGAGGTCCCAGAAGACTGGAGAAGGGCTCATGTGATCCCACTCCACAAGAGTGGTAGCAGGGAGGAGGCGGGGAACTACAGACCGTCAGTCTTACCTCAGTAGTGGGCAAGATTATGGAGGCACTTAAGGAAAGGATAGTGCAACACCTGGAATCCATAGGGGCACAGGATCCAAGACAGCATGGGTTTACTAAAGGAAGGTCCTGTCAAACTAATCTCATAGATTTCTTTGACTGGGTAACCAGAGCGATGGACCAAGGGGAGCAGTTGATGTCGCCTACCTTGACTTCAGCAAAGCTTTTGACACTGTTCCACATAGAAGATTGATAAATAAGCTAGGTAGGCTCGGGTGGCTGAAGTTGGTCAACTGGTGGCAAACTGGTTGACTGGCAGAAACAGAGAGTGGTGGTAAATGGTATACAGTCAGAAGAGATGCAAGTCACAAGTGGGGTACTCAGGGATCAGTCCTGGGGCCAGTCCTATTCAACATCTTCATTAGTGACCCCGAGATGGACTAGAGGGTAAGGCTTGTCTGTTTGCAGATGACACCAAGATCTGCAACAGAGTAGATGATCCAGATGGGTGGGCAGAATGAGAAGAGATCTGGATAAACTAGCAGAATGGTCAGAAGAGTGGCAACTGGGATTTAATGCAAAGAAGTGCAAATCATGCACATAGGGAAGAGAAACCCTGAAGCCACTTATAGGCTGGGAGGAGTTGCTAGCAGTCACAAAGGAAGAAAGAGACTTGGGCATCATCATCACTGATGACCTAAAATCATCCAAGCAGACCTCTAAAGCAGTAGGTAAGGCTAGGGGTGTTAGGGTGTATTAGTAGGGGTATCACAAGTCGTAAGAGGGAGGTAATAATCCTCTGTCAAGACATTGGTTAGGCCCCATCTGGAGTACTGCGGCAGTATTGGAGGCCACACCTTCACAAGGACATTAACCAAATTGAGGCAGTCCAGAGAAGGGCAACCAAAATGGTGCAGGGACTGCATCAGAAGACATAATGAGGACAGATTAATGGAGCTCAATATGTATACCCTTGAGCAAAGGAGGAGAGAGGTGATATGATCGAGACATTTAAACACCTTAAGGGCATAAACAAGGTGAAAGAGTTCAACATGTTTAAATATAAGAAAAATAGCAGGACAAGAGGACACAGCATGAGATTAGAGGGAGGCCGATTGAGGGGAATGTGAGGAAATTCTTTTCACAGAAAGGGTGGTAGATGCATGGAATGGCTTACCACAAGAAGTGGTGGCTATGAATACAGTGCAGGGCTTCAAACAGGCATGGATAGGCATAAGGAGCAATACAAATGACTATGAATAGATAGGTCACTGACAGAGCAAAGGCCGATGGCACATTTATAAGGTAGAAAAAGAAATGGGCAGACTGGATGGGCCTTGCGGTCCTTATCTGCCGTCAACTTCTATGTTTCTATGTTTCTATGATTCTCTTGGATTTCAGTCAAGCCTTCAATAAGGTCTCTCATAATAAATTAATAAAAAAAATAATTTCAATGGGCTTTTCATCATGCCTGGCAAATTGGGTTAGCAATTGGCTTTCGAACTGAGTGATAAAATTAATGGAACATTGTCTCAAACTAGTGCAGTCAGTAGTGGTGTGCCACAGGGATCTGTCCTGGGGCCTTCATTATTTAACATTTTCATCAGTGACATGAAAATCTAAATTTGCTGATGATACAAAAATAGGTGGCACAGTGGACATTGCTACCAATATTTCTACCCTAGTTAATTATTTAAAAAATATCGAACAATGGGCATTAACTAATAGTATGTTGTTTAATGTTAACAAATGTACAGTATTACATCTTGGGAAGAAAAACCCTAACCATCAGTATCATCCTAACAACACACTTCTCAAATCATCGGTTTGTGAATGTGGCTTGGGCATAATAATTTACAATAAATTATCATCAACAGATCACTGTAACAAAGTAGCGAGGGTAGTTAACGGCATCATAAAACAGATCAAAAGAACATTTATAAACAAATCAGAACATTGTCTGATCCCACTATATAGAACTTATATTAGACCGTTTGCTGACTATGGGCCTCCGTTCTGGAACCCATACCTTAAAAAGGACATATATTGTATGGAACAAATTCAAAGGCATATTACAAGATGATACCTAGATTATCAACCAAAGACTATCAAGAAAGACTAAGTGAAACTGGTCTTTATTCCTTATACAGTAGAAGGCCACAACGTGATCTTTTATTTATTTATAAAGTGTTAAAGTCACCAGAACTTATGCACCAATGCGGACTTGAATATTCAAAGAGCCGCACTGTTGCCAGGTTGCGTAACAGACAGTTTGCGGTTAACCATGTAAAAACAAATAAAAGAGCAAATTACTTTACTGTAAGAGTACCCAAACTATGGAACTCACTCCCGCAAGATTTAGTGGACCAGGGCAATTTTAATTCATTTAAAACTGGCTTAGATAACTGACTGAAAACATCTACTGCTAAGGGTAAATGTCCTACATTGTGTGGGGGACTATCTAGATGGGCCTGGAGCCTACTTTTGTCCAATCTCACTCAGTAAACACTGCCACATTCATGATGTGCTGGAAAGATATGGCTGTGCTGTAAATTTGGGGTAAAATATTGACAATTACTAGAGTTATGAGCCTGCGATTGTAAAATTCAATACAGGCTCATAACATTGTTGGTTTTTTTTAATATTTTTTTCACCAAATTTTCAAAATAGCCTTCCTATGTTCCCACCTCATGAACAGGGTGAGAGAAAATGTTCAACTCCTGCTGACAGGTGGTTTTGCAGAGGGACTACAAAATCAGCTTTTGGGACAGATCTGCCAAGTAACAGTGACACTGTTCATGAAGTGGGGTCTCAAAGAAGGTATGTTACAAATTTGGGTTAAAAATACAGGGTGGATATTCAGACTGTGCCAGGCAGGGGCGCAAGCCTGGGTGCAGTGCAACTGGGCTGAGACAGGGCATGGACCAGGCGATATGCAATGGTGCTGCTCCATGGCTCAGCACCACTGAATATGGCACTGAGGGTGCACACACTGCACACGGTGCAGTGGCACTGCACCAGCACAAGTGGCAGAGGGGGAGCAGTGAGCTGCACCACTGCAAGTGCAGTTGTGCTAGGCACAGCAACAGTGATATTCAGCTGTGGGCATGCAAATGAGGCCATTATGCATGCAAGGCACAAATGGGGCCATTTGCATGTGGTGCGCTGATCCCCGGTGACTTGCGCCTGGTACCCTGCCAGTCCACAGCCATCGGGGACTGACACCCTGCTGCCCCTCAGCAAGCTCCGCTCCCATTCGCCAGATCACAGACTTATGCTAGAGTACTCCCTGGTGGCCCAGTGGACCAATCCCCTTCGCCCAATCATGGACATCTGTTTAATTAATCCCTGGTGATCCAGTGGACTGATCCCCTTCACCCGATTGCAGGCATATGTTTATTTAATCCCTGGTGGTCCAGTGTAACTCCCCCCAGTGCCCGCCATATGCAACCCTTTTGAACATAGAAACATAGAAGTTGACTGCAGATAAGGACCGCAAGGCCCATCCAGGCTGCCCATTTCTTTTTCTACCTTATAAATGTGCCACCAGCCTTTGCTCTGTCAGTGGCCTATCTATTCATAGTCATTTGTATTGCTCCCTTATGCCTATCCCATGCCTGTTTGAAGCCCTGCACTGTATTCATAGCCACCACTTCTTGTGGTAAGCCATTCCAAGCATCCACCACCCTTTCTGTGAAAAAGAATTTCCTCACATTCCCCCTTAATCGGCCTCCCTCTAATCTCATGCTGCGCCCTCTTGTCCTGCTATTTTTCTTATATTTAAACATGTTAGACTCTTTCACCTTGTTTATGCCCTTAAGGTGTTTGAATGCCTCGATCATATCACCTCTCTCCCTCCTTTGCTCAAGGGTATACATATTGAGCTCCGTTAATCTGTCCTCATATGTCTTCTGATGCAGTCCCTGCACCATTTTGGTTGCCCTTCTCTGACTGCCTCAATTTGGTTAATGTCCTTGTGAAGGTGTGGCTCCAATACTGCACGCAGTACTCCAGATGGGGCCTAACCAGTGTCTTGTACAGAGGATTATTACCTCCTCTTCACGACTTGTGATACCCTACTAATACACCCTAACACCCCCTAGCCTTACCTACTGCTTTAGAGGTCTGCTTGGATGATTTTAGGTCATCAGTGATGATGATGCCCAAGTCTCTTTCTTCCTTTGTGACTGCTAGCAACTCCCTCCCAGCCTATAGGTGGCTTCAGGGTTCTCTTCCCTATGTGCATGATTTTGCACTTCTTTGCATTAAATCCCAGTTGCCGCTCTTCTGACCATTCTGCTAGTTTATCCAGATCTCTCTTTCTGCCCACCCCATCTGGATCATCTACTCTGTTGCAGATCTTGGTGTCATCTGCAAACAGACAAGCCTTACCCTCTAGTCCATCTGCAAGGTCACTAATGAAGATGTTGAAGAGGACTGGCCCCAGGACTGATCCCTGAGGTACCCCACTTGTGACTTGAACATCCCACCCACAGTATGCAAAAATGGCCAAGTTATGCCTCTAAGTTTAAAACCCTATTGAAATACATTGAATGGCATACCTGTTTCTTCAGTTCGCCATCCGGCTTTGAAGAGAGAAGACATGTCTGTGGTCCAGAGAGGATTATGGTGTTGGACCCGTGATGGGTAAGTAAGGGCTTGTGGAGGTGGTGGGTGTAGACTGGGCGGGAGGTTTGTGGGGTCTGAAATGATGCAAAATACATTGACAGATTTTTTTTTTCTTGCTACAGGGTAAAACAAAAACAAAAAATAAATAAAATGGAAAAGATGACAATTGCAACACGGGTTGGCTGGGCACCTTCAGTGTCACTGTTAGGTTTCTGGGGGCACTGAGAGTAAGGGCTGATGGGAGGAAAGTAAAAAAAAAAAGTGTATGTGCGCCTATACTGGGGGACGAGGATTCCTGCACTGGAGGATTGGGAACTCCCAGTGCCACTGTTGTGTCTGAGTGGGGGAGTTGGGTGGTGAGTGCTGAGAGGGAGGGTTAGGTGGGGGGAAACTATAAAACTATATATCAAGAAACAAAAAAAAGTGCAACAATGCATGTGCGGTAGTGGATGGGGGATTTCATGATTGGAACACTGGGAGATTGGGAACCTCCAGTGTCACTATTATGTTTCTGGGGGGTGGTGTGTGTGCTAAGAGGGAGGGTCAGTTGAGGGGTTATGTATTTCAGTGGTCACAGACTGCCAAAAATAAAAAAAATACTGCAAGTGTGAAGTGTTGCATGCAGAGGCAACATTTTTGTCACTCCATCATGTTTGTTCACAATGAATTCGGGAGTCCTTTTTCTCATAGTAAGAGGTTTGCAGAGCTTATGCACTGCAGCCCTAAAAACCTAGCTAAAAAACCTTAACTTAGGCTATCACTGTACTGTTATCTCTTCACTCTAATTTGTATTCCTTTGACTTTCACTAAATTAGCTTTCCCTGCCTTTCCCCTGTATAATTCTATTTTGCATCTTGAATATTGATCTTTGATATCCATTGTAGTGCATGCTCTGCCTTATTTTGCATGTATTTTATTGTTTCGCTTTATATATGATACTTGTACATGATTGCTATTTTTACTATGTAACTGTTGCTTTGATTGGTTTCATTGCCCTCCTCTACCTAGCCCCTCAGGATGCATCTGGAAACGAGCTGTTGTCAGGTCTGTATGTCTTTCCTGGTGAAACATTTGAAATAAATAAATATATAAATGAAAGAATAAATACCAAAACATACCATTCCCATCTCAGCAAATCCACACAAATTCAATCCTCTTCTACAAAATAAAAAGAAGAAAGCTGATCCCATCTAGGAACATGAGGTCAAGCAACAAGAGAATAAATATAGATGTACAGCTGTTCCAAATACAAATAAACTCCATTACCCCCAAAATGGCAGTTACGAAAAGAATATGTTGACCCCCTCCAAAAAAAAAAATAACAGCCAAAAACAGCCTGCATATCGTAATTTTGTTTTTATGTTGTAGACTTTCCTTTATTAATTGATCATTAATTCATGGGTTAGTTACAACAGTTAGTTAGTTAGTACACTCTTACTATCATTTTTTTTTATCACAACATTGTCACCTCCTCCGCGGACCCAGCAGGGGCTACAATCCCCCCTCGGAGGGTATGTCCTCCGGCCCATCATGACCATCATTGGTCCTGCAGGGTCCTGGTATTTTCCTCCATTTTTTTCTCCCCTGCCCTGCACCCATGCAATGGATGCAGCAGCCATCTCCACCTCTGCGGGTCGAACCACTCTTGTGCCGATGTGCACGGCACACAAACCCTCCACAATGAGGAAGGAGAACAGTCCTTCAGATGCTCAATCCTTACCTCCCTAGCTGACCCCCAAATGACCTGAGTCCATTCCCAAACCTGGGTCACCGGCGTGGAGCAAGGTGTGGTGTCCAGCGCCTCAACCCTCAGTGCCACCAGGCTGAGTTACTATCATTTTTAATGAACACCCTTGTTATGTTACCATACATTTACTATAACATCCAATTCCCCAGGCATTGATGAAAATGGGATTCCAGAAAAAGGAGGCTGATGAAGGAGTGGAAGTCTCTGCTACATAGGGAAACTATATTGTTCTCTAAAAATGTTTCCTTTGTGTCTAAGGTTTGGCAATTTTATATACTGTAAGCATGTTCAATCTTTTTTGTTACTAGATTTATTGAATTCTGCATCATATGACAATTTGGTCAAACACTTCCTTTTTCTGGAATCCTATCTGTCTTATGGGCTTTGTAGCCTTGGTAAGTAGCACCCAAAACAGGGAGTAAATTTCCCTCTCTGTTTTTTAAATAGCTAAATGGGGCAGTTTGGATCTAGTTCATTTTCCTTGAAAAAAAAAAATGTCCTCATAAAAATGTTTAATTATATAACTATAAGCAACATTTTTTGGCTACCAAA